>CM077891.1:12430000-13645000 GCA_039720435.1 Amazona ochrocephala
GAAGCTGTAAATCACTGGATTGTTTTTCTAATCACACGATTACCACTTGAAAGCAAAGGGAAAACATTATCAGGAGGAACATTTCTATTTCAGAATATGTATTTATGAAAACCCAAACCCCAGAGCTAAAGCGCATCAAGTTTCCTTTTCAGGATGACTGGTCCTGGAAAGACAGCTGGTGGTTTTCTCTATGGCCAAAGCAAGTCCTCTGCTCTCCAAAGATCAGAATGTTATTCACATTTATGTAGAAACAAAAAGAAGTTGTATTTCTTTTCTTTGGCACCAATTGTGAGAATAATGTGCTTCTGCATATCTGCTCTTTTAACGTTATCCTTTAATACTGTCAGATGTTCCGGAGTTAGAAGTTAATTTCAGGTCATATGCTACCTTTATTTTTCAGCAATGCTTATTAAACATATCACAATCCACATCCCAGTTAGAATTCTCTCAGCACTCCTATGTTTATCTTTCATATATATTTCTACCTTGTGGAAGAGAACATGGCGGGGGGGGGGGCGGAATAAAAACCCAAACCCTCCAATCCTGGTGTTTGAGATACCAAGGCAGCAGGAGATACAGAACGTTAACAGCATGCTCCTGAAGACAGTAGAGGGTAAAGAAGTCAGTTGTCAGAGCTGTGTGGCCAGTTTAGCTCCTGCATCTGCCATCCCAGAACTCTTCCACTTTCTTGCTTCCTCTTGTCTAACTTTTCCTCGTTTTTAAGAGCTAAAGCTCCACCATTTTGTAACTACTGTGAATAAATGGCTGCATGTAAATTAACTTGTGCTAAAGCATATTAATGAGAGTCACGTTTCTGACTCATATTGGGGTTCTACATTCTGTATGTCAATACTGCTGATGAATGTGTATAATCAAACATTCCTAATGTAATTTAGCACTGCGTGTATTCAAGCCTCAACTTCCTTTTTATGATAAAATAATGGAAGGAAACAGAGAAGGGAGAACAACTAGCTCATAAAAGCTGATCTTCTCAGTAGACAGAGCCTGTGTCTCTGCAGTAAAATTAAAACAAGCTGCAATTCCTGCAGGAGCTGCTTATGCAACTAACAGCAATAATGCACATTAACAAATAACAACCATGAGAAACTCCACTGTGGTGTTACAGCCATAGAACATAAAGCCACTCACACAGAAACTATGCAACAAAACGCTGAAGAGAATTAAGAGCTGCTTCAAATGTGAAGTAAACTTGCACCATGTGACTTCTTGCAAGGTCAAAGAAATCCTAACCATTAAAATCAGCAAAAGATTACGTAGTCTTGCTTGTAGACTTAGATACCTATTTTTGTATGTATATGAAGGGATCCAATAAATCACCACAAATCCCCTTTCTGTATTATTATAGTATGCGAAAACTAATTTAAGCCACAATGCCCTTGAGCAGCAAGAGAAAATAGCATTAGACAAACGGTGACCTAGACCAAAAATGGCAAAACTATTCAATATGCTCTCTTGATGTCATGAGGAGGTTTAGATGCAGACATATAGTAGCAGCTGGTTTTTAGATATCACTGAGCAACAGGCTGATACTTCAGCACAGTGTGGTGTAACCCCTGCCAATCTGCACAAACATTCTCAAAGTACTTAAAGCAGCTGGAAAACTACAGCCAACCCAGATACTTAACGGTACTGTCAAATGTGGTAGTGTAAGTATTTATTTAACAGTAGCACAAAAAAGCTGTTCAAAAATGATCTCAGAACACTTCGGTAACTGGACAGAACATATGGCAAAGTTTACAAGTGATTTTCCAACCTATTTCTTCTGAACAGCTCAGAGCTGTTCAAACTAGGAGAGACCCCTGCTTTAGCAGACAACTGATACTCAAAGCATCAGTATGTCCATGAAAACTACCACCATCATTATCAATTGTCTGAATCACCAGAACTGAAGTGTTAGATTTATTAGGATATGCAGCTTTCTATGTTTCCCTTGGCAATTTAAGATAGGACACATTATTCAACCACCATCTTTGCCTGAGAAGGCTGGAGTGAAATATTCAAGGCATTTCCAATCAGCAGGAAAGCTGTACATCAGGGTCAGTTACAGAACTATTTTAAGCAGCTCTTTGCAAAATAACAGCTCTGACAACGAGTCATTTATAGTCTTGAAGATACTTTCATGAGCATAACTGAAACTGAATATACATAGGAAATCATCCTATGCTAGATAGGAACCCACAGGAAATTTTAGTGAGCCGTTTAGTGCAGATCTCATCTCAAAGTAGAAGGCTTTTTCCATACACTTCAACACAGGAAAGAAACTGGGGGGGTTGTTTAAATACAATTATATTTCAATCCACAGAACGAGTAAAAGTATGACCCAAGACTTGAAAAACAAGAAATTAGAAGGTGAATATGTATTAACATTGCTAAGTACAGAGCTACTAAAGTCTGAATGGATATCATCCCAGTTTTACATCTAAAATAGCAAGTCGGTTGCAGAAGTATTTTCATTCATTACTTTAACCAGAGGTTTTTTAAATCCTAAAGAGTCACCCGATTTCTACACCACCTCTGAAGAAATCAAAGAAGCTGCTTTCAAAACTGCCCAGGTACATGTCTTTAAAGCACAGCACAGCCACACGCTTAACTACTGATTAAAACAGTCCTTCTAACTATAAAACTGACTGCTTCTTGAAAGAGCAGGAGTAGGGTTTGGTTCAAATCATTACAGCTTTATTCATAGAATCCTTCTATTCATGCACAGAATATCCTTAGAATTTTTACACTGAGATTCAGCACACAATAAAGGAATGTTTGAAACAACTTGGTCCCTGTAAGGGGTGAAACAGAATAAATAGCAATTTTATTTAACTGCGCATGAGCGTGTACCGAAGCAGAATACCAAAGTTTCCACTCCTTGATCAAGCCTGGAGTGGTATTTACTTGTGATTTGAATTCTCAAAGTTTATGTCAATTACTTTAAGCAAACCATACCCTTTCACTGAAAACACAGACAATTGAATATCTGAAAATCCTGGATTCTTCAGCTACCAATCTTAACTAGTGATGTTATCTCACCAAGATTCCCACTGATTACATTTAACACTGTAGCATTTCTTCTCAAGTTCAAAGCTCTCCACCTCTTATCTTACTCCTCCCAGTGCTGTGGCAATGTGACAGGTCAATTTCCACTCTGTATGTACAGTAATTTACATGTATCTTTGATTTCAAGCACAGTACAACCCTACTTATCAACAGAGCTCATCAAAGCGGGTGTGCACTTGCAGAAATAATTGCAGTTCCCATGAAGGGGCCTCCTCACAAACTAGTCTTTAAGGACAATCCAGCACACAAACTGCCCTGCTCACCTCGCAAAGCTGCCTTGAAAATGAAGGAGGATTCAAGTCTCCAAATCAACTTCAAATATAGAATATATTAAGCAATGTTAGTCCCTATGTAACGACAAGCAGTGACTAAAATGATCAACTTATTATCTAGGTATTTCATTTGAGCACCAATAGCTCTTTTACTTCACCAGTTTCCAAGACAGCAATACTACTAAATACTTAACTTCAGAATTTGGTCAAAGTAAGGTTTGAGACATTCACCGAGAGACCTCTACAGCCAAAATGCATTACTGGCATGTTGCAGGCTAGATCAGCCTGTGGTTTAAGCAACCAAGGAAGATGGGCAGAAGTGCTGGGGCACATTTCTACGAACAGTGAAGACAGAGGCACAATAAGCTTATTAAAGCTGTGTGGATTTCAGTCCCTGTTATATTTTTAGCCACATCTGGGTATCAACAAAGAACTTAAGACTACAACAAGACCACATTTATCTTTCAAGTTTCAAATGTTATTATAGGTCTTCTAACCAAAATTGTTGGTGATAGGAGATGCAGGAAGCAGTATTAACTTCACCACCAAGAAGCCACTATGATATACAAGAGTCCTCAAAATGAAACTACTACTTTAAATGTGTACTTTGAACACTGATACCGGCTCCGTTAACTGCCTCTGATCCCTCCCACTTGCTAAGAGGAGGTTTACAAACAGGTACATTATAGAAGTGGAAAGTCTTGCTTCCTTATGTTAACAGCATTACAAGAACAATTTATCTTCTCAGCAAAGAAAGTTACATGTTTGCAAACAGCCCATCTAAGTGATCACAGTAAATCAAAGTAACGTTTCCTGCACAAGTCAGAATGGCTGTTCATATACAACATGTACTTAAAACTGTCTTATATATGTTTATCATTAACCAAAGCTAACGTCGACCTGTGTCTGCTATCGGCAGACTGGGGCTGGAACTGGACTTTAGCAATAAAGATTATCAGTACAGTTCTAAACTATTCTGCCACTGCTGTCCAATTTTGTAACTACTTTTTAGGCAACGGAAGAACTGGGATACTATTTCAACACATGGTTGAACAATGCAGGAACACAACAGTTCCCAAAAGTGAGTAAAAACATCCCCAAAAATCTGCCGTAAAACACCAAATGGGGAAGACGAAAAAGTATAAAATTGTGTCATTCCACCCTTTTGAGTGTCTTAATAGACTAAGGTTCACTGTTACATGTTCCAGGTCTTAAAAAGACACTATGGTCATTTTTTCTGCTCCATCAGGATGCTCTAACTTCATAAGGCTATGGTAGAAATACTATCAAATTCTGCAGATCTAACCTAAAGCACTGCTATTAAAACGTTCCTGATTCAAAATACACCATGCATGGGGTTTCACCATCAAAAGGGAAAGGAATAAATTAATAAAGAATTAATACAAATCTTTTGCCAAAAAAACATTAAGTGCTAGGAACTCTTGTCTTTGTTTCAACATTACATATTACTGTGGGTACAGTTATTTAATCCACTTTTCCTAATGAGATCTTCAGCTTCTTGGAAGAATTAGTTATTCCAAAGTCCCCTTTCTTGGCCCAAATTAAGTTTCTTTTCCTCTAAATTAGAGGACACACCATTGTGTGAACATTTACTATTAAACTGAGGCAACTGAAGCTTCCTACATTTAGTATGGGCATCACTTTAAGGTTTAAGAATTGAAATAAGCAGGCTTAAAGTAACACATATGTGATGCTACATACTTTGATCGACCAGAACTGAGCATTGTTTCTGCTGGGGGACAGAAATAGTTAAAGCTTACACCTGACCAGAACAACTGCTTCTATTCAGAAGCACAGCTGCCGCAGAACAACTGCATATATATTAAACTTCCTTAACACAAGCTCAGTTTAGCTCCTCTTCCCCCCTTGCATGCACACAACCTTGTCTTCCTATTGTGTTTCATTTCCTTAGACTATCAGAAACTTCATTTTTCTTCTGTAGTAACAGTTTTTCAGTATTTAACACTTTCTGAACAGGGTATAATAAAATGCTACCAAAAATCAGCAGCTCTATAGAACAGGACGGTTGAGCCTATCTACACCTTCATACAAGGCCAAGAGTGTCGAACTGTCAGAAGAGCAACTACGAAGCATATTTTAAGTCTGAGTTTCCATTCCAAAGCACTAAAATATAGCTTTTTCTGAAAAGAAATCTAATACCACTGCTCCGTTCAGTTTTAACTGCACCAGTAAAACACCATTTGCTTTTACTGCTAGGATGACAGAACAATACATTTGAATACATTCATTCTTTGCTTTTATGATGCATGTTACAGATTAGACAACGTTCATGAGAAAAGAATTATATACTGTATTAAGTATTGCACAAGACTTGAATTATTCCTATTGTATTTCTTCCTGTTTTGTACAAACACTTTTAAGTGTCAGTGCCTCTGAAGAGGGCACCAGAACACTGAATAAGATGTTCCAACAGACCCTGTCTGTAAGTCTGCACTTATTTCTAATCTGAATTTATCTACCTTTAGCTTTTAATTAGTGGTTCTATTTATATCCTTGTCTTCTAGATTAAAAACTCTTGTGATCAGCCTATAAAAATAGCAGAAAGAACAAAGTGGCAAATTAAGTTTTAACTTTGGCCAGATCAAGTACAGAACAAAGCCATCTTCACACCAAAGCTGAAGCCCTGTTTCCAAGGTAGGTTGCATCTGGGCAACGCAGGAACAAGTAGTAAGAATCCTGGAAGGTGCATTCTAACTCTGATCGCAAGTTGTCTTCAGCCTTGCTTTGCCAGGGTGATACGGTATTAACAGAACATTATCTTGATGTTCAAGTATTTCAGCCAGTACTATCTTGTGCTTATAATAAAACTCAGCTGCAGTATTGGAAGTTTTAGGAAAAGCCTTAAGGTACTCTGCTGTTAGAATTAAAAGGCTCAAAAAGCAGTTCTTGTGTGCTTTATGCCAGGTATAATCTTCAAGCTAAGTCTTCTGGAATAAACATTAATATAATAAGCAACAGCTTCTGGGAATTCCATGTGTATTTTTAAGCCATTGACTACTTACAGATGTAAGAGCGGATGACAAGAACCATCATTCAACACTTCAGGGAAAAGAGGAACTACCATGGCTCCAGTTTGGTCACTTACAGATTGCAACTAATATACATTCATTTATTAAATTACAGAAAGTCAGATATACCGTACCTAAAATAAAACATTTTAGACCAGAAAATACAATGGAAGTGTCAAGAGTTTCTGTTCCCAAATGTGCTTCTTTAAAACAAAATTATTTGCAACCAGTTTATCCCAATTTGTATACTGGACTTTATACACAACATCTGCAAACTAAAGCCATGCTGCTTTAAGTTCCTGCTTAAAATGTTACTTCAACCAAGGCAAACAAAACCTCAACTAAAGCAAAGGACTTCTTTAATCTATTAAGATAGACACTAGTTACAAATTTAGAGTGCACCCCCCAATAAACTTAAGCTTTTATTAGCAGCAAGATAATCCATTTAAGACGGGCAAACTGAAAAGCCATTTGAGGACAGCATCTGGCCTTTTTTCAGTTCATCAATTCTAAGAAACAAACAGTGTAGCTTAGTAACTCTCACACACTACAGTTCTGAACTATGCCCACCAAAGGTCCGCAAGCAAATTTAAGGCATACAGCCCAAACGTGTAATCCCAACTTCATCCTGGAGAGTTCCTGTTGATAGAACATTATCTTTTCCAGCATCTCTGTGTAAGTGGACATGGAAGAAGTTCTTCCAAACATATACGGTTAAGAAATTCATGCCTGCACACTCTCTGGGCAAACATGGACTACAGTGTCAGTTCATACACCTGCATTTTACTGTAGGATTTCTGTTGAATTTGTTAACTACTGGGTATAAGGACCAGTAATTGCTCAGTGTTCTGCAGTACCTGTATGCACACTGAACCCCAAGAGACATGCAAGACATTTGGTTATCTACCACTTGAGGGATCAACTCTAATTCAGGTTATTCTATATTTACTATAAGGTGACAACACAGTCCTGCAGTTTCTCCCTATTGTAGTCAAATGAAGTAGCATCCATTTCCTCTGTGAACTGATCACTTGAAGAAAACATCTTCCAGGAGCTTTATTTTAGGCCATGAGGCAGACCGAATAGTCTATATAATGAATGCAGTCAAACTCCACAAATAGCCTAAGGAGCCAGAAGAAAAAGTAATAGCATAAACCATTATTGCACTGTCTTTGGCTTATGTGAAGCCAACCAGATTATCTTTAATGGGTTCAAAACTACTGAAAATATCAAAAGATTTTGGAAATGGTTCAATGCTACTTATTCTCAGCAAACTCTTGCAATGTAAAGAGGCAAATACATTCCCCCATTTTCAGTCGACCAGTTCCTGCAATGAAGACTTATTTCTGTGTCAAGCCCACATATACCTACTTCAAATTAACAAAGCTGTTATAATGTTAAATACAACTATGTTGTAATGGAAGATCTGTACAAAGTTGTTCAAAATTAGGTATCAGCATAGGGGAGAAACCTATCACCTGGTTATTTATGCCACTCGGTTGAAAGATATTTGCCTGGACACACAAATGTCATTGGCACTCTGCCTAGAATTCCATACCCAGATATGTATCCCAGTATGAAGTGCTCTGTCACTTCCCTACATGGTCATCTTTTTGCAAACACCATGTCAAAGGCCATCGCAGTACTCCTGCACTTGAGGCAGAGGCATGCACACAGTTTCTCTCACCTTCAGGTCTTGACACTAACACTGGTACATAGTGTCTTGCTCTCCTCTACTTGCTTGGTGGCTTTTCTGAGCTTGATTGCAATTAAAATATCATCATTGTCTAGCTACAAGTTAGAATTTATTGTTTCAGTATCAGAGTTCACATTCTACCGAAGCACTTCTGTATTAAACATCTACGTGACCTATATTTAAGGTACCTTCACTTAAAGCTGTAGTTGATCACATTTGTCAATGTAAGAAGAATATGCTGAGAGCTTAAGACAAACTGTTCTGTCATCAGCCCCAAGGCAGAATATTTTAACCAGCATGAGCTTCTACAGCCAATCCACAAGCTAGACCACCTACCATAAAGGACACTCATAGAAGCTGGGTAATTTGTTTCCCTACGTGAGCATACTAGTTTTTAAGTCTGCCCTCCACCTCTTCCAAAATAGCAAGAATCAAGCAGAAATCTTTCTCTGCTCTAGACACCTATCAGAGCAGCAAAATCCAGCATTTTTCCTTAGTGAGATACCCCAAACCAGCCCAAAATACACAGTCATCACTTTGCAATTTACCAATACAGCTTTAAAGTACCAAAAAAACAACCCCAGTGTATTCCCAGGATATAAACTGCTTCCAAAACTACCACTCTATTGCTGACATTTAAAAACAGGATGAAGACTTGGACTAGACATTTACTGCAGAATCTGTAATTTATACAGTTCTGTTTGCCTCAAAAAGGACACAAAAAACTTCGGCTGCCGAAACCAAATCTCATTGCAGAACTCACAGTTTTGATTGCACAGTGCAGCAATAGTGAGTCAAAACAGCTGAGTAAGTGACAAGGTATCACAATTCACCCTTTATTTCAGCTATCAGCACTTTGTATTTGTACTTGTTCCTCACCAACAGATGCTAAGAGGAAACTAGCTTCAGCCTTCATGAGATTCACACTTTGAACTATCACAGCCAGGGCTGCAGTGGCTGAAATCATCCTATACACAAAACTGAGGCTCCAGACAGGGCTCAGCGAATGTTGAAGTCTCTCAAGAAACGAAAGCTGGGCAGAGAGCCAACACTAACTTCATTTTGAGTGGATACTCTCTCTGCCTGCTAATTAAAATAGGAGGATAGTCAAGTTTAAGGGTATATATTTATCTCCTCTTGAGACAGCTACCATCTCTAAAAGCAAAGTGACACTAGCGCGAAGAAAGTTTGATGTGCACCCTAAATTGTTCCCAAAGGAACAATCACTCACTTAACAGTTGATAATGACCTACAAAATATGAGTATGAAATCAGTCCTGACACTCTACAAGAATCACCTAGTTTTACCTGGGAAGGAATAGGAAACATTAAGGTTACTGACAGGTCCAGTTTAAGAGAAGCTATTGGTACAGCATTATCACCAAAATGAAGGGGCTTTAGCTGTCAGTATACAATACTTCTATTTTTGCACTTCTTCCAAATAAAAATACACCTCTTAGGGCAAATCTAAGTTATTAGAAAGCTGGATGCAATAGTCCAGTCTTTTAAGACTGGTACTTCAAATGCATACACTGGGGAAACAGGAAGCTCTACTTTGTATAGTTCTCTCTCTATTTGTGGTCTCCTACACAGCAATAGGCAAAAGAAGCAATAAAGAATTATGACAGATGACGAAACAATGATGTCACATGCTAGTCATACCAGCTGAGAGGACTGATGAAGACATCTGTAGGAGAATTCAAAAGGCACTGCTACCACAAGCATCAGAGTTGGAATAAAACTTATCCTTCCTTACACAAAGAGCAGAGTGTGACTAAAAACAGTATCTTTACATTCCAGATCCTAAGGAAACTGAACATATTTAAAAGCAAGGAAAAAGAGTATTTTGTGATAGAGAACAGGCAAGTTCAGACACTCTGAAACCAGGCTTTAGAAAATAGTCCTGACAAGTGTTAAACCTGTGCTCCAATTAAGATGCTTTGCTTTTAGACCTACCAATTAAACTAAATGGCAATTTGAAAAACAATTCCCTCATTGCAAATGCACATTTAAGGTAATTACAGATGCAGAAAGGCAAGACTGTTCTTAAGTGAAAGCACATACTTAGGTGTCTTTGAAAACTCCCCCCAGGGCTTCAAATCATTAAGATAAGGCCCCCACAACAGTTTTACACTACTATGCTAATACACATATGCAGTACAGAGAAATGAGTCTTACCTGCCACTTCTACAATATCACCTGGGACAATGTCTCTTGCTTTAATCCTCTGTACACTTTTTCGGTCTTGTCGATACACTTTGCCCATTTCTGGTTCATATTCTTTAAGAGCTTCAATAGCATTTTCAGCATTTCTTTCCTAAAAGACAACAAAAAATGTGCGATTTTAAAAGCCCTCAAGGAAAAATACATGCGTCAGATCTGGTTTTTCAAATGCATTATTAGATGAATACTGGTGCCTCAGCTCAGTTACATTTATTAATACAGAAAATTACGTGACCTCTCCCCTTATGAGGTTGCCGAATGGAAATAATTACAACATAATTCAGATATTAGAGGACATTTACAATCTAGAAGTTGTTTATTCAAACCCTGCAGCATTTCCCATCAATAGTATCTGCTGTGTCTTGTTACTTGGAGGCCACACAAAGAGTTCTATGTCACATATGGATGCTTTTTGACATGAAAAAAGAAAGCGCTAAGCAGAAATAAGGCTCATGGATATCATCTTGTTTTAGGTGCATCTTATAGCTGAAGCAGCTCAGACTCAGACTGGAGTGGACTAACACTATTGAATTTTACTTCTAGAAAACAAGGGTTGCACTTGCAAGGAGGTTGCAGCGAGGCGGGTGTTGGTCTCTTATCCCAGGTAAGAAGTGATAAGACAAAAGGCAACAGCCTTAAAGTTGCACCAGGGCAAGTTTAGATTGGACATTAGGAAAAATTTCTTCACCAAAAGGATTGTCAAGTGCTGGCACAGGCTGCCCAGGGAAGTGATTGAGTCACCACATCCTAGAGATGTTGAAAAGACATGTAGATGCGGCACTCAGGGACATGGTTTAGTGGTGAACCTGGCAGTGCTGGGCTAGGGGTCGAACTCAAAGATCTTAAAGGTCTTTCCCAGCCTGAACAATGCTATGATTCAGCTGGGACAGCCAGCTCAGTGTGTTAGACTATATCCCTTTGTTCAGTTTGTTGCTTGATGTTATGGTAGTTAAGGCTATCTTGCTGATCACTGAGGTACTAACAGATGGCACTTTGGGAAAAGTGCATGTGAGAGGAAAGGTTGAGGAGGGCAGATCTAAGGCAATGACTCAGTTGCTCACATCCAGTACCTGTAGGAACAGATACACTTATGGGTGGAGACTATGTACTGAGACTTACTTTCCATGCCCATTAAGACAAGGGAATGAGTCATTTAAGCTGTACAGCAATTGTTTCACAATTCCATTCACTGCATGTAGATATATATACATATGTGTATTCTTTGTACATTATCATGTCTGAAAAGAAAGACTGGTTATTTCCTACAAGGTATACAACTACAAAAGAAAATCCTCAAACTAGATAGATAGCTTTACCTTACATTTCATATTTAAGGTTACTACATGCAGAATTGTAACTCAAAGTTTCAAGTTACAGATTAATTCTTGCACAATTACTTTATAAAGATTTGAATAGAAAATGACACTTTAGAAAACAGAAACAGCAATGCTGTCAGCTCCTGATTGACTTTGCCTCTTCCCTCCATACCAGCTCTAGCACTTGCACAGCAAGCTGCTAACAATGGAGTTTTTTCCAGGGTTAGTCTTCTTGTGCACAAGTTAGGCAGCCTACTTGGGCTAGCACAGAGCAGAGCACAGGAACGCACAGCAATGCCACTCGCTGCCCTTTCTGGTGGCTTGCAGCGTGTAGGCTCCTCTCTAACATGTTTTAACCTGTTAACAGGGCTCCTCCTCCTAATTTGTTGGGGTTTTTTTGACAGGTTCACATTTTAAGCATGAAACCTAATGTGCTAAAATAGCAAGTAACTATCACATTAACAGCAGCCAACCAACCACCAAAACCAACCTTACAAAGAACTTGAATGACCCTAAAAATCCTAGAAAACCTTTATCTGTAGAAAAACAATTCTAATAAAAACACACCCTGCCTGAAGCGATCAAAACAGTAACCTGAAGTTCTGTGAACAATTTTGTTCTGGCATCTCAAGAAGTGTTAGAATGTGTTACTGGTATTACTGCCTGCATGGTTTATAAAAAGCCATCTGATTGATATCACAGCTGATAATGAAGGAGAAATTTCATGTTATGTAGATGTTTTCAGAAGCTTCTGCCTTTTAACAGATATGCAGCCTTGTGATGTACATTTAGTAGGTACAATAGTAATTAATTCTTCCTTTTCAACACCACATTAATGTATTTATATATGTACTAAAATATAGCGCTTATCTCAAGAGGAAAGAGAGGAAACATCAGAAGGATCAAAAGAAGAGTGATCAACAGGTCAAAGGAGGTGGTCCTGCCCCTCTACTCTGCTCTCGTGAGACCTCACTTGGAGTATTGTGTGCAGTCCTGGTGTCCTCAACATAAAAAAGACATGGAACTGTTGGAACAGGCCCAGAGGAGGGCTACGAGGACAATCAGGGACTGGAGCACCTCCTGTATGAAGATAGGATGAGAAAGTTGGGGCTGTTCAGCCTGGAGAAGAGAAGGCTGCGTGGAGACCTCATAGCAGCCTTCCAGTATCTGAAGAAGGCCTATAGGGATGCTGGGGAGGCACTCCTCATTAGGGACTGTAGTAACAGGACAAGGGGTAATGGGTTCAAACTTAAACAGGGGAGGTTTAGATTGGATATAAGGAAGAAGTTCTTTATTGTAAGGGTGGTGAGGCACTGGAATGGGTTGCCCAAAGAAGCTGTGAACGCTTCATCACTGGCGGTGTTCAAGGCCAGGCTGGACAGAGCCTTGGGTGACATGGTTTAGTGTAAGGTGTCCCTGCCCATGGCAGGGGGTTAGAACTGGATGATCTTAAGGTCCTTTCCAACCCAAACTATTCTATGATTCTAAACTAGATTACAAGTGCTGCATCCTTTGCTCCTTAACTGGGACAAACCCCCTTTCTTGCAAGCTGATCCAATTGATTATTTTTTGGCTTTGCAAGATTTAACTTACTTCCTTCATTTTGGACTATCCCATCCAGGTGTTCACCAGTGTGGGGCCAAGCACACTGATAGGCACTTTGCCTTTTCGGCAATACTTCTGCAGCTTTCATTTTACCTTTAAGTCAACACTTCCTGCGCACAAGTTTTATGGTATGTTGACTCTCAGGAATCTAAAGTTAGTAACATAGATTACTTGCATTGTATGAAGCATCTGACACTACACTGTATAGTCCTTCCTCTTAAACCAAGAAAGCCCCAAACATTTGAGATTTGACATTGTAAAAATAGCTGCATACCTGCCACACTCCCACAATTGCATTAGCTACTAAGATGAGTAAGATTACAAAAGGCTCTACAAATGCTGTGATTGTTTCTTCACCTTCTTCAAACCAAGCCAGGACCTGGAAGAGAAACACAATGATTTAAATTACTAAACGATTTACACAGACACTTTGCAAACGTGAGACCCAGGAAGTTTCAGTTGAGTAATTCTGGAAACCCCTCAATCTTCCAATCTTTCTGCAGTTCATGAATGAGCTGGCAATATACAGTGGAAAAGGAGAAAGAGAATCTTTACTATAGTAGTACAGAGTTTATTTCCAAGGCTGCTCTTCTTTCAAAGGAGCAAGCTATTTATCTGGGGAACATATCACTACTTTTGCTTCACAAACGAAAGCAGAAGTTGTGACAACAGCTACAGGATACAGACAGATTAGTTTGACTACTCAGAACACTAAAACTTTGCAGAATTTGGATTTTAACCAAGTTCACTGTTCTTTACCAATAACTCAGATACACAAATGGAAACAGCTTTATAAGTGGAAGAGATATGAAAAACAAGCATCTACTTATTTAAACATAAGCAGTGTCTTATTGAAGCATCTAAGTGAATTGTACAGTTACATCTGAAGTTGAATTCTGAACTGAGTAGCTGGTAAAACCCAGACTGGATTTTAAAGATTCAAAAAAAGTAAATCAACTTGAAGACTTGCTTGAAAGGCTCCACATGTTCTATTTTAGCTCTTTTGCTTTAGAATGACACTCTAGTTCTAGCCTTCTGCCATTCACCTGACTTGAATGGGGATGCGTCAGGGCATATGCAGCGTTCTGTCACTACCGAAAGTCAAACTTATATGACCAGAGAGGAAGAGCTTTTTCGTCAACATGTTGAGCAACAGGAAGCCTGGAAAGTGACAGTAAATAGGAACAACGTGTTGAGATAATTAGGGCTGGTAGTCAGGCAACAGCACTCTGAATCACTAGAAGACTGCAGCGAGCAAACCGTTACTAAAGCGAACGCCATAATTCCACCAACATGCTGCTCAGAGCTATTGCTCAATTGTGAAACACTCCAGGACGTTAAAAGGAAGGAGCAGCAGCATGAAAGCCTCAAGCAGAAAACAGACTGACAAGCAAACACAACGCAACAACAGATTTTTATTACAAAAAGGATAAACTTATAAGACCCAGGTTATGATTAATAAGATTGA
This sequence comes from Amazona ochrocephala, assembly GCA_039720435.1. Classification (NCBI taxonomy): domain Eukaryota; kingdom Metazoa; phylum Chordata; class Aves; order Psittaciformes; family Psittacidae; genus Amazona; species Amazona ochrocephala. Next base: position 12,444,699 of record CM077891.1, read on the forward strand.
AACTTTCCAACTGGCAACACAACACGTTAAGGGTCTGTGTAATCCCTCTGGAGAAGGGATTTAATTAGGATCTCTTACACTCTACATCTCAGTATTTCTTCCCTCCTCCCACACCACTTATCTCCAACCCCCAGTAACAACTGTAGTCATTTGACCTGCTAGAGCAGGCATACAGTCTACACTGTAGTCTTCACTCCACGCATTACCCTTTATTTCATGGTCAGCTTTTACTCTGCACCAGCACTGCTGCCTCCCATGTAGCTACACAAAAGGCTAATGGTACATTTCCGGTTTCCTTAGCATATAACAAGGTCACACACTGCCATCAGAAAAGCTGCTTAGTATCTGTTTCTCCCCTCCCTTTCTTTATTGGAACTCTGCAGAACCTATTTTGCTTCCAACAAAGTAAGTAAATTTGATCATTGTGATGTCTGTAACAGAGCAGGCACCTACAATAAAACATCTGCTTTACACAATGCTAAAACATAATCCTTTCAGATTGAAGAGCACGTGTTTTGTAAAATAACACTGAGACAACCTGCAACTGTAAGCGCTAAGGAAAGCGGGTACAAGGACAGCAAGATCCAAGTATGTCAAGGAGAACCAAAATTAAGTTTTCAAGGGATCTTCTCTTTCAATAAGCCATTATTTCAAGAGCCTATGAACTCAGCTTAGAGATCCTGACAGTACGGATCTGATGGTTTAGATCTTTGTGGTGTGGCGTTTTTGGCAAAATTACCAATCTGTGACCAGATTAAAACAAAGTATCTAATTAATGCTGGAAGGCAGCAACACACATTTCTCCCCTAAGAGGTTTCCACACAATTACTAGCAGTGGAATGACCCAAGCTCTCGTTCTAGAATGTTTTAGTAAATATAGTCACAGAAATAACAGAACACCTTGCGAGTTCTTGGGTTTGTCATAGCAGATTACAGCTATATTAACACTACATTTAGGATACTAGTGATATATAACATGTACTACTGCAACAGATGAGGTTTATTATTTTAGAGTAGCCTGAAGTAAAAACAAAACCACAGTAAAACCCAAAGAAAAAGCAGAACAAGGAACACAAGTATTTAACTAGGCGCTTCTAGTAACAACAGATCATATGCTGAAGCCTGGTAGAGACCAGACAACTCTTGTCAAAGGCACTGAGTCCTTGTCAAAGTTTCCACCAATACACTTTTAAAACCCTGGAGAGGTTTACAGCAAGAGATCTTTTATTTGACTACTACTCAGAAGGGCCCCATCATATTTCTGCCCTTATCACTTTAAGACTCACATGCAGAACAGCTTCATTTCCAGGTCATTGATCTCCAATGTACTGTTCAGACAGTATGGTCAGTAAGTAAAGTTAGCATGCATTTAAGAAGCTTAAAAGAGTGGCTGGTGGTGAAAGAGTAAGATAATTGCTCAAGAGAAATGCAAGTCTGAAAACATAAGGAGAAACTAATAGCAAGACATAAAAGTCCTATATCAACAGCAGCTTTCATTCAGCATATTTGCTTCAGGGTTGCTAGAGCTACGGCTTGCAGAAGTCTATTTTAATCAAAGCCTAATGGGGTTAACCTGCAAGATACTGTACACAATGACAGGCAAATGGCACTGAAGTTTTCATGGTTATTGGTAAAAAGGGAGCAGAGGCACAATGCAGAAGGCAGCCAGCAATGAGATGGCTACTGATGCAAACAGCTAGAACAGCAGTGTCCTTACAGCTTTCTGCATTTCTACAAGGTAATTATCTCTGTATTGTCAGGTAAGCTATGGAGGCGAGCTGCCTCAGATGACTACTTATCATTAAGTAACAAACAGAATTACAGAATGGAAGTTTCAAGATAGAGCTGGGTTGCCCAGCAGGCTGTACCCACTTGCCACTAACAGAAGAAAAGCAAACAGTTTGTTGTCAGCAACCTAACAAGGATATTTGTTTAGTTTTCCTTTGGACAATGGAAACTTAGAAGCTGGCCGGGCAAGGAAGACCTCATCCTAACAGAAAGGAGCCCTGGGCTAATGAAAGCAGGTCATGTAAAACTATGGACTGCTTTTAAGAGCTTTCTTCTCACAGGATACTGCGAATTGAGATTTAGTATATTTTGGATAGAGTAAAAACTACTACTCAGAACCTCTCTTTCAGTATTTTCTCTTTTCAATACACGCTAGCTTAAAATTAAGCAGTTGCAAACTATTTCAGTAGTCCTGATACTTGTTATACTGAACACCAGGAACTACTACAGAAAAAACTCCCGGTTTTAGGTCAATTTTCAGTAAAGATTTTTATTTGCTACCCAAGGGAAAAAAAAAACCAAAATAATCAAAAAACGAAGCCAAGAGAGTTTGACAACACATCTAAGTACAAGAATTTTACCAGGTTAGCAGATTAATAGCACCCATCAGATATATGCTACTCTGGATTTCTGAAAAGCAGCATGTTCCTGTGTTTAGTGTAACAATAAGGAAATGAAAAAGATACACAGCACCCACAGTTTGATTTCTACAAAGTAGAATGGAATCGCAGTCTCTTCTGACAGTTTTAATCACCCCTCCCCGTGAGCTGGTATCTCAGCTGCTATTAAGTAATCTGAGTTTAGCTGAAAGCATGTCAGTGTAATGCCCCACAGCAATCTTTATCTTGCGCCACATACTCATTGCTACTGACCTTAACAGGTAGGTTTTGGGGTGATTTCAGGGCAAAGCCTGCACATTTTTGCTGGCACATCTTACTTCCTCTAAGAGTAGCTTTGCTCACCTTTTAACACAAATTAGATTACACTCCTGCTAATTAACAGGCTATAATCATCTCTGGTTTAAATCGCAATATATTGTTTTAATCTAAACATGGTTATCCACTACTAGAAAACATTCCCAGAACAATCACAATGCTCTTAGAATGCTACGTTAATACTTCAGGTTTGGGTAAAACTTGTAGTCTATGCTGCATCTTGTAGAAGAAAATTCACTCGATGTGAAGTCGAAAGATAAGGTTGCATAGTTAAGAATACAATCACTCTTTAAAGCATATATACTTCACCAAAGAAAATCTTTACATCAGATGCACCATTAACATCTTGCAACTTGTCATTTACACAGCAAAGAAAGCTGTTCTTTAATGTAAACAGCACAGATCTGAGTATCTGCTACACAAGCAGCAAGAATTAAAAGCCATAGTTCATGGAAAATTAAACATCCTCTTACTTGCACATAGAGTCCGGCTGTGAAGGCCCTTGAACCGCTGAGATACACTCTACCGGTTTACTTCTGTGTAGGCTTCATAGAACACTGAGACAAAGTCCAAGCCCATACAAAGATCTACTTACACGCCATAAGAAATTATTTATATTGCTTCTCTTCAAAAGCCATACTTAAGGCTTTTACTAACTAGACACATCTGCAACAGCAGTTCCGACTTGGAACACAGGACATAGGATCTACAGCCAACAAACACGCAGCATATGACCCCTCCAATCAGCCAGGGTGACACAGATTCAGCTGTTAGTCTGATTTATTTTACTGACACATACCTGACACGGGGTGTGGGAGTAGAGGACACAAAAGGCACTTCGAACAAAGAAGTTTATGTTGTATGTAAGAGGGGATGTTTCTGCACAAAAATCTAATGCAGATCTCTGTTAAAAATGGCTTTTTCTATGCAGTTACTCACAAAAGTAAAAAAATCTAGTATAATTTATGATCACAGTCACCAGAAAAGCTTCCACAACACCTCAAGATGCTCTTTCTCATACAGAAAATAAATGATCACCTTCTGAGCAAGGAAAAAGCCAGAAATAAATAAAGTTTTTAAAGTGCTAAAACTGTATCCTTTTTATTAACATTTCATCAAAAGAAAATCTTCACTACTAACATCAATTTATAGTGGGTATCTGTAGTTCTCAAAGAGGAGACAGAAAAGGCAGAACAGTAGCCCAAGGTCATATACCATGTCAGGTGCACAGAACCCAGATCTATCCCACACTCCATTAAAATACAGCCTCCTCTTAATTAGATAGTAAAATTAAGCACACTGAAAAAAGAAACTGAATCCAGATACTAATCAAGTTTTCAAAGAGGGCTTGGCAGTGTATGTTCTATGACCTCTGTCAGTCTGGTATTGTACTCACTCAGATTCAGCAATAAAAGCTTAAAATTTGGTGAATTTGATTTTCCATTTATTTGGCTGTAATAAAACCACATAATGTACTTTGGCATGAAAGGCTAACAAACTTCTGCACTGTCATTTATCTCATAACATGGAAGTCATCTGTACTCTTCAGGTACAGAAATACATCCCCTTCTTACCCTCTGGGAGGGGAAAATGGGAAAGAAGAGGAAAAAAAGCTTTTGAGTGATCTGTTAATTCAATTTTCTACAGCCAGCCTGATTTACTCCCCATGAAACAGAAGAGTGAGTTAGGCACATCAGTCTCCATGGTCAAGACCAATGCTCAACTGGTGATGGTACACGCATACCAAAACCCAAAGCGCTTTGAGAAGTGTCAGCATGAGGATAGCTGAAGCCTCTCTTTGTGGAAGAAGAGCACTACAGTGTGTGCTGCAGCAGCCACAACAGAGCAACCCTCCCCCATCAAACAGAACAGCTCCAGAGCACATTCTCCTCTGACCATCCTAATTAGTTTGCCCTTAGCTAAAGGGTCACCACAATTTCCACTCCCCCCATGAGCTGCAGCATTTATTTTTTCTAAAGTAGTTAATTACAACTCCAGGGCAAAGTCTACTATAAACTTTTACTCCTACCTAAACAATTTAATGCTCTGCACACTTCTGTTTCTGTTGTCCAGCTCTCCAGGACATACAGCCTTCATCTTCCGTCTACACTTAGCCTTTATCTTCCTTCTCAGTTTTTCAGCAAACACATTCCCTTTACACATTAGGTAAAAAGACTGCATAAAAATGCTTTTAAAAAAGTTAAAGTTGTTCTTATTCTTTAAATCCTGTATGTAAAACAAGATGTCCATTTAAATGACTAGACTATTCAAAGGTCAGTTACCAAATTTGGTCAGCAATGGTGCCATCACAGTCGTCATCATTCTTGTCACTGTCAAAAGCAACAACTGTCACCTTGCTATTATCAGGAAGGGAAGGCAACTGGAATATTCGCCATGTAAATTCTATTTACAGTCTGCACTGCATCCAAAAATGTCTTCCAATGATTATACATTGAGCTTGATAACGATTAACTCAAAGGCAAGAAGAATGTCCAGTTAAACACTTACTCAAGGTTAGTTTTCAAAGCCAACAAAAGCATTGGGAAATCCCACCTCAAATAAGCAAACCAGGTTGAATGAGAAGCACTTTTTAAAATACCTGTCAAGTGTGGTTACGTACTTATGACTCATGCAATGAAAGATGCCCTGAAATTTTGGTTTCTAGCATATGGAAGCCTCTGCACAAGGCAACTGATTTAAGAAATAGCGATTTAGTTTGTATCTTATACTTCTCCCTTTTGAGAAAGAGTCACTTGAGTACATACAGCTCCTATACATTGTCATTCTGCAATACAGAAGCCTATGAAATACAAAAAATCATACTTACAAAAGATATGCAAGCTGCCAGCAACAGAATTCTAACTAGTAAGTCTTCAAACTGTTCAATCACAAGCTCGAGTAAGGTTTTTCCTGCAATATGTAACAAAGCCATTTAGTTATGTACCTTTAAAGAATGATGAATTATCAACAAGAAAAAGCAGGTTTCATGAACACACTTACCTTCCTCTGCTGGTAACTCTGTCAGTGGAAGATTTTTCCAGGAAGCATGTCAAAGAAAAAAGATCATTGGAGAAACACATTAGAGAGCATTGCAAGGCATTCACCAGATATCATTCCTGGTTTGCACACTCAACTGGGTTGGATTTGACAGACATACTGAAAGCCTCATTAAGGTGGCTCTTTTCATTAAAGCATCTGAATAGGCCTGATGGGTTTGCATTTTAACACACTTAGAGGTTAGCGGGAATGTGCCAAGGGTTACAATTCAGCCAAGTCATCACTCCAGCCAGCTGTGGGACTTGTACTGTTGCTGCACACAAAGGGTCAAAGGCTCAAAACGCTTTTCAAACGCTTTCTGACAAAGGTTTTCCTCCACATTCACTTAAAAAAGAACCAAAACCAAACAACAAACTCGGCTAAAGATATTTCAGATTCTTTCCTCCATTTTAAGGGCATTTTCTCATTTCTGTTCTCCCTTCCATTTCCGTACAACTAGATTTAGTAATTCCAAGAGGCAAAAAAGCAGTGTTAAAGCCAAAAAAAAAAAAAACCCACCGTATAATTTTCTCACAGCTTTTCAGTTTAGTACAATGGCACCGGAGCTCAAAAGGGACTGGGAAGGCCAAGCAGTAAGGATTAAAGGAAAAAAAGGAACATCGGCTGAATTCTGTGCCCCGACTCGACAGAAGAATGTAAAATAAGGGACGGAAAGGCACAGAAAAGCAGGGGAAAATGAAGGTCAAGACGGAAAAAAAACACATTAAAATAATAAATAAACAACCCACAGGGCTTCATTTCAGACTAGAAGAAGATTTCCCAGCGTTAAGGTGAAAGGAAACGGAGGTGACATCCTCCTTTCCCGAAGCAGCCCTGTGAGCTCGGGGTATGAAAGAAACCCACGAGGTGGAGTTCAAGTCAGCCATCTTCTCTCCCTCGCTCCTATTCCGGGTCCTGTAAGAGATGCCGGCTTCGCAAATACACACGCGTTTAGGCCTCGAAACAGGGCCCCGGGAAGGATAAGCTTAAGAGGAAAGGGATGGAAAAGCAGAGAGGAGAGGGGGAAGACAACGAGTGCCAGCGACAGCATCCCCGCGGCGGGGGGAGGCGGCGGCGCGGGCCGGTTCACCTACCATTGGAGCCCCATTTCTCCTTCAGCTTCTTGACTTGCTCCAGGCTGAGCCCAGTGCTTTCGTTGACGCCGAAATAAGCCAAAACTTCCTCCACAGTCTTTGTGTGCGCGTTCTCCATGGCTGGGGCAGGGAGCAGCAAATGGTGCCTCGCCTCTTCCTCCTCAGCGGGCGCGGCGGCGAGCCCCCTCCTCAGCCCCTCGCTCTCTGCCCCACCACCCCCGTGCTATCACCATAGACCCCCTCCCGCGACTGAGAGGAGCACTCGAGCCCACCTCAGCGCTTCCTGAGAGAGGACGAGAGGGGGAGAAAAATATACTTAAAAGACTAAAAAAAAAAAAAAAGAAAAAAAGGAAAAAAGGGGAGCAAGGAAAAAAAAAGGAGGGGGGGAAGGAGCCGGAAAAAAAAAAAAGCCCTCGCCCCCCTCCCACCCCACACACCCTCCGAGGGAGCCGAGCGGCCTCTCCGGCAGGGATGAGCGGGCTTCAGACACCCCCCAGCTCCGGGCGGACAGCTGGTGAGAACGCGGGCCCCCGGAGCCGCTGTCGCCTCAGGGGCGCGGGCGTACGGCGGATGCCTGCTCGGGGATGGGCCGCGTCCAGGTGACCGAGCGGCCTCTCCGTTCGCCTCCCCGGGCTCCGAGCCGCCCCCACGGAGGACGATAACGGCACAGCACGCCTCACCGCGCTCGCCTCCGGAGGCGGGGTGGGAAGAAAAAGGCGTAGGTACCCCGCTGCCCGCCTCTCGCCTCCACCGGGAAGGGTCGGAATCGCCCCCTCCCCTCAGGCAGCCCGATCCTCCCCCTCAGCCAGCCCTAGGCCGCTGTCGCCGTCACGGCTCGGGCTATGCTCGCCCCCCTCCTCCGGCCTCGCCGCTGGCTCCCGCCCGCTTCAGTCACGCACCGGCGGCGGCTGCTCTAATGTAACTGAGGGGAGCTGGGCCGCCCGGGCCCCTCTCGCCGCCGCGGCATGTGGACGCCGCTCATTGGCGGGGCTCGCGGCGCGGGGTGGGGCGAAGGCCCGGCTCCGCCCCGCGGCGCTGAGGCAGTGGCAGCGGCGCCTGGCGCGGCCCTGCGCAGCGCGGCCGCCCGCCCGCCCTCGGTTTGGAGGAGGAGGCGGAGGCGGGTGATGCAGACCTCATGCGGCGGCAGCGGAAGCGCTTTCGCTCCGCAATGGGAGAGGCCCACAGGTGGGGTGGCCCTTCTCCCGCCCCTCTGCCCCGGCGTGAACCGTCGTGGCCGCCCTCTGTCCCGGCCTCAACCCGCGCCGGGGAAGCTGAGGAGGCGCGCGCCTGCTGAGGGGAGCTGCCCGCCCTCCGCCGCCCGCGATGCGCGCTGTCGCGATAGGCGAATCGGTGAAGGGGTTTGGCGCGGAGCTGCCCCGGCGTGTGTTGTGACAGGCGCGTCAGCCTTACTGTGGGAACTGCCCTCATTTCTGTAGTGTCAGGAGCCCCATCCAGCCAAAGGGTGAGTGTGGGGCTGTCCCCGCCTCTGTCGTGACAGGAACCTCATCCAGCCATGAGTGTGAGTGTGGGGCTGTCCCTGCTTCTGTCGTGACAGGAACCTCATCCAGCCAAAGGGTGAGTGTGGGGCTGTCCCCGCTTCTGTCGTGACAGGAACCTCATCCAGCCATGAGTGTGCCAGAGGTGAAGGAGGGAAGTGAGGGCTTTGTGCCTTCACGTTAGCACCCAGAGGGTCGTTCCCCAGAGATCCTGCCCCTGCTCTGCCGAGGCCTGTGCTGATGCTGAGCAATGCCCTTTGCACAACTTCCCCAGTTCCCGTCACACGCTGCCCCGCCAGCATAACAGTGACACGCACACTCAGCCCTGGCTTGCGCAGCGATAACAGAAGGAGGTATAAACTGCACGGTGTGATTTCAGCAGCATGTGTGGTGTGAGATGCCAGCTTTCCTCAGCACAGTATCTCGATAACTGACAGAGACTCACAAACCAATATAGAACACAGAAAACTGACTTAATTTAGCTTCCCCACCACATAATTCACAGAAACTTCAATGAACACAATACAAACTGAGGGAGGTCAGCGCCAACGGACAGCAATGACACACCTGCAATATGTGCACAACACATAGCAAGCCATTCAGTACGCAATGTAAACGCCTTCCCTTAAAAACTCTTGGTGCCAAGTGATGTTCTTGTATACACGTGTGCAAATGTAAAAGCTGATCTCTACATGCGTGCTGGCTTACATAAATGCAGATCCTACATACAATCTGCATATCCATCACTGTTATGAGCCACCCACAGTACCATGCTATATGAAACTGAATGTCTGATCTGGAAGAAAAATATCTTAGTCTTACTTCTGTATTAGCAAAAGGAGTAAGGAGAGGGAACAGGCAATATCAAATCACAATTTTCTAGGGTGTGTGTGGCACCTATGTGCTTTCTATTAGAAGTACAAGTGCCCTAGAAGAGACTTCTCTGTAACTAGCCATTGTTCAGATAAGGGTAACTTCACAGCATGCCTACACTTCACAGGGCAGTTCTGAATGAAAATCCATGAATTAGGTCTGATGATCTAGTACAGGAATGGGAATTACTTATTCCATGCATTTCCCGTATTAATTTTCTCTTGCATATCAGCAGGATTAATTACTGTGGCCACATGTGGCTTGAATGCAGTTATGTTGCTTCTCCTACCACTACCTCACACTGCACATAAATAGACATACCCTAACTGTTACACAGATCAACATCACAGTTGCATATAGTTTACTGTATGTTTCTTAACCAGTTTTAACACTTTTCTTGGTGTTCTATGAACACATCATCCTATCATCCCCAAAACAGAACTGAAGTCACAAGGTGCACAGGCATCTGAAATTAATACTCTCACAAAACCATTATGTCTTTGAAAACACGCACTTGATGCCAACAAAACTGCTGATCGATGCCTGTCGCTATGTGGGCCCACATAACCCACACCTACCTTCAGTGTCCTCTAACGCACAAATATGTACATGTACACCTCTGTCTTCAGGCACTTCTGCGTGATAGACTCAGTGCCAGTCCCCATATTATGTTTATATGCAACATTTAAAAAACACATCATTTCCACAATCATTATATACAGAAGAATGCCAGCTAGTTGAATTAACATATTTCACTGACAGCACAGTATGTCTGTATGAGTAGTTCTTTCTCCTCCACCACATTAACAGAGCCTGCAATATATGTAAGCTTTTTTTGTCAAAATACATTTACCACAGCAATGTTTTTACACAGAGCATATTTTAGTAGCCTTCATATACAAGAGCACCTGTAAAGGACTTGAGAGTCCTGCCTTTCATTTTCTTTCTATTTTAAAGTATTACTTTTAATTGTTGTAAAAGAGCAATGCAATTAAGCATCAGTAGCAATTTTCAAAACAAACTCAAACTGGGGTTATATTTCATATTCCTTCTTCCTCTGATATACTTTGTATGTCATTCTTGGTTTCCTTTTTGTGCCTGTTTCCAAAAAGGCTTACGGAAAATTATTTTAAGCATACCAGAACTGTGGCGTGTGCAATCAGAGCTTGGCAGAGTGTGTAATAAAAGAGATATGGTGTCCTTTCAGTCTAACTTGTTAACAGGTGGAAATGCTGCTGGGAAAGTGAATAGAGTTTGCATTCTAGCGAATCCTGGGGAACTCTTGGTATTCTCTGGGATTCACTAGTTCACCTACAGCTTGACAGCTTCACTTCCACTGTTTGCTCTCTTGTGCACAAAGAATAGAGGACTTAAGTTTTCCCCTTTTTTTCCATCTTTTGAACATAGTCCTCTGCCTGTATTTATTTCTATCCTGTGTTCTGTTACGGCTCAGTGAATTTTGAGACAATGACTGAATTAAGGACTATTCTACAGGTCTTTCCAGAGCAGAATAAACTTGTATTTCCTTCACAATAGCTTCCTGTCTTTCCACATATGTGCAAGACTACAAGTAGCTGACCAGCGTGAGGGTTTCTTTGCAGGTGGCATCCTCCAAATGATTAAAGATCTGACAGATGCACGTTTGAATGACGTTTGCCTATACGATGCTTGGTCTGGACAATGTAGTGCAGAATGAACAAACGCCCATGTAAATACCACAGCAGAAGCAGTACCTGCTAATTTTGGCATCACTTGATATCGCACAGAATTAGAATTGTCTTGTCTCTTAAAGAAGGTGTTAAGGTATTCCCAAATCAGAATGATGGCACCTCAGCTCTGCCTTAGGCAACCCAAGACCATGGAAGCTTCCAGGGGACTAATACCTCCAGGAGGTGCAGGTAGCTTTACATTCTCTATCTTTAAGGAGGAAGGAAAACAATTTATTTTGCTGTGAAGTGAAGTTGCAGTTTGTTTTCAGAGTGGAACCCGTTAAGAGTGGAACCTTGGAAAGAAACATGACACAATGGGCCAGCTTTGGCCTTGATAAAATTCCATTCACATAATGGAAGTACACCATTCATACATTTGGCCTATTATCATTTTTCACTGTAATTTATTAGAAGAAGCAGCCAACACATCAGGCAGCAGCATTAAAACAGTTCCTGTAATGCTTACTAATTGAAGTAAATGGGAATTTGGCCTGAGAGAGGACTGCAGGATGCTTTCCTTCAAATTGCAATAACATTAAGTCATCCCTGTTGCTGCAAAGCAGATTCACAGTAGAGTTACTGGTCGTAATATGAATTGTCTCTTGCTGTGCACAAAAACATATGTTTTGTAGCTTAATTTGCAGATAAGATTAATAGGTTTTACTGGAGCTAAATGCAGCACTGAAGGGCAGTACACAAAATGCCAGTTTGTGGAGCCAATACACCTGAACCTGCAATAACCTTCCTATTTCAGGCCTGCATCTCTTTCAGTGCGCATAGACAAAGTTATACTATTCTGCTTCATTGTGCCAAATTATGTCATGATTTTTACAGACTGGCTAATAGCCTAATAGGGCTTAGGTTGGGCCCACCAAACTCACTACTCTTACTACCCCAGCTGCTTTCAAATCCATGTTTTTGTGAGTGACAAACAGGGAAATTGTTTCTTCCTCCTACAGTACTATTTTATTCCTCTTAAATTACGGTTATTAAAATGTTTCAGCCACTTGAAATCTACTAAGACATATTAAAATACTGCAAATGTGCTGTATCAAAGTGGAAAGGTTTTAAAACTGCAATTCTGTTGTAGGATAATGCAGGTTAAATATAGTAACTGTTTTTTCCAGTCAGCTTGCTCTTTGATTTCATGGTATTATGTCAAGAGGGCTTTTTCCCCCCTCTACCCCTGTAAGAAGCTTATAGCTTAAACAGCAAAATGCAAAAAATACTGAGTTGAAAAAGTTACACAAAGCCGGTAGAAAAATCAGTGATAAAATATTAGTTTGAATTTTGATAATTAAGGTAATCTGAGCTTATTCTGAATAATTTTTATTCCAAGGCAATGTGTGTTCCCATGTCAGCAGCAGGTAGAATTTGACTTCGATTGAGACCAGGAGACTGAGAATACAAAGGGTGAGTGTTGTTGCTGGGAGATTTCTAGAATTGGATCACTGTTCCTGCAGACAGCAGCTGCTTGCTGCCTTGGGAGTGTAAAAGAGACAGTGAGACAGATTCTGGTCTCAGTGACATAACTATAAGAGATCACAGTTTGGATTGGTAGATTTCTTCCTTTGTTTCTCCATCCTGTTGATAGTCACTCGGTTTGTCACCAAAGACTCCAGTAGAGTATTTGCCACAATAATCTGCATTTCCCTGTTTGGAAAAAATCTTTCTGTCTATCCCATGCTGACGTCAATAGGAGATCTAGAAGTATGGGATAGAGCAACATTCTATCAGAACCAAGATCCATTATGCATATCTGAAGAACAATTTATCCTTATTTGATGGCCCAGACATTTCTCTTAAAGGGAAATCAGCTTGGCTGCTATCTTAAAAATGCACAATAACTTTAGAAATAAAACACTGGTTGGTGCCCATGAGATCTGAATTCTTATCTCATCCTGACCTAAATTTTCCATCTAATTACGGTCTAATTCTGATTAATTTGGCAGCTAGCTGCTATTTTTCCTGTGTAAATATCCCTTGTGTGCTTCTGGTTCCCAATTTTGCTCTCTGCGGAACGGGCTGGGGATGCTACCAAATTTGGAGGGGCTGTGTGGTCAAACACAATATTTATAAAATGGCAATTTGTGCTTTGTAAGGTGTTATAAAATTGCCCTACATTTTATGTCTGTAACAAGTTGATGGCTAATTGGGATGTTATAGCTGTGGCCATACGGTATAGTACTTAGCAGTAGAGCTTAATAGTGCAGTGAAAGTTGAACTACTTTGCCCTAGGACATGGGCCACCACTTCCAGAGCAAAGAAGTTGTTTCAGTTTTGAAGCTATCAGTCAGGAGAACAGTACCAATTTGGACACATAAAAACACAACACAGCCTCATTTCTTACAGTGTTAAAACTTGACAGTTTCTTTCCATGATTCTTGAGTATGTTAGAAACAGAAATGCAAACATGGCATTTAGAGTTTACCTTGACTTACTCTCTTCGACATATTGTGTATTAGTCAGGTTGAGGTGAGCTAGCCTGGTACTTAGCAGGCTAATGACAAGTCCTAGAAACTACCAGGTACAAGGTAGGGCAATAATTATTGTAGATTAATAGTACCATTGTATCCTTCTCTAGGAGCACTATAAATTCAAATTCGTTTCCTTCTTCATAGATATTTATGGAGATGGAATCAAAGTCTTGTACACTGAAAGCAAAACAGTGGATTGTACTTATCCACAGTGCTTTGCATGATCCTGGCTGTGGTAGGATGGATGAAGGAAAAGATGTCCAAGAAAAGCACACAAGCAGCTACACTTGTCATATGTTTGCGTTAGTCTGTAGGTATTGATATTTGTATTTGTCTGAGAGCAGCAATGACAACCAGAAGGTAGTTCAGTCTCTTACCTTTTCACCTATTTACACAGGCTTTGTAGTAAGACTCTGGTTAAAGTGAACCATGTCAATTACTTGTTTTAAACATTTTTTGTTTCCTTTTTTTCATCTCTTGACTGTATCAGAGGCTGTAATCAAGATGGTATAAACTATAGATAGATACCAGAAGCAGTTCCACCATGCGATGGATGTCTGTCATTCCATATATTTGCTGAACCACATTGGGAAGTCACACTCTGATTTCTCAAGATTGAAAGGAAGTTATCCAGATGCACTCCATGTATGAGGGTAGCAATAACATAAGATTGAAAAGCTTTTCTTGGTCATGGAGATTACTTCATTTTCTGCCATTGTTTGGGACTAATGGCACATGACTACCACTTTTATTAGCCTTGTGACATTCTGTGATACGATATCAGCTGAAGTTACTTTCTGTGCTTTTTGTGGAGGATTTCCTCCAAACTCAGACAGATATTAGTAACAGTGAAGTAACATACTTCAGTTTTCAGGTATTAATAAAATTACCATATACCATCAAACAAGCTCTTCTATTGGTTATGTGGTCCTTTTAGGTTGTTTTTTTCCTCTCTCATGCAATAAGACAAAATGAGGGATTGAAACCAAATGCTCTGTTGGTTTACACCCACAATCCTCCTGGGTTTTGTTCTTCAAAAGGCAATATTTCTGCGGTAAGATTGATGGATATGATTACACTGTGTCTATCACATTCCCCTACCTTTCTCCAGGTCTTTACACCTGCTTTCTAACGTGGGCTGTTCAGGAGGAAAAGAGAAACTGCTGGACTGCCTCCATTCCTTATTAACGTGACTTGAACCAAATATGAACACATTTTCTTTACTGGAATAAATGTTATATTCATCTTCCACGTTTCCGCTTCCTCACCACATTTCTACGATCCAGTACAATCTGTGCAGGTATTTCACACAAATGACAGCTTTTTGATGGGGTTTTAACCTCCCAAATTACTCAGGGTAGTGTTGGGTCACTCATAGAACAGAATTCTTACAATTAATCTGTCAGAGCTCAAGGCTTCCAATAGAAGAAATCTGTTTTTCTCTGTTTGTGTATACATTTCTTGTATGTCAGTGGTGTTGCACATGAACTCAGATTATCCTGACCTACAATACTTGTTCTATTTCAAGGCTCTGGCTTTCTAAAAGATGAAATCCTGGGTGGTTTGGTTTTATTATTCCTTCCCCCCAGTTCTGTTAGAAAAAGAAAATCTCTCCTGAGTCTTATCTTAAAAATACTGTTAAGCTCTGAAGGCTGCTTCTGTTCCTATGGCACAAAGCATTATTGAAAGGATATTAATTTTTACCACCTACAGTTGCTCAGATGGAGAACTTGAAGAATTCTTTTCCACTCCCATGTTGAAATGATGCTGGCAGCATTCTTGTTCCTAGAAGTGAGCTACAGTGATCTTCTATGTGCAGGTTGGGCTTTTTATAACAATGCTATTGAGGTTCTAATATGATATTAAGAACATTAACAAACATCAATAATAACGATAACAACAACAATAATAATAATGATGCTGATGCTGTGATTACTGTTACTTGATTATTAATTTGCATTTGCAACTTCTTCCAGTCAAGGATCTCAAGTATTTCATAACCCTTAGTGAAAATTCTATGATACAATATCTCTGGCAGAACAGTAAGAATTATCATCCCCCTTCACAAAAACGGGAGCTGAGGTTCAAAGTCATAGTCACACAGTCTATGGCAGAACTAGAAATAGAAATAGTCTCCTGGCTCCCAGTCCTGTTTCTTCTCCAGTCACCCTAAATAGTTTCTAGTGTAGTTTTGTAAGACATTTATCACATGGTTTTCTAAAATCTTGTCCTCTTTGTTAAAAAGAATTATAAGTGATAAGAAAGGAGAGTACCTAATTTTTGAATGAGGTTGCTGAAATGGTTCTAGCTGTTTCATGGGCAGTGCCAGCCAAGTTTCGTGAGTTCATCCTGACCCTAAGCACACCTAAAATAGGTATCTTTGCCTCCAGCTAATCAACAGGCTTACTGAGATTGCCTAAATAATTTATGTATAACCAACTAGTGAAAAGTAGATCTTCTGTGATTTCCCTAGATACACATTCTGCATGTATCATGTATATCCTTGTCTATTTCTGATATTCATTTGAAATTCAGTTGGGACTTTTCAGAACACTTTTGTACTCCAGCTGTATAGCTCTAAGAAAAAGCCATCTGGAGACATAATCCACTGAACTGGGCAAAATAATGTGTTAAATCCAAGTGCGTAGTAGATGAGGATTCTGGATTTTCTGGTGTTGAACAGTGGATTAGAATTAAAAAACCCCACAGTTCTAACTCTGTCCCTGGCCTGTATGACAGTGGATAAGCATTTTGTCTCTCTTTGCCCTATACATACAATAAAAATAATGGCATTTAGCAACAACATTCAAAGACAATAAAGTGATAGGCAGTCGAGGGAAATCTGAGGCCTGAGGGGATGATTAAATAAAATGGAAAATGAAATAATCTCATTTTCTTGTTTACAGCACAGAAAATGTGAAAATCATACTGTCCCAAATTGTGCTTTCTGGACACATTTGTATAATGCTGCCTTCAGTAGAGTAGTGAAATGAAGCTTGGGTTAGAACTTGCTCCATTGTGGAGCAGACAGATCTTCTTCTCCAGTGTCTGCAAACAGAAAGCAAAAGCATTAGCAGACATTGTCCTACATTGTTCTCACTGCGGATTCAGGAATCTGTTTCACATCTATAGCTGAAATGGAAAGTGCAGTACAAACTGCCTATCTGGAGTTTGTAACTTTTAATCCAGAATTCATAACTGGAAAACATATTCTGTCTCTTTTGGATAGCTATTGTTAAAGGCCAGTTCTTGCTCATGTCGGCGTTCAAGGTGGGGTTGGACATAGCCTTGGATGGCATGGTTTAGTGGGAGGTGTCCCTGCCCATGGCGGGGGGGTTGGAAGTCGATGATCTTGAGGTCCTTTCCAACCCTTACTATCCTATGATTCTATGTCTTCTCCACTGTGCCAGGAATGCTTTGGACTGTTTACTGGGCTTGTTGCGACTACCTGCAAAATTAGGGCCAGGTTGTAGCTTCCGTCACCCCTGCAGGAGGTGAAGGAGGAGCACCAGGTACTTCAGGAATAATTTAGGTGTGGCAGCCAGATGTTTTGCAGCAGGCACTGAAAGAATCCAGCAAACGTTGTTGTTGCCCCGTAGTGCTCAGCTGTACTGGTTGGTGCTGCCTTCATCTGGGGAGTTTATGGCAGCACTGAACTAGAGCAATGCTTGTATAGCTCTTTACACAGCTCTTTATGAGTGCGAAGCACTATTGTTCCAAATCATATCATTTTACAGGCACCTCTACCTCTCCATGCTATTTTTATCAATCCAATAATACCCCTCTATGCTCACAGTTAGCAATGTCGCTGTGTTCCTCGTATTTCTGTCTTCACATATTCCATCTCTGCACAGTTGAAATTCCTTCAGGCCTGAGCCTCGGGGCAGTATGTTGTGTTCATGTACCATTCCCAAATGTGAACTTGATTACCCTGCACATACAAGAGTTTTCACATTTCAAATGTCACAGAAAAGACCAAGAAGAAAGACAAATGAAAATCTCATTGAGAATGTAAAGACATGAATTGTTTCTGACCCGTATTCATGTAGCAGCTGTTATGACAACTGTAGGAAGGGATAAGTGCATTTGCTAATTCATATTTGCTGTGCAGAATTCCATGCTGCTCTGCAAGGCTGGAAGATCTCCACTGCTCAGACTGACCTTTAAAGGCAAGTACCACTTTTTTCACAGCGTTCACACTCACTGAGCCCTGGTAATCTGGCAGGTATTCTGTCGAACCTGTGGGTGCTCATCGTCCCTATGAAAACTTGGAGCATTCAATATCCTTGTACGCTGAGACAAGTTTAGGTGTGACATCTGTTAAGGCCTCAGAATACTGAAGTCAGGAATTTTCTAGCCATTTTGTGCTAAATATGGTGTGCTCGAGCCATTACCTACTTCTATTGCTTCTATGTTTCTTCTTTCTGTACAGACATCTTTACTGATGGGAAAGATAAAGTCCTGTATCTTTCCCTGTGGCTAGGCTTGTATGAAACTCATCTCAACTGTTACCAAATGCTATGTGCAGCTCTTTGATTAAATCCCTATTTGATCACCTATACTTTTCCACATTTTGCTTAAAAAGCTGTGGTCATCACCTGAAACTATGATTTTCCAGTTTATCCTTTTGTTTATTCTGGCTGACGTTTCTCAATTGTTGTTTGTTGCTGTTTCTTTATGTTTTAATTCCTTCTGAATCACCCAAAAAAGAGGCCTGGAGGCCATGGTAAACTGAAGCAGTACCAGTAGTTTCCTTTTTTGCTGTTTTGGCTCAAAGAAGAATCAATTCAATTACTCTGATTAGGAAAGAGGCTCTGTTACATTCATTCTCACTTCAGCGTGGTGAGAGGACATTCTTCCTTTCCTGAGTATGATGAAATAAAGAGCAGACATTGAAGGGTGGGATTTTTTCGATGAAGGGAATATAAAAATCTCAGGCTATAAATTCACCGTGACAGTAAAAATGCGTATGAGACTTTTTGATGAGTTGGCTTTGTGCCAGTCAGCAGTCTTTACGCTAGATCATATGTTGTCTACATGAACCTCTTCATGCTGCTATAATCTTTATGTGTCTGCCCTCTCACAACCTGAATAAATGCCATACATGACATTCTGTCCCATTTGTCACAAGTGCTATTGTGTGTCTACCCTGGATCCATATTGGATTAGTATTGATGAGAGATCCTAAGCACTTTACACAGAGAGATTATCAAGGAGGGTGCATAGAAATGCAGATACAAAAACAAAGCTCAAGTGCTCACTTTTGGAAGTAGCTGCATTAAAGCAGTCTGCTGAAACGTATTTTGGAAGGTCATTCTCTCATTTCAGAGGTGTCTGGGAGAGGTTTGACATTTTTATTTGTAATTGTTTATTCTTTGAGCTTTCCCATGACTGTGTGAGTATCTGAGAGAAAACCTGTAATACCCTTTCAGAAAATTCTAGCAAAAGCTGTGCTATACATAGAAATGCCACAATCTCAGATCCTCCCAGACCAAAAAGTAAATGATACTTAACTGGTGAGATAGGGATCTCCCTTTTCTGAAGGCATAGATTCCAATTTTAGCTCTGGAGTTTCATGGCCTTCCACCTGCCACTGGGCCAGAAGGATGACCATTTGTTGTCTTGCGGGGCAGTGTCAATCCAGAAGGACATTCCACTTGAGATGGAGAAAGTGAACATTTTGGGAAGTGTATATTCAGTTACTTACATGACAGCTGTTTGGAGAAAGGAGCCAAGCACTTACAAGAACGATTTTCAACAGACAGAAATTCCCAGCAAACCATTCAGCTTTCTCTTAACCGGATTCATACAGAAATAGCAAATAATTAATTGAGGCCAAACTATGTCATCCTGAGTTTGCATTAGCTGGAAGGTTTAGAAATAATTAAGAGCAAAACTGTTAGTTCTCCATTTAAATAGCTGCTGCTTATCTGGCCAGTATGAAAGCCCAATCTGTTGTATTCAATCAGCTTTCAGCTGCTACTTGCCACCAGCCTAATTCCCCAGTCTTGTCTCTGTGCTGTGCTTGTGCATTCCGCTACCTGCTAAGTTAAACCCTGCTGTCCTGGTTCTGCATGGAGATTTCTAGTGCTATTCAAACTATCCACCCTGGTTCAGAATACAACCCCCAAACCTGCAGGCTGTGTTGAGTATCCATACAAACATGGTTTCAACGGAGCACCACATGGGTGAGAAGGGGAGTCAGCAGCTGTGTAGTTTAGCGCACAGGATTAGGATTGTGTTCATTCATACCATTCTCTGTGCTTTTATCCAGTTTTGATAAGCAGTCGAGCTGCAATATTTCCACCTTAGGTTCTCTTTTAAAGTGATGTGCCTGACAATGCCGAGTTGCTCATCCAAACTGCTCTTAACCATGGTCACACTTCAGATGATGGCGTATCTCAGTTTTCCTAAAATCTCTTGGTGTTTCAGCTTCAATAATCATTTATATTGCAAGAGGATTAAAAAACAATTGATAATTTAACTCCTCATGTGCTCAGCTTGTGCTAGCTTCTGTGCAACTTCTGAGTGAATACCGCAAGGAAGTCTCTGACAGCTCTAAAGCTATATGGGTAGTGTTAGAAATACACTGAGATGAGTGGTTTTTCTCAGGTTGAGAGGCATTCTAAGCCTCAAACCCGTACCACCAGTTCTTTGCTGAGAAATCTGTATTAAAAATGGCAAAGTTCATTGCACAGGCATTTGGAAGGAACTAAAGAGTAACTCATTGACCTTTGCAGATTAAGTAATCCATATTGTTATAAGGAAGTGATATTTGAGTTACCGACGACAAATGTACACAATTATCTTTCATTAGCCTCTCAATGGAAGCAATCAGGATTTCCTGATCCTAACATGTTTAGTATTCTTGGCATCTTCAACATCTGTTTGCTGTGCTCTGTGGACACATTAGTTCTCTAAGCGTGTCAGAGGATGCTTAGTGCACTGCCTGCTTTTTTAGTCTGCTGGAAGTGCACATATGGAGGACAGAAGGAAGAAGGCTGAGGCTTGGGTGTGCAGATGGGAGACTGAAGGCTCCATGCTCTGCTCTCAGATTTACCAGAGACCTCAATGCCTGTCTCTGTGTGCCTCAGTTTTCACTGAATGAAATGGACAGAAGTGTTTGCATAATACAGAGAAACTCACTTTCCTTTAAAGGGCTTTGAGATAACAAACAGCAACAGAGCACCAAGGAGCAGTTTCGCTGCTTTTGCAGAATGTTTCTATTACAGAAAGAAGACATGACTGAAAAAGAACCCTGTGTATAATTCAAAATCTGAACGCAATTAAAGTTAAATATGTTCTTTTTCCTTTTATAATTGAGTAACTCAAACATTTTTTCAAAAATTGATGGGGAAAAAATTTAGAGGAAACTTCTTTTTTGCTTTTATCTGGAGAATGACATAATTAAGTGCAAATGAATATGTCACATTTGCACATGATTTGCAAGAAGATGAATGAGTGGGTCTCCTTCTCCAGTCTGTCTTCCATTTCTAATTCTACAGGAAGATTGCTTTCAGATTCACCGTGTTGGTCTTTATGTGGCTTGTTGCACACTGAAATGGATGGGCCGTGCTCTTGCTAAAGCAGTGTTTTTAAAGTGACTTATTTAGATCTTGTTGGTGCAACATTGCGTTGTTCATCAGTCTGAATGCCTGAGCTCAGAGTTGTGTGGCAGATGAAGGAAAAAAACCCTAGCAATCCAGAGCCCCTGGACAAGAGAATCACTTCACCTCAGGACATTGAGATACTTTATCTGGGTGGCTTAGGAAAAATGCTAGATAAGACTGAAATTTGGAGAGGCTGAGCACGGCCAGGCTCAGCCTTCGGGTTATCAAGAAGAGAATAAATCCAGCAACTGGCATCTGAATATGTTAATGCTGTAGATTCTAGCATGGAAACAGCAAACTATTTATGAGGCAAAAATATATCAGAGATTAATTCAGTTCTATATATAATACATACATTTTACATATACAAAATCCTTGCCAAAATATGAATAATTTGCAAGTACACCAAAGTTAGAAAATGCCAGAATAAAGGTTGCCTTTCCGTGTATATGCCCTAATCTTTAATTACATGATTCCTACTTTCTTTTTCTAACCCTGAAAGTTTCTAATTTCAGTGCGTGCTTGGTTTTGCAGTACTAATACTTTCTCTTCTAAATAAAGACTTTTAGGGTATATTTCCCTGGGTTTTCAAAACTCATTTGAAAACTGTGGTATTCCATCCTACTGACACCCAGATGGGTCATTATCCAATTGTAACCTTTATCTGTCACCCTAGGAGGCTCCAGAGCAGCTATAACTGATGCTGGTGTGATACTGAAGTCAGAGCAGAGATGCCGTGTGTCTTCTGTCATGTGACATAAAGCTATAGGTGTCAGATGAGAAGGCTGTAAGGTAAGGGAGCACCTGAACAGAGTTCTAAATAAGTTACTTATTATTGCTGTCTCTCATCCTTTTCTATTCATGAATGCTCCGTCCTGTGCAACCATTAACAACCTTAGACAGCAGTCATATAAACTTCATCGACCTCATTCTGTACTGCCTTGTACCATATGCGCGGTCATTTCTACTCATGCAAAATGAATGTAAAATGTTGATTTCTGATTTGCTAACATTTTAAAACTCCTTGGCATTAGTTCATGCAGCTGTGAATGGTAGCACGCAGTGCTGCAGCATGCAGATCCAGGACCCATATGCTGAGGAGGGTTACACTTTAAGCTGATTTTTTCACCATGGTTGTAAGGCAGAACAGTTACACTGACAGCATGGATCCAGCGTGCTAAATCATTATTCTTTTTCTATCTATTGTGGATTGAAGAGTTTTGATCAATAGTGGCAGCCTGCAAAGCCTCATAAAAATTGTTCGTTTCCTCAAACCTATTTCCATGCTTAGGCATTTAGTCTTTTGTATTGATAACTGAGAGGGTAACATCTCAAATCTCTCTCTGGGCACAACAGAAATGCTCCAAAGCATTTGAACATGTTGACCTCTGCTGCACTGAAAAAGCTGTGCAGTCCCAAGTTCTAAATTGTCACAGAAGAGGAGCTTCCAGGACTCAGGAACCTAATGAGATAGCCTGGAGGTAGGAAAAGATCCTCCCTGTGAAGGTTCAGACAGGGGGTGAGAGGGTTAAGTACTTGCTGCATGTTACTTTCTTTTTGATTCATTTAAGCCAGGACTATGATTCTGGTACTGAAACTGAAAGCTGAAAGTTCTCTGTAGGAGCTGGAAACAGTGACAGGCTGGCTTCCATAAATAATACTGGAAATTAAACAGTGATTTCACAAGATCCAGGACATAATATAAATAAGAAAGCAGAAAAATCCAGGAAATCCTTACTTAACAAATGTTTTCTTTTAAACATTATATGCTTTTCTTGATCTCTGAGAGTCGGCTTCACAATAGACACTAAACTGAGGGAAGTAAAAAGATTTGGTTTTCTCTGACTTGACCTACTGAAAGCGTAGTATGTTCTCAAGCTTTTCAGTTAATCCAAAATCCCACAGGCCTGGTCAGAGGTAAGAAGCCAATGAAATACTATGTTAACAAGAGACAAGCTTGTGTCAAAACCCCTAAAATGCTGCATGCTGACACCAAACATTACAGCTTTTGGCAACTGCAGGAGATTGGATTAGTGCCGTAATTTGAATTGAACAATCCCAAAGGATGTTCTAGGCCTCCAAATCCAGCCAGGAGGTAACTGGACCAATTTTACTGGATTTATACCCAGAGGAATTTGGTCCTTTTTGTTGTGGCCAAAATGCAGTGCTCAGGTTTCAATTGAGCAGCTGTACAAATGTTGTGACTTCTTTTTTAATGAACTGATTTTAAAAGTCACCCAGTTACTTCAGGTAAGCACAGGTATTAGTTCAGATAACTGATTCCGATGGTTTCATCTTTGGCTTCTAGAGCAAACTGGGTTACTGGGAAGTGAAAAGGAAAGAAATGGGAGCAATTTTGAGTAAGTTTTTCCACTAATGGTGTACACTGATGTCTGCTGTTTCTATGCCCTGAGTATCCTCAGTCTACCCCATTCTAGACTCAGGACCTGTTTAGGTCACAAGTGTTCCCATTCTGTCTAAAGCATCATCTCTGTCTGCTATTTATCACATAGTCCAGTGGTCTGAATGACCTGCGAGCGGGCCAAGTGCCAGAGGAAAACATGCACAGGCTGGAGGGAGCCAGGAAACTACTGGACGGTCACTGAGAAGCTATGAGGGGGTTTGTCCTGTTTTGCTTTGTTTATGTTTTCTCGTATCTATGTGGTTCTGAAAACCACAATCTCCAGTCTGGAAAACACATATTTTGGCTTTGTACGGGTTTCTATATTCTGTTCAGCCCACTCAGTAGGATATTAACTTTTGTCATATGATTTGTTTTTTCTCTTACTGTCTCCATGGGAAAAAAAGTGTTGGAACTGTAGTCCTCATTGTGTAGTGCTTAGGTTTATTATTTCTATGTTTGCATTATGTGCAGAAGAGGAACTGCATCTTGTTAAGAGGGAATGGTAGCCATCGGATCCTGAGCATGTTCAGGAAACCTGGTGCTTCTATAGAGCTGATGTCAAGTGTGGCAGTGGGTAACCATGCTGTATCAAAGGGAAGGATTTTCCTTATCCTGTCTCCGAGCAGCAGGGAGGCATTTCAGCAGCCATTACAGTAATTCCTGTATCTCGGGAGGCTCAGAGTTGCTGTAGCAACCTTTTGCTAGATAGGAATTTGGCTGGTGAAGCCCCGCAGGAATCTGCTCCCACTCTCAACTAACCTCTCACATCACCGGGTTCAGCTGCCAGGGAGAAACCCCAGCTGGGACTCAGGAGGGGTGAGGGACCTCTTTCTGCAGGTTCCTCACAGAACTTTCCCCTAATGACCAGGATCAGATGCTTTCTGGCAGTTTTCCCCGGGGCCAGAGCTTTGCTGTGTGTACAGAGTTCTCCAATTGTAAAAATGGTCATAGTAAATTCGGAGCATACAAACAAGCCCTTATTCATGCACTTGCAGATACAGAAACTGAACATGCAAATGCAGGGAGTGCAATTTTAGAGAGCAGTGTGGGAAGTTTGACTGGGAGGCAGTGGTAGTTCTGGTGACACAAAAGAAGTATTATAAAGTCACTGAGGGGATCAGGCAGATGGGAACTGACTTGAGTAGGAAGGAATACAGACAAGGTCCCCAAAGCCTGTTACTTTGATTTGGATAAAAAGTGAAGTGTGAAGTTGGTCAGAGCATGAGGGGATGCATCACTGCTAAACCAGTTCCTTCCAAAGTGTGAAGCAGTTTCTAGAGTAATGAAAGACAGTTTTTTGGCCTTCCAAGCTGCTGTATGGTGGAGAATAATATTTAGAAGACTTTATTTATAGACAATATTGTCCACTGATTACAGACAGTTATTGTGGACTCTAGGCTTTTGTTTCTAATTCTACCGGTGACTGGCATTGTCAAACCACAGCACCTTGTATCTAAAGACTAGAAAAGAATCAGTTGAATTAAAACAAGACTTTGACATAATACAACTTAAGCTGGCCCAAATCTGGTACTTCTGCCAAAGGATGAAGTCGTGCTGCCACCTTACATCTTGATGCTGGTTTCCATCCCTGTATCCTCCCTCACTGTATGGGTACAGGCACTGGGAAGTTATCTATGACACAGCTGCATCAGGAGGAGGGAACCAACTGCAGGCCTCAAACCCAGACTGGGATGTCAGCTATAGTCTCGATCGCTGGAGGGTTCAGTTAAGCAAGCATGCTCAGAGCTTACCTGACAGCTCTCAGGTAAGCTGGGCTTTCCTAGGACTGTGTACTGCCTTCTCTTTTTACTCTGTTGGAGGAGGAGGACATGGCATAACTACTGTTTTCCTTTTATATATTGTTCAGTGATCATTGCTATGGCATCAGAATGTGTAGGGCCAGTTTCTTCCCTGCTTTCCAGTTCCTGCTCCCAGGTCTGCTTCTGTAATGCATTAATAGTCTGTTCAGGCTAAAATACCAAACACTGATGGAGCAGGTACCAAATTCAGTGGTGATTTAAATTAATATGCCAGAATGAAAACCAGACAGGTGAGGAGCCAGCCCACACTCATTTTTGTCAGCTGTGTTGCAGGACAGCTACTTCTGAACCAGACAGTTGGGAAACTGCAATTTAGGATTGTCCAAGGAGCACCAAAGCAGCCTTGAGGCACTCAGAGGCTCTTTCTATACAAGAGATGTATCAGCTTAATAGGATGGATTGTGAGTGTATGAGGTTAAACCAGTTTGAATCCTTAGTGCTAATGCAAGCTTTAACTCCTGCAGACATCATTTGAAGTTCTGCAGGCAGGTCACTAAATACAACAAACTGTGAAAGTTCAAGTTTGATTTTTAAAGCAGGGTGAATTCCAGAATAAGACAATCTGGGGTTTTGGTTGGTTGGTTTTTTTGGTTGTTCTTTCAACCAAATCCCTCAGAGTCTGAAGCACTTCTTGATTATGCAAAGAAGGAAATCTATCCTGAGAGGTTTCTTAGGCTGCAGAGAGATGTTAGGCCTCAGACAGCAAGTGGGCCCATGTATGGTTATAGTCAGCTAAATGTGTCACTGAGTGGCAGGAAGGAAGGCGAGTGGGCTTTGGGAAGCTGACTGATCTCTGTGCACTAGCAAAGCAATCAGACCTGAATATGGACTGTGTCCTAGTTACACTTATTCTGACTATTTGGGGGGGGGTGGGGGTATGTGTATGTTTTTTACTGCATATTTTTAAATACAGCACCCAGTTCTGAGGAATCTATTCCCAGCTAAAGCACAC
Source organism: Amazona ochrocephala (assembly GCA_039720435.1). NCBI lineage: Eukaryota > Metazoa > Chordata > Aves > Psittaciformes > Psittacidae > Amazona > Amazona ochrocephala. The sequence continues at coordinate 12,470,893 of CM077891.1, forward strand.
AAGCTTTGGAAAGGTCAGAGAGGCATCTCTAACTTTGGTAAATAAACAAACCTCTTCTCTGTGGCTGGGATGTTGTATTAATAGCAGTAGATTTGGTTTCGCATTGTGGAGCTCCTCCTGTTTCATTGCTATTGAAGATAAGAGAACACAAAATGTTCTGTCGCCCTCCCTATGAGAAAACAAGCCAACAGGCAGATATTATTATGTTTAAAGATATTACTGAGGCAAAGACTTGGGGAACGTGAACATTCGGGTTTATATTCAGTAACTACTGGATACCATGGCTGGCACACCAGTAACTCAACATTATTTAATGTCTTACATGAAAGAGTTTACAAGACAAAATCACTGCAGCAGAAGGAACCTAAATAAAAGGGTTGAGCCTTATGCAGATGGAAGCTGATTTCCCCCTTTCGCATTTCTCGTAGTGATTCAGTTGCGACAAAAAGTAACGTCTTTTCTGCTTCTTAACCCATTCTGCTGCAATCTGGTTTATTTCAGTTTGCAACCTGGAGTTGCTCAGACCTTCATTGCAGGGTACTGGGACTGGAAAGGTTTCTCCAAAGAGTTCTGAAAGGAAGAGATTTCTGGTGAAATTGTACAGCCCTCTACCTTGGCAGTAAGCGTGTGTAAAGTGCATGTACAGAGCTGGACCCTAGAGCTTCTCTACACAAGTTAATTTGGAATCATTGATTCTAAAATTCCACATATGGAATATTTTACTTTGGAATATGTGCTCCTGAGAGGAAGGCAGATTTCGCCTGTGGTAGCTAGTGAATAAGAAGTGTGATGGGAGAAATGAAGAACTTACCTGTAATTAGTTACCATATATGACACATACTGTTTCTTTTCAAACACTAGACACCTATTACATTGGATAATACATGCTCAAGACATACCTCTTGTCCTTAGTGGCACCTTTCCTTCAGATCAGGCACCAGTCCAAGGAGGAGACAGTCTTCTCTTCTGCAAATAAGCATCTTCTGTTGGAGAGCAGATTGCTAGATATAAGTAAAAATAAACACGAAGCAAATCAGATAATTCTCTGAACAGTTGTGTCCTTGCCCTTGGAATGTCACCAGCTCCAGATTGATTTCTTTCCCTCATTCACAGGTAGAGAACCTGTTCAGAGGGGGGTTCTTCCTGCCTGCAGAAGCATTCTGTAAAACTACACCTTTACGTAGCATACATAAACAAACCAAATGACTCAACAGGAAGAAAGGTTACATACAGTGAGATCTTTTCCTCCAGGGATATTTTTACTGCAAGAAAATTAAACTATTGGCAGAAGACAAAGACACTGAAGTCACCGGCATTGTTCTTTCTCCAGTCCAAGTCTGACCAGTCTGGAACTTCATTTTTGGATGTGGTACCTGATCTGGCCCTAAGGTAGCACTGCACCTTTCTATCTGTCCTGGGGAAGTCTCAGCTGAGGTTAGGATGCTGCTTGCATGTATTTGTGAGTAGCACTTCCCACCTGCTATTCTCATTGCATTCTACAAGAAAGCATTGATTCTTTCTTCTAGATCACTACACATGCAAATCCTTCTTAAAAACAATAAGAAATTCAGGGCAGACAATGCACTTTCTTGACAATTACCGATGACTCCTCAAGCTGATGATAAATGTTCAGGAAAAGTAGCACTCTTTGTAGTTAGGTTATTGTTCCATATTGCAGCTTCCTTACCGTTTGAGAGCAACCCCACGTTCAATTCTGCCATTGCAGGAATTTTGGCTGAGTTAAATGTGAGAAAAGATTTCGATTTTGAGCCTGAAATTTCTTTTAACTGTGATTTCTGATACAACATATGCCATAGAAATGAGGAAAAATAAACCCTGCAGTTAGTTTGAGGGCCTCCTCCTGATCTTCCTGAAGGATTCTACGTGCCTCAGTATGTTAGTGCTTGAAGGGATTTAATATAGATGGGTTTGGAATGGACTTAGATTTGTACCTGATCCAATAAGGTTTTCTTTTTCAAACAGATTTAATGGCCATCGGAGCTGGGCTCTGAATCAGATATTCTAAAGAAAATTCTAATAACATTTTAATTCTTGCCATTATATTTTTAATTTAATTACATCACAGGCTGCTAAAATGTAAAATACTTATTTTTGCTCCAAGAGATACCAGTATGAAATTGCAAAGCCATATGCAACCCACTGCATTTATAGACAGACCACTGGAAAAGCAGCTTTGGAAACAGAGTGTACCAATCTGAATTACTGCAAGAATCTCATGTTCTTAAAAGGCAACAGACATTAAATACCCAATACATGAGAATAATATGGAAAATCGTCCTATTCGAACTTCAGTATTGATCCAGGTTTTTTGGCTTTCTAAAACCAGATTTATGTAGAGGATGTCTTTGCAGCTGAACTTTTGGGTAGTGACTTTGGCAGATTGAACCTGATACTAAGAACTCAAATCTATTTGAACACCACCTGCATTTTCCAGCAAGGTATAATAAAAGGCAGCAAGCAGACCCCTGATGATCTAAGCAACAATCCAATTGCTGTCCTGCTTGACAAGGTCATAATCTGATTTCTGGGTATGTATTAACAGCAACAAATTAAGATACTTCCAAGAAGACGGATGTCCAACATCATTATTCCACGTCTCTTTGAAAAACTCCCCTTTTCTTTCAAGAATGGAGTCTGTTCTCTGAGTTGCAGCTGGAGCATGAGGGCAGCTGAGGCCAGCCCAGATCTCAGGAGATCAATGGTGTGAGCAGCTGATGATCTAATTATGGATTATTTGGGTCGGACTCTTTTCTCCTGGCTGGGTGGGACTTGATTGACTCAAAAGAGGTTAGTTCATTCAGTTCGTGGGGGTTACAGCATGCGCGCATCATTCACCTAATAACTGCCATGCTATTAATCAGAACGCGAGTCAAACAGTTCCTATAAGCAGTCATTTTGATCGTAGATGACGTTTGTATGTGTACCTTAAGGATAGCACCTGAATTGCTGGCAGTTGTGTATGTTATTATTACATTCCTATTAGTTCTGTGTATTTTTATTAAAACTCAGGGTGAAAGCATTTGCTCATAAAAATACCGTTTGTGACCATTTGCTTTGCAACATTTAACTCTTCATTTTGCAAAGGCAAAAATCTGGCCTGTTATAGTGCATAATCACTCATGCACTCATACCTTAAACTGCTCATAAACAAGGCACATGATGATGTAGGGCTTATTACATATTTTGAATGCTCATTGCTTAAGAGATTGAAAAATAGCGGGTCCTCGCATTCCAAAATAACCCAGAATGGATCCCAGCATTTTGGAGTTTTCCACAATTTCTTGCACAAGCATTTTTACAATCTCCCTGTTGCTGTATTTTACCTCGTATGAACGATCAGCCTGGGTATTAATGCAGCACTCCATAAAAGCCATGAAGTCCTACCTTACAATGAGCGAGGCAATGGAAATGCTGGGATACAGTAATCAGGGCAGTCTATTTTCTCCTTCCAAAATCCAGTTCAGGAAATCGGAAGGGCTCTGTCCAAGACATTACATCAGGAAAGTGAATTAGGCTGATTTATACCATCATGTAGGCAGACGTCTCCAGAACTTTATGTTCCAGTTTAACACATGCTTACATTCTGTCAGGAGAGAGGCCAGGGAGTTTATGGAGGGAAAAGCATCCCCTGGAAATTCAGAAGCCCAGGTGATCGTCCTGCATCTTTGTGTTTCATTTCTTGAGCCTCACACCAAGGAGAGGAGCAAGACACCTCTGCCAGAGCTCCTCAGAACTTGCAAGAATTCATTTCCTGCCTTCCCATGCCGATCGCTTGGTGAGGATTCCTCAGAAGATAAAACGTGCTTCTGTCTTGTTTTGTGTTACTTAACTCTGTGATCACTCGCCATCCCATTGGGGGAAGCTTTTGATGAAGGGGAGATTTCGCCTTTGCTTATGAGCTTTTTAATAAAGCAGTTGGAACTTTTCTGCTCTGCGTTCAGGTGTCTTGAGCCAATCACGGAAGCACATCAGGAACAGCAGGAACTGCAGACATAGGTGCAGGGCTGCAAAACGTTCCCGTTGGCAGCGAGGGCAGTGTGGGAAGCTCCTGCCCCTTGTTCTCCATGTCCCTTGCTCCCAGCTCCTTGCCTGCTGCTCTGTACCCCTTTGGTTGTGCTTTTACAATCGTTTGTGGCTATAAACTGAGTAACTGAGTTAATAATCATCTTTCACCAAGTGACTGTGATAAGCCTGAATGTGCAGCCCCACAGAGAGTTGTGCCAGCACAGCTGAAAACACCATTTTCACAATCACAATCTGTTTTAGACTGTGGTACTACAGGAGCAGGGCAGTGCCACCTCTTCTCTCAGGCTACAAACTGGCTTTCCCCTCCCTAGTATTAACGTGTATTGCTGTATGCTGATGTAATCCATCAATGAATACACTAACAGAGAACTTTTGAAGTCATCTGGGATAGGATTCTTTTGGTGGCAAAGCTGCTGTCTTCCATAGCTTTTCTCTCCAGCAGCCTGGGGTGTCTTTACAGCGGGGTTGCTCCACAGGCACTGTGAGTAGGAGTGTGTTCTGATCATGACCTAGCTTCGTTCATGTACTTTAACCGGCCCACTCATCTTAGTGCAGACCCTTCTAGCTTGTTGACAGCACTTACAATGATAATTAATGTCTACAAAATCATGCAAAGAGCATGAGCCTGCAGACAGCCTCTTGCAGATACTGCACTGGTGGACTTGTGTGGCCCCAGCGCGTGGCTGCAATCGTGGAAAAGGGGTTTCGGATGGGTCAGTCCTCCAAGCCCCGTAACCCACGGTCAGTCATACAAGCAGTTTGCTGATGAAGGTGGTTACAACTGGAGGAACCTGGCTGGGGGGACTGATTTTTGTTTACCGCGAGTGCAGTAATGGCTATGAAACAGCATTCCTATGGGAAAAGAAAATCCTTTCTGTAGATGTTTTCTGATGGCTCTGCTTTGGGCAGATTGGCTGGGATCACTGCTGGCTCTGCTCCTAATGGCGGGAGGTGTGAGTGTGGAATGCATCTATGTACAGTTAGTGTTTAAAGCAGCCTTTTGAGAATGTTGGGTTACTGTCTATGCCTTTAAAGATAAATTGTGCAGAGTGGGTTGGTATATACCAAGCAATGATTTCAGTTAAATCAGTGTTCTCACTATGGTTTTACTGGAGGGATTTTGGTTTTGGGGAAGCTTTGGCTTCTCCAAAACTCCATAGAGTTCAGCACTCTCCATGCAGCACCCTGCAATTTAAGCTCCATCCAAATGGGGCTTTTTGGCTTTCTTTTAGATTCCAGGTACAACTTACTGCTGGATTTAATCTCCTGGAATCCTACATCCTCATTGTATTCAGGGAGCAACCATAGCAAGTACAGTAAGAGGGCAGGCTTAATCCATTCTTACTGTGTGCTTTATCTCTGGCCAGTAACCACTGGCCCAAGTTAATTAGCTAATGTTGTGTTGAGGTATTCAATGTGTGTGCATCAGTAACAGTACAACAAACAGTCAGGGCTTTTTTAAGGCCAAATTTATCCATCTAAACAGGAGCTATCACCATTGATTAACTGAGGTTACCCTGGATTTGTTCTTGTATAGAAAAGCAAAATTGAATGCTCCAGTGACAAATGCGCTGCCTTCCTTTTTGAGGTCCAATTCCAGCCAGTTCCATGCCAGTGCACTGAGGGGTACACCAGACAAGCAGAAGCAGCATCTTTGGCCAGGGCTGCCTGGGGTGATAAACCAGAAGCACAAACTCCCTCATCCCTTACCATGCCCTAAGCCAGCCACTTTTTCTCTTGTAGTGCTTTCACATTCACGCCTCTTCTCTGCTTGAAGACAACATTGACTAATACTCACAATCTCTTCATTTCCTCTCGATGTTTAAGATAGAATATCCCCTTATTTCTGTGCTAGCTCAGATGGTTAATGTGCTTCCGCTATAGCACAAAGTAGACACTTGTAGAAGACTGACAATGTACACAGAATGGGCGCACAAGTAAAACGTTGCCCCAGAGCGCTGTATGCTGGTTTAGAACAGAGAGCTAATCTTTGTTTGCAGGCATGCATGCACGAGCACACACGCAGTGGTTCTATTTAGGGCTGCTTCTCTTGATATTTATCTCTCTGGAATTACAAAAAGATGTCAGGATAAGAGGAAACCTCACATTTAGTTTTGTTGACTTCATTAGCTCAATGGAGGCACCTGTGATGCTTTATATGGTTGAAAGCCCTTGTTACAATTTAATTAAAAGCTCCTTCAGGAAATGCCTTTAGGTTTCTCTGTATCCCATTTGTTTATCTGTATCTGTTATGACCTTTCTATCAGTGAATTATCACGTTGCAAATGTACAGACATTTTACTGCTGAGTTACTCTTAGGGAGCGTCAGGGGTCAGATGAGGATACTCAGAGCAAGGACACCGACTACTGCACTGGGAAATGCTGTCACGTTTGCTGCATCACTCCTCTGCGTTCAAATAAAGCAAGCCATGGGCAGGACGAGGCTTTGGGGGTCTGGACTTGTGCTCAGGACAGGACTCAGGTGGTTTTCAGGGAGATCAGGTTGGGAATCCTGGGCATGCCCAGGGACAAGGATTGGATCCTTAGTTTTGCTTCTGGTTTGTTCCATACTATGGTTTGTTCATCTCGAAACGACTGTAAGTAGCAGCCACTTGTTTTTCTGGCTATACAGTCAAGAGGCTTTGCTAAGAGTTGTCTGTAAATTAGTTTGAGGTTCTGTGATGAGTGTTGCTATACCAAATAGTTTATTTTAACCTGGTTTATGTATATAGTCATGCTCACATACATACGGGCTCACAGGATCAGCTTCTCTTAAGTTGTCCACAACTGCTTTACATGACAATGTAAATCAGGGCACTGGATATTCTAGAGTTAGAGCTTGATTCATCGATCATAGTAAGTGTGTAAGAGAGCTACAAAAATACGCCTTAACACTAAGTGTGATCAAATAATATAAACAATATACATTTACAGCTACATTTGCCTCTACCACTTATGTCAGATAGATTCCACTGGCATTTCTAGGTTTAGCTTTATATTATACTTTGTATTTGATTGTTAGGTAACACTGGACAACATTATCGTTGAAGAGAGTAAATATTGTGCAGGAGAAATGATGAGAATACTGTACTCTGACAACTCTCTGTATTCGCAGCAGTGAAACTGCATTATTGCAACAAACTAATTCCATTTTGTTACGGAGTGCAGTGTGCCTATAACAGAGAGCAATACAAATGAATTAAAAGATATTGATTATACAGAAAATTAAGTGCAAACTACTTAAAAAAACATCTTAAGTGACTGGATGTAATAAAATGGTACAGATACAATGGCACAGCTGGCAAAGCAAGTGAGAAGAAAACAGTCACCCCACTGTAGATGTTCATAGAACCTGGCTCCTAACCTTGGCTTTCAAACTTGAAGCTTGACAAACACTGTTTCTGCTGGGATATGGACAGGTGGCAGTCCCATCACAGCGCGGGAGCCAGCATTACCACTGTCCTCATACAGACTTTACATCAAGTCTGTGTGAGCTCTGGCTTGAAATCGGATTCGTTGTGTCTATAAGCAAAGGCTAACGCTTGTTTATGAACACTAGTTCTAAAGAAGCAAAGGTATTACATAAAGGACCACGGCTGGTTTGGATTACACAATGTATTTAAGGGGCACGTGATGTATCAGAGGACTATTTATATGTACATTTGGAAGGAACTCTTGATTACCTAAAATAATTCTTCTCTACAATCAGATCAACACTGCTAAGAAAGCACAGAAAGACAATTCAGCAGTGGCATAAACTAAAGCTGTCTTGTTTGCAGGCACACTAAAGGATTAAAGAGTATAATTTTACTCTCTTAGACCAAATGAAGTCCTAAATTGGAAAAGCAGCTCCATCCAAGGTCGCCTCTGTTGTTTCCAAAAATATCTTGAAACAAACGTAAGAGGGGCACTCTGTTGGGTGTTATCTGCACATATATAGTTTCAATCAAATTCTTCAAGAAGTGTCAGAATAAAAGCCGAACCTTTGTTTGGCACTGCCAGGTCACTGCAAGTGCATCCCTTCAGAGCTTGAAAGTAACTTTGATAACAGAATTAAGACCCAAGGGATTTCTTTGCACTTCATGAAAAAGCCACGTTAATTCGGGATGGAATTGGAATCACTTTTTAGCCATTTCGTAAAAGGGCTCTATAATTCCGCTACATGGGGTGAAGTGTTACAGGTTGTGTTAATGATCCCAGGAAAACACTTGCAGTGCTTTTTCCAGTATATGAGTTCTGCCATTCCCTCCCGTTGGATTTGACGATCGACCTTCACTTTGTTCAATTAAACCAAGCAGAAAAGAACCCTCTCTGTATATAGATTTTAAAGTGATGCACTTCACATACAAATGGTGGTAGTAAATAAAACCACAAGAGGAATCAGGAAGCACAACGGTACAAACCCACTATGAAGTACGCCACGCTCCACCTCTTCGTTAGAAGAATTCAGATTGCTTTCTAGTTATTAGCTGTGGGAGACATGTTCCTAAGGAGACTTCATTTGGAGGTGATGTTGTCATTGCCCATGATATAACAAATGCCCAGTTCTCGTTACTGTGTGCTGCACATTACCTTGATCTCTCACTGTCTCCTGGCTCACTTGTGCAGACCTGAGCAGCCCATGGAAAATGAAAATGAAGTAGAGCAATCCTTTAGGACAGAAAGATGCAACACGAATGTAGAATATTGGTTGAACAGGTTGTCTGTGGGTGACTTTCTTATACAGTTCTGTTTTCTTCTTCATACACTACAAAAACACGGCAAGCTTTAAAGCAGGGAATAAGGGAGATGGGTACAATGCTTTATAAATGCTTTAAACCCCTCAAAGTCTTGGAATGCTGCAGTCCGGAGCCTGCTGCTTTGGAGCACTGCACCCTTTACATAGCAGTTGATAAGCAAAAGGTATAGTTTTCATGTGATTTTTAAAGCCTGAATTTTTAGACTCCCAAATGAATCAGCGCTTCTTGCTTTGGGGAATTCTTCACTCATGGCTCTACGATGCCTGTCTGATAGCTGCCAGGAAATGCCTAAACACAGGTTTACTTACCCGACAACGCTGCAATCGGCTAAACCAATTAAACTGCTGAATTATTCATATATGTATTAATCCTATATCATATGTATGATACATATTATAACATAATCATATTATTCATATTGTATAACCTTAGAGTTACAACTGCTATTTCAAATAAATAGGAATCCAGTGACAAAAAGGCATTGAACCCCCACAAATTTTAACTGCAGAAAATACTGAGATTTGGGGGCTTTTGTTTGTTTTCAGTATGAACCAGTTGTAAAACGTACATAAAACCAGTGAGACTAATTCCCTCCTTATTCCCTATGTGGTTATTATTTGCATGTGATGTATGCCTGTATGGTTTTGTTCTTGTTGCTCCCTAAGGGGCAGGCATATTTGCTAGTCCGTTCCAGAGAAAAGAAGGAGGGAGAGAGAAAGGATTTTATCTTTGAAAACTAAGATCCCATTTTCCATAGTCCTCATCAACAGCATTCTTCTGGTATTAACAAAATGCAGGATTTGCTTTATCCTATTTCAAGAACAGACCTAATGAAGTGCTTCTTGTGTAAGTGAGCGGTTTGAAAACTTGAGCAGTCACAATGAAATGTAGAAGCTTAAACATGACACATTATCCTGCAATGACAGACTGAAGCAGTGTGATAGACCCTGGCCTGAGTAGAGCTCCATTTGCAGGAAAAGAACTCCAGTTCCTGGCATTCAGCAAATGCTGCTTCGGTGCCTCCTGATTTGCCAAAACATACTTTTTTCTGAACTATGAGGAATAAAAATGCAGAAAAAAGGTTAAAAAATACATATTTTTTAATATAAGACACATAAGCAATGCCTTTAAACACAAGGTAATGCATAAAGTTGTATTTCAGTGCTAAACAGTATAAACACATCAGTGCAAGACAGCCTCTCACAGATGCCTAATAAAAATCAAACCATATTGCTAAGAACTTGAGTACTCGGATTGTTTGTGCTGGGAAAAACTTCCACAAGCATTTGATTTTTGTTGTAAGTCAGAATGTGTCTAATGAAACATTGATTTGTGTTGGATGGAAGTCATTCTTTTGGGTAATTACAGTCCTTTTTTATCCTCTGTGTCTTATAAATCTGATGCTGGCCCTTTAATTCCTGCTTGTTCTGTCAGGAGGAAGAATACAGAGCTAAATCCAGCAGACCTTATTTTGGCAAAACTCCCACTGAAGTCAGCGAGGGGTTTGTGACAGTAAGGACATGATTTGTCTCACAGTTCCTGCTGGTTAGTTAGAATATGTTTGCTCCCCCCTCAACCACCAGAGCTTGACATCACCACGGCACAGCGGCTCATGGTGGTTTTATGTCTCTAAACTGGAATCATGGAAATCAGTGTAATGCAGCTGTGGCAAATACCCTTTTCTACCCAATGACCTTGGAAGAAAACACATTGCCTTGGGAGCTTGGAAGCTGATGCCACAGAACTAAATGCTACAGAAAGAGAGACACTGAGAACTGGGAGAACTTCTTAAACAAGCTGGAAACAGGTCAAAATCTGATTAAGAAACAACCGCCCCGGTGGGTGTTGCCCAGACAAGTGGTACCTGGTGATAAAGTGTTATGATTCGGGTAATACTTCCTCCCTGGAACACTGGTATGTCCATGAAAATGTCAATCCTGTTTCCATTATGAACTGCAATAGAGAAAGGCAGTGGAGAGCTAACAGCATTCCTTCAGCCCAAAACCTGCTGCTACAGATGATAACAGACAGGGCACACGTTCAAATTCTTTAGGTTTTCTCACTTAGGTCTGAGCCAATACAGACCCAACAGGAGAAACCAGACCTGCAGGCGGACAAGACACTGGGGGAACAGCTTCCCACTCTAGCTGTGTCAATGTGTCATGACCTTGCTCCCAAGGGGACACCTTTCAGGTGACAGCACTTCAGCCTCCCTGGTCTGTCAGTCATACATCTATCTGCCTTCACTTGGAAGCTGGCTCCAGGCTCACCAAACACTGCCAGAGTGGTGATTTAGGAATTGGACTGATACTGCCAAATGGCTCTGCATGGATCACCTGCTGAGACAGCCACCAGGACATTCGCAGTGAGTGTTCAGTTGCTGTTCATCTGCGCCAGACACAAAGCCCTGATCTAAAGAGAAGCAGCAAGTCACTTGCAGAATACATTTCATGTTGCTTACAGGGTACTACACTATCCATGCTTAGCAATCTAAACAGCCTCATTGCAAAGACATTTTCTAGGCACTCAACTGCAGCTAAATACTTCTGCTGTGTTGTGTTTTACAACAGCGAGCAGCATCACACTGCAGGAAAGTTATTAAGCTAGCCCTGGAAAACAGTACGTTTGAACACAAATACAATAGCAGAGCTTAACTGTTATGATTGTGGGCAACTATGTGCAGAAGACTTTATTAGTAGTAATATCCATGTGAGTAAAGATATACAAATAAGCAATCCTAGATATGGGTAAGTTAATATCTATTTTATTTATCATCATTCAAGTGGAAGTAAAATGGTATCCCTAATCTAAACACAATAATCTGATCTCCAGATGGTAAAATGGCTGGTCATACACCACCTCCATGTACTGTTTTCTCATGCCTGTTTCTAATGGCTCTATTGAATCTCTCAGGTCCATGTGGAACATGCCTGTAGCTCTCAAGACAGCTGAAGCCACTGTGACTGAATAACACAGAGCTGCAGAATACTATTGTAGTTTTATAGCTGGGGTACTTCTCATCCAGTTCCGGGTGATGACAAGGAGAAGCCTTTTAAAACAAAGCTGCTCATGAGGGACCGCACGGATCAGTGTTCCAACAGGAAGACATTCAGTAAGAGCTGGAGCCCTGACTTTAGCCATGCACATTTCTGACCTATTTGGACCTTCACAAGGGAAAGGCTGGTATTTTCCCATATAGTGCATTTAATCTTATTAGTTAAGCAGTTAATTAATAACAAAGTAAAAGCTAGAAGTAAGCTTTTAGTTGCAGGTTCGTAAAGATAAAACTGTGATTTTGAACTCTCCCCTCAAGTCATGAGCCAGCCTGACAAGCCAGTGAACAGAATCCATTCAAGTGACATTTATTAAATGCCCACTTGTATAAAAAGCTAAAAATAGCATTTGAGTTTTTCCAGTTTTTGTAACAGTTATTATGGTTTTCTGCTTCATCTCAGAAAGTCATTTTGCTGCTGCTGCTGCGGTGTGTAATCTGTGTGCCCTTTCTTGCTGCAGTACAGATGACAGAACCTTAATCAGATCAGAGCAACAATCACGTCAGCTTTGAGTAACCAGCAGTAAACTGTTTTTACAAGGAAGAAAGACAACTATTTTTAGGGGAACTCTGAACAGAGAACCAGAAAACGATTGTACTCAATCTCACTCTACATCACTGCTATGAATGTCAAAAGCATTGCTTCCTCCTGGGCAGCAGGCTCATCCATGTGATACCTCTTTGCATTAATGGCTTGGATAGGGTTTGTGGGGCTTTGTTAAAAGTTTTGACTTGAAATATACAAAAATCCCCTTTCTCCCTGCCCTGTCCACTGACTCTGAACCGGAGGCTAATTCCTGAGTAACCTGACTGCCCATTTTTGGTGATCATCCCATGGTTTCAGCAGGTCTCGTCTCTAGTTGTGTTATTTTACTATTGCTGTCAAGCATCCAGCACAACCCTCACCTGTGCCCGTGTCCTGCACAACAGCCTGCCTTCCACCCTCACTGAAAGTGTGCACAGGGGAAGGCTGCAGCCTCTCCTTGTCCTGGGAAAGCTCAGTGCAGCTGTTGGGAAAGACTATCTTCAGCTATTCGGCAGTGTGGGAGGGCTTACATGAGGATGTCCTGGAAATCTATAGAGCTGAGACCCATTCCTTACACATACCCTGCGGTTCTGAACCCTTTGGTGGCATCCAGAATAAATTTCATTAAATGCCCCATTCAAACCTTCTTCCTGTGGCCCAGCAAGGCTCTTGTCACGACAATTCACCTTCTTTCACCTAAGAATGTAGAAAAAAAGAACACCACGCAGCCAAAATGCAGTCATCGGGTTTTATTTTAGTTCTGTTAACAAATACATTGAATGCAAAGCCAAACCAGGACCTATATAACCACCATCCTCTCTTGTTGATATAGAGAACAGCAGATCTCATAGCTGGGTATCAAAGAAAGCAGAATTATTTAGGTCCTGAAAAGACATTCTGCTTCAGGCAGGAAAACCTGAGAACAACCCCAACCACCAAACAAACCAAACCCAAACCTATCTAGAAATGCAGTAAGCCAAGAGGCTAAGGAAGAAATAGCTGCAGTTCTGGTCCTGCAGACTTATCTCTCTGCTTCCGATCTCTAGTTGTGGCTGAGAGGTTCTCACCCGGAATGCTGAAGCGTGAGGGACAGTTTCAAGCTTCACCCACATTCCTCTTACCCTGGGTCAGCTCTGGGTCTCATGAGGCAATATGAAGGGCAGTGACAGTTGCCTGTGGCTCACAGGTGAAAGCCAAAGGGGACACAACCCTCCCTAGGGACCTGCTCTGCACACTCTGACCCACACAGGAACCTCTGTGCTGAATTTACATCCACCAGTAACCCTCTGTGGGTGTTGTAAGCACTTTGGAACCACCCTGCACTGACAAAACAGCTCAAAATGTCCTCAGTGGAGAAAGCTTTTAGTCAACCACCGTTTCACAAGGGCAACTCAGAGAAAGCAGAAGGTGAACGTGCAAGAGAAATGCATTTGTTAAAAACGACCACCAAAGATAATGGAAAAGAGCTCAGACTCCAAGTAATTGTTCTCAGAGCCCGCTCCTGACGCTGTAACAATGAACTGTCTCCTGGAAGCACAATCACTTGAACTCAACCATGCAAGGAAAGTATGATGAGGAGTGTGCCGGTGAGGTCTGGGCAGCTCAGAGCCAACGAGGCTCCATTCTCACCGGTCACACTAGGTGAATAAAGACAATAGGGAAGGAGAAGGCCAAGCCAGGAGGTCCACAGTTACACAATATCAGGTCCCAGGCCTTGCAAAAATGTAACCTTAGTGATAGAGAGTACTGAGCACAGCGATTAGGGAAGTTTTCTGTGACCCTGGAGAAGGATTTCTTTTCCTTTGATCTCCCTGCAGATGCATGCCATTCCCAGCCTCATAAACCAAAGATTTACGATGAGGCTCACCCCAGAGCAGCTCTCACAGCAGATCTTCCTAACCACATTATGTTCTCCCTTAAACAGTGGAGGAAAGCTTCCTTGAGTGCTGAGCTGCTCTGGTTGTTTATCCACCAAACCCAAACAATATACAGGAAACTGTAGAAATGATGAAAGCAACAGCATTTACTAAGGGTTTACCTTTAAGAAGCCAATGCAATGTCCTCCCACTTCATGTTGGTATCAGGAGTTCATAATACAAGCCTGTCTTTACCTCCTTCCTGGATGACTTGGCCAATGGCTGTTTGGGTTTGTTGTTTCAGAAAGCATTCCCTCTTACATTGCATTAACTGCTCAAAATCCTGCCACATCTTCATTTGCTTCATATTTGGACCGTGACTTTCCCGGACAACTTTCTGCTTCTCTCGTAATTTCTGTTAAAGATACAAAACGATCAGTTTCTGGGCTGGTTTTGTGCCACAGGAACTGCTCACCACGGCACCTTGGAGTGACAAACATGTCTAAGTGCTACTGAAATATCATTTTGTTTGCATTGCTGCCACTCTCTGCGAGTGATAAACGCATCAACACCTGGGACATGGGTCTTTGTATGCACTGACAAGTATTTCAGTAGTTTTAAACTAAATAATAGTCTTCTCTATCTGAGAAGTTATGCTACAATCTGAGCCCATTTCCATACAGAGCTCTTGCACTATCCAGCTGCAGCCTGTGATGGATTCATATCATAAAATGATGGAATGTTTTGTGTTGGAAGGGACCTTAAAGCTCATCCAATTCCAACCCCCTGCCATGGGCAGGGACACCTTCCACTGGAGCAGCTTGCTCCAAGCCCCTGTGTCCAACCTGGCCTTGAACACTGCAGGGATGGGGCAGCCACAGCTTCTCTGGGCACCCTGTGCCAGCGCCTCAGCACCCTCACAGGGAAGAACTTCTGCCTAATGTCTCCTGAACCTTCTCTTCTCCAATATCATGACATCATAAAAACAAAATCAATGCTTTACAATTAAACCCATTATCGATTATTAACAGTGGCAGCCCAAACCTGTACCAATTGCTCCCAGACTGACTCAGAAAAAGGAAACTAATACAAGAAAGCTGTTTGGTGTGAGCTGGAAAGCCCAACCTCATCCATGCTCATCCGAGCTTCACGCAGGATTAAAAAGGGACAACTGCTTTTGTTTAACACTGCTGCGTTGATGATCCCTTGGCCTTTAATAACAGTGATCAGGCTGACAGGCTTGAAATTTATTGTCTTCAACAGGTTGCTTTATATACAACATAAAATCTGAGCTGGCACAGTTCGTTATACCCATGTTTCAGTTTCTTATCCAAATGGTTTTCAGGGAATGTGCTGTCACGTTAAGCTGTTTGACTATCTTTTGCAAGTGGCTCATGCTACGCTCTGCAGGAAATCAAGCCCTGAGCATGATCTCTTTTCAGGGTATTAGTTACCAATGCCAGCAGTAATGGAATCTCTTTGTAGGCTGCAATATGCTTTTTATAAAAGACTGACCACAGCCTTTGGGAATAAGCCCCACAAAAATCTGAACTGCATAATGTTGTTACAAGGTAAAAACCTCATCCTTACCTTCCCGAGGTTTTCTTGTTCCAGGATCATTCGTGTGTACTGTTCCCTAAAGGAAAGAGAATTTGATTATGGTTTTCTTTGGTTCTGTGTTATAGGACAGAATAATGATGTAGGCATGGAAAATTATGAAAGTATTGGGAGGTTCCGAAATGAGAGAGAAGGCACAAAGAGACGTTTTCGTCATTGGGCAACATATCAATCCCCTGGCATCAGGATCAGATCTCTGATTCTCCCACTTGTGCATTTGGGGTAAGTGATACGGGAGAAGATCCCTTACATTTTTGAAGCAGGGATGATACGGGGAGACCTTATAGCAGGTCCAAACCATTCTATGATTCCATGATTGCTGATACGTGATCTAGATATACAATTTTATCCTTCCAGCTTGCAGACAACAGCAAGATCATTCAGATAAGACATGCTCGATCCCTTTCTGATAATGCATTTATCCTGGTGATATTCTGAGGTCAGCCAGTGGCCTCACTTGTACACGTGTCACTTTACAAGTCCACAGCCTTTAATTGCTGTGAATGTAGCGTTGGAATGAGTGGGAAAACACAGGAATGAAGGCGAATAGCATTTCACCCCAGGTGTGGGGTGCGATGGATCCGCTGCACATTCCTCACTTTCAGAGAACAGCCGTCACATTTAGGTGCCTAAATATAGGCTTAGAAACATAACTGTTGACATTCATTATTACAGATCTTGGCTGAACACCTTTGTCTGTGCAAGTGGCTGGATCACTCTGACATATGCAAACGTGAGACAGGAAACCTGACAACATATTATGTAAACCATAACAGCAGGATTCAGATACATTGCTACATACTTATTTTGAAATGTGACAATAAAATCCACTGATTCCCCTGAAAAAAGAAGATCAGTTGTTATATTTGGTGTGTAACAGGTACATTTAGTGGTTGAGAGTTTGCTAGCAGAATTAAAACTAACCCAGCTCATCCGAAGAGCTTTCCACATCGCTCGGGGAAGAAGACCTTTGCCTAATCCTTCTGTCCAGAAAGCAAGCTCAGTCTTCACGACACCAGAGTGGGAAGGTTGCTAGAGCATGGTGAGCAGCCAAGTACAACCAAGGCATTGTGTTTCTTCTGTGCCTTCCACTTCTACCCAGTACTGCAGGCTCCTGACCGGAGCCCCTGGCCCTGCCTGCCATGCTCCCTGCAGAATGGACGTGCAAGGAATGAAGCTGGATCACTTTATGATCTCTCCCTCTCAGCCAGCTCTAACCAGAACAAGAGTGTCCTGAGGCTGCTCAGCTGATCCCTTCCAGCCCTCACGAAAGCAGAGATGGAAAGCCACACTGCACCTTAATTCCACTGGCACGCAGCGGATGTTCACACGCATTTGGCCTCAAGAACACAGTTGTTATGTTTTTTTAATCAAAGTTTTCAAAGGAATCATCAGGAGATTGGATGTCTTTCCTACTAAGTTTTTCTTTACTATTTATAATGATGACTGGAAAGAATGCAACTTAATATCTTCGTCAAAAAAGCCACAACTTTCTATTTTTAGAGAGGAAAATTAACTTTTCACATTCCTAAGAAGTGACTCCACAAGACAGAGTTTATATTCAATAAAGGGGGTCTGAATGAAGGCATTTTTTGTTCAATACATTGTTAGGAAAGTGCTGTTCTATTTCTGGTTCACTTTTACTCCGTTTACATTCCAGCGTCTGCTGAAAATACACTCACATTCTAAAAGGATGTGTAGAGAAAAGTCTTATCGTCTCATTTGAGATGTTGTGATTTGCTGCATTGAACTTTGCTGTGAGGTGTTTAAGTGTGACGGGTCTGTGACCTCTTACAGAAGGTCAGAAATGTGTGCAGTCACTGTGTGAGGATGATTTCCCCAGTCAGACAGGGACAGTGGTAACGCTCCACTCACATTCTCCTCACCATACCTGGAATGACAGAGCTGGACTCACGCTCAGTGCCAGCATTTGGTTTCCATGGCTTGTCTGGGTGAGAGCTCACACTGGGGATGGTCACTCCGCAAGCACCAGAGTCAGAGCATTTCTTACTTAGTGTCTGTGCACAAGTGCAGACCCTCCCTTTCCCCGCAAGGCCATAAAAGGCTGGACCCGCATCTCCTCTGAGCTGCTTGGCTGAGCTGGGCTGCTTTTCATCCTGATGGATATTCACACCATCACTAAGATTGTTCTCACAGTCACTTCTCTTTTCACCCTCCTGCTTATTTTTGCTGTTTTCATCTGTCTTTCGTTAGATAAATCTTTATTTCCTACAGCCTTCCATTACTTTGTGAGATGGAAGAAGAGGCTTCTCAGCCTCCATTCACATTCTATCTCCTCCCACCTTAACATCAGTAGTTCTGATTCTTTTCTTACTCTTATTTTTCCTGCATTGTTTACTATCATATTTAAACATTTTTCACACCTCAGATCCTTGTGGAAGGTCCCTGTGATGGATATTAAACTAATCCTTTACTTCCTTGAGGTCTCTGCCTCATGTTCTAGAGCAGCAGGAGATTGTGGATGCCACAACAGAAGCTATGGCTGCCCCATCCCTGGCAGTGTTCAAGGCCAGGTTGGACAGGGCTTGGAGCAAGCTGCTCCAGTGGAAGGTGCCCCTGCCCGTGGCAGGGGGTTGGAACTGGATGAGCTTTAAGGACCCTTCCAACCCAAACCAGTCTGGGATTCTATGATGACATACAAGTCCACCGGAGCCAGTGCAAGGTGCATAAGGACAACTTATAGTTAATGAAGGATCTGGTGGAGAAAGACCTCATGTCCTCCTGAGGGAATCCGTGGCACTTCTCATCCAGTTCAACACACTAATTTATTCTCCCATCTCTTTTGAGAAGTGACAGACAACTGCTGGTTCTCTCTTCCTGTTGTGATGTCAGCACTCTGGCAAGGCCGAAGCTTTCCAATGGAAGGCAGAATGACTCCCAATTACCCAATGGAGCAGTTCTCTCTTTGCTTTGCACTCAGTCATGTTTTCATATTGTTTTGTGAATGGGACAATTTTGTGCAGCATTTTGGCACATTGTACGGAAGACTGTGCATGAGCCACAGCCATGACAGATGACACAGATCCCAAGCAACAATCTGTCCCATCACTGAAATACATATGCAGAAATCTAAGCAAAGGCCTTCACCAAGGAATTACAATGCTGTGGCTGTTTCTAGCCTAAATGATAAAGCAAACTGTAGGAACCGTGGTTGATGCACACTGTGAGATGGAGGGGTATGAGGCAGAGCTGATGTCCCCTCTGCACTGAACAAGCATATTCAGCATTCAGTATAGAGTAAAAAGCCATCTATATGACATGGTAACATTTAGACTTCTTAGCACAGATAATTAACCCAGAAACATTTCAATCTTTGGCAGGACTGCATCATTTAAAATAGAAAATGACATGGAAAAAAAATAAGCTATTCAGTTGATAACCTTTTGTGCTTCTCTCCCTACCAGGCAAAGAAAAGGGGTCCTGAAAAGCCTCACAGCATGAAGCAAGTGTCTTCAATGGAGTAAGTTAAATTGAATGCAAAGACGAAGGTGTGACAACGCAGAACAGTATTCATTCTACTTCCAGTCAGAACTACAAACAGGAGCAAACCAATCCACTTATGATGTATATATACAGTCCTCCACTCCTGTACCAGTGCTGGTGACAGCTCTTATACTGGAAAGACAAGGAGATTTGCAAGAAATGGCCAGAACCTGAGGGGAGCATATGGTGGCTCTCCAAGAGGTGGTAGACCTACTCCTGCATGCTGGAGTCTTGGGGGGGAAACTTGGCAGAGGCATTATGTGTGGTAGAGCTACGCTGCCTGCAGGGATTCTCTGAGCTTGTGCCAACAGAGGCTGCAAGTTAAAACCACTATCTAGGGCCTATAATCTCCAGCAGGAAGGGAAAATCTTTTGGTATGTCTGAGAGAACTCTCAGGTTTACAGCAGTATATACTGGAATTCAAGATGCTTATTTTTAGACTATTATAGTGGTTCTACATTTATCAGGTGAACTCCTCCAGGTCAAATGCCAGTGAGAAAATGCCAAACTTCAACCTTAGTTTATGAATAGCCTTCAAGTTAACACAAAGGAAACGCATTAATGCACTTACCGAACCGCCTTTCGCCTCTCCTGTGGGTCTGAGGAGACATATGCCTTCATTTCTTCTTTAGCACGCTGCAGCTGTATTTCTAGATTCTATAAAGAAAGAGATAATTAAACATATATATGATAATTGTTATTTCATTTTACAATGAACTATTTGGTCCCTCTTGTAATCTTACCCTTTTCACGCAGTTAATGTAATGGTAGTTGCTTTCTTCCTGAAGACACTCCTCAAGAAGTCCTTTCACTTCCTGTGGTACAAGAATAAGATTTCAAAGCACATCAAAACTGAAGTCCACAGGAATAAACACGGGAAGTTTAGATTGGATATGAGGAAGAAATTCTTTACTGTAAGGGTGGTGGGGCACTGGAATGGGTTGCCCAGGGAAGTTGGGAATGCTCCATCGCTGGCGGTGTTCAAGGCCAGGCTGGACAGAGCCTTGGGTGGCATGGTTTAGTGGGAGGTGTCCCTCCCCATGGCAGGGGGCTGGAACTGGATGATCTTAAGGTCCTTTCCAACCCTGACTATTCTATGATGCTATGATTCTATGATGCCCTGGGTTGCTCTATAAATATGAGAGACCGGACTAGAAACAGGCATAATACTGAACTGATAAATTCTCAGATGCTTATATAACTCGAGCTTTCCAAAAGTCCCTTTTAAAGTGAAAGA
Organism: Amazona ochrocephala; assembly: GCA_039720435.1. Lineage (NCBI taxonomy): Eukaryota > Metazoa > Chordata > Aves > Psittaciformes > Psittacidae > Amazona > Amazona ochrocephala. The sequence goes on from CM077891.1 coordinate 12,491,471, forward strand.
CAATAGGTTTGCAGTTTTGGTCACAGAGATGCTAAATGACTGTTAATGGCTGTTTATTAATATGACTGACTTCCAACAGACACCTCAAGTGCTGCCAAGACTCTTGTTCCTATAAGCTCATGTATACAAATGCTAAAGACAGTTGTGAATAAGCATTTCCTGGTACTCATCTGCAAAATGTATTTAGAAGCTACAGATATGTTAATGGTATGCTAATTAGCAATCAATAATTACACCGAGAGTATGGAGACAGTGGGTTAGTCCCATCTCTAAATGGTCTATACAAAACCACACCAGTAATCCAAAGGGAATTCTTGTGCCCCAGGCACACAGTTTGTCAACTCCAAAGCTGACTTTCGGACTGTGAGCTGGAAAATGGAATTCTGTTGTTCAGCTGCAAGAGTTTGCTGACCCCACTCATGTCCAGCTTAACCAGGGGATGTGACTGTCATCATGTGTCAGAAAATGACTAAGATTTGTCTGCCAAGAAAAAAAGCCTTGATTGCTATTGTAAAATAGTTCTTATGGAAGGTCTGCTTCACAGCAGGTTCATCTGTGGATTCTTTTATTTTGTTGGATGAAGCCATACAAAGGTACTTTAGTGCAGGAAAAGAATGACCTAGATGTCCACCCACACTTTCAATGTACGCTGTTTTTATTATGACATCTATTCCTTATGTGGGCAAGGCCGTGAAAAATCAAGTCCAGGCTAAATTCACAGGAGGCGATCTAGTGAGGTACAACAGATTCATAGAAACATATGAACACTGTCCCCACATTAAAGGACTTCATCCATTTAAGTGCCTCCCTTCCTTAAAGTGCTACAGCACAAGTAGTTCATGGTGAAATTCTTTCCCAACAGATAGTATTTAGGCCAGCAGGATTTCTGGGAGATGCACCTTGCTAATCAAAGCTGGATGTTGGTGGATGGACTTAAGTACCACCAGGTTCGTTGGCTGCTGGAGAGGTATGAGACTGTAGCCAGTCCACAGCAGCTTCAGGCATGATTTGTGTAGCTGTGGATCACCACTGACTCATTTCCACCCAAGATGGATTTGTGCTTCCCATGTCCAGAGGGAAGCAGGGAAAATATTGTACCACAGAATACAACAGGTTGCACAGTGTTTATGAACATGCATAAGCGAGCCCCCACCTTACCTGTTCCAGCGCAGAGCGATTGCTCTCTAACCCTGCTGCGCAACTGTTGTATTGCATTTTCTTCTCATCACATTCTTGAGTTAATTCCTTATGTAAAAAGGGCAAAAGGAGACATAAAAGAACCCTTCAATTGACTGACATGTGACATTCAGGCAGACGGTGCTGCTCCCAGTCTCACACATCACCCTCTGCTGCTGGCACACTGGCAGACACTTACATAAACCCAGCAGGCACATGGGTGTTATTCCACAGGGGGAAGCCACAAGGCTCCACATGCATACTGGAAGCTCAGCTGAACACACCACAACAGGGCACATGTCCTCTTCACAGTCATAGCTTTGATGTGCTAGGTTAGTAAGCAGTGTTTGCAAGAAGAAATGAAAAACAATCATAGAATCATAGAATAGTAAAAATAGAGATTAAGAAAGGATTAGTATACTTGCTGCCTATGAAAAGCCAGCTTTCTAGTTGTACCCAACAATCCTGCAGCGCATTTCATTTGCTGACACTTTTAACAGAGCCATTAAGAGGAATTCTTCTGGGTATTCAGTTGACAGAACTGGATTGCTCTATTTACTTCTACAGCAAGGAGCCAACTTACAGCAGCTGCAGACCTGAATGACTTCTAGTTTTTCAGCTCTCTGAAACTTTGAAAACAAATGGATAAATCTGTTGCTCCCACAGACTCATCTAGGACTTAGATCAATGAATTCAACTATCTGGATGAGAGGTTTGCAATCTGTTTCAAAAGGGGAGCATTTGTTGAGATCATTAACTTAGAGATGCAGAAAAAGCTTTGAAACCAATTGAAAAACCTCACTTGGCTATAGTTTTGACCCACGATTTTTAAGTGTTTGCCTCGTGCAGTGTTTGAATTGATCTAAGGGACAAAATCTTCAGCCTGATTTTGTGCCTGCACTGTCAGCTTTCACGAATCCCAATCTTCAGCCTGTTGCCTGTTGAAATCATGGCTGACCCATTCTCCTATTTCCAGCTTGTCTTTGGAGTTGATTATGTTCTTGTATAGCACTACAGAGCTCCAGAAATGAGACTTATTTGGGATTCTGATTATATTTACATAGCATGAGAGAAGTGCTTCTACTAACCTGGCATTTTTGACGCAACTGCCTCAGTTCTCTGATGACAGGAGCTAGGCTTGCCTTCTTCTCTGACACCATGCTATTCAGTTTTTTAACCTGAGAGTGACAATAATATACAGTAACACGATGATACTGATAGCACATTTATGTAATAAGGAATGTGAAAAGAAAGAGAAGTAACCCAAAATACGAAGAGTAAAAACGTGTGATGAAGCCTGAGCTATATAGAAGTTTAGGCCTAATTAACAACGGGAAGGAGCCCATCTTGCAGCGGGGTCATTACCACAAACAAGGAATTCTGCTCCCGTTGTTTCAAGTGAGAACACTACAGAGAAGCCATCATATAGGAGACACCCTATGTGCCAGACACCTGGAGACCTTAAGGAGTAAGGGAAAATGAAGGAGTGAACCAAGAGAAAGGAAAAAATCCTTAAGAAAACAAACAAAAAAAGCTCTGCATAGGTTAAATGAAGTTTGAAAATGCTCAACCAGAATGACTGTAAGTGATTTATACTGAAGATTCAAATTTGATCCAGCTTTCTATTGGAGAATCATTCTGTTTTAATTATACCAGTTCAGTTTAAAAGCACCCTAACGATTTCAAGGAATGTCATTTTGCTTTTTGCTCTTTCGCCATATTTTCGTATTAGAAATTCCAGTTCTGTCTCGCTTCTATGGCGACGTAGGAAGTTACATGAAAACATGACAGAACTAAGGGTGGTTGAAAATTGGACTACAGAATAAAACCCAACGGATTTACCTCTTAAACTTGGGTTTATATGTTTACATGCTGAGGAACCACATACCCACACTGAGGAAATACAATAGTTTAAGCCAAACCTCACCATTTCAGACATGTTGTCTAGTGTCCGGCCTTTCATTTCATCCATTTCACTTTTTACTGCAGACACTCTTTCCAGCTCCTCCTGGGTGTAACTATATCCAGAAATGCCTTTCTTGTCTTCAATAGCTTGCTGCGGACACAAAAAGTAAACACGGAATGTGAGTCCATCAAGTACCATGGCAAATCCCTTCAGAGAGCCAAAACACTGTCAGAAATGGGAAAAGGGAAGTGCTGTAATCAGTTTAAAAGTGATGAATAATCTAACTGCCAGGAAAACCTCACTCTACCGAGTGCCTGTACAGTAGCACAGTAACAACTATCCTAACACTAGTTGGTCATCCAGGGCCCAATGAAATGAACAGAAACTTTCCACAAGGTCAAGTGGGCTTTAGGTCAGGGTCTGAAGCTCAGTGTGTTAAATGCAGCTGTTTAATCTGAAGATGTGGCTCGCTGGTTTTTAAACAACTGTCAAGCAAAACTAATTATTGGAGTCATTACAGTAACACTAATACCATCTTACTAGCAATGTCTAGCACCACATCACCCAAGCTTTACATTTAATTATATGTTGATGTAATGCTCTTTAGCGATGCTTGCTCATTATTTTCTGCAATCTGAAAGTGTTGATTTATGCATCCACAATTTGTTAAAAAGCAAAACATGCCTTCTAAAAAGTGCCGTATCTCTCTGAACTCCAAGTCCATTATCCTCAAAAACCTTTTACAACCATCTGTTTAAGAAAAGATTTGGCTCTTTTCAGACTTTAATAGCAGTGTGTAATTTGACAAGGTGTTATGCCCAGGGCTAGAAGAAGGAGATTTGATTCTAGCACTAGTCATCTGGTGGGAAGAACTTTATGGAGTCAAGGCTCTGTAGTTTTACTAAGAGGTAGTTTAGGAAAGGTCAGACCTGAATGAGAATATACCGGTGACCACGTGCAGCCACTTCAGAGAAAGGCTTTGCCTCTGCTGTGATTTCCCTGTGAGATTACCCTTGTGCACTCTTGATCCTGCTGCTAACAAACACTTCGTCAGTGTTTATTCCCCTTCTAGCGAGCAGCAATCATGAGAACAAGCCCTGGTCCGACAGCAGTAGGGGCTTCTTGCTACCCAGGTAGCAGTTCTGGTCTTATTTTTAATTAAGCAATGAAAGCTATTGAAATAGCACGACATCATCCACTGCATCTCTGCAAGTATCTCTCCAAACCCTAGCCCATGTATTTTCACACTTTCCATTTTCTTTTAATAAGGCAAATACGTTTCAACATGCAAAATATGTACATATAACAAACAGGACAAGAAGATAAATAAAACCAAAGTATTTGATCATAAGAATACTGGTATTGGAAGAAAACACTACAGCAGTGGCACTGCCTTTGAGATGCATGTTTGTTCCCTGAATGCTTCCAGTTGTGCATAGCAGAAATCCTTCTCCTGCTGTTCTGGCTTGCAAAAGGACCCATCCAGTTTTACATTTTTCACTGACTGTGAAATGCATTTTCTTCTAAATATTCTGGGGTTAGAATGTTTCCTTCCTGCCGGCTCTGTTTTTAAATACTATTCCGATATATTCTGCAGCAGTGACTTGAATCCTATTTGCTGTTGGGAATTTTCAAAGCCCTTACTATGTATGTGGATTCCAGAAACTAATTTAAGAATCCAGCCTTGCTCTAACTGGCGTTAGTGAAGATCCACCATTGGCTTTAAAAAGCAGGGTCAAGCCCCTCAGTCCAAAAAGAAACTGCAGGACAGTCGTGACTGCCTGTAAGAAACAGTTGCTGAACATAAAGTACAGCAGCTTCGCATAGTCAACAGACAGAAATAAACTTATACCCCAATGACTCTTTTACTAATGCCAGCAGGAGACCTGAGGACGATACACATTAGAATCTAACAAAACAATATGCATCTTATTAGAGAGCTGTTCTCAGGGAAGGAAGGGTGATGGAGTGTGGGAGCAGTGAATGCCCATATTACCAACTGCTGCTGAATAGCCTCATGGCGCTGTTTGAGAAGTTCTTCCGTCCTCTGGAGGACACCATACTCAGCTGTAATTTCTGCTATTTCCAGTCGCTTCTTCTTATAAAATGTGCTCTTGCTCCGGAGCTTATTAACGTAGTGTTTCAACTGGGAAGAGAGAGACAGAAATACCATTTAACTTAAAGCAAAACAGAGCCTTATCACAGACTGTTGCTATCTAAAATAGAAGTACCCTATCTGGACTGCATATTGAAGATGAAGTGTTTAGAACAGAGACTGGAATTCAGGATTCCCAGGGTCCATTTATTTTCAGCTCTGCATTTGTTCACTGAGGGAGATGAACAAAACCATCTCTATTGCTTTCTGCATCCCAGCTCACCCATCTGCAATAGTGAGATCCCTCCGTTCCGCTCATCACCATTTGACAGTTGGAAAAGTAATTACTCTTTGCAGAATGTTGTGAGAATCACAGATAATAAAGAAGTTAATGTAATAGGAGTTTGCATTGGTACCAGAGCACCAGAGCAGCGGCGCAGAGCCCCAAAATGCTCTGCAGACCCAGAAACATGATAAGAAAGTGCAGAAAAATTGGAAGAGGGCCTGGGAAAGGACAACCTTTAAGTGGCAGTTCTCAGTAGTTAGAATTTGTTGTTCTCTTTCCTTGACTCTTGCAGACCTAAATGATACGATTGGCTGAGTTTTCAATGCAGGAAAAGAAAAGCAGAGTCCTTGCACAGAAGCAGTGAAATGCACCATCCACTTCACTCATAAGGTAGAGTAATGGAGAATTTGTATTTTTATTAAAGACTAAGTAAAATAGCCTTACAGATCAACGCCTTAGCTAATTTACACCTGAATCTGTGTGTTCTAACACCTACAAAATACCAGGTGTCGAAACAAACATGCAGTATTTTTCTTTGCCTTAATGTTTTCCATCTGTCAAGCAGGCTTAGCTCTTCTATTTCATGTGAGAGCTGCAAGACAAATGATAGTCACAGCTAAAAACTGCATTCGGAGCCAGAGATGGAAAGTCAATCAATTGATTAAAGTAAATGATGTAAGCAAAGGCTTCAGAAAGTTCCTCGATGAGGAGGGGTTCCATATGCGCAGCGTGAGCACAGAACAGGCAGCCCCCCGGGGAAAACGGGACTCCCACTCCCACTGGTACAAGTTTAAAACTCCAACACAAAGGAACTTGGGGTTTGAAATTTACAGTCATTTTTCTTTGTGCAAAATTAGGCCTCTCCTTTCCAAAGACTAAATCCAACAAACTGGTGTGACCACAGCCCAAGAACCCCCAGAGTAACTGTATGTTCTATAAAAAGTGTCCTGGGCACAATGCCCAAAATGAAATCAACCCTGTTCATCTGCCATCCTGTGCGATATCTAGGCCAAAGCTGCTTCTCTCTTGCTATGCTCCAGAACTATTTTTAAAGCCAAAAGCTATAAACGTTTTTGGTGAAAGAACAAACCCACAAATTACTCAATGTGCTCTATGCAGATTGGACTATGCGTGGCTTTGGAACACCGGTTTACATCGTGTGTACAACCTAGGACAAGGGTAGACAAGGTCACCTAAGGCGCAGCACTGCACAGCGGAGGCAGCCCTCTTACTGTCAGCCTGGCTTTGTTAGATTATTGGCACCCTGAATAGAGTATTGCTAGAATTAATTCTTTCTCATAGCAATTCTGTTTCATATCCTCTTAGTTAATACAAAAGACATTTCTTTTTTAATTGCTGAGACAATACCACGTTTTCTGTGATTTTCAAGAGAGTACAAAAGTGTAAGTACAACCTCTCCAATTAACTGACAAAAACTCAAGTGAAGTACAGTCTTGATCGAGTGGTTCCTGAGATATTTCATTTGACCAGTGGAATATAGTAAAGAATGGTGTAAAAGATCAAACTGACTTAAGACGTGACCACATTCAGCTATCAAATCTCAATGGTTTTCTGTCAGTTTACCCGGGATGGAAAGCCAACTATTATTCTCTTCACTTCTATAGCTACTTTTAAGGTCTTGAAAATAGCTCGAGTGGGAGGTTGAGTATTTGCATATTCAATATTCAAAGCACAATGTATTTTACAATGGAAGTCAAAGGATCTTGTTGATTAAAGAACTGCTTCTACCAATGTTCTATTATTAGTTGATTAAGTTAGGACTATATCATTAAAATTTCATCCAAAATGAACTACAAGTTGCTCACATTGACAAGCAAAACCTATTCATTTAGAGGATGCTGTCTATCTTTCAGCACAATCTCTGGCTTTTTAAAAGCAACCTCACCCTCTCACATAGCTTTTATTGCAGCAAAAGAGACAAAACAAGGTATAAACAACGATAATATCTGTAGTCTCCACCTCCTCCAAAGGTTCAGCCCCTCAAAGTCTTGCTAACCGAAGGCTTTATATCAAAGGCCAAAATCAGAGGTGGAGTTATTAGATTGGGATCCATTTAAGTCAGCGGCTTGTAGGGATCTTATGGCAAAATTGGGTTTCTTCAGCCTAAAAGCTGAGAATCATTCTGTAAGTTTCCAAAAACTGAATATAAGCTGCTTCTAAAATACCGGTGCTTTCATCTGCATAAGCATGACTTTGGAAGCTTCGCACATTTCCTGCTTCCATCTATATGTAAATGAAAAACCAAGCCCCTAAAGTGCTATAAAACATTGTACTTTGCTGTGGTAAGAGGTCTTTAAAACAATTTGCACAGTTCACAGCAGAATAACACTGTTCAGCCATAGCACTTTACAGTTAACCAAAAGGAATCTGTTTTCCAGCAGCAGCGGCATTTTCCCATAGACCAGGTCAACTTCTTCCTGCGTAGATACTCAGCGGGCTCAACCTACAGAATTCCCAGGGATCGGCCAGTGCCCACAGTGAGGCACCACTCAAGGCCATGTCACAGAAAGCTTTTCTTTCTCAAGCAACTTAACACAAATAGTTATTTAAGCTTCAAAGATTACATGACTGGACAAGAACCAAATGCTGGCACGGAGTTAGCAGTGAGGGTAACCAAGGCTGAAGCCCCATGTTTGCTAGTCAGGTCAGAGCCCCCGCGACAGGAAAACTATCTGAATGAAAGCAAGGAAGGATTATGCTTTTTCACTTGGCTATTTTTATGGGTGACTGGACATAGCAAGCTTGGAATCTAGATTGTGAAACAGAGTGAATGAAAACAGGGCTTTGGTTTCTTCTACAATGCCCTGCAGTACACAGGTATCTAGCATCCCTGTATTATGTTCCATTATTATCTAAAGGATCCAGCAGCGCTACTATGTTGTGCTTCTCCACTTACTACAACCTGGAAGAGATTGCTGTCACCAGATGAAGTCATATCACATTGTCGTGAAGTCACTAGGTTTTATGACAACTCTAAGTACAACAAGATGGCACCACAGCTATTGAAATGGCTTCTCAGGACTGTACAGCAGGTTACCCCACAGGAACAAACATAAGCACGTTGACCACATGCATCAGTGCATTGCTGAACTGGGATCAAAGCTCGGCTTCTCTAATGCCTGGTTTATGCCTTCACTACAAGCCCATCATTTTGCCCCCTTAAAACTAACATTTACCCCATGTTTTCACAGGGTTCTTATTCCAAGATTATCATTAAAGGAGAAAATGGATAAGCTTACTTTCAGGAAAGAACAAATCCCAGATTCATCCCTTACTTGCGAGTCACATCTTTAAAAACGTATTTTCTGGATCACAGTCTCAAGTTGAGTGTGTTACAGTAATCAAAATATTCTTCATACAAAAGTACTTCAGCAAGTAAAGTATTAATAAAAACCCCCAATCTGTCTGAAATACATCATCTAAACAAGGTTCCAAAGAAAGTTTTGTTAATAAAATTACTTGCATAAGGCCAGGAACTGCAGAAAATCTCTATTTTTATTAAGACGTGAGGAACAGATGTTTTAATTTTCTAACTAGACCAATTAAGGGGTACAAATTGTCCAAAGTGTTCAAATTCAGGCAGGAAAAGTTCCTGATCATAACAGATTTTCAGCATTTCTTCCTAAGAGGCTCTAAATTTAAGCAACTGTTGGCTATAGCTAATAACTCCTACATAGGAGGACAAACTTCCAGAACATAAAGATAGGAGCAGTATTACCTCAATCCATTAAAATGAAAGTATCCCACAGCCTGCGTATTGGCCAGCTCAATCAGGAAAATTCATTAGCATTAAGCAGGGTATCTCTCCTAGGAGAGCTTGCTTCTAGTCAGGAAGGAAATATTAAAGTAGCCATCGCTAATAATTTGGATCAATCAGAATCTTTGTAATGAAAACCCATTCTTAGTTATCACTGAAAATGCGCAGCTCAAAAAGATGGATGATTTATTCATGCCAGTGGGTGCTGAACGAGCATTCAGTTCAGTACAGATTCGTCTGAATCACTGCATACATTTGGCTTAAATGATGGGTAACTTCTTACAGCAAAGAGCTTCTGGCTTCTGTAAGAACCTACAGATTTGCCCCTGTTGTGCTCACACCCTGATTACCAGCTACTCTCCTATTTGTGTACGGAAGGAGCCTTTGATAGACACAATATAACTGGACCTAGAACCCTAGTGAAAAGTTAAGAGAAAGACAGCAAATGGAGACGATAACATCCCCTGGCTCCTGGTTTAAACTGTTCAACATTCAAGTTGGGAGCTCCTTTACAGCTACTTTCTTAAAAACCCACCCACCTAATTTGGAGCCTGGTAACTCGTTCGGATGGATTCAGACAGAGCTGACCGTTTGAGAGGAAAAGTGGCAAGATCTATGGCCCAAAACTGTTTTCTCTGTTTGCAAAGTGAAACCCTCTTTAGATTGTTTTACCAGGAGGCAGGTAGGCATGGATGAGAAAATGAAACTCCTTATGTAAATGAATGTGCAAACCTCACGTATCTTAACAACCTGATAGGATTTTCTATGCTGTACTCTCAAAAGCACATTCATTTCAACTACTGTAGTGAAGCACTGCGATGGCACTGCTGTTCTGATGCCTCGGGAAAGTCTAGGTCCTTGGGGCCCTATGCTGAGCTCTGAAAAGCACAATGCATTGTGTAAAGAGCTAAAAATACCCCAGCTTTACCTAGGATCACTTGTAATTGAACCATCTAGCCTTCCAAGTGTCAACATTTGATTCCCTAATTTTCAGGATCTGACAGCTGCAGCGAGGAAGCTGCCAACTCTACCCCATGCTCATTGTGCTTTGTTTGAAGTACTTGAAAAGATTCTGTAATCCCTGAAACAGACAATTTATTCCTGCTTTTTTTGTGTTTGATGATGTAAATGAGTTGGTTATTCCCTGCTGTTTCCTCTAAGGTCTATCTAGGTGTACAGCCTCTCAAATGCTGTAACATTCCTTTTTACAATTACAGAATAAAGGAGAACACCAGCACCTGAAAACATGAGTCAGGATTGACCTTTTGAGGTCTTCTTAGCACTTCATTCACCAAGTGGAGATCCAAATACTAGGATCCAAATACCAGCACAAGCTGGGAAGGCACCATTTCTTTGATTGCCAAGTCTTGTGAGTGCCATGATGTAAGAGGATACAGCAAAGTGAGACAGAGGGAAGATAAGAAATACTAGGAATGGGAGAAAAATAGTTCTTTGATTAAATGTAGCATTCAGATAGGTAAAACATGGCAGGATTAAAAGCCCATTTAAAACTTAAGACAGCAAACTATTTGTTAAAAACCCTTCTTCCTTTGTGAAACTGGAGGAACTAAATGTAAAATGTGATTGCAATGAGAAAGCACAGGGAAGCTTTTGGCTGTCTGAGAGTGCAAAGCAAAGGTTGAATGCACAACCCCTTTCTGTCCCCATCAAACACGTGCATTGCAGCAGTGACTCACCACTACATTAATCAAGATTTCCTTCAGTATTGGCTTAAAGCTGGAGTAACAAAGCAGTGAACCAAAAACCACAAATCTAAAGGCATAACATACCAGAAATGAACCTATAGCAAAAGGTTGTCTGGTGAACTGATGAAAGAGAACCTCTTACTTCGCTTTTGCTTTCATGCCAACTTACTTGTCTCATTTATCAGTGGTGTCTTCTCAAAACCTAGGCTGAAGCAGGACTGTATCTGTAAGATGCATTTGCAATGTAATTAATGTACTTTAAGGAGATACAAAAAGTACAGTACCAAGGTCCTTCACAGCATTTTTGGCAGCAGACACTTATGAAATGATTAAATACCACTATCTCCATTTTCCAGATGAGGAAACTGTGACCTTTGAAAAAGAGGTGATCAAAATAATCAAGAATTCAAATCCTTCCCTAGTTTTTAGCCATTGGAAACACTTTTTGATGCTTTACACTACTGCCCGTGAGTACCACTGCAGTTTACCTAATGAAGTCATGATCAAGACATGGATTGTACAGTACTGCCTTCCTTGGGCCAACGGCAGAAAGGATTTTACAAATCAGGAAATGCTTCTTATGAAAAGACAAACACTTTTTACTTTAAAGCTGATGGTTTTGCCCAAAGTACTGTCATTTGTATCTCACTCCTCAAAAAAGAAGACTTGAAAGATGTAAGAAGTCAAAAGCAGAGCACATCTGAACAACGTTCAAAACAGGTCTTTCTTCTGTCTTGAGCCTCATATCAGACACTTAAAGTTTTCATTATTAAGCCTCTTATGAGGTTCCTCCTCAGGAGTTTTCCCTCCTGCCCTGTTCTCCTTGAATTTCTATGGATCGGAGTATGTTATCCTCCTCAAGAACAGGCACAATGCGAATTATTTCTGCACATGCATTATCTGTGCAAGTGCAGATAATGTAAAACATATGCTGCTGTCTTGGTAATGCATTCTTGTTGATCTATTAAACACTTCTTTCCCATCACATCATGAAACACAGACTGTCTGCTTTCTGGCTTTATTTTTCACTTCAAAAGCTGTCAAGGACCCTGCAACACGGCCCCTGGGGCTCAAAACCTTGCAGTGGAGAGAAACCTAATGCAGTGGTCGTCTTATTATTGCTTGGAACACCCTTGGAATGTGTACAGCATGTCATGGTAAGAGAAATCAGCATCTCAGTTGTTCAGTGTCTGTGCCATTACTTCCACCTGTAGTTTCATCTTGATGAACAGAAGAGGAGAAAGACAAGAGGCACGAGTGAAATAATGCATGGATTCCACATTACACAGGAAGCTTGATGCATGGGTGTACACGTGCACATTTCCACACTTGCTTTACTCTTTAAGACTCCTTTAAAAGAAAACTGATGTTTGTGGAGCGGGCATGTCCTATGGGATTAGGAAGGGAGTTCCTGCTACAAAGGGCGTTCCCTGGTTTGAGTAGTATGTAAAAAAAGCACAGAAACAGGCAAAGAGAAAGAAAGCAGAGTGTTACTCTTGATAAATGGCAGCGCCAATGAAGGCAATACATGAGGGCATGAGAAGATATATTAAGTCAAAGAATGATGCAGCTGAAATATTCCTTGCTTTAGCGAGTCTTCCTGGAAGTACACTTAACAGGCTTTATCCACACAGAGAAAAACTACTGGCGTCAGGAAAGTCAATTCATTTTCCTGACAAACCAGTACCCAGCTGCAGCAGCCGGATTCCCTGCAAACCTCGGAAGAAGAAAAAGCTGCTTTGTTAAGTACAGCTTCAAATACGACTTGCCTGAGCTACACTGACTGCGCTTGTCAGAGGCTGTAGTGCAGCTGAGCTTCATGAGGGTCTGGGGGAATTCAAGTCAAAACTACAGCAGGATTAACTGCATTTCTGATATTGCTGGTATTATGCTTTGATCGTATACCATATAGAGAATGGACAGTAATGCAAATTTTTATCACACACCAAATAATAAAATTAATCAAGTTACTCCTCAGTTGAGCCCCTACTCAATGAGTCGTTAACTTCTATAGTTACTTATTTGCCATCACACCCTCATGATATTGATGTTATTCTATTCCAGAGCCTGGAATGTTAAGACAGCCCAACATTAAGTCCCCACATACCTTGCAATGTACTAGGTACAATGTGAGGAATTTAAATTCGAATTTGCAAATAGCTACAACTCAAGCACTGCTGCAGTATAAATGGTGGGAGGCATTTAACAGCACTGGACAGCACCTGTACTATCTGCAGTTCAAAAAACCAAGTCTTCAAATATGATCATTTTGGACTTTGAGCATTGGAAAACCCAGAGGCCAATGCATTGCAATGCTGAGGTCATGTAGTTTGACAGGATACTATAAAGGTGGATAGGATACTGTAGGAGCAGTTATTGCAATGTAAAGTTAAAAGGAAATTGTGAGTTAACAAAAACTGATCCATCTCTCAAAGAGTTCCTCTTTCTTATACCTCCTGTTACAGTGCATACCTCATCCCCTTTCAGAACTTCAGAGCCTTCCAGCTCATGGGCCTGGCTGGTCTTCTGCTGCATCTGCTTCTCAACACTGGACAGCTCTTCCTTAGCAGCCTGAAGTTGCTCAGCCTTGGCTTCCTTCTTCCGGGACATTATAGATGCCTGCGTGATCATTAAAAATGCATATGGACAAGTAAAGCAAAAACTAACTTCTTTCAACATTAGGAAAATGTAATCCATTAAATTTCAGGCACTGCACCACTGAAACCACATTTTAACTGTCAGAAACTCTTTTTCATTAAGAAATGTGAACATGTCTCACTGCAGAGAGAAAAAAACATTGATTATTCATTAGATACAGTGGGTTAAACCGCAACGCCTCTGAAGTTGATTGCAGGCTCCCAACTTCCTTCAGTATGGCTGAGATCCCAAACACACCCTTTTTCACACATCCATGTTGATAGATTTTACATTTTAGATTCCCATTTCTTCACCTCATTTTTTCCATTTTCATTGAAGAAAAGATAGGCATTTTAGCTGCTTCATTTCTTCCACTTCGTCCCTTTCTGTGTATATGTAAGAGGCACCAACATGGCTTAACTGGAAAGTTATCCAACATTTCACAAATGTCATAATACAGATTTTTATAACTCCAACCTACTCCAACCTACAGAAATATGTTACCCTAACAGCAGATCTGAGCCACTAAATCTTGGCAAATAGCTGGAAGACAATGAATAAAGCAATACAGTACAGAAATAGTGTAGATTACAGATTATTCCTCTTTTTGAGTCTAGAAGATAGAGCATTTAAAAACCAGTATTTCATACAAGACAATATTCCATAGTACCTAAGATTTGACCAGATTTGGAACATAAATGTACTTCTGTTCAGGAAAAAAAAAGGCATCTTTACCAACACAACAGATTAATTTTGATGCATGTGCAGGAACCTGGAGGCATGGCTGGTTCCTTCCTACAAAAGGGAAAACTTACAATGAAATGAAGCAAAACCCACAGCAGCTTTCTCCCACTAGTGAAAAGAACCAGCTTTATGTCTAAAAATATACCTATCAGGGTTCTGCTGGGGTAGGATCTCAGCAATTTGCTTCACTAGGTATCTGCAGTCACAAACTGTGGAACAATATATACGATCATTGTACGAAACAGAAACCAGTCCCTCGCAGAGCAAAGCAAAGACCACCGCATGCTTTCAACTCACAGCAGTAACCTCAGCTCCTGCAGTGGTTCCTCCACTGAACACAATTATATCCCGAGCTTGCTGGTCCTGCTACCAGCACATTACGTGGCAGCTTTTCTTTCAGGAAGATGAGCAGCTCTTACAGAACAAACCGGTGCATTTCATATTGCATCTGTCACTGAACTGCAGGATGCATTTTATCACTATTTTTTTCCTCCCACTTATCCATTTTACTTCAGCCCTTTTATTTTTTGAACCATCACCATAAGCACCATCATGAAAATCTTCATTAAAATTAGCAGGGGTACAGGCTGCCTGGAAAAGAAACCACATTTCTGTGTAAGCTCTGAAAATCTCAGAGTTCAGAAATCCTTTTTAGAACCTGTGAATTTACTCAGACTAGACCAGACAGCCTATTTTATAGAAAGGCTATTTTATAGCCACGGGATGAAAAAAAGAAATCAAAGCATATCTTCTTAATAGATGCAACAGGAAAAATAGCATGTGGTCAAACACAAGCAAAGGGTATAACTGAAAGCAAGCCTTGCCTCCAGCCTGGCTGCAGCCATCAGCCCACATGCTGCCTCTTAAGAATCTGTCCACAGCTGGAGCTGCACCAAAATAGCTCCTCCAAAATGATGCTTCCAGAATTCCTGGGATGCAGCTGAAGGGCAACACCTAACAGCAGAAGGACAGCAGTGGATACGAACTCACTAACATGCCTGAAAGCAAGTGTCTGACTCAGCCCTAAACATACATACGTTCAACAGCTATTTATTTGCTTTTTGTCCTTCCTTATTACGCATTTCACTGATTTATGCTAAATAAAGACAAAAATCAGGACGTAAAACAATCAGGGACTGAAACTGCTGCACAGCTTCTGCTTAACAAATGCTTTGTTCCTTCTTACCTGTTGGCGGTACATGGAAAATTTGCTATCAGCTGGCTCATACTTCAGCATTCTTTTCTCAATAAGCTGATTCACTTGTGCATTTACTTCATTTATCTGCAAGACAGAGCAGAAAACTAAGGAAATGGAGCTTTAGTTCTTTGTCTTCTCCCAAGAATTAAATGCTTTGCAAACCAGATTTTCAATCCAGCTAGTTCCATTTCTAAAACAGAGAAACAAACCCAAAAACCTCTGTGAGTCATTAGGCGCTGGCCAGGAAGAGGCTATGTTTTTGCATTTCCAGTTCTGTGCCTTTATGATAAGGCAGAAGCATGATGTTGGCCCTGAAAATGAAATAAACTGGTGTACAGGGAGAACAAATGCACGTGAATTGGTACAGATGGAAAAAAGACTCATATTGTGACATGCTATATGAAAAATGTCATTTTATCAGTATTAACTAACAATCCTTTTCACTCAATCATTTATCAGAAGCTTAAAGGGGTGCAAACAAAGACTAAATGATACCAAATTCATCAATACTTTGAAGAGTTGCAGACCACCATATTCCAGCTCTATGTGCTGCAAAATGCAGTTCCTCCATAGTCTCTTTGCTGGTCCAGAGTCTCAAACTGTTGATGTTCATTCTAGCCGAAGCTTTAGAGCCCACTGCACCTGGAAATCACAGCTGCACCAGTGTACTGATTCCAGCTTCTCCAGTCCTGACTTAATGCTACCCTGGGACTCTCATCAGCCATGGAAACCGCAGCCCTAGCAACCTTCCTTTAATTCTCTGCTAACTAGATGAGTGCTGATAAGCAGTGTAAATATGTGCTGAAATCCAATAATGTCAAATCGTACCACAGGTAGCACTGGGCATTCCCCAGACATTTCCATGAGCAATATCCGTGCACTTTCAGACCTAGGTATTTCAAATTAAGTGCTCCATAGGACTAAAAATACTCCACCACCTGTGAATTCTGTTCCTTCACAAAGGCTATTAGTGGTAGAACAGGCCTGAATTTGAAGATGGCATAAGAATTCCCTTGTGTGATTTAATTCCTGGTTTATATGTTAGAAAACGCAGGACAGTGTCATGCTCAGTGCAATCCAACTCCTTTTTAAGGCACTGAGAAAACAGAAGGTAGACTTTCAAAAAAAGAAATGCTGTCTAAGGCCATGCTGTGCTAACAGCCAAGTAGATGACATTATCTATTTTGGGTTTATTACCTATTAAGAAAAGCATACTTCCAAAATATAACAAATTAAAAGGTTACCTCATGGAGAAAGAGGGGAAAAAACCCAACTTTGAATCTTTTTACAGTATTGCCCAAAATGTTGTAAAAACCCCAACAATACTCGTGGAAAACAAAGTGCAAACCCAGGCTTCAAGTGTGGCTGAAAGAAATAACTGCAACCGCAAACACTGTTGTGATTAGAAAACATGCCCGAGGAAAGCGGGGGCTGAACCACAGAGCTGGTTTATTATTTCAGACCTCATCTACCATCTAATAACGCTGCATCCTTAAACGTCGAATGATTGGGATCCAAAATAGCATTAGGCTGTCACTGACTTTACTTTTGTTAAAAGTAGTCTTAACCTTAAAATAGGATGTATTCTTGATGACACTCGACTGCTGATTCTCTTCTGAGCCAAGAAACCCGTGGGCATTTCTATCTTGCATTACTTTGGCATGCTCTGTGTGTGAACGCACAGGCTACTGTAAAGTTGATCATTTGCTTCAAGACACAAGAAGGATGGTGAATGGCAGCCCTCACACCCATGGGTAAATCATTCTCTGATCCATTACAAATACTTTGTTTCCTCGTTATCTGTATTTCACAGCAGACCCTGAGTTGGAGATCCCAGGCATAGTAAAAACCAGCTGGTAAAAGAAGCTGACATTGAGACTGAGCAGTCTCATAGCTAGTACTATGTAGGACTGGTCTTCCTACCCTAGCTAATACTGTTGTAAATCTTCATCAGCATCAGTAGAAATACTAATAATTAATATTCATATAAATTCTTCTAGAATATAATGTTACTTATTTAATCTTCCATTTAGGATCATGCATATCTGAAAACTTCATTGAGTGAAATATATAAATGGACTTCTGTGGCAACAAATACCTCTGCACATCTTGGATACACACTACAAATAAGGACTTTTGCTCATTCTAACACCATTTGTTTTTAACACCTGAAAAAATCTGGAAAGGTAAATTAAGTATTTGTTTCTCAATTTTCCTTTGGGCTTCCCAACTAAACCAGACCTATTCCAAACACTAAGGAATTCTGAGCCATTGCACATTAAAACACAATATTGTGTAGATGTATCACTCTGAGAACATTGTTCACCACTCCATAAACGCTCTGTATATGCTGCTGTAAACTCCCTTGATACCAGTGGGAGTTTAAACCAAGTGAAATCTGAGGAGAATTAAAATCAAATCTTTAGTGCTAATTTAACACCTCTGCTCACACCAGAGCAAATTGCTAACATGATTTTCTAAACAGCATTTAAGGACACGGTTGGTTTGGGTTTGGTTTGGGGCTTGTTTCCTTGTTTGTTTTGTGGGTATTTTTAGAAACTTATCTGGGAGTTTGCATTTAGTAATTAACACATCTTCTGTTTAACAACTGCAGGGATGCTCCTCTGGGAATGAGACATTTTCTCAAGGATATAAGGTAGCGTACAAGAACCTTAGACTATGCTACGGAATACAAATGAAGCATGGCCTTGGTTAGCTTACCTTGCTTTCAAGTACATTGAGATCAGATTGACTCATAGCTGGTTCTGCAGCCACCTTTTGTAAGATATATGTTGAATTCTTCTTACTTTCCAGCTCTCTTGGTAATTTTTCAGTAACCAGGTATGTATTGAAATTTATCTCCTCTTCCAGTTTCTTCATTAAACCTTAAAAACAAATTAAACCAGTGTGTCTATAAAAGTAACATAGCAGATAATTTAGTCTGATTTCACCAACACATTAAGTATTTAGTAGCAGATTATGATAACAACAGCATGACATTTGAGTATTCTTTTCAATGCTCAAAGAAACAGGTAGTTACTTAAGATTTTCAATCTGGATGTTAAATAATATAAGTATTATTATCCATCTGTATCTCCAGCATATACCTATTAACTCCTTGACAGAATCTTTCCATCAACAAACAAGGAAATCCCTTCTGATATGAAACTCCAGTGAATCAGATGCAAAATTCAACACGCAGCACTGACACAGAAAGCCATTAACCTGATACGCACATTACACACATCAACACACTGGATTCTGTGTTACTTGTGTGGTGAACTACATTCTTCTGAAACCTTAAAACTGAAGAGTTAGACTGTGGTTGCTTATGCAGACACTGATGAGGGGCAGCAAAGCATATCACAGCTATGCTGCACCCTTTACAACTTCCCCGCCTGGACCAGGGGAGTGCGCATCCTGAAGCTGGTGCTACTCACAGATTACAGAGTTCATTGTTTCATGTGAATTGCTTCGTCTATAGACAGAAATTATCTCAGGGTGAATCCTTTATCTGTACAAAGATCTTAATTTGGCCTAGCTCATGTATAGATTTGGTATATCCTTGGAAAGTCTCCCTGATTGACTTGATTCCAATCTGGCACCTAAAAAGCCCTTAAAATGAGCGGAATTTAATGTGTGCCTACTTCAAGGGTCTTTTGCATTGCTGGAACACTTATAAATTGCCTCCCTGTAAATAGCACACTATTTTTTTCTGGTAAGAACGAGCATTTACTCTCAGGACAGGATATAGACTACGAATGCTGAAAATAACAATTAAATAGAAAAACCAAAAAGGAATTCCTGGGTAGAGATAAAAAAATCGGTTGAGAAAAGCAACTCCATTTGTAAGTCTTGCTCTACACAAGCCTGGTGCACACTGCATGTTACCACGCTCAGGATGACTTGGCTCTTACCAGGTTATTTAGCCTTCTTAGCAGATAAATACAGGTACCTACAGGGAAGAACAGTACACAGCTAAAAAAATAATGCAACAGAGATGGAAAAGGAGGTAGGTGAAAGCAGAACTTGTGGTTCTCAGGCTTAAGAGCCTGCTGACCACATCCCTCACTGACAAAAGGAGGAGGTCAGAGCAAAGTGAAACAGAAGCCTAGGCACATGTGCCCCCAGGGCTTCCAGATCCTCCTCACCCTCTGCTCCCAGCTCAGACTGAAAGGAAAGCTATTGGGTTTAGCTGCCAGAGAGGAAATAAGCCACTAGCTCTTGAGAAAGCCTCAAGAACTAGAAGAAAAGAGACCCTAGGGAAAGCAGGGTTGCTAACAAAGTCAAGTCAACATAAACTAAAAAAGAATGGGAATTCCTCTTTTCCAGCAGTTTAGTTTGTTGATTTCCGTGTTTATGAAAAGCAACACTGCCACAGGATCTTTTCCCCTTTGTGGAAAAGTCATTTACCTTGTGCAAAACGAACAGCATTGATACTGGTTTCAGAATGGGTTAACAGAATGGATATGCAAAAGCCATTCAGCTGTACCCTGAGAAAGACACCTGGACTCACTGAGATTTCCCACTTCTTTCTCCCAGAAGAACTTGATTCCAGTCTTCCCAGCCCACAACAGAGCTGGGCAGGAGGAACCACATTTTAATGTCTCACTAGAGATCTACCAGCTCTGCAAATGCAGCAAAGCTTCCCACGTATGCTGCGAGCAGAATTACCACCTTAGAACTGACTAGAAACACAGTTTGATATTTATAGCCAAGACCTTTGGTATTGGAATCAAAGTGATATCAATTTAATTATGCTGATATTGAATATTAATATTGTAATCAAACTGATCTCCTGCTTTCCTCTTAGTAGCAAAAGAAATTTGCATCTACAGCTTATACTTCATTTCTCCCACCTCTCCAGTTTCCTTATAAAACTGTACATGCCTCTATGGTTTGTTGTAGATATGACACTCAGGAAACAACCACGCCTGAACAACTGCTTTCAGGAGAGTGGGGACATATGCCTCCACAGGGTATAGCCTTGATCACTATCTAGATCCATTTCTCAGATAACCTCTGAGCTACTACCAACTCCTTTTACACACTGGCTGGTTCTGCATCACGCTTACTGTTGAGGGCCCAGCAAGCAATGAAGCGAGTTAAGACTTGACATTTTTATGGGGAAAGACATGATGATGTCAACATCCCTCATGACTAATGTAGTTTCTTTCCTAACTACTCTGGATATATTTTCCGTCCTATACAATTCAACATAACATAAGGAGGAGTAACTACCTGAGAGCTACGTTTGCTGCTTAACAGAACCTTAAAAAACCAAACGTAGGGCAGGTTTGGGTTTCATCTTTTTCTCATTGAAAAACATTCTTGTTTCCAATTCCCAGGCTGGAGGAAAGAAAAGCAAGCATGCTTTAAATCTTTCCATTACACATATAAATTCAATGTTTTAACGTTGACTTATGGTTACAAAATCCACAGACGTAAGCTACACAGAAAGCCTGGCTCTGTGCCCTAAGGTTATTTTAGCAAGGTTCTGCCAACCAAGTATTTACATGTGGAGAGCTACGAAGAGCAACTCATGTTTTCCATTCAGATTTCTTTGTTATTATTATTACAAAGAGAGGGATGGGAGAAGCTTGCTCAGTCATGTAGAAAAGAGGCAATTTTCTGTGCATAATCCTGCTAATAGATCTAAAGCCATTCTGTGAAAACTTGATTCACTTACTTCTTTTCCCTCTTCAGGCTACCAATTGTATGCATCCTGTACCAAAGCTATTTACAGCAATAACTGATTTCAAACCAAGAAAAGGAAGGGGGACAGTGCAAGAAGAGCACTCATTTTATAGACTACCTGCCAACACTTTGTTTAATACCACATAGGAAGGCACATCTAGAACAAGCTTCCACACGCCATTCACTTCCATCAAAGCCTTCACTTCCCTTTCTGCAACCACCCTCACTAAGAGAGTATGTAAATTATTCCCTCCACAGCTTCCAATATTTAGCAGAAGGAAACTGGAAGTGATATCAGAGGCCTGGCACATGCAAACACTGACAGATTATGATCAAAATCATCCCTTTGATATCTCCTTGAAGAACTAAAAAGCTCCTAGAATTTGCCTTTGTAAGTTATTCTTTCCATGCTTATCATTACTGATGGTCTTCAAAAATCTCCCTGACCTTTCAACATTCCTCCTGAATTCTGGTCAATGGACACAGTGTTGCAGTGACGAATACATCAGAGCTAAGAAGAGGTAATACAACTCTCCCATTTTCTTCCAGAAATAAATACATGGATAGCACCAACTCTTTCAGACCATCCTCCCATTTTATACTATGACCCACAAGCCCTTTTCAGAGTCACTCCTTAGGAAAATGTCCCACATGCTATAATGACATCCTAGAAGAATACTGTGCCATTCTGCTATTCCTTAAAATACATACTGTTGGCATGGACTTGGCTTCCTAAGTGATTAAGTTCACTTCAAATCAACAGTCTCCTCATAACTCAGTCACTGCCCCTATTTTTAGTTCTCCTGGCGATCTCACCAGTCCTCATCTGCTGTTTCCTTTCAGGTGCCCAATGTAAATAGTAAACAAAAAAGAGCCCCACACTGATTTCTGCATGGCCCAAGTAGAAACGCATCCGCTTGGTGATGAATCCCTGATTAATTCTCTTTCTAAAACCTTCAACAAACTCCTTATAATCCTCTTAACAGAGCCCATGGTGAATTATGCCACCTTGTTTGTTCTTCAAAATAGGGCGCCAGTTAAGAGTCAATGGTCTTAGAGAAGTCAGCCACAGCAATACTATGAATCTGACCAAGCAGGCTTGAATTCTCATCAGAAACATTAGGTTAGTGTAAAAGTGCTTTAACCCCTGAGCTTGCATCAGTTGACAGTGACTTATTATAAAGAAATCATTTCAAGATGGAAATAAAGTTCCACCTAAGCCATTCTCCTTTACCAAATACATCTATAATATACCATGAAATGGTATCTTTGAGGTTCTCGGTGCTCTAAATCTATTACTACATATTAACTTAATGAAGTATAGAAATTACACATTTCACTGTTTATCAATAACCATCTTAATACATTCTTTTAATCAATATTTTCCAGCTAGTCATCCACTTCTTCATATTTCTGCCAATAAAGTGAACAATCATGTCCTATAAAATGAACAGAGATCAAGAATTTCAGTAATTCTGTTCGATTCTTGGCATTAAACATTGCTGTTTGTGCCAGCAGAGACATTCAGAGCAAAAAGATGGGAATCTTGCTGAGGAAGCACGAGCTAGGTTATGCAGACAAGTGGTCAGTGCTAACAAAAGTGCTACTCATATCTGGAATAACAAGACTACCACAAAAAAACCCCAGAAACCCTAAATTCATGTTACTGCTATCAACAGCAACTGCCTCTCTGTAGTTACATATACTGAGTGGTACTGAAGTTAAACCACCAAAGAGTCTGCTGTAGAAACGAGTATGATCAACTTTAGTCTACAAAGCATTTCAAAACAATCACCTGGTTTCCATGATACAACAAGAAGTCTTCTAAATATTCTATTTCCAAGAGTTACAAACCTACTAACCATAAGCTGTACTTTCCTGGCTTAGCTAAAGCAGACTGATGCTAATTGCATACAAATGATACGCATCAATATGTGTTACTTGCATTCCTTTTCATTTCTTTAAAGTACTTCATCCTAACTTAATTATAGGATGAAGTGATCAAAGCAGCATCTGTAAGACAACAAAGCTTCTATTCATTATCAAAAACTTCTATCCTTGTGTCTTGCATTGGAAGTAAAACCTCCTGAAGTATTATAAAACCATTTTAAAGGAAAGCCTACATTCCAGTGAAAATCCACGCCTACCAAGCATCTCCTGACCTGTCAGCACACAAGTTACACTGACCTGAGCAGGCAGCTGCGGGACTAAACTGCAGCCAGAGGGAGTTTTTAAAGTAAAATAAATTGTGTTAACTGTAGCCCAACAAAGCTTTTAAACTAAATGGGATCCTGCTCAGTGCACTGTGGTCACCTCATTTCAATTATTTCAAACACACAGTTGGCATTCTGCAATTGCTACTACAGGCTTTGTCTTTGTAACTACTACAAAGAAAAGCAGTTGCAGAGCAACATCCTGGAGTCTTTGGGCAACATTTCAACGTAAGTTTTCTTGAGTAATGACTCGGAATTTTTCTTCAGAACATCCAAACACTTTTTCCCCTGCAAGCAGGACTCAAGATAAGGAAATTAAATATGTTAACTTTATCTTTATTTTCATCTCAACGATTAAATGACATATTTACTGCCTTTTATTATGTTACCTTTGCTTCTGTGAACTGAACCCATCAAGTTTCCATTGGCCTTAAAAAAACCCCAGGAACTGAAATAGAACTGTTGACACAGCTTTGCTGTATAAACTGTCTGATACCTACTGCAAAAATGGAACAGTTATAAAATCCACTGCAGGTCCCTTGGAGTACAGAAGATAGCTCAGATACTCTTAGTTCAATCTGTGGTTCAGCAGCTGATGAGCACCATAAAAGAATTAAAGTAAAATTACAAAGTAACAGCAACGCAGTGTGGTGGTGATGGAAAAAACTCTCCAACTCAAAGCGGCTGCCAAAGCAGTTATGTGATGCAACGGGAATATTAACTGCACCTGAAAGAGCAGGACAATGACTTCCTTTGTGCAGTTTAGATCTATAGACAGATTCTATAATTTTGGATGTAATTTATATGTATAATAAAAATCATTCTATGGCTTTTTTTTTACCACAGCAACTTCGAATGCAACTGGAAAAGCCCTGAGAAATGATCATTCTGAGTCTTACACCTCCACGCTACTTTACATGCAGTAAAGTATCTGCCTATAAATCAACCCTAATCTCTATATGAACAGCACATAAAACATCTATTGATCCTGTGATGTGTTATTAGCGACTAAGTGCAAGAGACAAACTGAAGGGGGGGAAGTGATTTGCCAAAGATCACATACATCTGAAGCACCAAACCCTAACCTGACTCTCAGTTTTACTGACAAACTGCCATGCTAATCTTTGTTATATTTCCCTCAAAGTGACTAAACCAGCAGAAACCTAGATATTGCCAAATCGTAGCCTTTGGAGACAGTTAGTTATGCATTTATCTAGCAACTGCAACTCCTTCCCACCTGCTATTTTTATAAACAATCATATAGCACTAATTACTCCACAATTACTATAATTTATTTGCTGAGGTGATTTGCAGACTGAGGTATCACTGAAAACGAGGAGAAACAATCTTGTTGTTTTACAAGTGCCTATCGTGATAGGACAGGAGGTGATGGCTTTAAACAGAGAGAGGAGACAGATGAGCTGTTAGCTCATCTCAGGAGAAGTTCTTCCCTGTGAGGGTGCCCAGAGAAGCTGTGGCTGCCCCATCCCTGGCAGTGTTCAAGGCCAGGTTGGACAGGGCTTGGAGCAACCTGCTCCAGTGGAAAGTGTCCCTGCTTGTGCAGGGGAAGAGCTGAAGGTCCCTTCCAACCCAAATCATTCTGTGACTCTGTGATTAATGTAATACAGCAACAGACAACTCGATCAGCTACAATAGTGTAATGAGAGTAAAATATTTCATATGTAAACAAATGTATTCATATCTAAATATACAGGCTTCAATATATAGACGTGTCTAGTAAAAATATCTATAAACATAATCATATGTAAGTGTATGTATATATATAAACCATGATCTATAGAAAACAAGCCTAATTAGAAAGTAATTTTATTTTTAGTACCACATAAAATTGCACTACAATGAGAAAGAGGCCTTAAAGCTTTCCAAACTTCCAAAGTATTTATAGGAGGAAACTAGAAGAAACAAACCTACACTGAATAAAAGAGTATTTCATGTATCTGTACATTCACTGAGCAAAAAAAAATTCAGAAGCAGCATTTCACCAACACCCAATTACAAATATAAAAGGCATAAAACTTTTGAGAAGACAAACTTCTGATTTAGTAAGCGGTTTCTGATTTTTCCAACCCTTTGTATTTCAAACTGTGTTTTCTTCTTGCAGAGTATTATGGTCAGTAATCAGTATTTAACTGGTTTAAGGGTTTTTTAAGAAGTGGACCTCAAAAATATGATTGATATCATCTTCCCTTGTGATTGTTTCCTTGGCTTTTTGTAGCAAGGCACATTCAGCCTTAGGATCTCCAGCGTGTGCCTTTAGAACATGAGCTATTTCTTACCTTAAATCCTCTTAAGTTCTATACACCTTCTGGCATTACCATATTACTGACAGCTACCCAATTTTGATTTCATTTCTAACAGAGAAGTGTAAACCCCCAGCCTTTATAGATTACTACTTACTTTCAGGTTTTGAATCCACTACTGCATGAAGCATTTCTTTCAGCTGGAGCTGTGCTCTTTGCAATCTCTGCTCTGCAAGGAACAACTTTGGAGAGAGAAAGGGACACAGATAAGCTCATTCCTTTGAAATGCATATTCAAACACCTAAAACAAAAGGGTGTCAAAAAGAATCCCAAATATAAAAAATGATAGCTATGAACAAGATAGCTGATTGTTTCCCAAGGGAACGTGCCAAAACAAATTCTCAGCAATTGGCCTGGCTTTACTCTATATTCTGTAGTGTTCATTGAGGACTCTTGTTCTCCCAAGTGGCTTCTTCTCTATGGCAGAAATTCACTGCTTAATTTTCAACCAAAAATACAAGTAGCTTGAACATCAGAACAACAACAACAAAAAGACAGCAAGACTCAGGATTGCAGCAGCTAACTATCCTTGTACTCCAGTTCTTGCAATGCAGCTGAGCTGTCACAGAGATCCACTGTCCAACCCGAGAGCACACTGGGAAGCTTGTTGCCAGATAACACCCAGTTGATGATCATTTTTGTGATTCAGATGATGTGCATCAAGAACTGGAATCAGCTGGACATCACATTCATTTACTTGTGATCTTACCCAGGTTCAAGCAAAGACTCAGCAGCTTGATAGCCAACTGATACACATCGATTCCACATCTAGACACAGACTGCAATACTAGAAACCTGAGGGGCTTTCTCCTTTTAATACAGTGTTGAAGTCAATGCTACAGAATTTGGGAAGATGATGTATCAATATTGCACTGGATTTTATAAAAGAGTCTTGTTTTGACAACACAGCTGAGGAATTCGGATGTTAACTGCTTCCAGCGTTTCCTAGGACAATCTTTTTGTCAAACTCAGGGACCAAAATCCCAAGGTTGCTCCTGAATCAATAATCCCACCCAGTGAAAAGCTGAGGTACTTGCTGTGTTCCTCAGCCCCTGAAATCTTAGTACAGATGCAAAGATACGAACATAAGGAAACATTTGCTCACTCTCATAAATATAAAGAATTCTCTTTGGGTGCTACAACAGTAAGTCATGGAACGTATCCTGGGACTGCTAAATGATGATGTCAGTGGCAGCTGAAGCAGCCAAGTTCTTTGAATGAGGTCTTCGGATCTTGCAGGGTCAAGCCTCTTCCCTTCAAATGTACATAGATATTTCAAATGGGATTTAATTTTCTGGTGCTGGGAGAACACTGTTGTTCCTGATGTACTTTTTTAATGCATTATTCCCAAACACATGTCAACAACTATTTATTTTAATAGGTATGCTTTTATGGCAGTACCTGATTTTTTTGTTCCTGCTTCTGTTGAGCCAAAGATTCTTCTCTCTCTTTTTCTACACGAAGCTGTCTTGCTATTTCAAGGATTCGTGGATGATTTTGTACTGTCTCCACCTACAGCAAGTGGATAAATAGTGCATGTTACTGTCAGATAGTTGAGAAATACATTAAAGAGATCATGTGTTTCACAAGCTCACTGAGCACTTCCTTTCCATACATGTTACTACTCAGAAATGACAGCAAAGTTCTGGACCCAAGATTCTTAAAAGCTCTGGACTAACGCCTAGGGAGATTCCCTGTGGGTCAATTAGTTACTTGATTCCTTCCTAGACATAGAGTATGTTTATCTTAATCCTTGTTTGCATTCCAAAATCAGAGTCGCACGCCAAGGACTATGACACTGAAACGTAATAGTGTTACTTCCCTTATTACCCTCTTCTTAAGACGTTCCACTCTTTTGACAAGTTGATCTTTCTCCTCTTCCATTGCATCGATGTCCTAAAAAGCAGAAAAAAAATAAAGAAATGTTAATTTATTTACAGTATCATACGGATTGGACTAAATTCTGTTCAAATTAACATGAAAATCAGAATTCTTCTCTGAATACACTGAAGTGGTTACGATTTTATTGATCTATGATCAGAAAATACAGGATTCCAACCTCTCTTCTCTCTTCCCCCACAGTTCCCACTCTCTTTCTGCTGACATTGCTTCATCTGCACTTTCCATTATTAATGTGAACATTTAAAATAAAAGCAGGTGGATTTCTCCAAAGTAAAAACAAACAAACAGAAACCACCTTGCAAAAATCAGTATCAATTCAACACCTGATGCAGTCTAACATATGGTTCTTAATGTTAGAACAATTGGCACACAATTTTGCACAAAGTTGCAGACGAGTGATATTTGCTGCCATTCTTTGTATTAATATTGTGTTAGAAGAAACACTTTATAGTGCTAAACCATGTATTTAATTATTTTTCTCCTACTTTACAGCAGCAGGGCTCCACAGATTGATAGTTATAAGACAAAAGGAAATAAATTCTCCAAATTTAGACCTTATCTCAACACTTGTTTAACTTGTCTGTATGTCTTACTGAAAAGCTGTACACACTCTTCACTATTTTGCTGAAACAGGGCAAATCTCATTGCTTAACACCTGGGCCACACAGGATCATCATTTTTAGTGACTTAAGCTCTTAATTCATTCAACTCCCTCTGAAATTATTACCCTGCATTAGTAAAGCAAACGGCTTTGTAGCAGTTTGCATTCAGAGGAAAGGAAGCTCTAATATTTGAAAATCCTGCTGAACAGAGTCTTGGCAGCCTTGGTTCCCAATCTGCTTCAGAAAGCTCAGCTCTAAGCACGAGTGAGGATTTGCTAAGCTGTCTGCCAACAGAGAACAGTTTCAAAAGGCAGCTGCAGTGCCCATCAGCTCTGACCTCTATAACTTACACTGCAGTGAGTCCATAAACCCAACAAAAATAGAACTACTGACATTCAAAAAAACCCTAACAAAAAAAGTTGTGTGATTTTGGCAGATTTTTTTACCCTTCTTATTTCTGCAGTAGATAAACCAGATGTTTTGAGCTGCTCGCACTCCTTATGTAGGTTTTTAAATGCTTCCATCAGTTCTTCATACTATAAAATGAAACAAAAACCATGCAGAATGAGCTCTCTAAGGACTTTCAGATCAACATGTTGCTTTACTATTAAGACAGTAAATATTAAAACAGAAGTATGACGAGAACAAGAATTAAAGGTATTTTTTCCATCACAAAAGCTTGTCAACTTATAAAGCAAAACTAAAAAAACACAGTGAATTATCTTCTACTGGAAGGTACACTCAGAAGTTTCATGATTTCTTTGGTATTTTCACCTTATAATACACAGTGTATTTTCAAAACAGGAAGATGTTATCTGAAAGGGATGATGCTATATTAACAAATTATTCTCTCTTACTGTGTGTATATCACATACATAAATTTATCAGCGCAAAAAGTAAGAGTCTGATCTCACAATATATTTGATCAAAGCAATGGGGCTTGACTTTAGAGAGCACTGAGCTTCAATTCATCAAAGCAGTCCAAGAGCACACCTGACTTAACACGTGAGAAACAGTTTTGACACATTGCGTAATCATGCCCTCAGTATATTACAGAGATTTATATATGCAGTTCAGTAGTTAGAAAGAAGTAGACAGTGTGCTACTTCCACACCAGTACAGTGCCCACCAGTAATCTTAAACTGAGAGGCAGTGTGAAAGTCTGTGTGGGTAGAGAAATAACAGGGGACAGAAAGAGTTTAGAAACATGGATAGGAAATAAATTTAGATTCAACTTGGGAGAAATGCAAGCTGAGACACAAGGAAAGATAATCTCCACAGAAACAGCCATTCAGTGAGATGGAAAAATCTAAAAAGAGAAGATCAAGTCATTGCTTACTTCCTGGAAAGAGCAATTGATACGAACGTTGAAAACAAAATGGCAACGGCAAGGGCCAGGTCAAACAAAGACATCCCAGCTATGAGCACTGAAGCAGCGATTCTATTCTGTAAAACCATGGGGAAGCAGCATCTAGAATGCTCTGCTCATTTCTGGTTGTTTCAATATCAACACACTGACAAGCTGGGATGAATGAATAAAAATTAAAAAAAAAAAAGGCAATAAAATGGCCACTGAGAAGAAGATAAAATAATTGATTAATTGTCAAACAAAGGCATGATAAGGTATGGACACACTGGATAATGAAGAACAAGTTACAGAAAAGGAAGAGTAAAAATTCAACTGGCATGCATGGTATTGCTTGGGTGGTGCAGAAATACTTTAACAAACAATGAATAGCAGGTAGTCTGTGAGCAACTGTATTCCTGATTGCTGATGTCCAGCAGCTTCCCTTTGCATCAATTCTCTACCTCTTGCAAAAGAGGATTTTAAGTGAGTCTTTTCCTTATTGGGACACAAAATTTCAAGCCCCATGGCAAGACTCAAACAAGGGCAGAGCACATTTTGCCAGAGCATAATGAAGGGCAGATTTCTCATCTTCACCAAATAAAAGCTGCAGCTACCCCATGTGCACCCAAAGTGCACGACACATCAAAAGACCAAAGAACACTAAGCTCCTGTAGTGGAAAGATACCTGGCACCTGGGGACAGCTCACTGAAGACTAGATTTATGCCTGAAGTTGCTTACTTTAAATACTGCAGCCAATCCGATGTCTAAATCACAACACAACTGGGAAGGTGGCCGGTATCCCCAGTATTTTGTTTAAATGATCTACAAAAGGATCATCTGTAAGGTTCCTTCCAACTCCAACCATTCTATGATTCTATACACCTATAAAACTTGACCATGTTGTAAGATTTCCAAGCTCTTATATTTGAAATGTTCCTCTTAAAAGACACTATGGGAAGCCTGTATGTAAATTATTCAGGCTAAATTAGTTTATTCAATAGTATCTAAATATTTGCATTGTAATATTAACTTATATCAAGGCACTATATTATCCAGCTTCTGTTTTGAATTAATCAGCAGGGCATTGGTTAATAAGATGGCTATATTACTCTAATCTCAAAAAGGAACACATCTTAGGTAATGGAAATAATGAAGTTAAATACTCATACATACTAAGACTGTGACATACTGAAAAAGACCCCCATACAATCTGCATTCCTTTCTCTCTTTGCTGCTTCTGCTTAGTTACTCCAAATTACACATCTAATATTGTTAGTGGCAACAAAATAAATAAAGGACTTAGTCAAGCTTCAGTTAAACTACACAGCTTTGCTGGTGCACAGTTGATAAATCAAGTTACCTGGTACAAACATTCAAAACTGCTGTGATTTTGCACTGTACATAGCAAAAGGCAGAGAAAACTGGATAAAAATTCAGTTAATATGTACCTTAGAAAATACAGATCTAAAACCGTAACTTTGGTTCACTTTTAAGCTTTACATTTCAAACCCACCAAGTCTATCTAAAATCAACATTTAATGCTCACAAAAGAAGTGGGAACATAATGAGCAGGAATGTCAAGCCAGGAAGAAGCAATTATTTTACTTATTCACAAAAAAAAAAAAAAGGTTGAGGCAGATGTGGGATAAGGTTAATACAAATATTAAGCTCTAAAGAAAATTGACAATTAGAAGACATTGGCTTTTGGTCCTGACATTTTCTGCGCTAGTTTGAAGTGGTAATTTATGAAGTTAAAAGCATTCACTTCATAGCCCACGGGGGGGAAAAAGTGTTTAAAAATTAAGAAATAAAAATCTACCTTGGCCAGTATGGCTCTGAACATTATTTAGCATCAAGCACTTAATGGACTTAAAACTTTTCAGTTTGATGCTAATCTATTAATATACAACTTCAGGGTTATTGGAAGAAAGATAGTCAAGATATATATTTCTCATCATAAATCTTTGCTCATCCTTGATTCCAACATGCTTTTAATATACCTCACTTGAGCACATATCTCAGCAGTAACTCCTCCTGTTGGCACTTGAATTAATCAACATAAGATGTTGGCAGTCATGAAAAATGGTACCTGTTTGTTGATGTCAGCCACAGTATCATCATGTAGAAACTCCGCTGGCACCTCCAGCTTTACCAAGAAACGTGCCAGGTAAGCTCTTTTCTTGAGTTCATTGGTCCTCTGAAGAAGCCAGTGTAGGAGAGGATGAATTACAGGTTTGCTTCCAGTCACTAACCCTTGGCGAAATGCACTCCTATCGGAAAACAACAAAAAGAAAATACCTCAAAGTAAAGTACACTGGCTTGGAACAAACAATTTGCAGTATTTTGATGTTCCTCCTCCACTTGCCTAATGATTTTCTTAATGCTGTTAAAAACCAAAACGTTCATGGTGTCAATTTGCTATTTACGATCACAATTCTGCAACCCTGAGACAGACAAAACCCCTGTAACACATCAGAAGGTTAAAGCCGGCCACCATGACTCTTCCTTTTCTGAGATATTCCTCAGGAATAAAGGCAATATGGGAAGAGTGTGGGTTTTCTGGGTTACAACCAGGCACAGGAGGGTGCAATCCAGCCTCGGGCGGCTGGTCCGAAGGGGACGGATGGGAAAGGGAGTGCCCCTGCCAGTCATGGGGCACCCTCTCCTGGCTGGCTCCGCAATAGCAGCCGCTGCAGCATGGTCCGAGGGGCAGTCTCGACTGGCATCCCCTATAGCTCACCCTATAGGGACAAGGGACCGGCTGTCCTCAAGGCATTACCTGTACCCACTGGGACAGTCGAGGTCAAAAATATACCCAACTATTGAATTCAAGGCCCGTATAAACTATAAAAGATGTTTTACTATGGTTTGTAGGCAAATAAATACTTACAAGTCCGATACACTTCCTGGAGGTTTGTATTTAAGGATACCAAGAAGATTCAACATCCTTTTAGCTGTTTGCTCCGGCAGCTCCTCTCTAATATCAACAGCATGCTGGATAGTTTAAAAAGAAAATTAATTACCCACCATTTGTCCAAGTCACGGTAATTAGCTAGCAACACTAAAAGAATTTATCCGTTCATCACATAATAGGTCAATGAAGTGAGATGCTCCATTATAGAACATCCTTTTTAGCACTGAACTTCAGTTCTCTTCTAATGGATATATTCAGGTGAATTTACTCTAGAAATACATTCTGCCTGCTCATGGGACCTCATCTATGCAGACAAAACAATCACTTCCACCAAAGAAGCCATATATCCAAGCACACCAAGGCACTTGTATCTGCACTCCAGATGTATGAACGATGCCTTCTACCTGATATGGTTTTGACAGCCTCAGAGAAGGATTCAATATCTATTGCAACACCCAATTGATGGCTCAGTTCTTGGCCAGTTGTGCAAGACACAGCCTAACATTTGACTTAAGAACACAGTGGCTGGCAGTATGAACCCAGTTAAGAGCTGTATCCTGATTCCCAAGGAAAAATACATAGTCATCAGTCTCCAGAGGACAGGCATCCAATATCCCTGGCCCAAGAAATACTGCTGGTTTGCCAAAAACACTTAGATGTATAGACAGGAAGGATTCTTGCCAGGCACATTTATTTCCAGGAAGCTCCATACAAACTACTTTGGTAAACCAAACATGCCACAAGATTATGCAGTGCCAGACCTAAATAAAAGCAGATTTCTGTGTCAACCCCATTTGAGATGTCCACAACTATGCAGGCCTGAGCACCTCTGACTGCCTTCCTTACCTTTGGGTCAATCTCTCCCAGAACATCACTGAGCAGCTGCAACAGCTGCGTTGACCCTAAGGAGTCAAACGTGATTAAATTGTAGTTCTTCCTGAAGGGCTCCTGATTGAGCTTGTCAACAATGAACAGGATTTGGTCACTCATTATCGTGTCCTGGGACAAAAAACCTCTGCAGAAGAGCTCGCAGGAGGCCTCAGCGAGGCGCTGCGGGGTGGACGGGTGAAGGCACCACCCCAGCGAGGCCCGCAGGTGGTGAGCTGGCACCAGGCTCGGCGGAGCACGACCCGGCCGCTCCCTCAGCCCCCACTACGGTCTTCGAAGGGCGGTCCAGGCCCCTCACCGCGACTGCGGGGGGTCAGCAGGGCCCGGTTCCGGCGGCAGCTCCCTGAGGCACCGGGACGGTCGCACCCTCGGCCTCCGGTTACCTTGGTAACGGTTGCCAGGCCAGTGGCGTCACTTCCGGCGTGCCTCTACCACCGCGCCAGAGCGGCGGGAAAATGGAGAGCGGGGGAAGAGCGAGGGTGTGTGAGCGCATGCGCAGAGCGACGGGGCGCGGCTAGGCGGGTCCGGGCTGTGGAGAGGCGCGGCCGCCCCGGCGCGATGGGCAGGGTCGGGCTGGAGGCCGCTGATGGAGGGCGGGTCCTCGCCTTCTCGCTTGTTTCGCTGATCCTCGCAGCCCGAGGGGAGGTAAGGTGGAGCAGGCTGCACTGTGAGGCCTCCCGCCCGCGCCGCTTTGCCAGCCCGGTGGGGCTCTGGGAAGCTCAGCCCCCGCCTCAACACACACTTTTCCCGCCCTGAATTAGGCAGGAATTGGGATTTTCTCCTCGTTTCCAGACCAAAGTGTGACTGTGCCATGGGGTGTAGCCCCACCGCCGTTCCTAACATGGGTTTAGCACTGGGGTACCGTCCATGCTGTGTGGGAAGCATGGCTGTGGGTGATGCTGGGGTGTATGCTCCATGGGCCAAGTCTCTTGTATGGCTTCTTCGCAGCGCAAGTGCTCTTGATGCAAGGAACAACAGAAATAGGCTCGAGATTCACCCTCTACGGTGTATACTTAGCTCTGCAGTTTCTTCAGAGGGAGGCTGTTGTCGCATGTGTAGGAGATGTACAAACAGATTGATGCAGTTACCCAATTAAGACTTCTGGCAGTCTTTGACAGCATAAAGAGATGTCAAGTGTGGCTGATACATCCATCAGGTGAATGGTTACTTCATTTCTTTGAAATCAGAAAATGTTCAGAGGATGACAGGCCTGTGCCCAAGCTTCATCGGGGGCAAATGGCAAATTTATGTCCTTGGGGCTGAGCATCAGTTGTCCGTTTGCCTCAAAGTAGCAATAAATATGTAGCGCTAGCTATGCTAAATGTGAGGCAGGGACAGGAGCTTCCAACATACCAAACAATCAAAAGTAGGCTATATGTTAAAGTGAATGTTGTTTATGCAATGGGTATCTCTCGATCTGCAAGCTTTTCTGTTTCAGATCCTTCAAAACCCATGCTTAGACCTTAAATAGGTGGATTTTGGAGCCTTTGCTATTGCAATTAGCTTCTTGGATAGTCTCAGAATCCCATGTGATTCCACAGATGATAGATTAAAATATGCAGTGAGTCATATTAAATTGGTGCCAATTGAAACGCACAGGTTGTAAATCACTGCAGAATTTGACTCAGTAAATAGCAATCATAAATGTAATACTTTGCAATTCTAAGCACTGCGTCTGTCTTAGGTTAGCTCTTTTTTTTTTCTTTCTGAGGAACAGAAAATGCTTCATAAAATAGTGATTTACTGGTTTTAACGGGAAGCCTGAAAAGTGACACTGCATTGGTGTCCTAGCTTTTGACTGGCTAAACTAAGTTACAGAGGGGATGGATGGGTTGCTTGTGATTGTGCATGAAAGCTGTGGTAGAGCCAGGAACATAATCCAAATCTCCTGACTCCTGCATTTGAACTTTAAAACCAGATCATGTTTCCTTTGTGCTTTCAGGCTGTATACTGACCTTTAGGAATTGTATTTACCTACAAGCTCCCAGAAGAGATCTGCTTTCCTTTGACATGTTTTCCAGGTATCAATTACACTTTTCTTCTGATGAGTATTTTGAGCATGTGGAATACACATGGGGAAATGAAAATGGTGTTTCTTGTGGGTGCTCTGGGCCAGGTCTGCTTTAATAGGTAATAGGGACCGCTTCAGGCTAGAGAAACACTGTTTCTGTAGATACTGATACACCTCCTTTCTTCTGACTTTGGTGCAGAGTAGAGAGCAGTTGTGCCTGCAGTGCTGAGGATGAAGAGGGCTCTGTGCTGGGTACAGTGGGAGGCTGCTGCTCAAAGAGTCTCCTTTACACCAAACTATTTCAGTCCCCACACCTTCTAAGAAGCAAAGAACCATTCCCCTCTTCTCATGTCTCTGTAAGCATTAAAGAGGCAACAGATAAAGAAGAGGAATGATGTCTGACAACTTCAGAAATCACCAAGATAAGAAGAAAAAATGGTGGTGAAATTGTTTAACTTTGTCATGGTGGAAACCCATGAAGTTTGATTGTCCTGACTCTTGAGGAAAGAGACCTCTGTGACCAAACATCATTAGAACTAGACTGCCTGAGCTCTGTCTTGCTGACCTGCTTGGAAACTCAAGTGATTGAAGGCAGGAGCAAACCCATATGTTGGAGGCCAGTTCTATGGGACTTCCCAACTTGCGGAAAGTATCAGCGATCCTCTGTTTTCCTTAAAGTTGTATGTTTTCATGATCCTTCCCTCCCAACAGTTTTGTGCTACTCAAAGCAGCCATGCTGCTACCCCAGGCTGCCTGCCTACTGCTCGATACTTACAGTCTCTAGTGGTGTCTGGATTTTCATACTGTCTAAAAAGAAAATGAAGGCTTAGCTCAGCATCGTGACCTCTTTATCACAACAGAATCTTCACAGGCATGAAAGAGATGATGGCTTTCAGTGCAGCCCTGGGTAAATATTACAGGAAGTAGCTGAGATGTTTGTTTGATGCTTAACTGGTCTCAAGTTATCTTAGATGGGGCGATGCAATAGCCAGATTAAGTCTTGCAGAGTCAAAGTGTTAATATATATTTGTTGTGTATTTTTCCAAATTCCCAAGTTAGTTTGCATGGAGAATGATACAGGATTTGGGGCAGTTTCCTGATGACATAACATGAGACTTATTATCACAGTTCAGCCCTAGAGCTCCATCCAATTCTCTGGATAGGTCTTATGTTTCCTATTGCTTGCAAAAGGCTTCTGGAAGCTGCTAATTGAAAAAGGATAGTGCAGAGGTGACATTTGGAAGGAAGGGAATGGAGCCTGCAAATAAGCTATCCGGAGCTCTTTAGATCTGCAGGCCTGGCTTCATTGCTCCCTCCTGACTTTCTCCTCCCTTTATAGCTACTGCTGTGTGGATGACTGCCTTGCAAAACAGAGAGCTTGGCCATAGAGGCAGCAAATCAGAGTGGAACGAAACCTGAGCAAATCCAAATCATGCTCCATGGGCAAAGAGAGATCACCTTATATGGGAACATCAAGGGCAAGAAGAGGAATACGTCCGGATGAGCTGCTGAGGTCAGATCCCAGACAGAGGGAAGATGTTAATCTGAAAACAAGAGCATTTAGGAAGAGAAGACAACACTTATTCCTGCTTCTACAATCTGGACCCTCCTGTTTGTCTGTCTTATTATAAATAGTGCTATGTGTATGTGCACATAACAGTAGGCCTGACTGTTCTATTAAAAATCAATTTCTCTGTGGCTCTTCTAGCAGCTAAATACATCCCAGGTCTGTTTGTGATTCTCACTTGCAGCTTTTTCAATTCTTATTCTGTAGCAGGATTTTGCTTGCTGAAGTGGCACTGATACCAAGCCAGCAGTGTGGACTGTGGTCAGCAAAAGCCTAAGGACCTTGTTCCTGTTTGCTAAAGCATTTAAGACAATGCCCACAGCAAGAAGCCTGTCTGGTTCTGAGTGTCTTGTCATGACTACAGCTATAGGTAGCATCTTGGGTGATTTAAAGTACTAAAGGACTGCAAGAAAAACATTAGCTCTTTGTTGTAGGGTTTGTATATTTTGTGCCTCTCTGTGGGTCTTCTGCTGCAAGACCCTGGTCCTTTTAATCTGGGTCTAATGGATTCTGAGCTAATATTCTTGTCTTTCAGACTCTAAGCCTGAGATTTACAGGTCCCACCTTAACAGCTCTGCATCTTTACAGCTTCACCTCCTGTGTTTTCAGTGTTGGATGGTGGCCTCACAAATGCTTCTGGATCCCCTGGACCAGATACAAATGTTGGTTTGCAGCACACTGACCAGCTCTGGCTTGTGCATGGTTCTGTGTAGTTGAAGAGGCTGCAGCCAAAATATGTGCCATGCATTGGCTCTGCTAAGAGAAGTAGTGACTTTGTCACTCCCTTGTAATCCCATGACTTGATACAAAACTGATTTAAGAGCAAATAGCACAGTGTCGCGTGCAATGTGAGATAAGAAACTGGAGATTTCTGTGGCTGTTGGTGACCCAAAAGCTTGCTTTACCATTGCCTTCCATGGCCATTGTCGCCCCTGTGAAGTGGGTGCTGCATGCGTCTTCCTGATCCAGAAGTGCATTACACTTTCTTTGCACTGGTGCAAAGTGTTGGGTGGTGGAGAGTCAGAAGGAGATCAGCGTGATGCTGGCTTCCATCCATTTATCCTCATCTCTGCAATTGTCCCAGGGTTACTTCAGACTGGCAAAGCCTGGTAGTACTGAGGAGAGATGGTGCCACCAACAGAAGGTGACAGGAACAGTGCTGAACACCCAGCTCTGGAGCTCCACGGGGGAATTACTTTCTCTGTGAACTAACTGAAGGATGTGGCTCTTTGGGCAGTTCCTGATTCCATAAGGCCTGAGCAAATGTCTCTCGTACTGGGGGTTGTCAGGTTACAACTTGGTTTTAAGCACTTTGAGTTTTGTGGCAGCAAACAGGATCATTGATGTGGTGTTAGACCATTCCTGGAAGGTGGATATGGTTGTGGGAACATTGTGGTAAGAGTGTGGCATAGGATGTTATCTAACAAGGTGGAGTTGCTTGGGCAGAGTTAACTAAGCTTCCTCTAAAAAACACTTGCAGTTTTGTTTCTTGTCTGAAAACCCAAAATAACTCCATGGAATAATCTCAGATTTACACCAGTGCTTCTGAGATTAGAGTCTGCTCTGTGGAGTCTCCTATTCAGGGTCAGATGAAATGGCCACTCAGGCCTTGCATCAACTTTCAGGAACAATAAGATGTTTTAGGAATATGCAATAATTGATTGCCTCTAAAGGGCATATTTTCCTCTTTGCTGCCAAACTAGGCCTGTTCTCCGTGATAAGTGTTTGCTGAACAAAGTCTGCTGAAGTTCATGAAGTTGGTTTCATTCTCATGGGAGGGCAGCAAGCCAGGACATTGAGAGCAGTGATCCCAATCTCATGCAGAATCAAGACTGCAGGAAATTCAAGTTGCCTTACTAAGGTACTATACCCACCTACTGCTGCTCAGAGCTGCCAGTTTCCAACAACATGGTTATCCCAAAGAACTGTTCTCCAGGAGGAAAAGACTCATCATAATAGAGGGTATAAATAAAGGAACATTGATCAGCTGCTTTGTATTTCTGTTCTCCAGATACTATTTTATCTCCCTTCAGAACAGTCTGTTGTCAAACTGAAATAGTGCTAGCTCTTATGGCTTGTTTTTCAAAGCAAACCTTTTATATCACTTTTATGTAATGTAGAAAGTATCTTCTGAACATACAGTAGTTTTTCAAAGTTGACAGTGCTTTTGTGAGTTAGGTGAGCTCTGTGACTTTCCTGTCAGGTTAAAAACTGAGGCATCCTTCCTTCTTTTAGTAACACATTCAATTCATGGGAAAGTAAAAATGTTAGGCCAAGGTTTCTTGAAGCAGTCAGCATGAAGCACAAAACCAGTCACTCTGGAAAGCTAAGGGCTGAGTATTTTAAGCTTTCTTAAAAAAAACCCATGGAGAGGATGTTACAGTTTGAGACAGAAGTCCAAGTCTAGGTACGTAACAGCTCAGCATGGGTGAAAGTATTGGCATGACATCAAGCCCTGTTGCAGTTAATTTGTGTTCCACAAATGGCATCTGAGAAGCCAGGATGTCACCTCAGATTGGCTGTATCATTTAGGATGGGAGAATAGAAATTCTCTTCTTGCATATATCAGTTCGTTTCTGACAAAGCCAAAAGTTGCAGAAGTGAAACCAAGGCAGACTTTGTTCCAGCTGGAGCAGGTGTCTCACTCAGAAAGGTTCTCAATTACTTGAAAATGTCCATCTGACTTTTATCTTGCAGGGCATTTTATCCTAGAATGATAGAAAGAAGCTGACCTGGTTTATCATTATGGACTTACTCATCCTTTCTGTTTTGTCTGACAGTTGTCATCACTTGCAGACTCTATAGGAGACAGATGAAATTAACAGCTGGACTTGCACTAGTGCAAAAGGAGTCTAGGATACAGCAGAATACACCAATGCAGGCAAGTCTTAATGCCAGTCCAGTATCAACTTCCATTGATACATCTGGTTGCTTTCCTGACATGTCTCTATCTTATTCAACATGATTACATTACACTGGAGTCACCAATGTCTGAAGCCAAATCTTCCATTCCTCCCTTTTTCCTGTCTGAGCCAGGTAGAATGTGGATGTCTGTCGTGGGGAGGTAGAGCAGGGGCAGCCTTCTTGTCCTTCCTGGTGATGTTGACTTTCACTGGCGAAAGTATGGGGCTGTTAATAAATAAAGAATTAAGTACTCCACTATTAAAGTTATTGTGCTTCATAATATGGAAGAGAGTGTGAAAAACAGGAAAAGGCAGAAATAATAAAGGAAAATATTATTGTAGGCAAGGAAAGGGCTTTTTACTGGTTTTGCAGGTAGCTGAGTCTTTACCTGCAAAAAGCCAAATTATTAGTAAGGGTTATACCTGCTCTGCGGTGTTATTTTCTCTTATTATTTGGTACTTTTACACTGCAGCTGAGTAAGACTTCTTACATAGGTATGGAAGGGGAGATATTTATATTGCTCCTTTATGTAATTATCACTTTCCCTGGTAAAGACCAAACACTCACAGAAATGTTGATTTCTAGGAGTGCAAAAAGAATTAAGGTTTTCTGCCCACCTTTATATCCTTGGTTTAGTCACTCACATTTACATAAAGTTTTGACCGAAACAGTTGGTTTCTCACTTTATTCCAAGACTCAGATATGTAACTTCATATAAAACTGTGAAGGAAATTACTTCACCCTCAGCCCAAACAATGACACTGTTGGGTGACCCAAGCCAATGGCTGAATAAGGATTGATGAGGTGTGGCGGGGCCATGGTTTGGGTAGTTCTGACAGCTTCCTCCTATAGAAAGCTGTAACAATCTGAAATGTCAAGCTCCCTGTGTTACATTTGAGGAGGAATCCACTGACGTATTGAAACTGTCTCTAATTGGTGAAAAATTCTTGTCTTTGCTAAGTAAGAGTTTGTTTCTCTACAGGAATTCCATCGGGAAGATGTGTGAATTATGATGATACTGTTAAAACCTGTGAAGTCAGGGCATGGTGCCCTGTGGAATCCCTGAAAAACCCCCCTGGGTAAGTGAAATCTGCATTTATTTTATGTCAAAAGAAGGATTTATTTTGACAAAGTCATGATATTTTAGGATAATCCCTTTGCCTAGGCACATATAAATCTCATGTACATAAAGCAGCTATTTCCTTCACAGCCATACTGTTAACGCTCATAATATCTAAGTAAATTACTTCTAACAATCTGTCCTGCTGTATGATTCTGCAGTGAAGTCATAGCTTCACTGATACACTTTGTATCATCATGCAGCTGCCATAGAAACAGTTTTAGAGATGTCACGGGCTCCTCTTGAATTCACTAGAGGCATTTGGCTCATTAATTCAAATGTCAAGGAAAATACATCAATGTAAGATGGGTTTAATCAGGGACAGAAATAAAAAGTTCCCTAACTTGGGGTTTTCTCTGCAAGGCTTAAGGCTTTATAGTGTAGAAGTTCTTTGTGGGTTTACTTCTCACAGTGAGGTTGCTTCCTCCTCCCAGAACAGTAGGGGTAGGTTGGTTGTCTGCACATTGTGCTGCTGTTTGGGGTTCCATGTCAGGATGAAGAACAGTCTCTCCATCCTCTCTAGGTAGATGATGAAAACCTCAGTGCTGGCAATCTGTAGCAGTGAGCTGGAGAAAACTCTTGGAAAAGGGCTCCGTGGAACAATGCTGCTGTGACGTAGGAAGTAGGATGCAGGGGCCTCATAGCCATCTTTTTTTGTAACCCCATG
This sequence comes from Amazona ochrocephala, assembly GCA_039720435.1. Taxonomy (NCBI): domain Eukaryota; kingdom Metazoa; phylum Chordata; class Aves; order Psittaciformes; family Psittacidae; genus Amazona; species Amazona ochrocephala. The sequence goes on from CM077891.1 coordinate 12,533,152, forward strand.
ACTGTACAGAGTTCTAAGATGAAAATGTTCTATTTCTATTCTGTACCAGCCAAAGCATGAAAAAGCCTATACAGGATTTGATTTCAATTGAAATGATGCAAATTATTCTCTAAGAGAGCAGATGAAGCAGCTCTGATGTATATGTGCAAGAAACTAGGTCAATTATCACTTCTATTAACTCATTCCTTTTAAAAGATACAAGCATGATTCTATGCATATATCCCATCTTCTCCCTAATTTGGGGTTTTCTGCAGAGGCTGAGCGGTTTCTCCACTGCCAGGTCCCTTCCAGAGCCCACAATGCCTCCTGCAGCTCCTTCTGCTGACTTTTTTTCAGGTCTTTGAAAGAATTACCATTCTTTTCTCCTGCGGACAGAGTTGGGATCTGAAAAAGGCTTTGTCCAACAACAGGAAGGCTGTAATTGTTCATACAGTATCCGGGAAAGATATGCATGAGCTTCCTGAGTTAACGAAATCCTAGGGTTTTTTATGAAGTTTCAGTGACTGCCAGTCAGTTTTAAATGTCACACTATGTGGGCTCACTGCTGTGGAAGTTATAGAGGGAGTTTTGCCTTTAATTACATGGCACAGTTGACACATTCTGTCTTGTTTCCTGACCTTCCTCTAAAGTGCCAGCAGTCGGTCACTAGCAGGAACCAAAAATAATGGCCGAGAGGTTTGATCCAAACCTCTGATGGATAGAGTTCCTTCACAAGTTCCATTGGCAAGGTTAAAATAAGGAATCACTAAAAAGCAGAGTTGAGTGGTTTTTTTTTTCTACCAGAACAATACATGAGACCAAGGTCAGAGCCCAGGAAGCTTTGCCATCTGGTTGAGATACTGAGGTAGCAATGCTGGGCTTTGGTTACACCCATGATTGTCTTTATTGTCCAAACGCCTTTGAAAGGTAAGTTTCATGAGCTATGCAGGAGGCCTCCTTTTCCTTCCTCTTAGTTATGGCAGGAGCTGAACAATGCCATTGCATGTTTGCAAGAAGAGTGTTCATTTCAGCCTGAGGCTGGGCACAGTTGTTGGATTATCTGGCTGAAGGACAGCTCTTTACAACACCTTTTTCAGAAGAGCTTTGGATCAGATTCCAGATGTTTCCCAGCAGATGAATTGTGGACAGTTTCACATTATAGGTTCATTCATTTTCAGTTCTTTAAAATTTAAAATGTTATTAATGTCTTGACTGTTACACACTGAGACTCATCAGTGACTTTGGTGTAATCCACAAATGTTAATTTGGTTTGCACTCAAGTCTCATTCGTTGACATGATTTAGAAGACACTCATGAGCAGTCCCTCATGGAAGCTACATGTCATCCAGCTAATATACTTCTTGTCATCACAGATCTCTGATGCAGAGGCATTGCTCAAAATACAATGACAGGAAAAATACTCTGTCTTAGACGCACTGTCCTTTATGTGGGTGACTGCTTTGAAGACTGGGTTTCCTCTTTGGAATGGCTGTCTTGATGGAAATTAAGATATTCCTGGCTCATTCTTAAAATGGAACAATGCCAATATTCCAGTTCAGCATAGTCCCTATGCTAGACAAGCAGTGCTAAAAACTGTATCTCTTACTGTTATATAGCCTTGGCAAGTCATGGATATAGCAGAGATTGTCTCACACAGTCTAGGCCAACGTTACCCAGCTGGTAACTTGTGGGGAAAATGCCTTCTTTCCTGCTACATTAGCTTTGGAGAAATCACTCTTTTGAGGAAGGGTCAGATTGGCAGCCTGCTTTTCCTTGTGTTTACATCCCAACCCACCTATATGTTTTGGTGACACAAACCACCGCAGGGGAGGTCCTCAAATGGGAATCTGCTAGGAAGGCAGAACGACCTTTGGAAATGTGATTGATACCTGACTTCCAGAGGCATCCTCTACGATCGAGCACATGGTTCATTGTTTTACTGTCACTAGCTGGACAGCTCTGGTTTAAATGGCCACCGGACTCTGGGGACCTGAAGCTGCCAATTCATTGTACAGAAATTATCAGCTGTCAAAGGGTTCTTACTCTACTATTCTATAGCAAGATTTATATGAGAAGTCTCCTGAGACTGTATTTCAGCTGCATGTAGAGACTCCAGTTAGGCTTGGCCCACGCAAACAAATGCAATAGAGAGCAATCTATAACTAAAACTAAGAAAACAACCTATATCTTTCTTAATCCCTTGAGCCACCCAACTCCCTGCATTTCAACGTGTTATTCTTAGCAACTTATTCCTCCTACTGACAGCTTTCCAGGTAATAGTAAAGTAGCATAACATTAACTCATGTGTTCAAGTTAAATGACAAAGTTAGTTAATTTGATGTTTCTTTTTTAGGACTGCTGTTCTGAGGAGTTCTGAAGACTTCATTGTGCTAACAAAGAGCAACATTCACTTCCCAAACTTTAATTACACCATGGAAGTGCAAACATTCCTCAGTGTTTTCTGAAGAGTGAGTAGTTGTGCTTGGAAAAAACAGATTGTATAAATGGGCACCTTCTTTACGAAAAAAGGTTTTGAATTTAGATCCGTATCTGCTCGAGTGGCAAAAATCAAGTTTCTGTAATTCTTTAGCCCTGTTAATCCTTCAGGAAGCAAGAGAAATGAGAGCTTGGGAGTAGAGCCTCGGAGAGTAACACTGTTTCTGTCATACACTGGACAACCGAGTTGTTCACTCAGATACACTGGTTTATATCAGGGTAAAATCACTAAAATACAGCACAACAGACGTGCTTCAAATTATAAGGTGAAAGTATTTAGTTTACACAGGTAAAACTTTGCTGCTGATAATATGCAAAGAGGAAAGAATTGGTCTTGATTCCCAGATCCCTGTGAGGGATGAATACACCTAGTAGCTACAAAATCAAGAGCTCATATTCTTACAAACTGAGCACATTTCACACAGGTTCTAGTAAGCGTGAAGTTCCTTACCTGTATCTGTAGCTGCTCCAGCTTGCTTTGAAATTTAAACAGTTGTGTGTGTTCTTCACAGACTAAACATTCCACCAAATTTAAATACCTCCTGCACGTACAAGATGAGTTCTTCGCTCTGTCCACTTCGCCATCTGGGAGATACCCTTCAGGAAGCACAAGAGGAATTCTCTGAGGTGGCAGTGAAGGTCTGTGATATCACTAATTTTTTTCATGCTCGGTGTTGAAGCATTTATTTAATGCTCTTCCTGCACATTTTGCTGTCTGACATGTAATGGAATTGTTGCAGGTTCAGGAACCGATTGTGTGAGAAGCAAAGAAAGCTCAGTCTTCAAGAATTAAATGTGCTTAACATCTCACCCATTGGACCCATGTTGACAGAGTTGATATTATTTTGCCAGTATTATAGCATGTAGAGGTCCTTTTATAAAGCGCAGTGCATTTAAGTAGATCCTATACAAAAGCTGTCACTCATGGTCATCTTTTGATTCTACTCAAGCAGATCCTAAAGCATGTTGAAGCAAAGGTGTGATGAGATGTGGGGAATGATGACTTGGACTGATAAGATGTGTGATTCTCCTTCACTCTTGTAGCCATGTCCTTAAGCTGCAGTTGCTGCGTTTGTGTAGATGTATCATGATGGTCATCTTCCAAATGAGCATGATTGTATTGCAGGAGATTTTGTGCTGAAAGGCCTAGAAATTTCCAGCAAGAATTCACGGAATAGCTGGAGCAGATTCCACCATATGGCAGCTGAGACTCGAAACTATGTAAACTTGTGAGTTTCCCAAAGCAATGAACACAAATAAAGTAACAAAGTGGTGTTCTTCCACCTCGGTAACCCCACAGTTCCCTGAATTGCCGTTAACTCGAATGCAAATCAGAGCTTTCAGGTCTGTGTGCAGATAGCAGATTTATGAGAAGTTTTGACAAAAAATCTTGCTGTGACTCCAGTCATAAATAATTATTATTATACTATGGGGTTTCATCTTTTTGTGATGCTAACATGAGTGCCATAACTGTCTAGGAGCTGCTAATGTGTTCCAAAGGTGCACTGTGTTGGAGCTGTGCAAACAGGGACCAAAGAGCTGTTCCCTCTGACCTGGCAGCCAACCTGAGAGAGTTGAGCCTCTGAGTCTGAGGCTAGCAACATTTTTATAGGCAAAGCAGTTTCTGAGAAGGCTTTTGGAAGAAGACAGTGGAGTAATTTTGAGGATGTTTAGTGTCAGATTAACACTGGGGTCAAAATGCCAAGAATGGGTTTGCCCCACATTTTTTAATCCTTTAAACATCAAAATACCAGTCTGCAGAAAGATTATTTTGCTGCAGTTCAGCTGAAATCTCTGCTGCAGGAAGTGAGCAGCACAGGCTCACTGGCTGAATACAGGCTGCTGGCAGAGTGTGCCTGATGCCAGACCACATCCTGGTGGCCTGACTCTGTATCTGTCAATCAAGGGGTTTATTGGCAAGGAAATGTCATTCTCTAATCTCTCCAAAATTAAAAAGAGGGGCCGAGTAGTTCAGTGCAGCTATTTAAAAAGCAAAGACAATGAATGTTGAAGAGCAGTGAATAGATTGAGCATAATACTATCTAAAACAAGCATGGATGTTTTGGCAGAGATCATGCACAAACCCTGCCATGCTGCTGAGCTAGAGCGTGCCAACTTGTATAAACAGTTACTGGTTTCAGGAGAACTACCCAAGTGAGTGAGGGGGAGAGAGGTAGAAATGATCCTACAGTTAACATATTTCAAGAAAACCCTTTTAACATCAGTGACATGTGATAATATTTTACATTCTTATGACATCAGAGGTCCACCAGCCCAGTGTCCTAAAGCTACCGAAGATCAATAGTAGAGAAGAGAGAAATAGGACAGGTAGAGAATGCTGCTCCCCCTGCAGCCTGGCTGCCCTGCAAGTGGGGAAAGCTACTTTAGGCAGCTTATAGCTTCTGGCTGCATGAAGCCCTATTGATTTCATCTCAGTTCCAAAGGGAATTTTGTGATAGACACATGCAAACAGCCTTTAGCCTTCCAAAAGAAGATAGCTACTTGAGGTGCAAGGGAGCAAAGCTTCAGCCAGTGATCAAGAAAGCTCTTACTTAACAGGTCAGTTCTTAGCTGTTACAGAGGAGAAGGCTTCTATGCCACCAAGAGCAGATGTCAAATCACCTCTCCCCTTAGGGCTAGAGAAAACCTCTGATCGTGGAAAGTGAGAACTTTCAGATAAACCCTAAGTGTCCTGCAGGCTTCAGAGGCTGAGAGCTGGCCCATAAACATGTCTTGGCCACAGAACTGTTCAGCACAGGGAAAAGGGCATTCCGTGTCTGTGCCAGCAAGGAGAAAGCAGAACACATTACAGTGTGTTTTTCTGAGTGACTCACTGCCTTCAGAGAATACAAATCAGATCGCAGTGAATGGGAAGCAAATGATCGCATGATCTAGGGAACTCTGATTCAAAGCACTCAAAGTCTGCCAAACTTAGCTTGCAGTAGGATGTGCAGGAGAGGGTGGAATCAAGTAAAAGCTTTCTCTGAGCTGGTTTGTTAACATCAAGATAGCAAAGCAGAGCAGCAGGGACTTTTCTCCAAAGAGAAGGGAAAGGAAAGGAGGAAAACGTGTTTTTCTTTAGATGTCTCTTATCATCCAAATGAGTACCTGGAGATGGGAGAAGGCAGAGGGCTGAGCTGATGGCATTTACACCAGACATATCCTCTTGGAACAGTTTACTCTTTCAGTACTTGATCAGGCAACCAACTATAAAACAAATTCTGATTGGCAAAGACAGAGTGAGCTGTGAGGATCTGCTGCCCCTGGAACTGACCTTCTGTACCTTCAGCTAAGCAAATTCCCATTCAGATTACTCATCTAAATGAAGGAGAACAGGACTTAGAGATCACTCAAGTAAACCAGTCAAGAACAAAACAGCACTTTAAGTCCTGACAGCATGTCTGAGGCAGAAGACATATGGTTGTTGTTATCAGAGGTTGGGTATTAGTATTATTGTGTGGATTAGTATGTCTTTCAGTTTAATGTTATGATTTTGTGTGTGCTGCCAGCTTTTCATTGTCAGATTTAAAAGGATCTCTTTGTTCCATGCTTTGTGACTGCTTTTTGATCCATAAGCTCATGTGAGCTGTGCATCAGGTCATGTTCTTGACAAAGTAAGAAACTGGAAGGTAGTAAAGGCTCACATGATTCTTGATACTCTCTAGTGATCGAAGAATGGAAAACGTCTGATATCCAGCATGCTGAGATGTGCTCAGGAGTTCAGAGTTGGTCTTGGATAACGTGATATTAAAGCCCTCAGGCATGGGCACTTTTGTCATTGCCAGCTCCTTGCGTATCCTTGCTGTTATTTTCAGTCTGCTTTATCTATGATTGAACTTTCTGCAGCTTCATGCTCCTACAGTTAGTTCCATACCATGTATTCCTGTTCCGTTGTCCCCCTAACTCCCCATGGCCTTGCTATCCCAGATACTGCAAATATGGGCAGCATTATTGAGGTAAAGACAGACACTTAACCTTTGGGATCCTTCCTTCAGCAGGGAGAACTAAGGGATATAATTCCAAACCGATTTGGGTTTCTGTCACCCTCCCATATTTCCAGATTAGATTCTGAAGGGCTAAAACTAGTTTCCTCTTGTCTTGCCTCATGTAAATATGTCCTGTGGCCAGAGGATGTATTTTCTAGAGCCAGCTAAAAATTGCTGCTCTCCAGTGGTGGGTTATGTGCCAGCGGGAGTGCGTTGGTGTTGAAACAACTTGTGAGGTGTCGATTCGGTTTCACTAGGGTGGGCGTTGGCAACACAGAAAGACAATCCTCCTCCAGATCTGCTGATCCATCATCATTATCCCTATTGTGCTGTGTCAAATGAGAAACCCAGTGGGGAGGATCACTGTTGTAAATTCTCTCTGCAGTTGGATGAAGCAGTAAATGCTTTTTTCTTTAATTTATGTTGGGAATTGTTGTCACAGAGCCACCCTGTGAATTTTTGCAATGCTGGCAGCTGCTGCACCAGTGGGTCCAGTGAGAACCAGGATAATGAAGAATCTGAGCCAAAGCGCACCAGTGAGTGGGTTGTTGGGTGATGAGAAGCTCAACATGACCCTGGCAACGTGCACTTGCAGGCCAGAAAGCCAACTGTGTCCTGGGCTGCACCAGAAAATGTGTGGCCAGTAGGTGGAGGGAGTGAATTCTCCTCCCCTACTCTGCTCTGCTGAGACCCCAACTGGAATACTGTGTCCAGCTCTTGGACCCCCAACATAAGAAGGATGTGGAGCTGCTGGAGTGAGTCTAGAGGACGCCATGGAGATGCTGCGAGGGCTGGAGCAACTCTGCTCTGGAGACAGGCTGAGAAAGCTGGGCTGGTTCAGCCTGGAGAAGAGAAGGCTCCCGGGAGACCTTAGCGCAGCTCCAGTGCCTAAAGGAGCTGCAAGAAACCTGAAGAGGAGCTTTTTACAAGGACGTGTACAGATAGGACAAGGTGGAATGGCTTTAAACTGAGAGAGGGGATATTTAGATTAAATATAAGGAAAAAAGTCCAGTGAGGGTGCGGAGGCGCTGGCACAAGGTGCCCAGGGAAGCTGTGGCTGCCCCATCCCTGGCAGTGTTCAAGGGCAGGTTGGAGCAAGCTGGTCTAGTGGAAGGTGTTGCTGCCTGTGGTAGGGGAGTTGGAGCTAGGTGATTTTAAGGTCCTTTCCAATCCAAACCATTCTGTGGTTCTGTGATTGTACACTAGTTTTAAGATGGAGTAAGGATGTAGCACAGCTTGAGCTAATGCTGTGACTTACCTTGGACATTTAACCTTTGTTTTCTTTCATGGATCTTTAAAAAGAAAAGAGAAGAAAGCATGTGACTTCCCAAAATCTTCTGATTTCTTATATACTGCCTTTGGAGAGGCACAGTGGCCTATTGCTTAGCATAGAAGAACAAATACTTTGAGCTAAAGCACTTTCTTCTTCTGCCTTTGCTTTACTCTCTGAGGGAATGGTTTGGAAATGCTCGCTCTGGGATGAGTTCATAGGGCTACCTTTTAGTGGGAGATTCCAGGCTCCTGCCTTTGCACTGCTGCACACCAGAATCCCAGCTGAGTCAGGGGATGACCAGCACCCTGAAAATAAGATGGAGCCAAGAATCATCTCAAAGCATGACTCCTGAAGGAAAGAGGTCCAAAAGAGAGACTGCTTGAAAATGTGGTCCTGGGCATCTTTCTGCCCCAGCCTCACCACTTCCTGCAGCCCTGGATCAAGAGACTCTCGAAAGAGGCCATGGAGCACATAGTTCCATAACTTGCTGTTGAGGGCCTCCTGGTCCATCCACATTAAACAGGCTCATTTTAGATGATTTCAGTGACATGAAGCATTTTCTGAAAGGCCCAGCTGTTCTCTTGCTATTGCTCCTTTAAGCTTGAACTCAGGAATTACAAGGAAAAGTGCTTTTATTGTCTCTATATATTATTTTGGGGCATTTCATTCATACTCATTGAAACTGTAATGTTGGATTTTGGCTTCCTGTTTGTTCTTAGCTTCACAGGCCTTTCCTCCTTCACCTCCTCCTCCTGAACAGCTCAGTGCGAGTTGCGTTGTGCAGTGATGTGCAAGGCCAGAGTGCAGATGAGGAGCACCATATTTGGGGTAGATTAATCTGTGCTCCAACACCTTTTCAGTTCTTTCTTTTCATTACGCTTGGACGTGTTCTATTTTTGTCGGAACAAGGTGAGAAGGATGCTAACATATGTATTCTGCCCTCCTTTCATCTAAGCTTTGTTCTTTGAGCTAGCCCAGCAGCTTGCCATTCCATTTCCCACATATTTTAAGATGTATTGCTGGGAGATTATGCTAACAGCATTTATATCTTCACTTGTAATATGCATTAATTGTATTAGCATTCATATTGCAGCATCTTCTATATCTAGAGTGGGAAAATATTACAGTCGGCATTAATGCGTTCCGGTTCTGACACATGAGCTCACTCTCCTTTTGGAAAGAATTACACTGAATATTCACTTAAGACTGATTTTAATCTCCTTTCACATTTATATATATATATGTTCTTCCTTATTGTCTGCCCCTTTCTTTTTAGTCCTGTCAGATTTGACTGGTTTTGTAATAAATAGAGGGTTTTCCTAACTTGTAGCTGACATGAAGTCTCTTTAATGATTTGATACTCTCTGGATTTCCCACTGCCAGTTTGTCAGTTCCCTTCACCTCTTTCTAATGATTTACCTGCTATTATAAGGGTTATGGTGATGTTTCTAAAATAAGCACCATGTTGAGCAGCTCACCATCGTGGAAGGTGCATGAATTAGGTGGTGCAGATCTCCGCTTTTATAGTAAAGATTAATTCTGTGAGACGATAAATATAAAGGATTTGCTCATTGTAGATGGGAGAATGACTGTCTCAGCTATGCTCCTGCTACCTCTTACAGGCAGTTATGTCCTTGCTCTGAGCTGCTGGAAGTTACCTCTGTTAGGATGGCCTGAGGTTATCTATACAGCTTCTTTGTGAGACTTCATAGCCCAGAGGAGGGCTGACAGGAGCAGACTTCCAGGTAATGCCTAACTCATGTTTGACCATTATAGAGGTGAAAAACTCCCCACAAACTTGCTAACAGCGAGTAGCATGGTGGGGGAAATTCTCCTTGATTAGCAACTGGGGTGAGAGCATCCTCCTCAGGATAACTCACCATAAACCCGGTGTCCGTGCACGGCGGAGCTACTGCAGCGGGAGACCTTGGGTACCCGAGGGTTATCCCCGGAGGGATTAGGGCGGTGGGGAACCGCTTTTCGCTGCCGAAAGCAGCCGGGGCAGCCGGTGCCTCCTCCTCGCCCTGCGGGCAGGCGGGGTCGGGCACCCAGAGCCCGGCACGCTGCGGGGACGCTCTCCGGGCTGCTCGGGGCGCTGTGGCTCCGCGGGGCCGCGGCTGTCCCTGCCCGGCGTGTTAAGGGGGGTTCCCGTCCGTGCTCCCGCCCTTCCCAGGCCTCCTCAGTCGCCGCCATGGTGTCGTGCGCGGCTTTCCAGAGCTTCCTCTTCGAGTACGACACCCCCCGCATCGTGCTGATCCGGAGCCGCAAAGTGGGGCTCATCAACCGCGCGGTGCAGCTCGCCATCCTCGCCTACGTGATCGGGTGAGCGGGACCAGCCTGACCCCCGGCCCGGCTGTGGGGAGGGACCGCGCTGGGAGCCCCCGGCTGCGGTGCTAAGGGGCGAGAGCCGGCTGCTGGGACCCCCCTTTTATGTCAGGCCTTAGGGCTGAAGGAACTTGCCATGGGTGTTGACACCAAGAGGTGACAAGCAGGGGGTGTGAGGACTTAAATGGGCTAATAGAGCTGCTCAGGGCAGCTGTAGGCAGGGGAGGACCCCTCTGGAGTGAAGACCATCCAAGAGCGTGATCGACATTCACCCGGCAGGATGTGCATAAAAGCGGTGATTATACCCTGCCAAACCACCCTGAGAAAAAGAGCATGGGGGAGATTGCTTGTCTTGTGACCCCTTCAGGTGACTTGCGAAAAAGGAGACATTCCCACTGCCTGTGCTGGTTTATGGCATTTATGTGATGGTTTCTTTCTTGCAATCCTTCTTTTACAGGTGGGTCTTTCTGTGGGAGAAGGGCTACCAGGAAACAGACTCTGTGGTCAGCTCTGTAACCACAAAGGTGAAAGGAGTAACGCTGACAAACACATCCGCCTTGGGAGCTATGGTGTGGGATGTGGCTGACTATGTCATCCCTCCTCAGGTATCAGTCACTTTCACATGCAGAGGGAAGGTTTTCTAGCAAGCAGCTATTGCTCCGCCAAAGTTCAACAAGGTCTGAAGCAGCTTTGGCTCCAGCGTGGCCTTGATATGAGAGAATGAAGCAGCTTTGCTTTGCTGCCGATCATGTTGAGCACCTGCACTCCTAGCCCTGGGGAAGCTTGTTTCAAGAAAAGAGTATCTGTGTGTTTGTATAGGAGGGAGAATCTTTCAGGCTTGGGGAACAGAGTTTCAGCAGTAACCACGTGTGCTCTTTCTTTCTGCTTTCTAAAGCAAACAACTCAAAGTTAACTTGTTGGCAGAAACCCCAGGAATAGCCTGCAAGTCACTTGATCCGGAACTGAGCAGGAGCTATTGCCGTAGTTACTGATTGACTCTGTGTGAATCTGGGCTGTGTGGGCAATATGTTTAGGGTTGGCTGGCCCAGCCAAGCTGCTGGTTGTGGGTCACTCTCTCTGCATGAAGTGTAGTGAGGTAAAAGTGGCAGATTTAGCCAGCTTTTGGCTGAGTGATCATATTTGCATGTCGGTGGAGAAGCAGCAAACAACAGATCCTGAATTGTGCAGGTCTGAAGATAATGGAAGTGGTGCTCCCTGGAGAAACCAACAAGGACTGGTCAAATTTCTAATAGATAATTGCAAAGAGTGGGAGCTGTGCTCAGGCTTGCAGCTGGAGCTTGATTTCTGTTTCTGCCTTGTGACTCCCTGAGGAGCTGTGTGATCTCTGTTTTCATACGTGAATGAGGAATTTTGGGCCAAGTGGGAGGACAGAAAGGGTTGCTAGTGCCACAGTCCTTCCTCCACATTAAGGCAGTGGCATTAGGCAATACATGCGGGAATCTGCTCCTTCAGTGCTACACAAGTACTGCCCAAAGCAAGTTCCTTCTGTGAGGCCACCTGGGCTCTATCATTTGGCACAGTACCTTGGATACTCTTTGCAGACTCACTCTTAAGCTTCCTCCTTGTTTTGCATGCTCAGGAGGAGAACACGGTGTTTGTCATGACCAACGTGATACTCACACTGAACCAGCGCCAAGGCCGCTGCCCAGAGGTAGGTACAGGATCTGCTTATGTCTGCCTTGTCAGGGTGGGAGTGTAGGGGGGAGAGTTCATAGAGTTTAGTGTAATTATTGCTCCTTTCCAGCTTCCAGATGATAAAACAGAGTGCAAGGTGAAGAATGACTGTGTTCCAGGATATGCCAGCACTCACAGCAATGGTAAAAAGCCTGCTGCAAGGGCTCCTTTCAGTGTATTGTGATACCTCTGTGCTGTGTCTTCCCTCCTGTGTGCTGTGCTGTGAAGGAAACAGCATTTCACTTCAGTCTCCTTGTTCTCATTCTCTCACGTCTAAGAGAACTGAATGGGAAGCTCAAGTTTTTCTTCTGGGGGGTGAGCAGATGGGCTTAGTCTGTGTTGGGTGGATGCTGCATAGATGTGTGCTTTGGTGAGTTAGTAAACAGTGTGAGGGCTTTTTCAAGACCTCGAGTCCATGGAGCAGTGTTTCTTGTAGATGAGCATTTGACTCAGAAAAAGGATCTGGTGCTTCTTTCTCTGAAATTTCACTATAAATTGCAGTGGGGGTCTTGGTACTGTCACTTCACCTCTGAGCAGATAGCTTTTACCTTACGGAGTGAGAAGATATCACAGGGCATCTACTGCCTCTGTATTTTTGCTTGGTAGCATCTCCATTAACATGACTTTCTAGGCATCCAGACTGGGGAGTGTGTACCATACAACAGCAGCATTAAGACCTGTGAAGTCTTTGCGTGGTGTCCTGTGGAGAATGATTATCACGTACCCAAGTGAGTGCTCTGTTCTCCTACTCTGCATTGGCCCTCCTGAGAAGAGGCTAGCAGTATGCAGATTTACTTACTTTTCCTGTTGTTTTGTAGGCCAGCATTCCTGCAAGAAGCTGAGAACTTCACCATTCTGGTGAAGAACAATATTTTGTATCCCAAGTTCAACTTCAGCAAGTAAATAGTGTGGGGACCATTGCACCATCTGGTTTCTTGGACAGTAAAGGGGAGCTGGAGGAGCGGAAGAAGATGCAACAGATCTCTCTCTCTGTTCCCCTTCTAGGCGAAACATCCTCCCCAATATCAACTCCACCTACCTCAAGAACTGCATCTATGACTCTCGGACAGATCCCTTCTGTCCTATCTTTCGTTTAGGGAAAATAGTTGAAGCTGCAGGGCAGAACTTCCAGGAAATGGCTGTGGAGGTATTTGGCAGATCCTTCTATTGGGCCTCAGCTGTGTAGAAGAGGAGTGGTAGGTGGTTGTCCCCCTCTGCCTTGTGGCATCAGCCACAGGACACAAAGTAGCTGCAGAAGGGTGAGCTGCTCTGGCCAGATGGACTAGAGCGAGTTCTACTTAACAAATACTTGGCTTTGGCTTGTTTGGGTGGGGTGATGTGCAAGGCACTTCTATGGTGGCAGGAAAGGATGTTTGACTGGGACTGGGACCTGGGTCAGTAGATCAGGGTCCTGGCAGCAGGGAGCCTAGTGCTGGGCTGACTGGGCACTTGCTCAGCTTCTCCTCCCCTTGGCAGGGGGGAGTCATGGCGCTGCAGATCAACTGGGACTGCAACCTTGACAGAGCTGCATCCCACTGTGTGCCAAAGTACTCCTTCCGCCGCCTGGACAACAAGGACTCTGCTCAGACTGTCTCACCTGGCTACAACTTCAGGTAATGTGGCTATGAAGGGTACCTGGTGTCCCTGGGGCTCAGTCTGCCACTGGTGTTAGGAGGTGCCTGCACTCCTACAGCTGCAGCTTCTCCTTGCTGTAAAACGTGGGGAGTTTCTCTGCTGCTGTTAACACAGAGCAGGTCTGATCTTCACTGTGTGCAAACAGCAGCGGAGGGGAAAGGTCAGTGAAGCTCCACTGATTGCGTCAGTATCTGAGTCATATTTGCATCAGCATTTGCATGGCCATTTGAGCCAGCCTCCTGGGGCATGGCAATGTGAGAACTGCTGCAGGGTGTGCTGACAGGGGGAGGATTGAGAGTGCTGGGTGTGGAGGTTGGAGGCTGAAGCATCTTCTTTACTGTGGACAGGGGAAAAAACAATCTCTATAAAGTGGCTCTGCACCAGGAGCATCCACCATAAACACATTGTGGCCAGTACGGATAGATCCAGCACCTCCAGTAGAGCTGGGTAGCTGGTTGTCTCCAGGCTGAGCTGTAATAACAGGGATTGGCCTCTTGCTGAGATCCCTTCATGAGGAAACATGGCTCGAGGCTATGCTTGCTTCTAGAACCACAAATTCTCAGCACAGGGGATCTCTTTGATGGAACGTGAATGGTTTCACTGAGAAGCTGCTGTCGTACAGATACGTGTGTGCCAGGCCTGCAAGTACTGGGGTGTTGGGTGAGACTGGCTGGAGGAAATCACAGCCCAGCTGGGGTGGGTTCTGAAGTGTTATTGCTAAATCCAGATCATAGTGCAGCCCCTTACCAGTCCTTCCTCTTTTCTTCCACCCTCTTCTCTGCTTCCTGCTGGCTTAGTCATCCGTGCGGTGGAGTAAGTCTGATCTCACTTATTCTCATCCCCCTTCCCTATCATTTGCCTGCGAGTGACATTGTGCAGGCCAAGGAGCAGCCTTTGTGTGCCTTGTCTGAGCGGTGCTGCCTGCTGCCGGCCCTGCCCTCTCGTGGCTGCCTGCACTCCTGCAACCTCCTGCTTGCCTCGGTCTGAGGGGGCTGATCCTCGTGTGTGGTTGAGTTTCTTCCTGTCTGCCCTTCTGCTTTCTCCCCTTCCTGTGCTTTGCAAGTTTCCTGACTTGGTTTGTGCTAACCGCTGTCTCAAATTCGCCTGTTTGGGGCTTTTCTCCTCTGTGTGCTTGCCTGCATTACATCTCCATCATTTTGGTACTTCCAGAGACAAGCCTCATGTTCAACCCATTTTCTTGGGATGGGGAGCACACCTAAGTGTTGCATGATCACATAAGCAGCCTCAAGATTTTCCAGCTAAGCTCTGACCTATCTTTCCTCTAGGTTTGCAAAATACTTCAGGGACAGTAATGGCACTGAATCACGGACACTTGTCAAAGCTTACGGCATCCGCTTTGATGTCATAGTGTTTGGAAAGGTGGGCGACTTAATTCCTGGAGGTCTTGTGCTTGGCTTTCACAGATGCTGAAAAGCACATTGACCCTTGTAACTGTCTTCTAGGCAGGAAAATTTGATGTCATTCCTACCATGATTAACATCGGCTCTGGCTTAGCACTGTTTGGAGTGGTAAGTGACCCGTCTGCTCTTGAACTCAGTTCTGAGTTAGTGCCTCACTTCTGAGGATCGTTGTTTTAAACTCTTTCACTGTCCACCAGGCAACGGTGCTGTGTGACATTGTTGTTCTGTACTGCATGAAGAAGAAATACTACTATCGGGAGAAGAAATACAAATATGTGGAGGATTATGAACTGGTGAGTGTCAGTTGAAGGCAAAGTTGCTTCCTTCCCAGTCTGGAGAGATTGAAACAGGATGTGGAAAGCCCACATCAAACAGGGACTTTGAGGCACTTCTCTGGGGAAACTTTGTCTTTGTTACAGAAGCTAATTTTTACCTCAAAGCTATTGTTGGGAGGAACACTAGAAACAAATATTGTCATGTTTCCAGGGCAACCACTCTTGGAGAGGCAAATGTATGTTCAAGAACTTGTCATGTTCCCACTGCACCTCTTTTTTGGGTTGCAGTCCTTGGCAGTTGCCTTCTGAGAGCTGTAGATGACAGCTCTGTCCCTATCAAATCCTTCCTTCTTGGGTTTGGGGGTTCCTGCTGCTGTGAACAAACTCATTCAGTGGGTTGGTATTTTCTGGGAGGAGTATGCTGACAGCCACAGCTACAGCTCTCTCCAGGACCCAAATGATCTCTTTGGCCAATAGGGCTTAGTCATGTAGTGGGGTTGTGTGACTGCTACCAAGCATAGAGCTTGGCCCTGCTGCTGTGTTTGCTGGGAGGTGTTGCTACAGAAGGTGGATTTCTGAATCAAAAGACCTTGTGGCACGGGAAAGTAGAGTCAGAGTAGTGCAGAGGGGGTTATGTGAAGGGAAGGGAAAGAAAGAAGGTATTTCTGATAGAAACCTGTGATCGCTGATCCTTGCAGGGAGTCGATGAGACACATGGAACAAACTCCTGATCTCCTGTGCTACAGCACAGACTGCTGCTGTGAACGTGACTCTGACCCTGCCGTGAGACTCACCTGCTCTTCATTGGGGGAACAAACCTGAGAAAGGGACTTTTTCTTCACTACTGTTCACTACTTCAGCTGGCTGGAGCTGACACCCAGAGAGAAGAACTGGGTCTGCTCCTTGGCTGCTGGCCTTCCAGGTTAATTGCACTAAGCACAGAGGGAGAATTGTGCTTTTATGCCAGGCTTCTGCACTGGCTAAGCCTAGGACAGGGACTGCGCTGACATTCTCATTTTGTCAGGCCTCCTTTCTGGTAGCAGAGAGCACAGGGTGACAGGCACAGATTCTTCCTTGCAGTGAACATGGCTCCTGCCAGGTCTTGCCTAACCTTGGATGAGCAGCTCTTTGCTGTTGTCAACTCACTTCTCCTTCCCCTAGAGGACTGCCATGCTTAGCTGAGCCTGTACCTACCCTTTAATTGTGTCTCCAAGCTCCAGTGGCCATAGACTGAGACAAAGCAGTGTCTGATGCCATTGTGCTGTGGTAAATGGCTCGCTGGTTACAGATTATTCTATTTTTTTTCCTGTTTTGTCAAATTTTTATGGTACTACTTTAAAATTTACTTTCTTTTTAATAAAATATTACCATCTCTCAGCCCTCCTAAGGTCCTGCAAGCTGGGTTTTGCTTGTTTATTTTTCCCCAGGGAGAACATGTGAGGGTTAGGGCAGTGAACTGTCTTCATTTTACACAGATACCATTAGAGGAGGGCTATCAAAGCCAGTGCTGCTGTCTGCTTGGCCTCTTGGTTCTCTCAAGAGTGATGCAGTGAGAACAGCTTCTGCTCCACCTTGGATCTCTTAACACCATGTTTGGGTACGTTGCATTAAAAAGGGAGAAGACTGAGAGGTAGAGGCCAGGGTGGGTTAGTTGAGCATGGCTCACCTTTTGTTTTATTCTTTATCTGCCTGCTGCTGCTGTGTGTCTCAACTTAAATGGGACAGAATCAGAGCTCCAGTCTGTACATGTGAATGGCCCAGTTTGGATGACGCAGTGGCTGGAGCCGCTGTGGTCTCATCCTAACCCCAGTAATGGCAGAGCACCAACCTTCACTAATGCAGGGAGGTGCCTTCAGGCTCCTCTTACAACAAGAAGGCTCTCAGAGCTTAATAAAGACCAGTCAAACAGGATAGTGGTTCCACTTGATCACTAACTGGGTTTGGTTGCATGTCATTTATTTCAACTTGTACAGTAAAGCTTGAACAGCTCTGTGGAAAAACACTTAGTTATTGGTTGTTTTTTTCCTTTCTTCTTAGGTAATATAATTTAAAAGTGGTAAATACACAGTATTTAAACTTGATACACCTGATAAAGTTAAATGCATAATAAAGGGGTAGGAATGAAACACAAGCCTTGGTCATTAAACAAACAGTATAAAAATCAGCAATAGTTCAGGACCTTAGAAAAGAAATGGATCAATTGCCTGATAGGTAACAGAGGACCACCAAGGAAAACTATTCAGACAAGAGGCCTGGTTTCCCCTTAGCACTTTCCTGTGTGCTTTCAGAGCCAAAATGGCTTAGTACCCAGCATTAAGCCTACAGTCAGCACTGGGCTTGCTTGAAGAGGAAGGGAGTTGGGGAAATCAAGCTAGAGCCCAGTTCCAAGGCACAAGCAAAATGTTTACTTCACTATAAGAAAGAAGCTAGCTCTACTACAGAGGAACAGCTGCTGGGGAACTGAGCACGTTGCTATATACAGCACAGCTTCTCTAACAGGTCATGCAGTTAGACAGCCCTTCTCACACAGCCACACTTTATGCTTTCAACAGAACTCGTCAGCAAGAACAATTGACATCGAGTTTGTTTCACAGGTGTGCGTTTGGCTGCAGCCCACCTGGAGCTGGCACCGAGAGGCAATCATTTTGGAGCTTGAGGAGCCATCCTCCTGAACCAATCCCATGCTCACTGTAAGACACTGAGCTATGGTAGTGCCTGAGACCTAGTGGCTTTGTGGCTGGGCATCGAGGAACTGGTACAGTTTCTTCTGTTCAGAAGCTGCGTTGCACCTGACAAGCCTGTTTGGTAAGTGTAAACTGTCTCACTAGGCACCTGACAAATCACACACCAGACATACGCAGCACAGAGCATCTCTACAACTCACCTTTAACAGAAACACCCCACACACGTTACTATGCACCAGCTACAAACAATCAGATCCCCTGATTCTTTTTAATTGTTTCTCTTTTTTTGGCAGAACAAGTCCATTTGCAGGGTTAGAGGATGCCCCTCACATGCATTGCTGCAGTGAGAAGTTCTGTTTAGGAAGCGGGGAGCAGGCAGCTGTAGTAGTGCTGGCACCCAAGTTACCTGTTTGGTTTTCCCATAGCTGAAGCTGCAGGGCTTTGGCATAGCCTCGGAGTAAAACAGTAGGAGAACAGTGCATGTCTTATGGCTCCAAACTCCATAGTACTGCTCCTAAACCACAAAACACTGTCACTGGCTTTGGAGAGAGGCCAGCCGCAAAATGATTTGGTGATAAATTGTGGTTTAGGGGAGCATTAATTCAAGTGATCAAAAGATGTAAGGGCCAGTTTGTGCAGGCACCCGTGCACTTGCTAACGCTGTCCTGGCTTTAACAAAGACCTATCTTAACCAGGAAGCGGCAGTGGGGACAAGGACCTCAGTGCACTGCCCAAGGTAAAGGAAGACAAGGGGATGGTCACTTCCTGAAGCGTGGTCAGGGTTAGCAGGCAGAGATCTTACCATTAACCAAAATACTTGGGTCTCTCCTAGTGCCTTCTCCCTCAGGGCAAAGAACTACACCTGAGCAGTCCCTTACATGTTTGGGACATGCGAGTCCTCCCCTTCTTTCAGGTACACCATCACTCAAACACCTCATTCAAGGTCACACAACCACATCAGACATTGTCAGATCTTGCCCCCCAGTCCCATGCTCCATCCACAGAACAACTGTACTTACCGTGACCACTTTCCTCAAGCAAACCCTGATTCTTCTCCAGCTCATCCATACTCTGCCATTCTCCAGCTTTGTCCAGGCAAATCTGGACATCAGAGTCTCTCCCACCACACAATAGATGATTATTTTTTTACAAGCACCACAAAATAATCAGAGTCATCTGACTGAAGGTGAAGGAGCTCTTCATAAGAAACAATCCATGAATTAGGTATACACTTAATTTACTAACAAGCCTCTGATCCACAGGCATTCACAAATTACTGGTAACGAACTTGCAAAAATACATAGCATTGGCCCCAGAATCCAGATTAAGAGTTTGGAAAATTGCTACCTAATCTAAGTATTTCATTCAGATCTTAAATTCTAAGCAAGCCCTAAATCTACACTTAAAAAATAGCATAACTTGTATTATTTTTAATTGTAGTAAACCATGTAATGTACATGGAAGTGAAGGATTTTACCCTGAATTTTATATTTCATAATATATCTACCTAGATCAAGTAAAAGATTTAGAAACAAACAGCTGTTAGTGCTTCTCCCACTGTTCAAAACAAACATTCAGCTAAACACCACCTTTCACTCCTATGTCTGCAGCAAAAATAGTTCAAACTGAACTTAAGCCCTTAAATACCTTTTCCTTTCATACACTGAATATTCAACTTACCAAGTCCTAATCACACCGAGACCTTAGGAATGGCATTAATTACATTGGGAGGTAATTAACCTCACCTTCTGAGCGTCCTGAAGATGCTGCTTTAGTACAACTTGGCTCACAAAGGCAGGCATTCTTTAGAAAGCTGGAAAGGTGGCTTTTTGCTTTGTTCCCATGCACTTAAAAAGATGTCAATTAAAACCAAACCAGAATGATGAGAAATAGATGCAACAACATTGCCGGTAGGCTGTGACCCCTCAGAGTGTAGTTTTACTGTCGTGTGTCACCTACACGATGGGCCTACAACACCCCTGGGACGCTGGCATCAGTCCCTGGAAACTATTTGGCATTAAAAGCAGTTCCAATGCATGTTTGTTTGACTGCTTTGTTGGGTTTTTTTTGTTCCACACGAGCTCACCTTTGCTGCCAGCCAGCGCCTTTCCCATAGGACGTCAGCAGTCCAAGCGATCGGAGATGCTTGATGTTCATGACAAGTAGTCGGATGTCTGGTAACATGCTGCTATGTAAGCTCTACATCCAGCATTATACTGAGATAGCGCAGTGTCATGCTGTGTTTCGTGCAGGCTCTGCTGATGCCGCTCATCCTCAGCTGCACGCTTTGTAACGTGCCCTGGACCAAGCTGCTCAACAGAACCATAAAGTCGATGTTCACGAAAGAGGTTCCTCCTCTCCCACGTTGGGCAAGTCATTGCATTTTAGATTATCTTCACTGCCTTGTTTCCTGCTTTCAAAGGGAGTAAAAGGGTTGCTAAGTGACTTACAAAAGCCAAAGCAGAGGCAGCAGCATCACGGAAGCTTTGGGACCCTGAGCATGTGTCTTATCCCCTCCCAACTCCCCTGTAACAGGCTGGAAGTGCCATAGAAAGATGCTTTTCAGCCTGTTAAAGCAGCGGAATATGTCACATCACAAAAATCATCCCAGAGCAGTTACAGGTCACACAGAGGGTGTGTGAAGATCCCAGCCACAGCCCCACATGAAAGATTCAAGCCAAACTGCTCAAATTCTTCTGCTCTTTGCAGTGATTTCCAGAGATGATTTCCATTAAGACAAGCTGCAAACATCATTTGAGGTCAAGGTGACACCACAACACTTACGGCAGCAGGTTCCCGGGGGCAGACAACGACCGCTCCTCCCTCCTGCTCCCCTCAAATGGGTTCCCAAAGGATCGCTTCCGGATCATCGTTTTAACCAAGATCTGCAAGACCAGATTGGAGTTGATCAGCATGCTTCCTGGTCATTCAAGAGCAACAGGAACATCCAGCCCTCTTGGCCAAGTGATTATGAAAACAAGTGAAAACAAGTCAAAGTTCTCTTAACAAAAAAACAGAAGGAAACATGTTTACAAGTCTGCGACTGCTTTACACAAGGGCTGTATCCTCTGAACCCCACAGTGCAACAACTGAACACGCAGATGAGAGCCACACCAGGTGTGAGAGGCTGGAAGGAAGAGCAAAGCCAAGTGAGGGAAGGTTTTCTCCCCCCAGAAGCAGGTTTTACTGATTGTTGCACCCAGTGCCTGCAAATCCCCAGTCCCCCATCATTACCTGGCAGAGGAATTCATTGGAAAGGGAGAAGGGAAGGAAGGAACCACCACAGTTTTGCCTTAGGTTGCTGGGAACAGAGCGAGTGTCAGGGTTCTTCCCAGTCATCCCCCGACTTATTTTGCTGGTGGGAGCAGAGAACAACCAGTGAGCAGCACTGGCCCTGCCTCAGAACGTGCTTCCTGCTGTGGGAACCCCTGGCTTCATTTGATGTTGCTTCTCATCCTTCTGTGCCTTATTTATCTGCTCACCACAGTGCACCAAGAGCTCTTACACGTCTGGAAATGCACGTGCCAGCGAGGTCCCACCGGGCAAGTGGAAGCCACGTGAATCTCAGTGTTAATGCCTGCAGTTGGATGCACAAAGATCAGGCACTGGAGGGTAATTCTGAAGAACAAATGCAAATGGGAAGCACAAGCTCTGTCTGGAGGCGGTGTTATTTAAGAGGCAAGAATCGCGGTAAAAGCTCGTTTGCCCTGAGCTGTGCTAAACACACCTGGATTTAAACGGGAGCTGGGAGCACCAAGGCATCCTCCACTGCATCACAAGAAGTCACCTCCAAACAGGAGAAAGGGGGAAACCCTCTCATCAGTGGTGATCTCATTAGAGCGAGATCTGCTCTTTCAGCTTGAGCAGCACAAGGCACATTTGCATGTTAACATATCTGTGGTTGAAGAGGCTCCTGCGGGGTACCAAAGTGGGAAAGAGCTCCAGAAATGGGGCCAGATGTGGGCATAGCCATGAGACAGAAAACGGGCTTCAAAGGGAGACCTGTATTTCAACAAATCACAGCCTGGGTGTCTACAGGCAGATAACACTGTGCCAGGGAACTGTGAATGGTCACTTCTCCAGCATAAGGACACGCAAAGGAACTGTTAGATTGAAAACCCCGAATGATTTCACTTCCCACAAAAGGCAGGGTTATACTGTGGTTCTCACCACCACAGTGGGTTGCAGAGAATAAAAATATGAGCTTGCAAAGAGATGAGTTCACCAAGAATAGCTGCAGGCGGGGGCTGGCGCACACCATGGCCCAGATAAAAGCTTCATCCCAGGAAGCTCCTGCAGCCCCTAAGGCTGGATGGGCAGAGCAGGGCAGGAGCTTCTTGTGCCTGGCCAAAACACTGGCTCCCAAACACAGGCAGGTCCTGACCAGATGCTCTTTTGCCCTGAGCAAATACAGTGGTATTTAGGCAGCCAGGTCAAGTGTGAGGACCAGGAACCCACTGACAGGTCCCTCTGGGACCACTCTGGCCACCTCCAGGGAGATGCTGAGACCTCATCTTGCAGCGCTTGTTTCTGAGAGAGGGAAAGTCTTTGCTCTAATCCTGCCCAATGTTTTTGCCCTTCAGCAGCAACCTCCAGCTGCTTGGGACCATCCCCGGATGCAGCGTGGATCCCGCTGTGCATCCACAGACCATCATCTCCCTTGTACTCACCACAGTGGCCAGGCTGGGGATGTGCTTGACCGAATTCTCCACCTCCTCCTCTGTCACCTCAACGAGGGTGCAGTTCTCATCCTCCGTGGGCAGCAGCTCCGCTCCGTTCTTGGTGACCCAAGGGTGCAACTTCAATTAATAACACAGCCTGTCAGGAACGATTTCCTCTTCTTCATGACTCCAACAACACAAGCCTGGCAAACGCATCTCCTCGTCCAAGCTACGGCCCCTACATGCTCCTGAAGGACCAGGGTGCAGGGGAAAGATGTGCCACCTCACTGGTGAACCAGCTCACCCCAACACCACAAGGAGCAGAAAATGCTGTGGTGTGGGTCATCCAGAGCCAGAGCTGGCCCCATCTACAAAACCAGTGACCTACTGCACTGAGTCTCAGGGGGTTATAGGGAAGACCTATTTTCACTCTCATCTGTAAGATGAGAGTGACATGGTCTAACGTCACTGCAAGGGGGGTTGGAACTGGATGATCTTAAGGCCCTTTCCAACCCTAACTCTTCTATGATTCTATGATAATGCCAAGAGTGATTTATTCTGCACCATATGTATGAGCCATAGTGATGGGGAGACCCACCAAGCCCTAGTCTTGGACCTGAATTAATCCACGACAGAAGGCAGAAGCTCCTCTTTCTCCTTGCCCACACACCAGGCATCCTGGGTAGCTGCAGGAGGAGCACAGAATGGTTCTACAATTCCCCCACAGTCCTTTCCCCCTACCTTAGTCTCCATTTTCTCAGCTTCTCGCCCCTTCCAGGCTCTCGCAGGGGCACAGGACCAGAAATCTCCTACGAAAGGCTGTTGCACAGTACTCTCCTGGTAGCAGAGGAAATACTGTGCTCAGGGGATTTCCTTTTGCCTGTGACTTCTCTAGGCACCAAGGGTCCCAAAGCTGAGCAGGTCCCGGAGCAGGCGAAGGAGCTGGGACTTACCTGCCCAGGGACCTGGGCACAGGGAGAGGACCTAGCCTGGCACGCTCAAACTGACTCCCAAAAAGAGACGAGTAAGGACAACGCAACAGAAGTGAAGCCACAGCCAACACCGGGGCCTGGGTCAATACCTTGATTTCTGGGACCGAAATCCTGGATTCGGGATTTTTATCCAGCATCCGTGTAATCAAATCCTTCAAGAAGTCTGTAACTTCTGGCCTGGGGAAAGGAGAGGGGAGAGATGAGATGGGGAAGGGCATGGGTGCTGCAGAACAATCCTTTCCTGTGCAATCTAAACCATGATCCCACATGTACAGGGCTGGGAGAGCCCAACACCACTTCCACCCAAGCTAAAACCCAACAGGCAGCAACTGCTGAGGTTAATCTGTTCCCTCAAACGCCTCTGCAGCTTCAGTCACTCCTTCAACTGCAAACCAAGAGATGCTGCCTTCATGTTTAATGCAAAGGACGTTTTCCAGGGCCAACAGAAGGGCTCAGAGCCTGAGTTTTGCAAACCCACAGCCCAGCAGGGCCAGCTCCACCCAGGCAGCTCAGAAACGGCTCAAATGAGCTTTAAAATAAGGGCTGGGGGGCTGGTTTATTGAGCACTTACTGGTCTGGGAACTCCAATGTTTGGGTCTTGATTTTATTGTGTAAACTGAGGATCCTTTCATCCATAAAAGGGCACTGCCGTGAAGAAAGAAGCAATGAGAAAAGCAATGACCTCTGATAAGAAGCAGCAGTGGGGCAGCCAATTGAGTATTGGGATGTCATAGGGTTTGAAGGAGGGTTACAGGGAAATACCAGAAGATCTCCTGTTATATTAATGTCTTCTTTTAAAGACAACGAAAGTAACATTGGAATAAAATGCTCAAACAGGAGTGCAAATCCCACCACATATCTGGTACATGGGAGGCACACACCAGCCACCCACAGCACTGAAAACTCAGTCTCATTACCTGCCCAAACACGAAGCAGTACAGCGTGATCCCCATGGCCCAGACATCCAGAGCCTGCAGAGGGAAGGAAGCACAGTCAGATCTGCAGCAGACAGTGCGTGAACAGAAGATCAGTCCAAGAAACCTCAAATTGCTATTAAATACCTTTCCAGAGAAGATTTTCCTGGTTTCCGAGAGCGTCTCCGGGGCCATGAAGGCAGGGGTGCCCACTGTGTTGGTTAAGAGGGCATCAGCTCCCTTGAACTCATTGCTGACTCCAAAGTCAGCAATCTTGATGTGCCCATCTTCCCCCACAAGGAGGTTGGAAGGTTTGATATCCCGGTGGATTATCTTTTGATAGTGCACTGCAGCCAGAGGAGAAACAAGGGATACAGCGGCAGCACCGCTCTGCAGCAAAGGAGCCACAAAGCCTTTCTGCTAACACCATGACCAGCTCCAGCTTCAAAAACCCCTGTGCAGTAGCATGTGCCAACAGAAAGGGCACTGCACAGCAGCAGAAAGTGCAGCCCCATGTGTTTAGAAAAGAGTAACAGTAAGGAATACCATCCTTTTTGCAGACACTTACAGTATTCAATGCCCTTGATCAGATCCTGGAAGTAGAACCGAGCCTGGTCCTCACTGAGAGGTTTCAGGGTTGGGATTTCCATCACGGGGCTGCAAAGGCAATAGAGAATAGAGCTTGATCGCAATCCAGATGTGCCAAAACAGGTCTCAGAGGCTTTACTACCATCTGGTGACAGCACACAGCCCTGAAGGCAGGCACAGGGTGTACACAGCTGTGACCAGGTTGGGGAGATGTGACACAAACCCATAGGAGACCCACCATGAACCTCCCCATCCCCTCTGTGTCCTGCAGCAGCCTCAGGTGGCTGAGCTGTGCCACCACCAAACCCACCTCCTGTTCATGCTTTAGTAGGTTTAAATCTGGAATCCAATACTCACCCTTGCTTCACCAGTTCAAACACTGGAACACAGAAGAGAAGGTGATTACTGATCACATACAGGTTAGAGCTCCTACGAGCACAATCTCAGCACGAAGCAATTATTTTAATGAGAAAAACACTAAAAATAATATATCTTGTTTAAACAAGGAGATGTCACCTCATGCAAGGCACATGGTATTTTGGTTGCTCCCATTTTCAGTTCAGGGGATGCTGCCAATTACCTCATCAGTGCTGCAGCTTCAGCCTCATGGAAGTGGCGCACTAAACCCCCAAGTCTGCCTGCAAAGCCCCAAGCAAACCCCTGCACTTGGCCATGAAGGCATCACGTGCTCCTCTGCTGGCAGAGGCTGAACCTAAGTGATGGAAAAGAAACACCTCCTCCAAAAGTGTGTGTATTTACATCAAGCAAACCACTGCAGCCTGCAAGAGAGGTTGGGAAGTGGCTCATTTGTACCATGGATAACTAACACACGCTTTGTTCTCGAAGCTGAAGAAATGAAGTCACTTTCTAGCAGCCTGTGAACATGACACTGGTGCCTCCCATGGCCAAGCAAGCCCTGATGTCCAGTTAAAGCCTATAAAGTACTATAAGGCACTCCAGCCTCCTTTCTGAATCCAGACTGGATCCCACTTTCTCTGACCATTGGAGGGGATTAGCTCCTCCGGCACATTCAGGCCACACCAGAGAGACCCAACCCCAAAACAGTCACCCCAAAACACACGAGCATCTCTTTGCCCTGCCAAACCCCATCCCACTGACACCCCATGAGCACCGCAAGGCAGTGGCCAGTTACCCATGTACAGATGGTCCTCACTGGGGTCATCCAAGACCTGCCAAAAGAAGCAGAAAGGCAATTAAACAGCACCAAAAATCCTTGCCAATTAAAACATGGGGTTTTATTTAGCAGCCATCTCAGTTCTGCACCATCTGCACCATTAGCACCGTCTGCTAATCTCTGAGCTTCTACCCACAAGGAGTGGGGAAAATACCCAAGAGGACAGAGATGGAGCTGTACTTTAAGGAAGTAAATATTTAAAACACACAGGAAGCATCATCTGATTCAAGAGCCAAATCGACTCCAGCCTGCACATCCTTAAATCTTGATGTTTGGACCGTTCCACACAGGCAGTGGGTGGAGGGCAGGGTGGCTGCACCACCGAAACACCAGCTCCTCCTCAAAACTCTTCTGAGCACTTTGTTTCCCCCAAGGAAGTGACATTTTTCTGCATTTCCCTTTCTGGGCAGGGAAGAAAAATTCCTCTTTTGGTAGGTGAGAATAAAAAGCCCTTTTAAACCAGGGAAAACAGGAGTCTCCCATAGACAGCACCTGCCATGGCCATCCCCGCAGCATCCTGGCTCCTTCACACTCAAGGTGGATTTTGGAAGGGGCTGGCCAATGCTCACCTCCACCAGCTTCACCACGTTGGGGTGGTCCAGCTTCTTCAGGATGGCAATCTCCTGGTAGACCTGTTCGATGGGCCCTTTGGGCTGCAGGCAGCCTTCGGAGGCAGCTTTGGCTCCGCGGGGTGGCGGGCGGCCTGTGGGAAAGGCAAAGATGGGGTGTCCAGTTGGGAATGAACCTCCCAGCTCCCCAAAGCACCGCACAACCCAAAGCTTTGATGCCACTTACGGGGGAAGCCCGCCTGCCTCATCAGCTTCTTTTTGGAGAGAACCTTCATTGCCTGCAAGAGGGGAAAGAACACGGGAATTGGGGCAAAGCAAAGATAAAATAGGGCTGGTGGAATGAGGCTGGCACGGAGCCAAGCAGGGTGTCAGCAGAGGGGATCCATCCTCATCCCACTTGCCTCTCTGTGGGCTCTGGGAACACGCACTACTCACATAGTAGGTGTTATCATCCTCGTTGTAGGCCAGCTTCACCACCCCGTAGGAGCCCTAGAAAGGGACAAAGCCTTTAATTAATATTAAAGGGAGAAATATATTAATAATAATTTTAAGCTAATAATAATTATTAATATTAAAAGAATAATAATTTTAACTACATATACAATTCCATCAGCACCATCCCAAATCCCTCCATCCCACCCCAAACCCTGCCCATATTCACCTTCCCAATCTCATCCTTCAGCTTGTACTGGTTGAGCTGCACACAGTCCTGTGGGGAGAGAACAGGGGATCTGACATGAGCCACAAAACCACTTGCATTCGCTCTGCTCCTTTGCAATCTCCAGTGAAACTCCCTGCAAACTCACACCCTGCTCTGCTCGGGGCTGGGCAGCTTTGATCCATGAGCCAGGAGCACCAACCACGCGTTGGTGTGTTTACAGGCAGCTAATTGTGAGCGTTAACGGCCTGGCGGGCAATATTGTCTGCTCATGTGGAACGGGAGTGCACCAGGGGCGCTTGGTGGTGAGGAGAGCCCCAGGGCTTTAATGCCAGCGACTTGGTGCTGAGTATTTCTATTTCTTATGGGCAAAGCAGGTGCTTGCTGCCTGTTTCTGGCAGCACTGGCAGGCTGGGGGCAGGCAGGGCCCTTTTCTCTTTAGATCTCAGTGGGGTTTTCTCTTTAACTGGGAGATGAGGCAAATCACAGCGTGCCAACAGCTTCCCCAAAACACAGCCTGGTGCCATCTGCAAAAGGCACAAAGCTGTTGGGTCCCACCTCCCCAGGGCCGTCTCTGTAGCCCAGGATGGAGCAGGATGTCCCACTGCCACCCACCACAAGATGCCATGGGGCTTGATGCCAAAAACCCAAGCAAGGAATGCCACAGGGGAACAAACAAGTGTACATGCGCTCATCCCCCCTCACCTGCAGCCCTGTGATGGACACGCGGTTCGACTCCACCGTCGGCCGCCGCGGCAGCCGTGGGGAGGAGTGTGGGGACGTCACTGGGGAGTATGGCAGGGACGGGTAGATGAAGCGCTCGTTGGGGCTATCACTGCTCCCGGGGGAGCGGGCCGGCTGTGACCGCTCCTGCAGGGACAGCTTTCGGCCGGAGAGGTGCAGCTTTGCCCTGGGCTCCTGGCTGTCCCCAGAGCCCTCGCTACCGGACACGTTCATCTCCTCCTCCTCGCTCACGCTCCCCGTTGTGTCGTACTCGGTCACCACGATGAGCGAGGCCATGCCGAGGCAGTGGGGGCTCAGCGCCGGGGGGTCCCGCAGCGCCCCAGGCACGCGGTGGCCGCAGCCTCTGTCACAGCAGAGGGGCTGCAGGGTGGGAGAGCTGCTGGGGATGCATGATGGCATGGTGCGACCAATGGCCTCATCCTGGCCGTGCTGTGACGGGGACCTGCAAACACACAGCAGCTCAGTGGGCTCCCCTGGAGAGCAGGATTTCCTCCCATGGGTTGTTATTCTATGGATTAATTTATTCATCCATAAAGCCAAGGGCAGCAGCGGGATGGCACCAGGATTTGCGCCCACCCTGCCATGGGACAGGCCCCAGGCAGGGACCAGCCTCAGCCCCAAGGCTGCCACCACCACTCCTTTCACTCCCTTTATTTAAACATGCCAGGGAATAACAGCCCCATAATTTCTGCTCCAGAAATACCCTAAAGGGGTATTTCACAGGGCCAGGATCCAGCCCTGCATTACGCTGGCATAAATACCACTTGGTTCCCTGCTTTACTGCTCACTCCTACAGTCAGAGCAGGCAAATCTCTGCCGAACACCCCTGAACAACGTAGTTTAGGTGCACAGGGACCCACCTACCAAGTGTGGGGTGCAGGATCAGCCCCCTGGGCTCACTGCCTCCTCCCGCAGCCTGTCATCACCAGCGATTTCTCTTCCTTGCTCCAGGTTCCCTATGGCCTCCTGTGCGAAACTCAGGTTCCTGAACCTTGAGAAACGTGAGAAACGTTCAGTCAGCCACGACGAACACTTCAGGATTCTCAAGCACTTCAACAGCAATGCAAGCAGGGTAGGAGACGGTGTTGATTCACGCACCCCAGACATCCTGCTGCCGCTGGGGCGCTCTGATGCTCGGCCGGTTGCAAGCCACAGCTCTGCCCTGCCGCGGTGCCGGGGCTCGTTTTAATTTCTAGGTTAACGAGTTTCTGCAGAAGCAAGGGAAAAAAAAACCCATCCCAAAACACAGCCCAGGAGCAGGAACAAGGCTTGAGGCCGTTTTCTGCCTGGTTCCCACACCTCAGCGAGGCGAACAGTTAAAATTAGCTCCGCTCATCTCCATTGAAGTTTCCGTGATGCACCCGCGGCACGAGCACTCTGAATCAGCCCCGCAGAAATTACGGGTCAAGTGCAGAAATTAATCCCTCTCCCCCTTCCTTAAGGCTTCACAATGGCCTAATTGCTGTTCTCAACACCAATCCATAAACGGGAGGGGGTTTTGCCCGAGTGGGATCAGCCTGGAGCTGAAGCCGACCCGGCGCCGCTTTGCTGTTTCGAGGCGCAGAGACACGCAAGGGATGGGGAGGCTATAAATAAGCCAACGAACAGCAACAAGGACAAACTATTCCAGAAACGCAGTGTTTCACAAGGCTGAATCCACTCCCGGTTGGAGCTCTGCTGGGCAGGAGAGCTGGAAGCTCCGTGTCTTGGGCATCGTGGCTGCAAAATCCCCTCCCTGGTGCTGCTGGCGGCCACGGCAGTGTTCTAATGCACTCCCAAAATGGATTAAAACAAACAGGCAGCTTGCCCCGTTCCTCCTGAACCCTCCGGGATGCATCTCGAGGCCACTTGCCATTTGCCTGGCTTGCTTCGGGCACACTGCCAGTGGACACATATAAATAGCTGTCCCCCGAAGCCGGAGCTGATCCGGAATGCCATGCCCTGTGCCCTCACCATGTGCCACAACCGCACCTAAAAAGGCAGCTCATGGAGGAGGGCACCCCAGGAGCATCGCTGGCTGCAGCACTGGTCCCCAGTGGTGGTACAGCACGGGTGGGCATCCTGCCTGCATCCGGACTTCCAAGGGTTCACGCTGAACTTTGCCAGGCTAAACCAACACTGAGTTATGAAGCCTCTGCCACACTTGAGAGCTGAGCGTGCCCTGGCCAGAATTGGCTTGACCAAGATAAGCATACCAAGGCTGATGAATTCAAGCAGGCTCCCCCAGACTCTCTAAACAGGCTAAAAGTCATCCAAGCACCACCACAGTATCAGCAAGGGTGGAAAATCAGGGGGCTTTTTCCCTTGGTGTGTGTGCAAAGGGACCAAGCATGGGGTTTTGCAGTCTGCCCTGTGAGATGCTGCCTTCCCCAAAAGAAACCCAAACATGAGATCATAGAATCATAGATGCCACTGCTGAACATGGCCCCAGGGGACGTGGGATAACTGCTAATGGCAATACAAGCTTAATAAGCACATGGCGAGGCAGAAGAGCAGGAGAAGAGCTGTATTCCCATGCAGAGGGAAAACTAAAATAGCTGGAATGAGGGGAATAAACCCTAAGAGGGGAAATACAGCCCAGGAGCTTCGGCTTCACCAACCCACTCGGTTTGCCCAGGGAAAAGTGGCACATTCTGGTATGAACTCCAGCAGATCCTTATGTAAAAGCGAGCAGCACATGCCCACAAAATCCTCAGGAACTCTAACAGCCTGGTGTATAGGAATGATTTATCGGCACGGCTTTTGGCTGCAATCCACACATAACCCATAGCGGCTGCGGCAGGATTATCGAAGCAATCAGCCTCGCATCTAATTCAGCAAGGAGAAGGATATTAAAATGAAAAGAGCTCTGTGAAACCCAGGCTCTCCCTCTCGCTCGGTGTCCACGTGGCTCAGTGGAAACGAATGGGAGTGAAATCAGCCCCCATGAGAGGGAAGTGATTTTTACAGCCCCCTCCTGCCGCCCCGGCTCTGCGGTCCCTGCCTGGTCCCTGCTGGGATGCACCCACCTCCAGATGGGAACGCATTGCCTGATACCAGGAGGGAAGAGGATGGCACCTTGCAGACAGCACTGGCTGCACAGATTTAAATGGGAGCATATGGATGCACCAGCCTCTCCTTCCCTCCTGGAGCTGTTTCTCTACCCCAGTGCAGGGTGAGCAATGGCAGGGGGCCCCCAGCTCCTGCGTGCTTGCCTTCCCCTGCCATGCTTCCCTCCAGCAAGGCCAGACACAGTGTCAGGGTCAAGCCCTCCTATGGGAACATGACTGGGTGGCAGCTCCAGCAGTGACGTCTGCATCCATCCTTCCATGGGGGTCAGCTTACGCACTGCAAAACCAAGCTGTCTATAACAAAACTGAACACAAACCACCTAAACCAAGGCTGCGTTTCCTCGCAGAGGATCCTCCCCCTGCTGCCACCAAAGGTCTGTGGTTAACAGTTAACCGGGGACAGCGCATGGGGCAGTTATCACCCTTGCTGGGCAGAGTCCAGGGGCTATTTTGCTTTCCCTGTGGTCACTGTCAGCGGTGGAAGTGCCAGTGCCAAGAGTGGTGTCATCTGCAGCAAACGGGGGCATCGATCACAGTTTCCCTTCCTACGGGCGAGCACAGACCTTGCCAGAAATATATTAGTCACTGTAGTATACAAAGACCATATGCATCCCCACCTGACTTCCCATGGAAAAATCTCTCTCATCAGCTTCTCTAGAGGTCTGAGAGCACCCAAAAGAATGAGCTACTCGAAACAGACACCCAGCTGCCATCTCCACCAGGTCCCTGTGCCCAGGCAGCAAAGGGTTTCATTGCCCCTGGGGTGAACAGAAGAGCCTGCTGCACTGCTTGGCCCATCCAATGCAGTGGAAAGAATTGGAGACAAAATGCAAAGCCAAGCTGGATGTATTGGAACAGCACAAAGCTCAGTGGAGGGTTTCAGTAGGAGTCAAAACACATCTTTACCAAGACTATAAGAAGTCCTGATGACAATGCCTAATACTTCTTAAGCAATGAGTATCCCAAGCCAAGAGCATAAGCTCAGGACATGGTGTTGAGCACAGGCCAGGATGCACTCAGGAAACCACCATCACCTTGTCCAGCATCCCAGCTTTCCTGGAAACAACAGCTCCAGCTACAATACCCACAAGAAAGGAAACGAGAGCAGCTCTGTGCTTTGTGAGCATCACTTAAAAGACATTAGGGCTGAGTTGAAAGCAAAGCCTCCTCGTTACCTCCGAGTCTGAAAACAGCCACCTTCCTTGAAACAGCGCTGGTGGATCAGTCCCCTCTCAGTGCACTCAGGGATGGGCTCTTGGGTTCTGTTGGCTCTTTTTCCCAAAAGTAAGTGCTCATGGAGAGGGGACAGGAGAGGGAATGGGCTCCTTCTCCCAGGAGAGGGGCTACCTCTCCATTTCGGGGCCATGAAGGAAGCTCCAGCACCCATAGCCACGAATGACTCCCAGCACAGTCCCTTTGCCCTGAGGACAACCTGGTCCTGCCCCAGGGGTGGTTTCTGCTCCTGTAGCATCACACAGCGATGTGGTCAGCCCATAGCTCCATCGCAGCAGCTTCCTGTGGTCATCCCACTGCTGCTTTTTGGTCTCTGCTGTTACCTTCACACACCTTATGCTCTGTGCTGTGCACGTGGCCACAGGGCTGCATCCCACCTCCTAACCACGCTCTGGCACTCACAGCAACAAAAGCTGTGGCTTCTCCTAACAGGACCTGTCCCCTGCACGCAGTCACTCCACCAACTCCATCCCCTCCATTGTCTCCTGACCTCTCATTGCTCCTTGACTTTAAAAATCCCCTCCTTTTCCCAGCCCCACGGCCTAACTCTCCCGGTGCCCCCACTCCAAGTCCGCACCTCCCGGTCGGGAGCCCCACAGGAGGCAGGTCGCCTGGTGTCACAGGGACAGTCACATCCGCAGCCCGATGATGCTGACAGCCCACCGGGTACCACCGGCACATGAAAGGCCAGCGGGATGCTGCCGGGCCCGGGCGGCCGCGGCGCAGCAACCCGAAGAGGGACGGGGAGATGCGAGCACGGATCCCGCCCCGCCGGGATGCCCGCACAGGCCCTTGCGAGCCCCGCTGGAAGGAGCTGCCGCTCCCGGCTCTCAGCGCATCCCCGGCCCGGCCGCCCACACCCGCCGGTGCCGGTGCCTCCGGGCGCGGCTTTGTCTCCGCAGCCGCAGCCCCGGCCGGGCCCGCCCCGGCCTCCCCGCCCGCACCCGCGGCCACCGACCTGGCGGGACGCGGCGCTCCGCCGGCCGGGGAGCGGCCCCGCGGACCCGGAGCCGCCTTCGCTTTCGGTTCCGCTCCGGCGGCGGCGGCGGCAGCGAGGGAAGGAGGGAGGGATGGATGGAAGGAAGGAGAGAGGGAGGGAGGGGAGGAGGGAGGGAGGCCCCGCTCCGCCCCGGGGAAGGGGAGGTTTCCCCCCGGGCAGCCGCATCCTGCCCGCCCGCCCCTAAAGCCGTTCTTTGGGGTGGGTTTTTTGTCATGGTTTGGGGCTTTTAGGATTTTTTTTGCTTCGTTTTAGTATCTTATCCCCGCTCCGGCAGCGGCCCCGCATTTACCGCGCAGCGCAGCCGGAGGGGCTCGGGCCGGTCCCACTCCTCTCCGGCACCCACGTCCCCGGCGTCCGGCAAACAAGTCCCAGCCTCCTCCCGCCTCTCCCGGCCGGAGCTTCTTCCCCTTTTGCACTTGTGCAAACACTGCCTTTGCAGCATGAGGGCAACGGGTCCAAGCGGGCTGACCTGCACCAGCCCCCATGGGCTCTGCTGAGCCATTGCCCAACGCTTCCTCCATAATCACTTAAACTGGTTTCTAAAACCCTCCTCATCTGGAAATGTCACAGCGGCCACCGCCAGGCCACTGCCACCACCTCTGCAGCGCTGGGACAGGGGCAACGCTGCCACATGGGCACAGCCTGGAGCTCCCTGGCTGGCACCAGCCCTTTGCAAACACCTCCCTGGCTTTGTCCACACTAATCCTGATTGTTTTCTTACCAAGAACATCCCCATGAAGCACCGTTCTTGGCGCTGAGCTCACCTGATCCACTCTTCCCTTCATGAAGCAACAGCTTCAACCTCGAGCAGATGCGAACGCTGTTGCTTTGAGATGTGGGCACCACTTTGCCAGTGTAGAGCTCCCTGGAGCAGAGGCATGCTTCCAAACAAGTGTTATGGATAAATGCTGCTATTTTGACCAGGATCTTGAAAGCCACTCTAGAAGTCAGGTTTATGCACTTACTGGAACATTGTAGGTGCTCCAACTCTTTTATGGCTTATGCGGGTTAAAACGTAGCTGAGAGGGGATGAGCCACCAAAAGCAGCGTTCCTGCAAACCTGCGTTGCTCTTCCCTGTTAGAAATAAAGTCAGTGTTTTAAAATCAACGCACTGAGTACCTGCCAACAACCACAGTCCAATACAACTTAACAGGATGACCAAACCAGCGCTGAACTACCCTTGTTTCAACCCCATTTTAGCGCTTCTCTGCCCTAGCAGAGCCACATTTAAGGCTGCTCTTAATTGCTCATTGCTAACAATGCCACAGTTTAATCTAGCGCTTCCTGGCAGGGCATCTCCAAGCACTTATACTCGCGATGTTCACCTTCTATATAGTCAAAAGGTAAAAGGACTGGATTTCCCTATCCCCAAGGTTCAACCGCTCAAGGTTTACACTCACAAAAGGGCAATCCTATCTACATCCAGAACAAGGATCTAATTACTAGAACTCAATGGCAGCATATCAGATATTGAGTTAATTGCAAACGTCTTCATTTATTCACCCCTAAAACCAGAGCAGGTAAATTACACCAGCACCTACAGGAGAACACGTACAATAAGCTGTGCTGGGGCTGTTGTTCATCTCTTCTCTTAGCTGCTCTTTGCACAAGGACATACGAACAACACTGGGACTGCACCATTAGAGTTCTCCAACTGAATCCTGGTTTTTTTCCCCTTCTGCCAGCACCATCTGTTTCTACGGAGTAAACAGCGACTGTAGACAGGTTAAATGCAAGGACATGTTTTAAATGGGACCCATTCTATACCACTTAAAACAAGAACAAAGCCGCTTCGCATACATTTTCCACTTGTTTTTGTTCCTCAGCGTTCGTAAAGCCAGCACTGATTCTGAAAACGTCACAACAAAGAACAGATATTATTTCATTGTGACTGCACCGTTCCCCTCAGTGTGTTTATCATGCAGACAAGAAAGTCTGTCTATTTTTCCCCCGTTCAATTCTTATTCTTAATTGCAAGTACAGAATACAAGTGAAATGGGTGGAAACCCATTTGCCATTGCAAAGGGTGGAAAAAGGGTGGAAATAAGGGCAGAAACCCTCATGTCATTGCAAACAAAATGCAGGTTTGTTCAATAGACAACCATGATTTATTGGCAGTTATTTTGAACATGGAATACCGACTATAACAAAAAGACACTTGTAAAAAACCACGACCCAGGAAAACAAACAAATCTCATCTTCAAATGCATCACTTGAAGGCATTGATTAAGGGGACACCGTGTGCCGGCAGCTCCTGGTGCAACTGACGGAACAACATGGCACATTTGTTCCTTTCCTGGGTCTTGCCCAGGGTGTGGAACAGCCGGGCTTGGAAGTAGAGAACATCTCTGAGTTGCTCTTTGCAGTCCACTTTGGCAAAATACGTCTTGGCTTCATTTAAATTCAAGATAGCAGATTCCAAAGCTGTGGACAGAAAGCGGGACAGTCACATTTCAGATAAGATCACCACAATTCCAAGTGATACAGCTCAATTCTGAGGAGCCCAATGACAAATTCCTCAGCTTTCCAAAACAATTTGTGTCTTAGCAACATGCTCTTTCAGCTCTCTTATTTAGCCTTCCCTGCAAACCATAGGTGTGAAAGCATGCGGATAAACAAGACTCCACTATAAACATGGTGGCTCTTGAATAACTGATTTTGCTATCTTAAACCCAGGTAACGGAACTGCTATATCATCTAGTATTGTTTTCAATGGTGATTGTGTAGCAGGACCCCAGTATATACACTGGTTTGCACTTCTCAGCACAGTGTCAGTGAGGAGAATCACTCTTCACTCTACCTTCAATCTTCTTCTGTGGTGTGTAGGATGCTGCAGAAGCCACCTGACATTTGGCCACCAAGAACATGGCACAGCCTTTGTCCAGGACAGCTCCGTGGGCCAAGACAGGTTCTATTGCCATGTGCAGAATATTCAGGGCTTGTTCAGGAATGCCAAGGATCAGCTGAAAGAGAAATACTTGCTGGTCTAATACTGGAATCCACTGGTAAGAGCAGCTTCTTCAGAGAAGAGCAACAGACATCACATCTGCTTCTAATAACGAGTGCACTATAGACAAGGATGTATATTTATGTGTATTTTTCCCCCACTATCTTCTTTTAAATCAAAACTTACTAGTAGAAACAAGCTGCTATGTGAAATGATTAAGCATGGCTTCTCTACCACAGTCAGTGCTGACAACCACATCTCTGCCAGCTCAAAATCAACAATATAACTGAACTCCATTACAAGTGTTATTTTTAATTCAAACACATGCCAAAGTGTGCTACTAGAAAGCCAAAATACCAACGCAAAGAATAACAACTGAAGAAATTTAGGCAGGGGCAATTTATGCTTGCCTGCTTAATATGCAATATGACACATCTTAGTGATACATTTGAAACTCAACTTTTATTATCTTCCTCACAAGATCCTACATTTAGAATATACTTCTTCAGAATCAATAACTTCATTCCAACAAGGCTGCGCTCTTAAATCTCACAGGAGTAAAAACAGTATCCAGATCCCCAGAACAAATGTTGCCCTACAGCCCCGTGAAAACACAACTCAGACATACCTGGGAGAAAGCCAAGTTCAGCACAGTTTCAGAAGCCAAGTACTGGAGGCTGTATTCTCGAGAGAGGGCAAGAGCCTGCAGCAGGACAGGCAAGGCGATGGTATGACATGAAGATCTCCAGTAGAGCTCTGCTATTGACAGGAGTACACTAACCAAAACAGGGGGAAAGAATTACAGTCTTCTTCCTTTGATAAAACACCTTGTTTCCCAAACATTTATTCCATCCATAACGGTACTGATTTTATGATGAATTACATTACTGCACGTACAACAAACTTAAATTACGTCCTTAA
Organism: Amazona ochrocephala; assembly: GCA_039720435.1. Taxonomy (NCBI): domain Eukaryota; kingdom Metazoa; phylum Chordata; class Aves; order Psittaciformes; family Psittacidae; genus Amazona; species Amazona ochrocephala. Next base: position 12,570,394 of record CM077891.1, read on the forward strand.
GAGGAGATGCCACTGATATCCAAAAAGATTAAACAACACTGCAACTACTCTGAAGGCCACCACAAAGGTACAATTACACACATGCATTTCTATTTCCTATTTATTTTGGATGTAGTGTTTCCCTCTTCTTGCATAAGTCTTTATGCAGCTTGAAGTTTACTGCCTTTTAATGACAAGGTTTCAATTCCACGATATTCTGAGGATTCCTCCATGCTATCATTAATAAATGAAATGATTTCTTAACCTCCAAATCCTAGTAGGTAATCTGAAGAGTAGTGAGGTCAGAACACAGACAAATTGAAATGGCTGATTCCAATCACTGCAAAGTGGCTTTAATACTCTGAAAAGAAACCATTCTCACCTGATCACCATCTCGGTGTTCTTGATTTTCTGGCAGTGGATCAACAGTTTCTGCAAGAGTTTGTGTGCCTCTGACATTTGATTTTGGGCTTTCAATACAATGGCTTTTCTGTTGTGGTAGAAAGAAAACATCACTGATTGTGGCTTTGTGTTTCAGATACAACTCTGCTCTTCAGAACAGCAGTAAAATAGGTGTCTATCTGTGACCCTCTGTTTCTTGTAACTGCAGAATGGTGTTCTGACAAAGTGTACACATGCTGTACACACTGACGGGGAAAAACAGGCATCTTTGATTCCAGCTGGACAACTCCCAGGCAGAAAGGCTCACACTCAAACAACAGCTTCAGACAGAAAACAGGGATTGCCAAACCCAAAGGCCAAACAGGCAGCAGAAGTGGGAGCGCATGCAAGCTAGAAAGCACAATTAATTATCTGTAGGAAAAACAGGTATGAGGTAAAGTAGCTAAAATTGGCTTGAGCTAACAAGGATATGGAGCAACCGGGAAAGAGCGAGAACAGGGAAATGAGAAACAAACACACAGCAGCAGGGGATGTGTCCAAACACCCTGAACACAGACACTGAGTAGAATATTTAAAGATCAGGGCAATCACAAAACAGTCCAATTCCAGAAGGACAAACATCAGGTCCCACAGCTTGAATACTGATCTTCCGGCTTACTGGCACTGGTTACATCTTTAAGTGTCTTGCCTCATCAACAAGAAATTGCTTTTATCAGTAAGCTGTTTTTCATACTCTCAAACAACAAGTTTTAGCTCTACCTATTTCTAACACGTCCTTCTCATTTAGAAGCAAGAACCCATTAAGCTGAGTGAAAAAACATATTGTTCCATTTTGTAGCTGTAGAACCCAGGACACAGATGAAGACATTCAAGCTCAGAGCAGGCCTGAGATCCATCCCTAGCTGCTTGACATAAAAATCTGCTTTGTGCTTAGGTCTGAGCACAGTTACCATGGCAGATTTTGAACAAGTATTTTGCGTTCTCACAACAGATCTACAGCTCTAGAATAAAACAACTTCAGCAGTGCTACTGCAGCTCTTAAAGTGTCCACAGAAAAGACTGGAGATTATTACTGCAGGAAATACTCCAATGCAATAAGCACTTCAGATTAGACAACATGACCCCACTTAGCTCTGGAAAGGGAAGAACACGTAAGCACACAGAACAGAGCAATCAGTTTGCTATACTTTTAATTATCTTCATGGCAGACACCTGCAAGTGTATGCAAAGTCATGACTTCTTACCTGTACACGCCTTCAATACTATTCAGTGCTGTAATTCCTGCTACAAGAGAATCCGCTATATGGTATCTGCCATCATTCATGGCTCTCTCAAACTGTATTTTCTGATCAAATAGCATCCAAAGCTAAACAAAGAACACCAGGAACAAGTCTGAGAAGTTGTGCCCAACTCATTTTCTAATCCCAAGTTAGAACTTACTTTTTCTTTTCCCCTGTGCACATTTATTTCTAGACACAACTAATTGTCACCTTCCAGTTACTGGATTTACTACATTGCTGTCCTCAATGGAAATGCTCAGGTCTGGATTAATGTTTCAATACCAAAGCTCACCTATTTGACTGCATTTTAAGTACAAAAGCGCTTCTGAATCAGTACTAATGCTTTGAAACAGTAGACTTGTTCTGTAATGAAAAGGACCAAACTATATTTAATGGAATCTTGAACACTTCAATGTAAATACTGTCTTAGACTCATGTGTTAATGTGTTTACCAGTTACACAAACTCCACCCTATTCTCTCAGTTATTTCTGATTGCAGTATATCAAGATAAGCAGCATCAATTAAACAGAACTTTGAAGCTCCAGATCAATGCAGAGCATTTAACTCCTATATGTGCTCATGAAGCAAACGCGCACTGCTCGTCAATGACATTTCTATTCAAATAGCTCTTTCTAGGGTGAGCTAAATGTCTCATCAGTCTTAAAACAACAGGGCATCTTTTTCATGCTTCTGTAGCAAAGTTTATGCCACACAACTTCCTGTGAGGTCATGAGCCAAGTGAAATTATCCAATGTATAGCCTAAGGCATACAGAGGAAAGAATTCAGATGCAATGGAATTCTGATCCTGTTGTATAACAGTTACATGATTTACAAGATAAATGACATTCTACCTGTGCATGTTGACTATTGGGAGGGAATCTTTCCTTTAGGTGCTTCAATATTTCAGAAGCAGCTGCAAAGTATCCCTGTAAGACAGAAAGAGCACTGTGATTAATGTACACCGGGGCAAGCGCCGCTCCCCTTGATTGCAACACAACCTTCACAGCCAGAACCTGCCGAGCCAAAACCTGCATTTTCTTCGCCCCCAGTGCAGACATTAAAGTCAGAACAAAACACAAGTCAAGTCTCGCACTCCCTGTCAATAACACCCACACATCCTCTCACCAAATGACACTTTGCACAAATAGCCATAAAGCTCACCTGCTCTGCGTGCAGCTCAGCCAGGTGACACAGTACTACAGCAAAGGACTCTGTGTTATTCTGCTGAACGCTCACATTCACAGCCTCCAGACTGTTCATGCTCAGCAATGTCTGGGCTTGTTGGAGTGCCATGGTGCTTGTGCAAGAGAAACGTCTTTTAGCTTTCAAGCAATAAACACAACTATTTTTAATCTATGTTCTTGTTCTGACAATAGTCTGCATTTGCTGCTAAGTCAAGGACCTGGGAGAGAATGGAAGCTTGTAAAACAATTGCTATCCAGGAACTCTGGACTACTCATGCACATCAAGTACTACACACCAAAAGTCTAAGCACAGAGATGCTGAAAACGGGGGCACAGGAACAACTTGCAATCTATTTGCCACTACTAAATGGAAACTCAATCTCTTCTCCAGTATGAATTTCAAAGGAACACAACAGAACGGAAGTAATTGCTCTCAGCCTGTACTGAATCACAGTCTGATTGCTTTATTTTAGTGCACCGAAGACACACAGTCACTTGTTGCACCTGTATAAATAACTCATAATGCATTATGTGCTAACAAGTACAGTGAGCTAACCCAAGAGTTCAAAAGAAACAAAATACCTGCGGCCATACAATCTCCAAATGGCAGTCTTCTGTGCTATACTAATATCAATAAGCTCTGACAAGCTGTGTTTCCAATGCAACAGATCAGAATCTTTTAAGGCATCCATTAGTTTGTTGGCAGCTTTCCCTGCAAAAGCTCTTTGCTGAACCAAGGACTGTATTCCCAGGGAAGCAAGGTACTGGGAAGAAAAAAAGCACATATATATACATATATATATATATATACTGCAGCACTGAAAGACTGAAAACAGAGTCCACTACACTTGCAAATTACACTGGAGCAAGACTTCTGAACTAAGGGAAAAAAACCCCAGAGAAAAGGCACGATGTTATTCAGTACAGACAAAGGAACACTGCTCCAGGCTTTTCTTGAAATACCCACTTATGCACACCCACACATATGTGAATGCCATTTTGTCAGATGTGAAAGGTAATTTCCACTCCTCCACATAGAAGTCTTAAAAGAAGATGACACGACTTGTACCTGGATTTCTCCAACGATGGAACAGCTGTGAAAACACAGAGCCTTCCCTCCCCTTCCCCACCAAGCAGCCGTGCCTGCTCACATCTCCCAACATCAGCAGTTTAGTTCCTTTTAGGACAATTCTCTTCACAAAGAGCTTGCAGATCTTGGGGAAGATATAACTAGACATTAAGAACTAAACATCCAGGGTGCAAAGCTATCAGAGGGGAGGGCTGCCTTGCAAGATCTCACAGCTGGGACAGAGCCCTACAAGTAAACATGTGTTCAAAGCCCTGCCAGAGGCACCAGCACTGAGCTTCAGGGAAGGCGGAGGCATAAGAACCTCCCTTGAGCATCAGCAGATTGTGCTATGGGCCTAAAGCCAAAATGGTGCACGAGGCTGGGCTAGAAGCCACAGAGTTTTTCTGCCTGAAAACCAAACAAATTAGAAGGAAAACCAGTGAGGCCTGCAATAATGCACTGGCATTAAAGCAACTGAACTCTGGGTTGTTAATGTGAGGGGTAAAAGTGATAGAAATAGCTGGATTCTGGAGTGAGATTTGCTTAAATTCAGTTACATATTTTGAATAGACCACCACAAACCCCCTCACATGTTCCCCTCACCACATGTGTTTTCCCTGCAATAAAGTTAAGGAGAATTGAAAAGAACTTACTGGCAAACCAAAATGTAAGGATTTGTTTACAGAGTGCTCCAGCAGAACACAGCTATCAAATATCTTCTGCTCCAAGATGTACAACCAGCTCTAGGAAGGAAAGAGAAGTTAAAGTCCCATTGCAGACAGCCAAAGGCTGCTGCACTTTAAGCTTTTAGCACAGAATGCACAAGAACTCACTGGAAATAATAATCACTCTTCAGAATTAATGTGATACTAAGGAAACCTCTATTAAATGCTGCACAGCAAAACATCAACAGTGCAGCTAGGCCGCGACACTTGCGTGACAGCGGTCAACACTGAACTGGAGGTTGAGGGGAATGCAGAGAAAGTAATGCAGGAATTTGGTACCATTGATGCCAATTCATCATACTAAAACAGAACAAAACACACAGATATCTAAGCCTTTCCCTCCTCCTTTTTTGTTTGCTCAAAAGAAGGCTGATTACTCTTTCAGAATCCAACAGACAGGTGGAAAGGAGGAAGCTTACGAAATGCTATGTCTCTTTAATACATGCAACACTAACCTTTGAGCTTGGTACTAAGGTATCAGTACTCTGGGATCACAACTCCTGTTTGAAAAAGTAATCCTGAGCTACAACAAAACCATCCCATGATCTCCCTACAGGTGCTCTGGGTGACCCATCTGCCAGAAGCACTTTCACCCCATTGCTGGGCAGTTATACTTCAGTTACTGATGTAATTTGATGAGCTACCATTGTAAAAGTAGCCCTGCAACAGTTCACTGAGCAAAGGCTCAGATCACAAAGGTGACCTAGCCTTGTTTCGACACAGCTACCTTACCAGGCAGTGCTGCAAGCAAACGTGGTCGTTAGACTCCTGTGCAATTCGGATAGCTTCCTGAAGCGCAAGTTCAGCCTGTTGGCTATCAGCAAACAAAACAGGAGAACATATTAGTGTTCCCACAGTGCTTAAAATACAACATTACGATACTGAGGAATATTGATCTAAATTATGCATACAGCACTGAGGAGATAACCCTGATTAAAGACTGATGAAAAAGCCTGCATTTTCCTCCTGGCCCTTCAGCAATATGTTCTAGTCTGGAAGATAATAAGCAAGACAACATCTGCATGCCACTACAAAAACACAACTGTAACCCCAAGCAGGCTTTCAAACCCTGTACAGGCCAATGTGCCAAGCTATTGTTTGAACAAGGGCAACGTTAAGCATCTGTCTATGTAGAAAACGTTGTTGTTCTCCATTTTGCAGATGTCCTTTCTATCTCCAGCCCTTTTACATGGTGCCTCCAGGCAACAGTCAATATATGCGAACCATACATGGAGGTGGGTAAGCCAGCTTTATCAATGCAGTGACTCCCACCCCTATGGCATTTTAAAATTAAAAAAGCTCAGACTGCTTTTTCTCCTTTAATGATTCCTTTTCCAGACCATCAGCTCTACGCTGATTTGAATGGTAACAGAAAACCAGCCAGTTTCCTGAGAATATAGCTGAAAATAGGCATCCATATCCACTGAGCTTTCTGAGGTCATGGAAACGTAGCAATGGAGAACTTAAATACTTAGGAAACAGTTGCAAAAGGACACAGATAAATGTCAATTCTTACCCTGCTGTAGATGGCTCAGTTATGATGGAAACCAAATAAACGTCAAAATGAAACCAAACCAAACCAAATCAAGATTCCAAGAAGATTCCAACCCAGCTGAAGCTGTTATCAAATTAAAGTCCCTTCTTCTCCTGAATAGATTTTCAGAACGAACAGAAGAGCTATCTATCAGCACTTATGAGATGCAGCAAGATGAATTCCAGTGGTGTGGTACAATACAGTAACTTACTAGTGGCCAAAGCGACAGTGCAGCGCAGCCAGGTTCAGAGCAGCGTATCTCAAACTCCGACCATAACCTTCATCCCCATTGCTTTTGCTTTCTGCTCCAGTGAGGATTAACCGGTCAAAGTAATGAAGGAGGCTGTGGGTTGAACTGAAGACATCTTGCACTCTGAGACTATTTAAGTAGCTTAAATAATGCTAAAAATTGAAGCAAAATCAGCTTTAACTATCCAGAACTACTCAAACAAAGGGGGGGTTGTAATTACTATGTATCTTCTTACTGAGAAAGGTTGCCTAATAAGTGCGACCCTGAAATACTGCATGGCCAGGAAAGGGCTTGATCAGAAGCTGCAGTGATGCTGATGCTACCCATGCAGAATATCTGTAAAACTTGGACAAAACTGGTTGTTTTCCCTAACAGGTAGTGTTCCATGGGCCAAGGTCTGGCTGTCAGAACTATCCCACCAAGCCTGAGACCTCTACATTGGTAGAATTCCTATATTCACATGCTCAGTGAGGGAATGGAGCCACGACTCCCACTGTGCATGCACTCCAGAAGAAACTCTGAACTGTGAGCACTGCTTCCAGATGCCGTGCAGACAAAAAGGAGATCTAAAACTATGTATTCTTTTCTTGGCACTGGGACCTGGGCAGGACAACTCTTCAGGTCAAATGGAACCCTGGAGAGGGCTTCAGACCATTGACATGCAACTTGCTCACATTTTTATCATCTGCTTATATTTCAATATAGAATAAATTACTCCCAAATAACCCCATCCTAGAGATAAGAAATCCCTTTGCAACCATTTTGGATGAAGAAAGACACACTTACTGCTTCAGCAAAGTCTGGATTAAATTTTAACAAGTTGTTCAATTCCTTTTGTAAGGATGCTGGAGCAAGAGCCTTTGTTTCATCGTTCTTTAACAAAGAAGCCTGGAATAAAAATTGAAAAGCAAAAGTAAGATAAGTGACAATCCAGAGGGTTACAAATGTACTTTGATACACGCTTGTCAGTTTGTAATCTGCTTGGAGGGAACATTAAAGAGATTTTGTAACAGCTCTGTCTACTGTGACACTGAAACATCAGCAGCAGTTTTATGCCATACTGTATTATGGCATTCACTTTCCAGAGATCAGAGAGACCAAGTGAAATAAAAGCTTATTCAAAGGACTGTTTAAAGGTACTTAAAGAACTCTGTTTCATTTTCTCTTTGAAGAATTAATACAATGGATTGCTCACTGGAATTACATGCATCTTCTTACAAAAATGATCAGGGAATTAAGAGTGAATCCATGGTTTGCTTCAACAAGTAAATCAATTAATACAAAACCTGGAGGAAGTCCAGACCAACCAGGAGGTCCCAAGCCAGCTGATGGAAAGACTGTGGGGCCTTTGGGTCAACGCCGAGCTGCATTTGTACATGTGCTGCGTCTTTCTGCTGGAAGCAACTGGAGACAAGACAACCCAGGGGCCAGACACTTGATAAACTGAGACTATAAGCCCAGCTATTGGTGAAACCAAGAGCGAGAGAGCACATGCACACAAAAGCATACATGTGCATGTATTTCACACTAATCATCCTCATCACACTTCATCCTCATCAGCCAGAGAGGGGAAGAGGATAACAGACAGCACGCTGGGCCTCAACACTGCTTGCACTGGAAGCCATGGGGCTGCAGGAGCTTTGCCATGATCAGGCTACCAGACTCAGCAACCCCTAAAGGTAAAGAGCCTAATAGGACTGAGAAGTTACTCTGAACTTTTAAAATGTATACAAAACATCTCATATTATACCTATTTTAATTTTATATTATATTTATATTTTATAATTTGCAATTTATTATATTTATATATTTGCATGTATTTCTACTTCTATTTTATATTATTTATATATATATATTTTGTTTCTATTTATAAGCTATTACAAGCACGCAGTGCTTTTACTGCCATTTGTGCCCGTGTGTACTTCTGCTCCATTCCGTATTTATCAGCTGGAATAATCAACAAAACTGCACATTTCACAGACATCAAACCCGAGGCACAGTCAGAACGGAAGTGACCTTCTCAGAATCAAATATCATCATCTGGTGTGCACGTCTAGATAAAACACTTTTAGCCCCAAGCGCTCATACTGAGCAACTACATGCAAGCTATCAACACATCTTTAACAGATCTAAGGAAACATCATGTCTGACACTGTGGATAAGATTGAAGGCGAAATCCACGTTACAGATCATTTACTCAACTGTATTCAGAATTAACATACCTGCTGAGAAAGAAAATACTCTGCTTGTTTCTGGGAAAGAGGCCCACTGCAAGATATCTCTTCTTCCCTGGAAAGAAGCACTCTGGTCAGAAACAAGGGCAACGAAATGGAATACAAGGAAATACATTTTATTGGACACTGCACACTTTTGCTTTATGAAGTTTTAGGAGACATCACTGCTCAAAGCATGAAAAGAAACTGAAAGGAGAAAGCTTAATGAATGATTTCATACAGTTTAGTTGCAATCCTCAACCTGTAGACCACAGTCAATATGAATATCACCCTAAATACATGTGAAAAACCAATGGAAAACAGCAGACAGAAGATTTGGGGTTGCCATATTCCAATGGCTTCGCTCGGCTTTTCCCTTCTTCCAACGACAGTGACAATGAAATGAACTGGCACTCGGGCCACATACATCACTCCAGAAAACAGCTGTTCTGCAAGAGCAGTTCCAAGTTTATTCCAAGGAAAGACAGCAAGCGCAGCAGACAGCCAGGCTCCAAGAGCTGTCAACTGACTGATGCTGTGGCACAGCACGCACAAGCACAATTTTGTACAAAGACAGTTTAGAAAGTACTTTTAAATCTATGGATAAACAAAATGCTCTTGGGATTACTCTTACAGTGGAGCATTTCTTAAGCATGTGAAAACTCACAATATTTGCTTCTCATTTTTTATATAAATAGACGTGAGTTCTTTTATTTGGAGAAGGGCAACAAGAGAAACCAAACCATTAAGCTTAACTTTCCCCTTAGCAAGCAATCTTTCCTTGTTGGAAGCTAAAGTAAAGTCTCCAACAGCTTTAGCACCTCACACACTAGCACAATTCACCCAGCACTGGGCTGTACAGAAGGAAATTGTGGGCAGCATCTGGCTTTTAACCTGTGATTCCCTAAGTGAGCAGGAGAACCGGCACTGCCATCTTCTACGAGCAGAACTGCTGTCATTTGAAAGTGTTACCACATGGTGGCACCAAGGAACCACAGCAGCCACCCGGCTGTGCCACTGGGTATGAGGCCTTAAAGATCACTGCATCTCAATATTGCAGCTGGATTTGCCAGTGACAGGACACACATACGGCCTAGATGACCACTGGCGGAGTTTGGAAGGTTTAACAGCAGTAGCACCTTGATCTGGACAAAGCTTAAGTTTACTCTGACGTGCACAGAAGTAATCTGAAATAAGACTTCATTCTCTTCAGAAGTGGGAAAGACTTAACGTATCACCTTAAAGGTAGATCGAGTTCTTCTTTCTCCATCTTCCCCTCAAGCTCCTCTGTATTTGTCAGGTCCATATCACTTTCATCAATTCCATTTTTTTTCTCATCATCACTCTGAAAGTACTGCTGAAGCGCAGTGTAAAGTTTATAGACCTGACTAAAAGACAGCTTATTGTATGCCAAGATCATATGGCGCAGAAAGAGGCCTGCAAAGGAAAACATCTGTTATGACAACTGCCTGTGAGGTCACTGTTTCAGAGAGGAGACTAGAAACCGTCATAAGCAGAACCTATATCACATTATGTGATTTCACTTCAGTGCCACTGATAAGACTATTTTGGAGGGTGTAAATCTGGTACTACTTTCATGGCAAATCTCACAGACCACTGATCACAGCAAAATTAAGATCAGTGTAAGAACATTACAATATGAAACATCTGAGCAAAAGAAAAATCAGATCATGCAAGCTTTACACCTCCCCCAAAAGAAAACCAAAGCTGTATCCTGAGTGAATTACATCAGTGACAGCACATCAAATACAGCATATGGATAACAGTTAGTTACCTACTACACTTGTTTTATGAACTTCTGGTTCCGTGCCTGTAAATGAATCCGAAAGGTCATCAAAAAATTGTTCCATATCTTTCAACTCTCCTTCTGCCATAAGTTTTAACCTGAACAGGGAAAAGAAACCCATGTTTTTAAGGGCATTAATAATATGCATCAAATAGAATATTCTTCTATTTCAGATACAGACGAGTAAACACAACCAGAACCAAGTGGCAGCTACTTCATTAGGTCCAGAAGGGTTTTATATTCATAAGCCAAACCAAAACATACTAAACATTAAGGCTAATAATAGTCAGGTTTGGTTGGGTTCTTTTTCCTTTATAAACAGTTCTTTCAGTAAAGAGAACAATTAGAAAAGATGGTTATTCTTTTGACGGAATGAACAGGTACCCAAAACAGTGATTTTTAAAGCTGTTGCTGTACAGTGAGTTAGATAATATCAAAATGCATCTTCTGTACATAGAAACTTTAAAGCAGATGGCTGTGGTGTCTGGGTTGGGGCCTTTCAGAACTTACTTATGAGAACTTTGAATCACAGAGTGGCTTGGGTTGGAAGGGACCTTAAAAATCTCCAAGTCCCAAGCCCTAACTGAGGCAACTATTGAAGTACATTTCTGCACCAAACATTATGACCTTTTCAAACTGCACATTCACACGTTCCAGAGCACTTCTCAGCAGCTGGCAGGGTAGATCCATGTAACACAGAGCACGCAGAGAGCAGCTTAATGAAGAACCACTGCTTGCAGCAGCGGTATTTCCACGTTTCCCACACAGAACACAGCCCCGAAGGGAGGGCCGGGACGGTGAACAGCGCTCCTCAGCCTCCAGCACTGGAGAACCCCGGCACACTGAGCACCCTCCCGCCTCTCTCCACCACAAACCCTGAGCGGGGCCCGCATCCGACCCCCGCAGCCCGTAACCCCGCACCCCGGTAAGTGCCTCCCTCGGGCAGGCGGGGAAGGGGAGGCGCGGCCCCGGCGCCCACCTGATGTGCACGGAGCCGGCCAGGTGCGAGCAGCACTCCTCGATGGCCTTGCGCAGCCGCGCCAGCGGCATGTCTGGACCCTGGGGAAGGAGAGACCGACATGTCGCGATACGCCACAACGCGGGGCCTCCATCCCTGCCCCCGTCCCCATGCCAATGCCCAGGCCCCGACCTGCAGCAGCGGCAGCAGCAGCCGGTTGAGCCGGCGCCGCTCCAGCAGGCCGAGCTGCTCTCCGGCACGACCCAGCTCGCTCAGGAGCACCAGCAGCGCCATCTTATAGGGGGTGACCCAGTCCTTGATGCCGAAGACGTTGGCGTGCACCACGCCGTTCGTCATCATCGGGTTGAAGTACAGGCTCTCGTGCACGCTCGCCATGGCGCCGCCCGGACCCCGCGGCCCGCGAAACCGGCCTCACCCGCCGGCCAATCCCCGCTACGGCCGCCATCACATGGGCACGCCGCTGCCAATCGGAGCGGGGCTTGTGCGCCGCCACAACGGGGCCGGTTGGCGGGATGATGCTCAGGGAAGACGTTCCGGGGAGGAGGGTGGTATTGAGGGTAGAGGGGCTTAGCGGGGCAGCTGCCGGGCTCTGAGGCACCGTGCGGGGCTCCTCCGAGCGGCCGCGGCCCCTTCGGGCACGCTACAGAAGCAGGAACTATGGCTCGAGTTGGGCACTGCCTGTTGTCACCCGCAGCCCGATCGTGCCTCGTTCATTACCTCAGGCCTCCATGCTGCTTCCGCCACAGCCCTGTGGGGACCGGCGGCTCAGTGGGGCTACACCCAAACCGCGAGGGCCTGGGGGCTCCGTGGCCCTTCATGGATGTGCTGCAGCCCCCTGTGAGAGGTGCGGTGGTCACCGGTGTTGGCCCTGGTGTCGGCCTATGTGTTCTGGTGAGGAGAACCACAGCGAGGATATGGCATTTCCCCATAGCCGCATGGAGGAGGCCATGGTGGGATTCTGTGGCCCATATGGGAAGGCTGATCTGTGCTCTCATGCAAGCATTTCCTCCATTGAATCATTGAATAATAGAACGGGTTGGGTTGGAAAGGACCTTAAGATCATCTAATTCCAACCCCCCGCCATGGGCAGGGACCACCACAGAGTGAATTGATTCCTGTTAGATTGGATTTCTTACCACTTAATTATGATGCAACACGGATATCTCCACACCTAAGTTTTAATTTTCTCAATAAGTTGTTAAAGTGCTTCATTAAGGAAAATACTCCAATTATTATAATAGTTCTCATTTTTGCAAGTGAGAGCAAAACAATACTCAATATTATTATACATCTGCATGCTCCCCGGGGATTCCAGTTGAGCTGCTCCTGATTCATGCCTGGGGGTGGCGAGAGGAGGAGGCAAATCAAGCAGGGAGTAATTTTCTAGAATACATTTACATTTAAGAAACTTCGTGTTGTAGCTGGTTGTTGATGGCGGAATTCCTGATAGCTTCCTAACCCTCAATGAACTGGTACTCATTGAACTAGATCTGAATCTAAAACACAGGAAGTAACTACAGCTGTCACGTTATAAAGGTCATTTTCCTGCCATTTCCTGAAAATAAAGTGTGGGGGTTTGGGAGGAAGCACTGAGATGGTGGCGTGGCTTGGCAGGGAGGGGTGGGAGAGGAGACAGAAGTTGGATGCAGGCAGCACGGGCAGAGCTTGGAGGATAAAGGAAACGACAAATACATCTGGGTTTGGTGTTCCTGCGTAACGCTTTGAAACCAAGGTGTGAACTCTGCTGACAGCCCTTCAGCGTGTGGTGCAGAGAACATTTGTGCATTTTAAGTGCTTTTAAAGCATGTCTAAATAAACCCACACGACCCAAAACCAACCCTCCAAATAAGCAGCAAGAGATTATTTTGGTTGGTTTAAATTCAAGATCGGGTAACGCAACTGAAAAAGTCCTCTTTTATCTTTACTTAAAATAGGCTGATGCTGATGAGTAATAGGCTTGAGCTGATGAAACATGAAATGGCCACTGCTGGGTATGGGGATCCATGTGTGTTCGTGCAGCTCTGAACCTGTTGAACCAAGCCTCAGCAGACTGAAAACCTTCTCAAAGGTAATTCCAAAGTAATGCGCGTCTCTGGTATGAAAAGTGAATACTATGAAGAGTCTCTCTATGGGTATGAGTATCCAACCTGAAATTCCCAAATAAAGCCCAACAATTTATTATGATTTAATTTTAGTAGAATATTTTGCAAGTTGTTACATTAAAACCAAAGGAATATTCTTGATAAGAATCACTTCTTGTGATGTGTAAAACCTTGGGGGATTACTGAGCTGCAGCGAGTCATCACCACTTGTTATTTTGTGGCAGAAGGAAATGGGACATCAGCATTAATAGATTTAAATCTTTTAATGCTTCCTTGGCACGATCCAGAAGGCTCAGTCAGGGCAAGTCTTTTATTAATAGAACTTCTGCAAATGTGACTTTTCAGCCACAGGGTAGCTGGTGGAGTGTAAAAACCATCTCCACATTACAATTTAGACACAGTAACGCATTAAAAGTGCAAAGAATATCACGTTACAAATATGATTCATCAAGATCTGCCCAGATTAAGGCGGGAGTGGCAACTGCAGCTGCCAGCACAGTCACCAGATCTCAGCTCTCTCAGTCCCACGTTACTCCCTAAAACATCTGTGTTTGGGAGGATTTCTTGCTGGCGAGTCCTCAGCAGAGCTAAAGGAAGCATTTTTAGGTTTTAACTCAGTTTGGCTCCTCTGTGGGACAGAGATTTTACCCTGCTTACAGCGACTGCATGAGGAGCTCTCATGTTTTAAGGTTATTGACAAAAATATATGTACGATTTGGTACTTTGAGGGTGACTCCGAAGCGACAGATGACATAGAACCAAACTGTACTGATATTCAAGGTGTCTCCTGGGTTCAGTTGTAAGTTATTTTTCTCCTTCTTAGCTGGTACGGTGGTGCAGTACTGTGTTTTCAACTTTGATCTGAGAACAACGCTGATAACATACTGATGTTGTCAGTTGTTCCTAAGTAATGCTTACTCTGATCAAGGACTTTTCAATCTCATGCTCTGCCAGTGAGGAGAGGCACAACAAGCTGGGAGGAAACAGAACACCTGACCCAAAGTAGCCAAAGGGGTATTCCATACCACAGCACATCATGCCCAGTATATAAACTGGGGGGATTCACCAGAAGGCCAGGATCACTGCTTGGGTCAGGCTGTTGTTGGTCAGCGAGTGGGGAGCAATTGCTTTGTGCATCACTTGTGTTTATTGTTTTCTTTTTCTCTTTCCTTTTTATATTCTCTCCCCTTGTTATTTCCCTTATTATTATTGGTGGTGGTAGTAGTAGTTTTGTGTTATACCTGAGTTACTGGACTGGTCTTATCTCAACCCATGGGATTTACATTCTTTTTGGGGGGGATAAAGGGCAGGAGTGTGTGAGTGGCTGCATGGCTGCGAGTTACCGACTGGACTTAAACCGCGCCAGTGTCCTAAAGCAATCTCTTCCATAAGAAATGTGGGAAACGTGCCATTGCTCATTTCAACATGGTAGTCACAAGGCTGTTCTATCTTTTCAGTTGCTTTGACTCAAATGGCAAGTTATTATTGGGGGGGGGAAAAGAAAGGACATTTTGTATTAAATCATGTGTAAAAGTTCATAGCCTATAAAAATCTTGCTGAGGATCATAAGCATTTCCAAAAAGAGATGGCCTGATTTTGAATTAAAATATGGTGTCAGTGCAAACCCAGAAGTTGGACTGCATGAAGTATCTGCTCTTGGTGCTACAGCAGCCAAGACTGTTCTGTTCTCGTGGCAACTACATACCACTCTTCCCTTTACTCAGTTCTTGTATCTGACTTGCTCCAAAAATAGAGCCTTCCTGCAGAAATTAGTAAAGGCTGCATGCAACCTTCTGTGCGGGTAAATTGGATTTGCAGTCACAATTTATTTTCAGCCACTTTTGTCCATTCCTTGCCTTGGCAAAGGCCTCCTTTATTCTTGGCCTTGTGCACTCTTATGTAAAGCTTTCCTGAAGACTTTGTTGGGTTTGCATTGTGTGGCTTTTTCTAATGTAATCCTGTGGTGAAAAGCTTTCAGTTCTTACAACCCATGGTTGTTATTTTATGTATATATCCCATTCACAGCACTGAGAAGCTAATAATGGCATCTAGAAGCTAGCTGGAACTGGAGTTTTAAATAACAAACCTTCTATTACTTAAAGATTATCACCGAAAGGCTTGGTAGGAAAATCAGCACTGTGGCCTTTTGCTTACAGCACGGGGGCTTTTAGTTCCATCTCTGACAAACCCTGCTTGTTTGCAGAGGTGCAGAGACTCTGGAATTCTGGTGACTGCCAGACTCGACCCCAGCTCTGTGAGCAACGTGCTGGACACCATGTCAGTGCTTAGACCCCATGTCAGCCTGTCTGTGCCTGACCCCATGTCTGTCTCCTCACGCAAAGCCCGCTTGGCGGGTTACAGCCACCGTGGCTACCCCGGACCGCCGGTGTACACAGGTAGAGCCCCAACCCCACGAGGTAACAGCTCCGTTGCCCCGGTAACTCCTCACACCCGCACCGCTCCGCCGCTCTCTCCGGTCGCCTCTCCCCGTTACCCCCCTCACTCTTCTCCCGCCAACGCACAGGCACTCCCTCTCCTCCCATTGGCTCCGCCTCTCTCGCCGTCGGCGGCTGGCAGCCAATGGCGTGCGGCGCGGTGGGAAGGCCCGCCCTCCGTGAGGCGGCCCGCCGGACCGCCGCGCGGGGCGGGGGTCGCCGCGGCGGACGGCGCCGGAGCGCGAGTGGCGGCGGTGGAGCGGCCATGAAGGTGCAAGGGGGGGAGGGGGGGATATCTTCTGGTCGGGGAGCGCCTTTTCCCTCGCTGCGGGGAAGGAGGAGAGGGGCGAAGCTGTGCGTGACGGGGTCGGGACCCCGGTGGGACGGGCTGGGCAGTGCCGCCCCTCGCCGCCCCTCCCCTCCCCTCCCCTCCCTTCCCCTCCCTTCCCCTCTCTCGTACGGGCCAGGCCGCAGTCCGGCCTCGGGCCTGCCCCGTTAATGAGGGACTCCCGGGGCAGGGATCGCCTCACTGAGGAGCCCCAGCGCTTTGCACTGACTCAGCAGCCGGGCAGGGCCTGCTGCTGCCGCCGCCTGAGGCGAGCCCCCGCCCCTATCTGCGCGCAGTGGCCGCGGTCGTTCCCCACCGGCCGCCGCGGCTGAAGGAGCGGCCGGGCTGGGAGCGGGACGGAGCTGGACTCGCGGCGGTGCGTGGGGGTTGGGCCTGTGAGGCGGACGACGGTTGGGAGCCGGCCTCCCCCCGGCCGGTGTGCGGGGAGGGCGGCAGGGACCGGTGAGGAGGCTCCGCTGCGGCCACCGGTTCGATCCGCAGAGGAGCCTCTTTGCCTTCGGGATTGTCATTGTGCGTTCAGGTGAGGGCTGAGGTTGTGGTGACCAGGGATCTCCCAGTTCGGTGGGTTCCAAGGGGTGCTCTGTCCCTGAAAAAGCTTTGATTTATCGCAGGGTGGGGGTAAAGACGAAATTTCAGCTAAAAAGCAAGGAAGAGCATCCCTTCTGCTGCTCGTCTCTTGGTCTGGTGGCTTTGATGGTGCATTCTGCTCGCACTGGTGTGGAAGGAGCTGCATGCACCCTCCCAGCTTCTTGGGGTGCTGTCTTTCTGAGGGGAGAGTCTTATCAGGTTACTAAACACCCGTAAAGCCAAAAACAAGAGCAGAGAAGTTCCAGTCCTGTATTTTGCCCCTATGGGATGCCCATAACATATGGAGAGAGAAGATAGCTGATGGCAGCTTGTGAGAAGAAAATATAGAAGTGGTGCCTGATGTGGTTTGAAAGGTTTTGGTGCAGAAATTGGCGAAATTTGAATTAATTCTCAAGGGAAGGAGTTTTGTTTCAGTGTGTCTCATTTCTTTAGAGAGTAATACGAAGAGTCTAGATGCTGTAATTCGATTATCAGTTAATGAGACACAAGTGCATACAAAGCATTCACAGCTGACTTAGGTTAAGGAGAAAATTAATGCTGCCAGGTTGCTTTACTCTCACCTCAAAATGACTGAATGCTTGGCAGTGAGTGTGGAGAGATTTTGATGCTAACAGTGTTCATTTATCCAAATAACAATTGTCCAAAGTATCTACTTTAGTGTTGACAGTGATGTCTGAACACTTGTTGCAGGCTCTTGGATAAAACAAGTCTAGGAAGCAGGCGTTAAGCTACCAGGAAAATTGATAATGTTTAAATATTAAGTACTATTTAAAAATATTCTTCAGAAGTCCCTGGTTTTAAAACTTGGGGCTCTCTTGGTTTAAGTCATTGGTTTTCAGAATGTATTTCTAGAAAGTGAATTACTCTTGCCTAATAAACTGGCATAATAAAGCAGAACTTTTATAGGAAAAGTTGCTATTGATCTGTTTCCACTCTTTGTTATTGGAGATTAGAAACCGAGTCTGGGTTTGATGGTGGTTTAATGATTGCCACAGAAGTCTGGTCGCATACTGGAGAGGCTCCAAGTGCTCTGTGTCTCTGGAGTGCAGCCATGTGCTGGGGCTACCTGTGTCTTGGCCAGGGGTCAAGGCAGGGCCACTGGAGCTCGTCTCCCTTGAGCTCCATTCGCAGGAGGTTTGGGGAGGTTTTCTCCTGTGCATGGGGTGCTCACTGCATGGAGGTTTCTGCTCATGCCTGGCGTGAATTCTGCTCTTGAAATACCTATAAAATTAGTGAATTTAATTTGTTGCATGTATATTTGATGTTGTAACTGCACAGGGTGTCATGTGATGTACTGCTTAGGAGCAAAATGACTGTTCGTTCTTTCGCTGTATTGCAACGCTTCTAATGTCAGCTTGCAACAGTGAAAGTGAAATACTAGGTTTGTGTGGGTTGGAGCGATGCTTTTGATCTTCTGTACTTAAGGCACTTGCATGAAGGTAGTGGTGTAGAACATGCTTGGTCTGATGGCATTGCTTGTTACCACAAAGTACGGACTCTTTCCTTGCCTGTTGTGCTCAGCTGTTTGAAACGAGATGTTCTGGCGTAGCACAGGATATTGTGTTAAGTTCCCATAAATGTAATAACAGGACTGTGGTCTGTCCAGGGTAAATGTGCAACTTAATGTCGAAATTAATCCAGTTATTACAGCGATTGAAGCACCGTCATTACTGAGCTGAAGCGTATGTTCTGATTGGTTTAGGTTTTACAGTGAGAACTACAAGTCTCAAAGCAATTATTTTGTGTCTTGGAAAAAAAAAAAGATGCTTTCCTGGAATGAAAACCAGAACAGCTCTAATCAACATAGTTAAGAATATATATAAAATATATCTAAATTAAATGAAGTTGTACCACTCAGCCTCCTTTCAGAAAGAACTTAATGTGATTCTTTCAGTGAGCCACATGACAGTGATTAAACATGTGACCTGAACAACTTGGAGTCCAAATTCCAGCTTTAGTAGAATATGCACTTTTGATAGAGAATCTAGTGCCAAAGACTTCCAAGGATAAACAGCAGCCATTGATGTATGTATTTAGGGGGTTTGATAGTCTTTAAAGATTGTGTGACTCAGAACTGTAATCCAGTCAATATGGAGTAAGTTCATTCAGAGTTAAGTTCTGGTAGCCGTTTCGTAAGACAGCAAATCAGGAGGCTAAGGAGGGTCTTGAAGAACATTTCCCTCTCAGAGAAACTGGAGTGTGACTATTTCTAATGAGGTTTGGTTGAATACTTTCCAGTTTGAAAATCCAGAAAGGTTTTTGGGTTTTTTTTAGTTGTGTGTGAGTCATAGAAGAGCTGGGTGAGTTCTGCAGAGGATCCTGCAGGGGATCTGCTCTAATGATGATAAATTGCTGTGTTGCTACTTGTCATCACTTCGGGTTTTGCCCTTCACCTGTGACTAGCTGTTGGTCTTGTTCTTTGCTCCGTTGTTGCATTATCTCCTCATTCCTTACCCTTTTTGTACACGACTGTGCTAGCAAAGGAGTTATAAAAACGAGCTCGTCGTGCCTGTGTTAGCTTTTGGAAGCAAATCCCACCGACTTCGGTTTGCAGCTGGGAAGTGGGGATTATTGGGCTGTTCCAGCCGTTGGCGTGCTGAATTCCTGGTGCTCTGGGAATTCGCACCACATGCTTCTGGGATGATGACAGATGGACTGAAGTAGCTCTTCAGTAGCAAGGCACATCTGATGTGGGCTTTCAGATATTAACTCTCTTTTTTTTGCTCTATGAATGTTTTCAGGCGGGAGCTACTTCCATGTGGGCTTCCTGCTGTGGATTGCTGAATGAAGTGATGGGGACTGGAGCGGTGCGTGGCCAGCAGGCTGGCTTTGGAGGAGGCGCTGGCCCGTTCCGGTTCGCACCAAACACGGACTTCTCAGCATACCCTTCTCCAGCTGCTGCGGGCACTAACATAGTTTGCAAAGCCTGTGGACTTTCCTTTTCGGTTTTCAGGAAAAAAGTGAGTATAGTTCCTACTGCATAATATTTTTCCTCATAGGAGCTGGTTTGTAGGCCTACTGGGAGATGAATGTCCATTCTTCTTTAGATAAAGAAACCCAGGGCAGAGAGCCAGGGAAGGGAGTAAGTGCTTTACTCTGAGGTCACAGGAAATTAATGTCAGACTGGATTAGAAGTTAAGAGTCTGATGTTCATTAATCGGTGACACACTGGATCTGCTCTGACCTAAAAGTTAGAGGATTCTCATTTGTAAGCTATGTGCTTTAGCTTCAGAATCTTAAACATTAAAACAAGTCTGGTTTTGAAGATGATACCACACATAGCGGTTGAGTACTGGAGTGAACAAACTGCGTGATGGAAAAGCTGAAAACTCCCAATATAGCATCACAGCTTCTTTCTGTGACATACTCATGTCATTCTGGTTGCTTCCAGACCAGGTTTAGTTCTGTTAAATGCTACTGCACTTCAGCAGCCTCTTGCTTCATTTGGAGGCAGGTTGGTGGCTTAGTAAATGAGTTTGTTAATACTGTTCCTATGTGTGACTGCCCAGTTTGACCTAATCCCCTGCAGCTCTTTTACATATGAAGCCTCATTCCTCAGTTTGAGTGTTCAGTTTCCCCTTCCTGTGCATCCTGTTGTTCACACAGCAAACATGTTGTTAAATTAAGTGTTATGTAGGGGTGTTTTATGAAGCTTGTATGAATTTACTAAAATCCTGAAAAACTTGATTTGCTCACAGAGAGTGGGGTGACCATTTAAAATCACTGCTCAAAGCATTGCCTGTTCCAGCTTGCGTGTGTTGTACGAGCCTTGTGAACAAAGCTCTTGTCAGAAATGACACCTGGGCATTTGGGAGTACTTACCTGCCACGCAATTCACTGCATTTAAAGCGTGCTTTGAGTTCTGTGAATCAACTGGGGAAGCAAAGTGTTCTTTAAAGTCTGGGGATTGTACTATATTTTACACACGTGAGTATAGGTGTGACACTCGGTGTATTCAGATGTATTTTAACGTACCATGAAATCAACTGGCATTTAATTTATTGTCTAAACTACATCTGGAGTACTTCATTCATTTGTTTACTCAGAATGCTTTTTCACTGAACCCTCAGATATGATTGTAGCTGACAGTAATGCTGCAGAAGCAGTGGGATTTCCTTGGAACTCCTGTTTGACAAAGCAGCTGTTTGATGGGGCACTTTCCTAGACTCGTATCCTAAAAATGCTTTGTCAAAACTGACAATGAAAAGACTTTCAGTAAATGGCACAGCCCAGAGAAGGGAAGAGCGGGGTCTGGCTTTGTGGTTGTCCGGCTGAGTGGTTGGTTTCTCTGTCTCCTCAGCACGTGTGTTGTGACTGCAAGAAGGATTTTTGCTCCGTTTGCTCGGTTTCCCAAGAGAACCTCAGGAGATGTTCCACGTGTCACCTGCTGCAAGAAACAGCGTTTCAGCGCCCTCAGTTAATGAGGTTGAAAGTGAAGGATCTGCGTCAGTACCTGATTCTCAGAAACATACCCACAGATACTTGCAGAGAGAAGGAAGACTTGGTGGATCTGGTGCTGTGCCACCACGGCTTAGGTTCGGAGGAGGAGATGGACACCAGCAGCTTGCACTCGGCACGGTCACAGACTTCAGGGTTTTTTACTCATCCATTTTCTATGTCTGTGTCGGTGTCATCTCAAGGAGAACTTGCAAACAGAAGCGGAAGCACAGGAAATGGAACACCTTTACTGGTACAGGAATTACTGGGTGGTTTATGGTCTAGCATAGCTTTTTCAGTAGGTGTGCGTGGCTTTAAAGTAAAATGCCAATTGGCACAGTTTGGGGTGGCAGGAAAAATGCTTTCTTTTCTCTCTCACCTGAAAACAGACGATTATTAGGCAAGATTACTTGCTGAGGTGATGGAGGTGACTTAAACCTGATACTGCTTCACAGCAATTGAAAATTCAGAATGTCCTTGTTGTCTGTGATCAGTTTGGTGCAAAGGAGACTGTTTTGTAAGGGGTAAAGTGCTTTTATCCTGATAAGTTTTGTTTTGTACACAGGGGCAGACGGAAACATCTTCTGTCAATAATGAAGAAGAAGAAAGTCCAGAAGAGCAGGTGAGACGCGAACTATCCACAGAATGCGTTTTTGGCTTGTGATACCATGAAGTGCTTGTGTTTCTGTCACGTTTAGTACCTTGTTCTGATCAGTTACCTGTGTCTAACAACATGAATCTGTACATAACTTGCTTTAAAAAGAACAAACCTTTAGCCAAGCTGCTGTTGCTGAGTGCAGCCCCACATCTGGTGCTCCGAACTTCCCAGGACAGCTGAAAACATGCAATTGATGTGTTTCAGACCCCAGGACTGT
The DNA here is from genome assembly GCA_039720435.1 of Amazona ochrocephala. Taxonomy (NCBI): domain Eukaryota; kingdom Metazoa; phylum Chordata; class Aves; order Psittaciformes; family Psittacidae; genus Amazona; species Amazona ochrocephala. The sequence continues at coordinate 12,592,604 of CM077891.1, forward strand.
CCAGAAAGCGAGCGAGGGCGTCTCTCTCTGATATTTCAAGCCTGGAAGACATTGAAGGGTTGAGTGTTCGGCAGCTGAAGGAAATACTTGCCTGTAACTTCGTCAACTACTCGGGATGCTGTGAAAAATGGGAACTTGTGGAGAAAGTGAGCAGACTGTACAGAGAGAGCGAGGAAAACCTCCGAACACGTGGGTTTCTTTTTATTCTCCCTTTCGTAAGATTAGTTTGGGGTCTCCAGTAGCTGGTTCTGCCAACAGAAGGATTTGGTCTCTTAACTTGGGTCTGCTCAGCTGGGACAACTGGAAGAGTGAGTTTGAACAACCTAGGGTTCATCTAGAGTAGTTGAATGTGGTTCCAGGGATTAAATGAAGCTTTCCAGGATTGTGCTGGGGTTTTGAGCCTTTTTTCCAAAGCTCAGCGATCTCAGCTTTCCCGTGGAGGTAAAATTGCACAACTGAGAACCGGTTCCTCAGGGAACATGAAACTTGGCACCTCTGCATCCTTGACTAGGTTTCACAAGGCATTAGTGAGAGCTGCTCGGTGGCTGCCAACAGGCCAGAGCAATTCAGGTCTGTTATTGTGCTAAGAAGTAGCAGCTACAGTGGCAGAAGTTCAAGTGGTTTGGGCTCTGTACACATTTTCATTAGGTGGTTCTGTGGCCACAGCGTGGTGATGAGTACTCTGCCCTCTGTTAGACTCAACCACTGGAGTCCTTCACTTGTATGACTGTTGCATCTCCACAGACTGATTCATGGTCAGATGTTATTTTGGTGTCATTATCGGCTTCAGAAACGCCTGCGTGGGTCCTCAATTGCTGCCCCCAGCAGCTGGACCCTGAGGAACACTGTGGTTGGCTGGAGAACTTAACAACCCTGGGCCACTGCCCAGCCACAGACACTGCAGGGCCTGTGATAATCGGGACTGTTAGTGAGCACTGAAGTAGGGCTTAAGTGAGTGTCAAAACAGGGCTTAAGTAGGTGTCAGAGCATGGTTTAAGTGAGACCCTCAGTTTGGTCATAGCCGAGAACTGAAAACCTGCCTCAGCTCAAGCTTTAAATTCATCATTTTTATGAAACTTGCAATGACACTTGACAGGCTCTGTTCAGTTCTGCACCTTCGCAGCGTCCTTAGAGCAGACTACCAAGTGGAAGCCTTACTGTTGTTATTATTGTGTTTCATCTTCTGAGGAAAGCGTTCTGCCAGTCAGAATAAGCTCAGAAATGGAAAATCCACATGCTCTGAATGTTAATCCAGCACATTACTTCACACTCATTATATGCTGAACTGAAAATGGTCTCCCAGTTTGAAGAACAAAGCCAGATATTGGCTGTTCACTCTTTAGGGGGTTTCTAGTTCTTGTTTCTGTGCCTTTTTTGAAGGAATACAGACTAATTCTTAGCTGTGGGTTAGAAAACCTGCTGTGCCCAGGCAGCAGCACCACTGCCAAGTGCATGATCTCCCTCTCTGTTGGGTTTCAGAGGGTGAGAAGATGCAGCTAACGGATGATGACGACAACCTGTGTCGGATCTGCATGGACGCTGTCATCGACTGTGTCCTGCTGGAGTGCGGCCACATGGTGACGTGCACCAAGTGCGGCAAGAGGATGAGCGAGTGCCCCATCTGCCGACAGTACGTTGTCCGGGCCGTGCACGTCTTCAAGTCTTAACCCCAGACCAAAGCCTGACGGTGCAGTCACCCATCCAGGATTCCTGGGGGCAGGAATGCCGAATCTTGGGGTGCGTTTCAGCTTCTCAATAAACACTGTTTTGAAGCTTAGGATCCTAAAGGTTTGTGAGGGGGTTTTCTACAGTGTAACTGAATGACGGGGTGGTCAGGACGATGCCTGTGTGTACAGTAACTCGCCTTACAGCCCCGCACACTGATGGATCAAACTGGTGACAGCAGTCCTTGCTCTCTTCTGAATACCACCACCTCAAATGAACGCGTTCACGACTCAGCAAGCAGTCAGGAACACCGCTGCTTGCCTGTACTTGCGTGTGACCTTGTCTAGTGCATTAGAAAGAAGCAACAGCTATCAGTTGAGTATTCAGCTTTTATGTAATGATAGAATGTAAGTGCTGCGACGCTGCTCCTGCAGCAGTGGTAGCAGTGAGCTGTGCCTGTAGGAAGCACTGCCATGAATGGTACCTGCACAGAGGCCCTTAAGCAATGTCTTGCCATTACACACGTGCTGTCCTGGCCCTTCCTTGGAACTGCACAAAAGCCTCCATCACATTGTAGGGCACAGTCATTGTGCAGGGCTCTGCTGTGTGGTGTCCAACTGCCCATTACCAAGTGGTTTTTAGTTAGGAATAACCTATTTTTTTAAAAAGGGGGTGTATAGTAACCATATTACTGTGCTCCTTAAGCCACTCATGCCTATTGTAACTATTACTCTTATGTGTGATGATTGTACTCCATCTGTACTGTGAATACTAATCAGGGTCGTGAAACTTCTTGCTGCTAACACGTGGAATGTACTCATGGTGTTACTGACCTTAAACAGGCGGTTGTTGTTCAGGGGAAGGGAGATGTGGTATTTGTTTGAAACCTCACATTCACAGGCTTTAACCAGGGCTGTGCCACCAACAACCACGCTTCCCCTCAGCTGCTGATTCCTGGTGTTGCTGTCAGCCCTTGGCTCTGGTCCCAGCTGGGCTTTGTGCCATCAGCAGAGGTAAGGCTCCACTCGGAGCAGGGGTTTAAGTGTCCTGTAGGATATTGGAGAAACTTGCTGGTGTTCTACGGACAGGATGCTGCAGCCACTCATGGCCATGGCTGTGTTTAAGTTCACTGTAAAAACACAACGGAGGCAAAGCAGGGATGTGGGTTTTCCAGGCGCTTCCTTTAAGCAGGGCTGCTCAGTGAAGCTGCAGCTTCTCCTTTTGATTTCCTGTGTGGCAGCAGAGCAACAGAGCCGGGGCCCTGCAGTACTGGAGAACTCACAGCTCTGCCAGGCCTGCTCTCATCTGTTACGTGAACAGTTACGCTGCCTTCAGGCAGCAGCTCCTCCTCAGAACAGCACAGAGCTCGCACCCGCTGCGCGCTGTTGTTCGGAAGGGAGCAAACCTCTCACTGGCTTTATTTTCTAGCGGTCACTCTTTAACGGCACCGAGTGCCCAGAGCCTCTGTTCTGCAGGGGGCCAGGGAGGAAACCCCCTCCCTGTAACCTCCGTGCTCATCATTGGCCACACAAGCGTAATAAAGATCTGTGATGGGTGTTCTCAGCCTCTGCCTCTTTCCTCAGCCGGGGGCTCGGCTCAAGCTTTAACACTGTTCTTGTGCTGTCAGTGTTCCCAGAGGTGCAGGACAGGGCTCAAGCTATACGTATCACACCAAGCGGATCAAGACTGGGAGCAGAGCGCCCATGGAACCCCACACGCAGCTCCCCCCTGTGCCACGGAACAGAAACCCGCGGAGCCAGCGCCTGTTTTTGTACAATTGTTTATACAAATTCAACAAAGGTAAAACTGCATCAGGAAGGTCTACGAAAACAACACCGTACAACAATGGCACTTATGAATGCAGAAGTTTACAATCAGGAAATAACCATGTTATAAACCTTAAATGAGAACTCAACTCACACTTCAAAGAAAGAGAGACTACGTTTGACCATTTATTCTACCGCTGGACTCACTGTATAAATTAATTTCATATTGAGTACAAGAGCTCATGCTACAGAGTGAAACCCTCCTATGTGCAAAAGCTGAAATCGGAATCCTTTAAAATTTTGAGAAAAAAGGTGATTTCTATACAGATAAAAGTGGTTTTTTTCTTTACTTCAACTATAATTTACACCTTATTTCCACAACATGCTTATGTCACTTCTGAAGTATACAAAGCAGGATATAAACTTCCATTAAAACATGCTTGAAGGTTGAAAGTATGAACCTACTTTTTCCTGACCTGGGCACGGCTGTAGATAGATACTGTCTACGAAGTATAGGTTAAGTTCTCGCCTACCATAAGTAAAGATAAAAATTGGCAATCGAAACCGAACCACCGGTAATGCATTCAAACATTGCATAAATAATCTTTAAACAATTTTTGTACAAAAATAGTTCTGCATAATGTAAGATGTAACAAAACAAAACGTGGGGAAGAAGGCAGAGAGCTGTAGTGCGTGGTCCGCTGTCGTGACACCAACTTCTCTTCTCTTTTCTGGGGTGGTTGTTTTAAATGAAAAGCGGAAATCAAATTTACACTACCAAGCACATGCTGTGGTACTTTAAATAACAGTATTTCATGGAGCTCAGTCGTCTGCCGGGGGTGAACAACTCTCACCAGTAACAGTCGCCTTATGAATTTGCATAAGAGCCAGTGCAGGACACCCCAGGGACACCGAGTTCGCCAGTGGCACAAGCTGACCTTCGGAACGTGGGTAGTTTCGTGTTGTTCCCAACAGGAGGTGTAAAATCCCATCGCGGTATTTTCCGATATTCCAAGTTCCCAATTGAAAATAAAACCCCTCCATGTGTTCGGTCCCACCCCCCCGCCCCAGTATTTACACGTGTCCTTTAACTAACTCAGTTTCTGCAGGAGCTTTTCTTCCACTTGCCCAAACTGAACACTTACTGACATCTCGGCGATGAACTGCTCGCAGCCTTCCTTCGTCACTTGCTTGCAGTACCTCAGGTCGATCTGGCAGATGTTTCCACAGCGTTTGAAGTAAGACAGGCACTGGTCAGTCACCTTATTGCAGTCTGCGGAGGGGAAACAGAGAATCAAGGGGGGGCAGTTCCTGGGGTGTCCGGGTTTGTTCCCCAGCAGGAGGATGGTTTGTCCTGGCTGCAGTGGGAGACGGGATTTCCCTTCTCCACTCCCTGTCGCTCAAGGCCAAGGGGCAATCCAGGTTTGATGTAAGGCAGAAGCTCTTCCCTGTGAGGGTGCTGAGGCGCTGGCCCAGGGTGCCCAGAGAAGCTGTGGCTGCCCCATCCCTGCAGTGTTCAAGGCCAGGTTGGACACAGGGGCTTGGAGCACCCTGCTCCAGTGGAAGGTGTCCCTGCCCGTGGCAGGGGTTGGAGCTGGAGGAGCTTCAAGGCCCTTTCCAACCCAACCATTCCATGATTCCATGATTCCCATCCCCCTCCTCCCCTGCGCTCCTATCTCTTACCTGATAAATTAATTTCCGTTAAGGAATCCCGCGTGGTGGTCCCGACCGCGGTCAGCAGGTTGATGGACTGATCCGTCACGTGGTTACAGTAACTGAGGTTGAGTTTGGAGAGCAGAGGCATGTGCCTGATGATGAGCCGCAGGGAAGCGTCGGTGATATCCAGGCCGGCCAAGCGCAGCTCCACGATGTTCCGTAGCTTACTCCGGTTGTCGATCTGACCTGGAAAGCAGAAGCGGAGCGTCATTCCCTGAGCCTCCCCCCGGGAGCTGCCAACATCTGCGGGTCTGTATGAAATGCACTGTGACACAACAACGCTGCTGCCCTAAGTCAACTTCAGGCGCTTTTGCCTGTCTGGAGTGTTGGAGGGGACATCAGCAGGAGCACTGCCTGGTTTTGGAACAGGCACGTGGGCAAAGCCAGCTCCTGATTCCGGAACAGAAAGGGATGAATGTAACTGCAGGGGCCCAGCGGAATTGCACGTTGGGAATAAGCAGTAGGCTGTGCAGTGCATGCCAGAAAGCAGGTCTGATTTGCTCAAAATTTCACCTGAGCTGACATCCGGGCGAATGTGGCATGCCCCAAAGAACTGCTCCTTCCCTGAACTGGGAGAAAGTGTTTCCATACTCTCTAAAGTACACCCGTTGCAGCCTGAAGAGAAGAAAGTCAGACAGAAAACCAGCACAGTGGCTCAGACTGTTCAGCAGGCAGAGAACATCACTCGTTACCCAGTGGCTTCCAGCGAGGTGTTGCAAGTCACCACTACGAGCACCTTGAAGCCCAGAACCCCTCCAGTGGTAGCCATGGGGTTTCTGCCCGTTTGCTCCAAGGGGACTTAGCAGCAGAATGTGCCACACAGTGGCTGGGACGGGTCCCCGCGCTCCTCCCGCCTGTTACCTGGCCGGTTGTCTGTGGGGGGTGACAAGAGGTCTCTCATTTGTGCGTCTTTCAGTCCTTCTGCCCACTGCACGTCCAGAGTTCGGAGTAAAGGGCAACTGGAACTACAAAGTGCTGACACTGCTATCCACGAGCACCCTGATAACAGCAGGTCTCGAAGACCTGTGGATACAGAAGATGTTGGAGCACAGGGAGACATCCACCTCAGTGGTGGATGCTCCCATGGGCAGGAATGGGATGAACAATCCCAGGGCACCAATAAGCCTCCTCCCTGCCTAGCTCTCCATCCCTCCCCTCCCACCACCCAGAACTTCATCACTGACAGCAGGACCACCCCCCACTCCTCTGCTAACCCCATCAGCACAGGCACCTTCCACAGCAACATCCATTGCCCCTTGTTAAAGACCTGCCTCAAATTAGTTCATCCAAATAGTCCCAACAACCAATTTGGGCCTATTTTAACCCACCAACGCTTCATTCCTCCAGATCTCCTCCCTAGGACAGCTGGATCCCTGCAGACATTCCTCAGGGAACTGCAGTTCAGATACAAACTGGTTTGCTAAACCGGGTGGTCCAAAGAAGCATCACTTACCTGGCAGTCTGTTGATGAGCCAACTCAGCTGCTTTTTAGATATATTTGTCCAGCTAAGATCAAGGGTTACAGGCTGCCTCCTAATAATGCCGCTGAGCATAAGTGGAGTGATGGATTTACAATGGTTTAAATCTATTTTGGTCCATAATCTTTTGTCACAGCACCTACCCAAAGAGAACAAAAAAAGCCAACAGCACTTAATCTGGCACTCGTTCTGGTTTCTGCAACACGTTAAAAGGTGTCATTAAACAGCAGGAAAAACGACAGCATTTAACTCAAAATAGCAAATCTCGGGGTGAGTGACGCTAAAAGAAGCCCAATGGCACACAGCATTACCTGGGTTGGAAGTTACCCCATCAAACACATCAGGCCACAGAACCACCAGTGTCAACAACTTCAGATCCTGTTTTAAGTCATCACAGCACTTCCTAAACCCCGTTCTCTACCCTAAGGACAAGCCACAACTCATGCCTACACTGAATACAACTGGGTTTTAACATGGCTGCCCTGATTTCCCTGTGCTTTCCTTCCTTAAGCCCACTGAACCCTCTCCTGCTCTGTGTGTGTTCTCCCTGGCTACATGGCTGTTTTCACGCTCTCTTTATGGTGCTCTATGGGCAACAAAGCCTAGTGAGTGTGTGAGATCCTAATGGAAAGAAGTGAGAAAACGCAGGAAACCCTGCACCGAAGTGGAAAAGGCACTTCCCAGCTTTCTGTGACACCAGGAAGCCCCCGGGGAGACGCTCACACACATCACCCCGCACCCAATTATCAACCTCTCAACCTCCCTGTCTTTTAACCCACTCTGTCACTACACGCTGCGAGAGGAGTCTGTTACAACCTGCCCATCTGTGAGCACACAACAGTTGGATGTGAGGTGACAGCCAACAAGAGGCTTCTCTGCAAGTTCAGTGGAAGACATAAATGCGTCCACTGAGGCCTCCTGCTGCTGCACAGGCACAACTGCGTCAGCATTCGCATGCTGGTGGCCCTGAGCAGCGAAAGGACACACTGTGAGTAAATCCAACTGACAGAGAATTCCTCCATCAGCTCTGCTGACAGGAAACACAGCGAACACGACTGCTCTGCATGTACCGTCTATGGGTAAACAGCACGGACCTTCTGAGAACACCGAGGCCCCTTCGCTGTACCTCAATAGCTGAACTAAGCCAACAACCGCGCTCGCAACCAGCAAGTCCTGGGGGCAGAATGACACGGAGACTTGGCATGACCTGGATGGGCCGTTCCAGCAGGCAGGAACACTGTGGTGTCTGAGTGCAGACCAGGCTGTGCTGGAGCGCTACAGCCCCGGCAGGCTGACGCCGAGGCTGACACACACACAGCTCCCATACCATGAAAAGGTGGAACTGCCATTTCTGAGCAAGCACCAGAAGACATGCTGCTGCTTCCGCTCCAGACACTGCTGGCCACCCCTTCCCCTTGGGCTCAACAGAGCTTCAGTAACACCTCCTTCTAGGAGGTGTTAGTGCCTCCATCACCCACTTCCCATTCCAGTCCAGCCCACCACACATTAGACCTCTCTCGTTTCCCGCTTCTCCTTACCATCTGTTCCAGGTCTTGCAAACTCTCATACAGATGCACAAGTCCCTATGACTGAGGTAGCTAAAGACAGCCATCCAGACTTCCCTCTGCATCACGTGGGCCGCCCCGTCATCCAGGGGGAGCGAGTCCGGAGGGGGGCTGATGGGAGGTGGCCGGATAACGTGCCGTTCCATCTGGATGCATTTGGGAGGCGAGAGCGAAGGCGGTGGCCGGGTGATGCCCCTGGGGGTGCTCCGCAGGCTGGGGATGAGCTGGTGCCTCAGCTCCCGGGGCGTCCCGTTTAACCCCTTGCTGAACCTATGGAGTCTCTCGCTGTTGTTCAAGGCGCGCTTCGGCTCCTCGTTCTCGCTCTCAGGCTCAGATTTGATGGGTTGGTGGTTCTCATTGGCAAGGCTGTTCTCGGTTTTTTGGATCTCCTGGTTAAGCTCCTTGCTGAGCTCCTTGCTCAGTTCCTTATTGGGAAGCCGCCTTTTCCTCCTCATCTTGAACTTCTTCTTGTCCCTGGGCTCGGCACCCTCTGTGCTGGGCCCTGCAGTGGGCGAGCTGGACCGTGACTGGTCACTATCCTTGGACCTGGGAGGTGCTTCTGGCAGGTCATCCTCTGGCTCCTGCTTGAGGCGCCGCAGGGGTTTGATCATGGCAGTTCGGTCATCCGGAGCCTTCCACGATCGCCGCTGAAAAGGAAGAGACAAGGGCTGACTGTTTGAGCACGGACAAGGAACTGGGCAACACTTCACATGCTGACGATGCTCACACAGGCAGTCCTGCCCGGGGGTCGGGCTGCCTGCCAGCATGGGCCCCCCCCATCCAAGCACCAGGGTACATTCACCGGCCAAAGGTATCAAGTTCAAGTGCCACCATGGATGAGGAGCCGAGCTCCCGGCTCTGAGGACTCCCAAAGAGTGATAAATGCATTTATTCACCATGCATAATCCTGCAGATTCAAGGGCCTTACCAATCCATGTATAAAAGATAAGCAGCACACTACGGGCAGCCTCTTCCCCAGCAGGCCAGAAGAAACCAGGCCTGGGACACATTCAGTGGGCACCACTTTAAATGCTGGCTGACATGCATCCAGTCATGCCCGATGGCCAAGTTCTGAAACCTGCACCACAGTCACTGACTCGGGCCGTGGCCGTGCTGTTGTGGCCCTCACTGCTGGATACTCACAGCCCCATTTAACCACGCTTTAGCTGCTCCTTTACCTCCTACTAAACTCTGTTTGTCTTCTCCAGCTTCTCCACCTCCAGTGCATGCAGACTGGGGAATGGGACCGCCAGGTCCGACACGCTGCTGGCCTGACACTGACACCATCTCCAACAGAACCCAGGCTGACAGGGGTTAGCTGGCACCTTCCTCCCCGCCCTGGTCACTGCTCCTAACAGCAAACTGCACTTCACTGTTCACAGTAATCACACCTCTGTTTGATGCACACCAGACAGAAGCGTGAGAGACGTTCAGACCGAGGCCAGGGAAGACTTCAAGTCTGATGCGATCACTACAAGCAAGGAAGAAGCCACCAACTGTCAAAACGAAAACAGCTCTAATAGGAAGAGATCTGGAGTGGCAAGGAAAGGTGAACTGCTGTGAACACGCTTGTTGTACCAAGAAGGTCTGTGCTTTTGCAATAAACTAATTGGATCAAGTCAGTGGATGCGCTCCTGTGCTCCAGACTGCGGTGCACAGCAGGGAAAGCTGATCGCCCTGTCTCCAAATTAACATCTGATCAAGGGAGAGCTCACAGGAAGTTAATGACAGGTTAGAATTAAAGAACTCCAACATCCGACCTGCAGCATCCTCCGCACAAGGTGCTGGTGGGTGCGCAGTTCAAAGGTACCACGCTTGTGTTCTCATGGCAGGCTGAGAGGTAAATCAATACCTCTGTGCCAGGCTGTCCCTGGGGGTCAGCGGAGGGCTCCAGGGATGTGCTGTGGCACAAACCAGGTAGGGGCTGTGTGGCAGGGACGAGGTTCAACCACACAGGAAGAATGAAGCATCAGTACAGAAACAGGATGTTAGTCCTTGGGTCATCAAAAGAGCTTCTGCTGGGCTTTAATACTGGGACACCCGAAAACATAAAGCCAGACACTGCAGCTACACTATCCTGGAGTGTAAAGGTTTCCATGAGAGAGATTCTGCCGTTTCAAGATGTAAATGGGATCATAAAAATGCCTGCAGCGACACAAGGACATGACTGATAGAGAAACTGGCTCACCATTGGGCTCGCATCAGGAGAAGGGATTAAAAGGGATTGAGATGACATCTATTAAAAAGGCAAAGTACCTTCTTCCTGAAGACTTTGTCTTCTTTTCCAAGTTTTAGCTGTTGGAAGAAAGAAAAGTAAAAACCCCAAAACACGACATTGGTTGCGCTGTCTGACGAAGGTTTGGTGCCGTCCTCACGTGTTGTGAGGAGCAGTTCAAGACCTCCATGGACACTGTGGGCAGTCCAAAGGGATGGGAAAAGGCAAGCATGGCCAGAAAGCAGATATGCATGGACTGGAGTCATGAGTTTTGCTCTCTCACTCCACCAAGCAGCCCCATTCGCTACATTTACTGTACTGTAGCATTCCCACTATGAAGCCTTGCAGGGCAGGCCGAATCCCTTTCTCATGTACTACATGCTCAATACAAAACCAGCCACTGCTTCTGAGTTTACAGCCATCAGCCATGTACTCATGAGACCATACTCATATCTACCTCTGCAAACCAGCATTTCTCTATACCCCAAGCATGGTGTTTTGCAATCCACATGACAATCCAGAGCGTCCCTGCCTGGCCCAAGAGCTCCGAGTGTCAATGCAGGGACAAGCTGCCTCCCCAGCTGCTGCGAGCAGCTCCTCCTCTCTGCAGGCCACAGAAGGTGTCATTCCTAAAGGTCCTGCGATGGGGCCTCCCTGAACCAGCCACAAACAAGCTGCCAGGCGCCACCGAGTGGACAGAGATGGAAGCGTTCCCATTCCAAACTGATTTTCCCCTTGCTCCTACTCCAAAGCATCTCGTAAAGGCCTTGCAGTTAACGTGGGGTTTCCAGTATTTTGCACAAACCAGCAGCCACAGCCCAGCGCTGTGGGCCTCTGAACGTGAACCCGAGTGGCACTGCTCAACTCCCGCCCTGTCACACCGGCATCAGAAAGGAAGGTGAAACATCAGGCACCAGGAGGGGTTGAGCTGAGCTGTCACCAGGAGCCACCAGCCCCAGGCACCGGGGTAAGCACCAAGGGAGTGTTCTGACATACCCGCTTTCTCATCGGGGATTCCTGGGGCTTCTCAAACTTCCTTTTCCTCCACAGATGCACCTCGTCCGACTTCCTCCTCAGGATCGAGTCAACCGGAGCCTTCTTGGAATGCTCCTCCGATTTCCTCCGAGGGGTCTCCTCGCACTCCCCTTTCCTCTTTGCTGCGTCCATCACCTCCTTATTGTCTCTGTTCATTTTCTGCTCCTTCAGCAGCGAGCCCGGGAGATTTGATGCGTATTTGAATCCTGGTCCCCGCTTTTGCTTGTACGCCAAAGAGACACAAAACACAAACAAACTTTATATCTTATGCCTCCCCCGGGGCTGCCTCCAGCTCTGGTGGCTTGATCACTTTGTAACAGACAAAATGATGGGTAAGGCCTCAAGAGTAAAGTAGTTTCAACCTTGGTGAGGTTATGTTTGTAACTACAGGCTTGCAAGTGTCTGCCTCAGTGAAGAAAGAATGTTTCACTGATTCCAACAGACACTGCAGGCTCTGCATAACGGCTCCCAGAGTTTGGGGGCTTTCAAAGCTGGAAATTAGCATGTGGTAATGCACAGAACTAACCCAAATCCTCCCCAGGTTCTGCGTGAAGCGTTGGTACGTGGAGCAAGAATACAAAGATTATTAGAGAATAGAAAGGCATCAGCTTATTTCCTTCAACCCCGCTGAATTAAGCACAAAGTAAGAAGCTGGTATGGGGCGAAGCTGGATCTAGAAGCCAGAGGGAATGCTTGAGACCTTGTATCTCATTCCAGCACCGCTTCTTCCCATTTAACTCACTTTTCCAGTTTTCCCTGCATGGTTGCACTTGGGACACTCCCAGCAGTTCGGCAGCTCATCGTTCACCACACCATCCGATTCCTTCACCTGGGGAAAGAGAGGCACAACTCAATGCACCACCACACTGCAGAAGACTACAGCTGCACCCTTCAGAAGCGTTTTGTGCAGCTCCCTTTTCCCCTCATCAGCCACTGCGCTCCCACTGCCTGCAGAGAAGAAACCCACATCACCCAGCACGTGTTTGCCATCCTGCTGGCACCGAGCAAGCCCTCGGTCCTGCACAATGACCCTTCTTACGCCAGGAGGGGAGGAAAGCACACTGGCCAAACTGGTATTTGACAACAGGTTCAGGCTTTTTATGAAGGTCAATGACAATCCCCATTAACACAGGGCCCATTCTGCCCTTGCAAAGAACCCAAACCAACAGAACACACCCCAACAGCCCAAACCAAACCGCCCCAGACCAGGGCTGTACCCACACCATCCACATGTCCTCCCACACCAGGGAGCTGAGCAGCTCAGTCCCGTCCCCCATGCTGGTGTGAGGCACACTCTGCTCTCTAACAGGAAGGGATTCCTCCCATCCCCAGTTCTCACATACATTAATACCACTCGGCATTTTTAGAAGCAAAGCACCCTGCACTGTAATCAAGTGTTCCTTAAAATACTTCTCTTTCTGGACCAGAACTCGCAGTCCCATGCCTGCAGCCCTCAAGCCCATGTGCCAGTAAAGATGAGGGTTGCCAAGTCAGCTGGAGAACAGGCACTTTTATTCAGAAGACTGGACACATGAAGGCAGTTTGAAGGTTTCTCACACCCACAGCAACCCAGCTATGGAAGGAAGAGAAATGCTTACTGCTTCACTATGAGGCTGACATCTGAAAGAGAAGACACGCGCTCTGTGTTGTTACACTACAATGAAAGCACAGTCCTGCCCCGCACAGTTGAAAAGCTGCTGGTTTCTCAATTTCCATAGAGGAGCCCACATTATCTTCCAAACAGGAGATAGGTGTTTCTGAAAAGGTGTTTCTGTGAATGAAGCCGAGGATGAAAAGCAGAGCTAAGCTAAAAACACCCTCCACACAACTCATACGCTCACTGACAGCACATTTGTCTTGAAGGGTTTAGTTATATATGCAGAAAAAAGCCTTGGCAGGGGGCAGAGAACCCCCCGCTGCTGTAAAGACAAATAGCTGGGCACTGGCATCAGCAGCACAGGAGCAGGAGACTGCTGCTGGAACAGGCAGGGGCAGGGATCTGCAGAGCTTTCATGCTTCTGGAGCATTTCCTCCTCTCCTCCCAGCGCAGTGAAGAGGCACTGGCTGTGCAGGAACCAGCCCTTGGGTTTAGGGGAACTGCTTCCTCCAGTCCCGGAGCCAGACAGCAGCCGGGCTGGTTTCACTCCAGCGAGAGCAAGGCTATGTCAGCATCTCTCAGCAAGTCTTCTGGAGTTAATAAATGAGTAAATGAAGTGGGCAGGATTTAAATACTGGCTTTATCACAACTGTGTGCCTTTGAACCTTCTTTCCCATGGTAGGTGTAAGATACTTCAGGAGTTGTTGTATACATCTCTGCCTCAGGGGAACAATTCCTGGCCCAAGCCCAAGCTGGGAACAAGTTATTTCCCGCACTGAATATAGAACAAATGCTACTGAAGGGAAAACATTACAGCTCTGTCCCCTCTGTGAAGTCTGAGGAACTGAACAGATGTGAGGGACTGTAAGCAAACTAATTAGACACACAGAAACCTGCACTGAATCTGTCCCAAGCCTTTCAGGCTGGGTGGGAGCCAGGTCTGAGCCTTTGCTACGAACAGCAGGCGGGTGTCTGAGCTACAGCGTGAGGCAGCTTCAGAACCGTACCTGCAGCACGAGATCAGCCATTCACAAAGTCGAAACGTGAGGCTACGCTACTGGGAGCTTCTCCTGTTAGGGAATATGGAGCCTCCAGGATGCTGATCCGACATCGTGGAGCGAGAGCCATGAACTCTGGCAGTGCCAAGACTGAAACAACACAGGCAGTGGGACACAGCTGGGCTGAAGCCATGGGCAGCAGTGCAGATGTGCTGGAGAAGGCTTTCATACCTGCTGTTCTGACAAGACACCTAAATATTCACCTTTTCCATCATTATTGCTATATCCACCTAAGATGAAAAAGAACAGGCTCCAAGTGGGGAAAACAAACCCTGTCTCCTTAAAGAAGCAGCATCAGATACTGCAGGCGCTCGCAGGAGTCAACCAGCTTCACCAGCAATTTGAGATGGAGCAAGAAGAAGTTCATCAATATTGGTTCAACTCAAATGCTCTGTAACAACAAAAGGCAATACTCCTGCAAAAACCTCACTGGCTCCCTCTGGAAGCAACGCTGTGCTTGCAAAAGGCTCGCCAAGATCATTCTCCTAAGGAACTCTTCAGCAAAATGAGCATTTGTGTGGGTATTCCCAAGGAAAGCAGCACGTCAGAAACCTCCCTTGATCCACCTCAGTGCATGGAACATCCTGGTTGTCCATAGCACAGTTCCGATGGAAGCATCTAATGTGCTCTTGTACCCACGGCTCCCCCAGCAAGAGGCACCCACACTGCGACTGTGTCAAAGCACCTGAGCTGCCCTTGATCTGCCCAAAGAGGCCATTCTTGGACACTGGTTTTTCATGGAGAAAACCCACCACAAACACACACAGCCAGAGCAGGAAGAGGAAAAGGACAGACTTCAAACCAGAAACAACCTGCCCTGGAGTTCAAATACCCCCTGCATGTGCCAAACTGCTCTGCAAGCTTTGGAGATGTCTTGGAGGGAATTAATTCCACATGGAAATAAGCCAGGAAAGGACACTCCTCCCTCCACTGACCCAGTTTGCTGCAGTCCCCCCTAAAAGTACATTTGCCATGCATTTAATTGGAGCTGACCAACAGTTCACATGTGCTACAGCAGCAGCAGCTGTCCTGGGGCTGTGTCTGCAAAGGCACTTCCCACAAGGACTATTTATGGGCTCCATCCTCTGGGTTTAAGCTCATGTCAAGGGCTCGAGGACACGTAGACATGGCAACAGATGTGTCTCTCACAGAAAACCATGGAACATGGGAATAAAGAGCAAGGAGGGATCCAAGGAAGAGGCTCCATTTTCCTTTTGCTGTTCCCCTGTGCACAGACTCACCTCACCTTCCAAGATGATCCTGAAATCCTACCAGTGCCCTTTTGTCTCAGTAAATCAACAGCACCGGTTACCCCAACACCTCATCTCAACAGCACCATTGAGAAATGAAAATGCAAGACACACAAGGCAGGCTGCAAGTCTCCCATTGCTTAATTTTCAGAGACACCCAAAGCAACACTGTTCCCGGTTACCAGAACAGCGCTGGGAACACCACATGTGCATAAAAGAACAAACAGCACTTGCTTGATTTCACAGATCTGACCCACATCCTGTACAACTAGCCCCAAATGTGGTGTGGAGGGAGGAAACTGTACTTGAACTGACACAACACAACAATCGTGCCCTCTGCTCTCAGCCATGAGGTGTCAGTGACGCTGTAAAGCCAGAGATGGAGTGCAGGGCACTTCCAGCAAGGATTGGGAGAGCAAAGCAGCGGCTACAAGCTAAAACAGAGGCACCTCTGAAAAGGAGCAGCTCCTTCTCTTGCTTCATCAGCCCCTGAAACCTTGTTTTAAGCACAGCCAAGCAAGCAAAGCTCCCTTTCAGAGCCCATCTGTGGCAGGAGCTGTGAGCACCAATTTCATGAATCAGGGAGGCAGCCACAGTTCTGGTTTGCCAGCTACCCACTTTCTGCTCTAATGACACACAGAGCTCGGCGCAGTCCTACATATAGCACAAGAGAAATAAAAGGCTGGGAGAGCATCACCCCAGGCCTGCATAAGGAACATACCTCTCCTCCCAGAGATCCCAGAAGAGCCAAAAGCTGCTTTCTGGGGCATGGTGTGTCAGAATACATTTGCTTGGGCAAATCACTTTAACCATAAACAAATCAGCAACAGGAAATGGCTGATCAACTGAAACAAACCAGCTCTGGAGAAAGGAAGCTTCTAAACGCTGATACACAAAGATATGCCCAAAATGACACTTTTGTTACCAGCGAAGAATATAGCTGCTCACAGGACTCAAGTCAGCCAAGGGTGAGCACTCCTGCAGCTTGAAACTCGCTCAGTTTGTTCGCCAGAGCTGCAGTCTTCCTACTGCAACATTTGCTTGCAAGATCCTTAAAGCCAGCTGCTGCTGAAAGGCACATCTGTGCCTGGGCAAACACCACCAGCGAACGACTCCTCTGTACTTTGTGGGACACAGGAAGGAGCTACCGAAACTGGGATTGTGACTAACTCATCCAAAAGTGCAAGCACATTTCTCTGTCCTCTTGAGCTTCCCGTCCCAACTGAAACTCCTCACTTCCTTAAACAAGAGGCAAGAAGAAAGAAGAACACAACAAAACAGAAGACCTTTGCATGCACACACATTTCAGAGGCTGTCCACGGCAAGTTTCTGCTTACAGAAGATGCTGTTACATGGAAGCCAGTCAGGGCTGCATGTGCCATGGCTTTTGCCCTGCTTCTCACACCAGCTCTTTGCTCCCTTACGTTTCCAAAGACGAGAATGGGAAAGCTTTCCAATTTCTGAGCACTGCTTTTACATTAAGGCGATAACCAGTCCGGTTTTGTTTCCAACATGTATCACATCCTTGTACTCACCTTAAGGCATCCTGGGTGTATGATTTCATTACAAATGGAGCATTCCATTAGCATGAGATTAAACTTGCTCTCCTCCTCTTCCACCGTGTCCTCTTTCCCAGCTTCTCCACACACCAGACACACAGCAGTATGAGGCAACACCGGCTGTGTACACACATCAGAAAGAAATCTCAGTCAGAAGACATATGGGAACAGAACAACTCCATGTGCATTTACAGTATCCTCATTTCAAAGAGATAAACAGGGATTAATTGTGCAAAATGCTGAAGGCTCCAGCCCAGCAGAGCAACAAAGGCAAGAAAAACTGGTAACAGTCAGGGCTGGGTACCCAGACCAAGCATCACAGAACACGTTTCATGCAATGGAAGTGCCCTCCCTGTACCAACACAGGTTCATGGGGCACCCAGGGATGGATGGAAATGCTTCCTCTCGTGGGTCCCTTCAATGTGTGAACTAACACAGACATTGGCATGCAAGTCACTTCGCTAGTGTACAATGGGAGGGAAAAGAAGCAACCTAGAACGTCACTGTTCACATCCATTCAGCTTCACAATCTGACCAGCAATTTGGCAGCTCCTCTATTTTACAAGCAGGGCAGACAGATGTTACGGGACCCAGTCCAGGCCTCCCAGCAAGCCCACAACAGAACCAAGAAGAGACCCCTTCCTGGCTGACAGTGGATTATCCAGGCCCTGCTCCTGACCTGAGCATTGCACAGGAGCACTACACGGACACTTCAAAAGAGAATCCTTCTGCAAGTATCACAAGTGAGAAGCACGCTCAGATTTTCCTGTCTTTTGCTGAGGCAGAAAGGGACCTGCAGCACCTCACCTATCTGTCACCCATGTCAAAGCTGGTCTGATTGAAAAGCCGCCTTTGTGCTAACAAGGAACTAACTAGTGGTTTGCAACAATAAGGTGTAAGCCTCATTACAAGAAAGAAAAGGAAGATCCTAATAAGAAGCTGGCTGTACCGTGAAATGCAATCGATTCAGTTGCAAGTCCTTAACTACTAAGCAGCCAGAGGCAGAGACGTGGCTTTCCACAGCAAGGATCTCTAGTAGATGGAGTGAATAAAACCCCTAAGTAGGTACTTGCACATCAAACCAAACCTATGCAGCAACAGGGCAACCTCCCGCAAGTTTCAGACAGGGAAACCCCAGCTATAGTAAGCTGCTGCAGAGCAGAGTGTGCTGCCCCACACACCAACATCTCATACATTAGCTATGGCAACACTTCCCTGCTTTCTCATGCCACTACTTACCCACGCTCCATTTTAAAGGCATTTTGCAAATACTACGTAATTCCCACTCTTCCTCCAAGCGCAAAATAGGAATCTCCAGGATCCCATTTCACCAGCAGGTAAACCAGAGAACTAAGTTGTGCAGAACAGTAAGAGCTCTGTCCACTTGTTTTGTCCAATCTCCCACACAACATTTATATCCGCACACAAGGACCAGCACAATCCTTATTGTCCAGGGAATGTCCTCTGTGTCCCAACCATCTCTGTCCCACTGCTGGGCTGGAACAGTAGTTGCTGTCACAACCCATACCCCCAGCACACAGCCCCGCGCTCCCTTCACACCTATTCAATGCAGCACAAAGTGTCCCAGGCACTCCTGTTTCCCTTCTTGATATAAGCAGTGATGCAGAGGAGTTTCCTGTTCTCTGAACAGCAGTACAGGCTCTCTGAAGGCTTCTGAGTTTAATGAAAGTCTGTGTCTAGTTAATATTGTCGATGAGTTTAATGAAAGTCTGTGTCTAGTTAATATTGTCAATGTTATTAACCAGAGGAAGCACAATCCCAGAACTGTAGGGATCATTACTTCCACAGAGCTTTGGTGGGTTTGGGCTTGCTTTTTTGGCTGGAAGCTGTTGGAAAGGTACCACAATATGCTACTACTGCACTTGTTAGAGAACATAAGAGTAAAGACAATAGGATTGCTTACAGAAAGGTAAACCACCCTTATAAAGTTAAAACAGTTCAACTTGTTGATCTTCTCTGCTTTTGCTGCTGTAAAGACTGGAATATTCCCCCTGCTATTTACACCAAAGGGAACGTATGAAGGGCAGAGATGTCTTCTTCAGTGCATGCAAGGACAGGACAAGTAAGCAGAGTACCCTGGCTCCCAAGGCCTGTGCTCTAACCACAGCTTCTGGAAATAAAACTGCAGACACCAAGAAGAAAAACAGCTCTTCATCAGAAGAAAGGGGATGAGAGGATGACTACACTCAGCCAGAAGAGAACCCAGTCCATCTCCAAAAGGCTCAGCCTGTGTTATCAGGAGTGAAACAGCTTAGAATGAAAAGTTTCCTTCATCACTCAGGACAAGAAAGAACACTGCAGCCCTAATTTAATCCTTCCATAAAAAGGCAGCACGATTTCACTACTTCTTGCCCCTGAAGAATAATAAATTCTTCATCCATGCTGTTCAATTCATGCCACACTCCAGGAAATCAAGTGTTCAAAGAAAAGACACTTGAGCTGCAAAGGCACTCTGCGGAAAGGTAGATATTCTATGTACTTTACTGAAAGATCCAGCAGAGCTGAATCCAATCCTCTCTGTCAAGAACAGTGCGTGGCTTAGAACAGGCCATGGAGTGAGCTACCAGGAGCAACGACTGGAAACCTTAACTGTTTAATCAGGCTTTTTTATCAGTGTCAAAGTCATTTAATGCCTCCACTTCAGATTCTTCATCAGAATTAAGGAAGAAAAAAACAACCCCTATGTGAAAGGAACTGCTGCAAGACTTGAGAGAGAAATAAACAGCATTCCCTTCCTTAAAAAATCCCCAAAACACAACAGAAAACCAAGCCCTTGACAACAGCATAAACAAGACCTTTCAAAGAATTCAGATAAAAGCTAAAGCTAACTTTTACCCTTGAATGGGGACACTGTGGACATGAGACCTGAGCAGAAGATCTGCAACAGTCAGTATGAAAGCAACAGCTTCAAAAGCCGCTCGGACAACTTAATGGAAGATGAATCCGTCAATATTCGTTAAATACAAAGCTATCACTTATGACTCAAGAAGCTGCTAGGCAGTGTACCACAGGAGCCCAGGAAACTGTCTTTGACTGCCAGCTTGCTCCGTTCTGATGCTCATCCCCTTGACAGCCATTTCCAGTCCCCAAGGAAGACAAGATCCTGGCTTGACGGCTCTTTGGCTCATCTGGATCAGAGCCTCTGCTATATGCCCTTGTTTGCTATATGACAGCAAACACACTGAAATTCAGATGTTAAGTAACCTGGGGCTGGAGTCACGAGTGCCAACATCTTGGAAGATGCCAGCCAAAGATTTCCCCATCTCTTAATTTGGTTAAGGAGTTCAGATGGTTGCAAGACAGCTTTTCTCAGGAAATTCACAGATCCAAACCAAACACACCTCTTCTCCTGTTCAATTGGAACTTCCCACTCTTCCCTAAATCCCAGAATTTCAGTGTGATTTGAGTGCCAACTTCCAGCATACTGATAATTTCCACTTCTACACTACTGAGAATGAAAGCTATGCTATTAAGTTTTAGCATTCTGGTTTAAGACCTGGGGGGGGATGAAAATCAATGGGAAGACAAGAGGCCAGTGATCACACCAGTCTGCCTGATGTCCTCCAAGCCAAATTCTCAGCTCCACACCTTGTCACCAGGACAGAAACCTTGCAACGATTCGTAGCGCCGGGCACACTTACTGCGATACACTGCCTCATAATGCAGGACTGCTTCATCCTGCCAGGTCCCCCAAACTTCTTCATGTCCTTGCAGAAGTGACACTCGCCGCACTCTGTCCGCAGGCAGGCCTCGCACTTGCGGCATCGCGTCCTCCTCCGGCGTGCTCCGGCGGTCGTCCGGTTAGCTGCGAGCTTCACTGCAGAAGCAGTGCCCAGCTTCCCTTTGGGCCGTCCCACTGCCCTGTTCTGAAAGAGGCACACACACAAGGTTAGTCACACCCCCCACTTACCACCTCAATACACAACTTCTTGGACAGGAGATGTATGTGTCCTTGATGTAAACTTGACAGATGCATAGAATTATACACACATGGGTAATGCTCAGCCCACGCCTACGACCACTCTTATAACTAAAGGAGTTCCCTCACCTTTTAAAGAATATATGCATCATAAAAAGACAAAGAAACCAAGGCATAAATGAGAGGTCCCAAACCTCTAGCAAGCCCACTTCAACAGGAAGGCAAGGAGAATTAATTTATACACAGCAGGACCAAAAGGCAAGTGATAGGCTTGTAGTAGGTCGAGAGGTGACCTGCATCACAGAATCACAGAATGGTTTGGGTTGGAAAGGACCTTAAGCTCATCCAGTTCCAACTCCCTGCCATGGGCAGGGACACCTTCCACTAGAGCAGCTTGCTCCAAGCCCTGTCCAACCTGGCCTTGAACACTGCCAGGGATGGGGCAGCTGCAGCTTCTCTGGGCACCTTGTGCCAGTGCCTCAGCACCATCAGTGGAGTTTCTTCCTTATATCCAACCTAAATCTCCCCTGTTTAAGTTTGAACCCATCCTGAACCCCCTGCCCTATTGCTACAGTCCCTGATGAAGAGTCCCTCTCCAGCATCCTTGTAGCCCCCCTTCAGATACTGGAAGCTGCTCTGAGGTCTCCATGCAGCTTCTCTTCCCCAGGCTGAACAGACCCGATTTCCTCACCCTGTCTTTGTATGGGAAGTGCTGAGCTTCAGCCCCTTAGCACTGTGCTCAGGTTAAGGCAGAAGTTCTACTTTTCTCCATTGGAAATGGAAAAACCCAGGGAGGCAGCAGAAGTAATTTTGAGGTTAGGTACAGTAAAGAAACATTCAGCAGCAATGGCTCAGGCCACAGCAATCTCTCTATAAAACCAGCAGAGTATGAAGTACTGCCAAGTGATAAAGTAGGAAATAAAACACAAATAGTACAAAGCCCTTCTAAAGTAGTTCCCCTCATATCCAATACTAGCAAGTTCTCAAAAATAGAACACTAACTGATGCTGTGCAAAGGCTAAAAAGGGCATCCCAGGACTGGATTCCAATGACCTTTAAGACGGAAGCTAAAGGACCATGAAAAGATTTTAAATGATTAGGTTAACTGCAACATATTCACTCTGGGTCTGATGTTCTCATCAGAAACTCCCTGTTAACACACAAGAACTTCCAGCTCGAGCCAAACATCACTAAATACCATGTAATTGTATGGGGCTAATTACACAAGAATTGGCTTGGCTCATTCTTACCACTGACAGCTTTCTCCATAAAGATGATAATAACAGGACTGCAAAGCTCATCTGGTTTAGCATTTATACAGTTTTTCCACCTTCTGTGCAGCTCAGCATACGACCAACAAACCAGCAGGTTTCACTTTCTGCTGCTGCTGACTCCTGGGCAGCCACCGAGGCAGGGGAGGTTGGGGAGAGAAAGCCAGGCTGAGTTTCCACCACAGCTTTTAAAAGACAGGGTATGGAAACGTTCTACTCACTACTACAAAAGCTCCCCTAAGTGTCCTGCTATACAACCCTGAAGAAAAGCCACATTGTTGAGTATCTGATCTTCCTCCCAGCTGACAAAGCAAAGCTCCATTGACTTTCTCTGCGATACAGAAGAGCGCTGATACTTTAACAGTCTCCATCCCAAGCACCTCTGCGCCGGGAGATCAGAGGAGCCAGGAGCTTGACCTCTTTGCTTTTTCTCCCACAGACCCACCATGGTAACTGAGGGGGGAGAAAACATTGTTCAGTCCATGAAGTTACAGAGATTCCAGCAAGGTTCTGCTTCTGCTCCTCCAGAGCAGTTTGTGTTCTGCTTGCATGTTGAGTCGCACCGTGCAAGTGAAGCTTCCTTCCCATCAGCAGCCGCTCCAGACGCCTGGATTACAGATCGATTTCAGACACTCACAAGAATAAATATTTACCTTTTAGACCAACTTTGCAGCCTCTCAAGGATAAAGTCAGCACTGGCAGGACTGGCTTAGTGGCAACCTAGATAAGAGATAATGTCCTTCCTCCGCATGAATCACTCCGTTCTCTCTAATAGAGTCTCCCTCAACTAGCAAGGGAAGCGAGACACACAAACCAAGGGCCAGACATCAGTGGGAACAAATTAAACCAAAATATGTACAACAACCTGGGCAGCTCTTTCTGCCAACAGCACATGGAAGATTCTGCGTGAGCATCTGACTCCTTCCCACTAGGTTTGAAGAGGATTAAGGGCTGTTTTAAGGCGGCAAACCCCAGTTGTGACACGCTCAGAATGGTCTTTTTAAAACACAACCTCTTTCAAGGAAAAATCAAACTCGGTCCTTTTCCAGCTGAAAGACAACTCCTGATGCTGCCACAGTAGTATGAGCCAAGTATAATTCTGAGGACAGCGTTTCAAGCGCCAGGGCACTGCAAAGATGCAGGCGGTAAAAAAAGGCATCACTTGAAACAGAGAAATTGAGAATCTCCAAACAACAAAGTAGAAGTAGGAAGGTGAAGGTACAAGAACAAGCCTGAGGCCAGCCCACACCACACAACTCAGGTTTCCTTAACACCCCCACCCCCCCCATCAGACACAGAGGTGCAGACCTCTGATCTCACTGTATGTAACATTTCTTACCCACCCAGAGCTCTCCACATTAACAAATCCAAGCGATTGTCCCAGCTGGGTTTGCACTGATTTACCACCCGACCAATCCTCACTCCAAGCCACGTTTTCACTCCAGGATGTTGCAGCCAAGGCTAGGGAGGCCTTGCAGGAATTCCCACTAGTATCTAGTTTCAAGGGGCTCCAAAGTGGTCGCTTAAAAACCACCACAGAAGAAAATCAGGCCTGTGGGTTGCTATCCCAGAAAGGGGCTGGGATTCAAGGGGTAGAAGGAGCCTCCAATACGACTTGGGGTTTATTTAGCACATGGCAGCCAGCCAGATAAATTCCAGGTCGATGTTAGCGAGGAGATGCTGCAGGATTTCCAGCTCAGACTGCAGTTTTACAATGTACCAGCCTGGGTAGGAAATCTAGGTAAAGATTTCCTTCCCAGCTCCTGTTCCCACCCCATCACTGCCATTTCCCACCTTCCCAGCACCGCTCTGTGGAGCGGTCTTGCAAATAAAGAATGAGTGACAGGGGATGGTGGGATTTTTTACCCTGGATTTACCACAGTGGCCAGCAAACAGCAGCTCCATGGCCTCAAGCTCAGGACTGGGTGACATACTAAGCTCTAAACTAGGCTCTGGACCAATGCTGTCTCCCATTCATGCAGCAGATCCTACCATCGCCTTTCCCAAGGAGATGAGTTGAGACCCTCAAGCTCCACCTGTGACTCCAGCAGTCACCAGCAGCTACCTCTGAGAAGAAATTGACACCAAACTTGAAGAGATTTTGTTTTCTATTAAATCTTACAACAAAAATGAGGCAGCTGAGACAGAACCTGTCTGAAACACTACCAACAAGGGACCCCCTATGTTCTCCAACACCTCCATAGAAACTGTGCCCATGCTCCTCTTGCCACCGCAAGGCTTCAGAAGAGAAGGATGCTGAGTGATGACAACCACTCTGCCAAGCTCCTACCGAAGGCCGTGCAAGCAGCTACTGAAACGTATTAGGATTAATATACTAAATCTACCTTTACTATATTGAAACCTATAAAGCTGGAAGACTAAACCAAGACCCGTTAACAGCACATCCTGCTAGAACTTTTGTGTTCTGGAGTAGGGTTTATATCGTCACTGCTAAATTACTACTATGCAACACACAAACGTAACTTACTCCTGCCCCTGATACAGTGTAGCGCCCAAAGCACCTGGATACTAGGAGCAAATGAAGGCCATCAGAATGTAATACACTATGAACTACAAAGCCATTCACCACCTGCTTACAGGTACTTTAACACACTTTCACCCTGTGTCACTTCCTTGCATGGCAGCCATCAAAAAGCCACCCACCATCATGACCAGGGTCAGCAGCAGCAGAGGCACCTCTGAGCACAACTCTTACTGCAACAGAAACGCAACTTTGATGTTTACAGCAACAATTTATTTCCTTCCCCGTTGCAAAGAACAACTCAAAGACCTTCAGGTAAACCAAAATACCAAGATCATCAAGCTTTAGAGACAACACTTCAAGAGCTATCAGCTGTTAAATACATCATTAAGTAGGTGCTGATGTTCCCCAGCTGCTATCCCAACACCAAGCAGGCTCTGTTGGAGTTGTCACCAGGCAACTCCACATATAAACTCCTCTGCTCTGGAGAGGAAGATCAGCTGACCTTGCATCCACAAGGAAGAAGGATGTGGTCCTAACAGCACAGCTGGCAAAGCCTGCAGCCTAGAAACAAGCTCTTCTGCAAGTGGCCTTTACCTTGGCATGGGTCTTATTCCACCACTCGGCTTCAGTGACCTGCTTAAGCTGCTGCCAGTGGCGCTGTACCAGTATTTCAGACTAAACATCTCCAGACAGAGTGTCCAGACAGAAATCCAGGGACATGTGCAGTGTCCTTCTGAAGGGCTTCTGGCCAGCTCAGCGAGTCCCTAAAGCACTTCGGCTCCTAACCAAGTACAATCTGAACAGCTTCTGTACCCACTGCATGAATCTCCCCAAGACAGACATCTTACATGTGTAGTGTTCGTTGCTTCAAGATGCTGTGCCATGTAAATACATCCCTCCCATTTACAAGGCAGAAGTGATTTCCTTCCAATTATTCTGTTTTCCTGTAGTTTGACTAAGTCCACACAACTGCATCAGCACTGAAAGATGGATGAGGACCCAGGACTTTCCGGGTACCAGTCGTGTGCTTAGACCTTTGTATGGCACAGCATTCCAATACAATTGTTTTAACAGAATTAGAATAGACAAATGTAATTTGTTGTTTCTTTACAAGATCTGATAAATAAATACTGGGGGGGAAGGGGAAAAGCCACACACATTAACCCACAATTCATATCTGTTGTCACCTAAACCACCACCCTAAATGTGCTGGGTTGTGGGCTGACGCAGGGCACTGGAGAAGCCCACAGGGTACCACAGCAAAGGCTTCTGGTCAGTTATTTCCTTGCCTCTTCCCACAGCATCAGACGTGTGCAGATGCAGAGGTACAGTTTTCCATTTCCAAGAGGATGGGAGCTCTGGAGGACAAGGCTCCCCGACCACTGCCCAGGGCCAGCGAGCAGCACTGTCCTCTACCACTCCAGTAACGGGTCCCTCTCCTGTCCTCCCAGTCACGTTGTTTTGGCCTTCCTAATAAGAAAACCAGTCAAATTGACTATTACCAGCAGTGATGTAGACCAGCAACACACACACCAATGCACTGGACTGAGCTCCAACAAAGTTATTTCACGAGCGGTCTCTGAAACAGACCCTGTCATTAACTACATTAACCCTGAAACAGGGGGACTGTCTGACAGCCTGGTACGCACACACTGTCCTGCACTAGATAATCACACCAAGTCAACGTATCTTCAGCATTAAATCCTCGCATCTCTTCAGTAGTTTACAGAAACCCTTGTAAGAGGAAGAACTTCAGAGGGAAAAGGAATGAAGGACAAGATGATGTGACTGCGGGAATTCTGTGGGGACAAGGAAGAAGTCAGTTTAAGATGGCAAAAATCACACTGATGCCAGTGACATCCTTAAGAACTGTATTAACCGAAGAACAGAAGCCAACACGTCTGGCTACAACACATCTGCCCAAAAGCCTACACATGCAAACTCCAGGAGGGTTGTTTTCCTCTAGCAGTGACTGTTTACAAAAGCCACATCACCCATCATCAGCATAGGCTCCTGCCAGGGTGGGGGTGTCCTGCAAGACAAGTGCAAGGTCCCCCATTAAGCAAGCAGCAGCAGAGGGAAAGGGAAGGTGGAACTTTTTCAAGCCCAGCCATCCCTAAAGAGGATTTTACTCCTCTCCCCATCTTCACCACCATCATCTCCTCCAATTCATCCCTACAAAATTCCTCATCCTCTCCTGCAAAAAGCAACGTAGCTCCTCACGACCACCTCCAGGTGACCACGCAGCTCCACTACTGAACAAACAGATCCATTTCCCACAAGCA
Organism: Amazona ochrocephala; assembly: GCA_039720435.1. Classification (NCBI taxonomy): domain Eukaryota; kingdom Metazoa; phylum Chordata; class Aves; order Psittaciformes; family Psittacidae; genus Amazona; species Amazona ochrocephala. Next base: position 12,619,489 of record CM077891.1, read on the forward strand.
AATAGACAAGTTCATACCTCGCAGGTTCATCTGGGCATTAGTGACACTCCAGCAGCTTTTCTGCCAACACAGCTATGTGGTTTAGGGTGTGATAAACTGGTATGTCAGTGCCAATACAAGTGCCCCCGTTTATTTTCCTCTGGTGGCAAGGAGGTAGAAGTTAGGCCTGAAGGGTGGATTAAGACATATTGGCAAAAATATGCTTTTGTAGATAAGCTGCATCCAAAGTAGGAGGCTCTTAAAAAGAAAGACACCAGTGAGTTACACAGACCTGGGGCCTCTTGTGCTTCGCAGCTTTTCTTCTCACTGCTACTTCAGGACAAATCCTCCTACCCCCCACCCAGGAGCTTTTTTTATCAGGCTGTTTACACATGCTCAAGTGTCACAGTCAGAAACTGAGTTTCTTCCTACCTGGAGAGCCTGTGGCAGGGTGCTGGCCTCCCCATGGCCAGTGCCAGGCAGGATACGTGCCCTGGCATCCCACGCTTCTAAACCCCCAGTGCTGAGCACAACTATTACAAGTGCAGTAAATCCTACCCACTCTCCTGCTGGGAAACCCGACAGTCTTTCTGCCTTCTTAGTTTAGACAGACTTAGGAAAGAGGAATGAAATTGAGAAGATAGGAGTGACAAAACCAGCAGCTCCTACCAAACACCAGAGTTGTGCTGTTGAACTACACCTGTAGAACCAAAGCCTTTCACCTGTTACACACCAGGGACTATCATGGTAGAAAAAGCTGTGTGATGCCCATTTGACACATCCCGTACAGAGGAACTACACATCAAAGCAGGCTGGTAGGAAAACACAGTTGGATCCATGTGAGGCCTTCTACCACCAAACAGTTTTGAACAGAAAGAAGACCATTCCACACGTCTTTGCTACGTAGGTCACAGCACTGTAATTCAGGATCAGACCAAGCCTTCTAAGCAGGATTTCCACTTTCTTGCATTAATTTTTGCTTTAAACTATTAAGATATCAAAACGCTATCAAAGCCTCAGGTTTTAGAAGAGCTGAAGAAGCCCAGAATGTAACTAGCTTTCCAAACACCCAGCAAGAACTAGCACCTCCATGGTGATTCCACAGCTCGTACAATGCAGCCGAGGCCAATCTGCTCTCCTAACCATTAGCTCTATAAAGAGCATACAGAAATCACAGCAAGATACAGAAGGGAAGGGGAAAGGCCTGACATAGGGAAAGCTTAAGAGAAGGAAGGGGGCTGGACATTTTAACTCCCAGGCCTGTACATTCACACAACCTGCAGAATTAAGTAAAGCCTTAATAAAGTTACTCATCCAAAGCCCTTGGGTGTGTTGGACTGACACTACACCAGGCCTGTGTAGCCCATCAACATCTCTCTCGCTGTTCCTGCACCAGATCCTCCATCCCTGAGCAGCACCCAAGGCACACCACCATCGCCACCATCACCACTCCAAACTCCTTCTCAGCACTGCTTTCCTGGTGCGATTATGAAGCAAAACATAATCAAGTTATTAGAAACAAGACAGGTTTTGGAAGATGGACTCAGCACTCGGCCTAGGCAGAAACTTGTCTCTAAAAGCACATTATTAGACTGTTTTAGCGAGCAAACCACCTTGAGTTATGAACAAAATGATCAAGTTGATGTTTAAATTGCCTGCACATGTTTAATACTATTCCTGGTGCATTTCTAATTGCTTAGGCAGTTCTTAGAAAGTAAAATACACAATCTAGAACACATGTTCTGGATTATTTTTCACAAATTACTTCATAAATTTAAAAAGTTTATCCTCCTTCTCCCCAAGAATAAAATAAAATGAAAAAATAAAGAAAAAAACCACCACCTTCAGGGAATAAACCCTGGAAGTATTAATAAAAGTTCTGTTTTCATTTCAGCACGCATCTTTCCCTTTATTCTACATCCCTCGACCCTGGGAACGGAAAGGAGGTTCTGGCTATAAATCAAACTAACGCAAGGTAGCCAGGTCCAGCATCACTCTCTCCCGAAGTCCTGCAGCCCCCTCAGCGATCTGAGACACCTTATTAGCAAATAATAACAACAATAATAGCGATGCTGATGGCGGGGCCAGCAGGGACCCCCTGGGCACAGCCACACGCCCCGAGCGCGTTCGCCTCGGAAGCGGCGCGGGGCCCTCGGCGGTGCCGAACTCCCCCCGGTGCCCCGGGCGGGCGAGGCCGAGCGCCCCGGGCCGGCCCCGGTGGAGCCTCCCGCGCTCCGCGGAGCCGCCCGCAGCCGCGGAGCCGCCGGGCGCAGCCGCCCCGGGCCGGGCAGGGGCCGCTCCCGACCCCACATTGTTCCCCGTCCCCGCTGCCGGCGCGGCGCGGCTCGGCTCAGCGCGGCGCTGCCCGGCCCCGGCCTCCTCCTCCTCCTCCCCTCCCTTCCTGCTGCAAACTTCGCTGCCCGCCCCGGACCTGCTCCGGCCCCAGCTCGGGCCCCGGCCCCGGCTCGGGCTCCGGCTCCGACTCGTAGTCTTCCTCGTCGGCGCTCGCAGACATGGCCATGGCTCATGGTGGGCCCAGGCGGAGCCGAGCTGACATGGCTGGAGCGGCGCTGCTGGCGGAGCCCCGCTCCCCGCACACACACACACACATGCAGGAGGAGGAGGAGGAGGAAGGGGGGCCGTGCATATTCATGCTAGGCAGCCAGGAAGGGGCTGGCCCTGCCGGCACGGCCAATCGCGGCTCGCTCGCACAAAGCCGGCCTGCGGGGACAGCGCGGCCGCTCGGCCGGGGCAGCGCCGGCCGCCCCCCACCGGGGCCCGGAGGGGGATGGTGGTGGTGATGGTGGCTTTAAGGCCCCGGTGGCAATTAGCCCCCCGCTGGTAATTAGCCCCGCGATCGGCCGAGGGGGCCGGGCCGATGCTCGGCCTGCCTGGGTGTGCCGAGCGGGGCGGGGCGGGGAGGGATGCGCGGCCGCCCGCAGGGTGCTCGGCGCTGCACGGGCTGCCGGAGACAAAGGATGCGCGCACAGACAGACAGACACACAGCCCTCGCTACCTGCCGGCTCGCCTCCTGCTGCCGGGGTCGGGACGGGAGGAGGGAACCTCCATCCCTCGGGAGGAGGAAAGGCACGGAGCAAACTTCGGGATTGCAAGTGATGCCCCTGCTGCATCTCTTCACGTTGGGAAGGATGGAAGAGGATGGGATGGGTTGGGATACAAGGCAACTCGGCTTGCAGAGCTGTTCACATCTGGCCTCACCCCCTTTCCTGCTTGCTCCTGAGGAACCATTTCCAGCCCTACCCTGACCCACCAGTCAGGTTTCACTATAAAATACCCTCCCTGCAGTACGAGATGTTACACATCGGTCCACCAGGGACCTGTTCTAGATCCAAAGGTCACAGTAGGGTCAGCACCTCAACCGGACATTGCCTTCGCCCTTGAGAGCTTGCAGCTGAGGGTCAAGACACAGAGGCCTGGATTTGAGCACCGAGATTCAAATTTCCCATTGGATTTATGGGCCTGCTTTCAGGGGAAATCCCGATTCCATGCAAGTTGTTAGGATTTTGCCTCCGGCTTCTACGCCCACAACACAGAATTAAAACAAGATTAAATATTTGCATGTGCTGAGCAACCACGAAGCCATAAGAAGCACATCTAATGGTCCCTGCATGGAGATTTTTGTCAAACTAGTTTCAGTTCAGCTCCCTGGTCTGAATTACCACATGGCCACATAACCACTTCAAGTAGCCCAGGAGAATAGGCAGCGACAGGCAGGAGCTGGTGGCAATGCTGCCTCAGGCCCACTCGCAGCCCTTGGGACACCATGATCTGCACAAAGCCTGGTCACTCAAGTAACAAAATACAGTCAAACTTTAAGCATGCCTTTACAGGCGACTGCTGATAAAGCCAAAGTGACTCATGAATGATGTCCCTTCCTTATTCTGAATACCTTACATATCCACTGCCTGTATGTCTGCCCTCTCACAAACTCGAACTATGGATATGTGAGGGTGTTCTCCCAGTTCTGCTCATCTGCGATGCCAGGAGCGAAGCATTTACTTGCAACACATTATGGTTGGGTACGTTCAGCCTGTCTCCTCAGGTTTCTCTCTTCCCCCATTGAGTTCATACACAACCAGGAGCAGATGAAAGCTGAGGCACGAAAGGCATGTGCCTAAGGCCCTGGCTTTCAGAATCACAAGGCAGTATCAGAATCCAGTCTGTTTTCTGGATTCTGGAGGGGAGAGGAAGGGGGGATGCATGTCTCATGATAGGGCTACAAAGGAGAGCTTTACACGATGCAGCAAGGATAACCAACACCATTACAGTAGCGATTGTGGTTCATTATCCAGTTGGCCTCCAGCAGAGGCAGGAGAACAGATGACATCCATAAGGAGGATGCCTGGTCCCACTCCTGCCAAAACCCAAGTCTCCATCAGCCTGTGCCAATTCCATGTGAGGCCCTACATAACCCGCTTCACACTTGTTCATCCCCCCAGCCTTTCAGCTCCATAACCCAGACAGGAGAAAAAAGACAACTTGTGACACCCCCCAAGGACAATCCACCATGGCAAAACGTCATTCATAGCACGTTAAAGTCATGACATGGATCGTCCTACTCCTCTCATCTGCAACACATACAGGCACTCTGGGTATATCTGCATCAGCCTAACTGGGCTGCAGCAGGTCCCTAAGTGTAACCCACACTGAAGCTCACTCCTCAGCCACCGGAGAGTGTGTTCCACTCTGCTGCTTGCAACTGGAACACAAGTGACAAATGAGCTCTAATTACAAAGCCCGCATTAGGAGTGAAGCCACACATGCCAACAAGATCTCGGAATCATTTCCAACTGCTAGGAAAACTTTGCAGAGATGGTGTTTCAAAAAGCCCATTAGGATAGGATATGACATAAAATAGTAAACTGGGAATTGGGGCAGGGGAACAACACAATAAAAGAAACTTTTCTGATGATAATTGCTCTCAAAAGATACAAGAGCAGCTAACCATTCAAAGAAATATTTAACACACAGGAAGAACTATTAAGAGAGCATTTTCCAGCTCGATTCTTTCAGCTTGTCTACACTAGAGAACACTAAATTACAACAAATAGTGAGCAACAGCGTGTATTTGACCAGCCTGGTGCAGTTAACATCAGCTTAGAAAACAAAATAAGCAGCCCTGACCCTGGTCATGCCTGTATCAGTGTAACTGTGTCCACACTTCAGCTTTGCATGATACAATTCAGTAATAAATAACATCCTTAATTAAACTGCTGAATGAGCCTTAGTGAAAACTGCAGGAAAAGAGACAGTACCTTCTATTCTCAACTGTTGCTTTGATTGCACCTCACCTGAAGTCATGTATGTCTCATCAATATCATAATCTCCTCCACAGAAACCAATTATGTTGTCACAAACTGAGACGATACCCTCAAGCAAAGAATAAACTGTGGGAGCAGATGAGTGCCAAAGAACCAGATTTTATTCTCATGCAAATATCCTTAAGTAGTAAAAACCAAGGGGGGGAGGGGGGGAGGAAGACTACAACCCCTACCTGGTACTCACTCTGAGCATCCCTCCTACCACCAGATTGCAGCCAATGCTAAACAGGATCCATGCTTTTTTGCATGAAACACCAGAGTTCATGATTCTATGATTCTCAATATGAGGTGAAATAAAGTTTCATGTGGCACAAACACCTTTGGTTAATCTGCCCTTGAAACTTGTTATGTATCTCTATAGAATACTGTATTTAGCTGGTATTAGAAAAAATATTTACATGGAAACAATTGGAAAACAACCTCAAACTTGTTTATATGCAAGCCCTTGGATAAAGATCTTGTGATGTCAGCTGCTGCTGCTTTCTGCAGGCCAGCACACATGTCTCTGAAAAGGAAACCCACTGAGATGTTTATGAATCACTATTATTGACCTGTATCAGAATAAGAGAGTTACCCAATAGCTTTCCAGGGTTCATTGTTTTGGTGTAAGTGTCCATTCACATGAAATATGATCTTAATGGTTGGGCCTGGGCAAATTTCGTGTCACTTTTCTCAAGAGTTCTAGCCAATATTTCAGTCACATTCTCAACACCAGCAGTGACATTCTGACAACCTAAATATCCATCTACTATCATGATCTTACTACTTCCTACTATCTATCTGAAGTATGACACAAGAGTCCTCACCGGATGCACCGAGTACCCATCACAATCTCTTTATTAATCAGTCTGATTGATCAACCTTAAATCAAATAAAGTAACTCAAGACAAGACACAATGATTGCTCCCTCCATGTGATGCCTACTGCACATACATTCCCCAACCAGCATCCAACAGAGGACAAGCAAAGGCAGCAAGGGTTGTATGACTATCTCTTGAAGGACAACCATGGACTATCACAGTGTTGTAGAGGAGCAGCAGCAGCCCAGAATGTGCTGACAGTAACTCACTCACTCTATCTCTCTAATAGGCCTTAAAAACCAAGCACCCCCTCCCAAATCCCAACATCCTGTCATCTTAAAAACCTAATAAACAAAATTGCAGAGTAGTGAACCATCAAGTTCATCTACTACACAAGACAGGCTCTTCTCTACTGGAAGAGCCACAGCATGACTGGGACTATCCACTGGGAAAAGGAAGGAAACCCTGCTATGCTTTCTTCTTCCACAGAATGATTCCACAGCACAGTCTGTGTTTCCAGGAGCCATATTCTGTCAGTAAAAGCAAAAACTAGTGAAATAGGCTCCTAAGGAGATAAGAAATGACTGCCACGCTGTGGAGGAACATGCAAATAGATGGGGCTGAAAGAGTGGATTAACCAGAATATGTAACCTGCTTTCCTGGAAGTGCACTCTGACACATGGAATGCTGCAAGACAGTCATAGAATAATAGAATAGTTAGGGTTGGAAAGGACCTTAAGCTCATCCAGTTCCAACCCCCCTGCCATGGGCAGGGACACCTCCCACTAAACCATGGCACCCAAGGCTATGTCCAACCCAGCCTTGAACACCGCCAGGGATGGAGCATTCACAATTTCCCTGGGCGACCCATTCCAGTGCCTCACCACTGCAGATGCCAGAGAACAGCGTGCCCACATTCTGGTGCATTCCATGACTACAGATTCTGTCCCAGTTCAGCCAGGCAGCTCCTTCAAGGCAAGAATCTCACCTAACTCTGCTTGTTAAATGCCACATGCAGCTACCAAACTGATTAACAGCCTAAAACGCCATTAGGAGTTGAACGTTGTCTTTGTACCTGCTTTATCATGGGCACGCTTCTGTGCTAGCCACAGAAAACTCACACTTAATTTTTCACTAACTGCACAGATTCTACCAGTGTTCCATTAGAACGGCTACCAAAACCATCTAAAGAAAACTACTCCTTAGATTAGGTACAAACCTCACTCGTCAATAATCTCATTTGAAATGCAACTGAGACGTTAAGTAAACTACACCAATAAATGGAATAACGAGTTCATACACTGTTTTCTGAAGGAGTCCTTTATCCTCCAACATCTTTAGAACTTCCTGGGACTTCTGCTGCTAAAATGACTCTCCAGAATACTCATCAAAGTGTCCAACCTGTGGGCAGCAGCTTTAAAATCTAGAGACCAAACTCAAACATTCAGAGGCAAACAAGTGGTAAGCAAAGGAAAAGCCCAAGTACAGTTTGCTTCATGAGAGCTCAGGTGCTCTGCTGTCACCTACAAACCTGACTTGGATACGTAGGGAAGCATCCAGCATATAAACAACCAAACCACAGTAGACTCTGCTTTAATCAGAATTTATCCCTACCTTCTTTTGTATTTGTTGGTTTTCAAAAAGGAGAGCCCTTCTGTACCTCTTCTATCTGGTCTACTAATGCCTGCAGGAAAGTCATGAAGTTGAAACGAGACTTCATTTATATTCTCAGCAGCATTTAATTTCTATGTGCTATGGAACTAAAAGGAAGCCATCTTCTCAGGGACAGAACATACAATTCAATTCTGTTCTGAAAAGTGCCCACAGGATTAATGTCCATAATTGTGCAGCACGTGGAATGACAAACGCCTTCCCCATTGCTCTGCCAATGTGCTTCGATCCAGAAACCAAACTATTAAATCTCAGCTACGTAACTCAAAGCTTCAATGGTTTTAATGTCGGGGTGGGGAAAGTGTGAGGATACTGGAATACTTCAACTAGATGCAAACCTGAGCTTTTTGTTCGGTTTTGTTGGCCAACTCAGCACTGGAGACAATGTACACAAGCGCCTGGTGACAAAACTGAGACCTGGCAACTTATTTCACACACATTAAGAAAGAGGTCTTGAGACCAAAGGAGTTTTTACCCGCTCTTTTACTGCCATGAAATAAAGAGAAAGCTGCTCTCTTGAAAAACAGGAGTCAAGATGTAGTTGGGAAGAATTCCTCTTACTGAATATTCATGCATATGGTAGAAGAATCACAATGGGACAGGAGACATAAATCTTCTCGTGTGATACTTGGAGCACAACAGCTTGAAAATACAGATGTCTGTTCATTTTTCCCAATCCATTCAAATTTCTGCTCAGAGTCAAAATGGCTCTAATTTACCTATTTGATGGATTAATCACATAAAGGCATTGGTCAGATTTCAAAGCAAGTGGCTGCGAGTTGATAAGAAGGGAAAATATGAAGTCAAAGATGGAAGATTAAGAAGGTGCTCATTCAAGTCCTTGCTATTTATAATTACCCCCTGAAGGGACACAATATTTCAAGCACGGCCTCTTAAGGTGAGAAATAATCTGTCAAGTCACCAGGCAAAGCTTTTAGAGAAACACTGAGGCAATACACAGTGAAGCTCTTTGGGCACGTTCTGTATGATACACATACAGCAAAACCTGAAACTCCTCTGGCCTGCATGGAGTTACCACAGAAATGCATTTGTCTGGAGGACGAATGTTCATTAGAGACTGAAGCAATGCTAAATAAAACAAACAAGTCAGGCAAGGAGCTGCCCCAGGAAAGCAGATGCTTGACAGAAACCCCCAGGAGCTTCACCAGCCTTTACTCCTTTGCGCAGTACCCGAAGCACTCTTTGGTTCTGGTGCATGAGTTTTTCTCCTGCTCCCAAACGTAGCAGGGAAAGGGCTCAGTTTCATACAGCTACTGTGGGAAGTCCCCTGAACAAAACCCCCCCAAACCTCAACTATGTGGTTTTGTTTCTTAATCGATCTGTCAGGAGCCAGATCTGGGGTATCTTTCCGAACAGCTTTCAGCTCTCTCCTACCACATGGTAGCTACAATCCTACAGTAGGAAAAGAACAGAAATTATTCAAGATTATTTAAATCACTGATTCCAATCGCAATTTACATCAGCGAAGAGAAAAACAAATTTGAATTTATTTTAATCCTCCTTTTCCTTTGTACTTCAGTTATTTTCTGCAAGAGAAATTAGTTATTAGCATCTGGTAACTACCAAGAAATGCCTGATTTGCACTGGATGATGAACTTTCCAATCAGGACTTTTTATCAACAAAAGGATTCACAATACACACGTTTGTATATGCAAATCTTCCTGCAGACTACTGGCATTTAGAATTGCTGTTGACACCAAGCAGAGTTCAGGCAGTGCTGTGTGAGATCACTTCAAACACCTTTAAGCTGGTCCCTGGCAAGGACAAAACGTGACAGTTTTAATCCCATTTTTGCTCCCGTGCCACTTGGAATGATGGATCTAAACTGTATTTGAATCTCACCCAGAAAAATACATCTTACAACAAATTACACAGATTGCTTTGCTGTATTTCTGCTATTTCCCTCCCCCAACCCTCTTCCCAGATTTCTTTCCAGCACTAGGAGGACTCCATTTTTACTTTAATGCTTAAATGCTTGTTTTTAATTGTCAGCATTTGCTTTCTAACACATTCATATTCCCACAGGAAGTACCCTGAATAGATCTCCAAGGACTGGTCTCTCTTAGGGGATTTGGCAGAGTTTTCCCACTGCTACTATGAGGAATGTTGCTTTCCTGGTGGTAGCCCCTGGGCAGGCTCCTGAAACTGATGCTGTTTTGATGTTGTGCCATTTCTACGTGCTCAGATCTGTTGCAGACACCACTCTGGTTAAAACACTAATTGCTGGAACTAGCGCCTCACTGCTCCTGCTCTATGGGTGGAGCTGGCCCAGCGATAGCTATGGTAGGAATTCTTAGTAAGCAAGCAAGTAAAAACTGGAAGTATTTATTCAAAGGTTTTCAGGAATGTTCTTTGTCCACCTAGCGCCTCTCCCCCTGCATTTAAAGAAAACCCAATGTAAAACAACGCTCAACACTTGTGAAAAATCACATTCGTTTCAAGTTGAAGTTCAGCAAAACACTTCAGTTTATGCTTTTACCCCCTAATTTTTGCAGAGAATCAGATTTATTGCGTCCACTGATTCTTTGTCCATTTACTTACTATTTCTTGAGTTAAATCCGACACATACTGTTGTGTATATGTTCAGATTGGAGCCTTACATGAAGGAACTCTGTTATTAACAACTGGCAGATCTTCTCCCTTCCCAGCACTTCTAATGTGAAATACCATGAATAGGGGAAAAGCCTCCTTACTGGAAAAAAGCCAGCGGACACATGAACGTGCCCAAGGACCTCAGTGGGCTTCACATCTAGAGATGGTGACTAACACCACTGCTGCTTATTACTTCAAATACAAGTTATTTCTAAGAGCCTAACACCCTTTTCACCACAGGTGTCTACCGTTTTTCTTATGTGCTGCTTATTCCAGCCTATGCACAGTGATCAGAAATCTTATTTCCAGCCTAAATCTATTTATAGTAAGCTTATACACACTTCTTCTCATGCCAACACAGTCCATTAGCTTAAATAACTCTTCCACTCCCCTGGTGCTTACACTCCCCAAAGTACTTAACAATCATCTCCCCCTTCAGCTTCATTGTGCCATGTCGAACAAGACATGTTCTTCTAGCCTCCACTCCTAAACATCACATCTTTAATACTATTTGTGTTTGTGGAGTCCCATATCCACCCGCATCTTGAAACTGCCTATAGTGAAACCAGAACAGTGAGAGAAATGATCAAACATATGGTACGGTTTGTGTACCAGAAAAGAGGGAAATTACCAATGTTTTTCAGCTTGGGACTGAGGAGGGGAAGACTGAGAAGCAGTAACAGATACATAAATAAAATATCATTGATAGCACAGAGAAGCTGAATAGAAATCTCATCCAGATTTCTGAAAATGCAGGATAGAGAGGGCATGAAGTGCATTTATCATATTAAGGGACATCTGAAACAACATCAGGAGGTACTTATCTACACAGGGTAGAGATGCCACAGAATGCTGTGTTGATCAAAAAGTCCAACAGGTTCCACAAAGAATTAGGTAAATTCACAGGGGGGTAAATATTCTACACCAGGAGACACTAAACACAAAAGATGAAGAGACAATCGCCCAGCTTAAGTGGGAAGATAAGCAAAGGAAAGATGGATGCATGTCTGCTGTGCTCTTACAACTCCTTCAATAGCTGCGACTGGCCACCATCAGAAACAGGACACCAGGCTACAAGGACTGGCTGGTCTGATGGGGCATGACTAGCTCAGCCTTCCATCAATCACACTCATCAGCCTTTTGCTCTGCCTCTGGCAGGGTAGTCCCAGGAGTTAATCCTTCTTGTCCAGATGCATGGATGTGTCTGTAGAACTGTGAAAATAGATGTTTAATAAAAATAATGGAGAAAAAACCAAACTGCTGTAAGACACAACTCACTAGTGATGGGAATCAGATGCTGCCCATGGTAACAGGAAAGTAGAGTCAAAAACCCCCTTTCATTGCACCCTCCAACCCCCAAAACAACAGCAAAAACCCAACCTGAGAGAGGTCTTCCTCCTGGGTTTGTTTTACGATCACTTGTTCTTCCTGGTCCTCATGCACTGATACAAAGCTATGAACATTATTTGCATTGCCAATTGTAGGGCAAGTTGGGGTTTTATAAACAAAAAACATAATCCAATCAAAATGTCAGTTGTGGCCTTTACTAACAGTGTTCCTTTAAATATGAATATTACCATTTCTGTGTTATACTTCTCTAGTATCTTCTCTTTAAATCAACAGGTTAAATTAACACAGAGAAGTGTATGAACATCAGAAAACCAGCCACATATTGCAGCACTGTCAATCAGCGACTGAAAATCACCACTTCACCTCCTGCTCACCACCAGACCTATATATATATTTGGACACTTTATCATTACAAATGCAGCTTTGATCCAGGTTAGAGAGATGAGAACCTGGTTCGTGGTCTGCATTTCTAACTCTTCACAGAACAAGAGAGTCCAAACATATCTTAGTTCTTTATAGCTGCTGTTCATATAGACAACTACAGATCTTTATCACAATAAAAACAGAAGGCACTGCCATAGAATGTAATTACATGCTACTATAGTTGACCGTTGTCTTCCAGAATAGGAAATGGGTTGAAAAATGCATGGTTTCTGCTTGGGCCATACTCCGAGTTCCTAAAATAAAACGCTACCCTGTTCCCTGTGCAGACAAAATGGGAACCCTGGTATTGCAGGGCTGAGCAATCTTGAGTGGGCTTCAAGATCTGGCTTGATGCTGTCAACTTCTGCACCAGTGATCTGCCTTGTGTTGCACCAGGGCAAACCGGGTTTAGGTTCTGGTCTCTTTTCACATCACCTACAAGCTCACATCCCAGGGATGGGGAAGGAGTTACTTTGTTAGGATGATTTCTTACTCCTCTTTAGTCACTTAAGAGCCCAAAACCTCAAGGTAGCACACACTATGGAGTTCTCCCTTTCGGACAGCAGGCTACCATCACAAAAACCCCACAGGTAACACTCAGCACTCCACAAACAAGGGCAATGTACTGCTGCACAAGCCCCTGGCAAAGGAATAGGGATGGGTTTCCATATCCACAGCTGTATCCATGCTCTGCAACCAGCTGGGAAAAAATATGCTGTCTAGTCTGAAGGTACATAAACTGTCAATCAGGCATCAGGACAAGTAGGTTTCAAGCACCCGCTTGGTCCCACATTCCTGATTCCTTGAAGAGGCCTAACTTAGGATCACTGTACACAGCCAAATGCTGAGTAAAGTCAAACATTTTGGTAAATGAACCATTACCACGCAGAGCCTCCTGAAAATGGACTGCTTTCTCTTACCCTACAGCTAAAAGAAACAGGCAGGTTCTTGCTGCTTCTGAAAGAACATTAGCAACAAGGAAGAAAGAAAGGTGACTGCTGGAGAGTAATTATTGTGCTAAATGATTATCAATAAATTACAAAGTACAAAGGACTCCAAAAAGCTCCATAAAGATGAATAAAGATGATCTGGAAGAGGAGCCTATGAATCACACCCCATTTCTCTATTACCATAAAACAATAATGTTTCCTACACTTTACTATGAAACTCCGCTGAGGGTGTCACAGATCTTTATAAACATTAATTTCACCTCACAAGCTCCCAGGATGGAAAGCACCATCTCCACAGGGAAAAGCTCCGGGAGCAGAGATGTGTCATTTGCCTTACGTAACACCAAGAGGCTGCAGCAGAGCTGGGGACAGACCCTTGCCTCCCATTTTGAACACTAACCACAAGACCAAACGTCACCCATTTGGTTTATCTCTTCACAATAACATTTTTGATCATTACTTCTCTTTCTTTCCTCGGTGAATAACTTTTCTGGATGGCAAATTGCAGTATAACTGACAGCCCAAATGTCTTTAAGAAAGGAAGATGGGAGCGATGCTGCGCAACAGGACCACAACATCTGAATGGGCCTTCTGCGTACTCAAGTTACACGTCCTGCCCGTTACACCTTATCCACTGTGAACTGTGGTTGAACATGTTTCTTCCCTAAACCCCAGAATTTCGGTCTTCAAGAAACCATCCTGCAGCACAGCACTGTGCACACTTGGCATGCCACACCAACACCACACAAAAGAAACTGTGACTCAGTTTTCAAGGGAAATATTATTTGCTGCCTCAAAAATCATCTCAGCTATTAAAGGCACGCTCGTTCCAAAGCAAGTCAATGTAGCTAACCCCACCCTGCCACAACTTGGGCTAGTCACACAGTTTATATCACTCCCTGTCCCTACTCCAGGCCTCTTTCACTTCAGAGTTCTCCCCCCTTGCTCTAAGCTTTTCCTGCTCCATCCTTCATCAGTACTTGCCTCTCTCCTCACCCTGCTCTCTAGCTGTTTCTAGTCTCTTCCTCTCCTTTCTTTACAGTCATTTCCATTTCCTTTGAAATGTATTGGCATTAAATGCTGGCTTTATCCTTCCTTCTCCATCTGCTGCTCTTGCCTTTCTAAATCTCTTCTAGAGCCTTCTCTTGGGAGAAGGCAAGAGCCATGTTTTACCATTTATTGCCTTCTCTGTCAGGGTTTCAGTTCCTGTTTCTTTCTGGAATCAGACTATTCTCCTCTCTCTGGAAGCTGATATAATAGCTACAGTGTCTTCTTAACAGGCCCACAAGAGCTGGTACCATGCTGCATTGTATCTGCTGCTCCTTTTGAATGCAAGTATCCCAGGAAAGGCACTGTTAAGCAGTTGGCATTTCTCCTATATACTGCAAGAGCAATACAAGAAAGCCAAATTACTGCTAGGTTTTACTCCCCTGCTTTGCACACAGCATTTGTGGAACCTTCTGGCCACGGAGACTTGCTCCACCAGCTACAGTGCAATTTGAAAGGGAGTTTCCCCCTCCCTAAGGGTTTTCTTCTCTGCAAAATCTTCTATTTCATTATCAGGATTGACAGGGAACAAAGGAGAAATAACCAAGATTAACTACTACCACTGCCTTTACTCTGTTTTGTCTTTCCAACATATTTCCCTTTTGGGCTCAAATGTTCAACTCTAAGAGGTGTCTTCCTCACCTGTTCACCTGGCCTCTGTTCCCAGACAGGAGAAAGAGCTGTAGTGGAAGATGACATGGACAGTTGCCAATTAGAAGAGCAACAGCAAACTCCTTTTGGGAAGCAAGCAGCCATATCTGCACCTGTACCTTTTAACTAAAACATGAGACATAATGCAAACTGATCACAGATTAAACAAAGAGACTATGATGAGAATGGTGAAAGGATTTTTTCCTGTTACAAATTCTGGGTTATTTCCAACTTCAGTCCAAAGCCCGACCTTCTTTGGAGGTTTTCCTTGTGCTTGCTATTAGATGATGTGTTCAGTTGTTACTGTACACTAACGCTGCGAATGCTGCCTCCTAAAAGGCTTTGCTTTCACAAAGGCTCGAGGAAAATAAACACCAGAAAGTTAAAAAGAACCCCTTGCAGCCAGCACAATGGATTTGCAAAGAGGGATAAGATTTAAGTCACAAAACCCCACAAATCTTTTACAGTTACAGTGATGCTGCCAATGCACAGAAATAAAATACAAGAAATGAACCATTTATCAAGGATTCCAGAATAAAGTGAACAAGAGCATTAGCAAATGTCAAAGCTTATAAACACCTTGAAACACTGAGATCCATGCTTCTTCCATGAGCTCCAAAGATATGGCACAAGAGTCAGGGGTTTCTTAGCTTTGTTTTATACATTTCACACAGCAGCTTTGCTCTGGTCACAGTGATTTTGCTTTACTCAGTGCCTGGAGTAGGTTTTGACTGATGAATGAACAGCAGCTATCAAAGCAGTGGAGTGGAGACTCCAACACCTATTCCTCTCCAGGTTTTCCACTGTTTTTAACCAAATGTTTGAAACACAAAGCATACTGCTATGGATTTACGACAAGCTAAAAGGGAAACACGTATTTAACAAGATAGAGCTTATCTGCAAGGCGCTCAGCTAAAACCCAACGAGAAACCAAGAAGGAACACGATATGCTCATTCGGCCCCACTCTCCCTTGGCAGTTTGATGGTTATGTCTCCTACCTCCCATCTGAAAACAGAATCCTCGTGGCCACCAGTGATAATCCGCAAAGCCACGACAAGTGCGGCGCCACAGAGAGGGAGAACAGGGACAACAATTCCCTCAATTATTTGGGAGTTCTTTGCAATAACAACAGCAGATTTGCAGCTCAAAGCTTGATTTAACTGACTGACCCTTCCAGCCTTTCCAAAGAAATTAGATATTATAACACTAATGCAGTGAAAAATGCAAGTAAAAATAGAAGCGATGAGACATCTTCTAAATAAGCAAAGCTGCTTTTACAGCATGCTGAATAACGGAGTGTGGTAAACACACCACTGTTATAAATAACATCCAGCCTTTTAGCATTGTTCTTTGCTTCATTATTTCAAACTCTTTAGAAGCATTAATGAAGCAAGCCTCACGGTTCCCCTGCACAGTGAAGAGATTTACACCCATATACAGAGGAGAAACGAAGATACAGGGACAGAAAACACCTCTCCACAGTTACAGTGGCCCAATTGTGCTGAGAATTCATTCGGGAGGTCTCACAGCGCAAGAGAAAGCACCATCGTCTCATGTCCAGATGCGAGTGCTTTTTAAGTGACCAGTTTATCACTTAGGATTTACACATTGTTGAGCTTTGCATAAAATCTGGCATCACCACTTTCACAAGTAACCATCACTAGTAAACGACCAAGACACACACACGTGTTTTATACTGAGCAGTAAGGCCCAAACATACTATTTTTAAATGGGAAGAAACAATTTCTCTCTGCTGAGGCACTTCCATGTTCAGCTTCAGCACTTAACCAAGAAACGTTTAAAAGTCACATTTCATGTTAAAACTGGTAGCAACAACCACAGTGTCACACACAGCACTTTGTTAGGTTAGAGATAACCAAGCACCAAGGCACAACAATGATTAGTAAGAAATGACTGTGTCTCGTTACCTTCGGGGACTTCTTGGGCCAGCTGACCACAGGGACACCCGAAATGGCAAGATTTTGGTCATCATCAGCATGTTCCTTCAGGATGTTCTGTTACAAACGAAAAGGCCTTTATTAACCAAGGAAACATTTCTCCAACCGAAGAGCGCAGTCTTACAGCAGGCAATATTCCACCCTGATGAAAGGCAGAGTGACAAGATCCCTGCTGACTTGTTACATCTCTGCAAGTTACTTTTGCTTCCAAACTTTCAATTCACACCGAAGCTCTCACACCTGTCATTAAGATCCAAGATGTGAAGGTTCTTCAGAACAGATAGCAGAATGAGCCATGAATTACCTCAAACATTACAGACTTCTTTACAATTGGTGTATCCAAAGGACTGGTGTGCTTCCGCTGCCATCAGTCTAATACTAGTATGATCTCTCCCCCTAAACTGCAGCTCAACAAATCAGGAAACACCCCAACAATCACCACAAGCAAACACCACCTCTCCCAGTGAAGGCTGCAGAAGACCTGAGAAGCATCTAGGCTCTGCCACCATTATTTCTGCAGCCACAGGGCATCATGTGTGCAGTTTAGGGCGACCATAGAATCATAGAATAGTCAGGGCTGGAAAGGACCTTAAGATCCTCAGATGCCCGAACATTCAGCTAAGCCAAGATAACAGAAGTGTGCACTGTAACCTTTCATCTTCATGCATGTTCCAGAGCACCATCATTTCCACTGGCCTTCCTTCCACACTGACCAGGCAGAGCTACTGTGTTCACTTTATGTGCTTAGACAATGCATCCAGGACCCCGAGTATTCACTAGGAAAGGATCTGACTGGGCAGTAAGGAAAACTGACTTGTCTCCCTTCCTTCCTCCCCCACCAAATCCTTCTGCTTTGATGCACTGTCCTAGAAATTTCATGAGTGGGTTGCACTGCCTTACACAGTTTCTACCGCTGTGAATCACTCCCATGACCATATAACTCAACACAGAGGTGGGGGAAGAGCTCTAACAGTACTCAACTGTGCAGCTGGAAATAGTCCACACTTGCTTCCCATGACTCTCTACATTCTTACTAACCAAGCTAGAGTTCTTCATTTGGAATTCAGGTAGCTGAAGACAACAACAAATGAACACAAAAACCAAGTGGGAAGGAGGATTCTGCTGTGCTGCTGAAAACTGACACCCAAATAAGCACTAACAGATTAAAGTGGGGAAAAAATGCTCCAATAAACCCAGAATTGCAGGTTGGAAATCACCTTGTAATAGAATTCAGGAGATAACCCCAGACAATGAAGTTCAGCGGTGTTGTCACCAAGTACACAGATTTCTTGAAAACAGCTTAATTAGACAACAATAGGCACCAGGCTCTGTCAGTCCCCAGTGTACAGCTTAATTATTAGAAACTTCACACGCTATACAAGAGCTTAAAACACAGTAATTGTTTTAATAGGAAGCACAGTTGGAATTCATCTGTAATCATCCAACTAGTGCCTGGAGTACGACGGCGTGTTCCAGGCCCCAAGAGCCTGAGCAGGCAGACTAGCATCCAAACTGGGGTTTGGAGGAGCGTCCCTGGGGCTGGCTTGCTTCCCCTGGGGCTCAGGCAACCTGCTGGATTGAGCCCAATTCCCCCGACTATGCTTCAATGAGAGATGCTAATAGACTAATAGACACTGCAGCACACCAGCACAGCGCTGCTGCTGCTTCAGATACTATCACACCACTAAAAGGCTGTTCTTGATACTGATTGCTCTGAAAGGAGCACCCAGGACCAAAATAAGCACTCCCAGTACAAGCCCAGTTTCGTCAGCCCAGCACTGTGGCTGCACTCAGGAGCTTGCATAGGCACAGCCTGGCTGGTGAGGAGTAAAACGCAGCTTGCCTCAACCTGACCATGATCGGTCTCTGTTGTGCGCCTCCAGCCCTGTATTCTCTGAGTGGAATGGCTAACAGCTTTCACAGAGGGGCTAGTCACTGGCAAATTAAGTCTTGGCTGAGCTGAGGTTAAGCGAGCACCTCTTGTCTCGTGTCCTTTTTATCTGAGAGAGTGGTCACTGCATTAACTGAACTGCGACCACATTCTGAGTCAGTTTTCAGTCCTAAAACCAGAGAGGTCTTTAGTATTCCAATAACAAAGCCAAAATTCTACAGAGCAAGGTGGCAGCTCGAAAACCATATAAACAAAGGACAAATTAACCCCCCTTTAACTTTGCTACTCTCCGATTTGAAAGCACGTAAGACAGAAAACCTTAACGCTTCCACTAACAACTGTCAGAGACACTGAGTTCAATAGAAAGCAGAGTATATTCCAAGAACTTGGCAAGATAATGAAGGTTTCTTGTTATCATATGTATCACGTGAAAATATTATCCAAGAAGAAGTGTAAAACTATGGCAGTTTATCATCTCAGCCAGCCGAAAACAACGGATGTCTGAGCAGCAGAACCATAACCACCGAGTGCAGTGTCAAGTGGCAGTGCACAACAGGCTGGAGGAAGCAGACTTGGGTTCACCTGCTCGAAAAACAAGAGAAAAAGAAGATAAAGCAAAGCCACAGGGCTCCAGTTAGACGCACACTGCGCTGCTCAACCAGCACAAGGCTGCCCGATGCTCTATGCTTGAAGGCTGTGGTGACAACAGCAGCTCTGAAGGAAAGAAAGTGATTAAGCATGTAAGAATTCAGCTTAGCCATTAATTTCAAAAGCACAGCAAGCAATGACTCCCCTGAACTGCATGCAGCAGAGGGAGATTTTTCCCTGTCATCAGAATGAGAAGGGGGTAAGATTTCTTGGCAAGAAAAAGTAAGGACATATTTCAGCAGATATCATCTGTCTTGCACAAGAATCTTCTGCTCCTGCCAAGGAGTTGTGGATATTTGACAAACACTCTTCTTCCAACTGTGTTTCTTCTGCCCTAATGGACTTCCACAGCCCCTTCTGAAGAACAGCTGCATTTTTGCTTTGAAGTGGGGAAGGTCTGAGGCATTATTAGGAGGCAGATCTCCCAGTCCTCTTCCCCAACAACAGCAAAGGAATTACCATCGCTCTGGTAACACAACAGAAACGTTGTGTGCTGAAATCAGAGGCTGCACACAGACAAGTATCGCTGGCAGAGTGTTTAATGTGGGATGCAGACTGGCACAATCTAAGGTCTGCTCAGCTTTACGGGTCCTGTGATGTGGGGTGCAAACTACACCAAGGAGTAAGATGGTTACCTCTTTATTCCCTCCTTCATGCACAAGTTCACTTCAACTGCATCTGCAGTGGACTGACAGACTATTTAGCAGCTAAATACGAAGCAGAAAAGCCACACAATGAAACTCTTCCAATCCTCAAGGCTACCATTTAAGTAAAATTACTTCTTAGCGATTTTTTCCCCTCCTTCTCTTCCTAAGCAGGGTAGGTGCTTTTCCAACAGTTCAGCTGGTGCTTAGTTTTTAAATTCAGAGCTGCAGTTGTTGCACTGCTTCCTACTTCACTTTGGGGCATGTATATATATGGAAAACAAGCTATGGCTGCAGGCTGCATGTGCCTCCGACAGCAACACCACCAGCAAGGATGAGAGGGCAATGGCTGCAGTGTCTTCTGGCTGCTCCCCCTGCCAAGGCTTCTGTCCTTCTGCAGCTTGGGTCAGCTGAGCACTTTTGAGGAGGGTGTGTTTATCTGTACAACAATTTCCCCTCACATTTGCTGCACATACAGCTCACACAGAGCCCATCCACAGACATTTGGATACAGAGAGTGTTGCATCTCCTTGGCTGATTGTTCAGATGCCATCTGCTGCGGAGTGAACATTGCTGTCTGTAATCGCTGTTTGGAGGCCTATGAGAAGCTCCTTTGGTGGTGAACACAAGCCTCATGTGATGCAGTGCCCATACAGCAGAGCTCCAGCCAACAAGAATTCAATTCCTTGCTTGAGCTGAGGGAAGAACTGACCCACCCCCAAAGCAAGGCCCATGTTATGCTCTGCAAATAAGCCTCCCTTGTGCTGCAGCACTCCATCGATCATGGTGATAAATGGGTTCTCAATCTGCAGAGGCATTAGCTTGGCACTTCTGGATTGCTGTGTCCCACTGGATAGTTGCAGTTAGTTAGGAGCTTAGGTGACACATAAGGAATTTACACAGGCTTAGTTTGGTTTTCAGTCTCCCTTCTCCTAAGGAAAATAGATTACTTCAAAAAGTCTCACCTACTTGACATTAAATAGCTGTAAATAGCTGTATTTACCACTAAGAGCAGTAATCCGGTCACCCATCCTCTACTGTATTCTTGCTCAGACAGGAAAACATGGGTTCTTAGTGAGTTACCTTGATCTGTGCTGTGAAACTTCACATCACTGAATAAAATGGTTTCCTTCCTCCAGTTTAACTACCCATATCCTATTTTCTGAAAACATTAATTATCTTAGTGAAGCACAAAGACAAACCTGAATGTTGCACAGAAAAGCTCCTGAGTGTATTTAATTGACAAATAAAACTGCCACAATAAACATGGATTTACTTTCTTCAAGAACAAACCTGTTTAAAGACTTTCCAAGCAGAGCAAGAGCTTTCAGACTTCGTCAGAGCATGGTTTTGCCATGCTTTTGTCAAAAATAACTCCCAAATGGGTGCACTAAAAGGGCACTTTTTATAGTACCTTTACTTGTGAATACAGTCACAGCACGCATGATCTGCACAGCTGCTTCTGCAGGATTTCTGCCTCCATTCAGCCACACAGATGACTGGTGCTCTGGATGTTCACAAGGGTGAGGTAAAGGTGCCAGGCTTCTGCTCACTCTGCTGCTAACGCTGGCAGCAAAAGCCCCACATTAATTCCTGTATAAAGTGGAAAACTAGGAGCAAAGTAAGAATATGATTTAGTAGTCAAAGAGATAAATACCATTCTGGTAAAATGGACTGTGTTTCTTCCATCACTAGGTGACACAGGTCAAAGCTTTTAAAGCAGGGTTCCACAGGCACTCATTAGTTGCATGTTCTACTCTTCCTCACGCCTGGCTTGGGATCTGGGTGCTAAAGATCAGAACTTCTGCTCTGCAGAAATGTGAAGCAATTACAGCTTAAATACTATTAAAATTATCCTTTGCATACACTGCTTTTAAATAATGCTCACTTTTCTGAAGATCACATCTGTGGCAGGCAAAAACAGCACCCAAAACTATGGTTACTTTTATCTTACTCTCTTTGCACCTTAGTTCTCTACCTGTGAACCAGAGATAACAACAGCTCATCAATTACCACTCGTGAAGAACGTGACTACAGCAGTGATGAGTATAACCCCAGGGGAACACTGGCACCACTGTGCTCAGCTGAGGGTCTGAAGAGGATGACAATGTACTTCAGCGGGTGTTAAGATCAAGGACAGAACAAAATGCTGAACAGCCACATTCTGCACACCAAGACAGACAGGAATCCTTCAAGGACCATTACACTAGATGACTCCTAAAGGGCAGAAAGCAGTCACTTGTCAACTTTTCCATCAGCATGCTCTACCCTTTGAGGGTAGAAGCCTTAAACATACACTTGTACACTCGGTTTGGATTAGTAGGGGTGTTTTTTAAAGCCAGTAAACAGAATAAAACAAACTTCATGCCTCGGTATCACCTGGGTTACAAGGAAATAGGATGCTTTGGCTCTACCACGTAAGTAGACACAGTGTCAGAAAGAAGCAATAGGTTGTTGCATCCATAATCCCGGATAGGAATGGGATACACCTCTCAGTGGCCGCCTTGGATTATTTGCTGATGAGGAGCGAGGGAAGGCCTGTGCTGGGAGTCCTGGATTCCACTCCTGACTTGAGAGGAAGAGTTCTCAAGCCAACACTGACCTGAGCACAACTTCCCCCAGCTGCCCCAACTCCTTCAGAGCACCTAGCAAAGGGATGATGGAGCTGTATAGAGAGTTATAGAGGAAGCAAAATATGGGCTTTAATTCATTTACTATGCTGTAGTAACTCCCATTCTCTGATAACTGAGGGCTGCCTGTGGGCCAAAACTGTAAAAAAGATGGGTAAGGAACTTCGTTAACAGTTCTTTAGACATGGTTCAAGAAAGTGTTTTAACATCCTTTTGAAGGTGTTTGCTGCTCTGACTAATCAGTCACAGGCTCACCAAACACACAGAGGTGATTCCAGAGAAAACAACTCTGCAGCATGGATGACGTTTAGATGTGGTCATGGGCTCTTTAACCAGCAGGGAACCATCAGTATCCAGATGTTGGGCTACATCCTGATGGTTACAGTGTGTGCTGGCAAGGACAGAAAGTTCAGAAGCAGGCAGTTATCAAAGGAGATGGAACATCAAGACTGCAACTCTGCGAGATGCACAAAATAACCTGGCGGATGCCCACGTATTACCAGTGAAAACACAGCACCACCAAAAAGGGGCTTTTTCCTAAATGTCCATTTGCAGTTCTCCATCTCCGCAGCAAAGCCACTGCTCTGGAGAGAAGAAACAAAACATGTTCCTACATGGTGCTTTAAACCAGATTCACATCTGGTGTCTTGCCGTGTTCTAGTAGGATGTCTCACATTGCGCTGGAGTATGTCATCAGAAGAGCATGCATGATTCTGAACATCTGCACTGGTTATGATGTGTTGTACCCCCTTCTGGGGTTTCAAGAAGGGGCGGTTTACTTTCAAGTGAAAATAGGTTTGTGTATCAAGAAAAGTAACGCTGCCATTCCTCCTCCTTCACCACAGATTCAGCTCCCAGTCTTGAGGCTTCATGTTGATCTCTGATTAGAAGACAACCGATCACAATCATTGATTTCTGGTTAGAAGACAACTGATCACAGGGAAGCCACAGCTCCAACCCTGGGCATGTGTGTGTCCACTTTCACGTACAAAGTGGCTGATTTTGCAAGAAGAGACTTTCCGAGATCTTGCGGTTTACTAAAAGGAGTGCTGCGTATCGCACTTCCAGGCTCCAAGACTATGGGATATGGTTCCACTGCACACTGCATATGTTCAGCCTTCTTCCTGAAGCCTTTTCGAAGCAGCTGTTACACTACTCGCACTAAAAAAAGTACAGCCTCCCTTTTTGCCATATAAACACGTATTCTTCCCCTCAGACCGTGGCTTACACAGCTCTTGCATAGAGAACACAGGTAGCTGAAGAGCCCCACTGTACACAGCAATAGCACAAAGCTAGCAGTCCACACACAAGACCAGGAATCAATACTCATAGTTCTAAATCAGGCCAAATTGCCACAAGCACAGGCTGACAAGTTTAGCCTTATATGACAAGTCCCATCAAAAGCATACAAAGAGTATGCTGCTCCCAGGTTTGATTTGAATTAATAAGCCTGTATCTGATACAGTGTGAAAACAGGACATAGAAAAGCTAACCAAGCAGTCCAAAGGGATGCCATGGATCAGGGGCAAGGCTGGGAGTAGAAGCATCAAGGCCATGTGTATCTTCAGGAGGAATTTATCCCTAAGTTAGATGGGGATAAAGTGATGCTGGTATCACTTCCAGTATACCAAAATCTAAAGAGTTCTGCCATTAGCGAGCATTCACCCCTTGCATCATCTCCAAAAACAGTATGTTGTACCAGTGGAGAATAACTATCAACCTATAGAGGGCAATGGAGGAAAAGAAAATGAAAAAGGTGAAAGAAAAAAAGGCAACTGAAAACATCAGACAATATCGCTCTGAATTACAATCCAGTGCTTACATTTTGTATGCCAGTTATTAAGGTGCACTCAGAAGGACACTAGGCTAAAAGCAGCAGGTTAAAACTATAAATGTATTACACATTTGAGGCATTATTGCAAATGGGACATAACTATGAGAGGATCTAAACTTCTGGCCACTACTGTAACGGTCAGGAAGTATCACATCAGTTAAATCAGGCTGCAAACAGCCACCTCCCCAGAGCAGAGATGGCTCCTGTTACAGGCTGTTTTCCCTCTCTGTGGCACAGCAGGCTGCTATGAGATGGTCACTACACATAAGCTGCCATCCCTCTGCTGCACAGCTTTGCTTTCTGATCTCCTGTCTTCTATGCGCACAGAATACAGTTTGTGTGTATCAGCAAGCTGTCACACCTACCTTCATGTCCTCCAGGAGAGCCTGTGGATCTTCGATGCCTTCCGGAACACACTTCTTGTTCTCTGGCAGAGATTCAAGCTTTTCCACCAGGGCTTTCAAACCCTTCAGTTCAAATTCTGTGAGGTGAGTCCATTTGGTTGAAACTTCCGTAGCTGGAGACCCCGTTGGTGTTTTGGGATAGTCCGTGGGGGTCGTTGATTTCACACTGTCATCTGACTCATTGGACAAAGTTCTTTTTAGGTACCTCATGACTGTGGCTTTTTGTTTTCTTCCTGTACCTTCCTTCCCTTCTGAGTGGGTGCTATTGGGTGAAGAGGAACCATCCACCAAGGATTTGGAGTTCTTATCCAAGCTGTCATCCTTCTCCTCCCGGATATGGGCATCACAAGATTCTTCATCCATGTCTAACCACGAATCTGATGAGTAGCTGTCTGTGCTGCGTTTTCTCTTTGCATCTGAAAGTTAGAAAGACAATGCTGAATTTCTACCCAATGTAGCTCAGCTTAAGTATTTCTCTATCACCTGAGCTAGGTGCTGCCTATTGAAAAGAGCACTGCATAACACCTCCTAAGCATGTAAGAAGAGGCTCTTTTCAGCTGATATCTAACTCGGGAGGGGGGGTGTTTGTCTGTTTAAGGCTGGTTTTCATTAACATCTCCTCAGTTCAAATGACTGGGAAACATTTAAGGAAAACTCATGCTTTCTTCAAAGCTTCAGTCCTCTATGCCTTCAATTAGGAGTAGGCAGAGCTCTTAAGTCACACACAATTAGTTTTCCCACAAATCCAAGAGACCAGATTCAGCAGCTTTACAGCTTTAAGAAGAGAGCTAGCACAGAAAGAGGAGGGGGGAAATGATAGGATAAAGCATGTTGAAATGCTCTACAGCATCATTCTTCCAAGAACTCTGCACAGCACAAAACCAACTTCTCAATACTTCTCCTCTTTGTGAGCAACTGTTGGTAAATCAAGAACCCTCCCTTGTTACCACATGAATACTTACTGCTCTTCTGAGGCAGAGGATTACAATTGCGCTTATTTTACAGACAAGAAGCTAAAACAGACTGAGAAATGCAGGGACTGTCATAGAGTTACATGATCCTGGTTTTCTTAATGCCATCTCTGACACATTCTAGATACTCCTCAGGAAAATCTATAGGCACTGTGTCTAATGAACTATTAACTGTAGTTTTACATTAGGCTTCCCCCTAAGACCCCAAGTGCTACCCAACTCTGTGCAATCAAGCACTGAAAGCAATGTAGGAAACTAGTGGCCAAGGCTCCCTGAAGCACACAGCTCTTATTTATTTGACATGATTTCCCTTACTAAGTGAACAACGCTGAATGCAACCAGCAACAGCAGGAATTCAGTGGAAAACACAGTTAACACTGGCAACACCCAGTTAAGCCCACGTGAATCTGAATGCTGGCCAAAAGGGGTATGAGATCAAGCTGCAAACAAAAACACTCTGCAAAGGAAACAGAAGTCAGACAGAAAAAGTGAGTGAACAATTAATGAAAAGCTCCTTTCACAGCTCTCATGCTTTGCAATGCAGTAGCTCTGGATTAGGACAATGTGAATCATGCTTAAGGAATGTTATAAATTGGGACCACAACGGACTAGAATCCAATTAGAATTTATTAATTATAGCAAGTAGAATATGAGCAAAAACAGCGCTGGACGGCAGGGGAGTCTACGCTCCGCCAACTACCGCACTAAGCAATTCAAACAGTCCTCTTTTATACATCTTTTCTTCCGTGTTCTTGAAGTAGTGGAGGTACTCTGCGCGTGCTTCAGTTGTTGTTAGGGGGTCGTTTGTCATGTTTCTGTCGGTTCCTGGCGGTTATCTTATCTTGCACAAACGGTGTTTGATGGCTGTTTTAGTTTGCGTCTGACCTTTACATTGGACTTCACATAAACATTAGCCATGCCTGCAAGCTTCTGACAATTGGCTAATATTTAGAACAGTGTGGTTGTCAAACAATTG
Organism: Amazona ochrocephala; assembly: GCA_039720435.1. Lineage (NCBI taxonomy): Eukaryota > Metazoa > Chordata > Aves > Psittaciformes > Psittacidae > Amazona > Amazona ochrocephala. Next base: position 12,646,273 of record CM077891.1, read on the forward strand.
CAAAACAAACCAGATGTGCTGATGAGAAGTTCACAGAGTTATCAGTTTTACAGGAGACGCTTTATCTTTAGGGGAACTACTAAATCTCATTAGCAGGGGAACTACTAAATCTCATTAGCAGGGGAACTACTAAATCTCATTAGCAGGGGAGATACTGAATCTCATTAGCACATCAAGAAAGCAATTAACAAGCCAGACATGGGATGTGGAGTACACTAGGTTTGTAAAGAGGGCCATTATCACTTTACAGACTTGCAACATTGTAAAAGAGCTATTTCTATTTCAAAGATTTACTTTGTTCTCTAAGTTAAATACTTACTTATACTCAAGGGAGTTACAAATAGCTACTTCCATCAACGTTGCCCTAACAATGTGAACACAGTAACTCAGAGTTTCGTATAGTTAATCAACAGTTTCTTACTTCATGATTTTCCTTACCATGTTTTATAACGAACTATTACTCTTAACACGAATCATAGTCTTGTTATAGCATAATGCTAATTAAACTTAACTTACACACACCTTGCTTAATTACCAAATTAATAATTCAAGTTTATTACAATTTACCATTATTGCAATTTATCAGCAAATTAACTGTTTACATTTATCACAGGAAGGATTAAATAGACATTAATGAAAAAGCTCAGCATTCGGCTGTTTAACAGTGAGGTTCAAAACAAACACTGAAGCCCCATTTCAAGCTGGCAAATTCATCTTTATCACAGGATATATAGGAAACATATCTGAAAATAGAGATGTTATCTGTCGGCTGGGTAACAAAGATGCAACAGGCAGTGGCAAGAGTTACAGCCTGAGGGCAGCCTGGCCAGCTTTGCAGTTGCAGATAAAAAGTCAAAGGCCAAGTGCCCCTCTGTGTGTTAGTGCCTGAGAGAGGAGTTGCCCGCCTTATACCTCGCAGGACACGTGTGCTGTCAATACAGTGCTGCAAAACTCAACCATTTCTGTCCATTCCACTCCTTCAGTCATGTTTGCAATTTTGCTCAGAACCAAAATGGCCATAAAATCACTCCTGAAAGGCGCATTTAGGCTGAAATGCCTGTGAAAAGATGGCAGTGACAAGACCCACTGGGTACCAGCCAGGCTGGTGACAGCCAAATCCAGCTCCATCCATAGGGCAGGGTGATTTCCTCCCTGCATCCCTCCCAGAAAGCTTCTCCATGCAGAAGTAGAGCACGGTTTATTTTGTGTGCTGAGGTGGTGACTTGCAACACTCCACAGCAGCTCCTCCTCCCTGGGCTGTGCTATTACACCCCCATGCTTCTCACAGAAAAATAAACAGGATTAGAAAATATCTTAAGCAGAACACTTAAGGAACATTGGGTTATCCAACTTGGATTTAACAGTGTTTTTCCCTTTGTCCACAGTAACTAGCACACTTACCCACCTCACAGGGCTATATAATCAGCTTATGTCATTCTCCCATTTTACAGCTGAGGAAACAGATGCTTGGGAGAAAGCAGGACTTGCTCATTGTCACACATCAAATCTAGGGAAAAACCAGGAATCAGAATCCAGGCTCTTGGATCCAGGGCTGAGTCCCTTCTCAAGCCACGCTGCCCTGGTGAGCTATTTCACAATTGACTGAAGCATAAAAGCCCAGCCTGGATGGAAGATGCCACTCATAAAACAGAAGAGGAAAGCAGATACACATCCTTCTACCACGAGCACAGCATCATTAACAGAAACTGGTATGAATCCACGTAAAGAAAATACGTTTGTGTCTTCCTGCGCTGTGGCTCTGATGAACAGGAACTAATGGTTGTAACTGGGGCAAATCACAAGTGTAGATAACGCCTAAAGAAAGAGAAGGAGATCATGATATGGAGGTGTGAATAATTTACTTCAAGTAATGCTCTGGTGCAAAGAGAAAACAGCTTTCAAGAGACATCTCCACTTTTTGTCTCTTGCTCTCATCTATGGAAACAAAAGGCAAGACAGGAGTGAAGCACCACAGCATACTGGGGACCTGTTCCCATCAGAAGCAAGCACCCAGGGGGGCAGCAATTCTGTTCTGCCAGCTGCCACCCTTCCCTGCCACGGGCTGTCTGTGCAGGACAGGCCCTGCTGTGCCTGCTACAGGGTAAGAACAGGCAGAAACCAACCTAACCCTAACCTCAAAACAAACCATCTCCAGCCAAGAGCCCTGCTGTGGCCTGTTCTCTGTAAGCTGGGCAGTTACATGATGCTCTGCCTAACTAGATCACCGAGGAAAGGGCTCGCCTTTAACCTGAAGTGTATCAGTGTAGTCTGCAGCACGAGGGGATTACAGTGCTGGTGCACCATCAGATTAAGAGTGGGCTTTCAAAAGACAACAACTGTCTGCTTCAAAACAACTGTCTAATTCAAAAAGCAAGCACCCCCACAAAACATTCCCACAAGGGAATCGATAATGGGAGATAGCTGCAAGATGAGGAAGGTTCAATTTTGTGTTTTCACGTGTTTTGTTGTAATGCAACATGCCATGATTTTTATTTATTCATTTGAATGAAAACAGCTTCTGACTGAGAGTTACCAACCCGTCAGCGAGGCCCTCCTAAGCATAACCTGCATTTACCCCATCAAGAAGTGCATTTTAAGCTCTGTTATGAGGGTTTCACTCACTTGGAGGTTTTTGGTTTATCAAGTGTCTCCATGAAGAAAAGCTGCTGCTACATGCACCCGAGATCTCTTCTGAGCCAATGCACCAGCCAACACCAGGTCAGAACTCCAGCTGCAGAGCAGTTATCCAGTCTGGGCTCCTGTAGAATTCAGTGCTAAAAGACCTTTACCCCTCTCCATCTCAAAGCAGCTTACACAAACCAGTCAGAGGCATAACTCGGTGAAGAGGAGGAGCAGCACAGGCTTGACCACACGACAGAGAGCTACAAATACCTTTTCTATAGCAGTTCACTTCCCTGTGGGTTCTGGCCAAATCACTTCATTTTCCCCATAGTTACCCACTTGTACAAGAAGGATAATTACACACAGTTTCCTTCCTTGCCAGAAAGCAACTTGCTGTATTGTACAACTTCAAAGGGAAGGGGGTGAGGTGTAATTACGAAACCTTTCTAAACTCTTTAGAACAGTCCAGTGCAGAGTATCTACCTTGCCATTCCCAGCTCCAAACCTGACACTGTGACTTGGGAGCAGCAGTTGCTATTAGTCTGCTAAAGACAGCAATGACATTTTCATTAGCAGAAAAAACCTGACCATACTGGAAATGGAGCACCCCACACAGAAATCACTCAATACAGTCTAGTACCTATCATAAGTAAATCTATTCTATCCCCTGAGAAGGCGGAAGGGAACATAAAGGACAGGCATGGCTCCTTCTCCATGCCAGAGGGTGCATTTTCTTCATCCATCAGTTAGAGCCATCCTGTTAAAATTTCAGCAATGGGAAACTTAAAAGCTGCAGGCTACAGAGAGAGCACATTTCTGATAGCCCAGTATCTTCTCCCAATTACTCTTTGTCAGCTCACTCCCAAGATCCGTATCTCACTGAAGGTCAATTGTGGTTGAAAACATCCAGTACAGACTCATTCATGATAAGAGTAAAAATAATGAAGCCATATCCATCCCGAAACAGCGCATGTTCAAGTCTAGGAGGAAGCCCAAATAAGATCCCTTTCTGATTTCAGCCATCGGGACAAATGTCACAGTTGAGAGAGGGACAAGGGAAAGAAAAGAGAGAAAGAGAGATTGTGTGCTGTTACAGCAGCCTGCGACCGCTGTCATGTCATCATTCCCCAGAGTGTCTGCCCTTCTGTGGAAGAGATCTGAAAAAGAACAGTCTCACACACTAACTAGGAAGCAGCTGCCCGAAAACTCATTCTGGGCCTGGAGAATGGGACAGGAAGCACGGTCATCATCTTCCAACTCGCTCAGAAGCACTGACATTTAGGGAGTGGGAAGTCTCAAGGCTTCAGCCTTGACTACATTGAGGTGGGTTTGGGCTTTTTTCCTGTCTGAAGTTTGGGGAGTTGAGCCATTTGGAAACCAGAAATACAAAGGACAATGTAAGTTGCTATACCAGTGTGTAACTATCAGAACAAAGGTACTGCAATACAATCACAAAAACACACTGGCAATGCCATAGAAGAGTCACTCTGAGTTTAGCAACCTTCATGTCAAAGCAAACAAATACTATGCAATGAAAACACAGTATGAAAAGTCTAAAGATACCCCTAAAACACAACCGCTGATGAACGTTTCTGTGCTCTCTATGAACATTCTTCTATCACTGCACTCATCTCCTTTTTCCCATTCAGGAGAACAGAATCTTCACCAATTCGGTGCAAACCACCTTGGGAATCTCAGAGACCATGGGCAGCATCCTGTGCTCTCTCTGCTGGACCCCTCCTCAACTAAGAACCAGCTGTTGCTTCACGGATCCAGTAAGACCGCTGTATCAGAAGGTATACATACACAAGAAAAGAAAGCAGCACAACTCAAGGGTGAAAACTAGCAAGTTCTAGCACTCAAAGGGAAAGGTAGAAATTAGACGTTTAGAACAAATTATGTTAAGGAAATGATTTAAAAACAAACAGAAGAAATATTAAGATTATTGCAGAGAAATTTCCGAAAATGAATACAAGGATGTGAAGGATTTTTTCTTAAACCAAGGATGACAGAAGACAATTAAATCTATTAAGGGGCCTGCAGAGAAGTTAAGTACTTTGTTTTCATTACTCTTTAAGAACAATGGGAAATTATTTGTCAAGGGATACTCTCTCATGGGAAATGAAGAAATTGCTTGCAGACAGAGAAGTCTCTAAGGAAGAGCCAATTTAAGGACCTTAGCAGCTCTGAAGCTTAAAAAGTAACAGCAGGGTTTTGGAACACTGACCTCATGTGGATGTCCCATCCCACAGCAAGTGAATGATACCCAGATAGACGCCACAGACCAAACAAGTGTAATTCTAGGATTACAGTTCATAGAGATTTGAGTCAAGAGGCTGGACGCTGAGACCAGTTAAAAGACAAGTATTTGAAATGGTATTACTCCTGCAGAACAAAGCAGCAAAGCAGCTTTGTAAAGGTAAATCATGTACCCTTGCTCCTCTGAATGTGGCAAATGCCAAAGTGAAACGGATCCAGTAGATCCAGAGGATACAGATGTGGGCTTCTGAAGCACCATCTCCAGCTGAGGAGCTATTTTAAGGTTAAGATTCTGCCAAGAAGTAAAAAGCAAGTGTCTGACCAAAAAAAAATAGTACACATCTGTCTCTCCTGGAGAGAAAGGCTCTGGATGTCAATGTCAGAGATTGTGTCAGCATGCTAATGCTCTGAGTCAAGAGACAGCACGCAGGGGGATGAACTACACGCTGTCAGTAGCTACCGCTTTGGTAAGATGAACGTACCAATCCCTGCAATACAGTGAGAACAGGTCAAGATGTGCCCAGCCAGACCCCCTCAGCACCCAGGAGGGCTGCAGGTCAGCGCATCAATCCTACCAGCAACAAACACATTCCGTTTTCAGTAGGGTTAATTTTCAGCCAGATCACAGAGAGCAGCTGCGCAATCTCTGGAGTTCACAAAACAGAACAGTCTTGTGAGAGCAGCATGTTTCTTAAAGCAGCTTGAAACGACCATCAGACGATGCTCAAACAACAGCAGAACAGTTTCATATTCACTGTCCACAAGGCCAACAACTGAAGCCACCACAGGAGACAAATCCATTTCCACCACCAAACCATTTTCCATGGAGCCAGCCAGGCTCCTTCTCCTGATGCCTTTGCAGCTGGCACTCTTTGGTCATGCAAAACAATCCTTTTCCCTCCAGACACTGGACATCTGTGGTCCCCAGTGAGCTTTAATGTGATTTGAATCTCTCCGCTAGCGACTGGACTGAAGCACATTTCATGGGGATCACCAAATCATTACCAGCAATCACTGAGCTGGGCTGGAATTCACACCGGTGATTTAGCTGGAAAAGGTCCCATCTCAATATCCTGAACCATCCACTCTCCACATCCAATTTGTTCTGAAATTACACCTCAGGGATCTGGCACCCCCACCCTGCAGGATGAGCCTCTTCCCATGCCAATGGTTTAGACAACGGGAGGTCATTCCTTGTTTTCCGGTGAATGTAGTTATCAGAGCTTTGTCCCTGCTTTATGAAGAGCTGATCCAAGGGGCTAAATCATCCAGGAGGAAAGGATGAACTTCCATAATGAGAAAAATGCCTCTGCACAGAGTTCCTGCTTCACTAACCTTTCTGAGCAGGGTCTCACAGAGCTGAGGAGAGAAACAAAACATGAAGCACTCAGATCTCAAGCAATTTCCCTGGCCCCTCTATGCAGACTCAGCTTCCTCAAGTCATTCTTGGTCAGTAAAACTCACTGGAGAATGAAGTCTACCCATGCCTTCTTCAATCCCTTCTACCAAGAGTAACGCTGGTAGGTGATCAATTCCTTCCTCTGTCCAGAACCTGAGGTAGTTCCAACCACGCCAGGTTCACTCCAAGTAGCATCTTAAGGAGCAGGAGGCATAGAAATTCTTTAGCTTTCCTCCACACTTACACGTCTGTTGAGAGTTAGCTGCTGCTTGCACTACTTTCAGCCATTCTGCAACTAAAAGCACAGAAGCCACACGGCCCATCCCCTTGTTCCATTAAAGGAAGGAAAAAGAGGGCAGTTCAGCAAGGCAGCAACTGGAATTGTCACACATTGATGTAAAGCTCACATCAGTGCCAAGGTAATGCCTTCCTGCTGCAGGCACATCTATCCATCTCTGCTATAGTCCATTTTCAGCTATTGCTGTAAAGGTTTCTTTGACCTCCCTGCACTTGGGCTATAGATCATAGAGATTTGTGTAGGTGTTTTCTGGGGTTTGTTATTCTCAAGAATTAGAAGTCAGTCACCAAATATAAAGAACTAAAGCAAAGATTAAAGAGAAGAGAAAGAAGCCAGGTTCAGTGACCACAGTGCATTCCATAGAAGAGACTCTCTATAAAAGGACTAACCATCCATCCCACCAGCGCAGTTGCAGTGCAGACATTTTTGGCTACTAAGGTACTGTGCCTAACATGGCAGTAAATCATCTACTGTTTGGCAGATCATCTCAACACAAACACTACTGAAACCAAGGAACAAAAGCATCCAAAAACTATTTTTCCAGGATCCACTTGCTAAGGGAATGGTCGACAAATACAACACGAAGGAGGCTGGTAATTCATGGAAATGCTGAAGAGTCGAGACCTTCCCCACCCCAAAATAAAGAAACAGCTCTCCAATTCATAATCGGCTTTGCAGAAAGCAAAGCAGCAACCAGCCTGAGGTGCCAGCACCAGTTCTGAACATGCACTCAAAGGATTCACTCACCAATTAACATTGATTCTTTCTGGTACTCTTTGCTGAGGTGGCAGCGCTGGGTCACACAGGACACGTATCTCTCCAGAACATACCAGCACATTTCATAGTAGAAAGGATAACGGAATTTGGCATGCACCTGAAAGCAAGATCAACACTGTCAGTCCATGGGGAAGGGAGAGAAGTTTGCAGCACAAGGGCCAGTCATCATTCTCATCGTGTTATCAAGAGCACAAACAGTATGCAGGAGGGGGAGGGGAGAGGGTGGGAGCAGAGTGAGATGTATGCCTTCAGCATACCAAATGAGGAGCCTGCCTGCCTGCCTGCCATGATAGCATCATTTCTTGGTTCACTAATTTGTATCCTCTTGGGGTGGTGGGAGAGGAAAGGGTTTGTGTTCTTGGGAAATCAGGAAACTGATGGACGGCCTCTACAGCATTAGTTACCTCCTGTATCAACATAGGGCGGTCACATACAGATGTCAGTCACTAAAACTCAAGTTAAAATAAAAGTGGGTTTGTTTTACTTCCCGAACGCTATGATTTTTATCAAAATGGCAACGTTACCTAAAATGAGTCCAGCAGGAAACACACCTTTGTCAATTATGGTCTTCACACCAATTTCATTAAACAAACGAACGCACAAACTCTTGATTACTGGTACCTACACATTAGAAGTAACAATCCCTCCTCTGGTTTACACTTTTGCCACAAGCACAATAGAAAAGCAGCGTTTTAACAAAAGACCCTGTCAAGCTGTGCACTTTTTCTTACATCTCAGACCTGTTGTTCTCACACAAAAAGCTTGCTCTCCAACACTCTGTATTTGTGAGGTTATTTCAGATTCAAGAGAAAACAAAGTGGGTTTCCTTCCTTTGCACCACAGTTTGCTACCTACAGGAGGTCACTGTACCAAAGAATGAGGGAAGCTCCTAAAATACAAGACCAAATGCAGATTTACAGTGATTTGTTAAAATGGATGCCATGCACCGTGCATGCACTTGTACTTACACTGCACACTTCTTCCTCCTGTTGCAGGCTTACGCGCATGCATTGTGCTGGGATTGCAGGGACTGCTTTAAGGCATTCTGTGTATATTACCAGCTCACCTAACTAAAAGGTCTCCCCCCACCTTTAATGGACTGCACCAGAAAACAGTGTTACCTTAGAAAGCCCGTGTTTGAAAACCAAAACCGGAACAACCACCTCACATCACTCCAAACCCCAAAGTCTGAACAGAGCCATTATCCCAGCACCTGGAAACTCAGATTCTGCAGAGCGGGCACGGCTGAAACTTCTGACTGGTGATAAAAGCAGCCATTTGAGCTTACCAGTGATTCATTACAATGCCCACATGTGAGAACTGTCCCCAAGGTGGACAGTCAAAGAACTTGTCTCTGGCTCCCAGCGCACAGGAAACACAAGACTTTCAGTAGTAAATCAAAACGCAACAAAGGGGAAATATCCCGCACTGTCCCACTAAATGGATCCCAGGGTCGGATTCAAATACTCCATGGCAATTCCCCAAAGTTTAGATCTCTCAAATTCAACACAAAGGTAGCTAATCTGAGCTGCATGCTGCTATGGGTCACGCCTCCAGTGGTGCTGCACCTTCTCCCATGTCTCCCTGTGAGGTTTGTTACCAAAAAAAGAATGAAGGAAAAAGACAAGGCAGAAACCAACCAACATCCCCCTGAACGTGAGAACATTTAACCCCAGGGCCTTTCTGCATTGGAGAATATCTTTCCTTTGGTTTAGCTCTTTGTCATAAAGAAGAGATCAAGTCACTTATCACTATTATGGAACACAGGGGAAATCAGCCATGCTAAAATATATGCTAATAAAGGAACTCAAATTTGTCCAAGAGAGCACTGCAGGAAACAAAATTGGCAAAGAATTGACTTACAAACAGGGAGCCGCCTTCCACCCCTCAGCCTTCAAAAGGTTTTCAGCCACATGCCTGGGAATATTAAAGACATCATTGCTCAACATTTGTTGACAGATTCTGAGCTTCACCAAATTTAGTTGTTACCAATGTTAATTCAATGTGAAAGACAAGGAAGTAATGCATGCAGTGCTCCCATTATGTATATCAATCTTTAATATTCAATTTGAGTTCCTAATTGCCTCACTATCAATGTTCCAACCCACAGCAAATCCCTCCATGCCTCTGTAATGCACTAAGTACTGGGAAGGCTCCGCTTTGCTTTTACAAACCTTCAGAAGGAAGAGCTACCATATGTAGCAAGAGATACTGTGCAAAGATCAACAGTGCCTTCTCCCTGTAAAGCAAGACTAACAGCGCTTTAGAAGTCTTTAAAAGTTTGCCTCATGGAAAAGCATAGAGAATTGTTATTTATGATATCCTTGGAGATTTGTCAATTATAATGGATGGGAACTGCGTTATGTACACGTCCATACTTTTTCCATTGTACACTTATGGTCAAATGAACCCTTATGGGGAGGAGGAATAAAAGAAACAAAGAAAGAAATTAAAAACGTTCTGTGATGAATTTAAAGTGCAATATCTGATACAGACACTGCCAGAGGACTAAATCCCCCACCAGCAGGGAAATACACTGGATCATCTAAGAGGCATTTCCAGCTCTAACTTCTGTGATTAATAATTTACAATCCACTGAATATCATTTTTAATCATTCCTGTACAGTGAGAAAAAATCCTCTCTGGAATATGATCTATTTCTGCAGTGGAAAGGGAAATTATCCGAGAGGCTTCTATCCCCCTCCAAAAACCAACCAGAAAACCTAAACGAGGCGCACGTTTTCCTTAAGAAAGTGTTACTCTCTTCTACAATGTCCATTAAAATCATTACAAACTCCACTTGTGTTTAACCAGTCTAATCACAATGTGGAAAAACAATGTCTGAGTGTTTATAAAATAATGAATCTATCCACTTAGAATGTTCTTTTACACTTCAGAAAACACAATCAGTAGCAAACACCATCACCTGTGAGTGACCACCTTACGTATCTCTTTTGAGTGCTTCTGGCCCTATCCATGCCCTGATACTTTAAGGCAATTAAATTTAGATGAGTTGGGAGTAAGTTAGACGCATTCTTCCTCTTCAGTACTATGGAGCTGTAGCATCCCTATGCCAAGATGATGGATCTCTGCATGGCGTGCTGTTTGCAGTTATCCAAGCGGGTCCAGCAGAGAACTAAACAGCTTGGCCTGTTTGACTAGCTGTTAACTGGCCTCTAGGAAAGCCAGACTGCAAAATGAGAGGCCCTACAAACTGTAAGGCTGGAGAGTATTTGTTTACCTTAATTGCACATTAGGAGCTGTTGCCAACAATAGACATGGGTTTTATTACTCCTTAAAACTATTTTTAAATGGCTATAACCCTCTTCAAAAGTCTCCCAGGGATCTGAGAAATTAAGCTGGAATAAGCATGACAAGTATATAAACCAGGCAATTTTATCAGGCTGTAAATCACTGTTACCGTTTCAACCATGTATTTATTCTTGTCTTAGCTGCTAAGACAATAACAACTACACCTAGCATAAAAATGACTCTGAGTATAGGCAAAGATGATTAAGCATTATACAGCAGGTTTAAACACACTGAAACCTCGATAAAATCATCTCTCTGCAAAATGAAGATGGGAAAACACACCTGTGTTACACTCTGCTTTGAGTGTGGCAAATTACTTCATCAATCCCATCATGTAATTTACTTCTGTGCCATACACAATGGGGAGATCAATACTGATGAGGAACTCATTTGCAGTATGTTCACAGTGGTGAATGTGGGTGAGCTACACACTGTACTGAGCCTGCTACACCAGCCAGGGGATGAATGGGATTATTTGAACAAAGACATTACAAACTTTGATTGCTAAAGCAAACAAAGTAGTACACATTAGAACCCTGTTTTGAAAACACTCCCCCCTTCAAGATTCCCGCACGATATTTGTAGGTGGTGTGGGGTGTTATTACTAAACAACAGCACTGATTCGCCTGTCTTTGATCATACTTCTGCATACCTGAGTTGCACATCTTCTATTCTGAAGAAAATCTAAGCCAAAACTGACAAGAGGAAAGGTCTGATCTGAGACTTCCAAAAGCAGCACCCCCTCCCGAAACGCTGTGACAGGACACTTCCAAAGAGGCAGATGCCCAACTCCCAGAACCTCCCCAGAGGATCAGGGTGTCAGTGACTCTGAAAAGGCATTTCAGTGTAACTGCCTGGCAAGTTCCTAAAGTCAGCAAAAAACATTTGACTGTTACAAGGAATTCTGCCTCCCGGTATAAAAGCTTAAGAGATCAAAGCTGCACCCAGCTTCCCAAGAAGGGCCTGACATGAAGCACTACTGAGCAGTTACAACCCAATCTGTGTGATGTTGGGCTGCTCAAGTCCTGTGGGAACAAAACATCAGCTTTTACACAACTTCAGGAAAAAGAGCATTTCCTTCCCATCCTCCCCATAGACATGAATGGAAATAACTTGTTTCTCGCATCGATCCTTCCTCCCAGTCCCCTCCGTCCTCTGTATAAGTTGCCTGTGCTTCTGGCAGCAACACACCCTCCCCTGAAGCACCAGCAGCACATATATCAGCATATGTTGCTGGTTCTGATTTACAATGACTCTGAAAACCTCCCTGTGCCCTGTACTTCTGTCTAACCACAGTGAGCCCCGTCCTGCCTCTGCCATCATAACCTTTTCCTGTCCAAGTCCCTTTACACTTCCTTAAGACACTGGACATCCTTTCCTCAGGACACCTATTCAAAATCAGGCCAAACTTCACTCTAGTTCTCCACCTCCACTTCTCTCTGCTACATTCCCTCCATTCCAGTTCCCCTGAATTTCAGCTTTTGTCTTCATCCCTCTTCCACTGAGAATTCATTTTTTCTGCTTAATATTCCTTCTCTTCATTAAAATCACTCCAGGAAGCCAACTGCTCCCATCACTGTTTCGCAATGGGAAGATTACCAGGCCTTGTACCCCCTGCAAAGTAAGGGAGGGTGAGGGGAAGACCCCCCTCCTCTCATCGACTCAGGGATGGATTTCAAAACAATATATATTTGCTCCATGCCTGCACACTCTAACTGCAAATAAAGCAATATGGGGTAAAAGGCCACTTGGAACCAGAACTGTGCCCCCTTGTAGAGGTGAACAACAGTGAACTGTACCAAAGAATTGCAACTTCCTGCTATTTTGCCAGCCTCAATCTCCATTAACACCACAACCAGCACTTGTACCAGTGGTTGACCAGCACTGGCTCAGTGCAATGCCTTCAAAAGTCAACCACAAAGCCCCCATCCAAATTTGCACATACTACTGGTCCATTTTTGCACAGGAATGCTATAGCTGCCTTGCACAGCTTATTTAACAGCTTACTAAAACAGTGGCACATCCTTCAGGTTCTGGTGCTTTAGGAATCGGTTAAGTATGATGACTGGTGTTTATTAATCAAGGGTAACCTTTTCACTCCAAACAATGAGGCCTCACAGCAACCTCCTCCCAAAGGCAATACTCCTTCCACCAGGTAGATGCTACAACCAGATGAACATCACAGTGTTCGGATCAATGTCCCACCCCAGATTCTTTTTATTCCAAGAAATTATTGTATAGTACTGAGTCACTGTAGGAGAAAATCCTGCACAGTACATCAGAAACATGTGGTTTCACACACAACTTCTGTGCAGCTTTGTCAATTCAGCTGTGGGCAGGAGAACCATCCTAGTCCCATTAATTCTCCAGGCTTAGATATCCACTCCAGGTGTGCAGAGAGAGATGATAAGCAGGGGGTTACTGGTGCTGGTACAAAGGTCTGTAAAGCGCAATATGTTTTCATGCAAAAGGGAAGGTGTTTGATGAAAGTTTAACAGACAAAAGACACAAAAGGGATATGTATGTCTGTGGGAAGCAGGGAAAACAGATGAGTAAATCCCACCAAAAATAGCCAACATTTGAAAGTCTCATTACTTCATGTTTACCTCGTTTCAACAACTCTGACACGGAGATCCCGTCAGTTCTTGTTCGTCAGAAGGGAATACGACAGAGAGACTGTGACAGATCACAGCCACAAAGAACTGTTCAGTTAAAAAGAGAATGAAGTATCCTTACCCTTGTTCTGTCCTCAATTTCATAGATGCGAAGCTGCATGGGAACATTAAAGCTATGCAGGATATTTCCACCAAACACCAGAGAATCTACTGGAGTATAAACCGCATGGATCCACCCTAGAGAGGGAAAGCAAAGAACTGAGAACACCTCATGCTATGGAGCATTACAGAGCAACTTACAACCAAGTCTTCACCACCCCACAAACCCCACTCTGCAGGGGATGGGAGGTTAAAAGGTTAAATGGTATGCTCACAGCCACATTTTAAGACTAGTCATAGCACAAGAACATCTTATGATGTACACTCTTAGAACCCTCTGTAAATTGGGTTCTTCTATTTATTCACAGCACAGTTACAGTGTTTACTGGGAACACACAAGCTTGTGACTCAACCACATCCATGACTAAGAAGTAAATTCAGCCTGTTCAATACACTTGGCTCTCTGATCTATCTACTGGCACCTCCAGTAGGGTTGCAAATCATGTTAGCAGTGGCGGTGGGCTAGTGGCTGTGGAACTGAACTGAGTCACACCAAACTTCACACCAGCACCAGAGCACCCATCTTCAGATGGCAACAGCTTCAAATGATTACCACCAGCCCCCCTTCAGAGGTGAAAGTTGCACATCCTATTATCAACTTCCTGAAGCAACCAAAAAGGTTTTTCACTGCAAGCCATAAGCGAAGGGATTGAACATTTGTAGTACTGGAGCTGAAGAGGCTGTTCTGACCCAGTCCTGCAAAGGACTGAATTCATCTCACAGGCACCAAAGCGAGGGAAGAAAACCCAGGCATAGCAGTTCAGGCAGGCACACTCCAGCTCTTCTGTTTCTGCATTGTTTGCTTGGTATGTCAGCAGCTGAAGCACTGGCTATGCAAGACTGTAGCCTCTGATCTCTGCAGTGAAAAAGGAATTGATCCTGCTAATGATCTGGGACCCACAGAGACCTGACACTTTTTTGTCTTCTTTTTTAATGAAAAGCATTACAGTTTATAAGCCAGCAGACAGCAAAGCAACATAGGGGGCAGGCAATTTCCTCCTAACTGTGTAGTACTTCCCATTAAAGCTGTGGCGGCTTTCCTTCACTTCCAGATCAGTGAGGGAGCAGGAAAATGCCATTCAGTGAAAGGGTTCTCCAGCTAGCAGCCACAAACGCTCTCCTCTGCACCATAAAGGCCTGCAAAGCTGCATCTGACAAGTCCTTGAGCCACAGCAGATGGCAAAACCAGGGCTTTACTTTAAGAGATTATTGGTGGGAGATAGGAAGGGAAACAAATCAGCACTTCAGTTTTCTCCCTGGAAACAAAAGCCTATTGCTCTGGAGACAGGTCTCTAATTTCAGAATCAGAATGGCTGTGGTTGGAAGGGAGCTCGGGAGGTCCAACTCCCCTGCTCGAGCAGGGCCACCTAGAGCCAGCTGCCCAGAACTATGTCCAGATGGCTTTTCAGCATCTCCTAGGATGGAGACTCCACAACCCCTCTGGGCAACCTGTTCCAGGGCTCAGTCACAGCTCTGATTCCACATGATAAATGTCATGCATATAAAAACAGCAGGTGGCTCAGAGCTCTGGCACTCTCGGTATTACTGCATCTTTCCTGCTCCAGTTAGTATAATTTTGGTTACAGAGTCACTCAAATGATCCAGCCTGTTTATTACTTCCAAATCAAGACCAACCAACCACAGAGGAAGGGGATTTTGTCACGTAAGGGTAGTGTGGCAACTACGCACATCAACACTCTAAAAACTCTTCAGAGCTGAAGTAGTTCACCACATGAAATACATCAACCCAGACTAAGAGCAAACTACTGGAAATACAAATGATCTTCCTGATCCTAGTCCTTGGGAAGGAAAAAAGATCCAAGATCAAGGAAACTGGGGCCACTGCTTCCACTAGGTAATCAAAGATTGATGTGACTGGGGGAAAGAATGGAAACCATGTGCTGATGAAAGTCTGTTGCTGGGTCCCCAAAGCCAACTTACCGGGTAGGTGCTGAAACACAGGGTCAATCTGTGTGACAATTCACCTTCATTGTCAGGTTTAGAGCTGAACAAACTGAAGCTCAAAAGAGTGCAATGGCCAAGTGAGTGGTGGCAGAAGACAAGCTCAGAAACAGCCAGTTAGAGCAGAACGTTGACGAGTCCTCACCAGCACTTCCCACTGCAGCTCTCTCAGCACAGAGCAGTCAATGTACTGCTCAACAGACACACTGGAGTTGGCAGCTCCAGTATGTTTACTGGCAGCTCCAGTAAAATAACTGGTTATTTTCATGGAATGATCAACATAATTCTAAATACAGTTTGTTATCAAATATTACTAGCTTCAGTAAAAGGAATAACTGAGCTGAAAGGCAGCTTTTTAGTCCTGTATGAAAGGTAGAAAGGAGATAACCTTCATTTTGCAAGAAATAACATGAAATTGCAGTTGCTCCTCAAGTATATGATTTTACTACAACCACACAGTTGCCTCCTCCTGTAAGTCATATTTCCTTAGTGAAAATTTCACACTGGAGTGCAGTTGTTCCATTGTTTCTTGCTCTTTGGGTTTCACTCCTCACATCTTCCCTGACCTCTCGACTTAGCCCCCACTAGATGCCAAGGGTCTTTGTGTTAATAACCACTAGACTTCCTCAGAGGTAGTCCCGATAATTTGGGGGGATGTGAAAGGGTCTTTCACTGGCTTGAGCCAATGCCCCACAAATGGTGTCCAAGACAAACCCCTCAACAGGAAGATTAACCAACATTAACACAGTTTCGATGCTGTATCGTTGAAGAGCCGGCAGAGGTGCAAACCAAGTCTTCCGTAGAGTATCTGAGACACCCTCTGGTTGAGCACGTAATGCAATTAACTCCCTAATTACATTTATAATCCAAGTCTAAACTCATCTTAGAGTTAGTACTTCAGCTCCTAATTTCTGAACCAACTAAACACTAACCCTTTCAAGAAGTGCCTATTTCTAGTAACAAGACTGACAATGCTGCTTTTTATGAGACAGTTCTCAATAACAAAACCCTGTGATGAAGAAGCACTAAAATCCATCAGGGTTGGGAAAATACAAATAAACCAGAGACCAAGCAACAAGCAGAAAGCCATTAACTGTAAAGTCCTTGGAAGTCAAGTTCCTACCCGCAGCCAAAGCAAGGTGTGGGATGATTTCCAGGCATAGCTCAGGGATGGGTAAGGACAATACCTGTGGGTACCATCCTTTCACTGCTGAACACATTGAGCCAAGTCCCAGGGAATCCCCAGATCTCCAGCAGTTCATGTGCTCCTGCAGGCAGGATCCAGCCCACAGCCCTTCTGCCAGCTACAGGACACAGCCCTGAGGAGTCACCTGCTCAGAGATTTTGACCACTCAGCTATATCAGAGTTTTCGGTCACACACTGCATCCCAAAATAGCTTTGAATTGCCTGAGGAACATACACGGAATATTAAAACTGCAGAGACAAAAGCATAGGACACTATGGGCAAGATCAGACAAAAAAGATGGAGCACTGACAAGGTAGAAAAACCACAGGAAGATTGGCAGAGACATTATAAAGGGGGGAAAAATCCCCAAACTCCTGTTCTAATATTAACAAGGCTGTGTAGAGAGGAAAACTGAAGAGGCCAGCACCACAAAAGTAGAAGTAGGAGGAAAGAGATGAGTAGAAAACAGGAAGGAGTTTCCATGAGGGTAATATATTGTAGAACTAAGCTCTGAAACAGATAAGCTTGGATGGCACATTCAGTTCATTCCCACAGTTTAGATACAAGCACTAGTCAGAAATAAGGCAAGGAGGATGAATGCTCACTGTGACCATTACAAACAAGAAAACCCATCTTTTAAGCTTCCCAATTGCACAGGTTTTTAAAGAGGAAGACAGAGCTCCACAATAGGAGAAGCTGCAAGTATGCATAAGACAAAAGGGACAGCCAAGGAGTTGCTTTAAAATCATCCACACTGATACATCTGCCTGTCTCACCTTCAGCCATGCCATTACTTTTCACTGGATGAACTGACAGGTCTGTTGACACATACGATCACATCACTCTGTGCTGTCGTGTCTGCTCATGTATGTCTGCATCTTTCAGCTCTCACAACAAAACCTTGCCACCCAGTCTCTGATACAGACGCCTCCAAAGTGAATGTCACCAGTTCTCCCCCCTGTGACTGCTTTCTACCACTGACACAAACCCTGCTGCTACTGCACAACCCCGCGTGTTTCCTGGCTTAGTGCAAGACAGGAGGTAACAACTCTCCCCTTGGTGAGCCTCTCAAAAACCCAAATATTCTCCAAAAAAAAAATGAAAGAAACACAGAATAAAATGGCATAATTTAATTTTTCCTTAATAATAAAAAAAGGACTGGAGAAATATCATGAACAAATGGACTGAAGAAGTCAAAGGTCAGTGGAATAAAGTACAGCTCACTTTTGGCTGAAAGAAACAAAAGCACACACTAAATGTTATCTAAGGCTACGATTAAATCCTATAGATGAAAGACACACACTCTGTGCTTCAAGGATTAGTCAGGAACTAGAAAACTCTTTGCCATGGGTTTCAAAGCAGCCTGTGCTGATAGTGGAAACAACTGAGTGGATGTGGATCCAGCCCATCCTTCCCTCACAGGCTGGTCCCAGAGCTGGAGCAGTGGAGCAGCTCCACGGCCGTAGCCACCACACAGTCCTGCCCTGGGAGCCGTGCACCAGCCATGAGCTCAGCCTAAATGAGGATAACAGCTTTGGGAGTCCAGACACTGCGCAGTCACCATTCACAACCCTCGCTTCAAGCCTCAACAAGACAACTGTCCACTTACTGTTTTCCTTAAGTGTTTTTTCCTTCCCAAAGCCATCCCAGCTTATGAAGCCAAGCCAACATCAAAGAGGAATTCTATTCAGGAGGCTCAGAAATACTCTCAGCTGATTTACAGTTAGGAATTATTCCACCACTAAGATACACTTGAATATTTAGATGTTATCTTCTCTAGTAAATCAAGAAGGTAGAATTAACAGTAACAAAAGCTTTTCTGAACAGTTAAAGATACGATCTCATTATCTTTTGAGTTTTATAGAACAAGTATTATTAAACACTACAAACTTGTTAGAAGTTTTCAGGGGGCTGCAAATTCCTCCTGTATCTTCAAGGATGCAATCACCCATCCGAGAGTAATAAAAAAGACTATTAAGTTATAAAGCTATGGGGCAAACAGACTACAAGCTCCAAGCCGAACCCATGGTGCATCTGTTTCCATTAGGAACTGAACACATATTTGTGATAGAGAAGGCATATATATTTTCCTGCAGCTTGGGGTGGAACAGATGAAATTTATATGTCTCAAAAATAAGAAGTGACTAAAGAGACAACCCCAGAGTGGGCACCGCCAGCAAATGAAACACTACTTCTCTCATCTCAAAAGAAGGATGAGTGCATTGTAATAGTGCCCACGACCAAATGTATCAAGAAAACATCATGTTTACAGTTTAAAAGTAAAAAAAAACCTATTAATTTTGCCCCAGTAGTAAAAGCAATATGGCAACTCTCAATCTGGTATCATTTGGTAAGAATTAGGCAGAGCACTGCAGAGGAATAGAACTGAAAAACCAACATTACGCTGCCACCTCCTATCTGAAAGCAGACACCAAGTGCAAAAACCTCTCCTCTCTGATCCTCTCCACTGATTTTCATCACTTGGTCCCTAAAGGTTCCAGGCATGGAGCTTCCATTAATGTCAAAGGAAGCTCCCAAAATGGGAAAAGCTAAAGAGTAACCAAAAATAGCCAGGCAGCTCTGCAGCCCCAGCGGAACTCCCTGCAAAGATTTACCCGCCAGATTTTAATAGCCTGTCATTCTCCTTGCTATAAAGACTCTATGCCACCTCCTGGCCCCATCACAGAAGAATTCATCAAATACCGACTGGCAGAGCAGAGGTGACCTAAGACCGCACACTCCTAAAGGGCAGAATCCTACTGATAACCACGGATACAGCACCTGAAGCACTTCAAATCCTTGCAAATGGCTGCCAAGAGTCCAGTACAACTCCTGTCTCCTTTCCTTCCCAAAAACATCCATCTGAAAAAGCCATTATTTCTGTATTTGACTGGAAGCAACAACTTTGGAGCACTCTCATATTACCATAACAATCACCACAGACCAACAAGAATATTGCGTTAAGACCGTGGCTCATTCTTCACCTCTCAAGAAATTGAGAGGCTATAATAGCATCTTTCCATGTCCAAGGCCCCAAAGTGCACTACAAAAAATGTAAGTAAAGTAAGACTAACAGCTTACTCCTCAGTGGAACACTACCAACTCTGAGGTGGAACACAACTGCTGTAAAACAGCAACCCTACTGAGAAGTTTGGAGAGGAGTCAGAAAGGGACACCACATCCAGTTTACACTAACTTACCCTCTGTGGACTTTGACCATAGCAATGTCTGATAAATCAGCACTGCAAATTTCTTCCACAATATCTAATTAAGTGGCAAGTGACTCCTTGGACCGTTATTTTATGGACTGTGTAGTGGTCTATTACTGAGACCATTACCCTCAGAGTTAAAGAACAGACAAGGGTCACTCAAAATGGACCAGCTACTTGAGGAATTTGTGCTCCCCCCGAAACACAGCTCCCTGAACTGCCAGTTCACACACATCCCGTTTTATCTCTTCAATACACTCATCACATTAAAGCTACATGTTTGGAAAGCCTACAGTAAGAACACCCATGTGGAGTCAACCCAAAACCATCTCTGCTCATGAGTCTCCTGCCTCCGATCAACAGCAGAGGCTCAGGAGACGGTAAGAGACAGAGTAACCCTTGGTAGCATTCACCATCTCCTATCAAGAGAGTGTGCTTGCAAACCTTCTTAGACCAACCACAGTGCAACCCCTGGAATCAAACTGTACCCCACTAAGCATGGCAGCTTCCTTGGAGGTCAGCAAAACTGCTCTTGACAAAGAGAAAAAAAATCCGAGCTTATCCATATTCTGGCACACCACATTATCAGCAACAATCCAGAACTGGCTCGAGTTCAGCTTTTCAAGGCACAAAATGATAACACTCTTACTTTACAATAGTAACAGAGACAAATCCTGCAAGGCAAATTTTCCACAAGAGACTACTCACTGGCCTGCTTTTCTATGTCCCAGTCCTGCATGTGCAAGCTCTTGAATGTGAAGTGCAAGTCTCCACACCAAGCAGATATGTGTGAAAGGTCTTTGGTTTTGAGAGATGCCTAGTGGGAAACTGAGGAAAGAAGCAACTACTTCAAACTACTGCAACACCTTGTCTGTGGAAGGCAACAGGGAATAACAAGGACAATATCCATGTCAGAGCTCTACCACTTCCTATCAAAATGACATTCAGCAAGACTAAAAGACTCAAAAGAGTGAGTGGATTGAAAAAGGATTCACCTTTCATTTTCATGTATGTTTAGTTTTGAGCTTGGGTTTAGGTAACAACAGGGTTTAGAAGTACACAGGGGAAATTAATGTGGTCTTCAGATAATCCTGATGAAAGGGAATTCAAGGCATGATGTGCCTACAGTAATCCAGAGCTGTACAAACCTGAGGGATGCTACCCAAACACTGTCCCTAGTGATGAGAGATACCCAAACTGCTTCTCCACGACACCTCCACAATGGCCTCCAAATGCTTCACACATCCTCCCTGCAAGTCATCACTGAACACACTCATGGTATGGAAGAAAGCTACAGCACAGTATTGTCCAGTATTATTATACTGGACAAGCTCTATATTACATATACAAGCTCTATACCATATTTATATTATATATACAAGCTCTATATTATAGACAAGCTCTATATATTATTATACTGGACAAGCTCTAGATTCGATTGTGACTGATAAAATCTTGTCCTTCCCCTACTGAGACAATAACTGAACACTGAGATTATGCTTTTCCTCCTCCAGGTCATCACAGTTTACACCTGAAAAGAGAAGCACACTCTATGAAGAACTTCCCTTCTATTTGGCATGTAGGTCAGATATGCAGCAATTCACTATAGCAGTAAAAAGTGTTACCTTGACTGAATTTCACCTGCGTTGAATACTTACCCAAAGATCAAACATTGCTGATGGTAACACACACAGTGAAAACACCCCCAGGGCTGCAGCACTCCCTACTAAAATCCTCCTGCATAAGGACAAGTTCTCCCCCAACCTGGGAAAGTAACAGTCAAGTTTCTACAGAAAAAGAAACAGTCATTTTCTGACCCTGGTAGCCAAGCACAGCTTCCTCCCTTCCTGAACCTTCAACTGGTTTAACACCTTGAATCTACACCTAACCTCAGCAGGGCACAAAGTGGTATGTATCTATCAATCAACAATTATGCTGACACTGGTTTGAACAATTATATTAATGAAAGAGGCCGGATTCCTGGTTGATTTTATCACTTTACCACAGACTTTACCAGAGTTGATCATCCTTGACTCATCAGTGAGAACTGGGAAGGTGGGAGGTGAGAACTTGTAACGGTGCTTTGCTTGTTTGAAGAAGTCCTATGAGGCCACCAGGAGTACAGCTTGGCTCTGATGCAAGGCCCCACACAGTATCCCTCAGAAGCTCACTTCCCCCAGCCCATACTTCAGAGGGACTCCTAAAACGCTGCAAGAGGCACCTTGGCCTGAAACCACTCACTACACTGACAATACTTTGCTCAATTTCTCCTTGATACCAGAGCTGTAATCGTGTCTCTCAGTGCTTTGCAGATTAGAACCACAGGTAGAAATTAACTGGTTTAAACTTAATCCTGAAAGGATGATGGCAGTGAGGGAGAGGAAAACACCGAGGCCCTGGCGAGCACTATAATTATGTCTTCTGCAAGAATAATCCCCATTCTTGTCCAAGTGGTTTGTAGTTTCAAGGATTTACTGGATCTGCTGCTGATCCTAGATTTCCAGAGAAACCTTTCATCTCCCACAAGCTTGTGATCTCACCCCCTCACGTGTCTTGTTACAGCCTTCTCTACCTACTTCATCCTTACACTGCAAGGGTATAACCACCCCCAAAAATTACTTAAAACCAGGAGCAGAGCAGGATATCTTATGGAAAAAGCCCTTTCCCGAAATGCTCTCCATTCGCAGTCCAGCTGAGCACTAACTGTATCAATCCACACTTTCTGTGACCAGACCTGTAATTAGAACGCATTTTCCTCATGGATGAGTTGAGGCTGGTCAAGAGTTTATCAAGCTCAATGGAAAGTATGGGACACAGTGGTTCTGTAGGCACCCATTATTGGAACCTCAACACTATCAGCACTTCTAAAGTACCTACAAAACACATTCAAACATTAACTAATGTGACAGGCACATAAACCAGAGCAAAGGGGTTGTAGGAACTGACCTATTTTACACAGCCACGCTCAGTTCACTGACCTGGAACAGCCTTTAATTAGGCATTTCCATGCTCTTAAAACATAGAAATAATGCCCTTTCACATAAATAAAGAGATTTGCAAATAAGTTCTCTGAACGAAATACAGCAGAGCCAAAACCCCTGAATCCATGAGGTGCTTACAGAGGAATTATTCATTTGTGCCTTTCAACCACAGAATGGAACCTAAAGTGTTTGAGGTATCAGCATTTCTGTACTTTGGGCCTTCCTAAGAAAACAGAAACTAAAGTCAAACTCCACATTTGGAATCACTTCAGCCACCATGTTACAGCTGTGTCCTGTACAAGCTCCCACAACTTGCTGTATTCCAACTGCTGAGCATGACTAAACTAACATACAGAAAGTCTTACTCTTAGGAGGCTGTTCACAGGGGAATGAAGATAAATACAAAGATGCAGTAAAGGGATCTAAGCAAACAGCACAGGCACACTCAAACACCCAGTTCAAACAGTAACAGCACATTCTGACCTATTTCAAGGGAAGACCTCATTCCTTTAATGGATTAACTCCTCCACCTTCAAAGTCATTTTGCCTGTCACATCCCAGGCTGATTCTTACCCAATACTTACAACTCACGCTAACAACGCACCCTAGTTGGCAAGAACATTATTGCTGTCTTCCCGTAACCTGCACTCTCTGTCCCCAGGACTGAAAAATAACAATCCTATCTCCACAGAATCATTCTAGCACTGAAAAACTATCAAGCTCTCTTCCTGTCATGCATAACAGCTACCCATATGTCCCTGGTAGGATCCACTACACAGACACGATGTGTTCTGTCATTATAAACCAACTTATGGTCCTGTAATAGACCAAGAAAGCAAAGCCTGATATCATCTCACTATCCTTAATCCAAGTTAGGCAGGAGGAGAAAGGGCTGAAGCCGCCAGCCTTGAACGCAGCAACTGTTTTGTTGCTTTGCAAGAAGAGCCTGAATCACACAACCCAGCCACTGAGGTGGGCAGTGGTGTAAAATTAAGTATGGTCAGGCTACTGGAAGGTGTCCAGATTGTGTCAATCTCCATCAGCAGAAATTCTGAAGAATTATGACAATAAAATGAAGTTGTTTCCCCAAGAAGCAACCCTGAGGGAGCACAGGGCTGGCTCTTCCATGTACTGGAATCTCCGCTGAGCTCCATCAGGGAATCAGGACCCACCTCTGGCTACAGACAGAGGCAAAGCAGTAGGGTTACTGAACTGCAGGTGAAAGGTGCCAGGAGAGACCACAAAAGCAGACTACTTTTCTAAGAAGCCGACACCAGCAAAAGTCAGTGTGAGCCTGATGAGAAGCAGGGGACTGACAGCCCCAAAGCCCCAAGTCCTCTCTCCTTTTCCCCAGTACAGCACAAGAGATCACTGCATACGCTTCCTCACAGTACGCTTCCCATCAGTCTGGATTTCAGTCTGGAAAATTGAGTGTGCACAATCCCCAGCCTTCCTTCTGCCACAGCAAATGACGAGTCAATACAGAGTTTAGAGGTGAAAAATAGTTTTACAGAGAGCTGTTAGTCAGCCGCAATCCCAGCAATTCCAAATGCAGTTTAACAAGTGCTACCTGAAGGAATGAAGAACGTATAGCCTTGTTTCAGCTCAATTCTTTGGCATCGTTCCACCCTGTCTCCCAGAAAGATATCACTTTGCTTTCCTGAGAGAACCCATTCTTCATAAAGTTCTAGATTCTGCAGAGTAGGCGGAATCAGCCAGAAGATCTAAAAATAGAAGAAAGATTTAACTATTACCACCAGTCAACAAAAATACAGAACTGAGCGGCTCCAACAAGGTTATCATGCGTTAGACAAACGCACGTGGAACACCAAGCCTGCCTTCTGCACGAAACACAGGTTTTCCAGGTATCGTGCACAGAAGCACGCAGCAGACAGCAGCAGCGATTAGTCCACGTGCTGGATGTGGCAAGATAACTGTCAGTTGTCATCTCTCTGCCATGAAGCATCTTACTCAGAAGATGCCTGCACAGTTTACTTACTGTTTAAAACTGTGTCGGTACAGTACAACTTCATTGGACTATATAGATGAACACTACCTGTGCCCCATTTATTTCAGTTCCCAAAATACCCTGCCCATATTACAATCGGGAAAAGCAGCTTAAAACAGTGAAGATGCAAATGTAGCTATCCCTACTGTATACGTTAATGCTTCTATATCCTGTAGTATTTCAGTTCCAGCATAAGCTGCATGTGCACACTAAAGGAACATGAAATCCCCAAAAGAAAACAGCAGCTCTAGGTACAGGAGACTTGAGGGCACTCTGACCCAACAAGGGTATACACAGCCACATACTCACTGCAAGACACTTCTAAACCATGCAGCAATAGCAAGCCTAAAAGCACCACCAACAGCAAAGAACTCATTCTGTGTTTCACGTTAATTACTGGTCTGTTTCATGAAGGTGAATGGTGTCCTTCTAATTCAGCAAACCCTGTGTACATCAACAAAGGGAGCTGAAATAGACTGACCGTTGACTAGCGCCCTCCCCAAAAAGGGAGCAAATAAAGGAAAAACTAAAGCAAGCAACCCCTCCTCTCCACAAGAGACACAGAGAAATAAACCCAAATATCAAACGCAGTTCACCTACCTTCCCCCCACGGAAAACGTGATACCACACTGAAGTGCCACCAAAATCAATATGAAAATCAGTGAAGCATCCTTTCACACTCATCAAACAGTACCTGTAAGCAGAGTGAAGGACAAAAATGAATCAGGCTGAAACTGTTTTTTTCCACACCTTAATCTGCAGAGGTTAACTGCATGTGCGATACTATTGCCACCAGTTAAGTTCCAGCATTCATAGAACTGGTTTTGTCTCATGAAGTAACTATAAGTAGGTTTCTGCGGAGGAACGTTTGGGTTTCCAATTCATACAACTGGAACGAAAGCCTTCAGAGTTAAGGAACACAAAACCATTCAAAGTTATGCTGTTCACAAGTATTTCTTATGCCACAGCCAGTCCCCGGGGTGAGCTGGTTAATGCTCTCCTCCACCGCCCGAGAGACATAACCTTCACCAGAAGTTGTACACAAACGGCTTCAAAGAGCAAAGTTTGGAAACATCTCATTTGCTTAATAAATCCTCCTGAATGCTCTTTACCTACTTGCTATTTTTGCAGAGACTGGGGGATAGAAACCTCATGTGGCAAATTAACTCCTTTTTGTTCAAATTTCTAGGCATTTCTGCATCAAAATACATCAAGAAACGAGCTGGCAGCATCACTAAGTATCAAATCCACTCTTTTTTTTAATGCTGTCTTGATTCAGGTTTTCAAAGCCGTTTAAAGTCAGCATCACTGGAAAGAGAGAAGAGCTTTCATCTCGCTCCACGAATCTCAAGACTCCAGCCACCATCTGTAACTAATGGCCGAATTACAGCCGCCCTCCTCACTAGAGGCACCTTTGCAAACGCAGGAAACACACACCACTTAACCCACTAACCTCTTTTCCTTGTTCCGGTCTCCGTTTCATGGCTTTTTTTTTTTTTGGTTGGGCTTTGTTTGGGGGTTGGGATTTTGTTGCAAAGGGGATTATGGAAATAGTACGAGCAAGGGATTTGTCAAAAAAAAAAAAGAGGAAGAAGGAAAGAAAAAAGGCTTCATTTAACTGTATCTTTTTCTCATCACATTCAGGTAGAGAGAATCTCAGCAGTATGCAGACGGCGTGCAAAAGTCCCTCTAGATGATAGGCTGGAAAGGACCTTACCATGTGTCTGCAGAAGGCTGGCAAATCAGAGCGACTATAGGTACATAAGAGCCCGCTGCCTAGCAACCACATCCCGAGCCCGAGTTGACAGAATGAGACGCAATGCTGTCATGAAGACAGTCAATTTGTGGGCTTCAAAAAAGGTCCTGCGCCTTCATCTCACAATTAAACCCTCTCCTTGTGCAATTCCACGCCTCTCCTCTTGCCCGCTCTGGAATTGTGTTGGGTTTTTTTTATCCTTTGGAAGCAGGAAGAGAGCTTTTTCTGCCCCTGGGGTATTTCAGATGCTCCAAAAATCACAGCTCGCCAAGAAGCTGTCTACACTCTCAATATGCTCCACTTCAAAATATGAGTCCTTCCCTCCCAAACACAGCTCTTTTTTTTTTGGTTAATTTCTCCTTTTTATGTTTTCTCTACCAAGATGCTGTTGATTCCAAGTCAGAGAGAATTTAAAAACAATATAAAAAGCCCAGAAAGGAAGTAGCCTTCCTTCCAGCCAAATTGCACAAAGTCACAGATTGAATAATTGCTCATAAAACACACACAAACCCAACATGGAAATTCTCAGTTTATGGGCAGTATTGACTATTAGAGGTTCACGTTGGCTTCAAGTAAGGAAATCCAAATCCTTATGGAACCAATTATTCTCAGCTTCAAAAGGTCAGATGTAAAATACATCACACTAACAAAATTCTTCTAAGACAGTGCTACCTACCAATAACCACCCGTTCACATTAAGAGATTCCAAAAGAGCATAAATGGCCCAAGCATTTGCAGGTTTTATTTATTCCTCCGGAGTCCGCAATCTAAACTTGAAGCTGTTAATCTGCGTTCAGAGAGGAAATAACAGGACTGAATTCTCTTGTCAAACCGAAGTGTTTAAGTTTTGGGAGAAACATCAAGGTGGATGTAGCTGTGAACACACAACTCTCTTTTCTTTTCCCCCCTCCCATTTTCCCTCCGTTTTCTTGAAACTCCCCTAAACACAACAATTTCCATTCCAATGAAGGTTGTTTTAGTGAAAGAGACACATATGGTGATTAATAAAAACCTACAAAGCATCTGGAAAAAGAAACAAACAGCTTTTATTTCCATCCACAAACAAGCCCTGCCATTTCATTTCTGCTGTTAACCTTACAGGCCTGCTTTTGTCCAACCCCATCAGCTACCTAAAGGCTAAGGAGCCTGAAAAAGCCATCTTCCGCCATACAGCGCTCTCCCTTGTTGCCAGAGTCTGGCACAATGCCTTTGCATTGACCTCTACAGCTTCCTCTTCCAATGTACACCGCAGTCACATGGTCCCAGCACAGCTCCACGCCACAGCTAATCTTATACACGGCTCAGCTCCAACCCCAGCAAGCGCCTTCTCATCACTAACAGCTGCTAATTTGGGGAACGACTCCACTTTTCAGGTTTTTCCTTAACAACAAATTTAAATAAATAAATAAATAAACAAACAGGGATGGGAGGTGGGGGGGAAGCACCAGAACACAGCATCCATGTTGAAAGAAACCTAGAAACTCCATCCCACTGCGTGTGCTCTGGTCGCAGCTTTTCTGCCTTCAGCGCCCTGGGCCACAGCAGGTAAAGTAGGTTTACAGGAACACAACCTCATGCAGGGCACAGGGAGACAACCTGACCAGTTACACCCTGAAACAACAGGCGATGCAAAAGATGCCCCAACTTTAGTATTTTCTTCCACAACTGCTACCACATCCACTCCTGCACACTCCACTTTATCTCCCTGCACAGCCTCAGTGAGGGTTTTAAAACATGCAGCTGCTTGTAATCTGCTGTGGGGGAGCTTCCCTTCCCCACTGAAGAGTTTGGTTTATGCTCTCCACAAGCATGAAATTGTTCAAGTTGAGGTATTGTTATTTTGGAGGAAGGATGCGTGGTGTGGGGAAAAGGGGAACTTCCCCCCCAAAACCCACAAATCTGGGATAATTTGTTAGCGAAATGATGCGAGGAAACATGGAGTAACCTGCAAACTCCCAGGGAAGAACAAGCACAGAGATCCCCCAAAAATAAGGAGATGATAGGAACGAAGCTAAACCACTAAGCAAACACAGCGAGCTGGGAACACAGAAACAAGGCAGAGACACCGCTCCCTAAGCCAGCGCAGACACCACTCTCCCAGGCAAACCCACAATGCACTCGCCACGCATAGCTACGAACCCGCAAGCAAACAGAGAAACAAAGACAGCGACGGACACGCCGGGATGCGAAGGCAACGGGCGCGGGCAGAGCCCCGGCGCAGGGGACGCAGAGGCGCAGCGTTACATGCACATGGACTCGGGAGACACGCGAGCACACGCAGAGAGGCAGCGTTACCCTCAGCTTAAGCTCCTTTTCTCTGGCAATAGGCACAGCGCACCATACGGCTCTATTCCCTCTGGCATTGCGAGGGCTCCCCTGCCACTGAGCTCAGCCCATAAACCACTCCCAAACCCCAGCAGAGGCTTCTGTTTTTTGTTCGGGCCAATGAGGAAAGTATAGCTCACTCTTCCTTCCTCCCAGGAGCAGCGCCGGCTGGTTGAAATCCCTAAGCCTGAAACCGAATACCACAAACCCATGAGGCGGCTGCAAGTGCCAAAGCGAGGGGAAGGAGCAGGCCCTGCTCCGGGTGCCCGCTGCCGCCTCTCCCCCAGGTGCTCCCGGGGGTGGGACCAAGGAAGCATCCCGGGGGTCCCCCCTTCTTTCTTCCCAGGCCTCGCCTCACAGCATCTGGAAACGGGAGCTGGAAAGGACGCAGCGGGAAACAATAGCTACCTTTGGGCGACTCCGCACGCTAACGGCCTGACCCGCACCGAGCAACGCTCCCACACTGGGGCCCTGCAACTGGAAGCCACAAATTAACGCCGCAAGACAAAAGAAACCATTGTCACCCGGGAGACACGGGGCCAGCCCGCCCGGCCCGTCTGCAGCCCCACCCCCGGCCCCCCGCGGCGGGGCACCGGCCCCAGCGCCGCGCACAGACCGGCTTCCCCCTCACGGAGGGCCGCGGCTGCCCCCTCAGGGAAGGCCGCGGGGTTTCTCCCCAGGAAGGGCCCCTGCAGCACCCACCTCCCGCCGCCGCGGCCGGCTCTGCCCGTCGAGGGGCCCTCCAGAGCCGGGCCCGGGTAGCAGCCGAGCTTTGCTGCCGGCCCCCGGCCTTCCCACAGGCACCAACGCGCCCGGCCCGTTCCCCGCCTGAGGCGCGGGGCAGCCCGGCTGAGGTAACCGGCGCTGCCAGCCCCGAGTAAGAGCAAACCACCACCTATCAGCACCAAATAGTAACTAATCATTAAACAGCGTGTGTGCTCGGCAGGCACTTCAAAAGCACATGAAAGACCCAGTTCCTGCCCTGAGGGGGTTACGCTCTGAGTCAGCCGGACAAAAACAACACCCGAGATAAGAGGAAGGTTGTTCTGAGGCACCAGAGATGATGGGAGGAGACTCAGAATTACACTGGTGAGGCTGGGACCAAAGTGGCCACACTTCCCCGGTCCCACCCGAGGTGAAATACCACATCCGGTGCGTGTTCACACCTGAGAACAGGAGCGGGGACTCCACAGGGAAACCTTTTTTATCTTCCAGCCGTCAGACTCCGGCATTAAAAGCACACGTCGAGGATCAGAAGTGCACCCAGCGGCCCTGCTGGGCTGCCTGCACATCCCACTGCTGTGGTGTACATCCAGTGAGCACTGGGAAGGTTACCCTGGAACTTAGAGAATGAAGAGGCCTCTTTTTTACTTTGACTGGAAGCTTAAATTCATGAAAAGGCACCCGCCACAGAGAGGAAATGAAGCTGCCAACCCACAGCAAGCCAGGCCCGTCTGCCCCTGGAACAGCACTTGGGTATCTGCGAGAACACAGCTCCTTTCTCCATCCTTGTGACATGGCTGTTCAGCTCCAGGCTCCCCACAAACCAGTTTAAACGCTGGTGCTCGTTCCAGTTACACGTGTGATGCTCGTCCTCCAAGCTCTGCACAAAGGAGGGTTTGAGCCCCACGCACCCACCTGAAGACATTACATTTTATTTACTTTGCTAGCTTGGACGGTTTTAATGAGAACTTGCGCTATTGGTCTCATCTTCTTGTACTTAATCATACCTATCGAGCGGGTTTGTATCAAAAGCAATTCACAAATGACATACAAAGTGCATACAAGTATCTCACATGCATAAAACAGCACCAGGTTGCGTCGCGGGACCTGCGAGCTCCCTCAATTCAAAGGGCAATCTCTGTCTCCAGAGGCAAACCCTCAGCTTCTAATTAGACCACAGCTCAGCAGAGCATTTTATCATCTGTTTAAATCCAACCCTACTTAGTAAAGGAATGAATAAAAAGGAATGGATGGCTGAGTAACAGCCTAGGAAGGGGAAATAGGGCTGAGTATATGGTAACAGGGCAGCATCCTTTCATGAACAGTTAGGTTCCATACCAGATTCCCCACCCTTAACTGAAGGACAACAGCAATATAAACACCTATTATAATCATGCTTAGATACTTTAAGTAATAGGAAGTTCTGAAGGCAAAAAGGGTGTTGCAGGGACTGAGACTTTTGTTTCATTTGGTCCAAAGCACAAACACTAAGTGCCTGTTACTATTTCTATTGCCGTCATGTCCTGGCACAGCAGCTATGCCACTGCTTTGCACATAATCTTGCAGGGCTACAGACACAAACCTAACAAACCTAATTTCAGCTACTGAGGAATCAAATCAGCACTTTTGGGGGGTTTTTTGGTTGGTTCAGGTTCAGCTGTGTCCAGATTCAGGTTCAGCTGAATCCAGACTGCTTCAGCCCTGGTTGAATGCAACCAGAAAACTCAATCTGAGCTTGTTTTCAGCTACCTGAAAACGGATAAGGTGCACCATGATGAAAGGAAGCAGTTCTGAGCCTCGTTCAGTTTCCCACCCTTAGCATTTGCAGTTCCACAGGCATCTGAGGTGATACAACAAGCTTCTGCCCCTGAAAGCTGACATTACAACCACACTGCCCTTCCCTCCTGCGCTGGCTCCTGGTTACACAGCATCCTGCCCACTCTCAAACAGGCCTCCATATCTGTGAGGCCCTTTGCAGGAACTTGCACCCAGGGATGTGAAAGAGGGAGGCAGGAGCAGGCTTCCTCCATCCCATTGCTATGGTTTTTTCCACACTTCTGCACTGCCCTGTGGTTGGCACGTTTAGCAGCCATGTGGTGGTTTGGATGGCCTGAAAAGTACCCAATTTTTCTTTATTTCTGAGTCGGTTTTCAGCCAGATCAGTCTCCAGTCCGGTTCGCTCTGCAGCTGCACCACGGTGTGTTCAAGCAACGAGGATGGGACAATGTGGGCATGCACTGTTTTTTCAGGGGCAGTGCCAACTTATCCCAGTTTGAAGTTTGAACACTACAGCCTCAGCTTGCCATCCCCTTAATTTCTCATGTTGGTTTACTGCTTGTAAGAGGTGTTACTTAGGAAGTTTTATGTGTTTTGGACATAAACTGTTTCCCCACTTCATTCAGTCCTCCAAGGCTCCCAGTAGGTACGTTGTCATTTACTTACAGACTGAAAAACAACCTCTTTACCCAGAGTTTTTAGAAGCAGTTAATGGTGCAGGTCCAAGTGAAAGCCAGGGCAGCCTCCAGCGCGCGCAGTGCTCCTGGTAACCGAAGCAGCGCAGCAGATGGAGCGTTCTCTAACTTCACTCCCAGCACGGAACTTGACGTGCAGGAGCCAAGACAGACATTTGTGTCTGGTAATGCCATCTGTGTCCGCAAAACCGCAACGCGCTCGCTGGAGTGCTTTTTGTTTGGAGGGAACACGGGAATGGTGGGGAT
The DNA here is from genome assembly GCA_039720435.1 of Amazona ochrocephala. Lineage (NCBI taxonomy): Eukaryota > Metazoa > Chordata > Aves > Psittaciformes > Psittacidae > Amazona > Amazona ochrocephala. Next base: position 12,678,582 of record CM077891.1, read on the forward strand.
TGCATGCTGCAAACTCTGAGCGTTACGAGAATGCAGAGAACAAGAATGAAATGAAACAATCCCAGTTCTGAGCAGCAACAGTCATTAATAAAGTGTATGAATATTGACAACTCACAGAGAAGAACAGGCAGCATGGAACAAATGATACCACTGACATTTAGCTCTGCAATTGAACACGATCTCTTTAATAAGGGCTTATACCCTGGGACTAGTGTCTATACAGAAAAGGGCCGATCTGAATTTCCAAAGGTGGAGAACGCTAATCTCTTAAGGAGTTCCTATTTAAACTGGACAAGTTAATGGAAGAGACATCTCTTGAGAGCCGCTAAGCACACAGAAACCACTTCCACCTCAGGACAGCCCCTGCCTGAGCTGCAGACAGTGCAAGTTCAGAAGATAATTTTAAGAGAAGGTATCATTTTCTGCTCACCATATTCTTATGCTCCTCCCAGGGCATCTATGACAGCACCCAATAGCAGTCAGGTTACCAAGCGCCATGGATCTTTGTCATGACCCTGTACAACTTGCTCTTGTGCAACTAGACTACCAGTGTTTGTTACTGGTTTTACCTTTGCTGCTTCTTCAGACTGATGAGGGTTTTGTGTCAACAGTGCTGCAAATCAGCTTTCTCTAGCCTTTAGACCAGATCCTCACCCTAGCAACATCCTCACCCTCCAGCCGCATCACCCTTGCTTTTCATGCTCATGCATGGTAACTCCTTTTCCCACATCAAACTCCACTGCCACATTTCAAGTGCTCACAGTCTTTCACTGTTTAGCTTCCCTCTACCTATCACATAGACTAGTTTATCAAGCTGTCAACCTCCACCTTCACTTTGCCAGTGACAGCAACCTCAATGGCTCTGTGTCTGCTTCTTCACCAGGCACCTTCTTCCTTTCTACCAGGCCATCCTCCACACATGGGAAAAGCTCCATGTTAAAATCTGTTGAATTGCTACTTCTCTAAAATCCCTCTTTGAAACCTACCATCTGGCATTACATGATGCAAGTAGTGAACTGCAAGAATATACTCTGCTTTTTCTGCTAGATTCTGTTAGTCATGTCGCTACTGTAGCCTTTACACCATCTCTGCCTTGCTTTGTTTACTTGCTACATTCTTTTTGCCAGCATCTGGACCGTGCCTGCTCTAGGAAGGGGATTGTTCTCTTTACTTCTTTCTTTGTACAATCCCTGAATCCTCACCCAGTTTCTTAGCTCTAGCAGATTATAAATGATGTTATTTAGTAGACTAACCACTTGGGAAGCAAGTTGCCTGGGTTCCATTTTTTGCTCTGCCATTGGCTGACCAATTGGCCATTGGGTGACCTTAGACAAGTCACTTAGGACATTTCCAAATGCACATGAGACTTGGCACTCCTATCCATATCTAGTTACCCTAACAAGCAGCTCACTCTTTCCAGAGCAATATCTTTAGCTTCCACCAAAATCAATGGTACTGCACACATCATAGGACCATGTGCCTGCCACAGAGGCTCTGCTATCATTAGCTTTACCTCCCAAAATGTTACTTTTACAGAACAAAAGTAAATGTTGCATCTCTCTTTCTGACTGCACACTCCTTTGTGTATGTTAGTACCAATCTATTTTAGACATTGCAGCTTGGAAAGAGCTCTGAACCATTTGCAAAACACCAGAGGTTGGTTCAGCAGCAGAGCCTGGGATGCCGCCAGCATTAGGTTTAGCCAATAGAAAATGCCTCTAAAACAGAAACAGCAGTGAAGGGCTTCAAGGATTATGTGGTGTTCATCAGCCACACAGGTCAGTAGCTATTATATCATTAACAGTAACCCCTATCTGAGTTGTACTAATTCATATGAGAATTACAGTGAACATTTTGAGGCCCCCAAATAGTTCCTTTTTCCAATCATCGTATGAAAAGTTTAAAGGAAGACATTCAAACAGAAGAAACAATGAGGTGAGGTAATGCTATCATAACTTGCTCAAAAACCAGAGATGCAGAAACAGGACAAACTGCTCTTGTGTTTGGCCTCAAACCTGCCTCCGAAACAAGAACCACAACCTAGAGAGTCAGTCCAATACTGGAGCTTGCTGGTGAAAGAGTCAACAGAAAAGTAAACTGGCACAAAGGGCAGTGACAGGGTTTTGGGGAGACACACACCTATTAAACACAGACTTCAAGTACATCTCACTAATCATCTCTAGGTTTCAGCCTAGAACCTGGGAAGGAACCCAAAGCCTACAGAAAGACTTTGACTACACTGCATGAACTGAAAGATGAAGACACACTTTGCAAAGAGATTGGATTAAAGGTTACATTCAGCAAACTGTCAAAGGGGTCAAGAGTAAAGCTTTTAAAAGGCATCAACAAACTTACTTTTTCACTTTGGGGTATTTCATCTCTGAAATCGCATTGGTAGCGTCCGTCTGCCTCTCCTTCAAATGCTGTGGCCACACATTGTCCACCCAGTCAACTAAGTCCACCTGAAAGCCCCACCAGAATCAACTGTTAGTTACTGAACACATGGTAAGACCCACTCCCATTGGCTAAAACTAACGACGCAGCAGCAGGTGCTCGTAGACAGCAAGAGCCTTGCTGCTCAGCAGGTGCAACTTGTTGAGGTGCAGCACTCCATCACCACCCCTCAGCCCTTTGCAACCCAGAGTAATTAGAGTTTTACAGTCAACAGCGGTACAAATTCTGTCCCACGGGCACCTGTGAGCACCTTCTCATGCAGCATCACCTGCTCCCTGCATTCAAATGCATTTTTGTAGCCAACAGCCTAGAAATTGCATTTATAAATATCAAAATACAAACATAAAAGACATTATACTGTTCCAAATATCTTACATTTCAAGGAACATTAACACCATCGTTCTGGCCAAATTCTGATTTGAGGAATTACATTATTGCTTATTGTGTGCTTCCTTCATCATTCCACTTGGGGATAAAATTCCTCAACGTTCTTGTCCAAAGGCCAGACTTTTAGGAAGTATGGACAGGAGAAACCAGTGAGAGCTGAGAAACTGGAAACACAGCCAGCAAGGTGAGGAAGAGGTGGGAACTGAACACTGTTCAGGGACATTGAAACAGCTCCTGCACTGGGCACCAGAGCATGAACTGCAATCTGTCCATCACAGCCACAGCAAGGACAAGCCTGTGACTCATTCTTTGGTCTATTTTATGATGGAGCCTGTCCTAGATACCCCAACATTCCCATCTGGTTATGCAAATGGATCACATGTGCCAGGTTTCGAAACGGGAAAACACCGGTCAATGGGGAAGTCCAAAGGAGGCTGTAATGCTGGGTTTAGCCACAGTGTGGCTGTACATCCCGACCCAGCTCAAAACACTGCGATGTGCGAGTGAACCCCCGTCTGTGGGTCAGCAAGGACCACAAGACCTACCTAGGCGACGTTGACAAAGCTGTCCTGTCTGCAGCAAGAATGGAGAAGTGATAGGCAGCATCCCACATACCCTCTTGATTGCCAAATCTTTTTAAAGGCCCACCCAAGAATGTTATTTGTATGAGTCAACCCAACTCTTTGTATCCCCAGAGGGTTTTCATGATAGGCCAATTAACACAGGGAACTCTTGCAGACTGGGGCTGACCCCTAGCTATTCTCTATCAGGTGGTGCTGATAACACACAGTACTTTGAGAAGAGGCAAAAGGAGATAATGAAGCCAGTAGAAATAGGACCAATTCCATGAATACCACAATTGTATGTGAAAAGGAATTTGATGTTTATTGCCCTGATTCTGAAACAATTCCCACATCCTGATATTGCAACCCACGGTCTTTACACAACGGGGAAGATCAATCAAGTCTTTCTGCCTCACATGGGCTCTAAGAGCTCTGCAGAATTCAAGGGAACCATTCATACAAATATAGACTTGATTGGTATCTGACTTTATGTACTGCACTTCCTCTCAGCACCCACTTCCCCAGCACCCTCTCTTCTATTCCCAAATACATAACGTGAATTCAAATCTATCAAGAGATGGAGATCCAAATATTCCTGGGTTAACAAATGATTGTGCACTCAGGCCATATGAAATAGAGATGAAGTATTCACTTACATGTGGTAACAGGTACCTAGCTGCAATTTTCAGTTGTGAGCACCCAGGAAATTTGCACAGCTGATTTACAAGCTCACTGAGCATGATGTGCTTGGGAAAACTGGGATCAGTTGAGCACCAGAAACTCTCCAGAGCACTTCCTAACTGCCCACTAGTGTCTGAAAGACAGCACAAACCTGCACAAACGTCAAAATACATGCTTAGTATTCAGTTTGTGATCACAACACAATGCCCCAAATTCTCTGCTGAGTGTCCCGAGGAGACACTCTGACACACCAATGCTATTTCCTCCATCACTGTGTGTTACTGAGTTGATGCTCTAATACTCACCTACATATGGGCACATTACTGATAAATGAAATCATCTTTATCAATAATACCATTGTTTCACTGCCAGTGGCTCCATTGGGAAACAAAATCACAGAGCCTTAAAAACAGGTGCACAAATCCACCCTCCTCCTCTGACACTGCCAGTTCTGACACAGCAGTGATTGTGCCGATTTAACTGGGTATAGATTTCTACATTTAATGCGTAGGATTTCAGTTTATTTTGTTCTGGAGCCCCCTGAACATTTTTTAGTTACAGCAGGGCTCATATATGAGGAATTTAAGCTTCATGATAATTTAAGCTTTCTTAGAGAAGGAAAAGCAATGGAGAGGTATTTCAGTTTTGGATGGAATATCCCCAAAACACCTTGAGAGGAAGTGGGTATCTGTGCAAGCTGCATGATTAAGAGCTCATCAGATACCTAATTCCTGTGAAGTAAGTTCCACTGTCAAGGAGACCAGCTCTCTACTTGGATAAAATTGAGATCCTAACACTAAGTGAAGAGAAGTTACAGGTACTTCACATCACCTTGTTTAAACTCCTTGGTTTATTCTTACAAAGCAACTTGTGACTGGGAAGAAGCTGAAGACAAACCATCACTACAGGGTCTCTTACCACATTGGGGCGCTTGACAATGTTCTCCAGCTTGGTGTGGCTGAACTCCAGGCTGATGACATTGTAGAGCTTTTCACGCTGGGCCTCTGGTGTTTCATAGTACCTCACAAATTGAGACATGCTCATTTCAACACCCTTCTGTGTGTTCACATCCATCACATCCACTATCCGCCGGCTTCCTGCAAACACACACAGAGAGTCTCAAAACATCTGCCTTGGCTTCAGTTATATATATATATATGTATGTATGTATACTATTATATATATGTATACATTTTCAATGACTGCAGGGAACCTGTTATTAGAGGAGGATGAGGGACCAGCATCAGCCCCTCTGCGTGTCCTGAGCAGCTCAAACAGTGAGCAGGGAACTAACTTGGGGCTGCCCTTTTTGCCCAGTATGACACTGAACAAGTCACCCGGTGTCTCACTGCTTCACAGAGATGAAGAGAGTAGTTTCCTCCTTTGCATGAATTGACACAAGCAGAAGTACATTAAAAACTATAAAGCAGTGATATAATACGGTAGCAGGGGGCATGCAAGACAAATAGCTCTCCAAATCATACTCTGCAATTTTCTAAACATCCATATGCCTCTCAAGATGCTTTTACTCATGTACCAAAATTATCCATAAAGAGCAAACTGCCTCACAGCACCAGATGCCATAAACTGCTGAATACCTTATACAGATTGCTGAGTATCCTCGATTCCAGCCACCATCAGTGGAGATGAAAGCACTAAATGCCATAGAAGAGCAAGCCCCCACTTTGGATCTCTCAACAAAACCTACAGGACATACTTTCAGCTTCTCAAGTGGCAGACATACAAGTCTCATTAGCACCAGAATGTTGAACAGCAGTTTCAGTCCCAGCCTTTAGCTTTACACAGATTAATCCACAATCTTCTCTTTGGCCAACTGGAAGGTTTCACCTCTCCCAGCGATTTCATCATCCTAATTAGCAGTTCATTTGTGTGTAAGCGAACAGGAGCCCATGAGGGACATGTCTCATTTCCAGGAGAGAAGGATTCCAGCAAACAAACTCACAACGCTTCCAAAAAACCACTCCAAAACCAGTTTCACTGCTGAAGAAATAGCGCAAAATAAACAACATTAAAGCAAACCGGAGGGATGATACGGGCCATCAGAGGGGGTTCTTAATAATTGCAGCACCTGGGCTATTGTGTGCTTGGGAGCAGTATTGCAGCAAGAATGAGAGTTTGGATTGCATCACTCCATTAGAACCACCCTTAGCCACTGATAGCAATGACAGTGACAGATGTGATAATGATTCTGGAAAGGAACTCGAGACCATAAAGCTTTGTAATCGAAAGCAAGAATTCATACAGTGTAAATGTGGAACAGCCCCACTGGTCCATCAATCAAACTCGATCCTGCAAGGCCGGAGAACAGGATTTCACCCTCGGTCTGAGCTCGGGACTGGTCCTCGTGTTGCCACCTTGAGGCACAACTGGGAGAAAGTTTAGTCCTGTGTGATGCAGCAGCAGAGTCATAGAATCACAGAATAGTTAGGGTTGGAAAGGACCTTAAGATCATTGGTATTTGCATATTTGAAACAACACACATAAAATCCAGTTTGGGGTTGGGGCCGTTTGGGGCTGGGTTTTTAACTGTTAACTTTAGTATCATGGGGGAATAGGCTTTTGTCAACTCAGCAGATCAGCACCTGGGCTGAAGCCCTGTTAAACAGCCCCTAGGTAAACCTCAGCCTGATTTCTGCTGGGGATTACAGCAGCAACCACAGCCCAGAGGGGTTAAGCACAGAGACCATGAAAAAATGTATCATAGACTCATAGAATAGTCAGGGCTGGAAAGGACCTTAAGCTCATCCAGTTCCAACCCCCTGCCATGGGCGGGGACACCTCCCACTAAACCATGGCACCCAAGGCTATGTCCAACCCAGCCTTGAACACCGCCAGCGATGGAGCATTCACAACTTCCCTGGGCAACCCATTCCAGTGCCTCACCACCCTGACAGTAAAGAATTTCTTCCTCATATCCAATCTAAACTTCTCCTGTTTCAGTTTGAACCCGTTACCCCTTGTCCTCTCACTGCAGTCCCTAACAAAGAGTCCCTCCCCAGCATCCCTACAGCCCCCCTTCAGATACTGGAAGGCTGCTATGAGGAACAATATCTCCTGAATATATCTGAAGGACCTTGTGGCAGAGCCTGGGATCTGCCATAGTCCAGTCCAGCCTTGATCTCAGCGACCCGGTACAGCCTCAATTATCCTTTCTGAGAAAAATCAGTAGTTACTTACAGAACGAAAAGCGTGAGGCCCAGTTCAACAGCAGGTTTGTTGCATGTACACAATTATCAACCCCAGGCAGAAGACTGAGATTTGAATTGATAGTCTCCTGACTTCCAAATTAAACAGTAATTTGAGGGGCTGTTCTTCTCGTACCTGGGTCCCCAGCTAGCACAGAGCATCTCTTAACACTACTGACATGGGAAGCCTCAGCACACCCTGCATCGCCTCATCCTTGGCTTCCCAGGATCTTTCTCCAATATAACTCTTGACTGGAGAACACTTGGACAGCGCAGGATTAGGAGGCACTGTTTCTTCTCCTGCAACAGATGTCACTGAGAGGCAGAGTGGTGATGCTGGAGGGGATTTTACAGCATAAAGAAGAAACATCCTCCTCCTCTACTGCTGCTTACTCATCAAGCACAAGTGAATGCCCAAAGGATCACAAAGACAGTAACTAAGAAACAAGCTAGTGCCACCTCTGAGAAGCGGAACAGAATCAGTTGCAGAGATGCAAGCTGGAAAACAAAATCAATCAGGAAGAGCTACTTAAGAACTGTGCTTCATTTGAAACCTTAAAAACAACTGAGTTACTCCAGCCCACATATTAGTAAAATCTACAGTAAAATGAAGGGAGGGACCAGCATACACAATATCTGTTCCCTTTATTAGAGGCCTAGTGACAAAGATGCTCTAAAGGTTTTAACAGATTGTATTGCTATAGGCTGCAATATCATTGTTTTTTATATAGAAATTAACATCTGGAGGAGAAATTATTTGTGCAGAGTCCCTGCCTACAGTTTCTGACTTGCATTATCCAGGCTACCAAACTCTAGTCTTCAAAGTAGCACATCCCATTCCCTGACATGGAAAGAGCTGGAAAGCACGTATTCTCCCACTATCCACAGGAGACCATTATGCTATCCCATATTAACTGGGAGGGGACATGGATCAGAGCAAGTGGAGCTACTCACATTTCCTGCATTTCAGACCCAGGGTAAGAACAAGGTAAGTTGAGACACATACCAATAGCATTGACATGGACCAATACCATGGCTCCCAGATCCACAAGAGGGCACAGAAGAACAGAGGGAAACAAGAGTCCAGCTCCGACACTTGTTCAGCCTGGAGAAGAGAAGACTCAGGGAAGGCCTTAGAGCAGCTCCAGTGCCTAAAGGGGCCACAAGAAACCTGCAGAGGAGCTTTGGACAAGGGCCTGTAGGGACAGGACAAGGGGAATGGCTTTAACCTGCCAGAGGGGAGATCAAGATGAGCTCTTAGGCAGAAGCTCTTCCCTGTGAGGGTGCTGAGGCGCTGGCACAGGGTGCCCAGAGAAGCCATGGCTGCCTCTTCCCTGGCCAGGCCTGTTCAGTGGGTTAAATTACTTCCTTCTCATGGAGATGTAAAGCCACCAGGACCTGCCATGTACCATTCCCTCTCTTTGGTGTCTGCAGCTTTATCATTTGCTATGAACCTGCCAAACTGCAACAGCCCACGGTATCAGTTGTTTTCATGCAACGAAAGGCAAAGTATTTCAAGCATGCCCACAGGAAGAGCATAAGCCAGCAAAAAGTCTTAAGCCTTAATACCACAGGACTAAAGAAAGAGGCTCAGGACAAATCATGTGGTTCAGTGACATTATATAGAATCCATTTGTATCCTTACATCTACCTGAAACATACACTCTAATTTTCAGTGCCTTTGAAACTGCAGACAGTGAAAACCACATGGGGGGGAATCCATATACAAATAAACATGTGACCTTGCATTATCATACAGTATCCAAATGCATTAACCTATAGTCTAAGCACGCTCCAGGCAGCTGAAAAGACAGAGCTGGCACACAAGGAACAAGCACAGAAAGAAAACCAATACAAGTTGTAAGGAAGTGGGAAGGGATAGAATTCTGTTGAACATCTCATGGTTTATTTATCCATCGAATCTGTTTTAAGACCACTGATCCTTTCCTAAAGCTCGTGAACATCAAATATATTTAACAGTAACAGATAAAATAGAGAAAAAATGCCATAAAACCTAAATAATTTCACATTAATAGCATTTTATAGCAGAATTGCATTCTCCACTGTCAAGAGCATCTTTGGGCGCTATGAATACCATAGAAATTAAATGGGTTTAAGTGACATGTTAATCTGGCAACAGCAGTTCAAAGGAGCATCGGTTGGATCAGTGCAATCCATTCCCCTTTCAGGAAAGCGGTCTCCGGCACAGAACACCACCCCAACAAGGACAGGACAATTCAGCAGTTTACAACCTGATTACATGGTGAATTCCAAGCTGTACTTTCTTGTGCTCCACCAGTAACATCCACAGTGGAAAGAAGAGCGTAGCTGTGCCCTGGCCATCCGGCAACGCATGATGAAGCCCAGCCGGCAACCCAGGATCCAGCTCCCAGGGATGGAGCACATCTCGCCATCAAGGAAAGGTCTGGGAGATGGCTGAGATGACTCAAAAGCTCCCTGCTCCTCAAAGGGCTCACCTCCCCTGTCCTGGCTGTGCAGGCTCTGACCTCCCGCTTTGACTCTAACATTCCTCCTGCTTTGGGGCAAGCAAATGGAGATTCCATAGGTAGCAGGAAAACACATTCCTTGTCCTGTTTTTCTAGTTTTTCTGCTGATAGTGTGGCTGGATCAGCTCCCTGAGGGGTTGGGCATGCACCAAAGCTGGACCAGGAGAAGGAATCAGGATCAAGAGCCAGCACAGCACAAGAAGGGACGGAACAGCCAGAACTGGGAGGGAAAGACTGCTTCATCCCATAGAATGCTTCTTCCCTTTGCCCTTCTGCCCTCCTGAAATCTCATCAGCAGCCCGTAATGAGAAACACTATGGCCTTGATTTTTCCAGTACTTGGCAGTTAGGAAATGGAAGAAGACCTTCAATTACTATTCACGTTACCAATTAATGTCTGAATTCCACCAGCAATCCTCCAGCTCCCTTTTCGGTCTAGACTGGTCCCATTAAAGGGCTGGCAACACCACCACACACCTAGTGTCTGCACTTTAATGAGGACCTCCCAAGATGTATAGAGCTGCGACTACATCAGACCTCCAAACATGCTGATAAAGGTACACTTTCAGGTAAAGGCATAGCTACACCTGAAGGTCACTCTGGATTAAGGTAAATTATGCCACTAAAGCGTAACAGCTCCAATGAAATAGTCTGGATGTTGGGTGCTATTCCTCCAGATTAAGACGGCTCTTTCCTAGTTCGGACGAGCTAAAGCAGAAGATGCTGATTGCATAAGAACAGTTTGTCTGCAGGGAGCTATCCTAAAATAGCTGCTCTGGTTCGTTTCCCCACGTGGACAGCCCCTTTTTACATCCACTTGCAGACAGAGGCTGCGAGATGACCATGACCACATCAACACATCAGTTCGGTTTCACTTTCATGTTTTGACATCATGGAAATACCTTCTTTTGAGGGGCTGAATTCTCATCAGAACACTCATTCAAAGCACATTTTCTGCTGTTTGTATCCGGACGCAATGTGACTGTTTTTAGCAAAACTGTCCCACTTTAACCAAGTTGGGGTTGTTTTTAAGGAGTCTGACTGTGTTAGGCAAAGGACAAACTTAAAGAGAGCTCAAACAGGAAGCTCAGCTCTAAAAATAGGACTGGTTCTACTTCCAAAATGGCAAGTCAGCGGACATGCTAAACATAGGCAAGTCAGTATTATAATGCTTCATTTTTGTTTCTAAGAGCTCCCCAAAAAAAAGCATGAAGAGAGAGCATCAAATACCTTCTTTTTGTTTATTTTATTGCACTTATCATGGATCAAGGCTCACCCGCCAGGCACTCTTCTCATGCACAGCTCCGCAGGGGAAGCTCATGACAGGTAGAAGGCTACGTCCATCATGTGTTCACCCAGCACTGGTTAGTGCTGAGAGCTAAACAAGCATTAAGAAATATACACATCTGTGTGTTCCTCCAGCTCTCTGCAAGGGAGGAAGACACTGAGTTTTCTGCAGTTCAACTCTCTGAATCACCTTACTGCAAAGCCTATGCCAGCACACAGGAAGGACACAGGAGAGCAATGCCAAAAGCAGGGAAGGAAGGAAGAGAATGAACACGACACCAATTTACACTTCATTGGTGTGGCAAAAAAATCAAGTTGTTAGATGCAGAGGGTAGCATGGGCAAGAGACACTTTACCCAGCACCTAATAGGCAGCAAGAGCAAAAACTGGCAGTTTAGAAGACAAAAAGATGAGTCTGGCACCAGAGCACAGGACTGGAATTAGAGGAACAAGTTTCTGTTTCCAGGCTATTGGAACACTGGGTAAGTTTTAACCTCTCTCTGCCCTAGGTCCTGGTGTCATGACACAAACTGGTCACCAATACTCCAGAAACCGATGAGGCTTAAATAATGGTTTTAAGGAGGGCCAGCTCTCTGCCTGCTCCTCAGCACAGCTCCACAGCTTCAGGGGAAGGGACGTGTATCCAGCATGAGGAGCTGCTGTGGGGAATGTACAGAGACACCAAACCACCGCCCCAACATCCCCTTCCGGGGTTACAGACTGGAGCTTTTCCTCTTGAACAACAGGCTATTTAAGGGGCACAAACCCAGTGTGGGTTAAGTGAAGCAACACCCTCTGAATGTCTTCAATACACCACTTTTAACACAGAGAGATTTGCACTTTATACATGCACTCTTCTACCTGATACCTGTGGATGCCAAAGTCCCAAAGGGCTGCTTTAGAGCTGCTACAAAGCACTCCAACAAATTAGGCAGAGGCCTCAGACTGTAGGGAAATCACTGATGGAACCTTCCCTTGAAGAAAATCCATTCAGAAACTCTGAAGTTCCCAACTTTAATCCTGCCAGGAGAGAACACAGTGCAGCTCCAGAACTCTTCCATTCCTCCCAGCCCTGAACAAACAGGGAGCAGAGAGAGGAACAGCTCAGAAAGCACATTACATTGTCTGATCCACTGGTGTCACACAAAGAACTAACAGTTCCCATGGGAAACAAACAAAAACCTACCTGTCAAGTGTCCTGCTTACAGCAAAGTATGTTGATCTCCTGTCATTATTGGCTCATGGTTACGAAGAGTATCCTTGCTTGAGTCTGCAAGGATTTATCTGTACTTGCTCATAAGCCACGATGAGATTAAGGAGTAAAATGAGATCTGTATAGTAGAGTAGCCTCATCAAAGAAAGAGGGATACAGAGGAAACAGGAGAGGTCGCTCAAGGGAAAAGAAAGGAAAAGAGACAAGGAGAAAAGGATGAGCCAGGAAGTCTTCAGCTCTGTACTTGGAACAGAGAAACCTGTGAGACAGAACTGGCCTGGACCACTTTGATAAGTCAACATTGCTTTCCTTGGTTGTTTTTTTATTGTCCAGATGTTTCCTCTTCGTACTTGTCACATTTAGAAAGAACTGCAACAGCCCAAAGTATGGCCAGCTCACACCAACAGTACTTATAACCCCTTTGCTGATAGAACCCCATTAGTTTGACTGCATACTCACTTGCAGGCACTTGGGAGGTATCACTTGCAGTAGCAATACTTGCTGATTATCATTGAGGTCCGACTTAGCAGCTTTCCCAGTTACAGAGCAGCTTCAGACATGAAGCACATTAGCAGCCCCAACTGCGAGGCCATTTGGAACTTGCATTTAAAAAGCAAAGTGCTTTTAAAGAATAGTGGGGATTTTCAAACAAGCTTTGGCCATAACACAAGATGAGGGAGGAATGGTTTGTTCTCCTGAAGACTGGATCTCAGACATGTTGCTGTAATACTGCAAGAGCCTCACGGCATCTGAGACAACCTGACATACACTGCTTACTGATCGTCACTTTTCCCCTGCAGCCAGGTATGTACCGCAGCTCCCTTAAAGCACAGGTTTTGGGTCTGTACCCTCAGATTAACGGGAATTGCACTGGCATGCAGTTCTTTTAGTCGTTTGTGAGGAAAATCCAAGCTCAACACCATCCTGCAAGGAGCCATCCCTATCTTCCTGTCTGCAAAGTGCTCTTGGATCCCCCTTCCCCTCTCTCAGCTATCAGAGAGATGCATCCCTCGTGGACCCAAATCCCTTGATGAATTTAGGGTGTAACTTGCAGGACCCAGAGACTGAGGACCCTCACTCTGAATCCTCACAGGCTGAAGAACATGTTCACAAGTTGTTTTCTACGAACCTACTCAGACATTGCCCTTCCACACCATGGGAACAACGAGGATGCTTTCATTTACACGATTCGGTTAATCCTCCAACAGTCCTGCATCCATGAAAAGGGAAAAGCAGAGCCCAAAGAGGAAGCCAGGCACAGATCACACCATGGGGCACAAAAAAAAAACCCCAAATGTGAGCAGCAAGAGGAGAACTCTTACAGTGAATGGAAATATTTCATCCAAGTGCTTCCCCTCCCATAAGATCAGTGCTGACTCCTCTCCCCTAAAGAGCCTGGTCCACTGTGGCTTTGAGTGTCAATTATTTGGGCACCAGGAACAGAGCAAAGCCCTCACTGCTGCCTCAATACCCCTCCACACAGGACTCCTGGAGACCCAGCAGCTAATGACTGACTCAGCTCTTCTGCTCTTCCAAACGTGGCATTCCCATTCACAGGACAAATCCCCGCACAGGGGAAGAACCATACATCTTAATCAAGAGTTTGATGCAAGTCTGAGGGCAAACTTTTGCACTTCCTTTGAAGAGGCTGTTTGATTTTGGGAAGCACTCCTTAGAACAGTGTCTCTCTAATGAGCCTCCCCCCAACCCCTCTCCAGCTCCAATTTCACAACTTCCTTGAAACAAAGGGAGTGTTGCTCTATAGAAAAAGCCACACCAGGTCCCCATTGAGCAGAGATGATGGAAGGTTTCCCGAATGGCAGTGTGCGGCTGCTTTGTCCTCCTTTTGTATCTGCAGGGCTAATTTTCTTTCACTGGATGGAGAACTGTACATTGATTAAGACAAAATTTCCCCTGCTTGCCCCCGGACCACACTACAAGCCTCTCGACTCGCTTTGTAGTTTGCTGTGAATTCAACCATGACACCATTTCAGAACAGATCCATTTGAGAGGGAGAGCAAACAGGCAGGAGGAATGAACCATGGAACCACCAGGAAGCAGTTACTCAGAGGCAGTAATCTGGTTTAGTTTTGCTTTCAGCTTCTTGGAGTAGTTACTAACAGAAAGCTGAAGGCATTTGCAGAGCCAGCTGGGAACCACTGTGCTAACACACCACAAGAAGTGTATGTTAATGTAAAGGGAATGTTCTACGTGGGCTCTGCCCTCCCTCCTGCCTTTACCCACCTGATCTGCAGTCACTGCCACCAGTTTTCTCTTCTGTGGAGACACCCCTTATGATTCTTCATTCAATACTGAGTGGAATTTATACAGATGTATACGTATGCATCTATAAATGTGTGTACAGCTTTTAATATACATGAAAATCACATTTCATAAACCCAAAATAATCATTACCTATAACATTTGCATCTCTTTACGCTCCCCTTTCATTATCACCTACTTCTAGAAGCATGGATTAAGGTGGTTCTCACCTTTTGTGAAGTACCTCACATATAAGTTCCCATTTTAGCTGCAGCTCCTGGGGACCACAGCAGCATATGTATTTAACAGAACAAAATATAGATAGATAAAAGATACAGAGCCCCACACAACTTATGGCTGTTACATTCACTTGATGGGCAGTAATCCTTTCTGTCCCAACCGAATGTGTTGCCACACTATCTCCTGTGTGCCATTACACTGTGGAATTGCAGTTATTCCTACAAAGAGCAAAACGTTGCAGTGCCCAACGTCAGGAAGCTTGCTTAGGTCTGTCCCGTGTGACAAAACCTCAACAGCCAGTGAAATACTCCTCTGCAGGTCTAACTTCTCCCACTGATGTTACAGAAAGCTCAGCTGCTCACTTCAATGCGGTACAACTAAGCTCTCAGCATCTTGCTCACTCAGTGAAGAACCCACAAGCAGATGTCTGATGGCACACAGCATCTCCTCCAACGCAAGGGAAGGCTGACCTACACTTGCAGGGCCAACTCCCCCTATTTACAGGGCTTTTCCCTTGCAAACATCTGGGATTTAATGATGTAGTTTATTCCATTATCTTTCTCCACTGATTATAAACTCAGAGTCAAGGCAGAGACCTTCACACTTCTTTCTTTAAACACTCAATTTGCAACTGAAATTTCCGGCTCAGTTCCTGTTCTTTTGGTCTTTCCAACGAGAAGGCAACCCCCCCCAATAATTGGGTATCTCTCCAGCTGTTCCCGGCAAAGAAAGCAACAGGGTGCACAGAGCCTTGGTTTTCCTTTCACCCTTTGCCTTGGAGATCAAAGCCTCCCACCAGGGCTTTAAAGATTTGACAGAATCACAGAAATCAGATATTGAAATGATCTATTAGGTCCCATCTTGTGCATCATCTCTTGGGACAGATGAAGATGGCTTGAACAGTGTTCAGAGCTTTGCCATGTTTGCTTTTTGCTGCCATACCTGAATGCACTGATTTTATCACAATTAAAAGCTTTCCTGCTTCCAACTTTACTTGGATCCTTCATACAAGACAAAACCACCAAAGCTTTTCAACACAGTCTGTGAAGACAGGAACTAAATGAAGGGAACCAAACATTTTCTATCCATGTAAGCATCGTGGCCAGTCAAATCTACAGCATCAGTTTAATAGCAAAAACACATGATGCATCATGACTGATGATACATTCTTCACTGCTCCTATACTTATTTAATGCTGTAAATAAACCCCTAGTGAGTTGGTTAAATAAAACCAACCAGTGAGTTGATGTCAGTTGTTGGACCACCCCATGAATAGTATAAGTCCTGTACTTGCACTGTTCCCACTGATACAATGCCCGACTTGGCACGGTGAATTCCACATAACAATGCTGCTGATCCCATAGAAGTGACCACTGTGGTCACAACTTTAACCTCTTCAGCCCAGGGATCACGAGCACTGAAAGTCTCTTTTCTTCCCGACAATCCTCAGCGTGTTTGGAGATGGCCCCTTTTGCCATTAGCCAGGACTGCAAGGTTGACTTTGGGGGGTGTAACACATACCCTGGCACACAGAGCTCCACCAGCCTGCAGACAGGAGGGGACACACATTACAGACCCAGCAGCACCGCTGTGGTTTATTCAGTTTATTTAGTCTGAGTGTAGAAGCTGGGATTCAATGGCAATAGACTGCCAGGCTGCGGCAAGCAAACTGGAGAGAGGTCAGCTAAAACTAACGAATCAAAGCAAATGCACCCAGACTGGCCATCACCGTTTGGATACAGACACTGTGCTTGTGCAGGGACTCCACACCTACCCAGGGAGCTGCTGTGACAGCCCAGGAGGACAAAGGCAGCACAGACATCCATTACAAGTCAAAGGGTGAGACAGTGCAGATGCTACAGAAAGCAGATACTCTTTTAAATGCAATCAGTGCTGACCCAAGCAAATCACTAACAAGAAGTAAGAGAAAAGAGCTCAGACTGGTAGACTGGGGCGCACATCCCTGGATGTTTCCCCTTTCTCCCTCCTTCACATGGTTCCTAGCTTCCAAAACTACCCAGTGCTTCCTTCTTCACACTATATGATGTCTGTGAAGAATAATATCAAGACAAAAACCAGACAAAGGAAAAACTGGAATGCTGTGTGCTTTGGCTTTCTGACATCAAGACTAAAGCAAATGACGGCATTCAGTCCTTGAATACAGGAGCAGCAAAGGCTGGAGATGGCCACCAGCCACCACAGAAGCCGGGGCTTGCTGAGCAAGGCAGTCACCTTTCTCTTTGCTCAATCCTAGGTTAACCTTGGCAAGCGTACTTCATTTGTTCTCTAGTGTAATTGGCATGAAGCATCCACACAGGTATGTGTGTGCAGAGATTCAAGCAGACACCTGGGAAACACATTTTCTCTTCTGCCTATGATAGATACCTCCCCATGCAGTGGCCCAGAAGAAGCCAATATAAGAGAGCTGGGAAGTAGAAAAACACTGTATAGCTGCTCCTTCTGGGCATGAGCAACCAGAACCACACAGTGAGGACAAACAAGTAACAGCTATTGTGCTGCCCCAGCACTCACCACTTCACTGACAGAAAGGAGAAAGGACTTAAGATGCTGTGCAAATCCAAAGACAACAACGCAAATGTGCAGAGAGTTCTGGGACAAAACAAAGCCCCGATATTTCCTGGCTACTGCTGTGCACTTGGGTTTTAAGGAGCCCATATGCTCACACTAACACCACCCATACAGCAGCGTGGCATGGCAAGAGTGAAAAATAAGGAGCCTGCAGAAATAGCGCTCATCAAACTTCACTGCAGACGTGGCAGATGTTTAAGGAGATGTTAAGAGGGCCAATGACCCTCTTAATCAAATTTGGAATCACCTTATGAAGGGATGACAGTAACATTCTCTCCTTCGGAATTACCAAGCAAATCTATCTTAGACAATGAATTACAAAGCTTAATAGTTATTAAATTACAACAGAGTTTTTCTTCTTTCAAGAGTGGTCTCAAGTTCCTAAGCAGGTCACTAATTCCTCTCCACTTCTCCATTAATATTCTTGGCTCACAGCCATTTCAGAGATCAGACAAATTCCAACTGCTGAAATTCATCCACTGTCTCAGGTTCAAAGAGCACCCAGGATGTGTTCCCTACAAACATAGGAGTTTACTTATAACCATGGTTCCAACCGCACAGTTTAAAGTGCTTGTTCTTTAAGGTAAAGCCACCCTACGGAGGAGTGTTTCATCCAACACATCACACACTGGTGCACATTCATGCACGCTAACACGTAAGTCATAAGCACTAGGTCGTAAACATCACCAGAGTAAATCACAGCTGGTACCTGCATTTGTTAAACAATTAGCACCAGCAATGGCAATGTTTCCTTGGAAGTCTGATGAAACACTATAAAAATAGACCCCTAAACCCATGTAATCACAAACAAGTAACAATCCCCCCACCTTTCTTTTCTCATTATTATTGCCACAGACTAGAGCTCCCCAAGGGAGATGAAAAGAACCTGGCTACCAATTGTTATTTCCTTGTGACTTACAGGTACTCAAATACGGAGATGATAGAACAATCATGTTACAAAAACAGCAAGGAAGATTTCGGAGTAATGCGAGACCAAAGGCCCAGGGATTTCCTATGGAATCGATGTGCTTTGGAAAACCCCAGCCCTTCCCTTTGAAATGGTCCAGAACAAACATGTTTCCCTGATTTGAAAAGAGAACAAATGAGAGGTTTAAATAGCACCAGCACGCTGTAACGATGAGCACCAAAACCCCAACAAGCTTACACAGAACACAACATTTTTTGAGCTATGTTCTCTCTCAACTCCCACACACATTCAGATGCAGAGTTAGCATCATTCCTTTTCACATCCACAAAACATCATCCCCTTCCCAGGTTCAGCAAGGCCTCGAATAAGTCTGGAAAACATGGGGCTTCAGAAAGGCAGAAGATTCCTGGAGGTTCAGGCAAGATCTGAGGAGTCCACCAAAAGAAAGCAGAGATAATTCATAGGACATACTAACAAAACAAGACTTCTCATCTGCTTTATTTGAACCTTAGACTGGCCTGGAAGTGTTCAAGGCCAGGCTGGATGTGGCTTGGATCAACCTGACCTAGTGGAAGGTGTCCCTGCCCATGGCAGGGGCTGGCACTGGATGAGCTTTAGCATCGCTTCCAATACAAACCATCCTGGGATTCTGTGATTGTGTGTGTAACATATACATCAGCAATGATATGCAATAGGGAAATTGCTCACCAGCATTTCCTTAAGTCATTAGTAGGTAATTTAGAGGGTTGGCACAGAGACAGCAACTGCCCCATGTGCTCTCAGTGTCAACGCGGCTGTTACACACAGCACAAACCCCACAGTGACAGAAACGATTTGCCATGAGAACCACGACTTTCAGGTATAATTTACAGTCCATTCCCCAAATCTCTTAGACCTTTGGAATCAAAGTTTCCATCTGTGCTGCCAGAAATCATCAACTGTATTAAAAAAAAGAGCAGGTGACAATGTTCTTGACAACATCACAGGCTCAGTACAATGCCTCCAAAGGGCTTTTCGCCCAAGCACAATAGAAAAAGACCCATGAGGTTCAGGATCTGGCCATGGATTGCTGAAGCAGCTGTGAGAGACACACGTTTACATTAAAGGTAATCTCAAAGTGGTATTTCTGCTCTATTGTTTTATAAACCTAAATGTATTTACAAATATCCTGGCCCCGTACACAGGAATCTCCACCCCCGCCCCAATCGTCCATAGGACATCAATCTTGAGGAAACGCAACTCCCACACTTTGACTGTTACACAGGAAAAACAATGTTGTTATGCAACACCACACCGTGCCAAAACATCTCAAAGTCAGGCCCCCGACTTCAGCAGCTTCAGAACAGGAACGCAGCTCACCAGCTATGGAACAAACTCAGAACATTTCAAACAGGGTCCAGGTAATGACAAGGCTCCTCCTCAGCAAAAGGAGAGGGTTTGTACCTACACTCTGGTATTTAGCACATCAGTAACATTTCCCACTTCCAAACACCCTCCTATTACCTAATTTAACTGCAGACTGACCCACTGAAATAGCATTTCTCACACCACTTCCCTAACATTTTCTGCCAAAGAGGTTTGGGGCTTTTTTATCCCTTACAGATGGCCATAAATCAAGCAACATTGCCAGGTTTTGTTTGTGAAGGAAGGTTATCAGAGATAACCCCTCTCTCACAGATAACCCCAAGCGAGCAGAAATGAGGCACAAGTTCCTCTCCCTTGTTTTTCTTTACATCTTTTCCAGACCTGATGTTCCCATTGATCATTAAACTCCAGAGCCCTTTCCTAAAGTTTGTCTTTCAGAATGCAGCAATTGGGCCATTTTAAAAGCTTCAACTCCTGCCACAACACAGGTAAATTCTAACCAGCAAGAACGCAGTTAACAGTCTCAGTGAAGGACTGCAGCTACCACATCCAAACCTCAGCCAGCTCCACAGCGACGGCTTCACAGAGCTCAGTATCACTATTCAGTAACGACTTCAGACAAACAGTGAATAACACATCCATCTTCAGGAAAAGCAGATTTCAAAGCAGCACACAGCACAAATCTCCTACTCAAAATGTAGCTTCTCTTAGAGTCAATAAAGAATTTCTCTTGCAGCAATTGCTAGGAAACACTTGATGATTACAGTCACCACTCCTCTGGTTTGTGGCTTAGCACAAAGGCAGGCAGTTTGTAAAGCTCTGTGCTCGGTCTCTCACCACCTTTCCTCAAAACACTGACCTGACACTGATAAAGGCTGTGGGGGAGCACAGGCACAAGGTGATACAGCTCCAATCACACCTTTTGCAAACAGATGCTCCACAACAGTTAAAGGAAAAAAAATGGGAATTCGATCAATAGAGCTGCTGCTTTCCAGGATCACAAAAGTGTATGTAGGACACCTGTTAAGAGCAAAAGCATTCCCTCTCTTTCAAGTAGGCAATTATCCTGCATGAGCTCAGAGTCCAGGCAGCACAAGGACTAATGAGGGTTCTCCCAGCCTTTTTCATTTACAAATTGCTTCTCCGTGCCTTCTCCTGGGTTCTGAGAGTTATCACAAATGTCTACAAACACAACTGGACAAGTATTTCAAAGCAATTCTGTTCTGTATGGAGTTAATCCAGCGCATTCAAAATAACTTACCCACTAATAGCTTCACATCTCTGACGGTGAAATCCGGGTCAGGCATTCTGTAATTAGCAAAGAAAGCAATGTTAAATACTGTCAGGATCAGTATGGGTACACTTTCTTTACCATAATAAAAGAGAAATAAATGTATAGTGCCCTTTGTCCACAATGCAGTAGGTGGAATCAAGCAAGGCCTCTCTGAAGTGTGGACAGTGCAAGTTTTAATGACATACATAACATCTTTGCATTGGCAAGTGTACAAAAGTTTCTCTACTCATAATGAAAGAGAAGTGTCTTTTCAAGCACTAACAGCACTGGAGTGGGAGGAAAGGAAAGGTTTGGGGGTGATTTCAATACAATTCTAAACCTTTATAGCTTGTCCCCGCTGAGTGGTTTGCAACTGGTGGCGCCTCACGTGTATCCCCTGAGGTGAACATCAGCACATTTGCCAGTGGATACAAAGGGAGGCATAGAGCAGAAAACCAATTTGTTCAAAGTCCCATCAGCACAGGTGGGATTCACTGCTTGGAAATATCATGTAAAAAATAATCAATGAAAGCCCATTTCTTTTCATGCCTATTCCAAACTTCCCCATCTGGCAGAAGACGACCTGGCTGCAGTGGGTGAATAGGGAAATCATTGGTCAATTCAATCTGGGCTAATGCAGAGCTAAATTAAATGGCAGCATAATTGGTTTGCCCGTGTTGATGCATTTATGCAATCCCTTCTACCAGGCACTGGATTAGGGTTTAATGTAATTAGACAACAGCCCAGTACATCAAACGAGTGAGGTTTATGTGTCAGGTAAAATTCTACAACAGACAGAGTGGACTGAGAAAGAGAACAAAACCAGTGGTGGGGTTTTAAAGCTGGCTGACTTCCTCTTCCTGACAGCATCTCCCACCGCATCACACAAAACCTGACTAAGGAATTGGAACAAAAACCAGCCCTGTGGGACCTGCCCATTGGTGCTGTGTCCCTCTTATACTGCCTTGGATGAAGATAAACAACTTGCTTCTGGTCATAAAGGACTTGTGATGTAATCCGGTTAGAAACCAGAATGATCCAGCCCAGAGGCAAACTTTTAGAACAAGTTTTTACCCTTAAGAAAACACTAAAAGTAAGTTAAAAAATGCATTTGCTGCCTTGCATGTAACTTGAGGACTATTTGCCAGATTCTGTTTGTCCACTTTCTTTCATCCTTATCACCTTCCTCCGGTGCGATGCGGAGGCTGGACAATCTCTTTTGTTAGTTCTCTGCCAACCCTCACATCTTTGCATTTAGCTCAAGGGCCCCACAGCTTTGGAATTCACTCCCTTGCTGGAATGAAACAGCCTGAATCTACTGACCTTCAGGGTTCATTCAGAGCTCATCTTTCTTTTCTAAGCACTAGAAAGTCAGGAGTAGGGGAAGGAGGAACTATTTGCGGGTGAGCAGAACATGCAAGGCTTATCTTCAGATGACACAGCTTGCCTGTACTCTGGGTCAGACATGTAGAACAATTACAGTTCTATGGGCAATCTTTTTCACATCTGCACAAATCAAAGTAAAATCAAGACAAGATTACTACAACTGAGATAAACGATGACCCTAAGCCAGATGCATGCGAGCAAATCCAGCAATAAACACTACTCAAACTGGAAGAAACCAATCCTAACAAGGAAATCGCATGGGTAGCTCTTTGGAGAGCACACTTGGCATAAGCTTTTTCTTCTCTGCAGTCTCAGGATGTATGATACATTAGTGAAAGGTACTCCCGGGGAAGAATCTCAGGCTTGAACACAGCAGGTTTCAAGTACAAGAATCCACTTTGTACTTGGGGTGCCTTGGGACGCCCACCTTTAATTCAAACCCATTCTGCTACATGCTGAGACCATAAGTGACTCCAGCTTTAAACCTCTAGCCACTCACCCCCCCCCCAAGTATAACTGCCACACTCTTACATACTTAGGCTGGTTTGCTTCAGCCCTATGATGGCAAAAAATGTCATCAACCTTACACTGATCAGTAAGTGCTGGTTTGGTTTTCTGCATATAAATCCAGAACACCAACAATGCAAGAATTGAGATTTTCCCCCCCTTCACTGTTAGGCAGTTTTCAGGCAAACGCATCTGTGTAAAAACACTCTGAATGCTTCCAAAGATTTCATATGTCATAAAATGTAGGTGAAGAATAGCATGGCAGGGCGACTTCACACCAAAATATGACTGACTGCATTTGAGATTCCCAGCATTTCGTTATATACAGATCATGTTGCCTCAAACAGAAAAGAAATGCAAAGGCTTTGGTGTGCACTGGGTACAAACCTGCATTTTAGCAAATGTTTAAAGAAGTCCCCTATTCAGATCCTAATGAGGATGAACCCTGGCTGGCAGACATAGCTGATTAACCACAGTACTATGCAAGATGACCACTGTTCAGCTAAGACAGCTATCTCTCCAAACAGCATTCTCGCTCCAAGTTACAACCCTGGAAATAGGCAAACAACTCTCCAAGAAAAGCAGCTTGTCTTCTGCTAAGAGATCTCAAGCGGACTTCCCTGCTTCCGGCCACAGGCACAGCTCACGATGGTCAGAAATGTAAGGAAAAGCAATTTTCAAAGTATCAGTGCAATTTCTCCCCATTCATCTCATTTCTTGCCATTTCAGAGCATCAGTAACCAAAGAGTTCAGCTATGCTTTGTACATGTGCCAGGCACAGACATGCAAGCTGACTGCTTCACAGCAAACAGGAGTAGAAGCTGTAAATCATCGGTTATTCAAAACGTCACAAGTCTAAAAATCATCTTGTACCGTTTCTTTTACAGACCACTGTGTCTCAGAACCACCCTACATGCATGTGGCCCACCTCATCTACTGTATCATGACACACACGGCCTCCTCTGCACAAGACAGCAGTGCTAGAAAAGACCCAATAAAGCAGAATGTCCTTCAGAGGCTGAAGTGATTCCTGAGTCTCATCAGCAAGTGACTCTGATCCAGGGGCAAACTGTCTAGTCTTGCTCTAGTGATGAAACACAGCAGGCTACGAGACTCCTTAAGTCAAGCAGTAAATGTCAGGACGATGAGACAAAAGGCTCTCGATGTTTTGGATCAGTTATGCAGGTGTCAATACTGCTCTGATCTCGCACACAGAATTTATGTATCCACACAATTCCTATATTGCATGTCAGCTGCTTTTAATAGATACATGTATGAAGTGGAAATGTAAATAAAATTAAATCACGTTATCCTGCAGAGTGCCAAATGGGGAAGTTTGCCCATGCATTTCACTTCTGTCATTTAAGATACACATAAACTGGGTTTCCAACCTTCTCTCGCTCTAGTGGCATTTATGCCTAAGTGCCTACAATTCCTTTACGACATCATTTCAAACAAGTAGGTCATGCTCATTTCAATAAGAACATTAGAATGGTCTATAAGAGATGACTGAGCTACAAAGTCTCATGTTTGAATCCCCCAGAGCAGCCAGGATGCAGTGATTCAGCACAGAATGGAAATACAGAAACAATTCACCCAGTTAACTGTGAAATGGAGAATTCAACTGATTCCACGCAGGAGCCATCCAAAGCTCAGGTATCAGACAGACTTTGTTCTTACTTTTGTCATCATACTAATTCATCAACAAAGGCCTTAGAAGAAGAGAAAAAAAAGCTTCACTATTTTCACTCCCTTCTCTTGACAGAGAATTCCAGCTGGAGGAAGAGGCTGCACATGATGTGTGGATGGCTTATAAAAGGGAGAAAGGGAAACAGCCTCAGAGAGGAGGAAGCATATCAGAATAGGATGAGAAAGACACAAGCAGTCACTGGGAAACTGAGAATCTGGCTAGTCCAGCTGGGCTGCAAATGAAATGCATATTTCTCCTTCACTATCCAAAGCATTAGTGTGTGTCAGAGTCGGGTAAGTGACTCCCAAACTCTTGCTGCGGATTAACATTCACTCTTCTTCCACCACATCACAACACAGTTCAGAACTCAAAAGATGCTTTATCCTCGCTGCCAGAGCTGCAGATCTCCAACTGGAAATGAAGGCATGCAGTATTCAGCCTTGCTGCTCCTTCACTTCCAATGCATGTCCCAAAACTATCTGACTGCCTTGCTAATGCTTACAAAGAAAGGTACGTGATTTTCAGTGGTGATCTTTGAGCTGTGGTCATCTACACATGGATTCATGCTGTCACATCAGCATTTGAGGCCACTTTTTTTGCCTCAGCAAAACACAGCAGTGGATACAACCTGGCCTGTCTGTACATATGGCTTAGAACCTAAGATGGGGCAGGTACGCAGCCAAATCCTCCCCTTCTTCAAGGTCTTACCAAACATTACTGGTGGCTTCCAAGAAGGAAGACGAATAGGAATGCTGACTGCAAATGCATCTAAAAGCAACACATCCTGAAGAAAAACATGGCAACACATGACACAAAACCCCAAACTACTCACTACAGGATCCCGTTAGCTTGAGGAGTCTCAATCCCTGAATCAAGAAAGACCAAAGCCACTCTCCAAAGTCAGTATCACATCTGGAGGCTTCAATGAAAGCACACAGCTAACCAAGTTGAAGGCAGTGCTGGGTGGCAGCTCTCCAAGTTTTGGGCACAGGAACAATAGAGAAACAAATGGTAATGCATGAGCTGAGATCTGAGCGTTGAAAGGTCTACAGTGAAAATGCCTCACTACAGAAGCCTGAATAATGAGCTCTCAAGAAGCAGCAGATATCACGTCTTGTGCCTACGAACACAAGATAGGTTTGTGAAGGATCTTGCGCAACATCTACAGCACTTCAAGAGCTGAAGCCCAGTAACGTTTGTGTCTGCAGGATGAGCTCTAAGTTCCAAGGAAAAACATACCCCAGTGCAACAACATAAACATCACCGTAACTACTCCTGAGTGCCTGTAAGTGCTGCTTGGTCAGAGTTCAACATATAAACCAACTTTACTCGATCATGAAAAGCACCACATCAGCTCCTATTTGCTGTTATGGTGGAAGGACATATTCCTGTCAAAGACCCCAAACACTGTTTCTTCTCTTCCTCTCCACAAGTTATACTGGGGTACCTTGATTCTTTTTAATTAAAGAAGTGGGACTCCTCAGTGCCCTCAACTTTGAGCTGTTCCAGCTGAAAGTGAGCAAAGTAATTATGCTTTCAGAAAAGCCATTTTCTGCCTTTCAGATATAATCAGCTACAAAGTCCTAATTTCCAAAGCCATCAAGGACCATTTATCCAAACTCTGGATTGTGTGGCTGATAGTGCATCATTGTAATAGCTCTCCCTTAGACACTGTCACTTTTACAAAGAAACTTGCAGGATTCTCCTACTAAAATACCAAATCCTTTACGACTGGATATTAACAAAACACAACCTCAGAACGATTCTAATAACACCACATTTTAACCAGGCATAATTAAATATTTACAAAGCTGTAACATTCTGAAGAGAGCAATCATCACGGAAAGCGATAGGCACCATTAGACATTCCACCTGTAACACCCAAAACAACTGAGAAGTCAAAAATCGAAGGAAGGCTCTTGTGTCATTCCAGCCTGGATTTGATACTAGAACCTTTGAATTTCATGCCTAACTTTCATCACTGAGTTGGTTTTGATTGTGTAGTACCACGCTGCCTGCACTTAACTTTTACAGGCCTCATTATCTGCCTGTTTGTAAGCGGAAAATAATCATTCCTCTTCTCCAGAGCGCTGACAGCCTCACTAATTGCAATGCATTTTGAGATCATCAAAAGAATACCACATACAAGTGGAAAGCATAATGGTTATTTTATAAAAGCATTTATTAATCATCAAGCCTTGGTTGTAACTTACTTAATTCCCAGTCCATCCTTATTTCTGAAGATCAGGGGAACTCTGAGAGCTTCTCTTTGCACGTACTCAAAAGTAAAATCTGTTTGAATAATGGATAAAAAACCCAACATCAATTACAACAGCATTAGCACCTCACGTTCCATTTCCTCAAAACACTCCCCGTTTCCCTTTTCGCACCAAAAAACTTCACTACCAGTTCAAGGAAAAGAGAAAGAGAATGCGTATTTCAGGGCCAAAGCGGAAACCAGATGACAGACAATGCTCTCCCAGCTGCTCACCATTTTTCCTGTGCACTGATGCACAGAAAACAGAATCCACTCAGAGTTTGTCAATTAAGGTCTGGGGTGAAACACTCAATGAAATACCACATTAACAGTTAAAAGATAATGAAATGACTGCACCTCAGCCTGGTCCTTTGGGGGCAAATGTGGAGTTTAAACTGAATATTGAAGTTTATGTACTTTAAGCTGTACATTTCTGCTCAGGAAAAAGCCATGTGAGCGTTATCTGTGTAGAGCAGAATGCCCTGATTGCGGTAAGACAGAATTCTCTTTTTATGTGAGGGTTACTATAACTTTCCACAAAGTACTTTTTAATTACTCAAAACCTGCAGGAGCTGAAAGGGATCTTATCCAGCTTCTGACACCTGGGAAGACAGTGAGAAATGAACGATTTCGGGTGGGAGGCACACAATCAAACTGAAAACTAACCACAAATGTGTTAACACTGCCCAGTATCACCTTGGTGCTTCACTCTGAGGATTAGGCAGAACTGGCCTTGCCTGGGGATTTCTTTATGCAACCATCTGACACAATGGCAGCGATTTGGGGATTAGAGAGGAAGTTACAAGGCAGCGATTTGGGTGAGCTGTGCCTACAAAACCTCACACTCCCTTTGGAGCCTTGTGCCACAGAGAGAAGAGGAATTCCTGCAGTGGTCACGGATGTTTCTATGGTTCTGCTATTCCCCCATTCCTACAGGGAAAAAATGACTTTTCTATAGCATCCATACGCTACCTTAAAATGGAAAACACTGCTTGACCCTCCAGCACTTCAAAATACAAATACACCACATACTTAATGTAGTATATTCAGATACCCACAAGTAGTTTAACTTCCCCAACATTCAGCCAGCAACACGCAAACTTCCTGGGAAAGATGAGAACCTCAGACCTAAGCTTGTAGCAGTGGTTTTCTGCACTATGGAACCCATACTGACAGAAACAGGGGACACAGAGGCTCAGCTTCCACTCCTGCAGATGTATTTCCCTCTATTTTTACAACTTTTTCTTTGCTGTATTCAGTTAGTAATTATGACAAGTAGGGATATAATATTCCTACTTAGAGTTAGCAAATCAGAACACTGTAATTATCCATTTACGAAACCATTAAAATGATGGCAACTTTATTGCTACTAGTCTCAAAATAAGTGCAATGAATCCTCCAATTAACTAAGGTTACCAAATAAATACTTCTGTACTAGAGAACTCTTCCTTTCCCAGAGGCATTAAACTGCTGCCTTTAGGTAAGCAAATACATAAACCACAGATATTTTCTTAAGGACACTCATCCAAGTCAGAAAGTCAACAAACATTAAGAAGAAGCTGGGTGGAAGCAGCACAGGCAGCTGTAAGGAACAAGTAGCTCTGACAAACTGCATTGGAGCCAAAAATCACACCACTGCCTGGCAGCACCTGGAGGAAAAGCCTCCAACCACATTGCTAGCAACAAAATACATCGGAGTTATCATGAAAAATAAAACAAGAATATGGGAAATGAAAATAAATGAATCTATGGCTCAACCAATTCCATGTGTGCACATAACTGTTTCATTCTTACCAACCACCGTCACTGTTGTGCCCAGATTGGATATAAAAATAAACCAATAGTAAGACCAATAGCAAAACTCAAGGCAGAGCAAGTAGGAAGGCAGAGCCTTTCTTCCTAATGCCCCAACAAAGCCCCTAAATCCCTTGTGGGGCTGAACAAAGCAGACCCAGACCACAACAAACTAACAAAAGACACTCATTTATTTCCAAGTTCCCTAGGAAGGAGGAGGCAACCCAAAGATTTGAGAGCTGCTGAGAGGGAAGCTATGGGTTGTACTACAGTTAGTGTACCAATGGCAACCAGAGCGTTTGGAAGGTGAGGACAGAAATCCACCATTTTCTGGAAAATTAATTAACATTTTCCAGCTCAAAAAATAGGTGTTTGTGTTTTGTTTGGAGGAAGAGGGGTCAGGGTTGAGCTTATCTCCTAAACAAACACCTTCCTCAGTGAGATAGGTATTTAATTTCTCCACCACATTAACTTTTCTAAAAGGAGCTTAAAATGCTCATGTAAAACGAAGCCTAAGGGAAAGAGGGGAATTTTCTAAACTAGATTAGTGGCTCCCCCGTTAGAGCCATTGCAGGAGGATTACAGCCACGACTCCTCTTTCCTGAGAAAGCCCTCGGGAAGGCCGAGGTTTGGTGAAGACCATCTGGGAATCAGGAGCCTTGTCCGCAATGCTGCAGTAAATAAAGGTGGCCTGCAAACCTCGCAGTCCCGTTTGATTCCCGGGCAAAGCTCTCCTGTTTCCCTTCCTGCCAGGCAGCCACGCTGCCTTTGCTACTGCTCCATAATTCAAGTCACCCAAGCAAACCACATCACGTTATCCTTTAACATATATAGGAACACAAGGTGATTGACTTTAAAAGTCTCTGACCCGGGAGAACATCCTTTTGCAAAAGGATTCATCCAGAGCGGAGGGCGGGCTGGGGGCTGCAGCCTGTCCTTTGCCAGGACCTAATTCCTGAGCATCCCGACGGTGAGCGCGGTCACAGCAGCGACGGATCCACGCCGCCTCCCCAGCACCGTGCCGGTGCAACAACCGCTGTGCGGGTGCGGGTGCAGGAGCGGGGTAACGGGGACACGCGGAGTATCCCCACGGCAGGGCGGGCTGCAAGGCCCCGCTGCAGCGGCAGCCGCCCCCCGGCGTCGTCACCGGATCCCCGGGCAGGGGGCGCGGGCGCGAAATACGAACCCAGGCGCGGAACTACACGTGGAGGCTCCGGGAGTGGAGCGGGGCGGGGGTAGCCCCGGCCCCGGCCCGGCAGTTACCTTTCCCGTCCATGGCATGCACGAAATCCCCGTGATACAGTTTGCTCTTTAATTTCTCTTCCAAATTGAAACTCCTGATGCTGACAATTTCCTCCACGTCCGAAAGATCCTCGTTCTCATCGTACCGCCTCCTGCCAATAGAGCGCTACAAAACAAAACAAAACACAAACACATTGTCCGGAAAAAAAAAGACAGGGAGGAAAATAAATGAGAGGAAAGCCCATGCATCGTGGAGCCGATTTGATAAACAGCTCCGGGAGGAAACAATTAAGGCGGCAAGACACAGATTGAACAAAACCTGAACCCAAACATGCAATTGCAGCTGCGTGCACAACCTTTTCCATCCCGCGGCACGGAACTACACCCGGATAACAGGTGTTTGGCTGCGGGAACCAGCGCGGGGGCCGCGGGGCCGGAGCTGCCGGCTCGGGGCGAGCGGGAGGCCGGTGGCTCTGGCCCGAAAGTCACGGCCACGGCACCGAGGCGGTCCCGTTAAACCCCCCCGTGAGCGGCGGCCAATGCTCGTCAGCGGCAGGGTTGTTTTTATTAATATTGTTATTTCTGCACGTGAATACAAGGCGATTTCCCAGGGAAGGGAATGGGGGGGGGGGGGGGTGGGGTGAATCATTTAATCCCAGGCACGGCATCCCGGTTTCGGGATTTACATAATCCCCGTGTTTCCATAGTCACACCGGAAGCCGCGATTTAAAAATCTATGGAACGCCACGATGGATGCGCAGCCCCCGCCCCACTCCGCACCCTCCGTTCACCTCCGCGGCGAGGGGCAGGAACGGGTTAAACGGGGGGGGGGGGTGCCGGTGCCCCGGGTAGGGGCTGGTAGGTGGTGGGCTGAGTGCAAAGGTAGGTCGGTGGGTCCCCAGTTTGGGGGTTCGGAGGGGGACCCCCGATGCAGCGGCCACCTCCAGCGGTTCTGCCCCTCTCCCTGCAAACCCGGCCCGCGGACACGAGCGGTGGATCGGCACAAACCCGCAGGAAAGAAGAAAATAATAAACTATATCTATTATCGTCCCACCCTCTCCTCCCCTTCGGTTAAATTCCACCCCCTGCCCCAGTGCCTAAGCTGCTCTCTTGCAAACTCCGTCGCTCCGCTGCCTCCGCTCTACATGCACTGCTCCCTTTGCAAACAATTAAGCAAAATCAATGAAAAGGCACGAATAGGAAATCGGCAGACGCCAGCTACACACCAATCTTCTTCCAGAGTCTGTCTCTGCCTCCATTTTTTTGGAGAGTTTCATCACTTAATTGTCAACAGTTCCTGTCCTGCATTTTTGGCTCACATGGGGAGGAGGAGACCCAAAAGCCAGCGAGGTCTCGGTAAAGTTTTGCTATTTTGCACCAGCACTTTTTTTCTCGGGGGGGGGGGAGGAGGGGGAGGGAAGGGGAGGGGGGTGGCGGCCGCGATGATTCCTTTTGCAAAGTCCTAAGGAACCATTTTCAGGCGCTGCGTGTGGAGCGGGGCGCAGGCGTCGCAGTGCCCGGAACGTAAACACCGCCGGGGCCGGGGTAGGGGGGTGTCCGGGGGAGCGGTACCGGCGCTGGGCCGGGGCCGCGGCTGGGTCACGAGTGCGCAGCGGCCGCACGCAGGCGCTGAACGGGTGCGTAGGGAGGGGGACGGACGGACAAGGGGGGGACCCCACGAATGCGCGGATGGTCCCTGTGTGGGTGCCGCCGCCGGGGACAAGCCCTGAAAGTTGAGCGGTTCCGCTTGCATGGAGGGAAGTGGGCTCAACATCCACCCCATGCTGTAACCCGGAGCATGGTTTATCGGACTCCTGTAAAGGGTGGTGAGTGAGAGTGGCAAACGCTGTGAAATAACGTTATAATGAGTGGATTTGGGGTGAACTGCCGCTGTGTGTTGTGCCCGCTCTGTGTTCTCATACCACGCGTGCAGCAAGGCAGCCCTGTCGGCTGCTGCGGGCGCTCGGAGAGCTGCGCACAGGGTCCGTCCAGTGCGAAAGGGTCCTGGTGTGCGGAATGTATTATTCGGTGCGAAATAAAGCGAAATTGCCTTTGTAATACGCGTGTGCAGCAGGTAGGTGGAAACTGCGTGGAAAAGTACATCAAAATAATAGGAAATAGCTGCTGATACAAAAGAAATCTCCAGACTGGCGATGCTGCGGGCTCCTGAGGCTGTCCCGAGGGTCCTGGTTCTCCAACACCAATTCCCATCTACTCTAAACTGATGAAGAGTAAATACCGGGACCATGTGATGGCACCAGCGGGGTCAGAGTGCAGGATTTGAACAGCCTCCAGGTTCCAACGCGTGGCTCCTCTCCGTAGTGACATCTTTACCACCCGCAAGGAGGGGAGCATCAAAGAGTGCCTAAACGCGGGGCTGTGCTGATGGCTTTGAGGTTGGTGCTCCTCTGCTTCGCTTTTTACAGTTGATGCTGAGAATAAGTGTTTGTACCTTCACTATGGTGCTTGTTCACTGTTGGCTCTCCTGGAGCAGCACACATCAAGGAGTGCTCGGGTCGAACTAGTCCAGATCTCAGAAGGGAATTGCAAACTGTCTTTCTCTGGCTTTAATTCTCACATTAGTTAAACATAGACTGAAATCTCTGTTAAAGAGGGATTTCTTTACTTTGCTATTCTTGCCCACTTCTACAAACAGAAACAGCCTCACACAGCATCCAGTTACTCCTTGCATACCCAACCCATCACAGTCTAGATACTATATGAAGCATTAACTATTATACCAAAGCTAAAACACATTAAAGTTCAACTTTGCAGGCCCTGCCAGTCATCTCTTTGCAAAGATCCATATTTTAATGAACTATAATGTGCATAAAGGCAGGAGAAGACAGAGTTCTAAGGATTTAAGCATTGTACATCTGCAGAACTCTGAAAAAACACGTAATTTTTCTCCAGCATCTCCCTATTTGCAGATGATTGAACTTTATGATCATACAGAAGTGTAGTATAGGCTATATATTGAAGTGTGGATTCCAGATGTCTGTTCTAGCAAGTGCATTATGAATCCACAATCCTGAGGAGATGTATGCGTATGTTCACCTTTCTGCCAAGATTACTCCATCTGAAAATCAAATGCATGTGTACATCTGCAGGTTTGAGGCTGCAGGACTTGTACAAGACGAATGGATGTTACTAGAGAATCATCAGATAAAAAGCACATCATCCATTTCACCAAAGTCCACCAAAAAAGCCAAAACATGAAAGAAAATCAACTAATTTTTCTAACTCCTTTTTTTTGGGACATGAACAATCTGAGACTCTTGGTATATCAAACAAACCAGGGGCTGTATTCACCACATACACCTGAAACACCAAATACTCAAACAGGAAAGTAAATATGTGGTTTTAGAAATACCACATACTAGATCTATATATCTCTGAAAATAGAAAACACATTTTAACCTTGTTTCAAGACAGAAATGATTCCTACAGTTCATTTTACCATTGAAGTAATACTGTATATAATCTGTGTATTAATAACAAAGTCTCAAACTTAAAAGAAGTGGGGAAGAGGAGGCAGCTGTGGGTGATGAGAATATCCACAGCTGTGTTACATAGGATAAAGCTATTTAGAAGCAATATTAAACCCATGTGCTTCAGCACACAGATCAAGTACTGGCAGATGAGGGTTAGGGCTCATTCCCCCTCCAAGCAGATCATGCCAAAGGTTTGCAGCAGTGCCTGGAGCTGGGCCCTGTCAGGCAGGGCTTGGTATGGGCCAGTGTGGGGCTGCTGAAAGCCTGGCTTTGTTCAGTGTGAAAAACTGGGGGGGAAACTACTTCAGGTATCCAGAGTGTGACAAGGGAGCAGTGGCCATCGGGGAAGTGGCCTGAAATACACTGAAAGAAAATCCATTGACACTTTTTTTTCTGGATGTTAATGTAGCTTAAATTATTGAAGATCTAATCATGCAGTGTGCTGGATCCTGACCTTGCTAGCCTGGAAGGAGGAGCTCTCATTTAATTAAACTGGTACTGCAGGACTGCTAAAGTCAAGAACTCTAGAGCTGTGCTTGGGAGGGCTGTGAAGAAATGGCTTTATTTCACCCCAACTGAACTTTCAAACATAGTTATTTCCATTGGATAGAATGAAGTACTCTTAAAACAGTTTTAAGGTGTCTTTTATCCTGTACGACCTACCATTCTATCCATTACTTTGGGTTAAGATGGAAGACTAGATCTTTAACCATTGTTTTATGAAGGAAGTTAGAAATACCATTTTTCTAGTCATGACACATCAAAATCCTTCCTCTGTAGAAACTCCCTCAACTAAACTTCAAGCTTTGCTTTCAGTGAGATCTGCAGAGGTGTTTGCCTTGACCTCCTCACTGCTTAGGACTGCTGACAAACCTTTATTTGCCTCTTGCAAGTTCTGATGTGTTGTTTTTAATGCAGATCTACCATAATTTCCGTTCTGTGGTAACCTGATTTGGTTTTGGTACAATAACAGGAACAAATGGAAGTGATGATTTGCATGTGAAGCTGGAAATACGCTTTAGAACTGCTCTGCAGAGGGTAGAACCTTTGCATGCTCAGTGCCACATCCATTAATCATACGGTACTCAGCAAACCCATTCTTCTTAGTCAGTCCTCCTACAGAACATACAGAAGTACATTTTTAGCAGAAAAAAAGAACTATGAGTATCCTTGTGACTGCGTACAGATTTCTCGGGGCTTTCTGGAAAGAAACTTGGATTTCTGCCACCTGCTCCGATTGTGTTCATGCCTAAATGATCCAAGAATGGGTTGACATTACCTCTAATTAGGGGTAATAGCAGCCTGCTGCTGCTAGAGCCCATTCCTTTTCTCTTGCTATGTCCCTCATTTCTCCTGCAGTAGGTGCAGTGTTCATGCAGCCACGGGTAAGACAGTTCAGTGACCTGATCCAGCAGAAAACTCGCCCATTAAGAAGAAAAAACTCCACTTATATTTTTCATTAGGTCAATTTACTGAAGCTCTGTAGCCATTTGATCGGTGTCATCTACAGGATGGAGAGAAGTGTGGTAAGATGAAGGAAGAGTGCAGGACTACACCCTTTTGGTGGCCTTCAGCAATTGCACTGATCAGAGGTAACAACAAACCCCCGTTCTGAACTCCAGCCTGATTTCAGAACTCCCTGAAGCATTTCTAGGAGTTAATTAAGCACGACAGAGTCTTTTTGTTTCAGCTCACTCTAGAGTGGCACTGCAGAGGTGTGTAATAATGAGTAATTAGGGCTGGAAAGAAAACAATTTATCTTGTTTAGTTTGTACCTCAAAATGGAGCTGTAAAATGTTCTGAACATCAAGGGGAAGAAGGGTACGCTGCTACAGCCCTAATAGTTTATCTGCAGAAGAAGCCTTGAGCCTCAATTCATGTTCTCGTATTTAACAAACCGACTTTTTATTTCTGATAGGAAAGGAAATGATGTTTATCTCAAAGCTACAATGCTGGAAGCTGAAAGTTACACATGGGTTTGGTTTGGAAAAAGGGGGTGGGATGAGAGTTCCTCACTGATTTGGTAGGTCCTTTTCTGTACTGTTTCTCTGAATGAAATATGAACTCAACAGTTCATCAGTGCGCAATACTGTTATATCTTTCAAAGTCCTTCCTGATAAACAGGATTAGGAGTGACGGACAGAAGAATAGAGAAAGAGTGAGTTCAAAGAGTCTATTTTAATGCAGTTCTTTAGAAAGACACTCCAGGTCCTTCTCAGATTTATGTCTCTTGCAGGTTTGTGTTTTTCTAGAGAAATCTGATTTTAGGGAACAGGTCAAGACCTAGGTATTATTTATGCAGTAGCACTGACCCATGACGTTAAGAGTTCAGCTGTAATTTTGTGTAGAAATGAGATGAAATAGTGAACAATCAATCTTGGTTACGTACATAAATATTTTTCATAGCTTACGAGCAGCAATGCAAAGTATTTTTAAATGTATGAATCCACAGAAACTGAACGACAGAGACTTCATTTGCTTGAGATACAGAGGAAACTACATCACTGGGTTTCGATGGTTATCTCATCTCCCAAGGAAAATGCAGTAATGAAATCACAAAGGAGCTGTTACTCACTGCTTTGCAATGCAGTGCTCAGACTTAGCCTAAGGCATCAGTGGGAGTCACAGAAGAAGCCGACTGTGGTGATGAGGCCTTCTGGTTTGGGGTTGTTTTTTCATTTAGAATTGAAGCACACTGAACAAAGAGTATTTATAATCAAAGAATCATTTTGGTTGGAAAATACCTTTAAGATCATCAAGTCCAGACACAAACCTGACACTGCCAAGTCCACCATTAAATGCTTAAGCTGGACTTTCACACAAATGGACGCTATACTGTCACACATAAAGAGAAAGAAGGTGGCAAACACTTCGTACAGGAACTGACACACCAGCAAAGGCTTTTAAGGAAAGGCTGCAGGTCAAACCTATTTGTAGAAGAATGAGTTTGACTCATTCATTGAGGTGTTTTAATGCCCCCAGAGATAAAAACCTAACCAAAAGTGGGTTTATAAGAAGACAACTCCATTTATTTCCTGAGAAGGGAGTGAGAAATCAAATCTATGTGGTAAAAACCGGTAGTTTCAGGGAATGCCTCTGAAGACTTCCAAGTCGTTAAGATTTTCTTCTTGGCTGCTTCAACTACATCTCTTTTAAAGGAATGCCATGTAAATGAAGAGCATTGAGACCTGTGTTGGTGTAGACTGTCATCACGTTTGCTGTGCATATGTAAATGAATGGCCTTGCAAATCAGAGAAGTGTGTGAAGAGAGGAACAAAGCAAAAACGTTAAACACAATGTGCTGCATTTTTTCCTACTTGTAAGGTGAAAAATTCAACGCCATACAAAATCACCAGTGCTTTTGATTTCTAATGGAAGCAACGCTACGGTATGTGACCATCCAAATGCCTGCAAATAGCACAAGTACCCTTGTCCGGTATTATTTATATTGTTAAAACTGTACATTTCTTACTAGAAGTTGACAGCAACAGGTTGGTTCCTTACATATCCTTTAGTTCTCCAGACCCAGCAGTGTGACTTGGCACCAGCACTGTGTTGTCTCACCTTTTCAGAAATCATCTTCAGAGCTGTGCCATGTATTTGCTATGGAGTTCTGCTCTATGCCTATTCTTTCCACTCTGTAAAACACAAGAAAAAATAGAGTATGTTTTAAAAGATTTGCATGAACGTGGCAATAAAATAATCTTTCAGCAATAGTCTGTTGAAATGTTCTGCTTGATCAAGGTTATCAGCTGTTTGCTGATAAAAACAGGGTTTATCAGGAGCTCTGGGCCCACAAAACGTCTATGAAACGGTTGAGTACGTGGCAGAGGGTTATCGATTTTAACTGGAATTGAGGGTGGCTGCTCTCAGGTTTAGATCCACAGGACAGATATACATTAAACGCTTAAGCTTCCTAGGAGGGGGGGCAGTTGAGAGAAGGCTGTGACTGTGCTGTGAGGGAAAGCAGCGGGGCTGGCGCAGGGGGGACACCCCGACCCTTTCCCCCACAGAGCTGTGGGGCACCTACCGCCAGTCAACGGAGCACAAACTGACAGAGACTGCCGGTTCCTGTCACCTACGCTGAACGCTGGGGCCGCTCACCCGCCGCGGGCTCCGACCGGGCCCTGCAGCGGGACTCAGCCCCTCACCGCCCCGCTGACGGCGGCAGCGGGAAGCGGCCTCCGGCCCGCGACGCTCGGGCGGCCTCGTTCTGAGGGCCGCCGGGAAGCGGCCGCGGAGGGGAAGGGCCGCTCCGCGCTGCCCAATCAGGCGGCGGCAGGCGGGGCCCGGCGGGCGGTGGCGCGCAGGCCCGGAGCGGCGCGGCGGCAGGCGCGGCCCCAGCACCGGCAGCAGCCGCGGCCGGGCCCATGCGGTGTTAGCGCAGCGGGTGCCCTCGCTCCGCCGTCGGAAGGAGCCGTTGTTGCCGCTGCCTGCGCCTCCCGCTCCGCCGCCCCGAGCCCATGAGCCTGAACGAGCACTCGATGCAGGCGCTGTCCTGGCGGAAGCTCTACCTGAGCCGTGCCAAGCTGAAAGCCTCCAGCCGCACCTCCGCGCTCCTCTCCGGTTTCGCCATGGTGAGCGGCCGGCCTCGCTTAGCGGGCGGGCGGGCGAGTGAAGGGGGGGCTGGCAGGCGGCCCGCGGCGTCCCTGGCGGCAGGGAGCCGGGTGTGGGGAGCGGGGAGCAGAGCCGCTACTTCCCCGTTTGCTGACCGAAGACCTCGCTGCTCTCCGTTCAGCCGGTAGCTGCTGCGGGACCGGACGGGACACGGGGTGGGCACTGCCCCTGGGGCGGTGTGTGGCACCCCGGGGCGGGCCCTGCCGCCTTTTCCCCCGTCTCCAGCCCTGCGGGCAGCGGGGTCAGCGCACCCGGGCGCGGTGAGGACGGAGGAGGCCCAGGGCCGCCCCGGGAGCAGCGGGGCCGGGCGGGGTGCTCTGGTGCTGCGCGGTAGCTCGTTTTCCATGGAGAGCTGTCATGACACAAGTTAAAAGCTGCCTCACAGCTGTTATCTCCGGTTAACTGCAGGGGTTTAATGCTTAATTCCCCCCGCGGAGGATGCTCGCTGCGGGAGCCGCGCTTGGCGGGGTGTTCCTCCCGCTCGCCGGGGTCCGGGAATGTCAAGGCAGCGCCTTGTTTCGGTGCTTCACTTCGCACTCTGGTGTCTGGAGCACAGCAGGTTTCGCAGCGCTGCCCGGGCTCTCAGCTCCCGCTCCTCTTCCGCCCCGCAGCCGCTGTGCAAACGGAGCCAAAGGCAGGTGTTGCACTGGAGCTATCCCTGGTTTTTATTTAAGGGAATCCTGGGTGTTGCTTACTTCAGAGTTTTGTGCATGTTTTAGAAACTTTTTTTTTTTTTTTTACTATGTTTTTTGCTTTCGTGTTCGGTATAGGAACGACGAGTGGTCCTTATTGTCTCAAATAAGCACTCAGTATAGATTGAAATATGGTAACGTAAAGGCTTGATCCTATAGGACAAGGGGAAATGGCTTCGAACTGGTAGAGATGAGCTCTTAGGCAGAAGCTCTTCCCTGTGAGGGTGCTGGGGCGCTGGCACAGGGTGCCCAGAGAAGCTGTGGCTGCCCCATCCCTGGCAGTGTTCAAGGCCAGGTTGGACAGGGCTTGGAGCAGCCTGCTCTAGTGGAAGGTGGCCCTGCCCATGGCAGGGGTTGGAACTGGAGGAGCTTTAAGGTTCCTTCCAATCCAGACCATTCTGTGGTTCTGTGTCCATCCTCCCTAATGTACTAAGCTGCTAACTCTGCCATCAGCCCCTTTTTCATCTGTTTAAAATGCTTCATAGTTGTCAGTACCAAATTGTACAGCTCTGACTTTTGCTCTGCTTTTAACGAGATATTTTGAGCTGTAATATATATTCCCCTTTAAGAGCCATTGTTCTAATTAGAGGATGCTGTTTGCAAACATAGCAGCCGGTCTGTAGCAGCCTTCTGACGGTCAAGTAAATGTCACTGTTCTCCTTCAATAGCTAAAAACAGACTCCAGGTCCTCAGGGGTGGTGGTGGACTGCTGTTGGTTTGACTGACAGGCAACTGTGTTAGTGCAGCGGCATGTTTGAGTTGGTTCTCCTTGGGTGACATACACCAGGCTGGGAGCTCGGACTCTGCTGCTGCTGCTCTTGAGGTTTCCTTATGGTGCGCCCGTTTTCCTGTGTCAGAGCAGTTTGTCAGGGTGGTTTCTTGAGTCAGGCTTTTACATTGAGAGAACACAGAAAATAACCGTGTGGTTTGTGGTTATCTACAAATTGTATCTCCTTTAGTAAAAATACTGTTATTTAAAACTCATATTTAATGTCTTAAATCCCTCTGGCTTTTCTCTATATATGTGCTGTGTGGATTCTCAAAATCCTATGGTGTATGAGGAGAGGCTTCTATTTCTTTCTTGATTCTCTAGAAGAGCTGTAGGAGTTCAGTGTCCCGCAGATGAAAACTGCCGCTTTTGAATTTATGGTGCTGAGGGTCTTCCAGGAAAAAGCCACTTTGTTCCAGTTAACACCGTCTCCAGTTGTCAGGAATGTTACCTGTGAACATTCGGTGTATTTTAATTTTCTGGCAGTTAAACTCTCAAAAGTTCCACTTGTTTTCTTCCTTTAACAAGATCACACTGGAAACCAACTTGGAACCTCATTGGTTTTGCTGTGACTCTCTAGCTGAAGCTTTCTAATCTATTTTCAGAAGAGCTGTCTTTAAGTGTCAGGTATTTTTAGGTTTCTTTGTGCTAACTTTGCTTATCTTTTGAAGTTCTTCTGCCTTGAGAGGCAGGGCCGCCTTCTGCTGTCACGCCTCTGCATTGTTTACTAAATGCAGCAGATTTCTTGGCACCTGGTATTTGACCAGAAGGAGTCTAGTTTTGGAGCTCGGGCTTACAACAGCAGTTCAGTGTGATTGTTCCTCTGTTTTCCCTATAGACCCGAGGAATGATGACACATCCAGGACAAGCCAGCAAATTGATGGGAAGTGTTAGGAGTGTACCCACACCAGCCCCATTGATCCTTGCTTTTTAGTTAAACAGTACTTGCATCCTTCTGGCTAGAGCGAAGCTTATCACCACTAAACTTTTCCTTTATTTTGGACTAATTTTGTGTGTAACTGCAACCATTTTGCAGTGCTTATTCCCTCAAGATTGGTTATACATACCCTGGTTAAATGATGCATGCCAGAGCCCAGAGGCTGCCTGGGTCAGTGATGTGTAGAGTATGAAATGCTCAGCCAGGTTTCAAACTCAGAAGTGTTATGTTTCTGCAGAGAAGGCTGATTAAAAGCCTGGTTTACAGTTAGTTTTGGTTTTGAGCTGTACATCACTATTTGCCACTGTGTGTTAGCTTCTGAAACAGTTCCAGAGTCTGATGATTGTAAACTGATGTTGGAGCTAAACTCTTGCGAGTAAACCAAGCATTGACTTTGTGCAGGTTTCCATGGATGCTATCACCTAGTGCCCTATGCCCAAGAGGAAATCTGTGAAGCTTATAACCTTGCATTTAGTGCAGTTTTCCAGTCTACATGGCCACCAATTAATATCAGTGCCCCAAATTGTGAGAGGTAAAGAAAGAAATTGTAATCTGTGGGGTATGTGTAATCCATGAAAGAATGAAGGATTCCTTCCATGCTAGTGGAGGCATCAAGTACTCCCCACTTTTGTGGTACAGCCCAGATATTGAGGTGTGTTTATTTCCCCCCTTCTATGCCTGGCTTCATCTGGTTTTATTTCTTAATCAAGTTTATCCGAATGCTGGAAATACGTTGCAGATTGGATCCAATATGACAAGCACTAGCTCATCCACACCACCAGCAGCAGTATTAAGAGCTCCAGTGTAGACAGGTTATTTTTGTTTGAACTATTAAGCTGACCTGTTAGCATCATTTTGTCACCAGGTCACCATCATGCAGTAGTATGACAATGTCATGATACTAGAGTCACAAACATAGGGAAGTTGTTAAATTGCAACAGTCACCAAACTGTAAAACTCAAAACACCTCTTCCCTCCACCACTTAACAGCTTTGTGGACATACTTGAGCCTAAACTAGGGGTCTGAATTACACCTTGTGGTTGGCTTCCTTATGCTTAGGATTTAGAAGATGTTATTTACCAGACAGCAGAGTTTTCTTTTAAATACCTCTTACAAGGCAAGCTGGCTAGTCTGTTATCTAGATTGCGATATATGCTTCAAGTATTGAACATCATCAAAGAACTGTCAACTCCTGCCTTTGAAATACAGCCAATGTGGTCTTCTGAAGACAGCTTGAGTCATCTTTTGTAAAGACTGACTTCACTGATAAATATTTATGAAACTCATTTCCATATAACAGTTGATGGCAGGACTTGAGCTCTGCTGCTGTCACTGCAGTCCAGGTACTCAAGACAGCTTAGTCCTGGTCTAGTAAAGCTTACTCTGGTTATAAGTACAAAACCAGTCTCTTTTCTATAGAAGCTTTTTGCTGTATTTAACTGCATTGCTGTTAGAATAACAGAACAGGGGCGTACTGTAACCTGCAAGAAAGTGTTACAGGCCCAGTTTCATGGCTTCTGCTGCTACTCTACATTTTGTATCACTATTGTACTTACAGATTAGAACTGCGCACTGAAGAATCTTTCCCCATATAAAAGGGTTCTTCTCTTCCACTCATGAAAGCAATGTTTTGTTGCTCCTTTGAACATCCCTGTCTCAGGCAGTGTGGAGTACTTGGGTCTCTCATTGTTCTGTCTTACACCAGCTGCGAGTGGAAGATGTAAAGGTAATACTGAGCTGCTCTTTCTTCTCCCTGGTGTGCTGTCTTATCTGACCTCTTACTGAATAGATTTACCCTTAGCACCATGTAGAGATACTACCTTCTCAAAATGCATTTACTCTGACTACGTGGGTATTGTCTATTCATGCTTAGTGGCAAAATCAAATTAAATCCTGTGTTTGTATTCAATTTTCAGTGACCGATTCTGGCTCATACAGAGTCTTTCTGAGTTGTTTATAACCCATAATGAATGCTGCAGGCACTGTGAGAGCCTGGCTCTGCTCCTCTGCCTCTGGGAATGAATAGTGCTGTCAGGAAAACGGAGACCGACCGACCAGCTCAGGAGCTGAGGAGACAGTGCTATGACACCAGTCTGGTTCTCAGCTTTGGTCTGCAGTCCCACACACAGACACAAGCAGTTGGGTAGAAGATGGAATTTGTTACTGAAGATAACTTGTGGTGTGAACCTGAGGACTTGGAGAAACAACTTCTGTGCTTGGGGCTTTTTTCCCCCCTAAGAGTAGCATGTGCTAAGAAGGGCCACTTGCACATGTAACCACAGGGGTAGCTAGACGTAGTCAAAACTTAGCCCAGCTGCAGCAAGTGAAGGTAGTAAAATATTTCTGCAGATAGGTGTTGATTGAAATATTTCAGTGGTCACCATGTACAATTCTACCTCAGTGTGTGTTGGTCCATAAGGTGAAGGTGGTGTAACACTGATACATTTCTCCAGGTAAGATTAACATCCTTTTACTGTGTGGATAGACCCTTACAAAATGCAGCTGCGATGTTGCATCAACACAGCTTTCTTTTAAGCCATTCCTGACACACTAGGCTGTATAAAAATCATCTTGTCCTCTTCATTTCCTACTTAGGAGTGGTACTTGGGCCAGGGAAGAGGAGAATAATTTTGCAAGGGTATACAGATAACTGTAAACTTGTTATTGTGAAGAGGTGGTTAGTGGCTTTAAGATACATGTCTGAAGATAACATTGACCCCCTTTCCAAAGCTGTTTTGCTTGTTACAATCTATGAGGCTTCTAACTGCATGAGCAGTAGAAATAGTAAGAATACAATCATACCAAGAGCCTCAAAGTATTCCATTAAATAGGTCATTATGACACTGTCTATATTTAAACCCAGTCACTTTTAATGAGATGGGTTTCTTGCTCTGTGATTCTTGTCTGAATCTGTCAGATACCAAGGATAGGAGAGCACTTGCAATTGGAGCTTTAGGCTGGTCAGATAGCATCTTGTGGGGTACGGGACACAAATCTACAGCCATCCCATCACAGGGCTATCGG
Organism: Amazona ochrocephala; assembly: GCA_039720435.1. Classification (NCBI taxonomy): domain Eukaryota; kingdom Metazoa; phylum Chordata; class Aves; order Psittaciformes; family Psittacidae; genus Amazona; species Amazona ochrocephala. The sequence goes on from CM077891.1 coordinate 12,721,946, forward strand.
TAATTGTTAACTGCAGCCTCTGGTTACAGAATGTGGAGAATTGACCACACGTTCTTCAGAGCTATAACTAGCAGTGAGGAGTCTGAATTAGCTGTGACTCTGCCTGATTTGAAGCCCCCTGTTCATGGCATGCTGAACTCAGCCGTGACTCGCAGCTGTACACTAATGCTAGTATTTGATACCCTGAGAGATAGCGAGGCAGTTACAGCACAGCTTCCAGCACGTGTTACATTCCTGCTGACCAGAGCTCAGAGTCATCTCTGTGGGGAAGGGGAGGAGAGGAAATCATCTATAAATAGCTCGTAGATAATACCGATTTACTTGAGTTAAGGCATTTTATTTCCCTTTCTCTACAGCAGTGGCTGCTGATTCTAAAAAAGATGCAAGCCTGTGATTAAGTCAGAACACTCTCAGATACTCTGTTCACTGCTGCTGCCATTGCACATGATAACAGAGAGCAGTTACCTTTGTTCCTGTATTGAACATCTTGAGTGTCAGTGTGACCTGCTACATGGGTGGCTCTTGCTGCAGGCCTTCCTCTTGTTTTTCTTCTTCTCTGTCTGTCATGTTTTTATTTCCCTGGATACTTCTTCCTTCACAAACACCTATCTTGAAACATGAATTTGAAGCTTGCATTATGCTGGAATTCAAACCAGTCTAAGTGAAACCAACATCCTGCCTAGTAGCTTATAAAACTGGGGAGTAATGCTAAGATCTGAAGCAAGTCATCAATTTCAACAGTCCTGCTGCTGTGGTAAAAACAAACAAGTGACAAACCAGGCCAGTTGCTTATGCTGCATTTCAGCAGCAATATGAGCTTCATTTACAGCTCTGTATGTGACAGGTTCTTTACATTAATTGTTATTGCTGGTGAAAATTGGTTTATTAGTGTATCACAGCTGGCTTCTGCAAAGTGGTGGAGTCAATATTTGTCAGCAGAACTGTGTAAGTGCTCTTGTATGGACAGAAACCTTCAGAGCACGCAGGACTTTGATTTTCATTTAAAAGCAGGAGCTTTATTTAAGCCCCCCCCCCCCCCCCCCCCCCCCGGAAGCATTATAAAGAAGTGAAAGGAAGTTATTTCAGGATATTAACACCTTAAATAAAATGGAGATGCTGATTCTTCTAGAGGGCAAGCTGTTGAATTTTGGGCAATGTGGTAGTATTCAGGCTGCTATAACTCTGAAATCCAGGGCTGTGAGAGCCATTACATGGCTGTGTGCCCAAGTTCAGTGATTTTCTTACATCTGAATGCCCACCTTCCTTATGATTATGAGAACTCCAGCCCTGCATCCTAATGTCATAAGAGCCCTTTAATTTTGTCAAGAAGCTGTATTTCAGATTCACAGCTTTGTCAAGAGCTGTAGTAAGTCTGTCAGTCATACCTGTAGGATGATCTGAAGTTAAAGTTAGCTCTTTGAGCCAGGGATTAGACCAGGTGACCTCTTGAGGTGTCTTCCAACCTACATTATTCTGTGGTTATGCAGCAAGGCAGAATGCTTGCAGAGTAGAAATCATGTGGCATGTGTTCAAAGAAGCTTTGAAGGTGGTGAGGGAGAAGGTGCTGAGACATGTCACACTGGATACTGTGCAGACATCAATGACAGTTCCTGCCCTTAGGGGCCTGTCTTCTGAACCAGCAGAGAAACCTAAGAGGGCACAGGAAAACATAATCCTGCGTAGAACATGAGGATGTACCTGTGAGTTCTGACTTTGTATGGGTTTGAATCGTATCAGATGACCTCACTGGGACCCTGTTTTCCCAAGTGTTACCTTAAAAGAGCAGTTGTGATCTGTGCACTTTGGAATCACAGAGCAAAGGAGAGAACTTCTGATACTTTGCGTTGCTGTTTGAAAACAGGCACGGGGCCTCCTACTGAAAAATGGAGCTTTTTGTTTAGGTGCCTGGCTCACGCTTGGCCCAGGAAGTAAAGAACAGAGGCTTGCAATTGAAAAGAGTTGGCAGGTTTTCTGCTAGTTTATAGTGAAAGGGGTTCCCAAATTAGCTTCCTTGACAGAAAACATGAACTGTTTTTTCACTTACGGGTCAAGCGGGAGTCACTCTGCCAGGCATGAGCACAAAGAGGCTGAATGAATGGGAAAGAGAAGTGTGTTCTTGCTTCCCTACTCCCGCTTTTAAGGTGTTTCTACCACCAGTGTCAGTTACAACTGCAACTTAAGCGCATTTTCTTTTGAGAGATTATGTGGGACCTACCTGCACAATGAGCTTCCTTGCAAAGCAGGTCTGGTTTAATGTATTGGTCAGCCATCGAAACTGGGGCCTGTAAACTTGGGTTTAAGCTATCCCATTAATATTTAATGGTTATAGGTACTCCTGGGGTCACTGTTTTAGGGAAGCACCCAACAATATTAATATGAAGTTGTCTTATCCCAGGAGGACTTGGATTCCTGCTTTGGGCATCTCCTTTTAATAGCTGTCCCTATGATTCTGTCGGTGGTTATCTAGGCACAGAGCTATCTGAAAGCTGCTTAAATTATCTAGTCCCTTACAAGATTTGTTTTGATCGTGCATGTCATTACAGCCAAATCAGAAATAGGTACATTTAGATGGAATGTCATTATTTAGCATTTCTTTTCAGCTCAGGGTAGGCTGAGACAAGGAAGAAAAGATTTCTTCTTGGTGGTCTGAAATGAGAACAGTAGCTCCAGGACAGCTGGTACATTGCAATTAAGAGAGTCTGACTAAGTTCCAATTCAGATGCTTGGTATCATTATTACATCGAGACATTGATTAATGGAAATAGAAAATGTCTTCAATATTTGGCAAATTAAATACATTAGTTCTTAAAAGAAAGCCTTCATCTTAAGAAGCTCTCTGGTGTCATGGCTATGTTAATATAAGTATTAGGATAAAGGATTAGAATGTCTTGCCATGCTTGATGGTTTTGAGTGCAGACATCAGAAGATACAAGAGCATTCTGTAAGTAAGAAAATGACTTCTCAGTGCTGAAGGGTTGCAATTGTTCAGTGGAAAACACAGGAAGCCCAACATCTCAGGAGTATGCTGGGACTTAGCAAGAGATGAGAGACCTGAGGACTGTTTATCCTCTCAAATGTGAAGTTTCCCACGGCTGATAAATGGTGGTTTTAAATCCTTGAGCAATAACTGCATATGCGTTAATGTAATTTCTTGTTGAGCTTCTTGTAACACTTGGAAGCTGGCAGCTGGCTGGGTGCTCAGGCTTGTGACTGTAAAAGCTTTCAAGAAAGGAATTAAAATATTGGCAAATGGCCCTGAATGCCTGTTGGAACATGTCTGAGCAAAACCCTTAGCTGGCTTAATGTCTGGTGCATTAGCAGACAAGGGTTCTGGTGTCCTGGAACATGCTGGTTCTGAGAGCATAAGAAGGTGGGATCCCAGGCTAGGTGTAGCTTGGTTCAGCTCTTGCAACATAGAGATTTGGATGTTCTTACTGTGTTTGCAGTTGTCTTTGGGTCCTAGTTTCTATGTCTCCCTGCATCCTTATTACCTGTGCTTCATGAAATTTTCTTCATAGCAGTTTGATGAGAATTAAGTGTTTGAAATGTGTGCTGCAGGCTGGGAACTGCCTAAACCATTGTTCATGGCATGTGGTAATGGCTAAATCTGTATTGGTGGGACTCAAAAGAGCTGTTTTATTTCAGGCACTGTGTTGTATGAACTTGTTTCATGGTCTTTTTAAGGGTGAACTGGCATGTTACAGAAGAACTAGGTTCATTGCTTATTGCTACTAAGAGTGAGGTCCTGGTACAACGGCTGCTGCTTCAGTTACATGGGCCTGTGCCAGCTTTGTGTTCACCAGAGGCATTGCAGAAGCAGCTCAGATAGGAGATCACTTCTAAACCAGGTTAGCTTTTGCTGGGCTAGGAAGTTGTATTATTTCAATGAAAGATGTAGAGTGGTTTTGATCCTTTGTTGAAGAGAGGGCTTGGTGTGAATCAGCATGAACTGTGCTCAACAGCAGCCTCCACATCTCCCTTGCATTGTGTATGTGTGTTTATACTTAAGATTGCTGTTAGAGATTTGCTTTTGCCTCTGCATTTTAAGCATTTTTTGTCTATTTATTTAATAGGATCGTTTGAGAAAGAGCACTCAACATAGAGACATTGTTGCATTATTCCCTCTTTGGGACTGTGCTTTGTCTGGAAGGCAAGTTTATCAGGAAAAGGTATTTTTTAGTCAGGCTGCTGGGATTAATGTTACTCATCAGTTGCACGTGCATAAAACCACCTGACAGTTTCAAAAGGCAATCTAATGTATTTCCTGTATTAAAAAACCTTTGAGCTGAGTTTGAGTTTCCTAATGCTGTTAATGCTAATTTCTGCTCCTTAAGCATAGGCATGTTTGGATGTCTAAGTTTATAAAAGGGCATAGATCCACACAATAGTGGAGGGCTGGACCTTGGAGCATCTTCATGAGATAGCTCTCTTCCCAAAGAGGAGGCTAAATGCAGCTTCCAGAGTGAGTAGCTACTGACATCTGTATTAGCTGCTCTGGGAGACTTTTTGCCTTTCCTTCAGCCTCTGACAGGCCTGTTTGATGCTGTGGATATTGTGGAGACTGTTTTGAATCTGTGTTCTAGAGTCTGCTTAAATACTTATTTTGAGTGAAAGACTATAGCTGAGAGCCCCATGGCAGGGTGTTCTTTCTGCTGAAAGGCTCCTGCTCTTCAGAGCTTTTAAGACAAATATCCAAGGAGAAAGGACCACCAAGATTGTGACGGGCAATCTGCTGCCTTTGCAGGCTTTCATGTTACAGATAAGCAAAGTTTCACTTTAGTGTCTATCACAAAGTTCAGCTGGTTTGTTGGGGTAAGCTGGAGGTGGCAAAGTGGTTGTGCTGTTAATAGCTTTTATGCATAGTCATGGTTTGCTGTACATCAGAACAGTAAGTATGAAAACAGCAGCCTTTGCTTGACAGCTCAGACCTAAATGTGGAGGTAATTAAAAGGGCGCAGATTGACACGAAGAGGAATTTAAATGCAGACTGTTATTTTGTTTGCATCAGATGATCTTCTGGAACTTTTAAACTTAAAATAATCTATAGTGAAATTAGATGTAAATGCATCTCTCTCATCTTTCCCTTTCAGGTGGCTATGGTAGAAGTTCAGCTAGATGCAGAACATGACTACCCTCAAGGCCTCTTGATAGCCTTCAGTGCCTGTACTACTGTTCTTGTTGCAGTTCACCTTTTTGCACTCATGATAAGCACCTGCATTCTTCCGAACATAGAGGCTGTTAGCAACGTGCATAATCTCAACTCCGTAAAGGAATCTCCTCACGAGCGTATGCATCGGCACATCGAGCTGGCGTGGGCATTTTCAACTGTCATTGGGACTTTGCTCTTTCTTGCAGAGGTGGTGTTACTGTGCTGGGTGAAGTTTCTTCCTCTCAAGAAGAAAACTGATAATCCGCTCCAGAGCAACAGTACTACTACCATCACATCAGGACAGGCAGCAGCCATTGCATCGACATCTATTATGGTTCCCTTTGGACTGATTTTCATTGTGTTTGCAGTACACTTCTACAGGTCACTGGTGAGCCATAAAACAGACAGGCAATTTCAAGAACTGAATGAACTTGCTGAATTTGCACGGCTCCAGGATCAGCTGGATCACAGAGGTGACACCATCTCCTCAGCAGTTACCCATTTTGCGTAAACCTGTACTTAATATAAACCCACTCTTCTGCTTCTGCCTTGTTCTGTTGGTTCCCCTGTGGATGAACTGGTCAAACTGTTGATTACCATTTAAAGAGAGATTATAAATGTTGTTCTAACCCTTTAGAGAGGAGGAAAAAATGTTTCTATCATTAAACTTTAGCTGTTTGAAGGTATGGTTGGTAGGGTGTGCTCACACTGTGTGTGCACCACTCCTCTTGTGAACACTTGTTTCTTGTTAATGCTGGATGGTGGCTGTATAAACACATGGAAAATAACACTGTAAATGAGGATATTTGTTAAGGATGGATAGAGAAGCTTCCTTTTCCTCTCTGCATTTGATGTTGGCATTTACTAGAAGATACTGCTTGTCCGATCCATATTGCATGGCATGATACAAATTACTTGGGATATGCAGCAATTAGCACTTGGTTTCAGTGCTAGTGCTGTTCTCTCTGGAAGGCCTGACAGATGGTAGAAGTGAAAGCTTTCCACCACCTTCCCCACTAGGTTTTGCTGCCAAGTAATTGTTACCCTACTGATTTCTCCAGCGCCTTTTCCCCGTGGTGGTTACACGTTGTAGAAGTTGCTAAACTCCCATGACTAGCCTTACTGTGATGTGGTATGGCCACATGAGTAGGAATGAGACTCGACTCTACTCTTCCTTGGAAGAAAATGAAAGCAATAACTGTTTTTAAAGTTCTCACGAGCTGGCACATATTATCTGAAGAGATAATTCGCCTGTGTCCCATTTAGGAATCTCTTTTTAAAAAGAAGGAACTAAATGGCAATTATCACTGGATAATTTTTATTGCTTGAAAATCAGAACCACTGCTGTGTTTTTTCCAAGCCAAAGTAGTGATTATTTTATACTTTTATGTTAAAAAGGTATTTTTAATAAATCCTCAGATACAAGCAGCAAAAGGTGCTTTCTCTGCATTGAATTCCCAAGTAATTCGCTATGCCTTGGTCTTCCTTGTTTAGAAAAAGCCTTCTCCTTGATGAAGTGTTGTATTTAATAACTTGTTACGTTTTCAGCTTCCAAAGGATCTGGAAGACTCCGTTTCTCTATGTGTATTTATTTATGGAAGTAGGTTATTTGTAATTAATACTGCTGTTTGCTTTCAGACACACATCTGGCAGTGAGGCTACTCTGTCACTTCTTATTTCTTCTTTAGGCAGAAACTTCCTTTTGGTCTCTCAGATAAGAGGTTTGTCCATGAAGGGTTGCAGCACTTGTCCTGGGCTGCTTCAGGAATTCCAGCTATGTCTAGAGGTGGAATTTTTCTGGCATGCAGTTCTTTTGAACACAAATTGAGACAGATTTCAAGTCAAATGGAACAAAACGTGACCTCCCCTCCGTAGCTAACGCTGTGGAATAAAACCCTGGGAGTCTGAAATTGGACAGGAGTGAATGTGACAATACAGTGGGGCTGTACCTGACTGTGCCTGGGCTGAACGTGGCCTGTCATACCCAGCCTTGCCTCAGGTTATCTCAATGCATTTACAGACCGTAGGATGTGTTTCCTACAGAGTTAGTGTGGCAGAATGTGTTTAGTACTGAAGCAGCCTCATAGAATCATAGAATCATAGAATAGTAAGGGTTGGAAAGGACCTCAAGATCATCGAGTTCCAACCCCCCTGCTCATGAAGCACATGGGACTGATTCTTCACGTCAGCAGCACCACCACAGTGAAACGTGCTGACAAGGCAACCTGTGGTGGTTGCATTCTGAAAAACAGCCATGAAAACCAACATGCTGGGCTTTCTTCCTCAGCAACATTCTTGGTTTACAGGCAGAAAAGAGCTTTCCACTTCCTCTCTTGACAAGTCCTTTTGGCATACAGAGGCCAAACTGGATTTTCTCTAGTTCTGTAGTTACATTGTGCTTCAAATACATTCTATTCCTGATGTAAATCTGATGGTGAGAATTGTGACTGCAGTCCCACAGGTGCTTATTCATGGAGCACTGGAAGGATTATGTTAGTGAAGGCATTCACGAAGCAGCATTCCAAAACGTGAAATCTGGGCAGTAGGCACAAAATACATATTCCCATTACAGGAATACCCATCCTTAGGGGGAAAAGACTCTTAAAAGTCCTCAGTAAAGGAAGAAAACCTTTCACGTTAGAGCCAGGGGTGCTGTCAGGCTTAACAATTACTCTTCTGTCCATAAACTGCGTGTTTAAAAGTTGCCATGTGATTGTGAATGGAAGTCCAGAAAATGTGTTTTCTAAGCTTATTTTGTAAAATTACTTGCTCTCCTGCATAAGTAACTGAATTTCTCTTTATTTTGTGGATCTTTTACCGAGTGACAGAGAAGTGTGTGGAGTTTTTGGTTGTATAAGAATTGCAGGCTTAGAAGCTACTGGGACAACCTTCTTTTTAACTTTCTCAAGCTGGTAGGTTTTGAGCTAATGGTGCTGTTACTACAGCTGCTTTTCTGACTGTTTTCTGCACTTTAAGCCATGATACTGAATATGTCTCATTTTCCACCTGTGGAAATGGTCGTGAAAGTTACGCCTTGGGCACAGTCTTGTAACTGAGTGCCAGAGGCAGTAATCAGACCTGAGCAGATGGATCTAAACACTGAGTGCACTTAGAATTTTTTTAATCCCTTATTTATACTAATGGTGTTATGCATTTACCTCAAGCTTTTTAAACATTGGTTATTGTATATCTCTTATTTAGATATAAAATACTTCAGTGAAATAAAATGTACTCTATTGTTGCTGATAATTTGTTATCTAGAGGCCTAAAATATATTTGTTTTCTCTATATCCCTTATCTCTTCGGCTGTATTGTGCTAATCCTGTGTATTTCTGAGGATGCCTTAATCATTTCTGTCGTAACATGAAGATAAAATTTCCTGTTCACAGAGACAGGTACAAAGAATATAATTGAAATGTTCTTCCTCTTGTCAGCACTGCTTAAATCTTGGGACTTAAGCATGTTGTATTGTTACTCTCTGAGTGCTTAAACAGACAAGTAGGTTATCTTTCAGCCTGGAAAAGGTGAAGAGTCAAGGGGCCAAATGAACTGTAAGCAAGAGGTGATTTTCAGAAGCAGGCATTAATTAGGTGAACTAGTGACCCACTTGCCTGGCCAGTTCTTGCCAGCCAGCTGCAGTGCCACCTTCCTTTGGTCTTGTGGGTGATGCTTAGACGTGGTGCAGCTCTGCATGGCTTGGTCCTTGCATTGGGTAGAATTGGAGCAGCCAGTGCAGTGCTGGTGAGTGCTCTGAGTCCAGCACATGGCTGGCCAAGAAGCAGAGCCAGGGTGAGATCCAGTGCTTGTGGGTTAGGGAGGAAACCCAGGGTAAAGTTATGGAAAATGCACAGAGAGAGCACATAAAATGGTATTAATAAAATTATATTGACAAAAACATGATCCATTACAACTTTAAAAACCATTTTGGGTCAGAGGTATATATCAGGCCAAGTTTGGGAGGAGCAGGAGGGGAGAATTACTAGACTGTACTTTTGTAGTGCTTTTCTTTTATAGCATGTAACAGAGACCTTGCTGCTCAGAAGTTAATGTGAAAGACCTTGGTCCCAACAGGAGTGTGATTTCTTTACAGAGGAGGTGGGAAAAGAGTCATCTTTTCCTTTCCAAAATAAGGGGGAGTGTGAGAAGGCTTCTGAGCTAAGCCCATGTCAGGGGGGTTGGAACCAGATGATCTTAAGGTCCTTTCTAACCCAAACTATTCTATGACTCTACATGAGCAGCCTTGAGGGAAAAGTAAGGGAAATGAAGACACAATATACCACAGTGTGGATATGAGGCTCGTTTGAGTAACTCACTGGTGACTGTGTTCTTATCATGCATCTTCTTTTCCTTCAGCATCCGGTTCTTCATTTTGGCTGTCATCAAACATTGCCTGGGCTTCTTCTAAAACACCATCTGGATCAGCCAGTTCAAGCTGAATTGAAAGAATACAAATCATTTATGCAGTGTAATTGAAGAAGCTTAAGGTTTTATAGATCTTAATTACTCGAGCAGCAATAAAGAAGCTCCCATGTATTAGGATTTTGTATTGCAGCCTTTCAATTGCTGTTCCAGAAACATGCTATACTTCCCTAATTTTATTGGCATGTTGAACATCACTTCATCTTCTTGGAATAGCTCTGTGTGGAGGGGACTGATTCTCCTTTAACAAAAGATACATTCTTGGGCAGACCTGGTTTTGATTTGTAGCCTGTGCGTCTCCCCTATACTTTTAAAGGTAATTGCAGTCACCCAAGTGAGCATTAAGGTTCCTGTTAAAGCAGGAGTCTGGAATCCAAGTAACCAGACCATCTCGCTCTGACCTGCTTCTATATCCTGATGCTTTCTGAGGGGTTCATGTGTATGGTGGTCTTTCAGGTGGAAGATGTCCAGGTTTCTTATTTGTTAGGCTTTCTGAAGCCTTGGCTTCGATAATTATAACAGCAAATATCCCACGTCCACCGTGTTGTGTCTTTCCTCATCTCTGCAGTCATGTTTAAATTCTGCTTTGATGCAACCCCATCATCTACACACTGGATTCCTTCAAAACTGATGACATTTGCTCTCTAGTTTTCAGGCATTTTCAGCCCTGTGCATCCCCTCTGTTCGCTCCTTTCTCCTCCAAATAAGGACACACACTGATGCTTCTCCCATGAAGAAGCTCAGATCCTCACCTTGGCCTCTTGCAGGCAAAAGCTATTTAATGCATGTCTGGTTTTGGTAGTTTATAACATTGATCCTGCTCATTCTTTAACAGCCCTTTGAGACAGTAATTTAACAAAGGTTTATGAAACTCTGAAGCCAGTTATCCTTTTATCTGTTACTTCCTTCATATTCTGAGATCAATAAATCTCTTCCAATGGAAAGCTCAATAATGGCAGTGAAAGCTGATGCCTTCTTTTTGCTTAGAGAGCAGAAGAAAAGTGGGTCATAACTTGGTCTCTGTGGAGTTAAACAAAGAGCCAGGGTTGAGCATCCTGCCTTGGCAAAATACTGGCTCCTCCCAGGCTGTTTGGTGGGTTGCTGAGGCTGTTCTTGGGTGACCTTTAACAAATCTTATCAGATACATATTTTTAGCTGCAGAAGTACTGCTCTTTTCACTCTTTTTGCAAAACAGAGATTGTTTTCTCCCCAGTGAGTATTTGGTGTTTGTTATTCTGTGCTGCTGTGGGTGTGCCTAGTACTTAGAGGATTAGCTGGCTTGTCAAAAATGCCTGTGCTCAAAGGGCCCTTGCTATAGAAACCAGCCTTGAAAACAGAAGGGAAGATGGAACAGCTGTGAGCTTCCCACAGGCTGTGTGTGCTCCATATCATTTGCAACAACCTTGTTCCTGGAGCAGATGAGGAAGGGAGGCAGCTTTTACCTGCCACGGGGCTGTCACTCCCTGTGTTATGGACTGTGTCCTGGTTATCCTGTGCGGTTCTGCTTGGCTCTAAGCAAAGAGGAGCTTCCCCACCTGTATCCTGCAGTAACTATCCCTTGGAATATGAAACCCATTTCGCATGTGCAGCACAGGCTGTGGGCACTCAAGCTGAGACTTTTGGCCAGCTTTGTCACTTGGACCCCGGCTGTTCCATACTAATCCCAGTTCCTGCTCTCTGAGGGCATGGAGCTGGGGATAGGCTCTCCTAACGTCTCACTCCTGCACAGAAGTGGTGTGATGGCTCTGCATGCCACATGCCTTACTGGAAGGAGGCAGGACCAGCTCTTCCTCTGCAGCCCCTGTCAGCCTTAAGGGAAGAGGGGAGTGGAGGCTGTCACCTTGGGGTAAGGTGGGCAGCTACATGCACCCCTGTAGCCATGGGGCTGCTGGATGTGGGTGAGCCCCTGACGCTGGGTGCCCAGGTAAAGGTATTGCAGCCACAAACGTTTCAGTTCGGTCTTGTTGGCTTTAGCACTTTGGCTTGGTGAAACCATCTGGTTTTGACGTAAATCCCGCTATTGTCTCTGCCTCTATTGTCCCTGTTTCCTTTGTGCTGCTCCAAGTCTCTAAGCAGTTCTGGTGCATGAGAACTGCATTTTCTCAGATGTAGGTAAGTGGGAGGCTCCAGCAGTGGCTGGATGAGTTGTTTGTCCCTACAGGGCAATTTAGGACACTGCTGGCCAAAAGACACTGAGCACACACCCCTGTGAGCTGGGAATCCCATGGGAGCGACCACTTGAAGAGTGGAATGCTACCTGCAGAGCTGACCCAAGCACTCGGGAATGCAACATCACCAGCAAAACCAAGATTTCCAAACAACTACCTTTGGGATAGGATATTGAGTAGGGGCAGGAGCTTCACCTCTGGCGAAGTCAGACAGAAGTCCACATTTTGGTCTGTCTGACGACCAGATACCTTCCAACAGCTGGCCCGTTTCCAAGTAGAAATACATCCCTGGGCCATGCTTTTTTCCATTTTTCCAGCGTCCTTCGTACCGATCTTTATTGGCTGCAATTAAATACGTGAACAGACCATGAAATCTGCGCCATTTCATTAAAAGGTTACAAGCAAAATCAACCAATACAGGGAACGGACAGAAGAGGAAATCTGCTTGGCTCCTCTTAGTAATTTTAAGGGGGCTCTACTTGCTGGGCCACAGAGGGAGGAAAGGCTGTGGAAGGAGCCCATACTTGCCTGCTTGGCACACAAACTGTGTTCACTTGCTTTGTTCTTCTCACAGTGATAGACTTTTTTGCTGATATATGGAGCTCAGGGTAAGGGAGTAGTCACTGAGTCACTCTTCACAGCATGGAAAATGATAGGATGTAAGTTTCAGATTTGTCACTGCAACAAATCACGCAGGATTTGTGGCTTGAAGAGCTTTGCTTGTCTGGGCATGGAACAGCAGCACTGTCTGACTGTTGTCCAGTCAAAATAATCTTGAATTCAAAGAATACTTGTAGTTATGTTTTTCCTCAATGAATTACAGGGCAAGAACTGCTGAGTGTCTGAATGGTTCAGGCAATCAGTTACAGGCTTTTTCCAGCTGAACTGCATCTCTTTGTGTTTTTCTGCAAGTTGAGAGAGGATTCTTTAAGGCTCTGTGCTGCTCTCCAGGAATCCATCCATCACCAACAGGGAAAGAAGAACTGCATGGGAAGAGGGCAGCCTCATCCAGGGATGCTGGTTGAGAAGGGGCACCACAGCCACGGTAATGTTTCGGTTGGGATACATCCAGGACACGTTGTTGTCACTATGAGAGTCCTCTGCTATCCCCTTCTTCTACATACAGTGTTTCTAAGCCAAAAACCATGGGGATTTCTGACCAAGTTTAGTGGAAAGATCTTTGGGTCTCAGCTGAACTTGGCCGTTCCTTGTGGCAAGAGCTGGCCAAAATGCCAGGGCACCCCACACAGTGCTGCAGAGGTAGCTGGGGACTGCCAAGCTCCTCAGGCAGGGGCTGGTTTACAGGTTGGAGCCATGGCAGTGGTTATCTTCAGCTTGGATCTGGTGGTGTGCTTACGTGCAACACAAACCTGCCCTGCCCGCTGGTGGGAGCAACTTCTGCTCTCCAGCCACTGACAGCTCAGAAACCACCAAAATCACAGACCGGGCTACGATGGAGGGACCACTGAATGCCGTGGCTGCACCGTGGCACCTGCCTGCCCCCCTCCACTCTCCTCCTAGAGCATCCAAGAGCTGCGTTGCTCACTACTGAGATCCCTGCTGATGTGCAATGTTCTGCTTTAAAAGCCATTTGGCACTGGGCTGTAGCAGTGCTCCCAGCCAAGCTCGCCCTCGCCAGGCACGCTGCCACTGTAAGCAATTCAATCTTGAGCTGCAGCTCATTGTGACCTCTGCTGAAGGAACTCAGTTCCTTTCACCATCTCAAAGCTGCCGGCACGTGGGCACACTTCCAGCAGCTGAGTTGAATACATTGAGGTTGTGGGTATAAAATAATTGCTCTGGCTAATTTTAACCAAAAGGAATCTATCTTGCAAGTGGCTCCAGGCTATGCTGGAGGCAACAAGGCTCTGAAATGGTTCATCAGCTGCAGCTCAGCCCACAGGGGTTTTAAGTTTATAGCAGTGACTTTGATGGGAACAAAGCAGATCAGTGGAAGGAGTGACCCCTGGAAGTGGGTGCTGATTTCATCTGGATGAGCCATCAGCCCAAAGTGACTTTACAGTCAGCAGAGAGAACACGGTCGTGCCTGTGATGTGCAGTCAAGGTCATGCTCATTCGTCCCAACTTCTTTGCTTAGGTAATTACCATCCTTGAGATCACTTTCAAGCAAAAAGTAGTATCGATGAATAATAATACAAAGAGAATATTTATACAAATGTCCCTGGAATGCTGAGCTTGGTATTACAGAGGATTGGGATTCTTGGCTTTCTGTGCAGGAAAAATGTGTTAAACTCCATGCAAAATAGTGTGGGGGGGAATCCAAATTCCTATTTGTATGCTGAGATTGCCCCCAACATTCCCAATCTGTGATGGGCTCAGTGTTATTTCTGGGAAGGGATTGTGTACTCCTGAAACCCCTGAGTTCACTCAACATGAGCCAGTGTCAGAAGTAAGAGAGGGATGGAGTGAACTCAGAAAGAAAACTCCTCTTTTTTTTCTGTGCTGGAAACTGGACTCTTTGGTATGCAGCACTTAGAAAGTATGTCTGGCAAAGTGCCTGGCTTGAAAAGAGAGATTTGCTCTTTGCCCTAACAGTACATTATCTCTAACCCTAAGCATCCCAGTCATTTAAATGTAAATCACAGCAAAAACAAGCTTTCAGGCTTGAGCTGGCCCTTGCACAGCTTGTGCTGCCTCAGCCCAGGAGGTGAATACAACACGGAGCAGCCAAAACACAGGTGCAAGGCTGCAGCAGGAGATGTGATGTAACACACAGAAATCCGGAAGGCAGAGACATTAAGAGAACAGAACCCAACATCTTGAAGGGCTCAGGCAGATTGCTGGGGTGAGGATGATTGGTACTTACGCAGCCACAATGTTCCCTGCCCATGGCATTTGTCCAACAGCCATTGTCCCTCATAGACGGATCCATTCAGGTAATTCATCCGTCCCCAGCCGCTCCGCAGCCCAGCGCTCCACTCACCCTCATAGCACTCCCCATTGGGGTAGATCATCAGCCCATAGCCCTGGAAATCAGCAGAGATATAGCTCTTAGGAGCCTCTGTATTGACAGGGATTGGTGTTAAACTTTGGGATATCACTGTCTTGACACGCTACTCCTGTGCTTGCTGCTCTGCCACATGGCTGCTGGCAGGCCAGCTGGGTGGCTGTTCTTGTGTTGAAGGAAACGAGGTGGTGGTATGGGACTTTTTGGCACAAGTGATTTTATTCCCATGACAAAACCTCAGGTTTAGATCTCATTGTGTTATTATTGGCACAATTGCCACTAATATGTAGCTAAAAGTGGGGTTTGCTAGCATATAAACTGGCCTGGGATAGGCAGCATTTAAAAGAATCTCTGGACATGGGGATTTCATGCCATTCAACCCTGACTTCCTACTGGGACACACCAGGCTTGCTACTGCCTGGTGTGTCCCAGGCCAGGCAACTCCTTCCCGTGGCGCTGGGCACATCAAAGGTTGCTTACCTTCTCCTCCATCTGTACGCCCAAAGCGGTAACATCCTTAAGAGCCCCTCACTTTGCTTCCTTCCTCCTTCCCAAGGAACTAAAGCCAGGCCTGAAGGCTGCCTGTGGTGTGGCCAGCACAGGCAGCAATGCCATGTGCACCACGGGGCAGGCACCACCCCAGCAATGAATATACCTTGCGATATCACGAGAGACTGAAGCCATAGGGCTGCATACCAATTAAAGTGTAAGAGGCTACTGGTTTAAGAGCAGACACAAAGGTGAACACAAGAATCGTTCCTACAAGGATTTTGCACATGAAATTGCAGTCATTTTACCAGATGACTTCCTCATTACGTTCCCTTTAGAAAAACCAGTGATTTATGTGACAGGCTTGTTTTCCAAGAGAACTCACGTTATTTGTCTAATGTGCTGCAAAAGGTACATTTTCCTGCAGCGCTTATAACACAGGTTCCTCCAACTGCTTCAAGGGTGAGAGGAATGAAAGGCATGGGCGGGAAGGGTTAAGATATGGAATATGAAACCTCTTATCCTGCTTGGCCAGGCTTCAGGAGAGTCTGAGCAGTGATCACTGCTCTTTGGCAGCTGGAGGGAGGTTGGGGCTGTAGCCTGATCACCAGGGATGGGTGGGATGAGGCCCCTCCAGTGGGGACACAGCAGGTGATGGTGTGTTCTCAGCCACACTTGGCTGTTTATGAATGATGGATATTTACTCCTGAAGCTTCCTAAGCTTTCTGTAGGTTCAGACTAAGATTTAAAGAGAACTCAAGCCTGGAGGAAAGGCTGTTCCCATAGCTTCTACCTGGAGACACGCTGCTGCTTCCCTATTGCCAGACGTGGGACACAGTGCAGCTCCTGAAGCATCTGACATGGAGAAGTGAGTTAACAGCAGGAGCAGTGAGTTGGGGAGGGCAGGGGGAGAGGGCTTAAAGACCAGAGCTTTTACTCCTGCTTTCATTTCCCTTTTTCCACCTATTTGTTTAGCCAAACCTCCTCAATTCAGCCTCAGTATGGGAAAAATTGGTATTTTAAGTGATCTTTTTGGACATGTGCACCTGCCTCTTCCCCATGTTTTGGAGGACACTGCTTCAGCACTGGCTTGCACAGGAAATATCACTTACACATTTTCGGTCGTTTTCCCACCAGCCTGTGTACACCTTCTTGTATGCCTTTGTTACAGGGTCAGGAATGCTGTATGAGCCATAACCATCGCGCTTCCCAAACTTCCAGTCACCGCTGTAAATAGCTCCAGTGCTTTTCCATTTCTGGATGCCTTTGCCTGCTTACCAAACAATTAGAATGATGGGATTGTTAGGAGAAGGGATCACAGGGCTGCCTTCCTACAGCTCCATCCCAGGCGAGGCAGCACTCCCTGCACCAAGGCAGGTTTATGTCTGGGATTCAGTTTAGCTTCCCAAGTTGGAACCATCATTAATCTTGATCAGGGGCTTCCTGTGTGTCCTTTGCTGAATGCACTTAAATCTTTCCAAACCTCGCTTTACTGCTTATAAACAAGCCTGTCCTGCTCCGGTGCTCAGGGCTCGGTCAGGGCCTCCTTCCCCTTCTCTGTCTCCTGCAGAACCTGCCACAGCTTGAGGATAACTGAATATTCCTGAAGCCAAGTCAGGAGCCAGGAGAGCTCCAGGGACTGTGCAGCCAAGGCACACCCCACTGTGTGGAGCTGAGTGCAGCTTGCTGTGTTTGCAGAGGATTTTTAGGCATTATAACCTAGATATTTTGGGTGGTTACCCCTGAGTGCATGTAAAAGCTCTTCAAGTTACCATTTAGAAGTATTTCTGAGTATCCTTTTGCATGACATACATAGAAGACATATGGAGATACATGAATGAATGCTCTTCCAGGAGCATATACAACCCCTGACCACTCCCTGCCCCTAGGAACTTTTGTTAGGACACCTAAATTGGTACTCTTCCTCAAAATGATCCATCTTACCATGTTTCAAGTTGTCCTGCCATTCTCCAGTGTACTTATCCCCATTTACATCATAAACTGTGTGTCTTAATCCATGTTTCTGTGCTTTCCGGTCCCACTCATGCCAGAGAGGCTCTCTAGTTCTTGGTGTTTTTACAACAGGCATATTGTTGCTGGCTGGAGAGAAAAACAAACTATTGTCAGCAATAAATTAGAGAGAAATTACTAAGGTACAGGCAGAACAATCTATTTGTGAGCTCTGTTTCAATATCTGCCCAAGTCAGTAACTGATGTCTGGTTTTGGAGGGGTAAAATAGAGATAGAACAAACAGAAGGTATCTAAAGACACCAAAGTACAAACCAGCACTGCCTGAAAACAGGCTCACAGCACAGTCTGGCCTGTTAGGAGATCTTAAATAAGCCTCAGCAGGTCGAGCCTGTGGTGGGTATTGATCTCTGTGCCTGCCAGACGCCTTGGGAAGCACAGGGAAGCCTTTTCTCTGTACAGCTGAAACCTTGCTGGGCTCCTTCCCATGGCTGTTCCTCCAATGGCTCTGCATGAAGCAGCAGCAGTCTTTTAATCGAATTGGAAACTTATTTCTTTGCTAGGAAATATCTCAGGCCATTGGAAAGCATTCCCGAGATGGAGCAGGTCAGAGAGATGGCCAGTGTCCCTGGGGTCACCGGGAGCTGGGACACTTCAGATGTCCAGCAGCAATGCAGCTAAAGCTCTTTTAGTGCTAAAAATATCCTGCAGGTGCCTGGTTAAGAGATCAAAACCACACTGTTTCTATGTACCACGAGTCTGCAGCTTGCCCAGGGCAGGATAAGCAAGCTGCCAGAGGTGGTCTCCTACAGAGCATAAACAGAACACCAAAGGTGGATGCAGAAACAAAAAGCAAGTCTCTGTGAAGGCCGACAACACCCAGAGCTTGGCTGGAGCTGGTGGGGTGGGATGCTCTCTGATTTTGTCTCCCGGGCTCCCCCTTCTGTCCCGATCTTCTGGACTGAGCCATCGTCGTGGTTTAAACCCAGTCGGCAGCCCAGAACCAAGACGCCGCTCGCTCCCTCCCTCCCCCCCCCCCCCCCCCCATTTCTTCTTTCCCCCACTCCCGGAGGGATGGGGAGGAGAATCGAAAGAATGTAACTCCCGCTGGTTGAGGTAAGACCACTCCAGTAACTAAGGTATAACACAAATCACTGCTGCTACCACCACCAACAATGATAAGTGAAATAACAAGGGGAGAGAAGACAGCCCCCCACCACCGACCGACACCAAACCGTCCCCGAGCAGCGACCCGGCACTTCCCGGTACCGCCCCCTGCTTTCCACACGGGATATGACGTCCAGGGGGATGGACCACCCCTTTGGCTACTTTGGGTTAGGCGCTCGCTCTCTGCTTCCCGGCGGCGTTCCCTCTTCCCTGGCAGAGCATGGGAGTGAGGAAGTCCCGGATAGGGGTAAACATCGCTTGGCAACAGCGGAAAACATCGGTGTTATCAGCGTTGTTCCCAGACTAAAGTTGAAAACACAGCACTGCACCAGCTACTAAGGAGAAAAATGACTGCTAAGGCTGAACCCAGGACAGATATATCCAGTGATTTTGTTGCTTCTCTCCTTTCTCAGAGCAGAGCTCACGTTCCTGCTGTGCTGTGGAGCCAGCATGGGTGAAGGTATGGGAGCTTGGGAGGACAGGTGAAAGGAGGGTGTTTTGGGTCCTTGCTAGGCAATAAAAGCTAGAAGTTATAACTAAGAAAACACAGTTCGTGTTCGTCCTCAGTTCTCCGCGTAGCTGTGGAAATGGTCGTTCAACAGCTACTTGGAGGGATGTCATTGCTAAAACAAAAGTACTTCTGTGTCCATGATGAGCCTTCCCCCCTAAAATGCAGCCTAGTTGGGTAGTGCATGTCCCACATGGCTCCTTCCCGTGGGGCTGGGGGAGTGCGGGCAGCGCTGGAGGAGCACAGTCAGGGCTGGGGGACATGCCTGGGTGATGCATTGTCAGCTCGGACCCGAAGAGGGGTAAGGGTTCCTGTGGGTCATCCCTCTTTCAGCTGTCCAACACAGGTACGTCCTCCACCAACCTCAAGGAAAGGGGGGAAGTTGAAGACCACCATGTTGCCAGCCCTTGAAGCAGATGGTTTGGGGATGGTATTGTCTGTGAGGGCAGAGGAGGATTTGGAAACTGAAGTCCCATGGCCATGCCACCCACCTGACTATGATGGTTTGAGGACACCGAGGTCAGGATCTGTCCCTTGTAATGACAGAGTTGCAGCCTGCTACAGAGGATGGTCTTTCTGCAATGCAAACACAGGACACACCACAGCTGCTGAGTTTCTCCGTCACCTTTGTGTGCTGCAGCCCCTCAAGAAGGGGGCTCTCGCCAATATTTGTCAAGGGCCAGGGGTTTGCAGGACATAGGGCTGCATGTTGCCATCTCATTTCTGCCCTCCTCTTGCTGAGGGAGCAGAAGAGCCAAGCTACAGCTGCATGCACCCACCTCAACATGGGCCACGACACCCAAGCGTGTCATGGCTGTGAAGAGAAACATCCTCACCACACCCATATGGGAGCATCACCACCCCACCACCGCATCTGACCACTTCTTTAGCTCAAAGCTTAGGATTTAAAAACCCCAGGGATGATTCCCAGCTGCAGGGGCAGTCACAGCACCCCACTATGCCCTCCAAGGCACAGCCCACTGAGCACCCAGGGCTTTGCAGGCTGGTGGGAGCCAACTTTGTTTGCTGTATCCCCTTCCAAGTTTATGACAGTGATACCAGGTTTGTGTCAGTGATAACGTAACTGGTATTTGTCACCCTGGATGTTTTTAGCCACCCACTGCAAGGGTGTGGGGAAACTGGCAGCAAGAACACGCAGTGCAAGGTCGCTCCAACCTCCCAGCTGCAGCTCTCGATGCTGACAGCTAGAGGCTGCTGCTCCCATGTGCCTCTGCAGCTGATGCCGTGCTTGGGGGTGATCTTACAGAGCCCCATGTCCTTCTCCAGACAATGCTGAGTTTTATCCGGTCTCTGTTAAAGGCAGCTTCAGTTGGCACAGCCTATTTTTTCCCTGGCTTTTCACAGAACGCCAGAACAATGTGATTTAGCTACAACTACACTTTTTTCCATCTTATATCTTAACGAAGAGCAAGATGGAGAGTACATGTGGATGCATAGAAGGGGCAGCACCCTGCCTGCCACCGCACTGCATCCCTGCCTGCAACCTCTGCACCAGCTCTGCCTGACCGTTACCCAGCCCTGGGTTTGTTCACCCCACGCACTGACGCCCACACCACAGCATTGTCCTGTGCCAGAGTCCCTTTGCCGGCAGCCTCCGGCACAGCCCAGCCACTCCCAGCCACCCCTCGGCCCCATGGTGGTGCCTCTACGTGGAAAGCTCAGGCTGCCGGAGCAGCGATGGGAGCGGACGATGGAGGAAGCCCATGTGCTCAGTTTGCAAAGCACCTTCTAGTCTGGCCCACCCCAAAAGCCACCCTATGGACACCGACCTGCGCTGGGTCCAGGCTGAGTGTTGCGGCTGTGTCGTCAGGGTCGTCATAGCAACTCTGCCAGGCTCCTGCGTGAAGGGTCATGGGAGCGGCCGGATTGCTGCTGCGGATGGAGACGGATGTGGTGGAACATGGGGAGCACGAGGGATGGAGCCGGAGCCGTCAAGCGCATGGCACTCTGTGGAACTGCGTGTTTTCGAGTTCAGGATTATCCAGCAGGATAGAAAAAGCTGATAAGCACCAAGTGTTTCACCTCTGGTTGTTCTGTTTAGCACGTGCAGCAGCAGCAGAAGGCTGGAAATGAAAGCACTGATTACAGTACTGATGGGTAACAAAGAAATCAGGATTGCAAATGTCAGAAGACACAGGAGAACCCTCCTGAAAATGCACATCAGAGTGCTTAAGAGGAATCTGAATAAGTCTGACACTAATTCCCACATGCATTACATTTCTTCTGCAGCCCCAGCGAGCAGGGATTGCTATTATGGTCTTGTGGGTGTCTGTAATAATCTTCCCTAACAGGTAATTAACAGTGCATATTTCAAATATAAACCAAAGTTCTTGTGTCACTCCTGCAAGCCAAAGGTACTTACTTGTTTATTCTCATCCTTTTACCACATTTTTGGTACACAACATGGTGTACCAGGATGAATAGTGAGATGCAGGCTGGATGGTAGAAATTTTGAGATAGGTGGGGGATGTTGGAGCCTCTGTGGAGGTGGGATACAGCTTGGTATGCCCTGATGGGTACCCATTTGCCATTTTCAGTGTCTGTAGCATTAAAGTGGCTTAAACACTGTGTCTGCACTTGGGTAGGACAGAAGGTGCACAGGAGGGGATGGTGAGTGCTGGGGTAATGTGCAATTTCAGCTGGAAACAGGAAAGATCTTTCAGGTTTGATGACAACAGGGAGTAACAGGGAATATGGGAAACAGTGAAACTGTAAGGCTGTTTCACCCAGGACTGCCTCTGCTGCAGTCAACATGGGCAGAGGATGTGCTGGTGCAGCTGGGTGACTCTGCAACTTCCTAAATCCAGGGATGCAGGAGAGATGGAAGTCAAAGACTTCTTTAAGCAGGAAAATGAGACAGAAAACTATGGAAGTTGACCAAGTTAGGAAATACTTATACAAGAGAAAATATTTCCTGTTATTAAAAATGAAATGAAGATGCTCAGGAAGGATTTATTCCCACTCATCCACTTAAACACGCTCTGGTTTTGGGCAGAGCCTAAGAATTACTGAGGACAATCATTCCTGTGTTTTCCTGTGGCCAGTTTTATGAGGGAGAGTGGGGATAAGGGTTTGTGAAGGAAATGAGAGAAACCCATGAGGGAGAAGAAAAAATGCTTACTGCAGCCCAAAAACTACAGCTTTAAATTACAACCAGAAATAGCCCCTTCAGGAAAAGTACAATTTTGACTATTTCAGCCCTATATTGCACTGCACTTAACTGAGGGTTTGTCAGTTGAAATAATCAGCTCATTCAGCCCATTTCTCTTGTTTATTTTTAAACAGCCTGGGCTGCCCGAGGTTTTTGAACTGCAAGTCCAAACTGTGTATCACCCAGCCACAGCTTTTGCTGACCAGAAGTTATATGCATGTTTGAAACACAATATATATTTACTTGATCCATGACTTACAGAAATACGGACTGATAGCACCAGAGGAAAAGGTTCAAACAAAACCACCTTGGCATTATTTGGGGTGGAAGTTATATGAATATCTGTGGACTTACGGTATGGTCATCAGGAACTGTTATTCTGACTCAGCTGCATTGAACTCATGTACCGAATCCGTGAAGTTTCCGGCCTCTTTCCTGGTGGGATCCGTCGCCACCACTCAGTAACAATGATACTGACTGGATCAGTGAAGTCTGGCTGGCGCCGGATGGTGCCCAGTTAAATGACTCGCGTGAAATGAATGCCTCATTTTATGTGACTGATTTGTTTCCCCTTTGCCTAACAATTGTAATGACACTGAGAATGGTTGTGTTCAAATACAACCTCAAAAACACTTGGTTGCTCAAGATCAGATTCCTTGTTCATATACACTTGTCACTATTCCAGGCACAAAAGGGAACGAATATCAATTTAATAAAATGTCCTGAGCTAGGCAAATTCCTGATCTCCCTCGTTGTAGCCTTCGCAAATTAACATTTACCTCACCTATGACATGGGATGCGTGCCTGGGAAGGTATCCTAGAAACCAAACAACAGCAATGGATGCAATGATTGATTGGGACACTTATGGACAGTTATGGGATAGAGAGCTAAATACCACAGTACCCTTTGGTGAACGTAACCACAGTTTGGCATAGCATAACAGGGGAGCAGCAGGAGCTGTGTTGCAATTTTTTGAGTCTTTAAGTGACACAGTATCAGGGCTGCAAACAAATATTTGGAGACTGGGTTTCATCTTTATGGAAAGGCGATTGCAACGTTTATATTTAGATAACATCACAGCCAATGTAACGAAAGCAACTAAGGAGAATGTTGTTATTTGTGCCACGCATCCATATAGTTTTGCTTTGGCTAAAGATTTAATGATTGTTAGGAAAAATCGCTCGTGTCATGTGAATCTAACTCACGTAGGTTATCACACAGGTGTCTCCAGCCATATTAGAAGTCAATCTTTCAAAAACCTGATTGTATTACGAAGACGATCTGAAATGTGGATTCCTGTGAATTTAACGTGTCATTGGGAAGAAAGTGATGGGTTAAGTCATTTTAATAGGCTAGTACAGGAAGAATTAGGTTCCCCTGGAAAAAGAGTAAAGCATTTTCTAGAATGGTTAATATTTGCCATTGTATCTGCCATTATTATTTTAACTTCTACCACAGCTGCAATAGCAACCTTAACTGAGTCCACTCAAACAGCAAAAATGGTAAGAGAGGTATTGTCACACCAGAATTACAACGTCACATCATGATTACAAATGTCACATCAGAATTACAAACACAGGAAAATATTGATGAAGAAATATCGGCTCGATTACAAGCGTTAGAAACAGCTGTCATGTGGATAGGAGACTGGCAGTCAGCCGTGCAAACACAATTGTCTGCAGTGTGATTTGGGACATAGAGCAGGAGAAATGTGTGTTACATCCTTACCCTGGAATGAATGAGAACACGGCCAGGAAGTAGTTAAACAACACTTGCAAGGAATCTTTGACTTTTCCTTGCAAACAAATGTTCAATCGTTGCATGATTTCGAGGCCACTGCGAAAAGTAGGGTCAAAATCCAGGTTACAATGGGCTGGGAGGAGAACTTGGTTTTGCTTTGGTGCAATTTCCCTTGTTCCAGCCTTTTCAGGCAAAATTAGGCCCCAAGTCTCCTTCTTGGCTGTTTTTTAATCATCATTCTTGTTTTACTCTCATAGACCTTGACCACTGAGAGGCACCAGCACAGCTTCCTCTACCTGGGATTGATGTAGCTTCAGTTTTGTTGCTGTTTGTACCATCGTTGCTTCAGTTGTCTGGCATTTCATTGAACTCTATGTTTATTAAGACCAAAAAGAAGTTCTTAAAACAGTCGGTGTGAATCATACTTTAGCTTAGCCCATGATAACTGCCAATACAATTCATTGTGATAGACTTTCAGCTCTCAACTTTCTTCCAGGTTGGACACACTGAAGAGCAAACTGAGCAATGGGAGGATGTGTGGGGAAACCCACCCAGAAACACTTCATTTGTGGAGCATGGTCCCACAACATGTGATGTTTCAAGAGTAAGGTCTTTTTTCAATTAAATAACCCCCAAAGACCTCAGTATTCTGAAACCAAGCATTCCTGCAATGAAAGAAGGCAGCTGCTCCAAGCCAAGTTTGGTCTCACAAAGCTTGGGGAATCACCCAAGTGAAATGCCCAAAACAACTGAAAACTGTCAGAATCAATAACTTAAGTTTATTTTGGGAACTTTGTAGAATAAATAGAAGGAAAATGTTTAGAGGAACATATGTTGGAATTCTTTAAAGGTGAAAAATGTGACAACAACATACTGTGGAAGTAGGATGCTCAGATGTGTGTTTTATTGCTGCTATATTCAAAAGAAAAGCCACAGGAAGAGGTGGGAGGGTCTTGGACACCAACCAAGTATATGTCAGGTTTAGGTGGATCAGCACCGAGTGGGTGCAACACTGAAGGAGTTACCCCACCACTCTGTTTTTAAGACTTATTATTAGCTGGATTTAGGAGGAACAGAAAGAAGTGGAAGGTTTGAGATGTAAATGTCTCTGGTTGACTTTGGCTTAAGAGGCAGCCTTGTGGGAAAGGGTTCCTTTCCAACTCTTCCCTCCTTTTCAGTGGGAGCAGCTCTCTCAGGGTAAAAACCATGTTGGGCTGCAGTTTTCCACAGGCATCACTAGGAAAGCTTTCTGGATTAGTCAGCACCCTCTTCCTTTTTGCAGGCTCTGTGTTAAGGAGCTGAATGATTTGAAAACTCGGTGCCAAGTTAAAAGGATGAACATTTATTAAGATTTTTTGAGTTTCTTCATTCAAGGAATCTGGTTTTGGAGCATGTTTTAGTTGTGGAATGAAAAATTGCAAAAAGCCTGAAAACTGAAGGAGAAGTCGATAGTTAAGTAAAATGAATGTTGAGAATATGGATATGGAAATTGCAGTCCCTCAGGACTATGGCCAGTGGTATATATATGATGTGATATTTTATTTAATAACTCCTGCCTCAGAAATTAGAGTGCTTTTAAAATTGATAAGCCTAATTAAAATATGCAGTTTCTATTCCTGGCAAGTAAAATTACATTCACCACAAGAAACAAATTCTCTAGATCAAGTTAAAAGGACTCACTGTTATTTTACCTCGCTTTGGTTTTATTCCCAAAGATAGAATCATGGAATCATAGAATAGTTAGGGTTGGAAAGGACCTTAAGATCATCCAGTTCTGACTGAAATAACGAGATTATACAAACAGCTGTAATCTCCCAGGAGGTGGAAAGAGATTACAGGTAATTCTGAAACCTCCTGTAAGGGCACAGCATTAAATAATGCCAGAGCCAGCTGTATGGCCAGCCCTGCTACACTCAGTATCTGTGTTTAACAGGACTCTTCTGTGTTTTCTGCCTTAAAGAGAGCACAGATCTCTTGGATAAATATTAATAATTAGCATGTCTTAGTTCAAAGACCTGGAAAGAAGTATTTTTGAGGTTATATTTATACACAGCCTCAATATGCATAAGAACTGTTCCTCGTGAAGAGGTGTAGGGAAGAGGTAGGGAGGTTTGAGTAAAGTTCTGGTATCCCTCAGTGCGAGGCTGCTCTGGGAAAGCTCAGGGGCCAGCATGGCTCGAGGAGGGAAATGCACAGTATTTCCTGCCTTTGTAAGCACGGCACCCACAGAAATACCACGGCCCAAATGAACATGTCATCAGGCTGCGGAACTGTGCACCAGGGCAAATATCCACAGGTTCATGTAGTGACAGGCCAAGGGGAATGGCTTTAACCTGCCAGAGGGGAGACTGAGATGTGCTCTTAGGCAGAAGCTCTTCCCTGTGAGGGTGCTGAGGCGCTGGCACAGGGTGCCCAGAGAAGCTGTGGCTGCCCCATCCCTGGCAGTGCTCAAGGCCAGGTTGGACACAGGGGCTTGGAGCAAGCTGCTCCAGTGGAAGGTGTCCCTGCCCGTGGCAGGGGTTGGAGCTGGAGGAGCTTTAAGGTCCCTTCCAACCCAAACCATTATCTGATTCCTTATGCTACAGGAAGCCTGGATTTTGGGTAACAGAATTTGGATTTTGGACCCATTAGGTCCCATTACACAGGATTGTGGACAAATGCTAGAATACAGGGGAAAATTAATGCAGAGATAACAAATTCCTGTGACATTTATACAAGGTAACTAGTTTATTACTCTACTTTGAGGTTCTCAAGGCCTGCCACAACACAAGTTTGATCTCTGTTCATTGTGGCCCTCACCGGATGAGCTGAAGGGACAATGCAACATTCCTAAGGTTGTTGGTTCTTGAATCAGCAGAAATCCCAACCACCACCCAAGTTCTGAGCAGGTTTCTCTGGAAGCCCAGCCCAGAGGCAGGTCATCACCTGTGATTGCTGATGGGAGCATGGCTGAGGGGAGGGATGGCTGAGGGAAGCAATGGCTGAGGTGAACGATGGCTGAGGAGAGTGATGGCCAAGGGGAGTGATGGCGAAGGAGAGCGATGGCTGAGGGGAGCAATGGCTGAGGGAAGCGTAGTCAAGGGGAGTGAAGGCTGAGGGAAGCAATGGCTGAGGGGAGCAATGGCTGAGGGGAGTGATAGCCGAGGGGAGCGATGGCTGAGGGGAGCGATGACTGAGGTGAGTGATGGCTGTGAGGGGAGTGATGGCTGAAGGGAAAGATGGCTGAGGGGAGTGTGACTGAAGGGAATGTGGCAGAGAGGAGTGATCACTGAGGGGAGCAGTGGCTGAAGGGAGCAGTGGTCGAGGGGAGCGATGGCTGAGGGGAGCGAGGGCTGAGGGGAGCGAGGGCTGAGGGGAGTGAGGGCTGAGGGGAGCGAGGGCTGAGGGGAGTGAGGGCTGAGGGGAGCAATGGCTGAGGGGAGCAATGGCTGAGGGGAGTGAGGGCTGAGGGGAGTGAGGGCTGAGGGGAGCAATGGCTGAGGGGAGCAATGGCTGAGGGGAGCAATGGCTGAGGGGAGTGAGGGCTGAGGGGAGCGAGGGCTGAGGGGAGCAATGGCTGAGGGGAGCAATGGCTGAGGGGAGCAATGGCTGAGGGGAGTGAGGGCTGAGGGGAGTGAGGGCTGAGGGGAGTGATGGCCAAAGGGAGCAATGGCCAAGGGGAGCGATGGCTGAGGGGAGCATAGCCGAGGGGAGTGAGGGCTGAGGGGAGCGATGGCTGAGGGGAGTGAAGGCTGAGGGGAGCGATGGCTGAAGGAAGTGATGGCTGAGGGGAGCAATGGCTGAGGGGAGCAGCGGCCGAGGGGAGCAATGGCCGAGAGGAGCATGGCTGAGGGGAGTGATGGCTGAAGGGAAAGATGGCTGAGGGGAGTGTGACTGAAGGGAATGTGGCAGAGAGGAGCGATCACTGAGGGGACCATGGCTGAGGGGAGCGATGGCTGAAGGGAGCAGTGGTCGAGGGGAGCGATGGCTGAGGGGAGTGAGGGCTGAGGGGAGTGATGGCTGAAGGGAGCAATGGCCGAGGGGAGCGATGGCCGAGGGGAGCATGGCTGAGGGGAGTGATGGCTGAGGGGAATGAGGGCTGAGGGGAGTGAGGGCTGAGGGGAGTGAGGGCTGAGGGGAGCAATGGCCGAGGGGAGCAATGGCTGAGGGGAGCAGCGGCCGAGGGGAGCAATGGCCGAGAGGAGCATGGCTGAGGGGAGTGAGGGCTGAGGGGGATGAGGGCTGAAGGGAGCGATGGCCGAGGAGAGCAATGGCTGAAGGGAGCGTTGGCTGAGGGAAGTGTGGCCAAGCGGAGCAATGGCTGAGGAGAGTGTGACTGAAGGGAACGGGGCTGGGAGGAGCGGTCACAGAGGGGACGGTGGCTGAGGGGAGTGATGGCCGAGGGAAGCGTGGCTGATGGGAGCCATGGCTGAGCGGAGCGATCACTGAGGGGAGCCATGGCTGAGCGGAGCTATCACTGAGAGGAGCCATGACTGACGGGAGCGATCACTGAGGGGAGCCATCACTGAGGGGAGCCATCACTGAGGGGAGCCATAGCTGAGTGGAGCGCACACAGACGAGCGCGGCGGCCGCAAGCCGGCGGGTGGGCCGGAGACGGGGCGGGGCGGGGAGGGCGGGTTGGCGCGCGCCACCGCGGCGCCGCGCCCAGCCCCGCGCCATGACGTCAGGGGCGCACGTGGCCCTCCCCGCGGCCCCGGTGCGGGCTCACGCCGCCGCCGTTGCCGGTTGCGCTGCGCCGGCTCCGAGTCAGCGCCATGAGGGTGCAGCTGGAGCGGTGCCGCCGGGAGTGGCGGGAGCTGGGCGAGGAGTTCCAGCAGCTGCAGGTGAGCTCTGGCGGGCGGTGGGGCTCCGGCGCCGTGCGGGCTGTCGCGGGGTCTTGCCCGGCTTTGCGTCTGCTGCGTCTTCAGTGCCGCCCCGTCCCGCGTCGCCCTCCCTGTCTTTGCTTTTGCATCGCTTTAGCGGCGTGAGGTTCTCCCCTGCGCGCTTCCCCCCTGCAGGCTGGGAGGGAGCCTCGGTAGAGCGGGGTCCCGCTGCCTCGGGAAGCAGCTCGCAGGGGTGCGGGAAGGCTCCACCCCCGCCCCGGTGGGCTGCGCTCCGCAGGGGCACGCGTGTACGGCGCCTTTGCCGAGGCCCAGGTGCCTGCACGAAGCAGAGCTGTGCATGGGATGCGCATCCTTGTGCAGCACCCAAAAAACACACTGTGCCCCGGTATCCCCAGGTAGGTGCTGTGTGTGCATGGGACATCCCAGACCGAACCATGGCCGTGCCTCGAGTTCCTCTGATGAGATGCTGAGGTGACACGGTGCTACGGTTCCTGCTGCTGGAGCAAGGATGGAAAAGAGGGACCTGGTGGTTTTGTGCACTCGTAGCCCTGCATAAAGAGCAATGCAAGCAGCACCACTGCTGTGAACATCTCCTGACCAGACTTTAATTTCTGTGGTGGGATATGGAGGATTCAAATGATGTTTTCCATCGTGTAAAAGTGCATTGAGGGACAGAGAGACTTCAGAGCAGGGGCTGAGAGCTGTTCTTGCAAAATGCTTTTACCTCCAGAAGTCTTCTCTTCCCTGTATGTCGTCAATGCTGCACCTACACATGTGCCTTACATCTTTAGGGCACTTTTAAAGCGCGGCTGTTGAGGCTCCCCGGGGCTGTTTTTGCCTCTTTTAGGCTGTTAAAGAGAACGTGCACCACAGGAAAAAAAAGAAGTGTGATTTCCAGATTTAGCTTGTTGTCTTCGTTACAGTCAGTTCAGGTTGTGGGCTTGTTAGCAGAAGGAAAGGTGGTGGTTGGGCACTGGGGGGGAGCACCAGCTGGTGTGGTTTTGTCCATCACTTGTTTGCTGTGTGTGCTCACTGGCCTTCTGGCTGAGCATTTTGCTAAGGTCTGACCTAAACCACAGCAAGATGTTGATGACTTAACCCCTGCCTCAGTTTCCCCATCAGTAAAAGGAAAATAGAAGTGCTTTCAGTGTGGTGGCAGCTGCTGGAGGTGTCATTGCTGAGCAGTTAGTGCTGTAGAGGTGAAAAGTTGGAATAGCATCCATTATCTGAGGGCTTCAGGGTGCACAAGTGGGCTCTGTGTCTGAAGGCGGTGTTGTCATCTTCAGATGCTGGTGGTGCTTAAATATGCTTCTGGAGGACAGCTCTGTGCTTCTGAGCTGGATTCAAGTCAAACCATGATGTGTTGGCATAGAAAACCCAACTCTTGAGCAAGAAAGAACTTTGATGTGGGTGTCTGCTCACGCTTGCCCTTGCACATGGCGTTTTGGATGCACTCACAGCATCTCTTACTCTTGAGGATCCTGGTTTTCCTAGCAGCAGCTTTACCCGCTCCATGCCTGCATCACTCCCCTTCAGCACTGTATTTGGCTGACCTGGCTTTCATCTTCAGCTAGAAATGCTGGTCTGGGTCTGTGCAGGAGCTGCCCAAAGAGCTCCATGGTGTTTTCCCAAGGTACTTTGGTCACTCCCATTAAAAAGGTCCCTTGTTCAATACCAGGAGGGAAACAAATTGGTGGTGGCTAGATTTTTTGTGTTGAGAGCAGTCCTGACCCCATGGGGCAAAACAATCTCTGTTTCATTGCACTCATACCCGGTTTCATTTTATAGTTCCAGTGTAAGTTCTGGGTCAGGGGCTGTGTGCTGCAGAGGAGCACCTTGGACCCTGGTCATAGCTTCTGCCCCAGGTGTGCTGGGTGGCTGGTAAGGAGAACTGGGGGTACACTCGTATTTGGGGAGCTTTGACTTGAAGGGCTTCAAAGGGGCTGATGCTGCTGTACTGAGCATCCCCTTGGGGCAGCCACGGTCCTGAGGTCCTGGTGTTGTAAATCATGTAATTCAGACGTGGAGACAACCGCCGCATCTTTGCTGGGAGCAATTGAACTCGGGGCAGAGATACTCCTCCCCTTGGTGCATGGGTCCTTTGATTTTCCAGGCGTATTGTTTCCTGTGTGGAGAGGGAGCTGTAGCTGAACCCGACCCTGGGGCAGGTATTTGGCCTGTGGGTTGTAAGCGTTAATGTAAAGGCAGTGCTGAGCTCCCTGTGCTGCCCGTAAGTCCCCTTTCTAAGTAGTTGCCTCTCTTGATGAGTAACTGCACTGCTAGCAAATGTTCTGTTCTAAATACCAGTGTCATTTTGAAGTGATTGTCCTGATGTTCTTGGCTAGCAGTAGAATTTACCAGCTCTCAACTTGCCTGTTTTGCTTCGAATAAATACTTGAACACTCTTTTGGCGAAAGGAGCTTCTCACACCCTTTGAACTGGTCTTTTAGAAGACTCTGTTGCGTGACAGTCGAGAGAAGCAGAATGAGTTACTGTGCAATCCACGGAGCCCTGAAGTCCTGCCTGTGCTGAGCAAAGCCAAGCCGGTCCTGAACTGATTGGAGCTGCAGTGTCTCAATGTGGCTAATTTGGTTATTAGGTGTTCTAATTGGATACCAGAGCTTGTTTTGCATTGCTCTTGTGAATAATGAGCAGTTACCAGCCTGGTCCTAATGAGGAGCAGGGCAAAGATTTGTTTTTGATGGTTTTAACACCATGTTTATGTGCTGGGAAAACCAGTGGTAATTTTCTGTGGTCCTTTGATGTGCTGGTAGATAGAGCAGCAAGTGCACATATCTGTTTAACCCGCACCTTCTCTTGGCACTAACTCTGTAAACTCTTGTTTTCCAGGTTGCTTTAGATCTTAAAATTAGCCCAGAGGACATTGCTTGGTGCCTGCTCAGCCTTTCCTGAGGTTTCCCTGCACTTGGGGAAGTGCTGAAATCACTGTAAAGGGTGGAAAAGCAGAGTATGCTTATTCCCAAGCAGAGGGAGGGGTATGCGACCAGAGGTACCTTTTGGTGGGCTTGCAGTTGGCTAGCACATCCTTGTTATGCCCGCTCAAACACTGACTGGGGCTTCAGAGGATCAACGAGCTCAGGTCAAGAAGCTCTTCTCAAGGAGCATCTAATGCCACTGGGAGGGGATGGATTAAGCTCTTAAACCAGAAGATGGGACAGTTGGTTGCTTGAACATGCCTTGGGTGGAGATGGCAGTGGTGGCCAGGGGGTGTCTAAACCCCCAGGCGTGGATTTGTGCTATTTTCTTTTCTGCTCTGGGTCCTCATCTTTCTTTTATTTTCCCCTCAAATTTAATCTGGATGTGAAATCAGTTCCTGCGCTGTGATTTAGCCACCCATTTGGTGGGGACAGATTGGGATCAAATGGAGAATTAGGGGGTTTGTTACAGGGTGGGATGGGAATGAGGAGCTCCCAAGTGGAACAGTTCATTGAGAAGAGAAAATGACGTGAGTGTAGAGAGGATGCTCTTCCTTTTGCAGGACTTTCATTAGTGTCCATTTCAGCTGTGTTGGATTTGGGCTGGTTTGGCATCGGCCCTTCCTTGCTTCTTTGCAGGGGTGTGTATTGGCTGCCAGAAACAAAGGGTTTTACTTGCTTCCTTCGGAGGCAAGGACCAACTGCAATGTGTGACCCAAAAGGGCTCTTCCTACCAATTGTCTCCTCTTCTCCTGCAGGAAACACACAAAGTTTACAGGCAGAAACTGGAAGAAGTCACTGGCTTGCAGACAGCCTGCAGCAGCTCCATACACCGGCAGAAGAAGACACTAAGGGATCTGAAGCACAGCCTGCAACGGTAACGGGGGATCTGGAGGATGGAGGAGGCAGGGATGGGATGTTTCCCCTTCCCAAAAGGCTGAAATGTTTGGATTTCTAGCATCTGAATACACAGTCTGTGTTGCAGTGCTGATTTTGCTCCATATTATTCTTGATTCACCTCCATCTATCACAGCCATAACCCCATGAGGGATGGAGTCCTGTAAATAAAGATGATCTTTGAGGATCAAAGGATCAGAACCCGTGTGGATTTGTATCCTTGCAGTACATGCCGTATGCTGCGGGACTGCACGGGTTTTGGTCCACTTGTCTTGCTAGGTGAGCAAAGCTTTGCTCTGTAAGCTATGTTGGAAGAGCAGCATCAATCCCTGAATCTGAAGGTGTAACTTGCTCCTCGGTGGATTTACAGGAGGGACCTGTCTCTGGCTGCTCGCACATTTCTTGTGTGCAGGTCTGAATCCACCGCCTCCAGCACCAGGGGTTGCCAACACTGCTGTGCACTGCTCTCTGTTTTCCATTAATTGGTAAACCCCTGGTTTGTTGGTAAATCATCAGCTGGGTTTGCTACATCCTGACATGTTTCATGCCTGAAGAGCTGCAGCCTCTGCAATGGCAGTGCCTGAAACCACACACAAAGTTCCCAAAGTGGAAGGAGGCCCTGCGACAAAGCATGATATTCCCTAAGTGTTCTGCTAGGGAAGAAGTACAGGATCCTGCCACTGAGCTGAGATGGAGAGAGAAGCTGATTTATAAACCAGCTGGTTGAAATAACCTACAACAGCATAAACCAGGCGTTGAAATAAAGCCATGAAAGCAAATGGTGCTGCAGAAATACAGCAGCGAAGAGCACAATGGCATCAACTCACATGGTTTGTTTTTTAACAGCATGGGGCTTAAGGCGATGTTATTTTCCTCTAAACAAAAAGGAGGTAAGAACATGAGCAGGAATATCCTGTTTCTGTGTTCTTGCAGGTGCAAGGCCAGAGCGAGTCCTGAAGAGTTTGCTCTCATTCAGGAGATCAGCAGCCAGATCAAGGAGAGGCAAAATGCCTTCTTCGACATGGAAGCCTACTTGCCAAAGAAGAACGGGTACGTGCTTTGCCAGGGAAGCACATGTGCTGCTTATCACAGCAGTGGTGTTCCCAAAGGATAATGTGTGTGTTGAAGAAATACATGTAAAACTGGATTAGTCATAAATCTCTTGCTGAGCTGCTGTGTCACTTGTGCACAACTCATGAGCTGGAAGTGTATGTAAATGTACTGTGTGTAGGCAGTGCAGGTTTTCTTGTTCAGATACAAGTAACCCTGCATTAGGGAGATCCTGCGAGTCACTGTTCCACACCGATGTTGTCCTGTGCTGACTTTTAAAAGACCAAATCAGCACAAGGATTTTTCTCTCTGTGATTTTTAGACAGTGTTTTCAGCCACTTAAATATAGAATCATAGAATAGTTAGGGTTGGAAAGGACCTTAAGATCATCTAGTTCCAACCCCCCTGCCATGGGCAGGGACACCTCCCACTATACTTTGCTTCAGGTGGGGTTGGCAGGACAGGTTTCTTTCTGTTGTCAAGGGCTGTGTGATACTGCAGCCCCTCAGATGTTTCTGTTGGAGTCTTTTCTTCCCGTTTCTCCCTGTTATTACTTGTTTGGGACAGTGCACACTACTTATCTTGCCCTTAGGCTGTAGCACAGCAAAGGGACCAGGAGAATAAACCTTTTCTGTAATTTCTTGGAGATGCTGACCAATCCTTCATGTTTAAATCCTGTTCTAGTGGGTATTTTTCCACTTTGCCTTAATTAAAACCCTACAGAGACATTGGTCTCATCTGCTCCAATCTAGGTCATCCTGTGGTGTTGAAATAAAAGGAATGACTCGGGTCTGCTTTTGTTTTCTGTCTTCCAGCTTGTACTTAAATCTGGTCCTGGGGAATGTGAATGTAACTCTCCTGAGTAACCAAGCAAAGTGAGTGTTTCTATACTTGTGGATTTGGGTTTCTCTGGGGCCAGCTGTGGCTGTGGGCTGAAGTCCAGAGACAGGAATGGATTGCTCTTAGATCTGATAGATCAAATGTTAAAGGTGGGCAAGTGGGACCGTGACATGAGCCAAGCTAATGCTTCATATGACTCTGATGGACCATCACTTGCTTCGAAGTCCAGCCTATTGCCTCCATTGTAGCAGGCAGGGGTTGCAATGAAAATGGCATTGTGACTTCCAGGCATATGGAGCTCCAGAAATTGAGTTCTATGGTTTTTAATATTTTTTTGGGAAAAAAACAAAACAAACAAAAACCCAAAAAATCTTAAATTTCAAAGTCTTCTTTTAAAATCTAAACCCCAAAAACCAGCTCTGATGCCCT
The DNA here is from genome assembly GCA_039720435.1 of Amazona ochrocephala. Lineage (NCBI taxonomy): Eukaryota > Metazoa > Chordata > Aves > Psittaciformes > Psittacidae > Amazona > Amazona ochrocephala. Next base: position 12,756,671 of record CM077891.1, read on the forward strand.
TCAGCTGTTGTCTTGCAGCATAATGGACCATGCAGCATAGTGGACCCTGCAGGCAGAGCGCTGCCTTTCCCTGCTGTCTGCTGGTTTTCGGAGTGTTTCAAGCACCGCCTGTCTCTGGGCTTGGCACGTGGATTTGTATTTGGTTTGAAAACAGTGACGCCGTGTTCACTAAAGCACCCTTTTGGGTCCTTCTCTTCCCTTCCAGGTTTGCCTACAAAGATGAGTATGAGAAGTTCAAACTTTATCTGACAATAATCTTGTTACTGGGGGCTGTCACCTGCAGGTTTATTCTCCACTACAGGTAAACTGCAGACTACTTTCAATCAAGTGTTTTGCATAGAAGTGTGCTGGCTTTGAATTCACTTATCTTCTGTTAAGATAAGGTGGCGAGACAGGCTCTGGCAGTGATGAGGCTTTGAGCAGTTGGACATCCTAACTGCCTCTGCCCCTCTTCAGCAGTGGCAGGAGCTGTATTTTAGCTCCTTGTTTTCCCTTGTTTAACTTGGAGTCTCTCATAACCAAGAGGAGGCCAACGTCAGGGTCCCTTCCAACCCAAACTGTTCTATGATCGTGTGCCCTGATCTGTTGTTTTTCTGGCATCACACTGTGCTTGGGAATGGGCAGTTGGTTTGCTCATGCATTGTCTGAGGTAGGGGCTGGCACCTTTGCTGCAGCTCTGGGGTTGTAAGGGCAACAAGAGATTTGCATGGAATGATCACACCTGAAGTGTTATCTCTAGGTGTGATAAAATGAGCACAAACAAGCTTCCACTGTTCAGTTGGCTTCAAAAACAGGCGGCGTTGGAGCTGGGCTCTTCCACTGAGGGCTCTGTGGGTCTGGGTGAATGGAGGGTTGTACCAGGGAATGCTGCTGCCCTATACAGGCGCTGCCCCGAACCCCTTTGGCTGGAAGGGTTTGCAAATGGCAAAATCAAGTTGGTTTGTTGAGGTTTTTCCCTCCCTAGAGTGTAGTGCACTTCTGCTCTTTCAGTTGATTGGATTTGTATAGATCTCATGGAATCTCCTCATTAAATTAGCCTGGAAATGCCTCTCTAAATTGGATCATCTGCTGCTTTCATGGTGCTTTCTCTCCTTCAGAAGGAATTAATGTCATCTCTGCATACCTGCTTATCAGCTAAGGATCTGCAGTGCTGTATCACGAGGCACTTCCCAGAGGAAAGGGCTCAGAGCCTGGGGTGCTGCTGATGTGTGCAGTTCTGCATGGGGGTTAGAGATGTTCAGGACCGGGGTTTTGTGTCTGGGGCCTCACATGGGCAAGTTTCCTCCCAAGGGGAGGGAGGAAAAAGAGGGGTTTTCTTTGAATGTGTCCTTACGATTAACAGTATTTCTTTTCCCGGGTGTGTTTTCTGTTTAACAGGGTGACAGATGAAGTGTTTAACTTTCTGTTAGTGTGGTATTACTGCACGCTGACGATACGGGAAAGCATTCTCATTAGCAATGGATCAAGGTACTGTGCCACCTGCAGACACTATTTAAAGGATGAAGTGTCCTTTAAAAGAAAAACAAGCAACAAACCAGGATTCAGCTTAGCACTGAAACCCAGCAAATCCAAGATGCTGCTGCCTCTCTGCAGGGTCTCTTGTCTCCATCCCCCTTCCTGGTTGCTTCCCAACCCCACCCGAGGTTTGGGGAGGGAGGAGAAGGTTCTGCCTCCCTGCCACCCTGTACTTCACTGTAGTTATCTGGGCTTTCTGCAGCACTTGTGTCTGAAAGCAGCAGCCACCTCATAGGAAGGACTTGAAAATGTCACTTACTGGCATGGAAAGAAAAAAGGCTGTGTGGGTTGCACATCATTAGTCACTGTGGTACCTCATGCTGCAGGGGCTGCTGCTGCTTGCTGTGCTGGAGAGCTTGTGGGAGCATGCAGGATGTGTTCTGGTCCTGAGCCTCCCGCCAGCAGTTATGGATTCGTGCCCCAAATTAAGCCATACTGCCAGGACAGTGTTTCACAGCCCTTTTGCTTGAGTCGTGCCATCTGTTTTGTTTCCTGACATTCCCCCTCCCGAGTCAGAATCACTTTTTGTCTATGAATGTAAAGCCAGACTTAACAGTGCTCAAATCCGTGTTTCTGGTCTGACTGCCACGTTTTGTCTGTTCAGGATCAAAGGCTGGTGGGTCTCTCATCACTACGTTTCCACGTTCCTGTCTGGAGTAATGTTGACATGGTGAGTCTGCTCTCGCCTGCTCCAGGTGCTTCAAGCCTGCTTTGTGATGGTTGCATCATCTGAGTATTTAAATCCATGACCCCAAAGCTGTGGCCATAGGGGCACACGGTGAAGCTTCAGACTTAGTGTCTGATGTTACAGATGTTTTCAGTGATAAACACAACACTTCAACTTTGTATTTACATTGCTGAGTTAAAAAAGACAGAAACCAACCCAAACCCTCAGCCATAGTTGGCCCTGATGTGGCCAAATCTCTGCAAGTCTCTTGATTTCTGTCTCTGTGTAACTAAGCAAACAATCAGCACTTTGCTTTAGAGGGAGGACACCAGAAAATGAATCTGTTTGGTGCCTTCGCTGAACCCAGATGACAAACAGAATATAAAGCCAAACATGCACGTTACCTTCCAAGGGGTGGTGGTGCTGGTCAAACAGTGCAGTAGCACAGCAGGACAGGCCCCTGTGCACCCTGTCTCAACTTTGGCATGAACTGGTTAGTTAATAATTAAAGGTTGTTTTGAAACAACAAATGTTTCTGTTCCTGAATCTGTGAGGGGATGACGTAGTGGCAGGAGCAGAAGGTCCTTTGTCCTCTGACTGTCCTGAGCTACCCTTGGGATAAGGAGCACAACCATGCAGGTGCTGCTGAACGGCTTTGCTGCCTAGAGAAAGCTGTGATAGGCAAATGAATAAGAGGGGGCAGCATTTATACATGTTGGATAGGGGAAACCTGATCAATGAGAGCATTTCCTACACACCAGAGTTGGGATATGAGGCTGTAGCATCCTCTCTGGGCTCCTGATGGGGTGGAGTGGGTTGGGTACCAGCTGCTCACTTCATTTGCTAATGGGATCTGGCTTGTTGGTGAAAGGGAAGGGCACTGCATCATCTGTTTTTGATCAGACAAATAGACCTCCTTTGTATTTTGCTTTCAGGCCAGATGGACTCATGTATCAGATGTTTCGCAGTCAATTTTTAGCGTTTTCAATATTTCAGAGTGAGTACATCTTCCCTTGCTAATTCATGGGCTTTGTGTCTATGTGCTTAGAAGAAAACAGTTCTGCTTGGTAAATACTGGAGTATTAGACTGTGAGAATATAAAGATAACAAATACACAGTGTGTAAAGGTAATAATTTAAATGCTCTTGGATTAAACGTTATTAAAATGATGTGATACCTTTATTGTGCTTCTGAATAGCCAATGCAGTGATGTTTTCTCTCTCCTTCTCCAGGTTGTGTTCAATTCCTACAGTATTATTACCAAAGGGGCTGTCTTTATCGCCTCCGTGCTTTGGGGGAGAGAAACCACTTGGACCTCACAGTAGGTGAGGTTTTCTGCAGTACTTTCTTTGTAATGATTTGCACAGGTTTTGGATGCAGTGATAGGGCTGTGTGGCCTGCTGAGGGAGCTGCCACCCCCCTGCCCTGCCAAGTGTCCTGAGGCAGGAAGGGGAGTGAGGCTTTTATCCCCCCCTTGGGTCCTGTGGGTTGGGAGCAGGCAGCTCTGATCTCTGTCAGCTCTTCAGAGGGTTAAGATGGAGGTTTTGGTTGCAGAATCACAGATAAGTTTCCGTTGGAGGGGACCTTAAAGCTCATCCAATTCCAACCCCCTGCCACGGGCAGGGACCCCTTCCAGTAGAGCAGCTTGCTCCAAGTCCTGTCCAACCTGGCCTTGAACACTGCCAGGGATGGAGCAGCCACAGCTTCATCCTCTTCCCATTACCACACCTTTGTATGTTTTAAGTTGGCAGGTTATTGCAGAGCGGGACAGGAATAGCCCTTATGGGGTGGTCTGGGTGGGAGGGCTGCAGCTCCGGTCCTGGCTCACTTTCTGCCTTTTCTGTCAACCTTTTCCAGAAGGATTTCAGTCCTGGATGTGGCGGGGGCTGACGTTTCTCCTTCCCTTCTTGTTCTTCGGGCACGTAAGTTGGGCAATCCCGTTTCTCCCTCTGTGATGCAGGGCCTGGGTGGCTGCAGCACCATAAAAAGGTGCTTTGGATCACATGCACCCTTAAGAAATGTTTCTAAGGGTTTGGTTTTCCTGGTAATGAAATTGCTCTTCTTTCTTTCTTTCTTTCTCTCCTTTGTAGTTCTGGCAGCTCTATAATGCAGTCACACTTTTTGGATTGTCGAGGCATAAGGAGTGCAAAGAATGGCAGGTACGTGTTGGTTCTGCTCAGAAATAGCACAGAGCAAGGGGGTGGGTAACCACATCCTTAAAGATATTTGGGCATCTGACTCCATCGAAACATCTCAGGATGATGTAGTGCAGAACCTACACCAGGGAACTCAAATGTGAGTTACTGTAGGGCAGCTTGCCACCCATGGGTGACTGAACAGACTGAAAGGCAGAGTGTGTAGGGGGGAGAAAATACATGTGGTAAATATTACATTGTTGATGTATATGGGCATTTCGTAGCAATGGCTGCTGAGTTGCTGGTGGTTCTTTATGGCTGAACCATGGGTCATATATGCAGAAAAATGACAAAAAAATGATGGCAGTGAATTACTTCAAAACATATTATCCCCATCACTGCCCCACTTTTAGGGATCCTTCCACTTGTTTTCAGTTGCTGTCACCTATCAAACATGTCTTTCCAGCTGTACAATTGCTCCTGTAGATCTGGATTGGACTGCATCACATGTGCAGTGGTGCACATAATCTGATGGTCTTTACTTTGTTTGGATCTTGCAGTAACTTGTGTGCTCACCTTGCTCAGGAGGAGCACACCTTCCCACAGAAACATGTTCCCGCACGCCTGTGTCACTGCTGTTCCGTGGACATAATGTTAATCCATTAGATTTAAACTTAATGAGTTGGTTTTGCTGTCTGGTAGAGTCTGGCAGTGTTAAATATAATCCATCTTATAATATTGAAAGTAGTAAATGCTACTTAAATGATTGTGCTAGCAATATCCTTCCTGTTAACCCACATAGCTGGATGTGTGGATATATATTGGACTATGGTCTTCTCTCCTTGGACCTCCATGCTAATGGATGCCTGGAGTTGCTAACCATCAGAACTCATTTAATGTGGCCAAAGCAGTACCCTCAGCTCTCACCTTGGTTGTTTCCCCCCCCACTTTCTCTCCCAGGTTTCTGTGTTGGCTTTCACGTTTCTGCTGCTCTTCCTTGGGAACTTCCTCACTACCCTCAAAGTCGTGCACACTAAACTCCAGAAGAACAAAGACAAAATGAAGAAGCTGTGACCCCCCCCTCCCCAGGTGCTGGCTGCCATCCCGCTGCCCGTGGCAGGCACAGGGTTTGGGATGGATCTTGCTAAACCCCAGCTAACCAACAGGCTCAGAAGGACTCGTCCCGGTGTTTGGTGAAGGATGCGGACTCTGCCAGCACAGACTCAGTATTACCGCAAGCATGGCTCTTCAGTCTGCAGTCCTGCTATTTATGTCTATTTAATACAAACCATGTTTGCTTTTGGGTTTTATTTCTGTATGTAGAGCAGCATGCACCTGCCCAGCGAAGTGCCAGCATTGGGAGAGTGTGGGATCTACTGTAATTCCAGTTCTGGAATGCTATTTAACACTTTTTCCTGATTCATTATTTAAATTCTGGGTACTGGCTTTGCAAAGGCTTATGAATGCTCCAGGTTGGTCAGTAACACAGACCAAATGCTGGTTTTAAAGGCATTTGTTGAAGGTGTATTTTCAGTGGCAATACCAACCTGTGTGTACTGTGAAAAAGAAGGCCATCTTTGTACCATATTGCTGCTATATACACTTCTCAGAAGCTATTTAAAGAAGAGAAATCCTCTTTTGGAAACGAAACCAAGCAAGCAGAAGCAGTTTTCAAATGGCAGGGAAGTCTGCTAGCCTTCTTCCAGGGAGACCAGGTCAGCTGGCCAGGCCTGGAAAAGACCTAAAATAAACCATTCAATATGCAGCTGCTTCAGCCCCTTTTTAAGAACCCACTTTGCCCTTTGGGTTGGTTTTTCAGGCACTGTTCTGGAAAGGTGGGGGACAGGCTCAGCAGAAATACTAAATATTGCCTTTAGATGCTGCACTTGTCCCAGTAATTAAGAGAATGTAAAGACTCATTCAGGAGGACAGCATTAAGTAGTGCCAGTACATTAAGTACTGGCATCCTGCTGAGCTCCTTGTGCTGCTTGAACTTGCTCATCCAAATCAGCTCCTTTTGGATGCTGCAACATCTGTACCTCCTAAGGCCAGCTCAGTATTGTGAGCTGCTTCAGGCACTGTTCTTCCCAACAGTAAACCCTGCCTTTGAGCCAGCACAAAGCCCAGACTGGGCACATGCTTTGGCAGAGCGTGATCCCAGAATGATGTCCTCCCAGCAAGTGTGCTCTTGAAGAAACACATCCACACCACAGGCTTGCACTGGTTTCATCAGTTCTGTTGCTGCGAGGCAGCAAAACTGCAGTGTCGCTGTCCTGTGGGCATGAACAATATGGACATGAAATACTGAAATGCAAATTGCCATTCGCATACTTTGAACAACTTTCGCACCCGCTGGGCTGTATCTTGCTATGTTACCTTCTGACTTCTGCACACCCTGTGAGTTTGGGGTTTGTTTCATCCTCTGAACTCTCCATTTATGAACTCTAAGTTGTTTCATTTTGAGAGCGATGCTGGAACCTGCTGGATCAGAGCAGTGGACCTGCAGGGCTGGGCAGCTCTGCTCGTGGTGGGTAATGAGTGCTGCAGCACGAGAAACTCAGATTGAAAGAGCAAGGAAGCTTCTCACCATGGAGCTGAGGGTAAACACATCACTTCCTGCATGTTCATGTTTCAGTTTTGGACTGGGTAAGGTGAGGAGTGGTTCTTTCTCTTTTACTGACAGTTCTCTTCTCGTGGCTGTACTGCACAACTCTTCACGATTTTTCTATAACCAAAGATGTCTGCAAACTTCTTAGGTTTTAATTTCCCATTTTAAGCTAACAGGGATTCATTAATTCAATGAATTAATTGATTAATTAAAGCAAAAGAAGTTGGGGAAGGAGAGGGGGCAAAAAAGAAGAGTAAGATTTCAAGGATCAAGATCTCTTTATCCTGCATGTAAAATCCTAATGATGCCTCACACCAAACCAGTTTTTCACCAGCTGGTCATATACCCAGCAGAGGATAAAGCTGCATGAGCTCTGATAGACAGTTACCAGGCTCTATGTGTAACGTTTAATAGTAGACTCCTGGCATGCACCACTTACAGCCTTTTGCCAAAGGTTTTATCTCTTCGCCTTTCCATGAATCCTATGCATTTTCCCTTAGGATGGGATGTAGTTCACCTTATCTTTTAGCAACACCTGTACTGCGGAAACCTCCTTCCCCCTCACAGGTTTGGTTTATGGTGGTTATAAAACACTGATTGCGCCTGAAATCCTGAGATCTCAGTGCATGGGATGTGCAAAGGACCAGGTTTGAGGTACATACACATGGTTGTGCAGTGGGAGCATCCCTCCTCCTTAAACAGAGAGCTAATACCTTCACAAAAGGGAAAAGTTTAATTTACAGCAGGAGAGAAGATGTCACCAGGTAACAAACATGAGTTGAGTATTTCCCCTAGAATGCACCAGTGTTTCCATCTGTGATGTATTAAATAAGCTATATAAGTTAATTGTAAAACTAACTTTACATTACAAAATAGCTGCTTGGACCAATTCTAGCTGTAAATTAAGTATTTTCCATGATGTTCCATTTCTGAATTGGAGCAACCAATGTATCTCCACTGGTAAATGCCACTTCCCATTGCAGCAGCAGGCCTTGCAAGGAGACCTCTAAGGATGCAGCTCTGCAAAGCTGGCCCAGCAGCACAGGTGAGTAGTGGATGTTCCATCAGAAAGTTAAGACACAACTTCATTTCTTTCTCATCAAAGCTGCTCTAGCATCACTTCTAAAAGATGTGGCTTTTCTGCTTGAAAAAGACAGTAAATTGTAGCTATAACGTGGCACAATTATTTTGCAGAGTTAAAAACACCCTTTAATTAACTCGCACCCTAGCAGTTGCTTTTCACTGCAATTTAAACAGCGATAGTCCAAGACCTGACTGGTGGCTGGTTGCAGTCAGGAGCAAAAGCCAGACGGCCGAAGGCACACTGCAGCAGTTAAACCTGATGAAGAGCTTTGAAAAGTTGGTGAGAGCAGTGCGACAAAAGTGCAAAAAGAGTCAAAATAGTTAAAACTTACAATAAAAATTGTTCTAGAAACAGAACCGTGCGATTAAAACCCCTGCTTCAACCTTAGACTGGTTTGAAACCTGAATGCCTTGGCTGTGGTGCAGTCAGTGCTCTCTTATGGTCTGGCTCATAACACCAAGCACACTCGCTGGGTCTTTTGCCTCTTGGCTTTCTTCAGGGCGTTCAGTGCAATGATGGTGGCTTCTTTAAACACGTTTTCGATGTTTTCCCGACACTTTGCTGAGCATTCCAGGTAAATTTCCGCATGAATCTGCTGACAGGCGGCTTCCCCCTGCACAGAACAAAAGGTAAAAGATGTAAAGCTGATGTATGAGAGAAGGAATATGAGATGGGAAAGAAAGGGAGTTACTTTGTACATCTTACCATGAGCTTGGGAAGAAAGAAGCTGCCTCTAAGTATAACATTAGAGTGTAAGTGGCAGTGGTAATAAACTGAGGCACTGTTAAATAAACCATTCTTCCCCCCCCATGTTGATCCAGAGCCTGGCCTACCAATTCAGTGCATTCGAGACTAAGATACAGAGTGCTGATAGTGTAAAAACATTCTCAGTGTTAAATCTGTTTAAAAGAAATGCTGAGGTAGGTGCTCGAGTGAGGATAAGATGTCTACACAGCAATGTTTCTTCAGGCCTGACCTTCACTGTTATGTGATGTCACCTTTGGCAATGAGTGTCACATGCAAGAGCTGAATCTAGACCAATGTGTTGGCTTTGCTGGTGCACATGCAAGAACCCCAGCTTTGGCTTTGGAGCATCACAAGGGCTCAGCCAAAATCCTCATATATGTATATGGGTGTCTGCATTTCTCAACCTCACCCCAGTGCATGCAATGGGAACAGGCTAGAATCTGAAACGCATGCAATCCTGGAGTGCAAATCACCACAGACATAAGACAATGACTTCTTACTTTGCTTGTGATCCTTTTGTCATTGCAGTCAGCCCCCACTTTTGAATGCTTATGAGCCTTAGAGTGGGAATTTCAGGTCTGCAACCCACAGCTCACAAACTGCATTTATTCATTATAAGCCCTGGGAGTGGGGTCAGTTGAGCACCCAGGGTTCCATAGGGGAGTTTTTGTTCATCACATTTAAGTGAAGTTTGTCTCCTTCCAGCGGTTCACAAGCTGCAGTGCTGGCAGATACTGTTCAGCTCCTCTGCGCCTGGCACTGGAAGCATCACTTTGCATGACTCAAGATGCCACCAGCTGTAAAAGACTGAGGTAGTGTATATTTAAGGGGAGAAAAACCAAGTGGGAGGGCTCACATAAGAGATGAAGTTTGCACATCACATGGTATTTAATTGCATGAGGCCTCAGCAGACTTGCCTAAAGTGTGTGTTGCTTGTCCTCAACCTCGCATGTGAGGGTGATGTGAGTTAATAACGCAGATGAGGGAGCAGCTGTTCACAAAGCAACAAGATGGGCATCTCATCTTGAGCGCAAGGAAGACAAGCCGAACGTCCCCGTGTGCTTTAGTGCTGATGCAATTGCAGTTGCTTTTCATGCTGCTTTGAAAGAGCAGCGATTCATTCAAGGTCCTGTTGCACTTAACCTTGTTCCCTGGACTTGTGTCTTGAGGTGTTTGGAAGCTGCTGTTCTTGCTCTGAGATGAGAGAAGATAGCTTTGCTGTTTAAAAAAGGTAGGAGATGAGCTGAAAGGGCCCATGTGACATGGAACAAGCTGTTCCATCGCTGTTTCTCCTGAACCTAGGACAAGCCATGTCAGTGATGTAACAGTGCTTCAGAATACTTCAACTGACAACATTTGGTAATATGTAGATATTTTTAGGCTCACTTTAAGGAAAAGCCTCTTGCATTAGCGAAGCCTTGCAGATGTTGTTGCTATTGTCCTTGAAAGGATTGCTTTTTAAATAGGGTTTGCAAAACTGCTTTTTCCAGAAGTGTTTTTAATTCCACAGCATGTATCCTGGCATCTCCAGTCCTTATCCCAATCCTGGTCAAAGTACGCCTCATAGGAGCAATGTATGCTCATCAAAATGATGGAGGGAGTCCAACAAACTCGTCAAGGCTTAAAAATTGGTAGCAGCAATAACCCAGCTGTGAAAGGAAACAAGGAGATGTAGAGAGCATAGAAGCAGTTGCCAGTAGTGTCCTTTCAGACACCCCAAGATATGCAAAACACTCTTCAACTTCTCTTAACTTTGGTACTAAAAATGAGTGGTGATTTGGCGACTTACAGAAACCCCTCTTAGCACTGTCAATAATTCCTTTACCTGGACGCTGTGAACACCTGATTCTGGAGTACCTGTGACTGTACTTGTGAGGAACGATGCTATTGAAGTGTAAGTGTGCTTTATCTCTTGCCATTTTAAGTGCACTTGTACTTACCTGGTTGTAAGTAATGGGTTCCTGCTTGGAAGCCCTGAGCTTGCGCAGCAGTTCCTTGTCTTTGCGAAGGTCTGTCTTGCAGCCGATCAGCACAAGCGGGACACCGCGGCAGAAGTGATTCACTTCAGGGTACCACTGATGGTAGAAAGACAGAAACCTTACATCTGGCTTGTTTCTTGCTTCAAATCAAATTAATAAGGCCAAGGCACATTTATTATATGTTGCAATTTCAGCGTTTTGGAAGCTGTTCAGCAAGTGGTAGGGGCCCAGCACATGCTATTTACATTATACAAACATGTATAAAATATAGGTGGCATCTATCACTATACCAAAGTGCTCATTTAACATCTGTTCAAGTTCAGAAGAGCTCCTATTAGTCGTATCTAAGAGCAGAATATGGGCCAAGGCTTGCTTTGTTTTGCTGGTGTGATGTACAGGGGCGCTAACTTCTACTTTGGGGCATTACAGAAATCCTAGTACAGACAAGGGGTTGCTATCCCTGCCCTGTATCTAAGCATGCATGGGATGGAATCTAAACTGCTTGTGTGTAACGCTGGTTGCGTGACATCAATACAGACAGAACAGATAAAGCCGTGATTTCACCACTGGTGGCTGATGGTGTTGGTCTACTGCAGAATCCCAGTTCTGAGCTCCTGGGAGCTGTGGAGAGGTGAGCTCCAGGTCCGAGCTCTGTGACCTGCAGCTCAGTGGGTGCTGAGTGATCTGTGCATCCACACACCCAGGGGACAGGACACTAAAAGCACTGGCTGTTTTAATGTGACATCTTGTCCTGTATGAGGCCTATGCAATTCATTTAAAAGGTTGAAGCAATTACAGAAGCCTCTTACCTTGGCTGCCACGTTATCATAGCTAGTGGGGTTCATGACATCGTAGCAAATTAACACGACGTTGGTGTTCTGGTAGGAAAGTGGTCGTAGCCGATCGTAGTCCTCCTGCCCTGGAACACAGAGAGTGTTTTGGATAGAAAAAAGCTGTCTTTAACAAGTGTCCTGGGTTCAGCAGCAGCAGTCATTTTTCTCCTTCTTGGTAGCTGGTGCAACGCTGTGTTTTTGATTTTGGGCCTGGGAACAGCGCTGATAACACCAATGGTTTCAGTTACTGCTTGGTGATGTTTTGGTCTGACCAAGGACTTTCTGAGCCTCATGCTCTGCCAGGGAGGAGGGGAAGCCGGGAGGAAGCAGAAACAGGACACCTGATCCAAACTGACCGAAGAGGTATTCCATATCACAGCATGTCATGCCCAGGATGGAAAAACAGAGGGCAGAGACCCGGAAGGGTGGTGGGGGTGCACTGCTTGGTCGGGCTGGGATCGGTGGTGAGCAGTTGTATTCTTTCCTTGTATTTCCCTTGTCATTATTATTGGTGGTAGCAGCAGTGTTTGTGTTATACCTCAGTTACTGAACTGTTCTTATCGCAACCTGGGGGAGTTGCATTCTTTTGATTCTCCTCCCCATCCGCCGGGACTGGGGGAAGAAAGAGGGGGGAGTGAGTGAGAGAGCGACTGCATGAGCTATAGAGGCTTAAACCACGACAACAAGCTATATGATGGGAACAGGTAAAGATACATACTCGAGATCAAGAACAATGGTACTGTAACTGCAGAGACTGCGAGTTTTCCACTCCTGGAAAACACCTTCCCTCAGCTGCGGGTTGGACTAGCTGATCTCCAGAGGTCCCTTCCAACCCTATCGATTCTGTGAAATGCAGGAGATTCCTCTTCACTGACAACAGTGATGCTTTAGGAAATAAAACATGTCCTTGGCAAGTTAGAATGAAAAGCCTGCTAAGTACTTCGAAGCCGTTCCAACCGCCGAGTGCCAAGTGGCTGCTCACAGGCAGGATCAGTAAGAGGAATTTGACAGCTATCGATTAAAACATTTGCAATTTGGCAGTGGCTTTGTCCTCCCTAATATATTATTTGCAGCTGTGATGCTGTGAGGAGAAGAAACACCGTGATTGCTAGACACAAATGCTGAGGTAAAGCCCTCAGTGGCAAACTTGCTGTTCCCAGCCCAGTGAGCTGAAAGGAAGCAGCACTCAGCATGCTCTGCCTTCAGCAGCACTGCTGCTGAACATGCTGCAACAGCAGCCAGGCTTAACTGGTCTGTGAAGGCAGGACTACACAGCAGAGCGTAGGGATGCTCTGAATTCGGGAAAAGGAGAGGATTTGTCTGATTAGGGCTATTCTGGCACAAGATCTGATGGGGAAGCTCATTTGCTCAGACCCATCCTCTTCCCCTTGCTGTACAGGTGACTTAGCAGTAATCACCACACTGAGATCTGAAGGTATCTTGCTCTGAGAGACTGAGTTCGAGAAAGAAATCATTACTAGATAAAGCTGCCAACTCAGGAAAAACCCACATTTTACATTTGGATGTTCTTCAGAGCCTTCAGGAAGAAACCGTGACTGAAGCAGTCTGTACATCTATTTTGCCACCTGAATGCTGCCCCTGCAACCAGGTACGTCTCTGTGATGCGCCGGGTTTCCAAACCAGGAGCTGCGAATGCTGTTCCTTCCAGCAATCAGCACAGTGAACACGCAGCCTAGAAGCTGCCCTATAGGGAAGTTACACATCTCAGATCTTTGCATTGGTATTTCAAATGAAAGGATGCTGAAAATGTCAGCGCACCCCAACTTTGTATCAATTATTCCTGCCATTGGCACCTCAGTCCCCAGTCACATACCCATTACTTTGGCCAACATGCTTGTCTCCAGCTGCAGACTGAAGGACTGCAGATACCAGAAAGCCAATAACTCTACAATACTTTGCTCCCCTCCTTCATTTGAATGATGGGTTGAGGTACAGGTTATTACAAGGCAATCCCTGCTGACCAAGCCATTACTCAGTTTGCCTGATGTGTTTGTAAAACAGGAATCCTAGGTTTGGACTACTCCGTACTTGAGCTTCTGCAAGAGCAATGAGTTCAGTGGGCAAGGTGCAGAACAAAGAAGGATTGATCCCTCAAGGTTTAATCCAGAAATAATAGACAATTGATGATATTATCTGTGTTGTGGAAACGTTCAGAGCAAAGACTGTACTGCTCAGCCCTTCTTATTCTCCACAGTTCACCTACTTGTTTGCAACTGATTTACCATTTTGTTGCTGATCATCCTTTCAATGCATTAAACACATCAGGTGCCACCGACTTCCTCTAGTGCTGTGTGTTCTGTATGTTTTTCCCTGTTCAAGTTCATGCCCCTCAGCTTCTACCACCGTACCCTGTAAAATCACAAGGACCTCCACGTTATTGCTGGCCATTTGGGAGGCAGACAGGACGGTCCCCTTGGAAGAAACATGTTTGTTTGCTTGGAATCCGAACACACAGCTATGTTAATACTCTGGATAGGAATAACAGAAGAGGTGTCTTCAATGATGTGACACAAATATGCTGTATTGCAAGCCAAAAACTGTAACTATGCCACAGTGAACTGCACCTTCATGTTCAAAGCAGCTGTGCCGTTATCTTCTTTTTAAGCAAACAGCAAATGCATGCATCAGGAAATGCTGGTGTACAAAATGCAGCTCCATGTCCATTTGGAATTTCAAATACAGAGCGCAGAACAAGGTAGAGTGCAGAGGCCACAGGGGGACGGTTAGATGGTAACCGCTTAACTTGTGTTACGGACGGATGATTGTGGGGCTCACGTGGAAGGAGAGGAAGCTATTTAAGAGCTCAGATGCAGTTCTTCAGCTGCTGAGGATGTAACAGGACTCAGATCAAGCTGTGTCTAAACAGCGACATCCCTCTCACTGAAAACAATCCCTTCACCCCCTGCCCTTAAGTGCTGCTGATGAAATGCAAGAAAGGGCCCAGGAGACTTTCTCTCTGTGAAGCTGCTCGGTCTGTGGTCAGAACTAATTTGGCACAGATTTAGGTCTTCTGCTGGACGAGTGAAGGAACAGGGCTGAATCTAAGCAGTAACTGTGTGTGCAAAGCCCCCAAGTGTGCTTCCTCAAGCACAGGTAGCAGCTTTCTTTCCCCAATTAACAAAAAGCATGCTGTGGAAGAACTGCTTAACTCTATCCCTATGTGTGAGCATAGCTGTGACTCTCCTTTGCTTTCCTCATTCATTGTCGCATCAGAGACCCCGTTTGGTGTTCTCTTTTAAAGAAAAAGCCCCATCCAGCTGAGTTAATCTACAATTGGTTAATTCTTTGCAGAGATCACGCTCCTGCATGGCTCTGCGCATGCTGCACAACCCACATAAAGGCAGTCAAGCCCTGTGGTGGGGTGGGAGCTCAGGAGGCGGTTGAAGTTGAATGGGAGAAGAAGTGAAACCACAAGTCTCCATCTCATGTGCATCTCATGTTCACCTCTGTCTGCTCTTCCTCACCCCTTCAGCAATTTAATACCAAAGAAGTGCCAGGCTGTGTGTTGCTCAATCCATAAAGGAGCTCAGCATCCACTGACAGGAGAGGGTAAATGGTAGAGTCAAGACTTGCAAGCCTAGGAACCTACCAGCACATGCAAGAGTGCTGCCCATTGCCACCAACTGGTGAGGAAGAATGTAATATCCTGCCACTCTGTCCCATACAGCCGACCACTTCCTACGTATGGCCATATGTTGTCTGTAACACTCCGCACTCATGGTTTAGGATTGACATGAGCCCTCAGAGGCACACAGAAATGCACCCAATTCTCTTTGGATTGTTATTCTGCAGGCTCCATGGGAATACCATGGTTATAAGCTTGCCAGCTATGTACATTTCAGTACTCAGTTCAAAAAGAAATGGGAAACAGTCAGTTTTGGCAAGAATAAAACCAGCAGAAGAGTGTATTTGGGGTGTGGAGCACACACTTCAGTTAAGAAGTTGGGGTTGTCTTCTTCAGGTGCACTCTCAAAGCCAAGGAAAGTTACTCTTGCATATACTGGCTTCTAGAATGTCTTGTAAGGCCCCAAAGTGCTGTGCATCTGTCATTACAGACCTGAAAAACCCCACTGGAGTGTGCTTCCTGCCAGTCAGTGAGCACCCGCAATGATGAGGCATTGCTTCCTCCCCAGCTGAGCTCTTTCCTTTGGGCTGAGTAAGTCCTGTGCTGAACAGCACCAGAAATTGAACCCTGTGACTGAACTGCAGCTAAAGCATCTCCCTTAATAGTTAGTTTGCCTTTCAATGCCTTTGCCTCTATCGAGCACAGCAAGAAATGGAAACTTTTAACTGAATAAGCAGCTGC
The DNA here is from genome assembly GCA_039720435.1 of Amazona ochrocephala. Classification (NCBI taxonomy): domain Eukaryota; kingdom Metazoa; phylum Chordata; class Aves; order Psittaciformes; family Psittacidae; genus Amazona; species Amazona ochrocephala. The sequence continues at coordinate 12,772,566 of CM077891.1, forward strand.
AAAGCCCGCTTCCAGATGAGACAAGTGATGTTACAAAGCCTTTACGCGTTGCACATGTATGCCACCAGCTTCCTGCAATAGCAAGAGGTGTCTGATGAGGAAGATAGAGCAGCACAGTACAAAAGTCTCACCATAAAATGTTATTCCAGTATATTTTAGACTAACTCACTAACTTCAGTTGTTGTTACTCCAGTGTATTTTAGACTAACCTATTAACTTCACCTGTCCTTTACTTTCTCCCGATGCTGAAGTGCATGCAACTCTATTTGGTGTTGCTCCTAGCAAGATCCTAAAAACATCAAAGTCCTTTCTGCAGTGGGTGCTTCATGAAGATGCAGTGACTTTATAGAAGAACAGCTTTGCCCTCTACACTGCTGCATGGCACTTTGCTGAAGCCCTTCCCCTCAGAAATGATTTTACATCCTTTTCATCCCATTTCAATGATTTTATAGTCGAATGATTTGGAACCCTTCAGGCTGAGAAGCAAAACACAAGCATGCTTTAAAGAGCAAAACCAACTCAAACAGCTCAGTAAGTCAGATGACTCACAAAATACAGATGATATGCTGCTCTGTTAAACCACAGTACTTCCCATAGTAAGTCGTATGTTTAGACTCCTCTTTAAGCTGCATTTTGTGCTTTGCATGCACCCCAGAGCATCGTCCCCCAGCTGAAAGAGGAATTTAATGAGCTGCTGGTGCATGATAGCACAGAAGCAAGACAACATAGTGGAACATCGACTCCAAAACTGCATCTGCCATGCTGCATCCATGTGGCAGAGGGATAGGAGCTCTTGTCTCCTGAACTGGAAGCTCTCCTTGCTCTTCTCTTACTGTGCTATTTGAACTTGGAGGACAGGACACAACTCTTGGTCCTAGTCTAATCCCTAAGGAACTCAGCATCAGTTTTGTGTTATTAAAAACAGGATGGGATTAAAATGTGTGCTCAAGTGAGTTCTTCCTCTAGTCCAACGGACAGCTTCAGAAAGAGGATGAAAAGCTGCTTGAACTACAGAGTATGACAGATCTGTAACATAAAGCTACGTCACTTAATTTGCCTTTCAATGCCTTTGCCTTCATCAAGCACAGCAAGAAATGGAAACTCTTAACTCTGAAACAGAAACAAAACCCCAGTCTTTCCTCCTCCCAAGCAAATGCCTCAACCAAGGAGGCAATGTCCCCCCTCTCTTCACACCTGATCATCTTGATGTGTCTCATGCAAAGCAAAAGAAACTTGACAGGAAGGGAGGAGACAAGCGTCAGCAGCCTCTAGCAACTTGTCACCTGGTGGCAATGACACTCTTTTGGGTGCTGAAACATGTTGGTTTCGAGGTTTCCAGATGAGGGATGGAAAGCAGTTAGGTCTTGCGCAAGGGCTAAACTCTGCCTGACGCAAGGAGCTGGGCTCTTATGTCAAGCTTGCGAGAGGTCAATGCTGCAACATTGAACCTGCCCAACCTACCACCACTTCTGGATCCAGCCCACGGTCCTTGAAGCCTGGAAGAGACTCCAAAGGCAAATGTCAGAAGCGGAAGCACGGTGATTTTAAATGAGAGGCAGCCAAGTGTCAAGAGCTGCGTGACAGGGAAAAATTCCACACTGACAGAGAACAAACATAAGAACCAAACAACCTCACTGTGACAAGGCCTTTGTGCCAACATGCTGTATGAGGAAATCCCTCTCTGGTTGCACACAATAGATTTCAGCCCTTCTCCTTTCCAACCCAAAAGCCTTGCCATTCAGTAGAAGCTACGTTATCCAAATCACTGGACCTGAGAACAGCAACACTCACACAAGATGATGAATTGGCAAAATGGGTGCTTAGGATCTTACTCCACTGCAGTAAAGATTAGCAATAACATTCACTTTTAGATTCAAAACTATTCTGTTCAGATATGTACAACATGCAAGAAGGTAAGTGTGCTTTACTGCTATTAGAAATGAACACGGACTGCACTCGCTTTGTATTTGTCTTGGTGTAAATCTGTAGCAACTCCACAGCGTTGAACTGAAACAGATGACTAACACTCCACTGGAAGGGAGCACATGTCAAGTTTAGAGATCATTTAGGAGTGCAGCTGGATAGCAGAGCCTAGGAACTTTGAATGAAGTCAAGCACAAACCATTTCACAACTTTCTGACATGAACCCAACTGAATTAACCACCGGTTTCAAATGACTTTTACTGCTGTGGCCTTTTGAACACAAACCAGCCTTTTTTCTCCTTCGCTGTTTGATCACATGTGGCAGAAGATTAAAATGCTTTCCTGGTTGATTGTATTATGCTTTGCATCTGGGAGCTGGGGTTTAATGCCTTCAGATATGCTTGCTATTTGAGTGTTCTTAATAAACAGGGTTGTTCGGGTAATGAATGAGTCCCTGCCTACAGCCGCCTTCAGACAAGCAACCCCTTTTTCCTGGGAGGCACATTTATGCACGCAACAGGTAACGGTTGTTGTTTGGTTTGTACTTCACTCTCTAGCAGGTTGAGCTGTCACATTATGCTAAAAGTATGCCTGTAGAAAAGCAAGTTGAAAATACATTCAGCTTTACAGCCTTCGCCTACCAGCCTGGTTAAGCTGACACCACTACAGCTGCTGGAAGACAAACAGGGGCACGTCCACAGGAGCAATGTTTTACACCGGTAAAAGCAGTTTCTGCTTACTTAGCCGAAGGGCTGGGTTTGGGTTTGGGCTCAGCCCCAGGCCAATGCCCCAGCACAGCCCCATCCCAGAAACTGCCTCCTGATCCTGCTGGGACTGGGGAAATAGAAAGTGGGATGTCAAACCCCCTTACCTGCGGTGTCGTACAAGTTCAGGGTGACCTCCTTCTTGCCCACCGTAACGCTGGTAGTGTACTTCTCGAAGACGGACGGCGCGTATTGCTGCAAAGGGAGGAGAAGCCGGTCTAGCCAGGGACAAGCACTCGCCCCAGCCGGACCCCAGCCCCTCGCCCCCCGTCCAGCCCGGGCCCGGCGGCGGGGCTGCCCGCTCACCTTAGGAAAGGCGCCCTTAGCGTACACCATCAGCAGCGAAGTCTTCCCGCAGCCGCCGTCCCCCACTACCACCACCTTCACCTCCTTCCTGCCCGACGGGGCAGCCGTGCTGCCGCGGGAGCCCCCCGCCGCGCCCTCGGGCAGGGCCCCGTTGGCCGCCTCCATGGAGCGGAGCGGGGCCGGGACGCGGCTCCCCCCCCTCAGCGCTCCGGGCGCTCCGGGGCCGGTAGGCACCGCCCGCGCCCCGCTGGGGATTGGTCGGGCGCCGGCGCCTCAGGGCCCCGCCCGGGGCCGCGCCGCCGCCTCAGCCCGCTTAACCCCGGGGCCCGAAGGCTTGAGGGGCCCCGGCGCCGCCCTGGGCCCTGGCGCTGAGGCAGGGCCGTCCCGGTGGGCGCCACAGGAGTCCCTCAGCACACTTCAGACCTCTCTTCAGAGCCACTGGGGCTGCTCACCCTATCCTCCTGCGGAGCCTCTGAGGTCTCCACACACCGCGGCTGCTGGGCCATGTCTTCTCTGCGCTCCCGACCACCCGCCATGTTGCTCACACTTGGGTGCTCGTCCCCATATAGCAACTGTGGCACCGAGTCCTTCCTTTACCCTCATTTATTCCTCCATGGGGCCCTTTTGGACCTCAAGCACCACGTTGTTTTACACCAGGAAATGTCTTCAGTCCAGCCTCAGCCTCTGCAGTGGTAGATCCCTGAGGGGTGCAGCGCCAGCTATGGTGGGAGCAGGCAGAGACTCCCTGAGGTACCGCCTGAAGCACATCTTGTTGGCACTGGAGGTGACCTGCTGCTTGTGTTCTACAGTGCCTATTGCTCGAGTGGGAACCGACGGCTCTGCTCATTGCTTATTCACCCACACTTGGCCATGCAAGGTGAGCTGCGATGAAAATAAATGGGCATTTTGCATTTTAATTGCAGATGTGGTGGCCCCAGGCTCCTGCCTGGTGTTCTGCACCATGGGAGGCCGGGGATCACAGCGCCTGGGTAGGCTTTGCTGTGATACGGAGGTCAGGGAGTGATGCTATGTTTGTGCCCATCTACCACCGCTCTGCACAAGACACGGTGTTGCTGGCCTAGCAGGGATTCCCGGCGTGCTCCGTCCCAAATAACCCCCCCAAGCTCTTAAGAAATCCAAATCGACACTTTAAAGTTTTCAAATGGCACTTGCGGGAATAGCAAGAACCCCCAAGGGAATGCTTTGAGTGGAGCAAGGTCGCTGAATGCAGCTGAGGGGAAAGACATGACGGCTCCAGCAGCGTCTTCGTTCGCTGCTGCACGGTTGTGTCACTAGATGGCCTTCCAGACCCAGTGCAAACACTGCCGCACTCCGCATCTCTCAAGGCAAGGCTGCTTTGTGCGGAGGGCGAACAGAAAGGGTGTTTGGAAAGGAAGTTGGAGGGACATGGAAATAACCAACAAATAATCCAAATAACAGCAGTAAAAAGCAGTCAAGTTCACGCCTATTCAAAGTAACCCTTTTACTAAGGAAAACGTTGAGTCAACCATATAGAATGCACAAGCTGGCAAAAAGATGCTTTATGAACCACAATCTCATATCTCTTATCTAAAACACAGCAAAAGCCGCCAGCTGCTGTAGACTGCAGTGGCTGAGGGCATTCAGAGTCAGCCAGGAAAGAATTCTTTTACCCTGAAACAACTTCTTTGGAGCTGGCTCAAACCCAGCATCACGCTGTGTTTGATATGATCAGCAGAGAGGTGTCTTCCTGTAACTGAGTGCTGTGATTCAGGTGGTTTCTTTCAAGTCAATTATTGCCATCAAAGATTTGGGGGGGGCTAAAAGTATTTTGTGGTCATTGTTTGGTTGGTGGCGTTGCTTCTGGTTTTTTGTGAGTGTCACAAAGCAATATTTACATCTCTCATAGTTTTGTCTCCTTTTCCATTTAATAATTCAGGAAGCCTTTTAGATTCGAACACCTTTAGGTTTGGGACAAAACAATCCAAAATGAGTAGGTTGTAAAATCAACTCAAAACACTCCAGAGTGTTTTAAAGTAATGGATGGTTTATTTGTGGTGAGTCAACTTAGTATTGAAGAAACACAGCACTTCAGCGTCTCAGTTACTTAATTAATGGGTATGCAGAGCTTCAGGCATATAAAGTCCTAGGCAAGAGCTAAGTGCATGTTGCTGACTGTGAAAAAGTAAAACCTGATCTGGAATTCTGCCACTGATTTAAATGGAGGAAGATTCAACCCTCAATTAGTAAAATTCAAATCTAATCATTATTAATTACAAGCGTCCTTCTCCTGCTTCTGTTTTGGCCTCTGTATTGATTTTGGCACAAGTTGTTTCACTGAAAGCTTACACATCTGCAGGGCAAGAGTCAATGTGCACATGGAGATTTGGAGTGAGCGTACCAAAGGCAAGACTTTAATGGAGTATGGTAAATATCTGTGTTCCCATCCTCTTACCAATTGGTTGCTTCACTATTGCCAAGGAAAATAATAGGAAAGAGTGAAAGGTTAGGAAAACTGCTGCAAGTTGATGCTTTTTAAAAGATGCTTTAACACACTAGGTAGTATTGATGGGTAATTCAGGTTAGTATGAAGACACCAAGAAAAGTCTCAAAGATGGACATGGAACTATTGGAGCAAGTCCAGAGGAGGCCACGAGGATGATCAGGGGACTGGAGCACCTCCCGTATGAAGATAGGATGAGAAAGTTGGGGCTGTTCAGCCTGGAGAAGAGAAGGCTGCGTGGAGACCTCATAGCAGCCTTCCAGTATCTGAAGGGGGCCTATAGGGATGCTGGGGAGGGACTCTTCATGAGGGACTGTAGTGAGAGGACAAGGGGTAACGGGTTCAAACTTAAACAGGGGAAGTTTAGATTGGATATGAGGAAGAAATTCTTTACTGTGAGGGTGGTGAGGCCCTGGAATGGGTTGCCCAGGGAAGTTGTGAATGCTTCATCCCTGGCGGCGTTCAAGGCCGGGTTGGAGATAGCCTTGGATGGCATGGTTTAGTGGGAGGTGTCCCTGCTCATGGCAGGGGGGTTGGAACTGGATGACCTTAAGGTCCTTTCCAACCCGAACTATTCTATGAATCTATTAGGTTTAACATTGGAGCTCTGACTTCTTTACAATACAGGGTGATGATTAAGTTGATACTCCTGTTTCTCAAAAACACAAGGAGTAAATACGTTACCAGATTTGACAGAATATTCTGGTTAGCTGTCTTCTGTCTGCAGGAACTATGAGTGCTGTCAAAGCACTGAAGCTCTACCATAGTGCCTGCCCTTAGGCTAAGAAGCATGGCTTGCAGTAATATTTCTGATGGAAAACACAATTTTAGCTAACCAGCAAGGTCGCAGACTACTGATACAGATACAATTGTGTACCCACAACTGCAATTGAGGAGTAACAGCACATGGCATCTGCTGTATACTCATATTATTAGTTTATATAGTAATATAAGCTAGACAAGAATGGGGACCTGTTCTTCCTAAATGTCTTGAGGACTATGTTTTTTAAACACACTTCAGTGTTTTCTTGTGATAATATAAACCCAACTTTACAAAGACTTAAACTTAACAATAATAAGTAGCCCCATTTATGTAAAAGGAAATAGTCATTAACTTAAAAACATGCATAACAAGACAGTCTTATTTATTGTTAACATTACCACTGATATCAATTATTTGCGTTTTCAGCCATGAATTCTCACTGCAGCATGTACACACAGAGCAAGAGATGATGCCCGAAGAGTTCACAATAGGAAAGACAGACCCTAAAGAATGGGACTTACCAAGTAAGTAGAGTGATTTTCTGATAAATTTAAGATGTTACACAAGGGCAACGATTGGTTGTGGTGTGCACAGACCCTACTGAAGAACAACCTCTGCCCCCCAGCATTCAGTGTGAACAGGCAGGGCAGATAGAGAAGGGGAAACTGTCATGTAGGAGAGCTGAACTGACCTGGCACACACATAGAAGTTGTGGTGCCGGTGTAAGAGAAGCCTATGACAAACTCAAAGGTATATTTTCAAGGTAATTCTGTTTACAGAATAACAGTACGAAATTGTCCTTTCAGCTGTGTTTTGCTCACGGTGCCAACGCTCCTTTGGCCTTCCCTCAACACTAGAAATAGCTTTTGTCCTAAATCAAAGCTCCCAGCCTCCTTGACTTTCAGCTGCTTCTCAGTATCCATTGCTGTAGCGTTTCTTGCTGTTCCCCTTGCACACACAGAGCTCTACCATCTGGTCCTTATGGCCTGATACTTTACACACACGCCCCCACCCTGAAAAATCCCCTGGGCCACATGATTCACCATCTATTCAAACCTTGCCATGTGCCTGCTTGTTGTGTAGTAGCCCTGACTGATGTAAAGCCCTTGTTTCATAAGGGCTCTCTCAATTGCCTTTTTCACTGAAGGCAAAGGTGGCTGTGACACCTGCCAGTTTCGGAGATGTTTAACCCAACCTAAAACATTATGACATTGTTGTTTGGCAGGGTAGGAACCATAGTTTTTACTCCCAGTGGGAAGTGCTGCCAGAAAGGTATTCACTTTCCAGACTATTAAGTAATGTGGAAAAAACTGTATTTCAAGGAGAAAATTTCCTTTCTGCCTTTTCATGCCTTAGGAATAGAATTCCTGTTTCACTTGGCTCAAGTGGCCCGTGCACTAAATAAGTGCAAAAATCTTTCAATAAACTCGACATAAAACCTCTCCCAATGCTAACATCGGGTTCAGAAGGCTATGAAAGAAACCGCGACAACGGTCTGCAGCAGAGGTGTTAGCCAAATTAGACACACAACTCATCAAAATCAGGCACTTTGATGCAGTTTGGACAGCTTTTGTTCATAAACCACACACCGACTACCAAGAGAGCAGCTATTTACAGGGAACACATACTGTTTCTTGGGTTATTTTCTCTGGTATGCTTTAAATCAGGGTGCCAACTATGTGGGCCAAACATGGCCTACCTGATACATGTGTGGCCAGCATGCTGCGTTTTGAATCTCACCTTTCATTAGAAACTGAGGTGTTTCTAATGAAACATCAGTTGTGGAGGGAAAGAAAAACCCTTTACAAACGTGAACACTGCATAAATCAACATGGCAGCATCTCAGCCTGATACAGCAGGGGCTCGGGGGCAGTTTCAAGTTGCTGTTCCTCACTGAAGTGTAAATTCACAAGCCAAATTCTGTTGTAAAAAATAGGTAGCACAAGGTTAAGATAAGCCAAGGATCCTGTGCTTTTCTGGAACATCAAACACAATGACTGATCTCTGAAAAGCATGAAATGAACAAGCAAGTGTCTGCCAACGGCACCATAACTCTGCCCCCATGGATCTGGGCGATATGTGTCTCCCAGATGTGCTGGCACAGCTACACTGAGTGATGGGGAGGAATTCATCAACACAGGCTGGCAGAGCTATCACAGAGATGCTGGATCTCATCCTCCACCTCTGTGTTGAGAAATGAGGGGGATTCAAACTGCCTTGTTTCAGAAGAGCTCTGCAGGCTGTGTTGGCGTTGGGAGCTGTGCTTGGTTTTACCATGGGAACAGTCAGAAGAAGCAGGTTCAGGAGCGATGCACGGGCTTGCTCGTGGCTGAGTGTGAGCACAGGGTTCTGCTGCAGATCTGTGTGAAATTAATCAGCACCAGGTTCTTTCCTGCATCCAGATCTGCAGCACAGAATAAATCCCATCAGGAAGTAATTCTGGGAAACGTGGGGAAAGGGGCTGTAAACAGCTTTCCTTCCGTAGAATGTATTTTTACCCATTGCTTTAGTATACACCCCTAAAATCCCTCTGGCTTATGTCTTCTCATGCTTTCATTACCCAGCACTCCACCTGACCCAGCAAGCACAGAGATGTTAGGTTTTGTCCAAAATCAGAGCATGCTTTGCAGTATCCGCTTTCTTCAGATTACTCCTCCCTTCTCCCATTCCCAAAGAAGGTAATTCCTGGTAGAGAGAAAGACATTCTGTTTTCTTGTACATGTGGTTTAGAGTCAAGGGAGGACTGAAACCAGTAGGAGTGTATGTTAATGAAGATGACCACATCAGCAGAGCAGGAGCTACACTCAGCTACTTTATGCAGCAGGGGTAAGTGTGGAGTAGGTGATTCCACTGTGGATGGCCAAATCTGGGTTATGCTTCATGAAAATCGGTTGTTAGATTCCACTAAACCTGAAATGTGTGGAGCTGCATGTTTTGGGGAGGCTTTTGAGAACCTCAGGTTTAAATGATCCCAGGTTTGGCTTCCTAAATATGCTTTTCACTGTGTGAGCTACAATGCAACCTGCACAGATGTTTCAGAGCCATGTAGAGAGTCAGGCTCTGATCAACTTTTCACTGCTGCACTGGCTATGCAATAGCCATCACTCTTGCAACTGGTCCAGGAAGCTCTCAAACCTTTTGGACAAGAACGTGGGGAAACTGGGAATATTCACAGGAGTAAAAAGGAAGCAAACTGGGCCGTAAGAAAAAGGGCTGTGGATGAAGCAGGGGCAGGCTTTTGCTGAGTAGTGTATGGCACTGATGTTAAAGAGCAGTTAATGCATGAAGTTGGTGTCCTCCCACCTGATATTTGTGCAAACTTCCTACAGACTGAGGATAAGATAAAAGCCTCCGTTTATATGCCTATAGCAGACACTGTAATTTATGCTTGTTTCTTGTAGAGTGCTAGATGTATGGGGAGAGCTAAGTGGGAAGCACTTGCTCTGTCGTTGCCTGTCTGGAAGTCATACAGAGGGATGGAGGTTTGGCAGGAGCCAGAGAGGCCTGTAGCTTGTCAGAGCATCGCTAGACAAAGGACAGGCCCAGAGTGAGTCTATCTCAGACCTGAGAGTAGCCATTAACCCATCCAGTGGAAACCCTGCAAAGAAACAGCGATGCTCAGAGCAGGCTAATTAATAACTGGCAATATACCCCGTTGTAGTTGTGTCATGTTTGCTTTAGAGCTGTGATTTTTGGCCTGTGCTGCACTTACAGGAGCCGGGCAGGCTGTTGGTGCAGAGTGGCCTGGCTGCAGGTCCCTGTTGCGAGCTCTCAGAGCGGGTTGGGAAGGTGTTTGAGCAACTGTGGTGGTGTGATCTGGTGTGCACAGGCACGTAGAGGGCAGCAACCTCCCAGCCCACAGGCCACCACCGCACGGGCTGGCGTGCTGCCTGTGGAGCTGAGACCGCTGTCCTTGATGGCATGTTTCCTGTGCGTTTCTCCCTTCCTACACACGTTTCACCCTTCCTGACTCTCATTGTAACAACAGGAACGCTGTCAAGCTCCCAGTTGCTTACTGGGATTAACACAGTAGCTCCGATTTCTTAAGGCGGGGAGATTTCCTGGTGAAAACCATTCTAATTAAACTTACATCTCTCCTAAAGGTAAAAATGTCCCCATGTAAAAGGCAGCTGAATCGACTTCTTACATGTCAGTGCCCCTGTATCTTTAACAGCCTTAGGAGTCTCTGGACAGTGCCTGCTCAAAGATACAGAACTGCAGACAAATGAGAGAAGGAAACGAATACAGCACCTTAGACAAAAATCTTCCACACGTGTGGCTGTGTATTTGTCAGGTTTTTTACTGGCTTGAATACAGCAAACCCCTTCCACTGCAGATCTGGGTGGGCACCTTTGCTTTCCTTTTAGGACTCAATCTTGGACCTGAGGAAACAAGTTCTCAGTTACAGACCTCCAGGCAAGACAGGGCTGGCTGCAGAGCAGGGCAACAGCTGCACGAGCTTCCATTCCTCCCCCCACCCTCCAGCCCAAATGTGCCCCTCAATCCTGTGTCTGGATGAGCCAGGAGAGGAATGTGCAGCTCCCCTGCCAGCTCTGCCGGCATTTCCTATTATGCAGCCAATTGCATGTTAGGCGCTGAGACCATCGGGTGTCTTTTCATGTGGGCAGCTGAGCAGTGGTGGAACCAGAATCTCTTTTGGTCACAACACGCGCAGACGTTCGTGACAATTGTACCCCCCTCCTTACGCAACACGTCAGGCGTTTGTGATAATTCGCTGCCACAGGACCCACTTCCTGCACGCTGTTAGCAGTGTCTTCCTGGCCTGCCGGCAGGCACTGTGCAAGGAATAGGGAAGATAACGTGCAGGGGAAGGTGTCAGCAAGCAAAGGGAACCCTGTTCTCCATCAGCAGCTCTTGGAAGAGAAAGGAGGGGAGAAAAGCAGCGATAGCTTTGAGGATGTAGTGGGAATAACTTCAGTTAGGAATTAGCAATGGTTTGCCCTCTGGAAGGTTCAACAGTTAAATAAAAGGTATTTTAAGACTTACCTTGGAAAAAAGAAACACCCAAAAAAGCGAAAGCAAGTGTGAAAATAAATTAGAAGCTAGCAAAGGTAAGAACAGAGCCTGCAGGAACAGAGTGTGAACAAAAGGCAGGGGCTATGCAGCGAGAACACCACGAACGGCAGGGGCTGAAATGTAAACCCTACAGTTTACTGCCAAACATGAAAGATGCTGTTGTATTCCACACCTCCCCTTCCCGGGTGTAGCTCTCTCCACAAGGTGAAGGGCAGTAATGAATCAAGCTCCTTCCCTCTCTTCCTGTATTTTCTATTCAATTATTTGCAGGCTGCGCGAGTTCTGCTTTATTTCCCCTCTCCATATGCCATACTCTCCTCCTGGGGTTTTTCTATTCCAAACTGTGCATTTGGCCTCTCTCCCATTCCTTTCTCCCTGGTTTGTGCCCCCCTGCTCTGCTCAGATCTGCTGCCTTTGTAGCCTCTGCTGTGCGCATATGCTGGCTCTCCCTCCCCTCGCCGGCCGCCACCCCCTGCTCCTGGGCTATCCAGTGTCCCTTTGCTTCATGCCGGCATCTTTGCCAGGGGGCCCATCAGGAAAGGAAGGGTTTTGCTATGGCTCCTGCTCCCGTTTCATGCTGCCGGCTCCTCTCCACTGCTCAAGGGGAACCCATGTTGCTCCCATAGTACAGCTGATTGGTAGCGAAGGCAAAGCCGGCTCTGCGGCTGCTTAGCAACTGGGAGCTGCTGTTATGCAGCTATGGATGGCACAGCACTCACTAATCCGGCACATTCTGGCCCAGCACTGAAACCCTTGGCTTAGTGGAGCAGCTGGGGCACTCCCAACCGTGCTGTCAGAAAATAAATCAAGATCAGGATCTTTAACTGCAGGTTTGAGAGCAATGGCGACAATGTCAAGGGCAAAACTGGCTTGGTCTTGCGTTGTACACTGTCCGCACCACACCAGTTAGAAGATACTGCTCTCATTTGTAAACTAAACTCATTCCAGTTGATCTCTATCATTGCTTTTCTGGTTGTGACATTTTATACCCCAGCACTTACAATCAGAATGTTCCCTGAATGTGCTGTTAAAAAGGCTCCTGGGTCTCCAGCTACCATCACATCGAGACAGTTTCACAATAGGTGTCTAGATACACAAGCGTTTTAATGCATAAATATCCTTTTAGAATACTTACCTCTATCTTCACCTCCTTTTGATACAAGCTCAGCGAGTGCTTGGATTCGTCAAATGGAACATTCTTTTCATTTCTCTTGGTAAAACTGCACTGGTTAGGCCAGGAGGCACTGAACTGAAGTGTTCAGTAATTGGATGGCTTTAGAACGTTGATTACAACTGCCAACCTTCTTGATTTATGTCATTACTTTTATGAGCATTATGCTACAAAATAACCCGTTGTACATTCTGAGGGGATCATCACGTTTCAGTAGCAGCTGCATTTCAATAGGCAGGAGGCAACACAAAACATTGTGCAAGTCAGGTGTTGAAACAGCTTCTTTATTCCTTTATAGCTCCGGAATGATTAGATCTCTGAAAGCTCTCACTACCTATCTTACAGAGGTGGCTTTGTCATAGCACTAAAATAAAATGAACAGATACAGTTTAAAAAGAAGCCTAAAAAAGCCCCAGCCCTGGCAAATATCCAATGTGTCCCATCAAAATTTGTATGGATCTTAAATAACATAAATGTTTGCTCCACTATTGGGTATCACCACACATCTCTGCATCGAGGCAGTCAAACAACACAGCAGACTAGTGCTTCCCTGTCACTGTTCAATGCTTACTTACATCCCAAGCATCCTTGCAGCATCCTGGGACACAGGTGAAACCTGTCAAGAGGTTGCTTATTTTGGCTGAGGAATTCCCCAGACAGATCACCTGCTGTCCTTAGGAAGAAATGAGAAATTGAATGGCAAAAAAAGAACCCTGAGCAGGCAAATACCCTGTCCATATTCCCACTCAATATTCCACTGATATTCTTAGCCTGGTTTCCTAAAAATAAACCAGTCAAATGTGACTGTGTTGTTCTGTGTGATTTTTCTGCTCCTTCCTCCAATCTCAATCAAATCTGGCAGTGAGAAAGAAGTCCCAAATGTATTTAGGTATTGAATGAACAGCTGAGTAGAGTATGAGTAGAGTATGAGTAGAGCCTCCACCTCAGTTTTGGGAAAAAGCTCATGCCCAGGGGCAGCACTGCTGCCTGGCTGGACCCTGTGGAGCTCCCAGCTGGAACATCACCCCTTGCTCTGCCAGACAGGCCAAGCAGGGCTGGGAAAGAGCTGGGAAATCTGTCAGAGGGTATTTGGTATTTATGGACACATGGGAGACAAAGCTTGGTGACTTTAAGTGCTGAGAGAGGAACTGGTTTATACTGCAAGGTTTGGTGGTAAATTGTAATAGCACTAGTAGGAGATTTCTGCCAGAGGGCTGATGTGCTGTGCTTCAACCTCTGGGAAGCATTTATGTGAGTAGGAGAATGAAAGACCAAGGTGGAATAGTCCAATGGATTAGAATCCATTGAACAGGGAGGTCTCAAAACACAGCTGTAACCGCTGTGTCCTAGCGCTGTCACCTTTCTTTTCTGGGTCCTGTAACTACCTGTTTTAGGCCCTGCATTATTTAATGGCTATGTTATAGACACTGGGGAAGGCAAATCCTGCAGTGTGCTCCCTGACTCCCTTCCAGCTCCTTAAAAACTGGGCTTTCTTCCCATGAACCTGGGGTGTGGCAAGAGCATGGTGTACATCCAACCCTCTCCTGACACAACATTGACTCAGCTGAGGAGTACACACACCCCGAACCAGGAACTCCTAGAGTAGAGGCAGATGCAGTTGTTTGTCTGGAAGAAAATACACCACCATTACCAACCAGGTCTGTAGGGGACACTCAACGGCAGCAGGAGGGGATTTTACAAAACAAAAAGGGAGCTGCAAGCAACAGCGCTGTCTGAAGACCTGTCCTTTTCAACATGGCCAAGTGTAAAGCCACAGATGCAGGACAAAGAGCACAAACCAACGGTATGGGGATGCTATCCCAAGCAGGAGCAGATCTGAGCGTATTTTAGGAGCCGTGCTGGGAACCAGCTGACCATGAGCTGCTGTAATCCCTGGATGCCTAACAGAGCCATTCCAGCCAGGGGGGATGGTGGTGCTGGTATCATCACCAGTGATCTCTCCAGCCCTTTCTGCCCAGCTCAGAACAGTAAAGAACTGGAGTGTTCAAAGGGAACGGCAACAGGAAGGATTATAGGATTAGTGAAGAAGGACCCGAGGGGGAGCTCTGCAAGTCTGCAAGGGGAGTGTTAAATGCTCAGTTGATCCGCCCTTACACAGCTACAACAGGGACGGAAATCTGGCAATGGAGCATTCCTCCATCAAGCAGACTGAGATACAGCAACATCCAGAGACTGAAAGCAGAAACTAGACAAGTTTAAAAGGTATTTTGATTTCTAGTGTGTCAAGCAGCTTTTGATGGAAACAATTTACTCTCCTTTGACTCCCTCACAGCCCATTTTAAAATGAAGGTCTGATGTTTTCTAAGACACTGGTATGCTGTAGTTCAATCCTTTCAACCGAGAAAAAGCAACAAATTCACAAAGATCTTATGACCTGCATAACGCAGGAAGTCAGACCAGATGAACCTGGGTCTCTTCTGTCCTTTATAATCTAGAAATCTAGTTTCCTTGCACAAGCGGTGGATTGTGACATGAAAACCTTCGATATAAAGGATTCTGTGTACAAGCCACTCTAAAAACACTGTAAACAGTCACGATCATTGTTTGGCAGAACAGCTGCATATTTCTGATTTCCCTTTGCCTCTCCATCTAATTTGTTCTCGTTGCAACACTTTGCCAAAGAAATTAAATCACTTCTTATTGATAACAGACAAGGAAATAATTACCACAAAGAGTTTTCCACTCAACAATGCAGGGGAGGGCAAGAACCAAACCCCTTTGCTTCAGGAATGTGCACAGAGTCACCGCAAGCTGTTCAGAGGGAAAAAACCCTTGCTTTTTTCCCTTTCTCCTGAAAGAGCTCTTTCTTTCCCTGAAGAGTCTCACGCAGTAAACCAGGGTCAATCTAACCCAAGTATGAAAGTCTGGTTTGACCTTTCTGCAATCTAAACACGCTGTACCAGAACATTCAGCTTCTCAGCTACAAGGTTCAGCCATGAAACCACCCACTCCGAGAGTGCAACCGGTCTCGACTGCCTCGGTGACTTTTAAACTACACTGAACGTTGCAGTCATTTAGAAACTATGAAAACCGGAAAGAAACTGTCGCCTCAGACTCACAAACCCCATTTCCAGACATGCTGAGGACCCACACAACTCACTGGGTCCGCACGGCGCGCTCGCTGCACGACGCCTGCCGCCCCAGCCATTGCTGGCCCTGGTCTGCACGTACGCGGCGTCAGGACCTCTCCCAGCTGGAGCAGTTCATGGATTCTACCATCGGGAACGGCCGTCCTGAACAATGATTAATTGCAGACAAAGATCATAGTCCTGGAAAAATGCGCAGAGAGGTGCAAGTACAGACAAAGCTATCTGAGCTTCCACAGTATTATGGGCTGGCTGAATCGGTTCAAAGCCTGCATCAGGCAAAGCTAGTTTGCTTCAGGGTTAACCAGACCAACATTAAGGTTTAAAAGAAGATTATTACTAATATCCAAGTATCTATTTGAACATCAGTTTTAAATCCCAGGCAAGTTAATAGCTGATGACGCTGTTTAAAACTGCTTTTTAATGACTTCACGTGCTGGTTTAACTCACTGCGATGCAAGCTGCAGAAACCAGGTTTTGCTCCAGTTCAAAAAGCCCCTGCAAAACCAAGAACAGATCCACACTGTACTTTGATCCACACGTCGCCTGTTTCGGCCATTTCCAGGAAGCTAAAATGCTTTTCACCTCTATTGAGAACCAGCAGAGGAGCATTTTAATGGTGTTTAGCTAAGAGAAACGTCACTGCTTCGTCCCAGTTTACCAGCAGATTATTGTCTGGAGCCATTGTAAACCAGGCAGGCGGTTGCAGCCGTGGCAGGAGCGAGGGCCAGGCGTTCCCAGCCGGTCTGGCCGGTCACCGCACGCCTCGCAGGGACGGAGCAAAGGGTCCGCCATGGCTCCCAGCACCACAGAGCCCGGAGGCAGCGTTTTAAAGCCAACCTGACAGTGCGGAAACACACATATAGCTCTATTGTCCCTTCCATGGAAACGTGTTCTGTTTGTGCGGACGGTTTGTCGCTTGTTCTCGACACAGCCTGACCCGGTGAGGAGCGAGAAGGGAGGGGGGGAACAAGAAATGGAGAGATGAACATAAGCCCTCGCGTCGTTGCGAAACGGCGCCTACTTCGCGGCAGCACCCTGCTCCCTCGCAGGAGAACAGCACATACCGCAGCACAGGTTTCACAGAGCCACGGAGTGGCCGGTCCTGAGCCGCAGGAACAGGCGGGCAGGGCGCACCCTGCCCCGCACATGCCGCTCCCGCAGGCAGCCTCTGCCAAGCAGCCACTTACCTTCTCCCTCCCACAGGGTCCGCAGGACGGTCCTGCTCTAGCCTGACCGGGGAGGCCACCTCTCTATAAGTGTTTGCTTTTCCTCCCTGTCCTGCCCTCTGCAGTGGTTGCTCAAGCCAAGCTTTTTCTAGCTCATCTAATTTGGGTTTGCAGTGGAGCACGAGGTGCAGCTCCTCACATAGAGCATAGCCAGGCTTGTGAAGCTCCGAAACAACCCCCACGCCTCCACCCAAAGCGAGCTGCAGGAAAATCTGCTCCAAGGAAAAAAAAAAAAAAAAAAGGAGAAGAAAGGAAAAAAAAAAGAAGATAGGAAAAGAGGCACATTGACACCTCGGGCGGCCATGGCGGCTCGCACTGCAGCACGGCAGCCGGCTCCGCGCCAGCCCAGCCCGGCTGAGGGCCCGGGGAGCTCGGCGCTGCAGGCCGGGTCACCCCACCCCGGCTGCGGGCGGGGGGGCGGGTGGAAGCAGGGCAGCGGCTGCCCCGGCGGAGCGATGGCGAAGGGGGGGAAAGCCCAGGAGGGGCAAGGCATGGAAAACAACAAAGAGGCATGTGACGAGCGGCGGGGAGCAGGGCGCAGCGCAGCCCGCTCCGGGCGGGGAGGATGGCGACGCCGCCCTGCTCCTCCCGCGGCCAGCGCTGCCGCCTCATTTGCCTGGAGCCCCCCCCGCCATCCGCCCACAGCTGCCTGGGCTTTATTTGGAGGGGGAGCTGTTTGTTCCTTCTGTTCTTCTCCCCACCCCCCCCCCCGCATTAGGCTACTTTAATCTTTTGGTATTCACAAAAGCGAGCGGGAGGCTGCGGCTGGGGGAAGGGAGGAAGGCGAGGGGCGGGCGGCGTTATTTATAGGCACCCCGGGCTTCGCCTCCATTATGCGAGCTGCCTTTGTCCTCCCTGCTCAGCCTCCCCCCCTTCCCCGGCCAGGCTGGAGCGCCGCCAGCCCCGCCGCCTCTCGCTGCTGCAGGGCGCTTCCCGGCGCGGCCATGTTGTGCGAGGCAGCCGAGGGGAGAAAAAGCAGCCAAGCGCCCCGCTCCCTCCTCGGCTTCGCCTTCCACATCCCCTCACAAAGCGATAGGGGAAGGGGGAGGGAAAGGGGAGAAAAAAGGGGGAAAAAAAAAAAAGACCATTTCCCTCCAGT
The DNA here is from genome assembly GCA_039720435.1 of Amazona ochrocephala. Lineage (NCBI taxonomy): Eukaryota > Metazoa > Chordata > Aves > Psittaciformes > Psittacidae > Amazona > Amazona ochrocephala. The sequence goes on from CM077891.1 coordinate 12,790,447, forward strand.
GATCGGGACGCGAAGCGCCGCCAGGCAGTGGGGGAGAGCCCGCCTCGCCGCCGCCCCAGCGCTGAGGAGAACGCGGCGCTGAAGGAGAAGCCATGATGGCGGCTACTCTCACACAACATGGAGCGCAACCGGGAGCGCCCTGCCCGCCGCCAGCCGCCCGTCCCGGCGCCCGGGACACGGTGCTTCCGCAGGCTTTCACATAATAAACCCACCAGACTTCGGCGGGGAGGCCATTGCATGGGCTGGGTGGCTGCACTAAAGCACAACTGCTGTGAATATCAACTGCGTCACGGCTCTCCAACTGTAAAACTCAGGCTGCAAAGGGTCCCTCACTTGGAAGGAAACTCCCTCATTTCGGATTTACTTTCAGACCTCCTTCTTTTCCCCCCTCTCTCCAAGTCACTGCCTCTCGGTATGAAGGATTTTTACAGTGCTTTTTAGTGAGACATCCGCCATTAAGACTCACCGTCTTGAAAAAACACCCCCCCACACCCATTTGGTTGCCTTTTTTCTTGGTCAAGCTTCTGTAATTAGACGGATAAAACACGTTAAGGGATCCCTACCACCACCACCGCCGTTCCGCCTTCTCAAAAACCAACTTCAGTAACATCTTCCTGGTCGCAGGCAGACTTTGATGGGGTTTGTGTGTTCAGTTCAACAGCCACATAACGCCTGCAATGGATTCACCAGAACACCCCAGGGCTGCGGACGACCAAGCGCTTTATGCAGAAAAAGAAATCCCTCCCTGAAAATAGCCCTTTCAGAGACGCTGTTAGATGTATCTGAGGAGAAGGAGATCGCCACGGCTCAGACAGACGACCATTAGGATCTTTCCACCCAGGACAATAACGTTAGCTGCACAGGCCTGGGCTCTGTGTTCCTCTGCAAGGGCAGAAGGGTTTACTTACCCGCGCACCATAGTTGAAAGCAGCTCTGAAGGTGAAGTTGTTATGCTTTTTTAAAATAACGGCTATAAATATATACGCTCTGTATCACGATTTGTCCCGTACGTTTGCAAGTCAAAGCGGATCCTGTTCAGATAGTTATGGATCTTTGTGTGGCAGTGGTCTAGCATCAAAAAGGAGAAAAAGCAATAGAGAAAGTTGTCCGGCTCTGTTGACTGACATACGCAGCGAGGACTCTTACTCGAGGCTTAAATCTACCTTCCTGTGGCAGATTTACTCTGTACATAAAAAGGACGTTCAGTGTTTTTCCACAGAGCACGCAGACACTAAAAATACTCCCCTTCGTAGTTTTCAGCTGCACATGTTAAGTGTGAAAACACCTGGTTAACGTTTGCTGGTTGTAAATGACTTTTTAAGCAGCTTTGAGCTAGGTATTTTGCTTAAAATAGTTTAAAAAGCATAAATTGGTTTAGATGAGCAAACAGAGAACAGAAGACATGCAAATGAAGGCTTAGCAGTAAGGACCACTTCGGTAACATTAACATGAAAACTACACTTAGCAAGGACAGAATGGATTGGGTACTTACAACGTAAGAGGAGACAAAGAGAAAAAGCTTATCGCAGCAAAATTGCCCCCCCCCCCTTTTTTTTTTGCCAAATTCACTATTCCTATGCCTGAATTTAAAACATTACCTTATAAGCACCAAAGGAGTTAATAAAAATGGCCAGGAACCGAGTGTTTAACGTAGGAAAGACTCTCTAGAATTTATTGTTCAGGCATTAGAGAGCTGTATAAAGCTTAACCCCCCCTCCCCCCAACCCAACAACAGAAAAAAAACAATGTATTTACTCTTATTTTGGCCTTCGCAATTGCTAACTGCTGACATAGGGTGTGCCGTGACCTAGTTACACAAGACAAAGATGGATCCCGAACCGTAAGGGAAAGAGAAAAAAAATCCGCATTTGTTTTTTTAAAAGGCGCTTTTTTTTTTTGTTTGATTTGTGGTGTTTGTTTAAGTCTTCCTTCTTCAGTGAGTCCTCTAGCATGGTGCCAGACATTACCGCCACCCCGAGCGCTCCCCGCCAGTGGCCGGTGTGCATTCACATGGCGGATCCCCCGTTTAGGAACAAAGGAAAAGCCCAGTTGGCCATTTCGCTCCACTGCAGAAAAATGGCTGCCGGGTCTCGCGGCCTCTCCTCAGCCGTCTGCTGAAGGATGGCGTTAACACCGCCGTCTAATAACTCAAGCCCCATGGAAGCTGCGAGCCCATTGGCTGCGGCCGCCCCGCTGCCTTTACAACAACCAATTACCCGGCTCCCGGCCCGGGCTGCTCGCCGCGGACCCCGCAGGACCGAGCGTGCAGCCGCGCACCACACTCCGCCCGTGCTCCGCGCCCCGGTGAGCGGCGGAGGGAACCGCGCCGCCCGGCCTTTAATACCGAAAACAAAATGGAAGCTCCCCGCTGATTGGCTGCCGCCGGGCACGGACCTTTAATAAGCAAAACTGCTCCCCCTTCTTTACCCCTGGCCCCAGCCGTAGTGCTGCCGAACGGCAGCGCTCCCCCTCTCCGCCGCCACCCCCTCCTTCTCCCCGCCGCAGCGGGGCGGCGCGCTCCGCCCGGCCCGGGCTCGGTGAAGTCTTCCCCCTAAAAACAAATTACTTGTCCCACCTATAGGTCCATCTTGTTTAGAAACAGTTTGCGCTAAGGTAAATGCAGCGGGCAGATTCCACTCGCCCCCCCGCACGCCGTTAACCCCGGGGCGGGGAGATAAAAAAAATCAACCCATCCCGGCGGCGGCCCATGCGGCGGTGCGCGGCGGCGGCGGGGCGGCGGGGAACGGCCGCGGGCCGGGGGCTGCGCGGCGCGGCCGCCGTGAATGTGCAGGCGGCGGAGGGCGGTTAGGCGTTCGCGGCGCTCGCAGCGGTGGATTGTGGGAGGCCGCCGCCGCCAGCAGCGAGCACACACAATATGTGGTGGCTCGCGAAAACGGGAGGCAGGAGCCTGGCGGCCAGCCCGCGCCGGTAACCGGCCCCATGTGAGACGGAAGCTCGCCTTTCGCCGCCCGGAGACGATCGGCCGCCGAGCGCGATGTCTTTCCGAGAGATCAAGGCGGGGGAAAAAGCCAAGCACCCTGAAGATCATGGCAAAAAGCAGAGTTCAAGTGAGATTGAGTCTTTTTTTTTCCTCTCCTCCTCCTCTCTCCTCCCTCTCTGCCTCTTGTCTGGCTGGGGTGGAGGGGGGACCCGGCTGGCAATTCCCCCATTTTAGGGCTTGCTTCGCGGTGGATTTCCTCCCTGCCTGGGTGTGTAGAGCGGGCGGCTCGTTTAAAAAAAACCCCGACAACGAAGAGGTCTTTGTTGAATATTTTTTTTTAACTTTATGTTTTTCCGTATGCTTTTTCTCTTCTCTTCCCCCTTCTTCCCCCCCCTGCGTCCAGGTTGGATCAACGGAATGGAGAACAGCACGCAAGCCAGCACTTCTGTCGAGAAAAGAAATCACCATTGGAGAAGTTACAAGTTGATTATTGACCCGGCTCTGAAAAAAGGACAGCACAAACTCTACCGTTACGATGGGCAACATTTCAGCATGCCTGTGAGTGGGGGGGGTCGTGGGTTTCCCCCATTGTGTTGTGCTCCCGCTTACCCTTCCTTTTCCTCTGTCTTACTGGTGTTTTGGGGGACTGGGGGGTCCCTCCGGGTCGTGGTAACCCCCGCTGTAGCTCTTGTATATGGGAGGGGGGTTTTGGGGGGACAGACACAGCCACCAAAGTTACCGCCACCTGACACTGTGTATTCAACTGTCAGGAGCCCAAACCTGCAGCTTTATTGCCGTGTTTCCAATCTGTGTGCATTTCCCAGCAGTATTGCAATTTGACACGTGTGTGTATGTGTGTGAGTGTGCTTTCCCCTTCCCCCGAGACAGCCCGGGCTTCCTTGGGGTTTATTTTTTTCCCTTGTGTTTGTATCTTCAGTTTCAAGCTCTGCTGTTGCTGGTTTTGTGCTTTCTCTCCTCCTCCTAGAACTCGGGAATCGCTCCTGTGGATTGTGTCAGGGATCCCAGAATAGGGCGAATATGGACCAAAACTAAGGAGCTGGAGCTGTCTGTCCCCAAATTCAAGGTACAGACCTGACTTTTGGGTTTAGCTCTGTATTCCTGTTTATCTGGGGCTGAAGCCTCAGTTCCAAATAGTTTAATGGACCGTTTAAATGACAGTCATACTCCTGTTAACATTATTTGGCAAACTGTTAAACAATAATCCTTTTCTATAAAGATAAGGAGGGATCAATGCAGCTGTCTGATGAGATCACTTCAGGGTGTTGGACCTATGTCTTGGGGGGCTCCTTGGGCAGAGGGCAGCGGAGGAGGGCTCTCTGCTGACAGCACTGCTCAAAATACACATTTGTAGCCCCAAAAGGCACCGGTTTCAATGAATGACTGCAGCAGCAGAGGCTCTGCTCAGCTTCGGATTCATCCCAGGCCCTTGGAGGCAGTTTTCTTTCCCTAAAGTTTGCAGGATACTTTAACCCTCTCCTTCCCATTAACTTCCCCCATGCCCATTGACGATATCACCTCCCCACCTTGTGCCTGTTTCCAGATTGATGAGTTTTACGTGGGGCCAGTGCCCCCCAAGCAGGTCACCTTTGCCAAGCTGAACGACAACATCCGTGAAAACTTCCTGACCGACATGTGCAAGAAATACGGTGAAGTGGAGGAGGTGGAGATTCTCTACAACCCCAAAAACAAGAAGCACTTGGGCATCGCCAAAGTGATCTTTGCCACTGTCAAGGGAGCCCGGGAGGCTGTTCAGCACCTTCACAACACCTCCGTCATGGGCAACATCATCCACGTGGAGCTGGATACAAAAGGTAAGGGGGCACATTTCGGCCTCATGTGTTTGTGGTTTGGGGTGTTGCTGCCCGTCCCCCTCCTAAAACGAGAGGTGATGAGGGTCTCGTGGTTACCAATCCGAAGGGAGTGCTGCTGTTCCCCTGAGCGGGTCTGGTTTCTGGGGCCTTTGCAAGTCACGTGGAGCCAAATGTGTTGTCTGTTGCTAGGAGACAGCCCTGTAATTTGCAAAATGCTGCCATCCTGCCCGTCCCCTGCCCATCCCCTGCCTGTCCCCTGCCTGTCTCTTGCCCTCGGAGGTCTCTCCATGTCCCAGCCTTACCCTGCTCAGCCGCCTCCCAGGGCTGCCGGACCCCATAGCACCTGCTTTTTGCAAACTTGGGATTTTTGGCCCAACCTTGGGGGTTCCTTGGACCCAAATGTCTGGATTCTCTTGGCAGCAACAGGGCTGGGTGCTGTCCTCTGCGTGCCTGGCGTTTCATTGATACTTAGCAGCAAACTGGAGGCTGGCAGCAAAAGAGTGCACACGCAGCACTTGTCAGTGTGTGCGAGTGTGTAAGTGTGAGACTGTCTCTTAAAGCGACAGGAGCTCCCAGTCCGGGAGGTAACCCACCCTCAGCCCCAAGCCCCAGGGAGCCCAATAAAGTTTCTGGAAGCACTGCATTTCACTGCTTTGTCTTTTTCTCTTTCCTCCAAGCTTGTCAGTGAAGGGCTTAGTTAAAATGTGCCTAAATTTTAGCAGGTTTCTATATATGAAGAGGTGTAAGTCAGTTACTGCTTATACTTCGTTCCAAACATGGCATTTCTAGTTCAGAACTGACTAGCTGCACGCTTCCTTGTGAAGAGGACGTTGTTAACACCATTTTCTTAAAAATGCTGATATTTTTGTTCTGATATTAAAAGGTTTCAACGATTCAGTGCACAACCTACACAGCATTTGGTGTGCCACATGTAGTAAGAGGGTGTAGTAGGATGCTTATTGACATGACTGATCACTGCTAGAGAAAAACCACGGTAGTAGTGTAATACTTTCTGTTGTGAGTTAAGCTTGACCCTTACATATGTGTACTTTGAAATTCTAGTATCATTAATTTTTACAGACGGGCTGCTTCCCCTGCTTACTTTGAAGGTAAAAATTACACTTAAGAACAAATTAACCATTTGTAGATGTAGTAACATAAGCTAAAGCAGGCTCGTAAGTGGTGCACATCTTAATGAGAGGCATTTTAAACAAGCTGATCCTACAACATTCCTGCTTCTCCGTTGATAAACTACTTTGCAAGCCTTGAGCAGGCAGCTGTTAAGGAAAGTTAGCTGCACATCAGGCAAATGAGGGGCTTTTATGCCTCTGTTTCTTGGGAGAAAACATTGAAGTCTTAGTTTTGAATTGCATTTTTGCTTGCCAGCTCTATGTTTCTAATGTATTTTTTTTTCCACTTGCATCTCTTCCATTTGAAAAGAGTAAGACTGTCAATGAGCTATAATCTGTCAGAATCAAGTAAAAATGTTACTCCTAAAATAGCACTAGCAGGTTAGGACGTTCTTAAAATAGATAATGTAGAGTTTTCAACCTATCTTTCTAGGATTCAGCTTTTCAGGAGAACCAAAGGTTGCTTAAGAGCTGATTTTCATAGTCTAGCCGATACGTATATGGAGTCAATGTGATGTTTTATCTGTCTGGCCAGAACACGGGGCCGGGAATTCAGAAGTAGTAAATCCAGCCTCTTCATATGAGACAGACTAGTTTAAAGCAACTTCTCTGCCTCAGTTTATTCATCTGTAAAATGGACACACTTAATAATTATTTGTCCTCAGAGAAACAAATAGGAATCATTTCATATTCTTAAACATCCTTAAAAATGAAATTGTAACTTCTGTTGCATTATGTTGGAGATCCAGGAAGAAACTTTGTATCTTTCTAACAATTACTTTATGTTTATTTAGAAACAGGTTTTAGAGGAAGCCTAACACATCCATATCCCTGCCATTGTAGTCATATCTGAGGGTTGTGTGTGTTAATATTTAAGGCACAGTATTTCAAGCATCTCTACAAGATCTTGCAGTGAAGAGATTTGTTTTGTCATGACTGAAGTTTGCAGTTGAACTAAAAACAGTTTACATAGTTGAGCATGTGGCTCAAGGCTTTGTGAAATGAGATTTGATACCCAAATAACCTCATCTGCAGCATTTATTCCAGAGAAATGATAAATGAGCCTCTTCCAGTCTGGAGAATCGTGCTAAAGGGTGCTGTGATTTGAAATCGTACAGAGTGATTCATAGGCAGTTTGAGGTTTGATCCTGCAGGAATTCCTCATGAAAGTAGTCCTGTTTTAAGGGCAGATCTTGCCTGAATTAATTTTCTGGACTCAGGTGCTGAATCTGTCCATTTTCCTATGTATTCTTTAAGAGCAAAATCTGTACAGTTCCAGGGTCTGATTCTGTTGCCTTTGAAGCTGATGACAGATTTCTTGCAGAACTGCAAAATCAGTAGGATCGGGGTTTTGTGGGAATAAAAGAAATCCAGTATTAAGAAACTGGGTCTTCGTAGAATTTAGGAATGAAAAGGCTAATGCTCAGTAACAGTATGTGGGACAGTTCGCTTCTCTGGCTCTTATTCTTTGAGTTATGCTGCTGAGCACACCTTAAACTAGGGGAAAAGAAGAAAGGATTAGTTGGTGTCTTTTTGGAGAAGCAGCATTAACGGTTTTGTCCTTGGCATTCCCAAGCATTGTGTTTGCATTAGTAGCAGCCAGTTTCTACTAGCAAGGTGTGCTGGGAGAGCTTTCTGAAGTGGCTCTGGGTGTTGGCAGAGGCTTGTCCCTTGAGTGAGGTTTCACTTCTCAAATCTGCAAGCTATTTGCTTGGCACTTCGGAGAAGAGGGAAACTGCCGCTCTCCAGAAAGCATGGTGAAGAGCAGAGCTGCCAGGCGGGCTGAGAGGAGGAAAAGGGATTTAGAAACCTCCTTGCCTTGGCTGGGAAAGGGAGTGTCCGACTTCACTTGCGCAGCAGATCGTTTAAAACTGATCCTGTGAGCCTCAGATGTGATACCTGCTCCTCTGTTGCACGGATGCAGCGGGCTAGGAGTGGTAGCAGGGTCTTAAGGGTGTCAAGAATCTGTCTTTCTACTTGGGCTGTGTTATTTTTGGTTATAATCAGTTCTTTATTGTGGTCTGCACAGGTGAAACCCGGATGAGGTTCTATGAACTGCTCGTTAATGGTCTTTACACTCCTCAGACCCTCCCTGTGGGCACCGAACAGGACGTGTCGCCAACTGTGAATGAGACTCTCCAGGTATGTCTGCTTGTTTGGTTTTAAGAATAACTCTCTAGAAAATTCCAAACGTGCATCGTTAATGTGAGCATTTTGACACTTCTGATTTAGCTTCTCTTTGTTTTTTTTGTCTTGCCGTAGTTTCAGTGGATGTTACTAATTAACTTTAAATATAACTTGCTTCTAATTGCCATAGCAAATGTAACTCTGTGAATGCAGTGCATGTGGCTAATCTGTATGCTGGTGTCTGCATAGCATGGTAAGTGCTTTTCGTCTTTGAGTGAAAAATGCTTATAGAACTGACAATATGTGCCCTATTAACGTTAGAAATTCCTGCAGTTATGACTGGATCGGGTCTGTCCCTGAGATGAGGTTATTCCCTTGAAGTCAGGGGGAATGATTTACAGTGGTACATTTGGCCAGATAGCTGCAGCGTGTAATCCTTAGTGCATACGTTCTTCAGCCTTGCTTAAAGGCTGAATGATAGAATGTGTCTGCTCTTGAACAGTGGCATCAATTTTCCAGGATCTTAATTAGTCACTGGAATCAGTTGCTAATAAAAGCAGTGGATGGAATTCCTGAGGGCTTCCAGGGGTCCCTTGGTATCTAGGGTACGATTCTCTAAATGGCATTTACAGTTACCTGCTCCTTTGCAAAATCCACTGGGATGAGAGGACAAAGGGGAAGTGAAGCCTGTTTGTGTGAAGTTGTTAGCATTCTTGGCTTGTCTGAGTGTACCTTGGCTCCTGATTGTGGCTTAGGAATTCACTTTAAGGCATCAAATTTGAAAGAGATTTGGCAGAGATTTCTCTCCCCCCCTTTTTTCTAATTCTCTGCATTCTTATGAGTTTTCAAAGTGCCAGAATTTCATTAATTCCCTGATCAGATATTTTCAGGACAGGTGAGAGCTGCACATTGAATGTGAAAGTCCCATTGATCTGAAAAACAACAAAATTCTCTTCTCCCACCAACTGCTCCACCAGCAACAAGGCAAAACACCAGTATCCTTTAAGAGAATCATAAAGAGGCTGATCCTTCCTTACCTCCTAGCAAGGTGTTTTTAAAGGCAGGAGGGAGGCAAGTAATGATTTTCCTGGGAGCCCTGCTATGAGCAGGGCCTGGCTTTTCATTTCTGCTGGTTATACATCTGAAATGAAAATGCACAGGTTTGTTCTTACTCCTTTTTCAGGGTTAACAGCAAAAATTGATGGTATCCCCCAAAGCAGTCCCTGCTGTAATTTTCTTTAAGGTTGTTTCTCTAGATCTTGTGTTCATGTATTGTATCATTATCCTGAATTGATTATTTTTCCCAATTACCATCAGAATTTATTGCTTTGCGGGGAACTTTAACTGTTTGCATCATGTTCTTGTCACTTGAATCTGCCAACGAACTCGTTTGCCATTGTAGTTTGGTAAAATACTCCTGACATTTGCTTTCTCCCTCGTGCAGAGCGACAAAGACCTGACAGTTCTGTGAGCCACAATCCCTGCCTGCAGACTATATTCAAACCCCACTGAAAAACAATCCACATCATATCTACACCAAAGGTGCAGGGATGTGGATTTTGGCAAGGAGCACATGGCTGGTTCTTGACCCTTTCTGTGGGTTTTAGAGCAGTTGAGGAAGAAACTAAGAAACTTCCCTGATGTCCATGTGGTGGTGGTCTCGAGGGGGTCACACCAAGAGCAAGTCCACACTACTGAGTGGGTGAGATGTGGTGAGCGAAGCAGACAGGGAAGAGAGCTCAGCTTTGGAGGTGCTGGTGTGTTACAAGCAGATAATTTTAAGGGTGTCTCTACCCAGCTGTGCTCTGGGAGAGGAGCAGCCAGCCTGTAGTCTCCCCAGTTCACTGTCCTGGTGTGCTTTTGGGGGTTTGGAGCTCAGTCCTGCCTTTTGCTGCCAGGTGGATTCTCACTGAGCTCTTGCTTTGCATTGCGGAACATTGATTGTGGTGCTGATCATTAGAGTGGCACTGTTATGACTCAGCAGAGTCTTGAGTTGGAGCAGGGCTCCTCGTAGAAACCCCCTGAATGTGCCTACAAAGTGAGTTGCAGAGCAGTTACTTGGCTGCTCTGTAGCCTTGTAGGGTTTCAGTTTCAAATGCCATGGTCAGTAGGGCTCTACTTCAGCATTTGTCTTTGGGAAGGGGTTTAAAAAGGTATTTCTGGCTGTAGAGAACTTTCTGTGCCTTTTATACCTGTAACCTTGTCCCTTCTTCTTAGAGATGAACATTCAGTAGAGAGGTCTGTGGCTCAGCTCCCTCAGCTGGACCAGCAAAAAGCCCTGCAGCTTAGGTTTGGGTGCAGTTTGCTGATTTGTAGGTTTTGATTTGTTCACATTAAAAAAGATAAATTGATAATTTCATAGCTCAGAATTTTCTGAATTGTCTTTCCTATTTGCAATTTAGACAAGCCTTATAGAGCTGGAAACGAAACATTTAGCTGAAAGTGATGTGCAAGTCTCCTGTTCACCTGATGCTCTTGGGTATAGCTCATAAGGAATACTGTTGTATCTGCTTTCTTCTTCCTCCTCTTGTAGACAAGTTCCTCTTTGCTTGCCTTTCAAATCGAAGGGAGCTGTCAGTAATGGATAATGGTTTGTGTTTTCACGGATGCTGTAACCTGTTTTGTTTTGCCATGGAAATCAGTGCAAACTCCTGTGTGCTTGACCACTTTGAAAACCAAACGGATTAGACAAACACCTTTTAAAAAGTGTGTGTTTAGGTGCTTTTTCTCTCTTCTGTTTTTATAGTTGACGGATTCCCTGAAGCGCATGAAAGACAGTAACTTGTCCTCCGCGGGATCCTCTGTCACCCCCAACAGCAGCACCCCGTTTTCCCATGACACAGCCTATTCCAGCTGTCGGCAAGACACCCCAAACTCCTACAGCCAGTTTACCCCTCAGTCCCAAGGAACGCCTCACACCCCACGGTTAGGGACACCGTTTTCCCAGGACTCCACCTATTCTAGTCGTCAGACAACGCCTGTGTACCACTTTGGGCAGGACAGTGGGTACAAACCCAGGAGACATGAAACTAAATTTACAGATGCCTATAACCGTCGGCCAGGACATCACTATGTCCATAACTCAGTGGGTGTTTTCCGAGGGACGGAGCATCAGTTTAGTACTTACAAATCCCATCAGCCGGAGCCGGTTCAGTTCTCTCACACTCCTCCCCTGAGCCACTCTAGTTCTTCGAGCTACAAATCTGCCTTCTCTCCCTACCAAGCACCAGCTGTATTTCCCCAAGCCGATGAGCCGCCCTTTCCCCAAACTTCCAGGGAAGCAGAGTATCGAAGACCTGCACCACCTCCCACTGAGATGGTTGTGGAAAGCAGCGCTGCCCCTAACATCGATTTTGTCCCAGTGAAGGAGAAACAGGAGGAGCCTCCTCCACCCTTGCCCGAATCGAACTCTGCTCCTGAACCGAGCACAGCATCCTTCTCCCAGACCCCAGAGAGAAGCGAGACCCCTGGCACCCCCACCATGGAGTCTGAAATGCAGCATAACAGTTTAGACTCAAGGATTGAGATGCTCTTAAAAGAGCAGAGAACAAAGTTACCCTTTCTTAATGAACATGACTCTGATAATGAGATCCGAATGGAAGGTAGCCCCATTTCCTCCTCTTCTTCCCAGCTCTCTCCCATCCCAATGTACGGTTCAAACTCCCAGCCCGGTTACAGAGGTCAGACACCTTCCTCGCGCCCTTCCAGCACAGGCCTGGAGGACATCAGCCCCACACCGTTACCTGACTCTGATGATGACGAGCCTATCCCTGGGACAGCTTCGTTGAGTCAGAATTCCCGGGGGACATCGGAGGCCAGCATGACTCCCATTGATCAGCTGAGCAGGACCTCCAAAACTGAGACCTCAGAGGCTAAAGAAATGGTGCCTGGTGACCAGACTCCAACGTCAGAGAAAATGGACGAGGTGAGTGAGCTGGAGCTGAGTTCTGAAGGTCTGTGTGTATCCCTAGAGCTGGACAGGGCTGGGGAATTGCGCTCCTGGTGTTGTTAGAGCATAGGGTTTCTGGAGCCTTTTCGTAAGACAGCTGGAAACGAGGACACAAAGCGGTGGTTTTAATCAAGTTGCCAGTCTCCAGCTTGCCTTGTTCCTGATAGCAGCCTGCTGCAATTTATAGCTCCAGAAGAGTTCAAGGACTGCCCAAGCCACGGAACTTTGGCCAGTGCTTGTGCTGTGTGAATGTCCTGAGTGTCGACAGACACTTAAGCCACTAGAGGAGTTAATGGAGCACTTTCTGCCATTGCTTTGGTCCCTGAGCACGGGTGTGTAAGTGTGCACACACTTGCTAAATGGGGCTTTCATGTTACGGGGAAGTATTGAATGTGTACTTCGTTTGATAGCTCTCCAGCTATTTATGCCGTCTGGTTTGAATGGGAGACAGTTGCTGGGTTTTAATACTCACTTTGCTCAGTTGAAAGGAAGAGGTAGTTGGCTTGTGGGGGATGTGCTCCACGAAGTCTTCCAATAATAGAGCAGAACTTGCTGCCTCTGCTGGGGCATTTGTGGCTGAAGGGACAGCTAGGGCTTAACAGTGTCGAAAGCTGCCAGCAGACAGAGCAATCACCTTGCACGGCTTGTCTGTGTGAGAGGTCTTTTGCAACAAATATGAGTATCGCTGCAGTAGACATGTCAGTGCTATTCTGCTGTGTCAAAGAACAGTCAAAATATGGATCTTTGCAAATGCCAGACTGTTTCTCCTCAGTGTTTATAACAGTCATGCAGAGAAACAGAACTGCTGTACAGGGTCTGCAAGAACTGCAGCAAGGGGACCTCAGCCATCCGAGCGGGCTGGTCTTATGTAAATGACCCAAGTGGGGCAGATCAATTGATTGTACTCATGCAAGTTTGCTGGGGTTAAGCTGGCAGAATGGGTTTCCCTCCAGTGGTCTGCAGTGGTGAGGTTTTCACCCAAGAAGTGGCTGCATTTCAGGAGAGAAGGAGCTGCTCCTGTAGCTATGGGCTTTGCAGAGTGCTTAACTGAAGGGAAAGCGCTGCAGCAGTAACAGAATGCAGGGCTTGGAGCTAAAGACAACAGAAAACCAGTAACTGTAGTGCTTATTTTGTTGTTTCTGCGTGCTTTTCCAAGCCTGCTTGTCCTTGCAATTGCCAGTTTAGCCTTTGAAACAACTCAGCTGCTTGAGGTCTCATTCATCATTCAGGCTGGCCCAGGATCTCCTCCTGGGAGGCAAGTCCCTGGCTGGTGGGACCTGATGATGTGTTAATTAGGAATGGAGTTTTGATTCCTTGAGCCCGGGCTGGCAGGCTTCAGAGGAATACTCTTAGTTTGCCTAAAACAAGCGAGGAAGGCATCTCCCGTCTCCTTCCCACTCTGGGTTTGTCTCTGCTGTCCTTTACTCTCATGCAAGCCAATTCTAAGCATATTTAGGATGGTGTGTGGGGTCAGGCACTTTCTGTCAGCACTGGGGGACTGGCTGGGCTGGTACATTTGTAGGTTGTGATGTGGGGCAGCAGCGTGTTCATGTTGCAGCCCATGTTCAGTCTTTGTCTCCCCTTAATGAGATGCTGGTGTCAGAAGTTCACATTGATGGTTCTGTGGTACGAAATGATGCAAATGCCTCGATCCTCTGCAGAAGTCAGCAAGGCGCTAGCAGGGTCTCCAGGCAGGTCATTGCTGCCTTGATTGTCTCCTCCCCACAAAGAAGTTTGATATTTGTTGTTGGAGCTGTTTGTTCAACCTTCTCTTGGTTACAAGTCACACTGAACTATTTTGGCATGTTTGAAAAGTTGCCTGTGCCTTTCATTGCTCCTTCTGATGCACAAAAAACCATCTCCATGTGTTTTGCTTCCTTCCTCCACCCTTCTCCCCCCCCCCCCGCCCTTCCCTGTTTTTTGCTTTAGAAAAAGGCTCTCCTGGCTTCCCTCTCCTTTGCTGCAGGAGCAGAGCTGAACAGTGACTTAACATAGGCTGAAATTTGAGCTGCAGCTTTCCAACTGAGTTAGAGAGGGGCATTGAGTCTGTCTAAGGGCTGGAAAGCTGAACCTCCGGCTTCAGCCTATTGTGATACCACTATTCAACTTTCAGTCCTTTAAGAGAATCCTCCAGCAAAACAGAGGGAAGGCAGACCCAAATGTTTCTAGTGACTGTGTGGTGTGGGGAGTGGAGCAGAGATGATGTATTAGTGCAGGGAGGGCTCATACAGTATCATGAGGAAGCAGTAAAGGCCAGAGAGATCGAACTTCTTATTTAGTTCATATTTGGCTCTTCAAGGCTTGGAGCAGCCCCAGGCCAGCTCTCTTTGGGCGGGTGCTCCAGCTGGGAAAATCTCAGGATTCAGAAGGATGCCAGCAAAGTTGTAGGGAAGTTTTTCTGTGTGACAGTAGGTGCTTTGCAAGGGCTTGCTCCAGTTTCCCATCAAAACAAGCCTAATTTTGGTCAATGATTGTTAATATGGTAACATTTGTACTATAGCTGAAGTGCTGTCAAACCATCAATCACCCCACACTTGCCATACGTAAAGGAGGTACAGCCGAGCCCCAGCAATTGCTCCGATTTATCATGCAAGACCCTGAGTTTGATTTCAAGATCCTATCTGCTACTCCTAAACCAGAGTTTGGCAGGGATTTTGGGTGTGGGAGAGGAAGGGCTGTGCATCTGCCTGCAACACCTAACACCCATGATCGGAGCAGTGATTACGGTCTGCAGAGAAAGTCCTGCTAAGCTTAGTTGAGGGATGAGCGCCGACAGGAGGAACAGAGCAGGATGTGGGCAGTAGGATGTAAGGGGAGAAAAGGGATCCCTGACAAACAGCACAACCTGCCAGCAGGAGGGAAGGGCAGAGAGGGCTTTTTCAAGAAGCCAAAAGATGACAAGGGAAGAAAGAAGCTGCATTATTATTGTTCAGGGTAGCGGTGTGCAAGCTCACCTGGCTGTGTTCCTGAGAGGTAACAAGGAAAGAACTTTCTTTTTCACAGGATCTTTGCTGTTTCAGCAGTGCAAAGGTTAAGTAAGTACAGTTTGACTTTCTGGCATCCCATTTGAGCCAGGTCTTGTTTTTGCTTGGTTTGTTACAGGAAGAGGCCCTGCCTGTGTGTGCTGGGAAGTGTGAAAGGATTGTAACAAGTCACGTTGTTGTATATTGATGATGCTTTTCATGTTTCAGCTTATGGATGTATTGTTTTGTGTGCATAGCAAATGGTTTGGGGAGCAAATGAAGACTCACTGTGCGCAGCAGCCCTAGAGCCTCCAAAAGCCACTGCTGTCACCAGCACAGTGTCACCTCAGTGTCTCACTTGGCTGTTATGAACGTTCTTAATGCTGTGGTGGGTGCTGAGGTGCCTCTTACAGGACAGCATCAGCATCCCTGTGACAAGCTGTGTGTGTGCAACAGTTACCCAGGGGGGATTTCTGAGCTGTGTTTACACATAGATGAGGTGGGTCAGGTTCAGCCCCACAGTGGGCTCTGCCGAAGTCCCTGAGGTTATATCTGGGCTGAATTTGTACTTTGCCTTGAAGTACGTTTGGGTTCTTGTGTGGTCGTGGCCAGAACTGGGGGAAATTTATGTGCAAGTGTCCCCACATTGTTCCCCTGGAGCCTTAGCAGGATGTGATGACATTCTCTTCAAGACACTGCATCGTGTCTTGTGCCACTCCACACTGCTGCATCCCCATCCAGACGGGGCTGTGTTTCAGTAGCTGGTAAATGATTCCCCTTTCCTCCTGAGCCAAGTTCAACCTTTAGCTGTCATGAGAGAAAGCAGTGCCCTGATGCTGTCCAGGCAGTGAGAGGAGCTGCAGCAGAGTTTCTCTGTCAGTAGTACCTGCAGTGGTTACCCTAGGAGCGTTTGATGCCCCTTGGAGCTGTGCTCTACAGGAGCAAATCAATCTCTGTCTGCAGAAGGATGCTTTTCTCCTGTACCCTGCTCCCACCCGTAGCTTGTGTGGGGTTGGAGGCAGTCCCGTGTTCTTGGTTGATAGTGGGTTAGATGGGGCCTCCTAAAGATGAACCCAAACACACTCTCCTAAGGGATGTTTCTAGGCTGGAGAGTGCAGAAGTGATTTATTCAAGGTAAATGCATGCTGAGATTGAGAAGGTAGAGTCTTAAGAGCCAGGAAATGTGATACCTTTGTTTCCACAGTAACTGCATGAGCCTTTATGCCCATAAGTATCTGTTATGTATGTATAATATACATGGGTACACCTGGGATCCAATTTACAGCTAGAGTGGGATTCATCATGTCTGGAGGGAGATGGGGGGAGTAGATGTGCAGAATGGCTGCTCTGACTGTGGTTTTTTAATGAAAGAGGGGAGAAAACCCTGAGAGTTGTGATTTATGCCCAGTCTCATAAACACTTTTTCACATTTTCCTGCCTCCTGAGCTCCTGTGAATGCCATCATGCCTGACAGAACCTGTTCCTAATGGAAACTCAAGAAATAGGTATATGTTATGACCATGACTTTCCAGAAATGCAGCCAGCCAATGCCCAGGCAGCAAAGATTGGGATGACTGCTGTGGTTTGACATGTGAGTTCCACCAGCCACGCTAAACCTGTGAAATGAAAATGAGAGCAAGCTGCTTAAACTGTGGCTCTGGTTCTGCTCTCCCTGACCCATGCACAGCAGCAGTGAGAAGCCACAGGGACTTGAGGGCATCTTGCAGAGTTTGAGTGTTGAACTTGAGAAAAAAGCATGCACAAATCCCTCCAAAGGTGATTTAAATATGACATGACACTGGACCCTCTCTGAGAACTCACAGGTTGGTTCAGCCTCTGTGACCAGAGGAGGGAGCATGCTGGGGCAGGGCTACATTCTCCCAGAGGTGCTTAGGGCTGAGAGTCAGTTCCCATATACCCTGGCCAAGATGAGGACGCCCTGGTTCCTGAAGCAGTGGAAATACACAGTGTTTTACCTTTATTTCAGGGCTAACACTAGAAGACCACAGGCAGGGACTGCTTTCTTGAGCATCTCATTTGTTCCCCACGTGACAGCCTGCTGCCACAACACAAATTGATGTGAAGCAGAGAAGTCTCTGTTTCCTAAGTTGTGTTTCACTTTTGACTTGCTGTATTTGGCTCTAGTTTGATTCTTAGAGTGCTTGCAGAGCTGGTGGTCAGCAGAGCAGAGGGCTTGGCCAGCCAAATGTGTTCAATAGAGGAAGTAGTGAGAGGTAACAAGCCCAGAATTGGTTTTTAAAGTCACTTTTTCAGAGCAGAATTGCATAGTATTCACCTTATGTTCTTGGTGATGCCCAGTGTGTGTATACTCATGGGAATGGGGGGGAAACTAAATGGAGAAATATTTAACTGTTTATGGTTTGGCATTTTTGGATACCCAACAACTTCTGTAGAACGAGCAAACGTGTCTGTAGTTGATAACAGAGTTAGAAATGGTGAAATGCTCTGGAGTGTAACTGAAAAAATAGAAAGCAGGCTGTGGTTGGGAGGCTGAGTGGTTCTTTCACTCTTTCATTGCAGGCCAAGACTTTGAGGCTTTTCCATTTTGCATACCTAATACAAATGACATCGCCATTCCATTTTATAAATCACGGTTGCTGATCATAACCTTGCCACTGGCTCAGTTCATTCTCTGTTTTGCCACCAGTGACTTTCTGTACATTTTCTGTTCCTGGTGGAGGGGGTATGTATCATTGCATTGCTTGTTAATAGGTAGAGCGCTGCTTATTTTGTGTTTATGTAATCTATGGATGCTCTGCTGCACTGGAAACTTAGCTCCAAATTACAGTGTTTAACCGTAGCATATAGCTTATGGCAGAATAATATTTGCAAGTCTGAGCTCTGCACCATTTGCAGTTAGAGAGCCCTGGGCATCTTCCCTTTGCTGCTTACAGAGTTCTTCCTATTCTTTTCAGCACTCACATTTTAGCAGTGATGATATTGAATGTTCAGATGTCCTAAATACAGCCTGTGAAGCCTCGCATTGAAGTGACACATTTCCCTCACAGTTTCTCCAGCCCATTATCATTCTGGTTGCATTTCACATCTGATGGTTGTGAAAAGTGACCAAGGGGATACAGACAAGTTACTGGATGGCAGCGTGTGTTGCAACGTGCAGTGACACTGAGAAAATGTGCCAGTGTGTTAGGTAATCAGTGGAAATATTGAGAAAATAATTGCTGTTAACATATTGTGCTGGCAGGCACCAGCACAGCACTAATTTCTGGGTCTGATTTTGAAGGAGATGGAGCAGCCGCTGTGTTCTATATGTGTCTGTGTCTGACACAGAGCAGTGAACAGACGAGCGCTTATTCAAATTTCTGCTGGCTGTTGCCTTTCCTGGTGTCCTCTAAATAGACGCAGTTCGTCAGTAGAATGGGTTTTTTTTCCGTATGCACCATGACTTTGCCACCCATCTTCTATTAATCGTAATTTTCAGTTTGCATGCTTGTTCCTAGTGAAGATGGAGCAAAACTCAAAATGAAACCTGCGAGTTCGTTAACTCAGCGCATCACGTACCTGCCCACGAGGGCTCCTTTGACCCTGTGTTACTGCTGTCTCAGGATTTAGCATGAAAGTGCAGTGCTTGCTTTTGGAAATGCCCATTCATCAGGACAAAAGATTGCCGAGAATTTTTCAGCTCCTAGAAACAGAGTATTAAGAAAATCATAGAATCCCGGACTGGTTTGGGTTGGAAGGGACCTTAAAGCTCCTCCAGTCCCAACCCCTGCCACAGGCAGGGACACCTTCCACTAGAGCAGGCTGCTCTAAGCCCCGTCCAAGCTGGCCTTGAGCACTGCCAGGGATGGGGCAGCCACAGCTTCTCTGGGCACCCTGTGCCAGCGCTTCAGTGCCCTCACAGGGAAGAGCTTCTGCCTGAGAGCTCATCTCAGTCTCCCCTCTGGCAGGTTAAAGCCATTCCCCTTGGCCTGTCCCTACAGGCCCTTGTCCAAAGCCCCTCTGCAGGTTTCTTGTAGCCCCTTCACTTTAGGCACTGGGAGCTGCTCTAAGATCTCCCCTTGAGGAGCCTTCTCCTCTCCAGACTGGACAAACCCAGCTCTTTCAATGCTAAAAAACCCCAACAGTGTTTTATTTGCTTAGTGCTGAAATAAAGCCAGTGGCTGCTTTCCCAAGTTCCTAGCTGTTCAGACAGGCCCGATGAGGTCAAGATGTGTATAAACTAGCAAGAGAGCAAATTGGGGTTTCTCATTTCTCCCCAGGTTGGAATAGGTTCACTCCTCTGGGTGTTCCAGAAGTGTTGCTTCAGGAGCAGTTTGAGTAAAGGAAGTTGTTCGTGGCTTGGGCTTCTGCACTTGCTCTTTGCATAGAGGGCACTGTGAGCACTGCCCAGGCACAGTGCGGTGAGGAAATGAAACTGCTGCTTCAACTCCAAGCTGGCAGCAGCTCCTATGGTTTGGAGGTTTGGTTTGCAAAAGGGTCAGGTAGCTGTAGCAGAACTTCCCATTTTCACTCGTCGGGAATGGGGTGTTTTGACTTTGGCACTTTTTAGTGGCGTTGGGATTTGCTGGCTGCTCTGAACCTGTGTGTTTTGTGGAGTATGTATTGATGTGGAGTTGATAACTGTGTACTAAGTGGAATTTATTGCACACCTTTGACCAGCTCATCTGTGTTATGCCCAATCTCTCTCTATACATATTGGGCAACGGGTCTGGGAGATCATTAGGGGAAAAACTGTGAGGATGGTGAGGAGGGGAAGAAGAGAAGAAGAGATGGTCTTACCAGGGTCCAGGCCTTGCCTGCGCCTTCTAGGTGGTATGTCCTCAGACTCGCCACTGCCAAATTCCCTGTATCAGTAAGTACAGTGGCACAGAGCCTTAGGAAGAAGAGGGCTGAGAATGGTGCAGGTTGGGTAACGTGGAGGAAGGCCTGGGTTTTGCTTTTCCTGGGATTGAAACTGCCCTTTGCTGGTCTGATTAAGGAATCAGTTGTCTGCTGCTTTGGTGGATGGTGTGGAGTGAGAGCTTCTTTCTTACATCCATTTTTTTCCCCCAAAGAGCTGTGTTTCACAATGAGCAGTGTAATTTCGTGCTAGTGTCCAAGCGATGTGTCCTCCTCCCACTGTGCAGGATTAACATGTGTTGCGCGTGTCAGGGAGACATTCCCTCTGGAGCCTGGGGAGGGATTGATGAAGTTAGTGGCTTCTTTCCAGGTTTCGCTTCTCCCAAAGGAGCTTGTTATTTCTGGTGCCTTGAGTGTCCCAGGCAAAACAAAACAGATATATTTCAGGTGGAAGCAGGGGCTGGTTTAATGTTGAAGCACAGCTCTGGGAACAGTTTCCCAATCCAGTCCTTGTTGCTAAGGGGTCACCAAACGTGGCACTTTGGTCAGCAGATGTGGCTGAGAGTTTCCAGATCAGATAATTGAAATCTTGTCTTTGAAAAGGATGCAGATAAATGTGAGCAACTGTTGTCACGGTGCTCCGAGCATTTTGCTGTTGTCCAGGAAAAGAATTACTTGGAAAATATGGAAATCCTTAGAACTGCATAAAATTATTCAAATGACAGTAAAATATAAAGGGCAATCTACTATTTGAATATATGCCATGGAGATGTGTGTGAAAGGATGCCTTTTGACAAGGGAATCACAGTGAATTGATTTGCTTGTTAATACAATGTCAGGTGGGATGTAGCTCCCAAATTACACTAGAAAAGTGCTAGCAGCAGTTACTGAGGTAAATTCCAGGTCACTGAGAAGCTGGAAGGCAGTGTGGGTTTGGTGGGGAAGGCAGCCTGGTCCTAGCAGAGCCCTAGTGAAGGATGGAGGCCTCATGCTGGGGTTGCTTTGAAATTCCCTGGGAGCTGGCATCATGAAGGGATCACCAGCTGTGAGACACCAGAAGTAAGCTGTGATCCTTGCTGGGATGGATGCTCAGGCCTCAACTTGAGAAAATCTTGTTGCATGACTTTATCTTGGCTTCTTGCTGGGATGCATGGGCTACAAAAGGGCTGTGGCACATGGCTGCAGAGAGGGGAAGTGCCTTTTGGTAGGGCTGCTGTGGGCACACAGTGCTTGAGGGGGACCCTGATTGGCTTTTTCAGTCCAGTTGTGTATTGCTGTGGGGTCATAGAAGGGGGGCAGCAGACAAGGGAGACGTGCCTAACTGTGGAGGTGAGTTTGCACTGTTTTTTTGGGGTCAGCACTGTGGGGTCATTGCAGCTTCCACATGGTCTCTGCCTGCTCTGAAAGGGTGTGTGTGGCTCTGCTTTCAGTGTTCAAACTAAAGAAAACCTGAGCTTTAGACAGTATGATGCCTTTGAAAAAGTATCAGAAGGGCAGCTCATAGCAGTTCCTGGAGTTCTGAGTTGGGATAGAGATTGTGTGAGGACCAGGTGTTGGGGCTAAACATAGAGAGTTGTACGAAGGATGGATGTTGGACCCTTGTTATGACTCAGGTTTTGCAGTATTTTTACTGCTTTAGCTGAACTCTGGTATTTAGAGTATCGCTCAGTGTAACTGTTCTAGTGAGGTACAAACATCATATCCCGTGAGATGTATTCATTGTGGTATGTGGAATAAGAAGTACCATGCAGTTCTGGTGCTTCAAAAGGTGCTGAGGCTAAACTGTAAGTAAAAAACTAAGACTTGCAAACCACCAAGCCAGCTGCTCCTGCACAATTGCTAAAAACCGAAAGATGTCCATTGCCTTCCAGCTTGTCACCTGCACCTGTGAGCACATAGCCACATTCTGCTGTTCCTGTGCCTTTTTCACAGCTGTTTCACACAGCTCTTTACATGAGTAACTTGCCTTTTCGTGAGTTCAATGTGTAACTTCAAACTAATGAGCTAGTCTAATGGAAAAACTGCTTTAAAAGATAAAAGTATGAGCTGTGTGATTGTGGGGGGTTTAGGTATGTCTGGTCAAGTATTGGCAGTAAGGATGCTGTACTGCTGTGTGCTTCTGCAGGGCTTTGCAGTCATCTTGATCATTTTAGCAAAGCTTTTTAAAGCAAGTATTAAGTGAGTAAAGTAAGCGTCACCAACATGGGGAGGCCTGAAAGAGTCTGAAGGCTGAGGTGGTTCATGTGAGGAGTAGAGAGTGGAGCACCAAGCACTGGCTGCAGCTGGATGGCTCTGCCCATGTGCAGGCAGCCCTTCCACTTGAGCAGCCATCTGTGGGAGAGCTTGATTATAGCTTTGCTGCAAGAGAGAACAGAGACTTTGGACTAACTCTTGAGTAAGCAGGGAAAAGGTATGTCTTTACCTTAGTTGTGTGTGGTGTGGGGGTTATTTCCTCTAGGTTTCCAAAAGACCTTGAGTGGGAGGCTAGAGCAGTTTGTGCCATGCAAAAATCCCCATCAGCAGCAGGGCTACTCCCCTGGGGTCCCTTTGCTGCTCATGACCAGCAGATTAGGACATGATCTTGTTTCAGTAGTTGCTGGTGAACATGTCTTCCACAAATATCTAATCCATTTCTAAACCCATCTGCACTTCTTAGTCTTTGCAGTATCCTGTGGCAATGAGGCGCACAGTTGAAGTTTGCTTTAGGTGAGGAGAGTTGCCATGTGTTTGTTTTAAACCTCCTGCATGCTAATGAGGAGACAGGTGGAGAAATCAGCACGTTTTACCTCTTGTCTCTGTTCTGAATATTCTGCGCCTGCACAAATGGCAGTGGGAGTGCAGCCCAGCTGTGGGTATTTCCACTCTGGTAATTTAGAGCAGTTGTGGTTGTTTTGCATATCATGGGGATAGTTTAATAGCAGAAGTTTTGTATCTTCTAAAAGGCCATGAGAGATGTCATGCCCTGCACAGAGATTGTTTTTTGTTACGGGGTCAGTCAACAGTTGCTGGGCACATGGGTTATGTTTCCATCACCTGAGAGCAAAGGTACGGGGAAAAAGTTGCTTTTCCCTCACTGTGCAGGTTTTGGAAAGGGTTAACTTCAAGGTAGTACTGGCTGGATATTGCTTCAGGCTTTGTCTTAGAATGAGGAAGACTTTTAATGCTTTAATGAATACGTTGCATGCTTCAGCTGATGCGGTTTAGTCTTTCTTCTCTGACTGCGCTTAGTTAAATCAGAATACAGCAAGAGAAGGAAAATCTAAGCAGGAAATAAAGCAGTGAAAAATTCAAGCTGCCTCCAGAGAGATCTGTTAAGAGAAGTGTTACCAAAGGGGAACTGTTTCTTGCTGGCCTCACCCTTACTTTTGAGGAAGAACGTCTCTACTGAGCCTCTTTAGCTGCTTGAAATGGGTTCCTTGGAGTGAAGCGTCTCTTGTGGTCTAGTTGGGTTTTAATGCATCCTTTGCTGGGAAGGACTTGCCAGCTTGTGTTGTAATTCTCAGAAAATGAGTGAAGCTTGCTAAGCTCATTAGGGTGCCCATCACCATTTGTGGTCACTGCTGCAAAGGGCTCCTGCTCCAGCCACAGCCAGTTACAGAGAATTTTTTGTCTTGCGAGCATCTCATTCCTCAGGGTCATTCTCTGCTGCTGCCTCCCAGCACCTCCCGTGCACCACCTGCAGTAGGGGCTTTGTGCAAAGTGGTTGAATGCTTTTTGTCACGGCTTCTCTGCAGCAGTTTGCTGGGAATTTCAGAAACACAGCAGATGTCTGTTGTCCTGTCTTGGGATGATGGCAGTGGCTGTCTCCAGAACAGAAGGCCACAAGTTCTCTTGATTTGAAACCATACTGTGTTGCCACTGTGACTGCAGGCAAAAGATGATAATGAGATCCTAAAGACTTTATTAACAGCATGTTCCCTTTTATATGCTTCCTTAGTTCTTAAATAATTGGTACTGGGATAGGAGAGAGCTGCCAGGAGGAGAGTGGTGCTAAGTCTGTGTGACCTCCTAGGCCAGCAGTGGAGGGCTCCTGAAGTCTCAGCAAAAGCCATCAGGAAAGGGTCACATGAAAATCAGGACTTCAGCCCTTTCCCCTTGCTTGTTCCACACTTTTTGGGGAAGTAAAGCTTGTATTTGTTTGGAAAGGGCTCTTCTGGGCTACCTCCATCAGCTGTGGGTTTTCTTGCAGGTGCCAAAAACAGTCGGGCCTCTTTGCTCCCTGATTGCGTGAATGGATCAGGACTAGATCCTAAATCTGCATCCTAGAAACTTAGGGCAAGAATAGCTCAAACTGTTGAGGAGGGGAGGGAGAAGCCAGGTTCATCATTTGCGATGCCTCTTGAGAAGGAAAGCAAGTGTCTGAACTGCTGCCTCAGGATATACTGATGGTACCTGGGTCTGAGAGCAGATGGCAGCGAGCAGAAGAGCATTAAAAGATGATACTGATGAATCACCTGACAAAAGCTCTTAGTTTTTTTTCTTGTGCCCGTTGTCCTTCAAGACCTCAGCTCCTTTACTTCCACCGTCCCTTCTGAGGAGGCTCAATGTTGCTCAGGTTGCATTGTGGACACCCAGGTCTCGCAAATGAAACTGCTGTTGCTACTAACACTGGAAATGCAGAGAGCACTGAACAGAGCACTGAAAATGCTGCCATAACTGTCAGCCATGTGATTTCAGATACTCGAGAGTGTAGTAGTAGTATGTAAAAGGAGAAGAATATCAAACTGGCCTAGTTCTGCTGATTAGAACTTGTTTAAATATGGCATGTGTACAGCCTGTTCTTCAGTAGGCTGATACCAGCTGGGAAGCTAGACTATTTTCTAAGTTTATCTGCTTTCTTATCACCCTATTGGTAGCAAGATCTGAATTCATGGCTCCATTTGACCTAAGGTTTAAGTATAAGGGTAAGTTCAGGGGATGGCATGTGAGCTCCTGCCTGGCACTGGGCTATAAGGTATCTGTGTTCTCTGCACGGCGAGTTATTGCGCCTTTTTATTTTACTTATAGGTGGACTCTGATCTAATGTTGCCAATTCCCTTTATCTCCGATTGTAAAATACCTTCTTTCTAGAAACGTGGGTGCATTTCTGCACACCAGCGCAAAGAGCAAAACCGAGCAGAATCATTTGGGAAATTAGTTCTCCATATACAGTGTGATTTCTCCTAAATTCCTGGCTTTTCTTTGTATCTTTAGGAAGGGAGAAACTGCTTCAAGCTCTGCATCTTTTGTGTGTGGACAGACCTTAGAATAGAACCTACTGATAATAGCTGAGATGGCAGAAAATGACAGAGAAGCCCATTGCATGCTTATTGCTGCCTTTCTCTGTTTTCAGAGAGACTGTTCAGTTCCTCTGTTGGATTTGGCTGGTTTGTTCCCAGGACTCTGCATCACTGAACCTGGTGTCTGAAAAGAGCTTTACCTGGGTAAAGCTGGTCTGGCGGTATGAAAGTCTTTGGGAGAAGCAGAGAACATTCCCTGACTAATTTATCTGTAGGGGGTATTTTCTTGCCACTCTACCATCCTTTTATGCATGACTTAGCTTCCCAGCCGACTAAAGTCTTTGAAGTTCGATTGCAAATAGCTCTTCAGCTATCCCTTCCCCCATCTAATACAGGGAAACCAGAGCAACCATTCCTGTGGAAAGATCCTGTCATGTTACATGGCTCCCCAATGTTAACACCCCTCTCTTTTCCTCCTTCCTTTTCCCTACCTCCTCCTCCCCCCCCATAAAAAAGCCCTTTTTTTCTCCCTTAATAAGATCTACTTAAGACCTGAGGGAAAAGGCCATGGTTCCATGAGATGGTAAATCCAATTTTAGGGTGTTTCATATGTAATGAAAACCACTGTGGCCGCATGAGGCAGCCCCTGAATTGGCACACATTCATCCTGCCAGTTCGGATTTGTTCACATAATGCAGGAGAGGCGACTGTCCAGGCCAGCTTCACATCAGGGCACACACAGGCTGCCCAGGCAGCCCTGAACTCGGAATGGGGGCCACTGTGTCTCCGTCTCTTACTCTCACTATACTTTATGATCTGCCCAGTTGTACGTTCACGTTTATCTCTGCTCAAGCTTGTGCATTTGGGGGGGGTCTGGAAGTTTCCAGTCTCAGCACTGATGTATATGGACCCGAAGGATGTTATGTGAGCCTGCACTCTTCCTAGAGCTGTCCCTGCAGACACCAGAGTCTCTTGTACACGCAGGTAGCCCAAGGGTGACGTTTGGCTTCTCCAGTTATCACTTTTTCGGTGATCTTTCCAGGAAGCTTCCAGTTCAGAGCCTCTTTTCTCTCTTGGAAGGGAGAAAGATCTGAAGTAAACCACTTGTGGGAGGTAATGCACTTGTTAACAGAGCAAACCCCTCAACGTGTTGTTGCCCTCTTTGCCACTTCATCTCTCCAGGCTTTGTGCTAAGGCAAATCTGGCAGTTGTTTCCCCACTGGCTTGATTTAGGGCTCTGAGGCTTGCTGTCCTAGGAAGCTTGTGCAGTGGGCTCTTGAAAGTCATGTTGAAAACTGAAGTATGGTGCTTTTTTGCCAAGAGAATGCATTTTTGAAAGTACTAAATACTGGTTGAGTCTTTTCCCTGTGATCACAGTTCTCAGGTTGTCTTGTTTCTGGATCAGTGAAGATCTGGTTACCTTGGACCACTATCGCACTGCATTTGCTTCCCATCTCTGTCCTCTTTGCTTTACTTAGTTGTTCTTCCCTGAGTTGCTTGCTAAATAAGTTTTTAACTGGATGCATATGAGGGCCTGCAGGAACTTGGCGGTGCAAATTTGCCAGAGCCTGGGATAGGCTTCTTTAGTACTTCTGCCCATTGTGAAGGAGTCATTTTAGCTCATTTTGTCATCTTGATTCACTAGATTTTCTAATGATGGCTTGGACCATCGGGCAGCTTTCCAGCTCTCCTCCTGTCCTGAAAACAGTGTTTCTAGTGCCAGGAAACGCTGCAAGTGAGTGAAGAGACCTTTTCCCTTTGTAAACTTCCCCCTCTCAAGAACCCATCCTGCTGTGCACTGAAATCCCAGGTGAGCTCCTACTCACATCCTTCTAAATCCCAACTTGCGGCATCTCCTCATGCGCAGGACCATCTAATCAGGCAGCACATTGTTGGACACAAGCACAGTGATGGGATTTCCTCACCCCTGTCCTGAGACTGATGGGGGATTCTTCCTCTCTCCTCCTGTGGTTTGAGGTATTGACTTAAAGTTGGCATTAGAAGAAAAGAAGAAAGTGGCATAAGTTAGGCTGGTGTTTGCAGTGCTGTATGTTTACAGTGAGCCCTTGAATATTATTTGCACTTGTTCTACTTGTTGTGCAGCCCTGTAGGTGTGGAGAGAATTGTTTGTGCCAAAGAAGTGCTGCAGAGAAGTACCAGACCAAAACACAAGCTGGGCTGACAGTGTATGTGTCAGGTAGGGTACTGTCATCTTACAGAGCTTGCAGTCTTTTTCAAGCAGTGAAAGATACTTTAGGAGTCAATAATATAAGAAACCAAAACACCCAAGTAATGCCTCTCCTGTGAGAAATCCCTGCTCCATTGCAGCCTTCTTGGTGTCCCTTTTTGAGGGACACAGGAGTGAATCTGTTGCCCTGTTATATCTGTGTTCTGCTCTGCCTTGTTTGCAACCTTTGCCTGCGAGTTAGATTTACAAAGTGCTGTATAAATATAGAGCTATATTAAACAATGTTGCAGTCCTCTGTTCTTGAGATAGAAGTACATGTTGCTGAAGATATTTATAATCACTGATCTGTAATATGTTAATCATTCCATTTGCCTGTTACTGACAATGAGCTGGGCATTTTATTACAGTGCAGATACACCTGAAAGCTGTCTTTATCCCAGTTAAAAGCTGCTGTGATTGCAGTTGTGTGCTCTGACAGCGGCAGGATGACGGGATGCTCTCTTGCTGCCCAGAGGAGTTGGAAAGGTGTGACTAACCACGGGGGTGTCCGGGGAGGAGGCAATAAACAAACTTCAGCATAGATCCAGGCAGCAGTGGTGGTGTTTTGGCCACCATGTGCACTGGTAATGGCACAGTTATCTGAACAGGCTTGAGAGCTCACCTGGGAAGGTGCAGGCAGCGGTTTGTTGTGTATGTGGTTTGTCTGCTGCTGTAGCTACACTGCTGGCAAACCACCTATGCTCTGCCTTCTCATACTCCACTTCTGCCACACCAGCAACGTCCCACCCTTGTGTGTGTGTTCTTTCAGAGGGAAAGCTATAATTATAGCAAAGTGAATGTATTTGTATGTATTGTAAATATGATGCTGAGTTTGTTTGTTCACGCCTGACACCAGGAGGTGTGGGTGCTTAGCACAGTCCCTCTGCCATGTCATCCTGCTTGAATGTTGCCCTCCCAGCAAGCAAAGAGGCAGTTTGGACACATGGCTCTTCTTTACGTGCTTTGCCATGGAACCTGGAAGCTCTTCTGTAGCTAAAGGCAGATTTAAAAATGAACAAAATAGTATTCTCCGAAGCCCTTGCTGTAGGTTTTGGGGACAGCAAGAGGTATTCACTCTTAGTGAAGTGAATGGTGGGGTTTTCTGGCCCTAACTTGAATGGGTTTGTGTTTTTTTTAAAGGAGTTTTCAGTTGAAATTGTGTCACTGAGGAAGAATTGCGGGTGACTGGTTGGTATCCTCAGGATCCCTGTCTGTTCTGCAAGGTGTAAGAAACATGGCAGGTTTGAAATGTCTCGTTCTTTTTAATGTGCTCTGTAGAAGGAGTCTGTGAAGAGAGAGGTGTGTGTTAGAGAGCATGGACTCTTTTCACCCTGAGATCACAGCACATCATTCTGGGGCCATTTTCCTTGTCAAATACAGCATGGTGAGGAGAGGCAGCCAGAGCCAGGGAAGTTGAAGGGACCTCAAGTCTGTTCTTGACCCTCTGCAATGTGGTGTGCAACCCTGTTGGGTCAGTTGCCCTCCTCCCCTTGGCTCTGAAGGCTTTTCTTTCCCTACCTCTTTGTAAAGATAAAAGGTGAAACTTGTTCACTTGTGGAATTTTTAGACCTGGGTGGACTTAATCCAAAACCAAGTGGTGGCTGTTTGACCAGTTTTGTCTGAGAGTCACTTCGGATTTTAGTTCCAGCTTTGTGGAAAAGCTGCTTCTTGACATCTTAAATGGTAAAGATTTTCTGTGTTTAAATATGGAGTTTTTTAAGGTTTAGGGCTTAAAGAGTGAATTCTTTTGTCGTTTCCTTTCTGTGAGTGCAAGTTGCAGCAGGCTGAAAGGTTTGCTACTTCTTGCGAGCATGGGATGCTTCACTTCATTACAGCTAATGACCTTGCATTGTGCTGAATGCCATTGATCCTGCATGTCATTATTTTGATGCACCAGAGCTCAGCCAGGCTATGTCAGAGCAGTTGCTATGTTCAGTGATAGAAGTTCCCAACCTCAAATATAAGTAACATGGTACCCAGCCAAATATTTAAGTGAAATGAGCTGTAAGCTGTTGGTATTCAAAATGCATTCTGAAATTCTGAGTAAATTCTTTCTCAGATGGCCTTTATAAAAGGAAATGAAAGCATGTGAAGCTCCTCTGCATGTAGGAAAGGTACTGAACAGCACCTACGATGAAGCTCCCAACTGCTGCCGCAGTGTCACTGCTCCTCTGGGAACAGCCTCTTCACATCTGGAAACTGCCAGTTCTGCATGCAAATATTAGGATGTAGTTTCTTTTTTCTGCAGGTATGAACATTTGCTTGCTAAATACTGGGTATTGCTCTGAGATTAGACCGATACCCTGCATTCAGTGGCTCTCTACCCTATCATTATTCAGGCTGATGCAGGAGTGAGATCTTGGGATGTTCCCTTCACTTAAGATGATCTGCCTGTGCTAAAATGCACTGTACCAGTATTAAAGGTGGCATTTAGCGTTTTGGGTGAACAATGAATGAGGCCATTTATAACCAGTAACACTGATGTGAATCTCTCCCAACAAATTTGCATCATTAAAACACCTTTGGAAAAATGTGTCGTGCATATAATTAAATACCTGTTTTGCTAACTCTTGATTTAATTAAGGCAAAGTAAAGATGGCAGCACAGATTAATTTAGCTGGAAATGGCTTTTCTCTCAGTGGGCTGAAGGGAGGTTTTCTGGAAGCGTTGTACCAGGTGCCCTCAGAAGCAGGCAGGTGAACTCCAGGTCTGATTGACACAGGTTTTTGACAGTGATGGCAATGACATCCTCATAACAGTCCATATGCCTTACATCAGCTCGCTTTTTTCCCCTTGCACGAGCAAAGAGGGAGGCCAGCTAGAAGGCAGGGTTTTTTGGAGGACAGTGTAGCTGCTTTTCAGTTTTACCCTGAGAGGTATTTGGTAGCAACCACAGTAAATCCAGGTTCAGAAAGGTGAATGAAAAGAAATCCATATAACAGAAGATCTTTCGATGTCTCCCCTTGGTTTTTCCTTCTGTACCTTGATCCCTTTCACTCAGTTCATGCCCATGTTTCCCCTTACCTTAGATACGGCTTTCCTGTAACTGCTCATCCACTTTAAATATTCATTCCTCTTAACTTTCTTTAAAGACTCCCTTTTAGACCATCTTCTTTTAGTTTGACCTCTTTCCTAACCTTGGCTATTCTTTTTTCAACCCCTTTGCCTTTTTGATCCGTTTCTCCCTGCTGCTTCGTCTCTTTCCCTTTCCATCTTGCTGGGGATAAAACTGGAGCACAGACTGTTCACTGTAAAAGTACAGGTGAGTTGTCAGCCCGATATTACAGGAAGCAGAGAATCTGTTGTTGCTTCCTGGAGACACATCTGAGCACCAGAAGAATTACAATAATCTTTCATATGTGAATGATGCTACTTATTGCTTTAGCAGTTCTTAGTTCATCTTAAGTAAAAATAAATCACAGGCTGGTTTGGGTTGGAAGGGGCCTTAAAGCTCATCCAATTCCAACCCCCTGCCACAGGCAGGGACACCTTACCCTAAAGCAGATTGCTCCAAGCCCTGTCCAGCCTGGCCTTGAACACTGCCAGGGATGGGCAGTATATATGCAGCTATATATGCAAATATATGTAACTATAAATACATAGATGTAGGAAAAAGCATGCTGTGCACTACAGCATGGACTCCAGCTTGCCCTGCCGCCTCTCTGCAATTTCAAGATTGGCTTTTTCCAGCTGATCTTTCTTTCAAGAGGGAAAACCAACATCATTTGTCAGGCAGGATTCTTTGGTATTGAGACTGAGCAAAGGGCTGGTGTGGATGGGAATGGGCTCTGGGTGATAGGCAGGAGCACGCAGGTCTCCTGCAGCAGCACTGTCTGAGATGGGCTGCTCTGCGCTGGTGGTGCTGCAGGAGGGGAGAATCCTGCAGGGAGGACTGGGGATCTGGGGAGGATTTGTGGCTTGGAGCTCCCCATCATGCTGCCTAGTGTTGGTGCTCCACTGAGGCTTCATGGGATGACTTTCCTCTATACCCCATAAGATGAGGTGAATGCGAGTGTGAAGCTGATTTTTGTCTATCTTTGATAGCCTGAATAGCCTAATTTGCAATTGCGACCAGTGCTTTTAACAGTGCCTTTTGTGTTCACTGACTGAAAAACAGCATCTGTTCCACAGGAAGCTTGTTTACACCTGCCACAGTCCTCATCTTTGCTCTTCCTTTGCTCCTTTCACTGGAGCTGCAGCAGTTGAAACTGCAGAATGTCCTTTCATTCCCCAGCATCCTCGGCGTGGGACGTGACTGCAATAGAGCAGCTGGGGAGAGGATGCAGGGGGTGAGACCCGCTTAGAAACCTCAGCCAGATGTGTACAGCTCAAGGAGGAGATGATACAATTCAGCTTTGGAAAGACTCAAGTGCAGTGGGTTATTATTTCTACTTCTGTTTTTTTAACTGTTCATTTGGGGGTTTACAGAACAGCTCTTGGAATACCTCCCTGCACGTGCAGATGCAAGTCCTCTCTCTGTTACTGTTAGCCCTTGCTGCAGGGTTTGCCAGGCTTGTGCTTTCAGCCCTTCTGCAAATGCTTAAACAGTGGTCTCCTGAGGGGTTGGACATTTTCAGACCACTAAAACCATGGGTGGCTTTTTGGAGGTGACCCATGCAGTGCATGAGCCGGTGGGTTCATGCTGCAGCAGAAGAATGCGGGGAAGCCAGGGCGAGGGGAGGTGCTAGGACAGGAGGATTTGTGAGCTGCTGTTCAAGTGTTGTGCTCAGCCTGCTCTCTGGTGGTAGCTGCTGTAGCAGAGATGACCTTTGATAAAACGTGAAGCATTTGGTTTGATTTGGATACTCAGCTTCGTACAGGTACAGTTTAGAGTCGTCAGCTCATCTGCTCTTGCTTTTGTTCCCTTATCCCGTGCAAGATTCACCGGTTAAAAATAATATCACAGCAGCTGCAAAGCCAACAAAACTTGCTTCTTCCCAACAGCTCTCTCCAGTGCAGGTTCTCCAGTGTCTGATAAAGGCTGAGCTCTATAGCTCTTTTCTGTCAGAGTGGGGGGACTATTAGGAGTGCAGACAGAAGAGGCACCTGCTGGCACAAAACATGGAAGACATAAACAGCTTTGGGATCTTCAGTCAAATTTGGCTGAAAACAGCCAGCAGGATCCAAAACTCTTGCTAGGATTGAGATACAGAGAAGCACTTAAAGACCATTTGATTGTGATCTCTTACTGCCTCAGCTGGGCTGGAGCCTGCAGCATGCAGGACAGGCAGAAGAGCTCTGGTGGAGGTAGAGCATCAGTGCTGTGCTCTGATCTATGCTCGTGAATGTGGGGATTCTCCTTTAGATCAGCTGGTGGCAACATCCAAACTGTTCGTCTGGCTTTGTTGTGCGAAGCTGTTGTGAGGAAGGAAATGCTTCGTAAATCCTTCAAAGGATGCAAGCCAGCCATGCTTATAGAGAGCCTGGGAGAAACTGTTGTGATGAATGCTTCTCTTCAGTCCTGAAAATAGCTGAGGGGTGTTTGCTGTCACGAGAGTGATGGGGTTTGACTGTTTTAGCTGGGAACAAAAGGAAGAATGGGAGAAATAGTTTCGGAGGCGGTTGTTGGGACCCTGTCCTGTGTTTGCTGACATCCCACTAGTAAAAGGTCAGTCCCATTCATGTTTCCTAGATAAACTGTCAGTGTGATGGATATGTCTTCCAGCACTATTTGGTTGCTGTATTTCTTATCAGGATTTGTTTTCATGATGCCTGAAGGATGGTACAGTCATATGTGTGGTTGTTTTGTGCTGGAGAAACCTTCAGGACTGAAGTGCCTGTAGGACACAGCATGCAGGTGTGACCATTTGCTGTTGAGGATGGGGGTTTTCTGTTGGACAAGACCTAATCAGGCAGCTTTGGGACTTCAGAACAAGCAGACACCTTCTGTTGTAATCCATTTTCCATCCCTTTGATGGTGGAGGTAGGGCGTTGTTCCAGCATTTTATATAACTCTCTATTTCTTGTTGCTAGTAAAGTATTCATTTTGCCCAAACCCATGATATATGCTGTGTCTTTGAATCCCAGTATTTATGACTGATGCTTAAAGGCAATTTAAGGAGATGTAGGGTTCTTTTTTTCCCATGTGAATTGCTGTGGTCTAGTCAAGACAACTTGTATCAGCAACCCCCTGGAAGCGTTGTCTTCCCACAATTAGGGGTTGAGTTGACAGCAAATGAGCCAGGGATTATCATTAAAGAAAAAAGGATAATTTGAGCATGGTAAAAACTAGGGAATAAGAACTCCTGGTGGAATGCACCTTGTCAGTATTGGGTGCAAAAAGGAGGTGATGTATCTTGCAGTGAAAGATCATGTGTATTTTGCTGAGAATGGGAGCAATTCCTCCTATTCCATTGGAGCTCAGAGTTTTTGTTCAGTTGGTACTGATGCTCTTTTGGAAAGCTTTTACCTCTCTGCTTTCTGAGGTCTGACATGGAAGAGAAAGGCTTCAATAGGCACCAGCTGCTCAGTGGGCCCTTTCTTTTCAGAGCATCGCTTGCTTTTCTCCATTCCCAATTAAAGTGTGTGTTAAACTTAGCTTTTGTTCGAAGCAGCCGGCGCTGTGGTATTCCATGTAAAAGGAATGTGCTCCTCACCTTTTCTTTCCCTTTTGCCGCAGGGTCAGCATTCTTCAGGGGAGGACATGGAAATCTCTGACGATGAGACCAACCCTGCACCCATCACCAGTGCAGAATGTGCCAAAACCATTGTGGTGAACTCCTCCGTCAGCAACACGGCTGTGATGGCCCCATCGATTCCTCCCATGCCACCACCAGGATTCCCTCCTCTTCCTCCTCCTCCTCCACCACCTCCACAGCCAGGCTTCCCGATGCCTCCGCCGCTGCCTCCGCCACCTCCACCTACTCACCCTGCTGTCACTGTCCCCCCCCCACCGCTCCCTGCCCCTCCTGGGGTCCCTCCACCTCATATCTTGCCTCCGCTTCCTCCATTCCATCCTGGCATGTTCCCTGTCATGCAAGTGGATATGATAAGTGTCTTGGGTAACCAGTGGGGTGGCATGCCGATGTCCTTCCAGATGCAAACTCAGATGCTGAGCCGCATGATGCAGGCACAGAACACATACCAGTATCCGCCTTTCATGACGGGTCGGATGCAGTTTGTGAACCTGCCACCCTACCGCCCTTTCTCCATGGGAGCAGCTCTTGGTCGTGGTCAGCAGTGGCCACCACTGCCCAAGTTTGACCCTTCGGTTCCACCACCGGGTTATGAGCCAAAGAAGGAAGATCCCCACAAAGCCACTGTGGATGGAGTCCTCTTGGTCATCGTGAAGGAACTGAAGGCTATCATGAAAAGGGACCTGAACCGGAAGATGGTTGAAGTGGTAGCGTTTCGGGCATTTGATGACTGGTGGGACAAGAAGGAACGTCTGGCAAAGGTAGGCTTGCACATACTCTCTGCTGGATCCCGAGGGGAGCTGTTCTTAGTGCTTGTGGCGCCTGCCTTGGGACAGTGTAACACTGTAGTATTAAACTTGGCATGTTTCCATGGTGTCACTCCATATATGCAGGCATTTCATGCTGCTTTGCCATCAGAACAAACACAAGTGGGAATTTAGTCCTTCCCAGTCATAGATGGAAGTACACCATTGCAGAGTTATCTCTCAACACATGTGGAGTCATAACTGCTCACCTATGAGTGAGCTGCTGCTCTGTCTCACACCATCCTGCTGATTGAATGTTGTCCCAAGGAAGAAATGTTTAGTTCTTGGTGTCATCCCTCTGCTTTGGGATGATCTTCTCATCCCCTCCAGCTTTGGGGCCACTTCAGGGAAGCCCTTTATCTGCAAGGAACTAAGCACAGGGTATGGGACACCATGTTCGTCTTTGGTGGCATGCTGCCCAAGCCAGTCTGCATGGCTGCTCGGTTCGTCTTGGCTGGATGCCTCCAGAATGGGGTTTGCAGGAAGAAATTTGTGCAATGGCTTCTCACATCTAAGAGGAAACTGAACTTCAGCTCCAAAAAACCTAAAGTCAGATGCAGCAGGAGTGTTTGAAACCACCAAGCTGCTGTTTTGTGTTGCCCACTCTGTGTGATGAGATCTGTGGGTATTTCCAGTTCTCTGCACTCCTCCCACCTCCCCAGTCCATGTATACAGCAGCAATTAACTGAAAAGCTGAATGCTGGCCAAATCCATGAGGAGTTCCAGGGATTAGTTAAGAAAACAGTTCTGCGTGAGTTGTCTGATCCTTTCTCAGCCAATTTAAAGTGTACCTCAGCCAGGAAACAGCTCTGTGACCTAATATGTGGTGAATTTGTCACTACCAAGAAACTGACACTATAGGAAGGTTCATGCAAACCTGAGAATGACTATTACAGTGAATTATTATAAATAAAACCCAAACAAACCAAATCTGCAGGTGCATTTTCTGTTTCAGATGCCAGTTTTCAGAGCAGTATCTCCATCACCTGCCAGTAGCAGTTTAACTCCAGTGCCTGGGGTTGCTCCTTGGCTTTCCATTACCATTCCTTTGGTAATGCTGCTGCTTAACAGCTGGCTTATGACAGTGTAATTTGTTCTGGCTTGGAGCCGGCTGGAGTGATGTGTGACAGGAACCAGGTCCCTCTCCTCGTGACTCGTGTTTGGATCTTCTGTCTCTCGCCGGCAAGTGTTTGCTGACCATTTTGAAGGAGGCCCCTGGATTTCCAGGGCAGGGAGGAAAACAGATCCAGCAAACAGTTGCAAAAGCAGTAACTGAAGTACCCAAGAAGTTGTTGTAAACCAGGTATGTGCAGTGGAGAAGCTAAAGCAAGCCTAGGCAAATCTTCAGCAGCTGCTTGGGCTCTTCATACACTGAACTGTGGATTTAGCATGTTCCTCCCTTCACCTGGAATCTGTAATCCACTTTGAGAAAGGAAGTTGACTGTACCACAGCAGCTTGCCACAGTCCTTGCCACAGGTTATGTTGGACGTGAGTAGTCTAATTGAACATATGAAATTACTGCATGGAAAACCACTTGTGCTTTCTGTCCAGGAGCAGAAATGCCGGAGCCATTGCTGCTTCAGGGCACTGCCTGGAAAACCCTCTGCCAGGCCATGTGCTACTGTCACATGCAGAATCTTGGAGCCTCCTTTCTGCTAGGGCTGGGCATCCCCTGACACTGGTGTGGGACAGGGTTCCTTCTCAGTGACAAGCTGACTCCTAAACTGAACTTACCTTCCTATTGCTAGTGTCTTTATGCACGTGTGAGGATGAGCCAGCTGGGCTCCTTGATGGCAGCTGTAGATCAGTTCCCCATGTATTTTGCCACCAAATTATTTTTCTAGAATAGACCAAGACCTCCAGGCACTGTTTGAGCAGAAATGACCCTCTAAAACAGGCCCTGCATCCCCATTTCTTCCTTCCTAACAGTTTTAATTGGAGCTTCTCGTATTTTTCCTTACTGATTGATGGTAGTGAAAGAAATGACGTTACTTTCAGAGGTTTGCAGTGTAAGTAAGACAACATATGTGCTTGTTTACATCTTTTTTTATTTTCTTTAGAAATAAATGAAGCGCATTTGTAGGGAGAGGTAACATCTTTTAATATCTCCTGTCCTTGGACCATCTAGCTGCAGTAGTCCTGTTATTTCATGGGAGTGATCAAAGCTCGTCTTGGAAGCACTTGAGCTCCAGTGTATGCCAGTTCCTACACTAGGTCCCTGTAGGGACACGGTAGATCTCCCTGACCTTCCGAGGCATGACAGCAGGAAGCCTTGTGGGTTTCTTTTTATCCCCTGAGTGCCCAACAATGTTCAAGTTTAATAGGACAGCAGATGCTATCTACTCAGTGCTGCCAGCAGCCCTGTGTTTTGGCTGCTGTATTCCATCAAAGGAATCAACTCAGGCAGCTGATTGACTACCAAGTGTCTTGCCATAGGTAAAAGATGGGAAAGCTCGAGGATAAAGCTGGAGTCCTAGGTCAAGCAGGATGAAAAACATACGTGGTGAAAGCTGCTAAGGAGCGTGTTGCTGGTGAAGGCAGCATGTACCACAGACTATGTCTGCCTGAGGAGATTTTCCCTGTTCCAAAATCTAGTGAGGGGTTTAAGTTTGAAAGCCTGAATAAGATACATTAAGCAGACTGCCAGGAATAACCTGCGATCTCTGGCATGAAGTGTAGCTGTTTGGATTCTTGATATTCCCACTAGTCTTGTCCCTTATTAGCAGGAGAGCTGACCTCATGCTTCTTTGATGATTACAGCCAGCTTTGGCAAATGAGCTCTGTTAATGTCTGTTAAACTGACTTTTAGATGTTGTTATGCTACTGGCTGATGGGAGTGAATGTTACCTCCGGTACCCTTTGCTCAAGAAGAGCATGGCATGCCACCGGGCATCATATTCTCCCCACCTCATCTGCCTCTTCACAGCAGTAGAGGTTTGAATTCCTGCTCTTCTTTCACACCTCAGGTCAGGTGAAAAGGGGTTTGATGTGGCTGAGCAGAGGTGATTTTCCTGTTTCTGAGGGCTGGAGCCTTCTGACAATTTTTGTGGACTTGTGCTGTGGTTGCCAGGTGAACACAGTGATGGGTGTGAGTTTTGACTCACTATATTGTGTCTTGTGCTGAGAGGAAGAAAGGTCTTCCCAACTAGAAGGTCTGAAGTTGCTTTCAGCTATGTGGGGTTAGCAAGTGAAGGTAGATAATACAGTGTTAGGCTGACTTGTCTGAAGCTGGTTATTTGCAAGAGGTATATGTATAGCTCTATTTCTCACATAGCTGTGACCAGACCAGATGGCCGCCTGCAGCATTTGGGATTAGTGGTGTATCCCAGCTCCTAAGCTTCCCTTCAGAGTTTAGGATCTTTGTACAGTAGCTGCTTTTTGGCACATGGTAGTTCATGCCTGGGTGGAGGAATGTGTTCCCTTGGGCTGAGTTCTGGGTTCATGTTTACACCTTTTCTTCCTCTTTCATCTCTCCTTTTTACGGCCTTTGCTTCCAGCACTGGATTCTGGCTGTTCAGAAAGTGATCACTGTGGTCTCCACAGCAGACACTTGAGAGACCTGAAGTGAGCCACGGGGGCTAAGGGGTCTCTTCATTTCCCTTGTCTGCTCCTTGCCAGTGTGGTGGCTCCAAATACAAGATCACTTAGTGTCCCCTGCTGAGCCACTGTTCTGGGAACCCCCACGATTTTACCTTAATCAATTTTAGTACTTTGTGCAGAGCAAATAATTTCTTAAAATGCAAAGGGGAGGAGGCTTCTCAGGAATGGAAAGGTCTTGTTATCAAGAAGAGCTCTTGCACCTTCTCCCTTTCAAGTGTGCGTGGCCACGTGGCGCATGTTCGGCTGCCCTTGCGTTCAGAGAAACTGATGGCAGGGCAAGGCAGTGACATTTCACCAACCTCAACTATAGATGGTTTCCAGCGTTTGTGTGCTTCCCAAAGCCTTTTCTACTTGAGTGTGCTTTCTCTGTTGCAGGCGTCTCTCACTCCAGTGAAGTCTGGAGGAGAACTGGAGGACAAGCCAAAGCCGAAGGATCGAATCGCATCTTGTCTTTTGGAGAACTGGAACAAAGGAGAAGGCCTGGGATACGAGGGAATTGGCTTGGGCATTGGGCTACGAGGGGCCATCCGGCTGCCGTCCTTCAAGGTAAAAGCAAAGATCTGTCTTCATTACGCTAATATTCCCTTCCAGCCTTATCTTTGCATCTACCACTTGTGCGCGCTGTCTGTAAAAGATCTCCCTGCTCCCCAAGGTAAATGAGGCATATAACTGTTTAGGACACAGCATTTCAGCATGATTGTAAAATACGCTTCTGCTTGTGGTGCTTTACACACTTACTGATTTGCTTAGAATGTTTTGCAGTTTGGCAGCTGAATCTCACCTGAAGTTTGGTTAAAAGTGTTCTCTGCCCATGTGAGTTCACAGAATCAGACCTGCAAGTACAGGGTCACGGAGTATTTGCATAAACAAGGAAAAGCATCTTAAAGTGTGGGCTAGGGGACAGTAGTGGCCTTCCCTGGAGCTAGGCTTTTGAATGCCCAGAAAGTGTGAGTGAAGGTTTGGGATGAGGGATTCTGCAGCCTTTATTTAGAATAAAACTTGCTTTGAGCTTCTTTAAGATGTCATAGGCTCTTTCTGTTCTGCTACATCTCAGACACATGGATTTGTCGAGAGAGTTTTCTCTGTCATCTTCAAAGTGTGTGGTGATGACATGCACCATGCTGATACCCAGAGTGTTTTGATGCAAATTGAGGGGGTAGAATTTCATTCACAGTGAAATTCTGCTTGGAAGCAAATAAAGGGATCAAGAGCTGGAGAAGTGTCCCTTGGTTTCTGGTGTAAGTCACCATTGCAAAGTAAAGCAGTAGCAATTTGCTTAAGAAGTTGATTTCTGCTGTTCCTAAACTTTTAGAAATGCTGATTGTGTCTTTTGTTCAGGTGAAAAGAAAGGAGCCACCTGAAGCTGCCTCAGCAGGAGATCAGAAGAGAATCCGGCCTTCCACTTCTGTCGATGATGAAGATGAAGGTTTGCAAAGCACATTTGTTTGAAACACAAGAGCAGATGCAAACCACATGCAAGCTGAATTCTTTTAAACTTCACAGCAGTGTGCTCACTTACAGTTAGACACAGAGTCAAGGATCTGAGCCAAACCCCTGCTTCTCACAAACCTCTCATCAGCTGTGCTCTGTCTCCTCTGGATTCAGTTATCTTAAATGCACTGGCGGGAAATTTAAGCCCTGCATTGTATGAATAACTCATAACCTAGTTTAGTTCTGGTGATGCAGAGCTGGTCACCCAGTAGAGGGAGCTCAGGTGAGTTCATGGAGAAAGCCCATGACACAGTTTGCCCTGTGTTTGATTCTGGGAACAACTCAAAAGTTCTTTGCCAGAAAAATCTGTTTGAGACTATTTTAACATTTTTTGCAGGTTAGAGTCAAGATAAAGCTTTTGAGTACCATTTGGTTTGCATTAAAAAGTAGATTCAAGTTACTTGTGCCATAAAGTTAATTCAGACTAACAACTGGTTTTGAAGCCAAAGTACAGAAACAGGTTTTTGTAAAGCACTTAATACAAAAAGGCATTAAGTTCAGCTTACTTGTCTGACCTCAGTCATGCCATGTCTCCTCACTGCTCTGCCTGTAGCTTGTCAGCTTTGGCCACCTGCATTTTGCCATCCTTGGCATTTCAGCACCCTGTACCCAGTCTTGCCTTCACACTGAAATCAGTAAGCCTCTGTACACCTGAGGACTCACACACCACATGGGAGCATTGCTCCTAGCTTTGATCTTCCCAGATAACAGATTTCTGTTATGTAGTCAATGCTTTTCCTCCATTACAAGCTATTTGATAGCAGTTTCCTCTTGTTTTTGCTCATCAGAGTCAGAGAGGGACAGAGATGCTTCTGATACAACATCTGATGTGTCAAAGAAGGATGCAGAAGCAGTGGGGCTGAGGCGGCGACCAGCAAGGCCACTGGAGCTTGACAGCGAGGGAGAAGAGGGAGATGAGACATCAGGGAAAGAGGAAGAGTCCTCTTCAGAGAAGGAAGAGGAGCAGGAAGAAGAGGGAAGCTTGGTGAAAGCAGCACCTGGCAAGGTGTGTTCATTTGTGATTGCAGTTCTGAATGCTGTCTGTTAATAAAGGGGGTTGGTAGATCCAGATGCCAAAGTTACTTCTTACCCACTAAGGTCTGTCCTGAGAGAACCTCAGTGATGTTATTCACTGTTCAGATTCTCTGATCAGCGTCCATGAGAGTCACGGGTGGTTATTACAGTGACAGCCAGGTCTCAGACACTGTTCATTGTTTGACAATGCTTTCTTGCAAAGGAGGAAGAGGAGGACGATGAGGAGGATGAAGACGATGATGAGGATGAAGATGATGATGGAGATGATGACGAGGATGAAGATGAGGAGGAGGAGGAGACAGGCATAGACACAAGTGACAAGGAGGAGGAGCAGGACTCCGAGGAGGGTAAGTGGTTCCAGTGGAAGCATCAGGCATAGCCTTTGGGTCACGTGTGGTTTCCCTTTGCACTTACGAGCAATTGTTTTTATTTATGCACCTTCTTTCACTGAAGGGTGATTTTCTACAAGATAATGCATACAGGTACTTTGAATTGCTGCCTGTGAGGCTTCCATGATGCCTCAGCCTGTGGGTCCCTTTGCAACAGCTCTCCACCCTCAGCCCAACTTGACAGAGGGGCAGAGACCTTAAAGCCAGCCGAGTTTGTGCTTTATGGACCGTGTGTGGCTGGGAAGAGAAGGGACCAGACTTCAAACTGGGTAATTTAGCTGCTAATAACTTTCCGTCCCCTAAGTTCCTGCTCTGGGAGATGGTAGGTTCCACATTTAAAGCTGTGTGCGAAGGCAGCAGAAAAGCTTAGTACAGTTCCAGTAGAGATGTAACCCACCAAGAGATACGTGTGAGCAAGGTGCCAGGCCGCACTGCCTTTGCCTTTCCACACATGGAACTGCATGTTGTCTAGTGGTTGTTGTGAGCATCCAAATACATAGTTTGTAAGTCTCTGCAAAACTAAATAAATTGGGAGGTGAGTCCTTCAAACCCACACGCTGTTACTGATGTTGTTTCCACGCTATTACAGTTTGGAAGTGATATTTGCTCCTGTAGTAGACCCTGGTTGTTTAATGAAGTCAGAAAGCAGAACTAACGGTACTCTGTTCTTGTTGTAGATGTGGCAAGTCCCTCATCTTCCAAGGCTGAAGTTGAATCATCCGATGAAAGTGAGGACTCCTCTGAATTTGAGTCAAGTTCAGACTCAGATGATGAAGATGAGGATGATGAAGATGAGGAGGAGGAGGAAGAGGAAGAAGAGGTGGCTGAAGAGCAAGACAGAGAAGCCATGGTTGCTGAGACAGAGCATGAACCTGCTGGTCATGAGCTTCCTGATGATGAGAGGGAGACTATTTTGGAGCTGTATCCTGTGGATGACTACATGGATGCAACAGGCTTGGGACTTGCAGAGCCAGCTTTGACGGTGAAAGATGAAGGCATGGAAGAAATCAAAGCTGGGGAAGGTGAATGTGGTGAAGTCCCAGAGGCATCTATTGCTGCTGAAACACTGAAACACTTGGTTATGGAAAGAGACCAGGAGACAAAACTTGCTCTGTCTCCCATCTGTAGGCCAGGTATGTCTTTTCGTGTCATTCAGTGTTTGTTGTACATATTCCCAAGTACAGTATTCTCACAGAATCCATTATGTATGGGTTTGTATTTCCCTTCTCTTTCTTCATCCAGTCTTAGCTCTAGGCTAGGGTTTATCTGTACAGGGAAAGAGGTCTGTGCTGAACTTTCCTTCCTAGTAAGGAGTATTACACGAGTCATCAGCTACTAAAAATACTGTGGTTATTGTATCCAGAATCTTACCCTAAGCCAGTTTAGTTACTGTCCTACAGGAACTGAACAGTTGTCATCATCTGAGGGTGACTGATTGGGTGGTGTGGTGGCTGAAGCTCAAGATAGAGAAGCCATGGCTGCTGAAACAGAGCTGGAATCTGCTTAACGAACCACTACTGGCTCTTTTTGTGTTTAATACTGAAGCAGTGTGTGACTGGGAGGCTATATGGGGCAGCTGAGTGGAGTCTCGATGTTATATCTGGTTCCTAATACTATTATTTGTGTTGGTTTCTTTTTACTTAGTCCTTTCGAGTGATACTCCCTTGGTTTTCTGGGAGAAGGAAGTTGTCTTCATTCAGTGCAGAGTTGTATTTAACCCACAGAAATTAGAAACTGGAACAGGAGTGAGATGCATAAAGTTTGTCAAATTCCGCAGCTAGGGGGGAATGAAAAAGTGAGAAACTGGAGCCGACAGGGAGAGCACCTGGAATGTGGCCTTCAGTGTGAGCCTTGGCAGGAGTATTGTGTGCAGTTCTGGTGTCCTCAACATAAAAAGGACATGGAAGTGTTAGAACAAGTCCAGAGGAGGGCCACGAGGATGATCAGGGGACTGGAGCACCTCTCGTATGAAGATAGGCTGAGAAAATTGGGGCTGTTTAGCCTGGAGAAGAGAAGGCTGCGTGGAGACCTCATAGCAGCCTTCCAATACCTGAAGGGGGCCTATAGGGATGCTGGGGAGGGACTCTTCATTAGGGACTGTGGTGAGAGGACAAGGGGTAACGGGTTCAAACTTAAACAGGGGAGGTTTAGATTGGATCTGAGGAAGAAATTCTTTACTGTGAGGGTGGTGGGGCCCTGGAATGGGTTGCCCAGGGAAGTTGTGAATGCTTCATCCCTGGAGGCGTTCAAGGGGAGGATGGACATAGCCTTGGATGGCATGGTTTAGTGGGAGGTGTCCCTGCCCATGGCAGGGGGGTTGGAACTCGATGATCTTGAGGTCCTTTCCAGCCCTTACTATTCTGTGATTCTGTGTGATTCTGTGACTGGTGGCTGAGGATTGCGGGGACAGTGTTTTGCCTCTTGGAGAGCTGGAAATCCAGTCCCTGCACAGGCTGTCACTCCTTGGCTGCCTGAAAATCTGAAAGCCATGAAGAGGCAAAATGTTAAACTGGGCAGGGCAGAGAACCTTCTTGCACAGATCCTTTCTGGAACAGGTCAGTGTGCAGAAAGGACATAAATTAATGTATTTGGGCACCAGCTCTTGTGGAATGAGCTTTACAAGGCAGCTGTGGGAACAAGCTCTTAACTACAGCATTCTTCTGGTGCAGCCCAGCCTGATTGTACAGGAGTTGCAGGGACTGGACCCTTCTCTGGTTCAGCGCAAGTGGGGAACACTTCTCTTCCAACTATCCAGGCATTTTCACCTCCTTTTGCTCTCGCACTTGAAAATGTTATTTTGAGCTGCCTAATAAGATTCACTGCTGATTCCTTTTGGACCTGGCCCTAAATGGGTAAATAAACTCCAGACAAATGAGCTTGCTGCAGAGAGAGCAGCATATAAATTGCCTCATTGATACCGTCTGAGTGTTTCCTCATTCATTACAAGGGCTTCCCATTCCCTTCATATGTTGTTCGAAAGTGTTATGCTCCTCCCTTCACTGCTCCCTCCTTGGAGAGCTCAGGGTTCTTCATGGCCTTGCAATTAGTTTTCCTTCCCACATTAGAAAAGCTGATAGCTTGGGGCTCTGACAGCTGTTCTCCAAAGTCCTCACCCCACAATCCACTAAATCTTTTATGTCTGTACAAAAGGTGGGCAGGGGTTTTGAAAGCAGAAAACCTTCGTTCTGGCATGTGTTGTAGTTAATCCTCAAATTAATAGTGTGGGGTTTTTATGGTCCATTAGGAATGTCTGTGGTAGTGCTTAATTACTCCACACTGCGTGCCTCCAAAAGGTAAAGCATTGGGAGTTTTTAAAGCCTCCCAGTGGAATTGAGCTGATTTGTAATTGTGGCATCTTAAACATGCCTTTGTGGCAAGTGACAAGAAACTGAATAGAAACAAAGTTCCCAATTTGCTTTTCTTTTTCCCCTTTTAGAGGAAGAGT
Source organism: Amazona ochrocephala (assembly GCA_039720435.1). Taxonomy (NCBI): domain Eukaryota; kingdom Metazoa; phylum Chordata; class Aves; order Psittaciformes; family Psittacidae; genus Amazona; species Amazona ochrocephala. Next base: position 12,835,058 of record CM077891.1, read on the forward strand.
CTGAACCTGCTACCATGCTGGAGCCAGAGGTGCAGGAAGGTCCAAAGCCTGACTCTCAAGATGAGGAGGCAGTGCCCTGTCTCTCAGCTCCAGTGGGAGTCTTTGGAGAACCTCTGCCCAATAAAAGCAGCTTCTTTAGCAAGTCTGACGACAGCAGCTTAGAAGCTCGTGTTAAAACAAAACTGCCCTCTGCAACGGACGAAGATGACGGGCTGCCTCGCACACCTGGGCTGGAGGTGATGATCCATTCGGAGACTGATGCTCTTTTGCTTCCAGCCCACAAAGTGCCATCCTCCGTGCTTCCCTTACCATCCACTCCTGGTAAGGAAGAACCTTTAGTCCCTCCAGAAAAGTTCCCCGAACACTTAATGGTGACCAAAACGTCCATGGAAGAGGAGATTCCAAGGACTCCTGGGCGGGACATTTTGGTCAAGTCTTCACACCCCTTTGCGAAGTCGCAGAGCACGGACACTGTTCCAGCCACGCCAGGAAGCGATGCTCCCCTTACAGGAAGCAGTTTGACCCTCAGTTCCCCTCAAGTCCCAGGGAGCCCCTTTTCCTACCCATCGCAATCGCCTGGCATCAGCAGTGGCATTCCTCGGACTCCTGGGAGAGATTTCAGTTTCACACCTACTTTCCCAGAGGCTGGTGCTACCATTTCTTGCCTTCTGTCTGGCAAGAAACAGTCAGAGGATGACGCAGATGAGAAACCCTTTAAAGAGCCTCTTGGTGCTTCCCTTACGATCAGCATGAACAGTGTTCCTTCCCCTATTCCCTTCGCCAGCCCCCCACAAGCAGATTTCCACATGGACATGGGTTTGCCACCTGATGAGCCAATACCTGTAGCAGTCCTGCCATGCATGCATGGAGATGGAAGAATGCCCATTGAGGAATGCAAGGCAGAAGTAAAAGCTGTTTTGCTCTCGTCAGAAGTACCCCCTGGTGCTTCTGTTCTTCCTCCCCCACCACCTCCTTCTGTCCTTCCCAAAAGGAGGCCAGGCCGACCAAAGCGGTCACCACCTTCTGTCCTCTCCTTGGATATGTACTCCGTCAAAACCATAGAACCTCCTCCTATGCCAGTGGCCTTGGTGGAAAGTGCTGTGGGCAAAGAGCTGCTGAGTGGACATCCTGATGCTTTCTATGGACTAAAAGACCCTGAAGCTGTCACCCTGGACTTCAGGAATGACAGTTTCCATGAGAAAATTGCAGCTGAGACAGTTGCAGAGAAACTGCCATTTAAGGAACTGGAGAACCAGTGGAATGAAGACTTCAAGGAGGAAGAAGCTCATGGAAAACCTAAAAGACAGTGGCGAAGGCAGAAAAAGTCACCTGAGCACCTCCCAGCGATTCCTTCCCCTGAGTATTCCCCACCCCGGCCTCAGTTCAGGCCACGCTCTGAGTTTGAGGAGATGACCATTTTGTATGATATTTGGAATGGAGGCATAGATGAGGAAGATATCAAATTCATGTGTATCACATATGACCGCTTGTTACAGCAGGACAATGGTATGGACTGGCTCAATGACACCCTGTGGGTATTCCATCCTTATATCCTTTCTCGCTGGCGCTCTGCATTACGCAGCATGTGTAAGATGCACTAGATGGTCGCTGTGTAGTCCTTACAATGCAAAATACTAAGTTGGGTGGGAAAAAGCATTTGCTCACTCAAATAGGAATCGCTTGCATCAGCAGGGAATTTTAGACTGCTTTATTCCCTGAAGCTGCAATGCAAAAATACTGCAGAAGTGGCTGTTCCTGCTGCATTTCAGTCTAGGACTGCAGGGAGAATCTGTATGCCTCTCTTCTGGGGAGGCTTTCTTGCTAGTTTGAGAAGCTTCTGTCTGCATTGAAACCAGACTTTCTTTTTCAGCTTGCCTGTGGAATTTCGAGTCTGCACATACAGGACTTTAACTTGGGGCTAAAACTGGCTGTAAAAATAATCTCACCATCTGTGCCCAAAATGAGGAGCTGTGGCACTAGCAGCTTTAACTCTTTTTGAGTTTGAAATACTAATAAGAGCACTGGTTTCACAGCAGCACATCAGGGACAGACACAGCCCTGGGCTAGGTGGGGAATGTACTGGGGCTGCTGCAGCAAGTATGTGGAACCCTGACTGGTGCTAATGAGGCAGGATCTGGCCCCGTCTCCTCCCTCCCTGCCCATCATCTGGTGATCAGCAGCGTAAGCTATAGCTTTGAATCTTTGGGAGCATTTTTGGGATGCAAAAGCTGTCTCAGAACAAGGTTCTGCATGTGTACAGCCAACAGTAGAGATGTCCAGTGCCTAAAAGGCTGTTCTTACAATCTAGGAGCTAGTAATGTTTATAATCTAGGAACCTAGTAATGTTTTTAGGAAGGATATACAGGTTTATATGTTAAAGAAGACAAATGCACCACCTTGTGTGTTGCTGGAGATTGTGTGGAGTTAAAATATCTCATCTCTTACCTCCTGCAAGGCACAAGACTTGATCTTAAAGGTCTTTTCCAGACTACTTGACTCTGATTCTACGAAAAGCCCAAACCACTCAGAAGTGTCAGTGATACGATACTAGCACTAAAAAGCCTCTCAAAGGGCAACATGAAAGATTTAATTTATACTTTTCTATCTTTCTACCAGTGTAATAGCCTTGCAGTAGATTTATTTAATTGTCTAAAGCAAGCATTTTTAAAGGATGATGAAAAATGTCATCCCTGGTAATTCTCAGCCTGTGTCTGCCCCAGCTCTGGTTTTCTGATGTTCAGGGTATGTTATGACTCACAGGGAGCTTTTTTGTGTAGAGCTCAGTTGTCACAGGGTTCATGGCTGTGTTTTTGGGGTTAGCTGCCACTGTCCTTCCAGAAGCCAAAGACCTTCTGCCTGCTCAGTGCAGTGGCTCTTTGCCAGGCCAGCTGCAGGTTTCCTTGACTGATAGGTCAGTGGGGTTTGAAACATCTGCTCAGGGGCTTACCCTTCCCAACAGGTCTGAAGGAGATGATGTGCTAAGGCTGGTGAGAGCAGCATCTCTCTGCCTGCCCTTTGGGCTGAGGAGCATCTGTTCTTAGTCAGTGGGGGTGATTGCTGCTGTGAGATCAGTGAAGTGTCTTCAGGGCTTGGGGTTTCTGGAGGTAGAACAAAAGCATGTCACTCAGAACAGAGAAGATGGTACATCCAGATGGCTGGGCAGCTGCTGTCTGTGTACATAACGGGTGCTGTGGGGAAATCCTTTCTCCAACAGGTTTCTCTTGACAGCTTAACCTTTTTGAGTTTAAATTTTCATTATCTCTTTGCTTTAGTTTCCCAAATCACACAGCTAAGAAGGAAAGACAGTTCTTGGTTAGCCTGTGGGCATGTGGGCTTCAGTGACTATTGTGACTTTTCAATAGGATTGGGGTTGTTTTGCAATCCTCCCAAAACCTTCCTAGTTTCCCAAGCTCCTGGTGTTAGCTCCATGTACCTATAGCAAGTTTCGTCTGATATCCACTGGTGGCTGTGTTTCTCCTTAACTTCTTCCCACCTACTAGCTTTTCTACCCCCAAGAAAAAGAAGCGGGATGATGGGATGCGGGAGCATGTCACGGGCTGCGCACGAAGTGAAGGCTATTACAAAATTGATAAGAAGGACAAACTCAAATACCTCAACAATAGCCGAGCTTTTGCAGAGGAGCCTCCAGCTGACACGCAGGTGAGACCATGTCCTGCGCTGACTGCCAAGGTGCAAATGGGGTTTGCGTTTATACAGTGTCACTCACAGTGGATGCTTCCTGCCTTTTGGCAAGGAGGGAGGTGAAGCTGTTGCGACGCCTGTGTCAAGTCGGTCATCCAGGAGCTGCTGGGGAGGTGTTAGTGTTTGATGTGGGATGTTTTAGGAGGCCGCACATTCTGCAGTGGTATGTTGTAGCACAAAGGATTGCTCGCAGGGAGGCTGCAGGGTGTTGGGTCCATTGGGGCAGCTTTGATCACCCATTTGTCCTCTCAGGGTATGAGCATCCCTGCCCAACCTCATGCTTCTACCCGGGCTGGCTCGGAGAGGCGGTCAGAGCAACGCAGGCTCCTCTCCTCCTTCACTGGTAGCTGTGACAGTGACCTGCTCAAGTTCAACCAGCTCAAGGTAGGTCACCCGTGGATTGCTGCTTTGTGCAGGGTCTGGTTGGGAGCAGGCTGAGGCCAGGACAGAGGACCTCCTGTCAGCTTGGTCTCACCTCAGTGATGCCCGTCTCAGCATTGGGGCACTGCTCTGTGTGACAGAGGGTTGACTGATATCTGGCATTCGTCTATTTGATGTAATACAACTTGATACAACAATACAACTGAATATAATGTGCAACACAGGTAATTTACCTAAAGAAATCGGGACAGAGCAGTTACAGGGAAAACATGACATGGTACAGTATGCTTATGAGAAGCAAAGATTATGACTATAAATGAGTATATGGTGATTACAGAGCTTGAGCCATCAGGGCTATGCAGAACTGAGACCCGTGGCCGCAAAGGGTCTGCTCTCCCCATAGTGTGGTCAGTGGTAAAGAAACCTCAAGTAGTGCGGCTTTGTGGGACCTCCCATGACATCTGTCCTGCCTTCGTGTCACCACAAGATAGAAGGAAACTAAAATCAGGTTGAAGTACCCCAGGGCTGCTTGTGCTGCAGATGCTGGGCCTCAGGACAGCCTTTCCCTTTCTGTGCCGTGACTGATTCAGGGTTTGGGTTTTGGGTGTTTCCTTCATGCAGTTCCGGAAGAAAAAGCTAAAATTCTGCAAGAGCCACATCCATGACTGGGGCCTTTTTGCTATGGAGCCCATTGCAGCTGACGAGATGGTGATTGAATACGTGGGTCAGAACATCAGGCAGGTAAGCTGGACTGTGGGTGAAACCTGAGCAAGAACCAGCCCTGAAAGAAGTGCTCGAGTATGACAGCAGGGGTTGGAGTCCCTGCTGTAAGGCGCTAGCTACATCACCTAGGCAGAGGTTGACATGTGGCTTGGAGGTACAAAGGTGGGATTTTCAGCAACCCATATAAACTAAGCACTCAAATCCTGAGGAGCTAAACCCATCCTGAGCTTCAGTTTTCAGTTAGGTTTGTGTTCTCTTGAGGCATTTGGGGTCATATATCTGTTGAGTGACACAAGCGCAGTGTTGTATAGGTCTCTGCTCATGAACTGCTTCTGCAGTGTGTCCTGACACGTGGGGTTTTCTGTAGGTCATTGCTGACATGCGTGAAAAGCGATACGAGGATGAAGGCATCGGGAGCAGTTACATGTTCCGAGTGGATCATGACACCATCATCGATGCCACGAAATGCGGAAACTTCGCCAGGTTCATTAATCACAGCTGCAATGTAAGTACCAGGGGTTTGCATAGAATTGTGCTTTGCCATCCTGAGAAACCCATCGAGTCCTTGCTGACTTTGATTTTGGGCCGTGTTCAGAAGTAGCAGAGGGTCAGAGGGTTGTGATTAAATGCTAACGAGCTGCAGCAAATCCAAGCAGAGTCTAAACCAGCATAAAGAGATTTATGAGACGCAAGAAATAAAACATGCAGCAAGACAAAAAGCACTCAGAATCCTCCTGACTGCATTGGGAGACCCTGATGGACACTGTTCAAACCTGTCTAACAAATATTCCCTTAAACTGAATTTTAGCATTGTTATTCAGTGGGAACAGTCCCCTTCCAGTGTCCACACTGGAAAAGTGTTTTCTGCCCTGGCAGTTAGAGAAGCTGCTTTCTTGTCTGCTCTGTGCTGCAGTCTTCACTCAAAGGCTTGGCTGCCTGAGCAAATTATTAAGCATTAGTTGAGCTGCTCTTAGCCTGTGACAGACTTGGTGGAGCATCATCCACGCTCTTCTGCACCACAGATAGCCAGAACATGGGTATTTTGGGGGAGCACAGAGAGGGCTGCTCTGTTTTCTGGCTTCATACCTCCCTCTCTCAGCTTTCCCTGGGTCTGCACTCAGGAAGCATGACTGAGGCAATATAGGGAAGGGACTGCCCTGTTTTGTTTCAGCTTGGGATGATTGTGGAGGCTGGGAAGCTATGACCATCAGGAACCGTAATCATTACCTGTCCTGTCACCCTTGCAGCCAAATTGCTATGCGAAAGTGATCACGGTGGAGTCTCAAAAGAAGATTGTCATTTACTCCAAACAGCACATCAATGTGAATGAGGAAATTACCTATGACTACAAGTTTCCTATTGAGGATGTAAAAATCCCCTGTCTGTGTGGCTCTGAGAACTGCAGGGGAACCCTGAACTGAACTCAAGGTTTCTCGTCACACTTGCACCTTCGGCCATGTCAAAACTGTGGTAACCAGGTGTGGTTGCACTTTGCCAAATACAAGAGGAAAAACAAAAAAAAAAAAAAACCAGGAAAAAAAGGAAGAAAAAAAATTAAAAAGGAAAAAAAATAAAAAAAAAGAGAGGAAAAAAGAGAAGAAAACCCCCAAGTTTCGCACTTCTGCCAGGATCATGAATGACAGCAAAAGCGCACATGCTTACGAGGACTGTTCATGTTTCAGGTGCTCTTTCCTTTTCAGATCCTACGCGCACACAAAAAGGTGATAACCATTTTGTGGCATGGTCTATCCAAACACTAGCTTCTCTGTTCAGTCCCTACAGTAATGCTCCAGAATGGAATAATGGTACCTTTTCCTTTTTTTACTTGTTGTTCTAAACCTTCATCTTTTCATCAGTGCTGCTACCTTTTTCTCATCAGTTCTGTTGGTTGAAAAAGACATTCAACGTTTAAATGTGAAGCAGAGACTGAAAATGCCATATAGGGTTTGTTGGGAGCTTGATTGGCTGAAATTGCACAGATTTCTCAGAGTAAGCTGTAAATAAATGTAAGGTTGATGTTACAGAGCAAGCCAGAGGCTTGAGGGTGTGTGAATGGGGCTGTGCGTGTGTGTGGTTGGGTGTATGTATGTATGGAGATGTGTCTGCAACCAGACTCTAGGTGAACTGTCCTGCCTTTTCGTTAGGGATGAGCCTGAACAAGTCCCCCTAAACCAGACACCCAGGGAAGAGCCAGGTCAGCTGCAGACCTCAACACCTTGGGCTTGTCTCTGATTTTCATACGCCATGCTGGTACATTGGGGGATCAGAACCTCTGCACCTGTACGTGAGAAAATACTTGGATACCACAATGAGTAATAAGGAGTTGAGTCAGTTGTGTTGCTGCAGCATTGTGGAACGGTGTGTGGCCTTTGGGGATGCCTGTTTCTTGGAGGCCGGTTTGTCTTGCATGCAAAAAAGGCTGAAGCTGAGATTAAGTGGACAATTCAGCCCATGTTTGCACTGTAGGGATCTTACGCTCCTTGGAAGCATACGCTATGGCCCACGTTTTTGATAGGATTTCCCTCCTATAGATGGGCAACAGGCTGATGTGTGTCTTGTATTAATTTTCTCTCATTTTTGTCTGCATTTCCCTGCCCTTTCAGCTTGTACATGGAGTATTTGCTCTGACCTTGAATATGGGAAATGCCTCCTGTGATAGGAAGGAGCTGCACAGCGCTGCTCTCCTCCCTCTGTTACTCAGTAACTTGGCCTGGGGTGGTCCTATCTCTCCAATAAGAACCTAGTAGAAGTGTCCCTGGGAGCAGTCCTGGCCTCCACCATCTACACCATGAAAATGAATGCTGCTTTAAATTTGGAAGGCATGTTTTGAAATGGTTTTTGATATATTTTGTCCTTGTAGATGTGCTGAGGTGAAGGCTGCAGCTCTTCGAGAGGTTCCATTTAAAAATGGGGCAAAGCACCAAAGAAATACTTCTTTGGATGTGATCTGGAAATGTTAAATGACCATTCAGGTATAGACAGGATCACTTTTTCAACTTGCATTGAACTTCTCCTGCTTGAAAAGTAGAGATTAGTTGTACTAAAACCTTTTTAATTGGCTTCTATGGGAAGTTGCAATGTCATTATGAAATGGAGAGATGATCTGTGTAACTAAACATCTTCTTCCCACAGAACAAATTGCACGGCTGTGTTCTTGTAGCCTTTCAAAATCAGGGATAATTGCTCTGTCACCAGATCTCCACCATCAGAGGTTACCACCTTGCAAAAGAGTTTCCTGAGAGGTTTTCCAGCTGTTAACGTGGAGCTGCCAGGCCCACACTGCACTTCTTCAGACAAAAAGCCTGAAAGAATAGGAGCACACAGACTGCTACGAGCTGCCTTAATACTGCCTGTATCTCTGTCTGAGGTGAGGAGATTGTTGTTGAGATTGGACAGCCCATAGTCTCATCTCTTGGGTTTGGTTTGGTTTGTTGTTTCCCCTCCGCCCCAACTTTATAGACCTCTCCAGCAATCGGGTAACAGTGACCCAGAGCCTAAAACGATGAGAAGCACAACTAGTTTCTGTCACTGAACATTGGTTGTAACTGCAGCAGCCGCAGTCGCTGCTGCTCGGTTTTGCTGCATTTTTTGGTTAAGTCAGGTTCATCTTGTTTGATGCTCCAGCTGGCAGCTCTGCAGCTTGGCCTTTTACTTTCAAAGCTTTGGAAATGCACAGAAGTTTCCTGTTTCTCAGAACTGAAGCCCCTGCGTGTGGCAGTTCTGCCGATGCCCTTGGCCTTCTTCCTCTCTGGTCCATCAGACCAATGCATTAACGGTGGTTTTGTGGGGGCAAAGACACCCCAAATGGCTCAGCCCCTATGTACCCATTGACAGTGTTGCATTTCCCAGCATATCAGTGTGCTCTGGATGGGATTAGCCCCTGTGGTTTGCCTTAATCTTTGTTGCGGAGAGGCGGGGAGGAGACAGGTCACGGTCTTCTGAAACAAGACCCACAGGTTGGGGTTCTTCACTGCATTTTAGGAGCACCAAAGGGTACCTAAGTCACTTGGGTACTTCTAAAACTGCCTGTAACCCATCTGGTTTTAGGATCCCAGACAAACAACATGAGTTTTTGGAAGAGCCGAGCTCCCAGTAGTTTCCCAGTAGGAAACAGAGCTGTTGGACTTCTGAAAAATCGCATTAGTCTGGTGTCAAAGCCAAACCTGAGGCTTTTCACCCCCATAAATCTTGGCTTACAGAGTCCTGCTTGTGCAGCTCTCGTCTCAGACTCCAAAACTGCCCCATTCCCAAACCATATTATCTTACAGTGAGGATTCCGTGTGTGGTTCAGTGACTTCTATGAGCTGCTGCAGTTGCCTGTGGCTGCCCCGTCCTGGCACGCTGGTGGGGTCTCATCAGGACAGGTGAGCCCTGCAGCTACGGACATGGTTTTGGAAGGCAGCCCCATAAGAATACCTCTCTAATCCCTCCTGGGCCCTTTGGCTTGTGCTTTGAAAGGGGTGAGATGAGAGAAAGGCAGTAGGTGTGCGATTCACACCCCAGCCTGGATCAGACCCAGCGTTTGCCTCCGTAGTCAGCACAGGCACCCCATGGAAGTAGTGGCAAGGACTAAAAAGAAACCTCACCAGCATGCACTGCTTGACAGAGAGATTTACTGAAGTTGTTTTGGTTGCTGGAAAGCCTGTCCCCAGTTCATTTTCACCTAAATTGAAACCTAAGGCCAAAAAGAGAGACCTTATGCTCCCTGCAGAATTCTGTCTCACCAGGTGAAATGGCCCAAGAGAACAGTGCAAAAGCTTTGGAATTCGAACTTAAACCTTCAGTTTCCCAGCACGAAGCTGGCTGGGGTTCAGGGTGCAGATGCCTCCACGGTTGGAGTTCCTAGGAAGTGAGCTCTGTGCTTGCAGGTCCCGCCTGCTGCTGCCCAACACCTTCATTTGTCCATTTGGTTCTCCCCCTGGTTTGCAATTCCAGGTTGGTCCCAATAAGTGGTCTGTGACTGTTGGGGGGGTCCAGCAGGGGAAGGGGCTCATCTTGCAGATATTTATATTGTATAGAGCAGCTTATTTCTACAAGGAAAAACAAAACCAATTTTAAACTCCAACAAACAGTACTTTCAGTTCCGGTTTTTGTGACCTTTTTCAGGGATCATTTCAGTGCATTTCTGTATAAAATAAAAATTTAAGGAAAAAAGGATTTTGAAGTCTCAAAAAGAAAACACCGCATCTTCTGTACATAGCAAAGTCAAGAATCTTCTCTTCAGACACTGTTTCTTGTAGAAACATGTTGAAAATTTTTTTGCTGATTTCTTTGTACTTCAAGAGCATGTAAATAATTTATTAAAAGTGACTATTGTAATTTGGAGTTCTTTTTAAACAGATCCCAGCTCTAAATCATGTCAAGGAGACGGGGAGGAAGAAGGACTTAAGTATAGCAAAGGAGCTGGTGGCATTTACAGCTTGTGTCAAGCTTTGTATAATGTAAATTCTGTATAAATACGGGGTTTTTTTGTCAAATAAATAGATGGAATTAGAAGCATTAAGAAACTGAAGACAAAAAAATTGCCAGGTCAAGGCTTCTTCTTTCCCCTCCCCTCTGTCTGAAACCTAATGTGCAAAATCTATTTATTTCAAGCGAGGAAATGTGTACAGTCTAATAGACAACCTAAAGTGTATTTAAGCGAGTTTGCAACTGGATTGTTTTCAAGTTAATATTTGTGTTTTGTTTTCATGAGTTTCCTCCTTAATTGCCACTGTAGTATTTGTCCAAGCGAAACGAAACACAGCGGAACGGGCACTCTAAACCCAATGGGCAGTTCTAAAAGCAAAGTGGAAAGAACCACCCCCGCTCCCAATCGTTGCAGTTTTCTGGTTGGTTCAATTCAGAGTGTGGAAATAAAGGGCCTCCTTTAAAAGGAGGGAAGTCAAATGGTTTGCAATAAATGAAAATCCAATCCTTTTTGTTCTTCTTAAGTTCCTTTAAAAAAGAAAAGAAACCCCAACTCTGCTTTGGAGATTTAGGATTTCTGCTTTTTCTTTCGTTAAGCCAGTTTATAAATTTAGGAATGTTTTGTGCATATAGAATCTGTCACCAGTATGTATCTTGTTTTGAAGAAAGTGTTTTTGTTGTGGATGTGTCATGCTGTATATATTTGTTCATATTTTTGTGAATTGAATACTATGTACCATTGTATTATAGTAACTTTTATAAAGCAAACCATAAATATACTGACTTTTCTTACAGAAAAATGACGTTGTGCTTAATGTACAGCCAGGGCAGCTCTTTGCTCTCAGATCCGTGCTGGAACCGGGTGAGCTCAAGGAGCCAGATGCAGAAAAAGAGCAGTCCAAAGAGCTGAGTATGAGCAAAGTTAACTGAAGGTATCAATTCTGGTGAGCAGGAAATGGCAGAATACTTTGAGCAACATTCTATCGCATGAAAGAAATACGTAAGTGATTTAAGTTCATAAACTTAAAATTGTCTTAGTATTAAACATTCTTACAACCCTTAAGAGATGAAGCCCCTGCCGCAGTGCTGGGTGTCCCTGTCCCATCCACCCTCAGTGATGCAGCCCAGGCCCGTGAGGGGTGTCTGCTCCTGCAGCCTCTGCCCTGGATTTTTCTGAGTTCACCTTTCCTTAATCACTGTTTCAACTTTATGGAGGAGAAAGCTCTTAACCTACCAAGGGGGTGTTGGTGTAGCTGGTTTGGGTGAGGCTGTTGGGGCCAGAGGCCCTTTGGTTTCTTTGGTTTAAATCAGTTTATTCACACCTGAAGTGAATCCTGTTACCGGTGGTTTGCAGCAGGGGGAACCACTGGGGTTTGATGTGGATGAAAGCACGGCCTGGAGCTGCCGTGTGACCCCCTTCCTGGCTGGGCTTTGTGAACATGGCGGTGGCTGAAGTGGCTCTGAGCTTTAGAAAAGACACCCGTGCAGAAGGTGAATGGCGTGGCTGATGGAGGAGGCAGTGAAAGAGATCGGAGAGAACCTGGGCTGTAGGTGACTTCCCAGCTTGGTTCTTGGTTTCTATCACTGGCCACTGTGTTGGAAGCAATGCGGATGCAGGACAACCTGTGTGGGGCAGGAGGCAGCAAGGCTCAATCTGGAGGGTGGCTGAATGGAGCTGGTCTAAAGAGCCTGTCCTGAGCCAAGGGCTTGGAAGGGCCTTTGGCTACTCAGGGTTTGAGCAGCTTCGATGTTGGGTAACGGGAGCAGTGAGGCTTTGGAAGGAGATGTGCAGCAGTAGGAGACCCTGAGATGTTCTTCAGCAGTTGTGTGCTGAGGTCTGTGGAGTCCTCGGGGAGCATTTGACCTGCAGCCACATGAACATGGGGTAGAGGCTCCAGCCTGACACGTATGAGGTACGAGGAACTCAGGCTGTGACAGAAAAGGGTTTTATTGTGTGACTGGGTAAGGTCCCCTTTCAAAGGACAGTGACAACATCAGATCAATGCCCAGAGGGAACTTTGCACATGCAACTAGGATCTGAGCCAAGGAATCTCCGATGCCAGCAATTCCTTCTTGAAACATGGGAGAAAACCCAACCCTTCATTAATGCAGGAATTTACAGGTATTAGAGCAAGACTGTTCCCTTGTGAAGGCTGAAATAGATAAAGTCTTGTTCCAGAACATGGTAGCTATCTTAAACCCATGTGTTTAATCTCAGCTAATTCAAGATTGAGTCTAAAAGCAACTAAAACCTCACAAAATGAGATGCACAGAGGCCAAGGCCTCCGAGCTGTCCTCTCCCGGCTTCCCACAGTCCTAAACTTAACAGCAAACCTTGGCTACACTCAATTTAAACACTCCTAGTTGTTCCTTCTCTCCTCCTCCAGAGCTGTGGGTCTTCAGCCGGGCTGGGGTAGGTGTTGAGTCCTTTTGCATTTCCAACTTGGCAGCAGCTTCCCTGGGTTCATGGCACTTGGGTCTGGGTGTTTACCGAAACAGGGGCTGTTCCCCAGTTCATTTGTGACTCAGCTTATGAGGGGTGAGGCTGTTTTCTGCCCCCTCTAGATGTGCCTGGTCTCCCCATTGGGCTCCAGCACAGTCAGGTTTCCTCTTGCATCTTGATCCATTTCGATGGCTTCAAACAGAGACTTGAAGTTCCCAGCACCGAAGCCCTGTGGAGATGACAACAACATGAGAGACCATGGGGATGTGCAGCAGGTCCTTCATCTCCAATGGGGCCAGCAAAGAGCAGCACCAAGAGCTGGCTGGGTGATGGTATGTGATGGCCCTGAGGTCTTAAAGCCAAGATCCTCATGAAACTCTCACCAACCTGGTGGTTGTGCCGCTGGATGACCTCCAGGAAGACCGTGGGTCTGTCTTGAACCGGTTTGGTGAAGATCTGGAGCAAGTAGCCTTTCTCATCAAAATCCACCAGGATTTTCAGTTCCTGGAGGACAGAAACAGGAGCAAGGGGATCCCTTTGTGTCACCCTCATCCCTGCAAAACACTCTGTGGAGCTGGCCTAGCCGCAGGCAAACCTTTTCCCTCTCAGGCCGGTTTCACTCACCGCCAGCTTGTTGATGTTCTCCTTCACTTTGATTTTGGCAGTTTTCAGCCTCTCCCGCAGCATCTGGTAGTAGCTGGATGGGACATCCATGAACTGCACACCCCGTTGCTTCATGTTGGTGATCTGCAAGGCAGGGGAGACCCTGCTGTTGGTCAGGCATGGGGCTGGTTTGTGGTAGAGGTTTGTGCCAAGGGCATTGCCTGAGACAGGCAATGTCAGCAGGCAGTGACGCTTTCCCACGGCTTTGGCGAGCCTTGTGTGGGGACCTGTCCTACCATCTCACTTTGGGCACCAGGAACAGGAGGACCCAAGATGCCCTCTCCAGGCAATGCAGAGTTTGCCACTGTGCAAGCTTCATCCCCCCCGACCCACCAGAACCTCTGGAGGCCCTTTGGCCTGGAGAGGAGCCCAAAACCAAGTGCTCAGCAGCAGCTGGGCTCAATCCAGAGCAGCACCTGCCCCAGGCAGAGGTGGGTGATGTGCTGTGGTGGTGCAGCCCAGCAGCCCTGTGACAAGGTCTGTGCCCAGCAGGATGGGACAGGGGCTGCACTCACCGCCAAGATGATGTCGGAAGTGTTCAGCGCGATGTGCTGCACTCCAGCCCCTCCATAGTAGTCGATGTATTCCTACAGGGAGAGAGTGTCATGACGTTAGTGACAGCACAGCTACAGCATGCAAAAGACTGCGAGTGGGCTGAAGTCATGAAAGCAAAATCAGCTCAGGACACCATGAAATGAAGACACTATTGATGAGATCAGGGGTAAACCAGCTCTGTCCTGGTGGTTCTCCCAGGGGCCTGAGCAGAGCCAGGGCTGCTTTCCAGTCTGCACCAGCTCCAAATCACTGACCCCTTGGTCCCTTTTCCTTCATCAAAGCTCCACTCCAGGCAGTAGCAGCCTTGACGGATCAACCACCAGCATCCACTCACCTGAATCTGGGATTTCTTCTTGCCAAACGCCGGCTCATTGATGGGCATCTTAATGGTCTCCTCATAGTTGGTGACCACGATGGAGCGCAGGGCGCTGAACTCTGTGTGCAGTTGCTTGTCATCCACTGACCAGAAGCGGTGGAAGAGCAGGTTCTTCTGGTACCTGCCCAGGCCACAAAGAGCACGATCAAGTCCCTTGCTCCATCCTCTCACTAATTAAGCTCTGGCTTAATCAGCCTCAGCCCCTGCTATCAGAAGCATGAGACCAGCAGAGTGGTGCTGCTGCTTCGTCCCACTCTTACCAGTCTGCCACTGGGACCATCTGGAGGTCAGGTTGGTTCCCCACAACGTGGTCAATGAAGTTGAGCTTGGTGCTTGGTCTGCAGGGGGAAGCCAGGGGTGACCCTCAGCTGGGCTCGGGGGCACACCACAGCACAGAGGGGTCCCATCCAGCTCCTTGGTGGCACATCCCATGGGCACACAGTGACAAAGAGCCGGACAGAACCTTCTGGGAAGCACTCACAGCTTTGGCAGCAGGGGGTCCTTGAAGAGGGGCGGGTGGTACCCGGGCAGGAAGAGGCCTTTGTAGTTGAGCTTTTCTATCAGGGTGTGAGTGGTGTCACCGTACTGCAAGAGGGGGGAAAGCGGTTGTGTTGTGGCCTTCTGGGGAGGTCCCGGGTCCAGGCCGCTCCCCAGAGCCCGCTCTGGCTCCACAGCTCCCTGCTCTCACCGTCTGGATCACAGCGAACTTCACCTTCCCGAATTTGTCCTCCTCCACCCAGGGCTCCTTCACCACCGCGGCACCGCGCTCCTTGGCTTTCTGTGCAGGAGACAGACCCCTTGTGCTGCAGCTCCAGTGGGCTGGGGGGACACGTCCCAGGCCCTTCCCCACCTCTCCTCTCTTGTTTCAGGGTGCAGGAGGAGCAGCGGGGCTGCCTACCTGCACAATGAAGTCGCAGTCCTCCACCTCGAAGGCGATGTCCTTCACCCCATCACCGTGCTTCACCAGGTGCTCACCCATCTCTGCCCGGAGCAAGAGCAGCCATGGCCATGAGCAGAGCTGCTTTGCTCCACCATGGCCATTTCCCCCCCTCCCAAGACACCTACCCTCATTCCCTGGGTTGAGAGCAGATGAGAGAACAAACACGATCTGGCAAGGAAGAGAGAGGTGAGGCATGGAGACTTTGCAGTGTGGCTGCAGCCCAGCCTTGGGCAGAGGCACCTCAGGTGCAGGGTTTAATGACACAGATGGGTTTTGGCAGCACCCATGTGCCTAAGAGCAGCTCATCTCCCCCTGACTTCCACGCTGGCAGTGGCATCAGCCCCTTACCTTGTCCTGCTTGATGACGTGTGACACCACCTCCCTGCTGCCTGTCTCCAGCCCCCGGTACGCCAGCTCCTCAAACCCCAGCTTGTTGCAGTAATAGGATGCGGCCTGCGGGCAGGTGAAGCCACATCAGTGCTGGTGACCCCCACATTTCCATGGGGCTCCCCCAAACCAGAGCACCACCAACACCCCATGGGGAACAGCCACTACGGTGTGTGCATGGCCATTGGCAGGTGGGGAGCTGCCACGGAGAGCAAAATGTTTCTGCCTGTGTCCTGTTCACCTGTGAGGTTGGGTGAAAAGCAGAAGGGTTTTAAACTCAGTGATGGCTTTTGGCAGCGAGTGGCACGGAGCTGCTGCCACGAGGCCTCATTGCTCTGCAGCCCGGTGGCCGTGGCCCTGTGCACGTCCCAGTGTGCGCTCCCCTGTGCACACCCCCGGCAGCGCCCCTCACCTTGCGCAAGGCGCTCAAGGCCGCTGCCCGGGGCCGTGCTGGTGGGACAGGGGCAGCTTTGGGGTGGAACGCCCCCCCAGCAGCCAATAACCAGTGTCTGCCCCATGCCCAGCCGGATGCAGCCTCTCACCTGCTTGGCATTGCCGACCCAGAAGGTGATGGAGTGGAAATGGATGAAGCGGCCTCTCAGGGGCTAAAGGGAACGGGAAAACAGGGTGAGAGATGTTACCACAGCCCTTCCCGCAGCACTGCTCATCTGCGGGCCAGGGAGAAGCAGCGGCTGTGACTGCAAACGCATCTCCTGTGAATACACCTGAATCATAAAACCCCAGCCTGGTTTGTGTTGGAAGGGACCTTAAGATCACCCAGTTGCAACCCCTGCCACGGGCAGGGACACCTTCCACTAGAGCAGCTTGCTCCAAGCCCCTGTGTCCAACCTGGCCTTGAACACTGCCAGGGATGGGGCAACCACAGCTTCTCTGGGACCCTGTGCCAGCGCCTCAGCACCCTCACAGCAAACCGGGTGAATTCCCATCTCCTGCCCTGAAGCAGCAGCTTCCAAAGTGCTTCACAGCCGGTCCCGCAGGACACTGCTCTGCAGGTGGATGCTGCACAGCCCCAGCTCTGGTGCCGCAGCCACGCCGGTGCTCCCCATGAGCTGCCCACCCACCAGCCCGGCTGTTAAACATTAACTACCCCAAAAACACCTTTACACAACCCCAGCACTGGGGCAGCTTCCCCTGAGCTCTGCTCCCCACCACCGATGGACCCGCTGCGGGACGCAGCCATGGAGTGGAAAGCATTTGGTAGGGGGAAAAGGTGGCGAATGGAGCCAGTGTTTGGAAATAAATGTGAGCAATGACGATTCTGCTTAGGCCCTGGGGCTGGCTGGGACCCATCACCTCCCATGTGTCACTGAGCCACAGAGAAAAGGGAAATGGAAACATTCCAATTATGAACGTTGGTTTACAATGAGAAACCATGTCCTGTGTGGCGCAGCCAGAGAGGGGTTTTAGTTCTGATTGTACCAGGTAATCAAGGAGTGAGCAATGAGCATTATTTGCATTAACACAGCTGATGTTTCACAGCAGGCAGCAGGGCAGGACCATGGACACGAAATGGCTCTTACCTTTTCTCCCTTGTCCGTGTAAGACGTCTGAAAGAGAAGCACAAAGAGAGGTGTTAGCGGTTCAGGAGGGTACCTCAGCCCCCATGGATCTCAGATCCGAAGGTCACTGTGTGAGGCACAGCTCTTGTACACAACTCCCAGCACAGCCACTGAAACATCCGAATTCAAGCAGAATTAACCCCGGTAAAGCTCCTGGATGTCCCGTGCCATTAAACCCCAAACATTCGAGTTAATTCCCATCTGCTGCTCCTCACCATTTTTGTGCCCTGGTGATGTGACAGCGGCAGAGAGAGTGCGAGTACAGGAGGACATTTAATACAGTGGTGGGGCAGGGAAGCTCCTCCTCGGCTCCACCTTCTCCCACCCCCAACCGAAGCGTTTGTGACCCAGGGGTGTGTGTTTGGTTTGGGCTGCGATCCACCAGCATCATCCCAGGGGTGGCTTCCTGGTGTCACGGGGTCCCTTGCAGTGCTGGCTGTGGCTCAGCAGGGTGGAATGTGGATGGTGAGCATGCATGAACATAGACATTTCCAACTAGGACCTTTAAGCTCATCCAGTCCAACCATTCTCAGCACCGCCAAGGCCACTACTGACCCACGTCATTGAGGGCCTTGGCTCCACTGTGTGAACACTTGCAGGGACGGTGACTCCAGCCCTGCCCTGGGCAGTTCCAATGCCTGAGCACCCTCTGGGGAAGGAATTGTTCCTCAGCTCCATCTGAACCTCCACTGGTGCAGCTTGAGGCCATTTCCTCTTGTCCCATCCCTTGTTCCTTGGGAGCGGAGCCCAGCCCCCTCCTGGCTCCATCCTCCTCTCAGGCAGTTGCAGGCAGCGATCAGGTCCCCCCTGAGCCTTCTCTTCTCCATCTGACCCCCCCAGGTCCCTCAGCCCTTCCCCATCACACTGTGCTCCAGGCCCTGCACCAGCTCCAGTGCCCTTCTCTGGCCCCGCTCCAGCACCTCAATGTCTCTCCTGTAGTGAGGGGCCCAGAACTGGACACAGGATTTGAGGTGCGGCCTCACCAGTGTCCACTGCAGGGGCACAATCCCTGCCCTGGCCCTGCTGCCGCACTGGTGCTGATCCAGGCCAGGATGCTGGGGGCTTCCCGGCTGCCTGCGCACACGCGGCTCATGCTCAGCTCCATAAATCAGCACCCCCAGCTCCTTTCCCATGAGCCGTTTCCAGCCGCTCTTCCCTACACCTGGAGCGTTCCATGAGGCTGCTGTGGCCCGAGTGCAGGGCCCGGCACTTTGCTGAACCTCATCCCAGCGGCCGCAGCCCATTGCTGCTCCATTACCCTGCGGCGGCGAAACCGCCACGTGCCGCGGCCAAGGCCGCGTCACTGCCAACGCTGCGTCACACCACACCCCCGATGCTCTAACCACGCCCCCTAGTGGGCGGAGCCGGGCCCTGCTCCGCCCCGCGGCTGTGACGCGCTTTGCGCGCTGCCGTCGCCCGTCGGCGCGGCCATGGAGCGTCCCGGCGAAAGCCGCCCGGTCACCGTCAGCGACGTGCAGGAGCTGGTGCGGCGCAAGGACGAGCTGGAGGCACAGATCCGGGCCTGCTACGAGCTGCTGGAGAGCGTCAGTGCGGCGGGCGGGCGCGGGCGCAGGGCCGGGTTGCAGCACCGGCCCGCGGCCCCACGGTGCTTCTTCCTTCGCAGCAAAAGGGCGTGGGGATGAACGGGCCGCTGGTGGACGCGGAGGGGTTCCCCCGCGACGACATCGATCTGTACCAAGTGCGCACCGCCCGGCACAACATCATCTGTGAGTGAGTGAGTGCGGGAGGGCGGGCGCGGCAGCACCCCCGGCTCTGCGGCGGAGCCGCTCCGGGCTGGGCTGAGAGCTGGGGTGGGTGTGCAGCGGGAGGGAAGGCTCCTTAAGGGGAGACCTGAGAGCAGCTCCAGTGCCTAAAGGGGCTGAAGGAAACCTGGAGAGGGGCTTTGGACAAGGCATGGAGGGACAGGCCAAGGGAATGGCTTTAACCTGCCAGAGGGGAGATTGAGATGAGCTCTTGGGCAGAAGCTCTTCCCTGTGAGGGTGCTGAGGCGCTGGCACAGGGTGCCCAGGGAAGCTGTGGCTGCCCCATTGCTGGCAGTGTTCAAGGCCAGGTTGGACACAGGGGCTTGGAGCAAGCTGCTCCAGTGGAAGGTGTCCCTGCCCGTGGCAGGGGTTGGAACTGGATGAGCTTTAAGGTCCCTTCCAACCCAAACCAGTCTGGGGTCTGTGATTTGTGAAGTTCAGTGAAGCGCTTTTGTGGTGTTTGTAGAATAAACTCGGGGTAAAGAACAGCTGGGGCAGTTTTGGGCAGTTTTGGGCAGTTTTGGGTAGTTTTGGGTAGTTTGTCTTCTACCAATAGACACACATCTGCTGGGCTGTGTGAGCAGGGCTGGCGCCAGAACCAGCACATAACACCAGCAGAGGTTATCGCGAGCCCCAGCTGAGGCCTGAGGTGCCCAGCGCGCAATCTGCTGCATGGCTGTCCCGAGGCAGAGCCCCGGGCCGTAACTCGCTCCTGCTCCTTGCGCGCCACGGTGCGACCGCAGGTCTGCAGAACGATCACAAGGCCCTGATGAAGCAGGTGGAGGAAGCTCTGCACCAGCTGCACGCCCGCGAGAAGGAGAAACACGCGCGGGACGAGGCGGAGGCGCTGGCCGAGGCCATGAGCCAGAGCCAGAGCCTGCCGCAGCCCTTTGCCAGGGTGAACGCCGTGACTCCGGGGTCTCCTGCCAGCGTCTCGGTGAGCGGGGGTCTGACAGCTCCTGGGGAGCGCTTCTGGACGCAGAGGGGAAGCACAGCACGCGGCTCTCTCTGTCTCTTTAATAGGTGGGAATAAGCTGGTTAGGGAATAAGTGCTCTCTTCCCGGCTGTATTGTTGCACCACACAGCTCATTCCAGGCCTCAGTGACCATTCCAGGCTCAGTGTTTCTCTTCCCATAGAACAGGACAGAGGAATGAGTACTTGCTTCTTTCCAAGGACATGGAGAGTTGCCCGAATGGGGAGAAGAGTAGTGCCATAGCACGTCTCTTTGCATGTGGCTGGGCGAAGGGTGATGCTCCTGTCTTTGCAGTAGGCAGGCGCTCATCTCTCGTCTGTCTCTGTCCAGGGACTCCAGGTGGATGATGAGATTGTGGAGTTTGGGTCTGTCAACGTAAACAACTTCCAGAACCTGCAGAACATCGCCACGGTGGTGCAGCACAGCGAAGGGGTGAGCTCATTTCTGCTCTGCCCGCACTCTCCTGCCTGTCTCTGTTAGCCACAGCTTTTTCTATTCACTTGGATCTCCAGCGTCATCGTTTTCACGTCAGAACAGTGTCAAGCTCAGTGTGTGCTGGTTTAGCCTTGCTCTCACAGCACTGAGCAAATCCCTGCTGCTTAGAAGAGCTAAGAGGTGTGTGCTCTTTGCTGCAGGCATCCTATTGCCTGTTCTCCCCTGGGGGCTCCCTGCAGCAGCAAGCTGTGGTGCTCTGCCACCCTCGTGGTGGGCTCACCAAAGATGCTGCCAGAGCCATCAAGTGCTTTAAAGTGGAAGTGAGAGATGTGGAGATGTCTGTGCACCAAATGCTCTCTTCTTTCAGCTCTAGCCGCAGGGATGGGAGTGGGTGCTGCTAAAGGACATCTCCCCCGGGCCTAACCCCTTCTGGTGCTTCGGCAACAGAAGGAAGAGGAGCATTGCCTTGGCGCTGGGAAGTTGTTGTCTATCTTGTTACTTTCTGTGTGGCAGAGACCCCTGAGCGTGACCGTGATCCGTGGCGGCAGGAAAGTGCACGTGGGGCTGATCCCAAAGCGCTGGGCTGGGAAGGGCCTCCTGGGGTAAGCTGCTCCTTCACGCACCAGAGCAGATGGAGCCTCCACGCAGCTCTGGTGGCTCTCATTGATCCCGTGTCGGATCTCCTGTGCCTGTTTGAGAGCTGAGCTTTCAATGTTTGCTTCTACCCTCTTCTTTTTCAGCTGCAATATCATCCCCTTGCAGAGATAACCATTGCCTGGAAAACAATAAAGCCGAAGCTTGTGCCTGCTTTCTGGACTCTGGTCTGGCTTGGAAACTGTGGGTTTGGTGGAAGAAGTGTTTTGGGGCTGTGAGCTCTGGGTGCCTCGCTCCAGAGTCCGGAGAGGTTCTGATGGAGCAGGGGCTGCTGCGAGTGAGGAGTAACCTGCCCACTGCAAGACTTGACTTCTTGTCTGTTACACCGTGTGTTAGAGTGGAGTGAGGTTATAGAGAGACCCAAACCTCACCCGATAAAGGCTCTGAAGAGCACAGAATGCTCTTGGTGATAATGGACCTTTCCTTTTCACTCCACTTTCATTCCTCACTGAGCATCTTCTAATAGACGTTAAAAAGCCCCGGAGCACTTTGTGGTGTCTTTAATAGTAGCTGATAGTCAAGAAATGCACAGATTTGACTTTCTCTGCCCACGTTACCACAACTTCTGAAGTCACCAAACGTCTCGGAAGGATTTTTGGGATGCCTCCTCCAGTTCATGAGAGAAGCAGTGGGGGTATAATTCTGCTGTGGTTCCCTTTTAGTAGCTCCCACATCATGGTAGAAGTGCTCCTAATCCACTTCCCCTTTACTTTGAATGACTATCTTTTGTCTCTCTATTTGCGGTGGTTGGGTTTGGGGTGCTTGAACTCTTCGAGGGGGTTCTGGGGGCGATTGGGTTTAAGTTTGTTTCCAGTTGAGCTTCAGAACGCTCTCCCAGAGCAATAAAACTGCGTAACTTCGCTCCTGTGCTGTTCTTTGGGGTAACACAAGCTGTTATTGCGGGCAGTAACTGCGGGGCAGTTAGTTGGGTTAAACCCCGATACGCGCAGGCACAAAGTCCTGCCCCCCCCTTCCTTCCTTCCAGAGCTGAAGCCCAGGTAAGTCTTTCATTAGCGCTTCATAAGGAAGTTAATGAGCAATCGCGTTCTGTTATTAACCAGACCTGAAAGAGGAGAGCCCCAGCCCCTGCGGTCGCTTGCCCAGGGCTCAGTGGTAAATGGAGCGGGTTTGCTCTTGGTGCTTCAAGTGTTCGTGTTTCAGTGCGCAGTCCCGCAGGGCAGATTCAGTGGGGAAGCCTCGAAGCGCAGCTCCCTGCTCAGTGATTCCCGCAGGCTTCGTGGCGCTGCAGTGGAAGCGTTCCTGCAGCCGCCCGTGGTGGTGGTCCTTGGATGGGATTGAACCCCATCAAACCCGGCCTCACTCTGACCTTCCGATGTCTGAAGGGTGGAAACGTGGTGGTGGTTGCTCCATCTCTTGGAGAATGACAACAGGGACGTGTTGGGCCCTCTGTCACACGTGCACCCTGCCTGGTTTTCCCAGGGCAGCCCTGAGGCCAAGCCTGGCTGCTGAGCTTCCCCAGGTTCTGTGACCCACAAAGGCCATTGCATCTCCTGCGTGAAATCCCTCTTGAAACAAGGTTGGCTTTCAGCCCAGCCCCGTCAGCCACGTTAATTCCTGCTCTTGGGAAGCTCATCTCCCTTGCGGGGCATCTGCGCGCTGTGCACGGCCCTCAGCTCTGTGTGGCTTCTGTAGAAGTGCCCTCTGCCCACTGCGCCCTCAGCCCCTCGTGTGCCCTGATGAGGATGGGTTGAACCGTCCCAGCCAGTGTCGTAAACACTGATCATGCTACAGAACCTGTGGATAGGTGGGGTTCGGGCTTAGACCACACTCAAAGCTCTGCTATGGGGCCGGGGCAGCAGAGGAGCTGCTCTCAGCTGGAATAATGATTTCCATGCAGGGGAGCAGAGCTCACTCCGTTATCCTGTATGCTCGGGAGCCGCATGCTACTGGCTGGGGAACAAAGTGCCATCCCTGAGCAAGCTCCAGGTGCTGATGCACTGACCGAAGCTGCCTTCTTGCGCCCAGCAGAGACGTGGCTGAATCCCTGCTCCCGAGGCCATAACCCTCCCCTGATTCGAAGCAGGGGGATGTGCCTCATTGGAGCCGAGAGCAGCGCCCCTTCGGGTGCAGGAGATACCGTGAGCCGGTAACGAGCTCCGTTCCTCCCCCGGCAGGGCACAGGAAACCCAGGTTCGATGTAGAACGTGTTCGTGTTTGAGCTCAGCAGCAAGGCTGAGGTCGGAGCACTCGGGGCTGACCATCTGCGGTGGCGAAGGCGACGGCTCCGGGTGATGGGGCTCCCTGCGCCGGTGCCAGCCTGGGGAGCCCGGCGGCGGTTGGAGGCCGGGTTTTCCACTTGGACTGCGCTTGTCCTGCTCCGGGGAGCAGAACCTGACCGTGACCCCCTGAGGGAGCACTGGATAAAGACCCCGCATCCCATTCCCTGCGCAGGGCGAGGGGCAGCTCCCAAAGGGGGGCACCAAGAGGAGCTTTGCAAAGCCACGAGCAGGGCTCGGGCAGGGGCAGGGGCTGAACGTCCCCCGGCGCCACCGGGTTCCTGCTGTGGCAGCGGCAGCGGTGGGGATGAGGGCCCCCACCCCCCCGGGCCGCTCGGGCCGCAGCTGGCGGGGTTGGAGCAGCCGTTGGAGCAGCCGTTGCCTGGGAACAGCCGTTGGCTGCAAACAGGAGCCGGGTCCGGGCTCAGGGTGAGTTCTGGGTCCCCAGCGGGGTCCCGAGGGGGACCCGAGGCCGGGAGGGGGTTTGGGGAGGGCCCTGAGGTGGCACCGGAGGGGCCCCGGCGGCTGCAGGGATCCCCGAGGACCCGTCCCGCAGCCGGGGCAGGGGGGGGTTTCCATGGGGCCCCTTCTGCTGTCTGCGCGTGAGGTTTTGGTGTTGGCTCAAATCAGACCCCTGAAGCTGGAGGTGAATCAGCTGCTGCCTATGGGGGCTATGACAGCCCCCATCTGAGGGGCAATGTCCGTACCCACACGGGATGCAGGAGGACAGGAGGGAGCCTGAGCTCCATTGGAGCAACCGGAGCTGGGCTTGCTTGAGCACAGTGGGAGTGTTGCTGGAGCTGAAAAGCAGCTCTGGGGCCCTTTTTCCAGGTGCCCTTTCCTCCTGTTGTGCCAAATTCCAGGTTGTGCAGCCACAGCTGGGGGGGGGGGGGGGGTGTGAAGGAATATTTCAGAGCATCTCCGTGCCCCGGCTCCCTGGAAGGGCAGGAAGGAGCGGGCGAATGGTTCATGGGAAGTGCCACAGCAAAGGGATGGGCAGCGGTAAGCAGCGAACCCAAGGAGACATCCCAGGGGGCACAGACAGCTCAGGCTGTGGCCCTGCTGCCGGACAAGGTGAGGGCAGCACCATGGCAGGCTCTGCCCGACACAGGCTCCATGGGCAGGTCCTGGGGGAAGCAGAGCCCTCAGCTCCCCGGTGCCACCCGCAGTGGGGGCCTCCCCGGCCGGGCTCAGCGCCAGCTCTGTGTAGTCTCGGTCCACGCATCGATATTTGCTGAGCACTTGAGCTGCCTGAGAGTTACGTGAGCAGAGGGGACTTGGCCTCATCCCTGCGCTGGGGGGAACCTGATCTCACCGCGTCCAAAGGAGGTTTGTGTCTGCAGGAGAGATTGCCGTAGGAAAACAGACGCCTGCAGGGAGAGGCAAAGGGCGCTGCGGATCCCAAGGAGAAAGTGGGGAAAACCTGTGCAGGGGCTGCTGCGAGCTCTGACACCCCAGGGCTGTTTAATGCAGATGCCGTGGAGGTGCAAAGAGGGCGAGATTACACGTGCAGAAAGGGAAGCAGCGGCAGTGGGAAACTTCCCGTGGTGTTTTCCTTCCCTGGTACAAATCCATAGGCAGTTTCAATCGGAGCAGAGGAGCAAATGGATACTGGAGCCTGCCCGAGAGTGATGCAGGCCGGGTGTGAGATGCGCCGGGTGTGTTCCCATGAGCTGCAGGGCAGCCCCTGGCTGGGCCAGACCAGAGGCAGCATCCACTGGACCCTCTCTCCCTTTCCCAGAGCCCCCTTGCTGCTGACACGGAGATGGAAGGAGCACAGGAGGATGCCAAGGGGGAAGATGCGGAAGGGACATCATGCCTGGAGGGTGCTGGATCCCCAGCACCGCCTGAGCCCAAGGACGAGAGGCAAGATGGCTTTGCCAGCTTGGTGTGGGAGGCCGTGCCAGGGATGCTCTTCCAGGAGGACAGGCAGAGCAGCCTTCACCCCCTTGTGAGTACCAATGGGCTCAGTGCCACTGTGACGGTCCAAAGAGCACTCAGCTCTCTGCCATCACTACAGAGACTTCAGTGGCTTTTATGTCCCCGCTGCTATGAGCCAGGAGCTGTCTCTCCCCACAGAGGCTGTCCTGGGTGCTGGGCTACAACAGCAGCCTGGCCGTGCACAGCCTGATGGACGGGGAGGCCCGGGTGCTCCTGTACGTCTCCTCTCACACGGTGGTTATCCACGATGTCCTGGGGAACAGGCAGTGCCACCTGCAGGTCTGCATGCAGCCTTCGCATCTCCCTTCTCCTCTTCCTCCTCCTCCTCCCAAGCCTTCTCCAGGTGGGCTGGAAGGATGAGAGCGGAGGACCCTTGGGAGGGAAGACGAAGGGATCTCATTCATCAGTTTGATGAATGCCTTGAAGAGCCCCCAGGTCTGGAGCCCCCGAGGCACTTTGCTGCTTCTCTTTCCCCAGGGCCACCTCAACACCATTTCTTGCCTGTGTGTGAGTGAGGACAGGCGCTGGGTTGCAAGTGCTGACCGAGGGCCTGATGCTCTGATCATCGTGTGGGACTCCTTCTCTGGGTAAGCTCCCAGGAACCTCCTCTTTGGAAACCTCTTATGTCCAATAAATCACTTGGGACTGACTCCAGCCTCAGCTGAGAGCAAAGGGCGATCGCCTCGAATCCCTGTGCTGCCGTGAGCACCCATGAGGACTTTGCTCCATAGGATACCGGTGCGCACCATCTTTGGGAGTCATCCAGAGGACGGGGTCAGTGCTATTGCCATTTCCCAGGATGCGAAGTATTTGGTAACCATCAGTGCTGGAGCAGTGCAGGTGAAAATCTCTCCTCTTCCGTCGCTTTGCAGGATAGATCCCGGGAAGTATTCCCAGTGCAGCCCAAGGGAGGGAGGGAATTTGGATGGGGAGAGCAGGAGGGAAGTAGAGCTGGTTTGCAGGGATGGTTTGTTTCTGCTGAGCCATCGGAGGACAGACCTGGATTTCATTAAAGGGAATGCTGCTGAGTTGGGAAAACGGATCTGAAGTTGGGATAAAAGCTTCTGACTCCAATGTACTTCAACTGAAGCAACTTCTACTGTCATTTCCTGAGCTCAGCTCATGGGTTTTCCCTGCTCCAGCTTTTTGTGCCCCCCATCCGCTGCAGCTCTAGCGAATGGGCTCACCCGTCTCCCCCGAGCTCCCAGGAAGCCACAAATGTCCCTTGGGGTTTCCTCTCTCTTCCAGAGAGTTTGTGTTTGGAAGTGGACTTTGCCCACAGAGAAGCCCGCGTGCAGCACGGAGCTGAGGCCTGACTTCGGGTACCAGGTGAGTGACCATGGCCGGGGGGGAAGAGAAGCGTGGCTGTGCTGGGCTGGGCAGCCCCGTCCTCACCTGCACCCCTGTGCCCCAGCCAGCCGGGGCTGCTGGTAGGTGCTGGCTGGAGATGGAGGCCGCATCGCTCCGCTTGGTGTTAATCCTCACCTTTTCCTTTCAGGATTACGTCAGTTTCAACCCTCAAAACCCCAATGAGTTCGTCAGCAACAGCAAAACCCAGGTGATATTTTACCTGTGGGTAAGTAGGGACGGGGAAAGCTGCGCTTTGCTGTGCAGATCTGCCCCTGCCCTGTCACTAGAAGGTGATGAGGGGGGGATGCGCTGGCACTGCGGGCTTCCAAAGCACTTATCCTGGATGTTTTCTTCACTTTCCCCAGGGCAGTGATGGTTTGCAGTATGGAGCACCCCTCCTGAGCAGACAGGTGAGGGGGGGACCACGGCAATGCCACCCTCATGGCTTCCCTCCTGGCAGCAGCACTGTCCCTCCTCATCCCCTTAAGAAAAGCAGTGGCCATGTCTCCAGCCCGTCCCCTCTGTCTCCTGAAGACCTAAGTCGGGATTGCCTTAGGGGCTCTCTCCCAGGGATGCCCCACTGCATCTTCTCCTGGGGCTCTGGCCTGTGGCAGCCCTGTCATGGGACAGAGAGGGGATGTCACACAAGGGACCAAGCAGAAACATCTCAGCTTGAGGAGGAAAGAGCCATTCCCAAGGATGCGAGGCCTCACTCCTGTCTCTGCAGACCTTCAAGACCGTGGTGGGACACTTCAGCCAGTCGGTTTTCCATTCCAACCCCACGGAAGCTCTGACGGGCACCTCGGCGGGGAAGTTGGTGGTGTGGGACAGCACCGATCCCCACTGCTGCCCCCGGGAGCTGCGGGACAAGCCGCACAGCGTGAAGGCCACCAAAGTGGTGTCTCTGCAGAAGGAGAGCATCACCGTGCTCACGGTGCTTGAGAGGTAACGGGGCGGCAGCTTCCTGCGGCTGTAGCGCAGCCCTCGGACAGCTCAGCCGCAGGCGGTGAATGCTGATGGACTGCGGCCGAGCGCGGAGTTCTAAGTCAGGAGGAACAGGGACATTCACGCAGCTGATCCATGAAGCATTGCTCCGGCTTCTTCCAGCAGGGAATTTGGATGGGGGTTAAAAACAAGGCTGAAAACTCCCGTTAGTGTGACCCCAGCTCGGCTGCAGTCGCTGCCGCGGTCACAGGGGACGGTGAATGAGTCCCGCTCAGTCTCCGGGCCTTTACCGGCAGAGGGAGCAGGCAGACACCGAACGCTCTGACACAGGGACAGGGCAGGGGACACCGCAGGGGACAGCGCAGCCTCGCGCTTTCCCCCTGCGCATCTGCATAGGGATCTCCTCATGCACTTGTGCAGAGAAAAGGGGGAGATCGCATCCTCCTGCTCAAGGATGCTGCCCGAGCAACACTTGGGTGCGTTGTCAGTTACTGGTTGCGGATTAAAGCTTTCCCTTCCTTGCAGCTTCATAGTAACGGGGGATGCGAAAGGTCAGATTAAATTCTACAACGGGAGGCTGCAGCTCCTCTTCTGCTACAGCCACAGCAAAGTGGGCTCCATTCGCTCCATCTCCTTCTGCAAACCCCCCCCTGGTCCTGCCGGAGCCTCCTCAGCCGGCTCCGCCTCCTGCACCGCCTGCAGCCAGCCCTTCACCCGGTGAGTGCCCCTTTGTAAGCCCAGGTCTCCTCCTGCATTTGCCCTGCAGCTGGAATGCTGGGGAGACGGCAGCTCCGAGCTGCCCATGCTGCCCAAGCACGGCTCGGATAGAGCAGGTTTTAACCCCGTACCCAAGCTTCTGGGTAGGACAGGGACAAGGAGACAAGATGGGGAACGTACCCCTTTATTCCCCTTCTCCGCAGATCCTGGGGTTGGTATTTGTCCCATCTGCCACCACAGAGAAGCAGGGGGGGTCTCCTGGGCAGCCCCTCTCTGCCTGCAGCCCCCAGTGGCCACCAAAACCCAGGCGGGCTCCAGCACACCCCAAACCCTGAACCTGATGCCTTGATGCAGGCGAGAGAAGCGTTAAGGCAGCAGGAGATGATCCCTGGGTGCTCAGCTCCTCTGTCACGTACTCGGCACACCAGGCAGTGCTAATGCCGAGCCTGCCGCTCCCGCTGGGCCCCGTAATCCCTCCCGTGGATGGCTATTTCCAGTTGGGTTTTACCATGGCTCGGCAAGCTAATCAGGGCAGTGTCAGTGCAGAGACCGTCCCGGAGGTGATGGCACCGGTGCTGCGTTGCATTACATCGATTCAGGAGACTGGGACCGCCCCAGCCTGGTCACTGGCCCCTCTCTGCCCTGTGTGTGTTGTAGATGTGCCTGAGGACTTACAAGGAGTCTGCAGGCCAAATGAAGCTGTTCTGTGGCTCGGTCCAGCCTGTAAGCCATATGTCTGTTGCTCCTGTTCAGGCTCTTCTGGCAACATCTGTTCTTAGCCACGCGTGTTTTCCAAAGAGCCATGTGGGACAGATTCCTCTCCAGTCTGGAGCAGTGCCCTGGGGAATGGTTTGGTTTTCCCTGTCAGTCTCTATTGTCTCATCCCTCTTCCCGGTTGCTGCTGCAGCTCTTGCCACTTGCAGAAGCCTTTTATGCTGTCCAAAGCAGCATAAAACCAAAGGGGAAGCTTTGAGCCTACTCATCTGACCAGACTGGTGGGCATGCGAGAGGCATTCAGTGCCCAGGCCAGATGTGCATAAACTGATTGCTGTCACAGGCCAGCGAGCAAAGGGACTGCCCTTTCCCCACTGATGCTGCTGGCGGGGTGCAGCCACACGCTCTGTGTGGTCCTCTCTTGACCATCCAGCTGGGCACAGGCTCTCAGTGCTAGGGCAGACTGGTGACTGTACACGTTTGCTTTGTGAAGTGCATAATTACCCATCCGTCTGCTTTGCACATCACCAGCCACGCTGCGGGCCCCTCGGGCAGCAGCTCTGCCTGCGGTGCAGGACTGAAGCTGTCCTCTGACCGTGTCCACGGCGGCGCGGTCAGCACGGAGCCGCTGACAATGGTGGCATGGGGACGTGTGAAGAGACCATTCAGAGGATCTTGAACTGCTCATTTGTCTGTCTCACACACCAGGGACTTGCAAATGGAAAAAGCTACCCAGATATCATTCATCTGCTGGCTTGCCTACCCAAGTAGAAAACGGAACCAGCTCCAGTGCCTTCCCGTGGAGGTTTAGCAGGTCATGAATACAAAGTGCCACCTGCTTCCAGGTCAAGGATGTTTGCATGTTGCACATCGCAAAATATAACTGATTGTCCAACTCAGTTGCCAAAAAGAGACCAATGGGTAATATAGCTTGGAGGGACATGAGCCAGCTCCTCTGATTCATCAGATTCTGTTTCTCTCGCACTAAACAGGAACTTTATCCTTTCAAACGCTGATGCAACCGTGTTCCATGTTGCAACAGACGGGATGAACTTTGAGAAAGTCATGGAAGAGGCAAAGAAAGCCGTGAATGCCATCGCCTGTCACCCCCGGCAGGCGCGCTTGGCCCTGGGGAGCCACTGTGGGCTGCTGAAGGTGTGGGACTACGAGCAGAGAGAGTACCTGGTCAGCAGGATATTCCCTGAGGCCAGCATCCAGTGCTTGTCCTATGACCCCAAAGGTATCCTGGCCTCATGACCTCCCCCTGTGCCGAGCATGGAGCTTCCCAGGAGGAGTGTCAGTGTGTGAGTTCTCTGGAATGCTTTCCAGGTTATTTTCTGGCCGCTGGTTTCACTGATGGAAGCATTTACATCCTCGATGCCATTTCCCTTCAGTCCTCCTGCAAAGAGTTCAAGTTCTCGCGAGGTCCCGTGACGCACGTGAGCTTCTCTCACGATTCCGAGTACTTCGCAACCGCTGTAAGCTTGGTTTTCCCTCTCTGTGCTTTAAATGTGCTGCTCACGGTGCAGCTTTCGGTGGGAACGGGGATTGCTGCCCATCCTGGAGGCACAGCAGAGTGAGCAGTGCCCAGGGCTGTCCCTCCCCTGCGGCTTCGTGACTCTGAAATGCTTTCCTGGCTTGGAGAGTCACTGTGTAAGAGCATCACCAGTCACTGTGTAAGAGCATCACCAGTCATTGTGTAAGAGCATCACCAGTCACTGTGTAAGAGCATCACCAGTCACTGTGTAAGAGCATCACCAGTCACTGTGCAAGAGCATCACCAGTCACTGTGTAAGAGCATCACCAGTCACTGTGTAAGAGCATCACCAGTCACTGTGCAAGAGCATCACCAGTCACTGTGTAAGAGCATCACCAGTCACTGTGTAAGAGCATCACCAGTCACTGTGTAAGAGCATCACCAGTCACTGTGTAAGAGCATCACCAGTCACTGTGCAAGAGCATCACCAGTCACTGTGTAAGAGCATCACCAGTCACTGTGTAAGAGCATCACCAGTCACTGTGTAAGAGCATCACCAGTCACTGTGTAAGAGCATCACCAGTCACTGTGTAAGAGCATCACCAGTCACTGTGTAAGAGCATCACCAATCACTGTGTAAGAGCATCACCAGTCACTGTGCAAGAGCATCACCAGTCACTGTGTAAGAGCATCACCAGTCACTGTGTAAGAGCATCACCAGTCACTGTGCAAGAGTATCACCAGTCACTGTGTAAGAGCATCACCAGTCACTGTGCAAGAGCATCACCAGTCACCGTGCAAGAGCATCACCAGTCACAGCCGCTCCACAGACCCGCTGCTGGCAGAGGCCCATCACTGGCTTTAGAGACAAGTCTTGGCTCTGCATCCATCTGTAACAAGGGCTGGAGCAGGGATTTCCTCCTGGCTGGTGCTTTGCAAGGTGGCGGTTGCTCCCTTATCCCATGTCTCAGTGCAGAAGTATTGAGGCAGCATTGAAGCACTTTGGCAAAGAAGTTGTAGCAACTGGTGATGATCTGTACAAAGAGAAGGATTCACCCTTTGTGCAGGGGTGCAAGGGCACAGCAGGGGGAAGCATCTTCCTTGGGATTTCTGGGGAGTCACTGAACTCAATTTACTGCTCCTCTGCCGTAAGAGCACAGCAGGGAATGCCCCCAGCCAGGATGCTCCGGACAGGATGGGGTCTGCCTCTGTGCTGCCAATAGACCCAAATCTGTCTGACCCGGTGCTTTATGCTGGCTGTGTCTCTAACCCTCCTGAAAGGGCCGAGCTAAGCCCAGACAGGATGTGCAAAGCTGCCTGCTGCCAGCCCGGGATGTGCGTGGGGACTGGGGCTCATTGACCTTTGTGCTGCTGTTCCAGGATGAGACACACACGGTGACTGTTTACAAGAGAGTCCTGCAAAATGGGAGCAGATGCTGGGAACACTTTGCGGAGCTGTGCTCCCACTACAAACCCATCCGCAGCATCCTCTTTGGGGTCCAGTTAGAGAGCAACGAGCCCAGGCTCCTGAGCCTTGGGGAGGACCGGCACCTGGTAGGTCAATGTGAGAGTCTAAAGGGCAGGGAAGCTTTGTGGTTAAAGTGGGGGACTGGAGACTCAGCCTTTAATGCTGCAGCTCCCATCCCTCTCCCCATCAGCTCTGTCACAAGGGGTTGTTTCTCAGATGGGTGTCAGGGCAGATCTGCCCAGGGTTCAAGCTGAGGCTCTGCTACTTCAGGCTGCTCGCCCGGGCTGCTGCAGGAGATGCTAGATCCAGTTAATCCACAAGGTCCAGGGTGCGGGTCCAGGGTGCTACACGGGGGAGTTGCTGTGTTTCCTTGTCTTCCCTCCAGATTGAATATGACCTGAGCATCAGCAGCAAGGACCACTTGGAGGTCTTGCACAGGGATCGGATAGAGCAGATTGCTGTGCCCCTGTGCTTGGCCTGGTACCCACAGCTCAGCAACGAGTCCTTCATCCTCACAGCCAACAGCTGCTACAAAATGAAGCTCTACAACACGACAACCAAATTGTGCAGGTAGAGGAGGGATTCAGGCCTACCACTGCCTGGGAGCTCCATCCTGACCTGGTGTTCTCCTCTGTCTAACGTCTGTTCTGCTCCCACCCATGCGTTTGCTCATCTGAGATGCAGATATTTGACTTTAGGCCCCTCAGGTTGCTCCATTCTTGTGTCTACTCTGCTGTTCCCTAATGTGTCATCTAGTAAGGTTGTGGCTGCAGGTGGGTCTCAGTCTGCCCAGTGCACCGGACTTGAGAAGCAGCAGTTGGATACCAGCTAAAGAGACAGGAGCCTGCACGAGCAAAGCGCAAGGACTGAATGATCCCCGAGTACTCAGTTCTTCTCCTAGCCCAAGTGTGGTCCTTCTAGCCAGGGACCCTGTCTCATCCTTTCCTCCAGGCCTGTAGTACAAAGCCTTTGCACCCACCACACTTCCCCATATCTATCCAGCCTTGTACACAGCAGCCATTCAGAGCGGGAAAATGTTTTGTGAGCCCTTGAATGTGTGAAAATGTTTTTACCTTTTAGAAAGACCCTTTTGGGACCAACCTATGGCTCCCCATTGGAGAAGATCCAAATCCTCCCAATGACAAACACTGAGGACCTCCAGAAACGCTACCTGGCGTACATTACAAAGGACAAGGTACAGCGCCCCATCTGCCCCAGCTGTACAAGACCCCCACTGGTAGAGGTGGTGAGCCTCAGCGGAACCCCTAGGGATTCCCATGGGATCCCCACCCTTCCCATGGGACCCCATCCCTCCCAGGCTCTCTCTGTCCTTACAGGTGGGCTTGCAGATTTTGCCTGTTGACGGCAACCAACACAAGTCCTCAGCTTTCATCTGCCACCCAGATGGTGCCTCTGACCTTGCTACGTCCTATGATGGGCGCTACATCTTTACAGTGGGGGGAAACGACTGCACTCTTATGAAATGGGAAATCAACCTAAAGTGAGTACAATAGGAAGGAAGGAGGAGTCTTGTTACAGCTTTCCACTGCTGCTTGGCCAACACAGCTGAAGCAAATGCTCCTCAGCATTGACACTAAGAATGGGGCTTTCATCCCAAAAGGTCTCTGTGTGCAGAGGAGTTAAAGCCAGGTCTCCAAGCTATCTCTATGCTTATCCTGGTGCATAGGGTGGTGCTGCACCCATGGGGCATGGTGAGTGTTCCTCTGCAGGGCTCTCTTGAGCATGGGACTTTTGGGTTGACAAACCCCTGACAAAGCTGCGTTCTCCTGGTGGCATGGCAGCGGGTCAGCTTAGACAGCAATGACCTGCCAGGCCCCAGGTAACTATGGGGTGGCAGTGGAAAAAGGAGGGACACACTTTTGGGGGGTGCTCTGGTCCCCTCTATGTGCTGTAACCACAGTCAATAGAGGGGAATAAGCCAGCAGACCTTGCAGGTTGTAGCCACAGCACCTATAAAATACTCCAGTCTGGGAAATGGGACCTAAAGGGTAAGGAGTTGAGCAGAGGGTTTTCTGGTCCTTACAAGGGCATGGCCAGTGTGATGGGAGGTTGCTGGGGGTAGGCAGGGATCAGAGGAGCAGCTCTGGCTGCAGAAGCAGCACACGAGGTGGCCGCTGCTACAAAAGTGTCTGCTCTCCAAATGGGATAGGACAAAATCCCGCCTGCATTTGAAGGCTGGATTTAGGGCAAGCCACCTTAATCCTGTAAAGCTTTGTCTACATGAGTAAATGGGGTGGCTGGAGGAGTGAAGGCTGCTTTCGCAAAGGAGGATTTCCAGGCTCTGGCCTGGAGCATCAGTGATAAACCCTGCCAGGATTCTTCCACCTTCCTCTACGAGTGTGCAGTTTCCCTCTGCCAGCTCCTTTGGGCAGCAGTGCCAGATGCGTGCTCCCACGTGGCCGGGGAGAACGTGGCAAGGGCAGAACACATTTTGGCTTCCTTGCATGTCAGGGACCAGATCTGCTCGTTGCAATGTGTGTGCAAGGCTAGAGCGTTCTTGCCTCATAAGCGTGGCTGCAGACAGCCAGTATATACACAGGTACACTGAAAGGGAACAGGCAGCTCTGAGTGAGCTGAAAACAACCAGGCCAGTGCAGAGCAGCTTCACCTTCACGCTTCAAGGACTAGAAAGGGAGTTTAGTCCATTCTGGAGCTAAAGACTGATGAGCATCATGGTCTCTGTGGGTCTGTTTGGTTTTATCCTGCATGTCTCCCTGATAACACAGAGCACATCTCCTGATTTCTGGCAAATCAACCTCATGGGAGCTTCCTTTTAGCCCTCACTGTTACGTTTGCCTTTTGGAGTGCCCCTCACCTTCCTAGGGCAAAGGCTTTGTGGTTGAGGCACGCGCTGGTCCTGCTTAAACGCTTCCTTGTGGGTACCACTCGCTCGGAGGAAAGCCCAAAGGGTGCTGAGCCAGCTCACCTTCATGTGCCAGAACAAAGGAAACCCGGGCGGGAAAGCAAAGGGCTTATTTATTTTCTTTTCCACTTTGTGTGGCTTTAGCAGTCGGGGGTCAGGATAAGCGACATTTTAAGGAAGGCAATAGACTATAAATGATCCTTCTTTATAATGGTTGGCCAGGGTCCAGGCAACATTGAATTTCTATGTAATTTGTTTTCGCAGCGAAGCCCTTGATGAGCTAATTATCATTTTATTGCTGCTTCTGGCATCTTGTGCATCTCCACTGTGTTTAATACCCAGATAACTTAATTATGAAGAGAGCATGGAGCTTGCACAGAAAATCCCCAGTGGAAGCAGCACTCCAGAGGTGTGTGTGGAAGCTGCAGCCTTGCTGCCAGGCGTGGGGCATTACGTGGCAATGCTACGCCACGATTGCACTGTCAGCTTGGTTTCCTTTCTCATCTGCACAAGCCAAACAGATTCTTTTGGCTTCAACTGCCTATGAAATCCAAACAAAGAGGTGGCACTCGGATGCTTTCAGTTTAATGTAGGCTGCACCTGCGACACGGTCATGGACCACAGCAGAGGAAATAGAGTAATGGATTGCACTGAGTTATTGGCGAAGAATGTGTTAGATCAAGGAGCAGGGAGCTTTAGGTTTGTGTGGGTTATTACGAACACCAAGCCCCAGCTCTCTCTGCATGTCTAAAATGCTGATCTAGCTAATTCATCTCCCTCAATGTCTCTATAAGGAAGCAGAAAAGCTAAATGCCAGACACCAAGCTCAAGCCCATGGAAAAGCTCCTGGCTCCCAGCCCTGTGCTCATTCCACTAAACAAGAGGACCATTCAGTAATAATTAATTCCCACACTGTGCTATTGTATGTAAAACCTGGGTATGAAAGATGCTGTGGAAGTGCAGGCTGATGATAAAATAGCACACGGTTGAAGGCAATGCTTTTCTGTCCTGAAATGGGAGGCCCAGGGATCTTATTTATTTATTGAAAGTGCCTGTGAACAATGACTAGAAAGGGAAATGTGAACTCTCTCCTCACATGAACCCTTCCTGTACCTTCTTTTCTCTGCTTCTGCCAGTGCCTTGGATGCTGCTGTTTCCCTTGGTGGGGAGGACATGGTCCCATTCTACAACCTGCTGGATGGTGGCAGAGAAGGCGAATTCTTCCGGGTAATGATGCCCACTATGAAGCTGTCTGGCAACGTCTGGTTGGAGTTTAAGATTCATTTATACAGGCCTGACATTTCTTTCTTTGTTGTCCAGCTTGCCTTTAACAGCAATCCCATTGATATGGCTGTTAGTAAACCTTGAAAGGAGCCTTATCTTCCATGCCTGTTGCTAACGGAACTTTACAGCATTCTCTTTGAATCCCTCGCAGGAACTGGAAGACTATTTTTACTATGCACAGCTGCACAGCCAAGGTATTGATACACTGGAGGCCAGGCAGGTGTCAACACATATTCCCTTGGAGGAAATTCCTTCTGTAATGAGAGCAATGGGATTTTATCCATCAGAGGAAGAGGTTGGTCAGTTGTTTTTATTGTTGTTATTGAAAGAGAAAAGAGTAAGACTGATTGCATTCACCAACTGTGCTGAGGGCCAGATTCTGACCATTGTTACGCTGGATGGCTCCAGAGTGTATTTGCTGTTGTCAATGCGTTTAACCTGGTCCGCATCAATATAGTAGTAATGAGAATCCAGCAGCAAATTCCTCAAAAAGCGGTGATTCCTCACTAGAGAGGAACAGCAGGGGCAGGTTGAGCAAGCCAGGAGCCTGATGGTTCAGGAGCATTCAACTAAAGACCTCTGGTTCTTCTGGAGGTTTGATGCTTTGCCACCACTGCAGAGGTGGGGTTCTTCAGGAGATGAGCTGAGAAAGGTTTGGAATGAATCTTCCTTTGGTTCCCAAGGGCAGCAGCCTCCAGCTTTCCAAAGTCCATGGGCTAAAGCACCTTGTGCGCAGGCAGTGATGTGCTTTGCTCTCCGTGGATTCTGGTAGTGGCTGAGCTGCCTCATGTCCAGCCTGCAGCTGCTGAGCCATGGGTTGGGTCCCTCCAGGTCAGATGGAGACTCAGTCAGAGCATCCTGTATGTGTCACCAGCGCGGGTGGGAATGTCCAGCTCCATGCAGTCACTTGGACATTGACAGAGCCTCTTTTTCTTGTTCTGCCTGGGACTGATGAAAGAATGATTTTTAGATCTTTTCAGACTATTTTCTAAAGATGGAGACAGCAGCTTTTATTCCCACAGAGCTTAAAGCTCTTTCATAACTGATAAACTCTGCAGAAGCTCTCCCGGAGCTTGCCTTTCAGGTTGCAGCAGCAGAGCTTCTTATCAAACATTTCTCAAGAGCTTTTTAGCTTCATATTTTACAGCAGACAAAGAAAACTGATTTAATAAGGGTGCTGCTGCTTCCCCTTTTGTGGTTGTTTCTACAAGGCAGTTTGTATTGTATACAAACCTAATTTGTAATGTTGTAACCTGGCAAAAGGGTAATTAAAGCGCCTACAAAAACCCCCCAATTACTGAATCTGATGCAAGGAGATTTAAATAACAACCTCTTTGCACCAGCTACAGCCCCTCAGCGCAGGAGGGGTTCTCCCAAGGGAAGCAGCACATCGCTGCGCTCCCTTCATCTCTCTGCGGAGGAGGCTGCGTTCATCTCTGCCATTGCATAGGAACCCCACAGGCTGCTGCGATGGTGCTTCGAGGCTGTGCTACCCCATCTGCCCAGGCATGCTCTGCCAGCAGATGGGAGGCAGGACCTTTGCCACAGCCACCACCTAACAAACAGACTCGCTTTGGAGCCCCCACAACCGGCAAATGTTTGACTGAGACCACTTTGCGCTTGTTTCAAGCTGTGGTGTTATCCCCTCACAGTTTGTTAGATCTTTTCCCTGGGTTATCACATTTTCACCTCCTGGGGACAAAGAGGACCTATTTCCCTGGGAAATATCTCTGTCAACCTCCCGCACCCTGCCCCGAATCAAAATGAAAACAGCATTTCAGGCATGGAACAGAGGTGCTAAGCTGTTGTGAAAGCAGGCAACCTACAGTCTGCTTCTCGAAGCAGGCAGGACAGCATCAAAAAATAGAGAGAAAGTTCTTCTCTCTCTAGAGTGTTTTAATAAAGGAAAAGCAGGAGGGAAAAAGGCATTGGGCTGAGGAGCAAAGCTTTTGGGAATTGGTGCTTTCTTTTGTAGTTCAGTGGCGCTGGTATAAAACCCAATCCCAGATCAGCCAGAGCTGAGTGAAAATGACTGTTCTCGCCTGGCGTGACATTCGCTACAGGGAAAATATACGGCCGAGATTTCCCTCTTCCCCGGCTTCATTCAGTGGAAAAACTTGTGACACAAGGACAAAGGCCCAGGGCTGAATGCAAAGTCCTCTCTGGGGAGATCTTGCATCAGCTTCCCTTCCTGGGGAGCAGCAGGCTTGGTATGTGTCGGCACAGGGAATTCTGACACTTCTCTGCTGCCTGTGTGTCTCCAAAGGGGCTTCCTTTGGAGCAGGAGTACACTGAAGGCAAGGAGCAGATGCTGCCTTTCGGACACACATCTGTACAGCTGCCAAACGAGCAGGCTCATAGCACCAGAGTTCAGGAAAAGCACTAGCATCCAGCACAGCCAGTGCTTTGCTTGCCTGTTTGTCCAAGAGAAGATCCAGCTGTGCAGGATGTCAGCCCCACAGAGCAAACTTCAGATTTGGCTTGAACCATACCAAACACGCGTCAGTTGAGGGGGGAAAGGCTGTTTATGCCAGCCAGGGTGCGTATATACTGTGTGCAGCCTGGGTATGTTGGGACTTTCACGCATGTACTTTTGTAGTGGGGTGGTGTATTTACTGGTTTGTGGTTTGCTTACCCACTGTCCCCAGAGTGGAGACACAGCTGTGGCAAAGGTACCGCTAACAGCTGCGAAGTCACCCAGTGCCTATCATAAGAAAATAGAGGAAACCCAAAATGACTATGCGTCTGTTACCCCCATCTTTACCTAATGCCATCATAACAACGAGTGTGTAACTGCCAATGTCCATCCTCAGCTGCTGAGTGCTGGCTTATTGTTGGGATACAGTCATGGCATCTGTGGTACCCACACATGCATGATGATGGTACATTGACATTGGAAACTGGCCTGATGTTCTTCACAAACAAAACGTGTCCCACTTTGTCTTGCCTTGATCTTTAGATTGAAGAAATGCTAAATGAAGTAAAATTCAGCAAGTATGTGGATACTGGAGAACAAGTGACAAAAATCAATTTAGAGGATTTTATCAAACTTTATGTAAATCATCGACCTGCTTTTGGCTTGTCAATGAACAAAATACAACGAGCGTTTCAGGTTCTTGGTTATGATAATGAGAATGGAGACAATGTTATTGACAGAGGAGACTTACTGTGGCTGCTTCAGTACAGAGGTGAGTTCTTTCGTTTCTAATATTAGTTTTATGCTTGCTAGTTCTGCCTTCAATTTCAGAACGTATTCACTGCAGCAAAAAATTAATCTGGAGCTATAGCTTGGTAACCAGGGCAGGCATGTGGAGCAACTGTCTTAAGATCTTAAACTGAATAATCGCATCTATTGTCTCAGCTGCACTTCTTTTCCTGGTCTGGAAATCTCTGCTGGCCTCAGGTAGCTTGTCTGTCAAATGATGAGTAGGGATTTTGGCAAATTGCATCTTTCTTTCAGTGTGTCCTTACCTGAATCATTGGTTGCTTTTCCAGTCACACCATCCCTGGAATGGTAGTATAAAACTGAAAAAGAGGGGGGACAAGAAAGAAGGGATGGAATTGGTCAGTCTTGCGTGGAAGACTGAAAAGATGAGATGGTTTAGTTCAGCTGAATCAGGGAGAACACTGTAAAGGTGTTTCTTATGTCCAATGCCATACAGAGGTAAATAACTAACTTGTATTGTCTTGCTCCTGTTGTAAAAGTGCAGCTAAGCATTAGAACAGCTAAAGGGAACTGGTGTTTTACTCAGTACATCACCTGGTAAAAGTCATTGCCACAAAGATCCTTGCAAACCAAGGATACAGCCAGTGTGAGAAAAGTTAGTTATATGGATGGTGTGACCATCCATAAATAGATACATTAGACAAAACAGTTTCATAACAGATCTATAACCTTATGCTTCAGGGCACAAGCCAACCACTAACTGGGAACACAGGCTATGTCCAGGTTATTCAAAGATACTAGATCAAGACTTTCCTGCACCTTTCTCTTCCTTCTCTGTGTGGAAATGGCTACAGCCATTGACACAGGGTGAGATGGACTGTAGTCTGCCCCATGCCAGGAATTCTTCAGTGGGAATAGAAGTAAGCCCCTCAAGGGCACTGTAGCCTAAAGAGCTGTCTGCAGCAGAATTTCCCTCTTTGATGAATATTTTTGACCAAATACAATATGCCAGAACAATTTTCCTTAGGATTAACATTTTCCTGTGTTGGGATCATGTGTTTTGGTTGGTAATGTGTATCTCTCTATCTCAGTGACACCACAACTGTCTTGTTCTCTTTGTACACTGTTGTTATTGAAGTTGCCTTCTAGTTTTTGAGCTAACGACGCCATAAGAGGTGGGTGTTGCTCTGTTGTGTACAGGAGAGCATATGACAGAAGATGAGCTGGCTCTGTGTCTGACCACCCTGCTGGGCAGGCGTCCTGGGGGAGAAGGATCTGAACTGGACACCTCAGGTATGGGATTAACATTGCATGCAGCACAGAAGCAGGATCACTTTGATTCCCAAATAGAACAATTTAAATTGCAAACCCATTACCCTGTTAGGCCAAGAGCTGTCAGAAACACTCAGACAGGATTGCAAAAATAGGCATGGAGCTATAGATTGTCCTTCTCCTGTGCAGCAATTGCATGGGTGTATCTAAAAATAAATGGACAATGAAATATAACTGGGACCTGACAAGATTACATTGCTGTTTATCTGCTTGCTGGCTTGCAACTGGAATTAGAAACACACAGTGGAAGGTTTACACACCAGAGTCCACAGGCAAAAAGGAATCCTACACTATGCAAATAGTGTTGATTTTATCCAGGCAGAAATGCCCATTGTAACGGAGCTGTTGGTAACCACTGCATCTGTCTACAATTTATGTCCCAGTCTACACCAGTCTAGAACAGCAAATTACAGCACTGATTTCAGCCAAGTGGTGCTGCCCGTTGTAATTGGAACTGCAGGGAAGTGCCTCGTGTTTATACAATTCATGTCCCAAGCCACGCCAGTTCAGAACAGCATCTGATTAGGGCCATTGTGGAACTGTCTAGCTCTGCAAAGCAACTTTGAAATCCCGGGACTCCTTGGGATCCTAAAATCACATTAAATGGCTGGAGTGTAAAAGCTGGCTCCTTGATGCTTCTGCAGCAGGGACTTAATGCGAGATGTGACTCACAGCCTCACAGATCCAACAGATGCCATCCCTCATGCAAATACATAAAGTATTAAGCTAGTACACCAACACTTTTCCATGATTCCTTTGTACATCTTTAAAAGCATTCCAACCACTTCACCTTACAAATTTTACCAATCTGGAAAGCCATTTTTACATTGCTCTTGTGTGTTTTGTGCTGTTACTGCTCTTCAGGTGAAGCAGCTTTGACTGAAGAAGAAATTCCAGCAGAAATCACGGCAGAGATATTTGCTGCTGACATTCTTGGCTTACCTATTGCTGAACCAGAAAAAAGAACAGGAAAAAGGGAGATGAATCTTTGATGTATGAAGAGTCAATCATAGCTGCCACAAAGTTTTCTACTCATTCCTATTTCCCAGTCTTCTGTCCTAAAATATCTGCAGAAAATATGTA
Source organism: Amazona ochrocephala (assembly GCA_039720435.1). Lineage (NCBI taxonomy): Eukaryota > Metazoa > Chordata > Aves > Psittaciformes > Psittacidae > Amazona > Amazona ochrocephala. The sequence continues at coordinate 12,876,641 of CM077891.1, forward strand.
TTTTGTGTTTATTAAAAAGTAAAGGTCACATAGTTTCATATTAACCACACTCTAGAATAAGCCCCCAGTTTATCACATGCCATAAGCCTGTGAGGTCAAACCTATGTAGAGAAACACTGGGGCGGCTGTAAAGAACAAAGCAGAGGGGCCACCCCATCCGTGGCTGGAACCTGCCTAGAATTCATTTGAGGTGGGTTTATGCCAGATGCAGTCTATTTTCATTATGTTAAACCAGTATTTATTTGTGAAACCCGTCAGCAAAAGAGCAATGTGAAAGAAGTGTTGTATTGATTCAATACATTGAAAAATGCTTGGATAAGTTAGAATGGATTTGTAATTACAAATCCAGCAGACGTCAGTAAAGAAAGGAATGCTGTGTTATACATAAAGGCCAAAATGGAAACCTGGCTTAAAAAAAATGAGGTTTTCTTTCTGAAAGTAATAGTTCCAATTAGCAGCGCAATACCGATGGGACAGCATCTTACTTGTGTTTGTGTAAACAGCATAATGAGGCTGATATAAGTTGCTGTAGAAAGATCAGTGAAGTGCTGTTGAACATGCTTCCTTCTTTACATCATCCTCAGCATCAATTTGAATAATAATGTAGGCCCTTAAGAAGTGTTCCTTTCAGCAGCAATGCTTTTTAAACAGAGGTGCCTGTTACGAACTCTGAAAGTATGTGTGACTGTGCAATTAGTACCAACAGCAAGGTGTGCACTGGATGCACAGTAATAGAGGAGTCCAGCAGCACCATGACCACAATTGGCTGTGTGACAAGGGAATTTTTCTGCAGGGCATCACTTGGTGCCTAACTCTCTGCTCACCTACTGATACGTTCGTGTACCTCTGCTCTGGGGCCAGGCTGAGAGAGCTGGGCTGGGTCAGCCTGGAGAAGAGAAGGCTCCTTAAGGGGAGACCTTAGAGCAGCTCCAGTGCCTAAAGGGCCTCCAGGAAACCTGGAGAGGGGCTTTGGACAAGGGCCTGTAGGGACAGGCCAAGGGGAATGGCTTTAACCTGCCAGAGGGGAGATTGAGATGAGCTCTTAGGCAGAAGCTCTTCCCTGTGAGGGTGCTGAGGCGCTGGCACAGGGTGCCCAGAGAAGCTGTGGCTGCCCCATTGCTGGCAGTGTTCAAGGCCAGGTTGGACACAGGGGCTTGGAGCAAGCTGCTCCAGTGGAAGGTGTCCCTGCCCGTGGCAGGGGCTGGAGCTGGAGGAGCTTTAGGGTCCCTTCCAACCCAAACCATGCCGTGATTCCATGAAATTACTGCAATTATTTTCGGCAGCTGAGAAACCTCATACCCACTGGAAAAAATTAAATGCTTATTACGGATTTATCAAGTCTCCTGTTTAAGGAGGCAAACGTTTTGCTTAACAGGAAGCATTGCTAATCCCCGCGCTCCAGCTCTTCAACAGTGCCACAGCGCCTTGCGCAAGGGGCTGCACGGAGCTGTCCCTCCCCAGCCGACTGCCCGGCGGCGGAGCTGTGCTCCGGGCACCTCCGCGTGGGCCGAGGGCGGGCGGGCGCTCGGTCCTTCCCTCCCCGCGCTCCGTTCCTGTTCCCGTTCTCGTTCTCGTCCCCTTCCCCCGGCCGCCCACAACGGGCCGCGACGACCCGGTCCGTCCCCGCCGTCCCCTCAGAGCACGGTCCCCTCCCCCGCTAGGCCCCGCGCGCGCGGGCTGCCGGCGGCGGCGGCGGCGGCGCGGGGCGCGTGCGCAGTGCGCGGGCTCCCGGCGGGCGGGCGGAGCCGAGCCGCGCCGAGCGGAGCCGAACGGAGCGAGCATTGTGCGGGCGGGCGGACGGACCGACGGACGCCGCGAGTTCAGCGCCGGATTCCCCGCTGAGGCCGCCGCCGTCCCCTCAGCACCATGTCGGGTCGGTCGGTGCGGGCCGAGACCCGGAGCCGGGCGAAGGATGATATCAAACGGGTGATGGCGGCCATCGAGAAAGTGCGCAAATGGTGAGCGGGCCGCGCCGCGCCGGGACCCCGCGCCCGCCCTCCCGCGCCCCTTCCTCGCGCCCCCCGCGCTGTCCCCTCACGGGGCCGGAGCTCGCCGGGCGGCCGCGGGGGGCGGGGAGCCGGCGGCACCCAGAAGCCATTTCGCTCCGGCGAGTCACATGAAGGCGGCGGCGGCGGCGTGTGAGGGCGAGAGGCGGCTCCATTGTGCGGCCGAGCCCCCTCCCCGCCGACCCCCGCTGCTCCCCGCCGACCCCTGCCCGCCGCTCCGCCGCTCTCGGGCCGGGCCGGACGGTGACGGGGCGGGCGGCGGGTCGGGCCGGGCCGGCCTCCTCCCGCCGTCGTCCCCTACAAAGGGCCCCGAGGAGCGGGGCCTGGGGAGCTCCGCCGCAGGGTCTGTGTGGGAATAGTGCTCAAAGAAGTATCGAAACCCCCAAAACCCACGTTAAAAATACCCCTGTAAAGCTCCCGAGAGTTTATTTCTGCATAATTCCCTATTTATTTATTTCACTTTTCAAGTTCCCGAGCTTTGCACGTAAGCGCAGCAAACCCGGGCGGGATCGTCGCCCACAGAACGCTCCGGTGGCTGTAAATCCCGAGCGAGTGTGTAATTGCCACTGGAATTTGTTTTAAATGATATAATTAAAGGTTGTACCCCATGTGAAGCAGTTCTCTTTTGTTAGGCCTTAAACGTGTTTTGGCATTTTCCCGCTTTTGTCATTTATTTTTAATCTGCTTTTGTTATTAAGATCGACATGAGGTGTTTAACAATGCAGTATAACAGTCCCTGCGATGTTCCCCAGGGTCGATCCAGGGGTTTTGGATGGGATAAAGAGCAGTGCCAGTGTGACTCGAGAGCAGATCTCTTTCTTCCAGCAAGTTGACTGTTCCGTAGTTTTTGTGCATGTATCTTGAAATACTTTCTTTAAACATTTGAAATCCACGGGGAAATCCCTTGGGTTAATATTAATCTGCATAACTTGTAAAATAAGGGGATGCTTTTATTGCCGTTCACCGATAACGCTTTGCTTTCAGTAAAAGAAGAGTGAAACGTAGGCTGAAACGTGTTTGTTATTGGGGTGAAATGGGGTTGTTGTGTTTTAAATGGCCTTAAGCGCATGAATGGGCCCGTTGGTTCGAGCTGGACAAAGACTCGGGACGTGTGTCCAGTAACGCAGGGCACGAGATGGGGATTTCAGAGAATCCAGCCATTGTGTGGGGCGCGGAGCAGCCCCAGCACCGCAGTTCGGTTGGTTTCAGGAACTCTCTTCTACTCAGTGGTGTTTTGAAGTGCTGTTTGCTGACTGGCGGCAGCTTTGAAGGGTCAGAACAATGCGTAGTGATGTGACAGGACTTTTGTTCAAGCAGGAGCACTGTTGGATGTGTGGGACTGTTTTGTCTGTAGGTATTTCATTCATGAGTGCAGTGTGCTTCCTTTGAAACCTAGCTTGTGGGTTTCAGAGAGGAGTAGAAGCTTGGCCATTCAACAAAGTGTCTGATTTATTTCTTCTCTCTTGGCAAGGGCTCTCTGCCATCGTGTCAGTTGCTATGGCTTCCTCTGTAAAACAGAAATCTTATGGTATAAATAGTTTTGTACGTTTTTACCCTCAAGAGAGACAACTTGCTTTAAAGGGTTCTTACAGAGTCCTGCAATGTTTCTTTTGATTACTGTTAGAAGTATTCATATGGCTTTTTGTCTGTGCATCTCACAAGTGTTAACAAACCCTTTTCTGGAAGGAATCCTAATTTGAAGGTGAATCTTACGATTCCCACACACACAGAGTCAAGTACGTCAGGGAATTAGCAAGAGAGATTCTGTGTTTTGTGGTTTGAATGTTTTGGGAACACTTGGCTTGTTCAATTGAACTTTACGCGCTAGCAATTCCTGCATCTTCAGAAGAGCCACATAGGCAATTTCCAAGCGTGCAGTTGTATTTGCATAATAGGAGCAATTTGTTGCCATCCACAGCTCTGCTGTGGAAATGCAGCCACTGAAGATTAAAATACCTCGTATCCAGCATCTCCTAGAACAGAGTTGTTGGAGACTTGTGTGTTTGGAGCACTGTGAGGATGAGTAGAGAGGCAGGTTGTGCTGTAAACTCTTCCGAGTAGGCGGTGTATCTGGTATGTGCTGCCCAAAGCTTTATTGATCTGTGAAGGTGTTCAGCAGCTTTGCTGTGCACTATTACTGAGTGCCTCTGCTGCCACGTCCATGAACGTGCCTGTTGGAAAGCAGTTTCCATCAGTGTGGGCTTTGTTCCTTAGAAAATTAGCGCTCATTCTTAGATAGTGAGCCCTTTGATGCAGGTGCCGTATCTCTGTGTGTGTTTGTAGAGCTCCCAGCACTTCTGGTATTACTGGAACTTAGTAGTAAACAGTGGAGTTGTGAAGGTTTTTATCTTGAGATTAATGTAACCATATCTCTTTGTTTAAACCCGTCTCATGAATGAACATCTAGTTTAGAAAACATGTAGCACGTGTCTCACAGAAGACATGGTTGCGTTGTATTTGTGTGGCAGAAATGATAAAGGGCCATGGCTAAGAGGGTAGTTCTACTTGTTTTGAAACAGTACTTACATTTTTCTTCAGTCTATTTTAAGAAATTGTTTGAGATAAATTTATGTCATTGAATTGTGAAAGGTACAGGATTGGTTTTTGTTGTCAAAGACTGATGGGTGTGTGTAGATTCTGCATGGGCTGGTTTAGAGAATGTACCAGGAACCAGGACATCTCCTTGTGTGGCCTTGTCTTTGAATTGCAGTATCTAGGCAGAAATCCTTTGACCTTCCTCTGACCTGACCTAGGGATAGTGATAGCACCTTGTGAAGCAGGGGTGAGTGTGGACAACTGGTGAAAGTACTTACAGAAAGTGCCAAGTATTTATTGTGGTGGGGGTCAGCGGAAGAGCCAGACATGACTTGGGATGTAGCTTAAAACAAAGCCTGTTGTGTGGCACTCAAGGAGCGAAGTCACCATGGGCAGTGTTACCCGGTAGCATGGGTTGGGATCACTGGCTGCGGCTAGTTAGAGGAGGACTTCTAGCTAATGCTGCTGTAGCTCTTCTGTTCACTGACTCCATTCAGACTTGCTAAAATATTTGTGTGTGGTATGTAATGCTCCAAGATTGAGCTTCTGCAGGTTTTGCTGCTCATGCTTCATTCTTAAAATAGGCTTTCACTCTGGGAAGTAGTTATGACGTGGAGCTTCTTAACAGGATGTCTTTGGGAAAAGACTGCTGCTACCAGATTGCCCCCCTGGTGTAGTCTTGCTGCATTGGCTGTGTTTGGTTTCCTGCTGAGATTGTAGTTCAAGCGGTGGCAGCTGAAGTAAAAATACTCAGTGTATGTGCAGGAGCTGAAGTGCTGTAGTGGCCCAAAGCCGCTGTTACCACCCTTAATTGTGACACCTTTTTTTCTGGCTCATTGTTTCTTTTTGAGCCAGATGTGCTCTCTTGACTTTGGTGGAAGTTGGGTGTGTGGTAGAGTTTTGTCATGCATAAGCCATGTTTCTCTCTACTGCTTGTCGCAGTGTGGAACCTAGCAGAACTTGCTTAAAAACTCACTGGCCTGTGTAAGTGAAAGGGGTTCTCATAAGACGCTGTATTTAAACTCAGAGGGAAGGTTCCTTAACCATTAGTCTTTGTTCATTCGTGCTCCATGGTATTTTATTGTATTTGCATTACGGTCAAGAAACACTATGTGTATTAGTCACCAGACAAACATGTACCTGGCAATAGCTGTGCTGTGAAGAGCAAGCCTACATTTCAAAGAAAAATCTTTTTTTTGTGCATCTGACAGCACTTTTTGTGTCTAATAATGGCATTTTCTTTTCCATTCCCCTTTCTCCTTTGCTTGATCCCACAGGGAGGTCATAATTCTGTGATTTTCACCAAACTCTGTTGCAATGCAAGTGAGTGTGATGTGATAAATTCAGCATTATGACGTCACTTCGTGATCATCAACAGAAGATGGGGTATGTGGGAGCAAATCCTTGTGTAAATCCAGATCACTGTGATAAAGGATAGTCATGGTAAAAGGCCAAACAGGTGTGAAAGCCTTTTCTTAGACGGTAATATATTGGCAGTGAAGGCTTTCTGTTTCTGTGCCATCAAATGTTTCTAAGCACTCTTTGCTGCTGCAGAAGCTGCCTTGACACTTTATGTAGAAGTGCAATATACACGGTTGTGTTTGCTCACCGGTATATTACTTTTATACATGGAATCTGATATTAATCTATGGAGCTTTAGTGTTAATAAACATAAATATATGTAAGAGTCTTGGGCTATTTAGAATGGGGGATTGGGAATATAATTATGTAAGTTCTAGGATATTAGTATGCCTCAGGCATAAGCACTGAAGAAGTGTTGGTACTGATGCTTACCCTATGTATCCTTGGCTGTCCTTTAAATGCTGTGCAGACATGGTTCAGAATTTAAAAATGCTTTAACACAATTTCAGATCAATATAAGGGTTTGTCGCATTGATTAGTTTCTGAATTTGCTATAACTGAAAGAGTTGAGATCCTTTGCAGCGTGGAAGATTAAAAGGAAAAAATACTGTTGTATATATGTTAAGTGTTGCCATTTTCCAGTGTTGTTACTTCCGAGTCATTCATGGAGGAACAGGAGAGGTTTTGAAATGAGGAAAAAAAGTGGGGTTTTTGAAAGCTATGGAGTTTGTCAGTTAGATGTGGCCAAGTAAAGTTGATAATTGCCACACTGTTGGCCTGATGAGCTCTCAGGCTGATGGGGTTCCATTAGCCACCTTTTCCAATCTACCAGTCAATATAAAGATCAACCTATACGACAGGGGACAGTGCAATAGAAAGTATTGCCTAGTGATTGCTTAAGATGTAATAGAGTTACAAAGATGGAATCCTGATCAGGGGCTTGGGATGAGTGGGTTTAACAGCAGGTCCATTTTAAGGAAGCCAGGTGGAGAAACTACTCAAGGTTTCACAAGAGTTGATTAATTCCTCATTCCTACTCCAGCATTTGGGCAGTGGGAATATTTTGTCGTTTATGCAGCATGTAGCAAACTTCTGCTATGGGCAGCAGCAGTTAAGTTCTGACTAATGAAAAGGAAAGCCCCTGATGAGCAGGTTGGGGTGGTGTCTTTGCACGTAAGATAAAAGTAAGGGTTCAGAGTAGAAGTGGTTTTGGGGGTTTGAGGTTTTTGTTTTGAAATGGAAAGGCAGTAAAAATGACAGATAATAATCAAAGCTTTATTTGCAATAAACGTCTTAAATCCTGAAGTTATTTTGCCCTGTTGTTCTTCAGTGTCTGAAAGTCATTATACATCTTTGTTAACAAATTTGTGTTTGTGCTGCCAATGATTTGATTAAGTTTTAGGGGATGTTGTCTTCTTTTTTCTTACTGATACTTTTATGGTCTTAAACCTTCAATACTGTAAATGCTGACACATGTAAAATATGTGAATAATAGCAGTGTGATGTTGGGTTTTCTTTTTAGCCATAAGTGTTTGCAGGACTTGGATGTTGGTGTACTTCCATCACAAGATATCCTTATTCCCAGTGTTGTCTGAATTACTGTGTATTGAATTCCGTAAAAAAGTCCCTATAGCTGAGGATTATCAAAACTTAAAGTGGTACTTCAGAAGCTCAAAAGAATTAAAATGTCAGGGCTAACTTTAATACTAGAAGGAAAAAGTTACTAATATAGGTTTCCTCCTGTGTTCTACAGTCTGTCCAGTGAAGATGCTGTGTGAGGCTGCTTTGAGATGCTAACAGGTATCTTGAACTTTTGGTTTTCCAGTGCAGCATCTCTGAGTAATATTTTGCTGTAGGAAAAGACTAAAATCTTGATATTCTTTAAAAGCATTTATTCACCCCTCCCCCAACCAGAACAAAACCCCAGCTGGTTTTATTTCCATAATTTCAGAGGTATTCCTAAGTAGAAATGAGTTTAGTTTGTCTTGTATCCTTAAAAGTATATATAAATATATCATGATCATCTCTCCACAATTAAGTATGCTCCCATTACTGACATGCCCTCATCTCCACTGTCATTTTTAACACATCTAGCAAGAGAGCTCCAAATTAGTGTAAAATGGGGTTTTGTCACACTTCAGCCAGCTAGTGTATCCAAATGGATGTATCTAAACACACTGAGGAAAAGCTCTGCTCCAGGAAGAGCAGTGGGAAAGAAATGAATCTGAATTAATTTTGCACTTTAATTAAAATATCCTTGTGGACAGATCCAAAACTTATCACATTGTTATATATAGCATATTTTGTTTAAAACAGGATAGTGTCTAAAGGGAAAACAAGATTTGCTTTAGTAGCTAAAACAAATAGTGAGGAGGATGTTTATGGCATTTGTCCAATGTGGCTACTTTTCATTCTGGAAGCCCTTTCTAAAACTGGAGCTGTCACATATGTATATATTTGGAGTCACATCCAGCTTCTCCCATCCTGCAAAGAACAGTTTTTCTTCTTTGTTTAAGTCTATAACTGAATTCCAAGTCTATTCCTTGAATGTGTTTTTAAAAAGAGCAACATTTGAGATCTCATGCCAAATTAATTTCAGATGTTCCTGAATATTTAATGGAATTGGTCTTTGTTGTTAACTTTTAATCAATCCATTTGCAGAGCTGTGTTAGAAACCCAGGAACCCGCAGTGGTAATCTGTGTCCTGAAAACGGATCACAGAAACATGATGAAATTTCTCTGGCATTGTGGGCTTTGTTTTGATATTCTGATGTAAAAAGCTCAAGGAATTCATCCCTTAACTAAGTGTTCAGCATCCTTCCAATCTCTGCACGCTGTGACTGTGTGCCCCCCTAACGCAGTGACACCCTCCAGCCAGATTTCCTCCACAGTCTGTCAATGTCATGACTTCATGGCTGGCTGGCAGGGCCTAGCAGAGAGTGCCATGGGTTATGCTTTTCCCTCTCTGATAGCCTCAGCCTTTCCAAGAGAGCTGGGCTCTCCAGAGTCTGAATTCTGCATCATGGCACATATTGCTACCAATAGTGCTGTTGGTTCCAAGGCTGGAATTTCAGAGCTGTCCGACAGGAGTGTTGAGTGAATGTTAAATTGCTAGCAGTAAATTTCTACCCAGAAATAAACCTCAGGTGGTCAAAATGCATTTAGATTTCTGATACCATTGAACAGTCTCATGACAATCAAAACACGCTGGTCTGTCTAAAACCTCTTCTGCTCTCTAGAAACTTCAGTGAAAACTGTAGGCATTAAATCTGCAATTTTAGCAGCTGTTGTTCTTAACTGTATCTTTAATCCAGCTCTTATTACTGCTACTGCAGTTACTCACTTAGTCAAGTAACAGCCCTGAGAAATGTGGAGGTTAGCAGTGCTCTAACAAGTTTGTGAAATGCAAAGAGCAATTTGCACAATGCAGCCCTAAAGACGATGTAATAGAGATCATCCTCCTTAATAGCCTGTTTAAATCCTTGACAAGTTACAGTAGTAGATCACTTTCTTCTGAATCCGGAGTTTAACTTCTCCTGCGTTGTAATTTTATAGGGAGAAGAAGTGGGTGACAGTTGGCGACACATCCCTAAGGATTTACAAATGGGTACCAGTAACAGAACCTAAAGTCGATGATGTAAGTATGCTGCAGATGTCTTGCTTTTTTCAGGATGCAGACACTCATGTTTAGGGACAGTCAAAAGAAATAGGCTTGCTGTTCTTTGAGCCTTAAAGCTAAGTCTGGTGTGGGTCTTGCAAGTGTTTGAATAGGAGAGCTCTAGGGAAACGCTGCTCTCTGCAGATGATGGCTCAGTGGGTGGCAGTCTGCCTGCAGTCAGCTTGGATCAGGTCTCAGATAACTTAAACAGGCAGCTCGAAACTGATTTTTGAAACCTTTCGCTAACATAATAACTGGGGGGCAGGGAGGGGAGGCTGAGACAGAGATTACTTTTCTTTCTGTCTGATGCTTTAAAGGCAAGTAGCTGGTTCGGAACTGTGCAGAGAATGTTCATCTGTGCATCACTGCTGTTTTGCTCAAAAATAGGTGCAAACCACTTAAGTAAAGGTAGGAAAAATCCCATGGGACTGAGAGCACTTTGTTATTAAGATGTCCAGCCCAAACAATACAGCAGACATGATCCTATTTGTAACATATGTTTTCTCTGGACATTTTGTCTATGCATCCGGTTTATGTTCTTAGCATGCACTGTTCATGAGCCATGCTACAATCACATAGCATAAAAATAAGTGTAAAAATCAAAGTTGGTAGGGCTTACAATTATATTTTTCCAAATGAACGTTGCTCTAATTTTGTAAATTGAAATATCATTATAGAGAGAAAACCAGCCCATGGTACCACAGGAAATTAATGATACAATAGAAGATTCATCTGAAGTTTGGTGCTCCTTCTTTGGGCTGTCCTGTGTTTTTACTTTATTTGAAATAAGAGTTAAGAGCTATCCAGAAGAAAACTACTATGCTAAATGTGAAAAACGATGTTTTTTCCAGCCAAGACAATGACCTCGTCATAGTCAAAGCACAAATTCAAGACCTGCTTTTGATTAGCATTGTTTAAACAGAGTTTGTTTCTTTCTGTACCTTTGGTTTTGCCAGAGATTTCAGTGCCTGTCAGAGTTGTGGTAAAGCCTCTTGTATTCTTCCAGTGCTTGAGCAGCATCTCTGTGAAGTAACCCCTTATGGACTGGGAAACCCTTCCTGGTTTCTTAAAGAAACTCGCTTGTTCTTTCTAGTTGTCTAACGTTTGGTCTTGATTTTCTTATTTATAATGCATAGGGGAAAGGAGCTGTGCTATGTATGTGAGAGAGAGATTTAGGATGCTTAGGCTCACAGCTTCTGATGATTGTTTTCCCAGTTAAGGTATGTGCATGACAGGTACTATGGAACTTTAAAATAAGAGCTCTAGTGAGTTTCTGGATGAATTTTCAAGGTGACTGGTACGTGAAGTCGGATTCTCTGTTAAGAAGATTGGGTTTATGTAATGGTCTCTATATGCAGAGGTTAATTGTATGCTTTGAGCCGTCATCTTTAGGTTCAGGCTCCAGATTTGCTGAAGTTGGGATACTTGTTCAAGACCAGCTGCTTGAGTGTCCTGCAGCCACATTCTGTTCAGTACAAGTAGAGGCCGTTGTAGCAAGCTTGATGTTGTAAGGCTTCTGACTTTCAGCTCTGGAAGTTCTCACGGTTAAAACAAGTGTGTCTATCTTGAAAAGTAAGTACCAGGTAGGAGTCATCTTGGTGGTTTAATTTTGCTGTGGACATCCTTTTGTATCTGATTTCATCCGCCTGTGAGGAGCAGACACTGCTTGCTTTTTACTACAATAGGAGAATGGGATTTTTTTGCACTTCGTTGTTTCAAATGGAAGTTGTCTTTGCTTTTAGTGAACACAGATTACATTATTTCCCCCCTTCTACGTGTTGTTTCTGAGACACTTTGACATTTCTTTGAGCTAGGATTAGCTAGGCTCTTTCCTCCTCTGGTTTAGCAAGGCTGTTGCAGACTCTCACACTTTGATGCCTAGCACTTTCTAAGAAAACTTTCCAGCTTAAATTGCTCACAGTCATTTTCAATATTTCTCTTGTGGCAAAAGTGTCCTTTTTACCTTGGGAAACAAAGGAACAAACCCACCAAACCTCAGAGAGGTGATGTCCCTTCTGAGCTTTCATTTTGCAAAGCTGAAGAAGCGCGTGTGCTTTCACGTCTGTTTCACATACTAGGGAATAAAATCTGGCTTCTCTGAAGTAAAGAGACAGTTTAAAAATGATCCTGATAATCCGTTTATAATAGAGGGAAAAGTCCTTCCAGATATCACTTGTTGAATTTCTTCTGCAGTCTCAGACAGTATTTGGTTGTGGTTTAGTTCCTTCCGAACGGATGGGTTGCCGAGCGTTCTTCCTGGAGTCAGGCTTTGAGCTGTGCTCTCAGCAGGCAGGCAGGGTCCTACGGAAGCAGTCAGTGCAGCTGACTCCTGCTGTGAGACTGATTACATCACCTCTTCATTGGAAATGCTGCATCCCTCAGCAGAGGCAGATTTCCCACATGATGGATGCCACTGTCTCCTTCTTTGTTTTAGTGCTTGCAGTCCATAGTGGTGTTCGGTCATGAGTGCGTTGTGACCTACTGTTCACGTAGGACTGTCTTGCTTACACACTTTGTTTTAGCCCAGTCTGATTTATCTTAACCCATCTGATAGTTTTAATGAAGAAACAGCATTCGTTGTAGAGAAGGAGGAGGTCTCTGCCGTGTTGGTCATTGCGGTACAGGTAAAAAGCTGTCTCTGTAATGTTAGAGTTCTGCATCTGTTGTCATTCATGTTGTGCATGCACACATATTGTCTAGGTGTATTCTGCAGGCTGTCTGATATGAAATGGAGAGTGTATTGAGTTTTGTAGTGATGTGGTGTTGTGCATAAGCCCTACAGTGAGCAGAGCTACAAGCGCAGGACACAAGTCTTAGCCCTGCCTCTGATCAGCAGCATTCTTCCTTTCTGGTGTAGCAGAGGTTCTCTCGACCTTGCTTTTTTAGCTCTTTTGCCTGACAACAAAGTTATCAGCCAGCACTTGCCAAGTTCTCCAGCTCAGTTGGAGCAAGCCATTTAATCATCGTGCCTCAGATCCTCTTTGTAGAACGAGGGGTATTATTGGTAACTTTTGTGCTTGTAACAAAAATTGTGCAGTTGTTTGAAGGTGGAAGATTTAGAATCATTTAGGTTGGAAACGACCTTGAAGATCACGCTTAAGTGCTAACTGTGACTATAATTTGTAGATAAAATCCTGTATATCTTAGTATTTTGTGTCATGAATTAGAAAACCAGCCCTGCAGTTACTGGGACTAATGCATTATTGGTAATGTCAGTTAGTATTACATTGGCTTTGTTTCTCACTTGGAATTGTGAGATACTTACAGAAGTAATGAGTGGAAAGGGTGCTATTGCAACATGGATTTGTTTTCATGGCTATAGTCTAATTTGGTTGTGATGCCCTTTGTTTTTCAGAAAAATAAGAATAAGAAAAAAGGCAAAGATGAAAAATGTGGCTCTGAAGTGACCACTCCAGAGAACAGCTCCTCCCCAGGGATGATGGACATGCATGGTGAGTGGGAGAAGGGCAGCCCCTGTTACACGGCTTTGACAGTGTAAGCCAACAGTGTCAGATTCTCTGTTGCTCAGATGAATGGATGGCATGGTTGAGTCAGTGAAAACAGCGTCAGATACTCATTTGGTACCTTGGAACTCTCTTCCGTGGATATGCTAACAGTTGTTTCAACACTGTTTTTATTTGGGCTGTGTGTGGGGAATAAAAATTGTTAGTGGAGCTAAAACCAGAGTGTCTGCCATTCAAAATAGTACACTTGTGTGAAGCAGTAGCTCTTGAGTTTGCTGCTTGAAGAACCAAAAGGCCCCCAAAGCCTCAGTGGCACTTACTATAATTTGTGCAGATTATGTAGGTGATTCAGGTCAAAAGAATTCTGCAAGAGCCAAGAAAGTGAGGTCTGGTTCTGGGGGGTCTTCCTCCTGCTTCAGCTTGAGATCAGCAGGTTAAGAAAACACTGGGCTTTTTGTTTGATAGGCACTGTTAGGTCAGCTTTTTAAAGTGCGAACTGTTGAGTGTTTACCTGGTGTGTGTGACAGAGGAGCTTGCACAGCTCAGCTCTGTTTCAGTTTTTACCTCCTAGATGTTTGGATAACAATGCTGAGAATGCCATATTGGAGCTGATGAGAGGGGTTCACTTTTGAGTGGGTTGTTAATTTTTCATTTCGCTTTTCTTTGCGTTTGTATTGCCCCCTGGTTGGTTGGTGCAGTGTTCGCAGCAAGCGTGGTCTTGCAGCTGAAGGATTGAGCGGGATGTCCACAGAGCTGGATTAATTTTTCATCTGTTTCAAACTTCATAGCTTTTGCCTTGGTCAGATCATTTCATTTTCCGAAGTCTTGCCTCTCCCATCCATGATGTGAATGTACTGCTTGCTTTTTTATCATTTGTGGGTTTAAGCCACGCTGTACAATTTCATTATAAACTGACACTGATCTGACTTGTTGCTGCTCTGAAAAGTGACGATCTCATCGCAAGTTGTGTGTTCCTGAAGTCCTTTGGATTTCATGATTGTTCAGATGCAGAGGGAACTGCATCAACCTGCATGCTAGCGATTTAATTAACAATGTTTTGCTGGGTTGCTTTTCTTTGGGGAGCAGGAAATTCCCTCTTCGGTTATCCATGGTTGTTAATCTGTCTTAAAGATTACAGGCAGTTGCACCACAGTGCTGTCCATGAATTATTAGCCGAGATCTGTAAACCACTGTCACCGCTTTTCTCAGGAAGAGGATGCAGGCAGAATATTTCCTGTTAGCTACAGAGGCAGTCTGTGCTGCGGAAAGTTACTGTGATCCAAGAGTTTGGAGGCTAGAGAGTATTCTGGCCAGTTACTGCTTGGAAACTATTGATATTGGGACTGGATGTTAACGTTTTGGCTTTGATGGGGTTTTGTTGGGTTTGTTGCTGTTGGGTTTGGTTTTTTACCTTCAGGGGACAATAAAAAACTGCTCCTCTGAACCTTGTAGTGATGGGTGTTTGTAAACTGCAGCATGAACGCTTCAGTAGCCCTGTGTTATATGAGCTATAAAATGAGGCTGTTGCGTCTCGTGGTCTGTTTTACTTATATTATGAAGTTTGGGTTCTTTTGGACAAGATCTGAGTAAAACACTCGTTTTTAATGTATGAAATCAGTAAGAGCACTTTGAAGTTCTCTGGCTTTTAATAACTGGCAGAAAACTCATGTGTTGCAGCATAAGATGCAAGAACAAAGATAGTGGTAGTGTGGGAAAAAGATGTAGTGTTAGCATAAATGCTTGGACTGCACCCCCAACAAGCTAAGACTGTATCCTGTGTTATCAGGGAATAAATATGGAAGAATTCAGGGGTGCTTTTTATCTTGTCGAATGAGACATCTTGGTTTTAACTCATTTGTTAACAGATGACAACAGCAACCAGAGTTCAATAGCTGATGCTTCTCCAATAAAACAAGAAAACAGTAGTAATTCAAGTCCAGCACCAGAACAGAACTTGGCAACACAAGCAGACGGCACTGAAGTCAAGTCTGACGAAACTCAGGCAGAAGCAAAGGAGCAGCCTGGTTCAGAAGGTAAGCTGAAAAGACCACCTTCAAAGCCAAACAACCATTATCCTTTAGTGTATCATTTATTTGCTCATCCATTTGAAGAACTGAATAATAACAATTTGAAGGATGGTTTCTGAATTCTCAGTGATGTGAAAATGGGTTTTAATCTCTGTGGTTTACTGGTGATGCTCTCATACAACTGGAAGGGTCAGATTGACATCAGGGTCCTTTCAGAGAGGAAACGAACAACATACTTGGTTCATTGTTGTCATAACCTCAGCCTTAAAAGAGGAAATAATTTAATATAGTCTTTGAAATGGCTGCTCCTGTAAGCACACAAATCTGAGGAACTATTACTTCTGTAGATCTGTGAATGTTCATTATCGAGTGTGACAGTAAAATAGAGGTGAGATACTTTGAAATGACTCTTTTAATTGTGTAAACTCGCATGTAATTGCTTTTAACCCTGCTAGTTATTTATTCAGAAGTTAGCTCTGAATCATGTCCTAATTTTCTAAAAGCATTACAAGATTGTTCTGTTGTTGTGCACAGATTAAAAATACATGTGGGTTAAGAGATTGTTCTGAACCTCACTCTTCAAATGGTATTTTGGGTAATTGAAACATGCTCCATATTTATATTCTTGGGAAGATAACTTTCTTCGTCCTATTATAACAGATAGAAGATGTCCTTAACATCATTTTAATGATTTGGTTGCAGAATTCTTCCCATAGCAAAGCAATTAAATTATGCCCTCCTGATTTAGTTCTTAGCTCAGTAGAGCCAGTAACCAATTTAAATTTAGAGCTTTTATCTTGGTGGTAGCAGGGGGTGGGTTAAGTGTCTTCAGTGTTGTCATTGCTAATTGGGGTTAAAATCTGACAACTGGAGTTGCAGTAGATGTTAACACCATATCCTGCAAATTAAAACTCACTGAGCAGATTTGGTCACGTAAACAGAAAGGATTTTCTTTTAGGTCTAATACTGTCTGAACGTGCCCGTGTGAAGTTGTTACCTGCACACGTGCTCCCCTGACTAAATTTAGGTTTGGGAAAATCACAGCAAGGTCTGGATTAGTTCCAGCGCTGGTTACTGTAGAATGAAAGGGAGAAGTAATGGAAGAAAATCCTTGTTGTTGATGTGGGTTTTTTTCCATTGGTCATATGGCATGTTTAAAAAAATACTAATTACTTACCTACCAAAGCGTTCTGTCAGTCAAACCCTTAGGATTGTGTAATTGTTCAAATGAATAGGGCTTATGATCTTGGACATGTCTCATGTTACTACACTGAAATCAGGGAGGTCCCTTAAAGCTAGGAGACAGTTTTGAGTGGTCAGAAACGCCTCATGTGGCCTTCTTAAGGAAAACAAATGCATTCAGAACATTTTTCTGTGTCCACAAGTCATTGCAAGCATCAGAATCGCTCAGGGCTTGGCAGTTTAGAATCTGGATACCCCTGCCCAAAGGTCAGCAGCAGAGTGAGTGGTAGTTGTCTGTAGCAGCTGGAAGAGAATAGGGCAGCTCTGAGCTGTCTGTTGTGGAAGCTGCTGTAAGTGTGTGTTTGTCACAAGCAGATGGGCACATCACAGGGTGCTCTTTGGCTCAAGTTGCAGTGTGTGCTGAGATGTGCACAGCAGAAATTGGAATTCCTTCTGACCCTTGGGTCTTGTTTCTTCATCAGTATGAACATGCTTTCCTGGTGAGACATAGAAAGGAAGATGATTCTGTCCAAGTTTGCTGAATGTGATCTTTGAGACTCCTCATCCCTTTGTCTTGACTTCAGTCAGAGGAACTCAAGGAAATGCTTGTGATGCTTTTCATACAGTACACCACAAAAATATCCATTGGCTGCTGGTTAATGCATCTTCATTAACCAGTGTTGTCCAGATAAATTCGATCTTGCGTTTCTCTTAATCTAGAATGAATTGATATGTTTTATGGGTTAGGGACATCATGAAGCTTGACTCCATGCCTACTTCTGACTGTTGAAGTCAAAAAGGATTTTTAAATGAGGTGAAGGAAAGAACGAGTTCGGTCCTTACAGTGTTCTTGGTGTGGGTACTGAAGGAAACACAGCTGACCTTTTACAGTCAAAGGGGTTTGGGTTTGGGTGGTGCTTTTGTTTGTTTGTCTCTTCCTCTGGACATCCAGTGTCAAAACTTCCAGGGATCTTTAACCTGTAGACATCTTAAGTGCCCCTGTGTCTTCTTCAAGTGAATGGGTGCTTCAACCTGAGTACTCTCTAAGTCTTGGTTTGAGGGAGAGAGTTTCAAACAAACAAAGGCCAGAGAAGGAAACAACAAATTAAAACCCCAACCAAACAACAACCAAACAGGGAAATTGGAAGCAGGGAAGAGCTGTAACAAGCTGGAAGAGTCCACAAGCATGCACCAGAATTTAAAACTACAACCTTAGTGGTTAAGCTGGTTACGTTCCTAAATTTTGTCTTAAAAGCAGTATCAAGAAGAAAGTGAATTGCAAATATATGTCTGGATTTCGATTCAGGTAATTATTCTCTCTCCTTAGCTCTGCAGTTTTAGATCCATTCGTTATCACCATTCAGCCCTTTCTGTAGCTGCCCTTCTGGTTTGAAGCAAGTTGCGGTCAAGTGGGCAGCCCCTTTGCAAAGCTAATGTTGCAGCTTGGTTGCTAATAGCATTGAGATGATTCTGCGTTAGAGGGTGTGCGGGAGCTTAGCTCCCTCTAGGGACTGAGCCCAGCAGTTGTGTGTTGCCAGTATCATTGATGATTTACACGTGGGTGAACTGTAGGGGTTCGGGGTGTTATAATGGAGAAGGCATCCTAAAAACTCCTGCTGAATGCTTCCGTTTATTTGCTTAAAATTATTTCTTGTCATTTCAGATACCTCTGATGAACAGAATTCACAGTCTTCAATGGAAAATTCCATGAATAGTTCAGAGAAAGCAGAAATCCAGTCCTCTGGAGAAAATGATATAATTACAGAGGCATCTAAAAACTCTCAGGTAACTTTAAGCACAAAAGCCCAATTCCTGGGAATTTGGAAAGGAATATTTTTACTAAAAAGCAAATGTAAGGAGGCCACTTGTGTATTTAGACTCATTTCCAAAGGTGAGGAGTGGAGCCGTGGAGTATTAAATGGCCGTGTGTCTGGTTTCGTGGCTGACTGGATTGGCTTCTTGCATTTCATGTGGCTTGAACAGTAAGACTAGATTGGTCTGGTTTACTTTTCGCTTTCCTAAACCAGTCTGTGTTACCTTGATAAGGGAATATTGAAATTTAATGGTAATAAATGGCTTGGACCTAACCTACTGACAGGCCCTTCTGAGGACCAGTCAGAAGTAAAATACCTTCTACAAAGGTAAATGCATATAGCAGTCAGGGGAGTTCATTGTGGTGGGTAAGATGTTTGGGTGTTCACTCACCGCTCTGCCGGAAAATTCTGGGTGGGTGGGAGGAAGGAATTATCCTGGACTTGTCCTCCTCACACTGAGACCTTCAGGCAGAGCACTGCTGAGTCCATTGGTTTCCCTTGGGGACGGGTGGTTTGTTTCAGTGCACTCCTCACACCTTCCAAACCTTGCGTGTTCTGTCCTGTGAAGATTGTTTTGGCTACAGCAGGAGAAAATCCATGTGCGCTTGGCGCAGGTTGTGCTCGAGTATGGAGCTGAGGGAAGGCCGGGTATAACCATGCATCAAGGCTGTTGCTTGGAATATTCACTGTGGTTTTTAGCCCGGAACTAGAATTTTGCCCTTTGTCTGTAGACGACAAGAAGTGTAAAGATGTTTGAGGTAAGACGTAAATAGAGGAGTGGCTTCAGGAAGCAAATGCACTTGGTCATGTCATTTCGCGCATCCAGGGATGCTTTGTGCTTTACAAATGCCACACCAGGGATTTGTTCTTGCTGTTTGTTTGCTTTGTGGTGCCTGAAATTCAGTGCAATGATAACACGGTTGTTTTTCTTTTCCCCCTCCTTAAGGACTCTGAAGGAGTGCCACCTTCTAAAAAGATGAAAGTAGAGGCTTCCCAACAAAATGTTGAAGAGATTTAGACTATAGATTTTTCTGGTCAGTTTTTATGTAAGGTACATCAGTGGGCTTAATTATAGAACAACCTTACTTAAGCATCTTCTCTTGGATGAGGACAGAACTCCTAACTTTTCAAGTTACCAAGCAAAAATCCAAGAAAGCCTAACAAAGGTTTAACTTCTCAGACACTGAAAACTTTTCTTCCTGTGAAACAAACGTTGAGAACTTTTAAGTTACTGTCTCTGAAATGGTTGGAGTAAACAACTCAGGAGGGGTCTACGCACTGTTTCTAAAGTCAAAATTACAATTATGTTGCTGCTGTATTATTTTTTTTGTGTGTTTTTCA
The DNA here is from genome assembly GCA_039720435.1 of Amazona ochrocephala. NCBI lineage: Eukaryota > Metazoa > Chordata > Aves > Psittaciformes > Psittacidae > Amazona > Amazona ochrocephala. The sequence continues at coordinate 12,896,030 of CM077891.1, forward strand.
TTTCTCTATTTAACAATGTAAGATATTTAAGGATGGTACAGGTCAGGTATTAGCTTTCATGTGAAGTTCATTGTTCTGGCGTGACGTCTGCTTTTGTTTTGTGCCTTGTGTTCTGAAAACAGTGCTAACTTTTAAAGAAGTTGTTTTGCAACTGTCTCCTTTGCAAAGTGGCCTATGTTTGTATAATGCCATGGAGGAAGGCTTGTTTCTCTTTTCCTTTCCTTTTCTGTTTGGGGTTTTTGTTTTGTTGTTAAGTTTGAAATCCCTGGTGCTTCAATTTTTAATGCAGGTCAGGAAGCCATTTTCACTCTTGGAGTCCAAGGAGAAAAAGGAGCTTGATATTTTATGTTAGCAGCTATAGTGGAGATCTTTTATGAATGCATGGCATTCGCAACTGTAAATTTGGTCTTCTAAGTACTTAACTTCATCAGAAGTTAACATGATCTGTTTACCATTTATAGTCCAGATCTGAATATATACTATAACACAGCAGTTAAAATACTTAAGTATTAGGTCCAGATCTCTGTACTGGGTACAACTTGCTTTACAGAAAACTTCCACTATGTACATAAATAGGATCAAAGGGATTAATGCACAGTGAATTTATTTTCAATTGGTCTTTTTTGATATCATGTTTTCACTGAACTGGATTTCACTGTACTGTTTCTGTATAAGATGTTTACTTCTATGTTCCAGGTTAATACTGTATTCGGGGGTTCCTTTTTCCTTTCAGCAAGTCTTGTAAATAAGCCTTGTTGTTTCCATAGTCCCTACATCGCTGTTAGGTTCTTCCTGACATTGGAAAAGGTTCTTCCTTTGCCAATGATGCTGAAGCATGCTAATGTGAAACACTATGGACAGGCACGAAGTATGCGCAGCTCCTTTCAAATTGGTGGCATGCAGAGGTGCAAAACCATCTGCATCAGGTCACAGGGGCCTGATCTTACAGTGGGCTTTGTGCTTCCAGGGTGAGCTTCCAGTTAGAAATACCCGGTGTTGGCAGGAGCTGCTTATTTCTTCCTTCAGTGCACACACATGCACGTACATACAGATGGATGTACACCCGTGTCGCTGCATCGGGCCCTGAGTCTGTCTTCACTTTGTGTGGGAGATGGAACTTGTCATTTAAAATATGATCTCACAGCTCTGAAAACGGTTTATAGTTTGTAAGCTAAGAACTGTAAATACTTTTTTAAATGGGGAGGGGAAAAAACCCATTGCTTCCAGTTGATACACTTTGAGAATTAGCTCTTCATTAAGCTTATTTAGTTCTGAGTTCTCCAATAGTGAAAATGGCTTGTACTTGGACTACTGTTGCGTTTGCAATTACCACTTTATTATGAGAAACAATAAGGGAATGGGGGGAGGGAATAGAAGGAGGGTGGAGTGGGGAGCCAATACTGACCTTCCATAGGATGTTTGTAGGATTGAACGCCAAATAACGTCTGACACTCAGTTCCAGAACTCTTCCTTTGTGTTGAAATAAAACCTTTTGGATTTTAACTGAATAAAAATTTGATTGCAAATCATTCATGAAAACAGTGTGCTCCCTAATAAGTTTTTGGGATTTCTGCTCTGATCAGGAAGTCCATTAACATTCTGAAAACAAGGAAATGAGGAGCCAAAAAAAAAACCCCCCCTATATTTGCACAATATATGCAATGAAACGGTAGAATTCTCTCTTGAATTGTGTGTATGCCTAAAATGTGGATAACTGGTCAATGGCGATTGATTTGTATGTATATTGCATTCAGATTTAAGTGATATTTTGTGAGAAGTTCTATTGATATATTAAATGGGCAAATCTAGAAAGATTCAAACTTGAGAATATTTTTGCTTTACTAACTTTGTGTTGTTTTTAATGCTAAAACAAGACGAGTCTGATGCCACCTCTGACACTAGTCATGTTTACTAATCCCGGTCTTCAGGTGCATCGCAGCAAGTTTTTAACTTTAATTTTGTAGACGTTTCCAAGGGAGTAAATAGACTTTTCATTTAGGAACTAATTCCTGTACTTTAGGAAGAAATGAAATATATAAATAGCACTAAAAATACCTCAAAAGTTTTCATTAGATAGAAGCATTTATTGGCATTATTGACATCAACAGGTTTAATTATCAATTTCCTTTTCTCTCCTGTGGCTTCTGCTCAGAACTGTTTGTTGTTCTGCGGCTTACAAGACAAGGCATCATAACCATATTTATTCCTAGAGGCTTTATTTCTGAAGTAGTAACGGTTTATTTACAGCTTATACAGAATACACTCAGAACTGTTCTTTTTTTTTTAAACCAGAGATTCTAGTGACAACAGACAACTGAACAAGCAGATAGATTTGGGTTCCTTAGACCCGTTATTGTCAGTCTCTAACGGAGGAGACTCTGACATTATCTGGTATGAAGAAATCCAAAATAGTGTCTAAGACTGTTATTAGTCTTTTTTTGAAGTGCCTGATAACATTTATGGGCCAACGGATGTGATTAAACACATTTTAATGCCAGAAGGTACAGATGGGACCAAACCAGAACATCGAATTCAAATCAACCTAAGATTTGAAACCAGATTTCAGTCCATCTTTTTTCTTTTTGGTTTGGACCTATCTCTACCAGAAACGTGTTTTATGAACTCACTGTAAAAGGGTTTATTGAAAGCATTGAGACATGGAGCAGAAGGAGAGATGTAATTTTCTTCGAGATGACTGAAAGTTCTCATACAGCTGGCGTTTTAGAAATAGCGCAAATATCAAGAAGTGCTTCCTTGCTACAATGCTGAATGTCGGAGCTTCAGTTACAAATAAATACAACAGAAAACAAGAAAAAAAGAGGAAAAAAAAAAAAAGGAAATAAAAAATAAAAGACAAAAAAAGGAACGCGAAGCAAGTGAATTAGCTGAGTGTGTGGAACACGTGGGAAGGCCTTCCGAATAAGCGATTTACTCAGCCAAACATTTTATAGCAGAACTATTCCTTGGAATTTTTATGCTTGGGAAAGTAGTTGTTAAACATTCCAAAAAGTGCTGGCACTTAACAAAACAACAAGAAAAAATCCACAAGGCAGTCTAAAATACTGGTTTTGGGTGGCGCTCTTCATACGTACAACATTGTCATGTTTTGGAATGTTCTTTCTATCTAAGGGCCTGTTAGAAGGTGTAAAGAATTTTGTTTTCTTCAGTACCTAATCGTTTTCCATCTTATGATTTGTGTGTGTGTGTGTTGTACAGCAGTATAATTTTTCACTTATTTATTCCATCGGTAGTTATGGTTTGTACAATGTACAATGGTTTCATTTCAGAAATAAAATAAAAAATCACAACATGAACACTGTGTGAAGAATTTTTGTCAAGAAACTGAAGCTCAGTTTGGTTTTTCTTTCTAAATTCACAATAAATGTCTGGTTTTTGAAATTGTATTTTTAAATGTGCATTCTGTGGTGGGGTCTCACTTGGTAACGTGTGAAATGATTCACCTTTGAGTAGACCAAAGACCCGAGAGGGGTGGGGACAGTTTGTTGTAATATGGCCAATGTCATTACAGCAACCTGCAGGATAACTTGGTCATTTAAGGTGCTGACGTGTTGTAGTAACTTAAATTGGAGGGAGGAGGGCACGGTGTGGAAACACGCTTCAGTTTGGAAGCGAGCTCAAAGTCTGATGCTGGCAAGGGTAAAACTCCTGGAGAGTTTTGGAAAGATTCTTTACGTTCAAGAGGGATATGAATATCCGGCTTATTTTTAGCATTTGATGTGCTCTGTCCCAAAGTAGCCTGTGGTTTCACAGACAGCTGAACTGGGCTGCTGGCTCATCCCTACCAGAAGGGCGAGCTGCAGCCAGCTCGCCTGCTCGCAGCTTGGTTTTGTTGCCTCCCTTGCATTCACTGGGTGCTTGTAGCATCCTCTCCTCAACCACTTGAATTTGTTAATCTGGGGAGAAAAGTGCTCGTTTTAGTTTTTTTTCTTCTCTGGATTAGTAGATTAAATCAACAGGCTTATATAAAGGAACTGTATATAGGGGGAACTGGAGAGAGAGAAAAGAACAGGTAGAAACAAGGATGTAATTGAAGATGGGTCCCAGAAGTAAAGGCCTCTGAACAGGTAAGGCTTGTGCTGGTAAAGGATGAAGGAGCAAGCAAGAGCATAGCCTTGGAGCAGGGCATGGCTCTGGAGGTTGGCCCTGTGGTTTGCCCAGGAGCAGGAAGGGCAGAGGATCCAGCGGGGTGGTGGTGAGGGATGGCTGGACTCCAGTGCCTGCAATTAGCCCCACAGCCAGGCTGTGAGTAAGATCCCTTCAGCTCTTGTGCCTCAGCAGAATGGGAATGCTTATCTTCCTGCTGTAGATCTAGGAGGGTAATCTCTTACCACTAAGTGTTGTGGAGTACACTGTGGGTGTATTTTTGAACAGCTTGACTCTCTCTCTGTTCAGTGTGTTACAGCTGAATTCTGAGCCGGTAAATAGCTGTCTCCTCCTGTGCTAAAAGCCTGTGCTGTTGAAGGAACATCATCAGAAGACGGTGGCCTATGTTTCACCTTGCACTGCAGATTGCTGAAAAGAAACAGTAAGAAAGAAAACATACTTAAAAGATGCTGCTGTGGTCCCTTAGTGTTTCCCTCTCCCTCTTGGAATTATTGTGGAGGAGGAGAGAATAGCTGGGAGCCTTGACCTGTTGCTGATCACCTAAACACTGCTCTTTAAAAGGCAAACCAAGAGGTCTGTCTCAAAAATAACTGGATTTATTTTAAGGGATGCTGCTTCCCGGGCACCTGCAGTATTTACACCGAGGAAGCTAGAGGAGAACTGCATCGAATCTTGGAGCTTAACACTGCTCCCCCTGGTTTAAATGATGGGTTGGTGCACTGCTAACTGCTTAGAAAAATGCATTGCTACCTACTGACTTTATTTTAACAAGTCACCCCTCCTTTTCACACAGGAAGAAGCAAGTGTGGCTTGCTTACAATTTTGTGAGGTAGATGGATAGTCTGATGTTATGGAAGTTCTGTATCCTGACTGATGCGTGATTGGGATTTTCTTCTTTGTTTAGTTGAGGCTTAGTTCTTAACGAACTATATGTATGATTTAAAATAGATATTGTAAAACTATGAATGTTGTTTTGAAATGTTTTAATTTTTAGTACTTAAAGTACTCCCATCAGAATGCCTTGCTGGGAGGCAGCATCGGGTTATTTTTCATCTTTATTTTAAGCCAACATTAAGGGAGCAATAACCAGCTTTGAAGCTAAATACGTCTGCGGCCTTTTCTGAAGAATTAAGCCCTATGTGATGCTGACTGAGAGCTGAATGTTAGTCTTAACAGAGCCCTCACATGATATGACCGTGCCTTACCGCCTCTTTCATGTGTGGGGAAGTATCTGACCGACCATTCCTCCCCTAAACCCAGTGATCCGTCTTGGTTTCATGCTCTCTAATGGTAAATATTAGATCACTGCAAGGCCATAACTGCGATACTGCAGAAATGCCTCTTCCCCCTGTGCCCAAGACTTGCTGCGTGTCTCCTGAGTTTTCCTTGATCTTACTTCTAGTTTCACAAAGCAGAAGCACGTGGCAATTTAATGTTTGTTTTGTTTGGGTTTTTTTCCTTCCTGAGCATGACCGTGGTTTTTGCTTTTAAGTATGACTTCCTGGAGCTGAGAGAATATAAGCAATTTAGTATAAATGGAGTATCCCACCTAGAACACAGACGCTCTGCTGGTGGTGGAGGTTTGCTTTACAGGGAGATCTTTCCTCGTGACTTTGTACATCCATACATGTGTATATGGACTCTTGTGCCGTAAGCTGCTGTTCTCTCCCCAGGCTAATACATCTACTGTCGCTGTGCTTTCATGGTGACTTACGGGATCCATTGCTTCCTTTATGCTTTTAAGCAGGGTGAAATCTGATCTTTGCTGTCCCTGGAACAACCGCGCAGCCTTCACGCACGTACGCGCAGGTACTTGGGGTAGGTGTGAGCAGCAGGCTGGCAGTACAAGCTCTGGCCTGACCCTTTCTCCGTAGTTGCAGGCTGCTTCTGGAAAATAAGAAGCAATTAACTGTATTAGTTTAAATCCATAAACGTTTCTAGCGCAGTCACTCTCACCAATTCTGGGCTGTGCTCTGCATCTTCTCATGGTCATAAGAGTCCCTTAAGTTTACGAATGTTTTCTAAGCCCCTTGACATTGTCCTGCTGGGGAATGCCATGCTGGAGTGTTTAAACCAGCGGCCACAGGGAGGAGTGGGGATAGCCCTTGAAGCAATAGTGACAGGACAGCAATGGCGCCATGACTCAAGGTGGCTTGAGGTGACTGATGGGCAGTGGTGCAAGGGGAAGGGTGAAACATTGCGAGTGTCACTGATGGCCCTCTGTTGTGTTTGTGTGCGGTAGGAGGGGGTTGGCCCTGCCCTCTCCTCCTGTAACCGAAGGGCAGTGGTGTGAAGGAGAGTGGTCTCTGGGGCTGCCGTGAGGGAAAGCGACCTCCAGGGTCATGGTGGGCTGCAGCTTCCACTGAGGGAAACCGCCCTCACGGGTGTTTCCTGGCGGCCTTCGGGGTGTGTGGTGGTGGCCCGGGGAACCGCCCTCACGGGTGTTTCCTGGTGGCCTTCGGGGTGTGTGGTGGTGGCCCGGGGCTGTCCCTGAGGAGACGCTGCCTCAGGGGCGTCGAGGGAAAGCGGCCTCGGGGTGGCAATGGCGGGACGGGCCCTCGGCGGAGGGAAGGGGGCTGAGGCGGGCGCAGGCCGCGGGGGAGGAGCGCTGCCGCTCCGGCTCCTTTAAGCGCGGCGGCGCGGCTGCGGCGGGGGCCGGCCCGGGGCGGAGGCGGCGCAGAGCGGGCGGCGGGCTCGGCCGGCGGCTGGCGGCAGCGGGGCCATGGCCGCCGACGTGTTCATGCGGCCGGCGCAGCTCATCGGGGCGGCGGGGCCGCTGTCCCCCCGCACGGAGCCCGACGAGGACTCGTCGGACACGGACGATGGGGGAACCTCGCCGGGCGGAGGGCGGCGGTGCGGGCCGCGGCGGGGGCAGCCCCCGGGCCCCCAGATCATCCACTCGGGCCACTTCATGGTCTCGTCGCCTCACAGCGAGCACCCGCCCAAGAAGGGCTACGACTTCGACACGGTCAACGAGCAGACCTGCCAGACCTACCAGTTCGGGGCGGCCCGCGGCGGCGGCGGCGCCGGGGGCCGCCTCAGCATCGACGCCTCCCTCACGAAGCTCTTCGAGTGCATGTCCCTGGCCTACAGGTACCGGCCGCCGCCCTGGGCCGCGGGGCGGGGGCCGGGGGCGGTGCGGAGGGGCCGAGCGGCTCCCGCCGCGAGTCACGGCCCACGGGGGAAGCCCCGGCTGGGCGTTGCTGGGGGGACCTGAGGGCGAGGTGAGGTGGGGTTTAGGCCTGAAGCGGTCGGCCGGGACACCCCCGGGGCTGTGAGGGCGGCCGAGCGGTGCCTTTCGGCAGCGGTACACACACCCCCCCCCCCCCACGCGTGTTACTTCGTGTAGCTTTTGTTTTCTGCGGGCTTGGGCATGCTGCGGGCTCGTACCCTAGGCCTGAGCCCACGGCGGCCAAGCGTCGCCGGGGATGGTGTGGGGTGAGCGGAGGGGCTGTCAGCGCCGCCTCAGCCAGGCCTGGGGGCGAGGAGAGGCGCTTGGGTGGAGGGTGTGTGTGAGGGGAAGTGGGACCTCATCCCGGCGCGGGACTGCGCGCTGCCCCTGCGGGCTCTCCGTGGCACCAGAAAGCGCTCAGCATCTCATGGCTGGGCTTGGAGTTAGTGTGGAGAGCCTCAGGCGAGAGATCCTTAAAGGGCAGAGTAAACGCTGGTGCCCTGCACCGGGTGAAACCGCCAGTTCTCCTTTTCCTTTTTCTCCTCCCTGAGTTTTATTTTTATCACAAATTGAAGAACGTGGTATCTGTCATTGTTCCCTTTGTTCCGGTGGTAGTAGCACTTCCTGGATTTATCCGCACCTTTTGCTCAGACTTGAGTTTTGCTTTTCATCTGGTTGATAAGGCGTTATATTAGCATTTATCCCCTTTGTTTGTCGTCCAAAATGGAGGCAGAGCTGTGGAATAGGGGTGTTTTGGGAAGATGTGTGCCCGCTTGAGCCTTTTGTTCCGCGTGAGATAGCAGAAACTGGATCCAGTCTGATGTTCTCTACCCAGTGTATTTTGGAAGCTGATAAAAGGGAGGATGGAAAACGCCTCTGAGCATGTCAGCAGTAATATTCTCATTTATAGGAACCATCTTGGCTTTTTAAAAGAAAATTAACTTTGCCCACCTCAAATTCCTCTCTTTAAGTATTGCTCAGTGAAGAGGAGACAGTAGAACTACCCGTTCTGTACAGGTAGCAAGAAAATATATGTAAGTAATCTTCTCGTTTTGGTAATTCTTACCAAACATATTGTTAGTTACTGTCAAGAGGGCGACTGTGAGATACGGTGTGTGCAGGAATGGCCATCAGCGGTTATAGAAGAAATGAAAATGTAAAACTTAACTAAAGATTAACCAGTCTTTATTGTATAAGCTGAGCGGAACATGCAAAGGAACCACAAGCACCATGAGGGAGGCAACAAGACTCCTCATGCGTGTCTGCTCCCTGGACTCCATCGGCTTTATTTTATGTTGTGCTTCCACAATATCCCACTTGAGATTTAAAACCAAGGATCGCCTCTAACGCAAAGGAGCAATTCTGTGATGCTCATTTGGCTGTAGCGAACTGTGCTGTGGATGTGTAAATTGAGCACGAAATCTAGTATAGCAGAAATAATTTTATCCTGCTTGTTGGGGGTAGTATGAGGCAAGGTGTGGAAAATACCCTGCAGGCTGCCAAAGAAAATCATGCTCTTAATGCTTCTGTGCTTGGATACCTTAAGGTTTGCTTAGTTGCAACCATGAAACATCCTCTGTACTCAATGGCTTTGTGATCAGTTTTTAAAATCTGCTGAACAAACCAGTTGTAAACTTGGGTCTAAAATGGATTAAAGTAATTTTGGAGCATCTAATTTAGGGTGTTGAACATGGGTATGAAATGAGGAGCCATCACTGTTTAACAAGTGATTGATGTAGGTTGAGCTTTTCCACCTTAGAAGTGGTCTTGCTGTAGTATTCTCCTCAGGGAGCACATGTAAATGGCACCTGGCTTTTGTGCCAATTTGATCATTGTTGGCTTATGGGATGTTTTCATCACTGTTGCCTCAGCTGTATCTTTCTCGTGGTTGTCTGTCTGACCTAGCACTGACAAAACACACAGACTTTGTGTTTACGTTTTTCGTGGTGCCTTTGCTGGATAGAAGTTCACTCTAGAAAGGAACGGGGGGCCAACACCAAAAGCTGTAACACAAGAAGGTGAAGAAATGTGGTTTTAGCTTTGTGGCTGTTGCAGAACCAGAAACGAGGGGCGTGAGCAGGGGTGATGCAGTTGTGTTAAATACAAACCCGAGGAAGTTGCTGTAACAGAGCTCTGTGTGTAATATTTATTTACACTTGACGCCCATTGCTAGTGTTTCAGTGTTTAAAGTTTTAAGAGGCAGCGCTGAGTTCTGTGGTCTCCATTGGTATTACCAATGAGCTAGAAAGCAGAGTTTCTCTAGTTTACCTAAGTTATTACCTGGGGTGGTTTATGTGACTAAATTTATGCTGAATCACGTTCACTTTGAGATGCATGGTGTAGCCTGGGCTCCTTTGATTGTGCTTTAAAATGTCGTCATTTTAATATGGCTTTATGTTGTTAACTATCAACTTTATGATAAAAAAAGCTATTTCTGAGTGGAGGGGAAATGATTCCCTCATGCCTTAGAGCAGTATAAGCTAACCTGATTCTGACTTTCATCAAAGCTATTTCAGTCACGTTTCCAGTTGCGCAGGTTCAAAATCCTCATTTCAGATGAGCTGTTTCACAGGGGACAATATGACCATAATATAGTCCCCTCTACAGTTAGGAGATTAAATCAATCTTCTAAATCAATAAGTTGCTTATAAACACCAGGGTTTACACCAGGTGTCACATGGGCTGTGCTTTATCTAGATGTCACGTGTTTTTCTCATGAGGTTGATTGTGGGAACTCTACCAGACTGACAAAGGTAAAAGCTCTGGTTTTCCTCTTCTAGCCCCTTCAGCCCTTTAAAACAACGTGACTTTGTAGATCTTGGTGTGTGTAGGGTGACCTATGGCAGGCAGACCACCTTAGAGGCAAAAAGATGTCTAAAATGAACTGTGTTCTGCAATGTTCCACAGCATATCATGACTGTTCTTTTTTCTGAGACTGGGACAGAGGAATTTTTTCTCTTCATTTTGGACAGCTGTTGTCTTCAGCAGAAGAATCACGTTCAGCTCCTTGTGGGATGCAGGCTGCAGGCTTATGTGAAGTGAAAAATTACTCTACCAAAGGCCACTGTAAACCATTTGTTGCCCTCACAGGAGATGTTACACTTCCCCGTAGAAAGCTCTGCTTTGGGAACAGTGATGTAGAGTTTGTTTAAGGTTCAAAACCTGAAATATGCACTTGGAAATGCAGGTCTGCCTATTCTGAGCTCTGTGTGTGGAGCTCTGAAACGTGCTGTAGGAATCAGTGGCACTGTACTAGTCTATCTGCAGGGTTTGGATGCTGAGGTGGAAAAGAGATAAACCATGCTGGAATGATTAATGTAATCACTGCAGGGAGTAGGGAAATACAGTGTGCTACTCCTGGAAAAAGCAGATTTGAGTTGATTCTTTTGTTATTTTCTTTAGGTATAAAATGGATAAGTGACAGGGCAGACTTCAGTTAGTGCTTAGTCATTGTATCTTATCCATGCCCTGAACCCTTTATGTTGAGACTCTGGGACCATGTAAGTCCATTAATTTTCTTTATGAAGATTCCCTTCCTTGCAGTGCGGGGGGGACGACAATCTCTGCCCTTGAGTGAATGAGCTAATCAGTTGCGTGTGATCATGTACCTCATGTGAACAAAGCAGAAGCTTTATATTAGGCATTATCAAAGGTACTAGTCACTGTCATTGTGGATGTGTTCTTTTAAAACTGCTGTTATGTATTCCTGAATCAGTTGATGTCTTTCTTAGCGGTAGAGTAGATGAAGATGACTTTGTGGGCTTCTTTATTGTTAAGTACTCTCAGAGTTCTTTCACCTTCTATTAAGAGCTTAAGGAATATGCCAGGTGTTGCTCTTTAGGTAAGAGTGTTAACACTGGCATCAGATACTTGTCTAAAACCTTGTCAACCCTGCTTGTGAAAGTTGCATAGAGCTGGAGAGTGGGTTTGGGAATAGTGACAAAGGCTACCTTTTGGAAAGCTTGCCAGGTTGTTTCTAGATCTCATCTCTCCTCGTTAGCGATATGAGCCTTTCACTTCATGTAAGCTAAAAATACTCCCCTTCATCAGTGGATTGACATGGGGGATCAGCTTGTTCCAGAACACCTATGCCCCATATTCTTTGTTTATGCAGCATGTGTTTTGGAAAGTTCTTAGAAATGGTGACAGCAGGTTTGAGGTGAAAAACTTCCAGAGTTTAGTTATATATTTCAGATGCTGCTTTAAAAGCTGCCCTGATAAAACCACCTATATTCATCCTCTGAATTAAGCCTGACTGGAGCAGAGTTGCTGTGTTGTAAGTATTCATGGTGAAGGGTCACTTCGAAGCCAGGATGCTGCATTCCAAGTGCGGTATCAATCAGGACATTGTTACTGAGCCTCTTACCTTGCTTAAGTCAAATGCTTGATATAGTCACAAGCTTTTAAGCTCTGTGTAAGATGCACTTTTAAATTCCACCTTGACAACCTTGAAGATGTGCAGAAAGAGTGCTGAGCTGTTCTTTCAAAGATGCATTTCTTTTGCCTAAGTAAACCTTTAGTAGTGGCAATGTGAGAAGGCCTTGGTTGAAATTAAGGTTTTGGTGTCTTCAGGGCTACGTGTGAATTACAGGAAGAAAAGGCAGATTCTTTTTAGGCAGAGATTTAGATACATGGATGACTTCTTTGCTCTGCTCCTGGTTATTTTGGTATCTCTGTAGGTCACAAGCTTTTAGTGGTCTCTGTGGCCCTGGCTGTGTAGGGTGTCACTTCAGAGGTGTGGTGACAGTAGTCTCATTTTGCATTGGAAAAAAAGAACACATTGTTAATATGATTTTTGTTTACCATTTAATCTGCCTGTTTTGTTGTTTTGTGTTTTCACACAGAAAACAGATGTTACTTTCTGGCTTAAATACAACACGGATTTCATAATCATAATTTTTGATGGGTTTCTGAAGTAGGGAAGAGGGAACTAGTTTGTCCTCAGAGTGCAGTGCTCAGGCACTTCCGCATGGTCTCGAAGAAGCTTCACTTAACTGTGAGACTTGGAATTACTTTTAGTGAAGATTATAATGTGCTTTGAATGAGGTGGAGTTTGGTGGCAACAGAAATGAACACATTGATTTCCACTTCTCTCTCCATTACCTGTTAAAGTCTTTCTGCTGAGTGGCACAAGGAGTTAAAGCCAAGAAACCCGAAATTCAGGTCTTAGCTTTACTCATGTTTTTCCACATGCTCATTTAGTAGGTCACTGAATCATTCTTGTTTGTTACTTTCCCATGTGAGGTGGGGGGGTTGAAATTCCATTCTGTTGGAAGGCAGAGTTGATATACAGTCACTTGAGCAGCTGCTTATCTGTCTGTGTGTCCTTAAGCCATGATTAGTGTTAATCAAACAAAGGGGTATCTAGTGATGCAGCAAGCTGGAAAGTGGTGGGGAGAAATAAAGGGAAGTTTGTAGCCATATCTAGCCAATGGCTGGGCGTTTCTGAGGTGGCAGAGAGGCATTTTAAATCTGCAGTTAAAATGGACAGGCTTGAAGTAGAGCGAACTCTTTAAGTTATGTATCAGTTGAATTTTTCCCTTAATACCAGTACTTGGAGTCCTGTTGCATAGAAGGCAGAGTTGAGAGGGCAAGGAGTGCAGCCAGAAGCGCACTGAGATTTGGAGTAAAATTAAGTAGATACTTGAGAAATGCATTGGATAAATTAGGCCGAGATAAAGCTGCCTGATGGCTGGATAGTGTTGGTAGAAGTCAGAGGGATGAAAACAGAAAGAAGGAAGGTACTGTGAAGTTCAAGTCGAACAAATGACCTTCCAGCTGACTGGGTGGGTTTGTGCCTGGGTTAGGAACTTGTTGAACCCTTGTGAGTGAGGAAGTAGTTCAGCAGCAGGGTTGAACAGAATGGCAGCAAGGAAAGGGAAGTCTCTGATGATGATAGAGACATTGTGGAGAAGAAATGAGTTTGGAGTTGTATTTAGAGGAGCTATGATAAAAAGGATGAAGGTGAAAGGGTAATGATGAGTTGGGGGGGGAAAGAGGGTGCGATTGGTTTAATGTAATGCTGCTCAAGGCAGGAGAACTATGTATGAAAGGGAACATGGTATGGAAAGTCAGGGTAAATGACTGAAGGCATGGCTGGTGTCAGAGAAGTCCTGCATTTCTTTCCCATCACAGATCAAACAAAGCGTGGGGGAGTTAGATAGGAAGGATTTCATGAGGGTGTGCCTGATAAGGGGAGAGAGTGAGCTAGATGGACCCAGATAGGGAAGTTATGTATGACTGTGCAGTAAAATGGGGGCAGGAGAGCTGGGGCTCCTCTTTTGGCTCTTACATTGCTGCTTCGCTTCCTTTTGCTGTTAAAGGTTTGTCTTTTTCAAGCAAAACAGCAACAAACCTTATCAGTTCAGAAACTTGGACCAGATTGGGTTTAACCTGGTATCTCATTTGTAATTAACAGACTTCAGGCTATATGCTTGCTACTTCCTTTCCTTTGTATGCAAGAAATAATTGCATTTACAGTTTTCCTCAACCATCCTTTGATATTTGAACGTCACTGGCACAAGCAGTTTCTTTAAAGACAAAACTTCTAAGCTACTTCTGAGGAAAAGGCAAACTTTCCAATCTCTTTGATGGCTATAGAAATATTTTACAGCTTTCATAGAATTTTCCTTTTGCTCTGGGAAGGAAACCTTTAACATGTCTATAAAACAATTATGAAGATGATTAGGAAATGTCCTTGTTTCAGTTGCCTCCAAAGAAAATAGAGTTGGTTCTTTGTGTTTCGACAGTGATGGGAAAACCTGAATGTGATTGTTTTTAGTGCGAGCTAGAATTACACTATTGTCACAGTTTCTGAAGCAGGAGGACTTGGAAAATGGGGTTAGGAAAAGCTGAGGTTTTCCAGAAATTGCTTCTAATAGTTTTACTACTTCGAGCAGAAACTCTAAACGTGGTCTTTTCAAACGAGTTTTTTTGTTTGTTTGCTCAAATGGGTGTTGGAAGGTCGGTTTTGATTGTTTGTTTTGAACATAAAACAAGCTGACTTGTGCCGTTCATGATGTAATTAATGTAGACATCTCTTTGTAAGTACAGTGCTGTTTGCCATCGGAAATGTTGTAGTGTGCGTCTGCCACAGCTTATTTACTTTATGACACAAGCACAAAGCTTTTCGGTAGCCCCAGTCTCTTGGCTTGTTGATCTTGGATAAATCAGCTAACTGCTTTTTCCTCCCTTTCTCCCTTCTAAAAGTGATGAGAAGAGTCTCAACACTTCAGAGACCCAGCTGTGTGTACTGGTCTTTTTGAAAGGGGCAAACAAAGGCATTAAGTGGAGGAGTGAGCTAACACAGGAGTCTAAAAGGAAGCCGTATCAAAGGTGACATTTCAGCTGCAAATTTAAATAATAAAGGAAAGAGACAAATGGAAGGAGGATTTAGAAGGGGAAGAGGGAGATGATGTTCAGTTCACTGACACCTCTGGTTAAAAGCAGTAGCTTTTCTAACAATGGGGAGCCCTACAGATGCAAATTACAGGCTAATAAAACCAGGTATCTTAATGGTAATCATAATGCTTCTGGAAGGCAGTGTTCTGCTGACTGCCTTTGGCACTCTCTGAGCTGCCTTTGAAAAGCGCCTGCTCCCTGCCCTGACTGGTGGTTGCGGTTCTGAGAGGCATCGTTGCTTTCCTCAGGCGGTCACCGAGGAGGTTTGGCCTTCTGGAGAATGTAGAACCCCCGTTGCTTTTAGAACAACGGGAGCCACGTTATTCATAGAGGAATTTGGATTTTTCACCTGTGGAGAGTTGTTTATCAGGCTTGGAAGTCTAAATGACCCTGAGCCGTCAAAGGTTTAGTGGCTGTGTGTGTGAGGCATGAGCATGCTGCTCTGGAAAGCCCCTGCCTGTTAGGGAACTGTCTTTATTCTTCGAGCACAAATGATGAGGGCTCCTTCTCTGCTTTCCTCCCTTGGCTGGATGTACTGCAGTTACTGAGCTCCGCCTCACACTGTTCAGTGGAGAGGTGGATCAAGCAGATGTTTGTCTGCTCCAGCTCCTGTGTGGACAGTGTTTACCTTGCTGTCATTCTCATACATGTGGTGATCTCTTGCACATCTGTTAAGGTCTTTTACATGTAATACCTCTGCTGAGTAAGTGTTAAAGGAGAGCCTGAATGACACTTTGGCTGTTCTGTTGCAGTGTGAATGGTTTGGTTGGCTGCAGGGTTATCCCCATTCCCTTTCTGTTAAGTTTCAGTTTGTGCCTTAGGGTATTCAAACTCTGGGTGCTACTTAAGAACAAGCTCAGCAACAGTGAAACAGTAGTGTTTTTTAAGTTGGACTGTCCAGCTGTGCCGTCAGATGGATAATGAAAAATGGGATTGGAGAGGACCAGGCACAAGGTAAAGAACATGATTCTTGGTCAGTTATCTGTACCATGGCCACTTGGAAGGTAGTTAGAGATACAAAGCCCAAGGTGTTAGGAGTGGTTCTGAGAGCTACTTTGTCTCCTGTGAGACTAAAGCTAGAGGTGACGGGCCAGATGGGGGAAGGCCTGCAGGCTACTGCTTGGATTATCGTGTAGCAGGGTATTAGTGAAAGAATCTGTTTCTCTTTAATTAGTGATATCCAAGTGCAGCCTAGAGATAACCCTTTTGACATGCTAAGTTTTGTGATGGGCCATGTTGCAAGGAAAGGGGTTCAGATGTTTAAGCAGCTGAGCATGCTGCTTAATGAATACTTGTCTGAAGAGCGCAGAGATTTCATTGACTTGTTAAATTTTAATGACTTGTTAGACGGCTTTTTGATCCTTGCTTTTTGTGTTCAAAGCACATTATCTACAACACTAATACACAGTTAGAGACTTTCTCATCTCTGCTTCTAGTTTACTTGATTTTTATAAGTAGGAATGTCTTGGTACAGAGACAAATGCCTTTTTTAATATAGCAGGAGATTTGTGAATTTCCAGAGGTATCTTTATTGCTCATTTATAGCGCATGAGAGCAAGCACAGGATATCTTTATGTGTTGTTTCTGTTTCTCTTTAATTGCAGGTAACAATATTTCCATGTACATTCTCTCACTGATTTGGGGAGCAAAGGATGGAATTTTTGGGGGGATGGTTCAGAGCAGACGTAGAAGACTGGAGACTGCTTTCAGCTGAAAGAGCAGAAGAAAGCTTGAGAGATCTACCCCCTTTAGTCCATAAAGAGTTGTCTTTATACAAGTACAGGGATCTGATACTTGCTACAGCTTTATTTCTGCATGAGCAGGAAAAGGCTTCTTCCATCTCAGCTGGCAGTTGAAAGGGTGGTCTTGCACTAGGCTTGGCTAGCACTTGAATAAGAACAAGAGTTAAGGATTTGAGCCTTAGGAGTGAGCGAGGGCGTAAGGAGAAGGTCCAGATTGCTTTGCTCTTGTGTAATAGGTTCCCCCTTCCTGAGAAAGAGGATTGCTGTTACTAGTTTGGGAAGTGAGACATCAGCTGCATTGTTTCTACTTAGGTCTTGCAGATCTGGGAGGAAGGTGGCAGCTCACATGTCTGCCCAGGACTGAACCCTCTGTGTGGTAGGTCTGTGTTCCTCTGTGCTGCTTGCCTCCCGTGCTGTATCTACCCTGGTGTTCTTCTACAGTGTCATTATGTGGATGCTTCAGAGGTAACTGTTGAGAGCTTATGTGAATGCCAGAATAGCTGTGGTAAGTACAGGAGCGTGGTCCTGGGGCTGTGTCCTGCCAGGCTGGGTGCAGGAGGTGTACAGGAGTGTTCTGTGCTGAAGAGTTTGTGTTGCGTCTTGTTCTACTGCTTAGAACAGATCTGCAGAAGCATACATAGACAGGATGAGGCCTTCCCACTGATCCTTGCGGCAGTGAAGCCTGTTAGTCCTCATCTGTCAGCTGGGTGCTTTTTAAGGGATACGTCTGCATCACAAGATCCAAGCAAGCATTGCAGAGGCAAGAAGGACACTTTTGCTGCTGGAATCTGTCAAGTTCCTTGTGTTTAGAACTCTCTAGCATGGGTTGTTTACTCGAAATCCTGGTCTCTGCTTCCCTCTGCCACATTGTTTACTCTCCCTTCCCGCAAGGTCCCATAGCAATGGGTGCTCTGCTGCAGCAGCTCAACAACACTCAGCTGTGGTGACCTTGGCCAGCATGACTATGAGACCTCCAGCAGGCCTGCAGTGACTTCTCTGTTGACAGCCAGAGCACATCCCCACATGAGCTGGTTGTGCAGAACACTCTCCTTGTCCGCATCACCCTGTCTGCCAGGGGCTTGGTCACCTCGGCAGCGAGATTCTAGTGTAGGGCATGGGTTAGGCTCAGACCATCAGAACTCAGGCCTGTGTGATGGTGGTTGTGTGTCTTCGGAGCAGCTGGAATGAAGTGACATTGGGGTTTCACAACAGACCTAAAAATAACTGAGGACCACTGTCTTTATTTCCTATCTAACAGCTGTACATTCATGTGTATACGTGTGTGAGCCATCACAGGCTGTTCTGCTAAATTCTTTTTGCTGCATCTTGCGTCCAGATTTTAGGCTGCTGTTAAATCTATTTACTATCTTCATTATTGACCCTGTTCCCAAAGGGACAGGGACCAAATGAGTTGTGGAGGAGCTTCCTAGTTCTTTGTGATTCTTTGACATCCATGACTGCTCTTCATTGTCTTCTTATGCAGGCTTTTGGTTTTGGTGCTGTGGTATGACCCTTGATGTAGGCTGTGTTATTGGAAACCATTACTTTGCAGTGTGTCAGCAGCAGAAGTGATCGACAAGGTAAAAAAGGAAAGGGATGCATGTGAAAGGGAAAATTAAAGAATAAGTTGAAAGGAAAATATCTGGGCTGTGGCCTGGCAGCCGTTAGAGAAGCGCTAACCAGGAAGAGGCCAATGGAATTTCTTGTTGCATTCCTGATCTGCCAGCCAATGGTTATGGATATTATCTGCTGCCACATTTCCCAGGGCAAAGAATGAGATAATGTGTTATTTTCTAGGCTGGTTGATCTCTGCTCATCTGGTGAATTTCTGAATGTTTGGGCAGAAGCTGTAGCTGTTCCTTATCCATGGCAAGTCAAGCTCTGCTGGTAAAACTTACAGTGACAACTGCCTGCACTGGGAGAACTTGTGGTATTTGGGTGAGAGGGAACACATTCTGATTCTGCTGAGCTGTCGTGGATTTAGGAATGGGCTCTGAAATTTGTTAGCAGCATGTAAAGGTCTGCATGTTACATGTTGTGCTTCTCATGTTAGCTCATTCTGTATAGTGTCCAAAGAAGGTATACATGTTTCCCTATATACAAACTCCTGCTTATTAATATCTGCACAGATACTTCAGCTTAGTCCAGCTCTCTGTCTGTCCCTGACAGGATGGAGGTTGAGAGAACTTGAGTAGGAAATCCAGTGGTGGCATGTCAGATGTCGAAAGCATGAAGCAGTGAAAGGAACAGTCTGCTTGCTTTTGGCCTTTGTAACACAGCCTTTGAGAAAGAAAACTGAGGGGAAGGCTGGAAAAGGTTAGAGGCCTGGGAGCACACACACAGAAATGGCTTTTCTGCATTTGAGGATATGGAACTTTCAGAAAGGAAGGACTAAGTTTAAGGATTTGGATATGGTTCTGAAATAATTTGATCTGCTGCAGAGCCTGAGAAGTTCTTTGCATGTTGTCAGCTTATTGCAAATGAACCTAGATTTGGGACGGGAGAACTGACTCAATCAAAGATCCAGATAACCTCAAGGAGGAAACTGCACTTAGTTCAGGTAATTAGCAACCATGTTTGACACCTAAAACCTGTTGAAAATGGAAAGCGGAGATTGCGAAATAGCCAAGAGCGTGAAGCTCCCAAAAGCTGGGGTATCTCGAGTTGCTGCAGTAGTCACCATAGCGGCTGTTCCCTATTAAAAACCTTTGCAAAGCAGAGACCTGCCAGAGCAATACGCATATGCAATTCACCCAGGTAAGGAGTGGGGGGGGGGGGGGGGGGGGAAGTGTCTGTAAATGCAGCAAAAGAGGAAACAGTGTAGTTCTCCCTATTCTCTTTTCGGCAGTGAGTGAATGTAATAGTTAATACTATTTCCATAGTTGAGAGGGGCTGTTGGGGGCTGGTTGTTGGGAGCATCATACAAACATGCTTGTCCTGTTCTCCCTGTTCCCAAGCACCTGCTTGTGTCCAGTGCTGGGGGCAGAGCACTGGGCAAGCTGGACCTTTTGGTCCAACCCGTATTGGTGTTCTTACAGAGCAGGCCAGGTCTGGTGCCAAGTATAGGGGTGAGCCAGGCAGCGTTCTGGTATCAGCTGTGGAAAAAATTCCAGGCAGCACTTGCACTGTTTGCTAACCTTGCTTCTAAATAAGAGATTTGTCTTTAGTCTTACAAAAAGTACAGATTCAGAATGCACTCATTTTGTAGATTTTGCTTGGTATAGAAACATGTTTTCTTCAGGGCAGCACAGGACAATATATGTCAGTGGTGTTTGGTCTCTGGAAGCTGCAGATAAGCCCAGTTTGTATTGCTGCGTGGCTGCTTTCTGTGATCAGTTTCATTCTATGCTGCTGCCTTCCCTCACTGGCTGCCTGAAGGTACTGGGTATTCCTCTGTATTGTGAAAGCAGAGATATATGTTTGTGACTTGAATGACACTGACCTGAGTCATTCTTCCTGTGATGAAGGGGTAATCTGTAATCAAACTGCACAGGAACAAGAGGCATTCCTGCATTCTGGTTTGTCTCTCTTGCTGTATGAAATAGTTAACCCTTCATAGGAACTGTGTGATTAGATTTTGCTCATTTACTTTATCAAATCAGCAACTCTTACTGAAAAACACAGCTCAACTTAGAGACTCTGCAACTATAAGCACAGAAATCTGCAGTAAAAGCCAGTTCATTACTGTTTCTAATAAAGGTTTGGTCTGTGAAGGCTGTTGTTTAGGAGCCCAGCATGGATCCCATCTGTTTTCAGTATCCACTCATACAAGTAGAACACTAATAACCAGTAAAAATCTTAGCGGAGCTTAAGCAGCTTGAAATTTTTATTAGCAGTTTTTATTAGCACATTAGTAGGTTTGGGGCCTGCCCTCTGCATGTGGTGATTAGAGGCTGTGGGGATACAGCAGCCTTTCTAAAGCGGGGAGGCAGAGCAGGGGGAGTTTAGAGACATTGCTTCTCTGTAGCAATAAATGTGTAAGAAATGTTCTTTACTTTTGAGTGCTCTGAGGGACTCTGCAAAGTGATGGTTGAGGTTGAT
Source organism: Amazona ochrocephala (assembly GCA_039720435.1). NCBI lineage: Eukaryota > Metazoa > Chordata > Aves > Psittaciformes > Psittacidae > Amazona > Amazona ochrocephala. Next base: position 12,916,511 of record CM077891.1, read on the forward strand.
TTAGGGCGATCAGGCATGTGGGAGAAACGGGGTTCAGAGAAGAGACTTGTGTGAGGATCATTTAGTGATGGTTTGTTTTGCTTTAGTAAGAGTCGGGAGCCTGCTGATACTCTCCTGTGTTTTACGTGGGAAGTCGCCACTTGTTTGGCATGTAAGCCATCATGGTCCAATTGGAAACGTGTTCTTACTAAGGGAAGGGGGTGAGTCTGAACTGATTTCTGAACTGGTTTGCTGGTAGATGTTTAAGCATGGTAGTTACTGTGACTTTATAAATTTATATTGCAGTAAACCCAAGAGCTTTCTCAGAAACTCACCGCATATAGTGATGTTAAATATTGCTTTACAAAGTTAGCTGCTAGGAAACATTCATCAATGCTCTGAGTTGTGGTGAGCATAATGACCACAGCCAGCATTATAAAACTACAAGCTCTGCAGCATGACTTGGGCTGCTTTCCTAGGGACAAGGCTGATCATCTCTCTATTGGTGTGTGGGAACCAGTCATCCCTCTTGGTCTGTCCAAGCCCAAGTAGGCAACAATAGCCATCCAGGAGCAGTATGGTGAGGATTGTGTGTCATCAGCATTAACATGCTCCCCTGGCCCTGTGTCCCAGTTACTTAATGGAGGGTCACTCACACAGCCTTTCCTGCAGTGCTGCAGACAAGTCCCACAGCTCTGTTTGAGCTGGTGACCCGCAGTGAAGGTCTGTTTTCCACTCTTCATTCTCTGAATGTTCAGCCTTCCAGGGAGGCTGTGGTCCTTGGCTGGTACATCCCAGGGAGTTTCTCTGCCGCGCTTGGAGATGTGGCTACTTCTGTAGCAGGGGCAGGAGGAAATGCTGCTTCACACAGGTCTGTGTGATGCTCACCTCTGATTGAGGGGCTGGTCTTGGTGAAGGCATTGTCAAAGTGTTTGTTAGCACTTTGATCCAACAAAGCTCTAAGTGGAGACTTTCCCTGTGAGGCATGTGTGGCCTTTTACAAGTGCTTTTATTTATTTATATTTTTTAACTCCTATTTTTTCCCAGTTCCAGCCTGGTTTATTTTAACTCTGGAAGGGGTTTTCTCCCTATGTTATCTTTCAGTAGGATTTTGGTTTTGATCTTTCAGTAGCCTTAGTAATAACACAACAGTGCCTTTAGTCTACTTCTGCCTTTTGTTTCTGGTTCAGCCTTTATGTAAACTTTGAATAAACTGTTTGTGCTGTTGCAGTCTTGAGTCTTCAGTAGCTGAACTTGGTATTAGGTCTGGGGTTCTTCATGCTGCAGACAGCTGGTACGAAAGCTTTGTGTCGCAAGGGGAAAGCTGGGGAGTGCCTCTTTTTAAAACACTTCAGTTGCTTTCAGAATAAGACCCCTGAAGTCTTGCAGTGTATTTATAGGATTGTAATGCTGTACAGAGTGTTACGCTATCCTCTGTGGCAGGGGAGCCCGTTTCGAGTTTCTCTGCCTGTTGAGCATGGTAAACAGCTCTGGGTTCCTGTTGGTATGTGTGCTGCTCGGAGAGATGTGCTGATCTGCAACGCTGATACGGTTTGTTTGGGTTTTTCAGAAGCTCTGTGTGTGAAAAGTCTTTGAACCATAATTTAGGTGCTTAAAACAAGGTCCCAGATCATCAAATCTCGATCAGTTTGTTCATTTAGGCTAAGGCCTTAACATTCAAAAGGATCCTGGCTTGTTCATAGCTCTCTGTACAAGAGAGTCCTTGCCAGCATCCTTTTAAATGAGAAGGAAGATGCCCTGGACAACTGTATCAGTTTCTGATCATCTGCATTGGAAAGCAGCTCTATGTAATGAATATTCTGGTCTGAGAAGTTTGCTGGAAAACCAGTGGCAGAAACCAAGTCTTAGGAAGAAGTGGGAAATTTCAAGAGGCTGTGAAATAAGTGAGTAGGATCAGTTCCCTTTCTATTGCAACTGCTCTAAAAATGACACCTCTTCCTTTTCACCATGCATGAAAAAGCACAGGAAACACTTCAAAACCAAGAAAAACCAATGTATTGATCTGATGTATTGATAAGTACATCAACAAAATAACTCACGTGTTCATCATCATAACAGTTTATAGCAGTAGGAAATTTCTTGACCTCCTAACCGAGATTTTATAGAAAAGATCATCATATCCCTGTTATGCCACTTACAACATTGTTCGATGCGTATTCTCTTTGGCTTACCAAAATCTTCTGACCTTTGTTTGAGCAGCAGGGAGGCGAGATGAAGAGAAGGACACGAGGGAGAGGAGGAGTGCATTGCGTGCGGTGGCTGTTTTCTAAAGGAGAAGTGTGCAGTGGGAGGGAACTGAAAAGAAGGCTGCTGGTAAAGATGATGCAGCAAAGATCTGGTAACTCGCAGCCCTCACTGCTGCTGATCACAGGGTTAGTTACTGGTGCACCATTCCATATGGCAAAGTCACAAGCTGTGTTAAAGCTGATGTTTGTCTTGTGCCCCTTTTGGGCAGAGGCTGGAGTTGAGTGTTCCTTAAATGAAAGTTCTTAAGATGGTTGTGTTAAAAACAGTTTTGACAACTTTGTGAATGATGCTGGATTCTCATCATCTGGTCATTCTGGCCCAGGGCGCAACCCTGAGCTGCATGAACCTTGCAAGGTTCAAGGAGGAGGGGAACAGGAGAGGGGTTTGGTTTTGAAGTTTTGCATCTCTAGTAGCTCGACTTCAGTACTTGGCTTGCGGCTTGTAGGCAGAGAACAGCTGCTTGGCATTTAGTAAGTGGGTTTCATGCTTACTGCTTTAAATGCAGAGATAACTTGACTGGTTTTACAAGGGTGAGTCCTTTAAAACATGAGCATTAAGCTACACTGCAGAGAACATGAAAAAGATTTGTCTTCCCACCCTGTTACCCAGCAATTACTGTAGGCAACACTGGTAGCACTGCCTGTTCTTAAAGCTGCCCACTAATCCCTACTGGGTAACTATTTTTGGTTAACCGTTTGACCTGAGCTTTCCCATGTCTGAGCCTATGTGTTTTGGATGAGTCGTTCAAAGTGATTTAGTCTGTTCCACTAGTAAAGCTGAAGCAGAATGTAATGTAGAGGTGGTTAGAGCATAGATGGAGATGTGTCTGGCTGGAGAGACATCAGGAGAGGGAGCTGGAGGCAGTTTTGCAAGTGAATGCAGGCATTGTCGTCTCACATTGGCCAGATCAGAGAAGTGGATAATGAAATGTTACAGGTCTGTGCCTTGGTTTCCCACCTGCATAATGAGGGTGAAAACACCATAGAAAAGCTTGAGAGGAATTTGTTAAGTAATAATCTGCAAATGGAGGTATGAGCACTGAAAAGCAAACAGCATGAGAGGCCACCAGTGAGCATACTGAATATTCAGGGTGTGCTGCGTAGTGTTTATTCTGTAGAGGGTGGCTTAGGATATGGACAGGTTGCTTGTGAGCCTATATTAAAGGCTTTTCATAATAAGAAATGTGCAAAGATACCTACATATAAATTCTTCCTGCCTTTTGTAGTGATTGTAGACTACCATGACTTTCCTTTTACATAGGATTTGATTCAATATTCCACATGCGTTGGCGTTCACTTCCAATGAGATTTGAACTCCCCTTTACAGAGCATGTGCTAAACTTACACAGTGTAGGTTCAAGCCTGTGCTTAAACCACTAGTTCTTACCTCAAAGGAACTTACTTTTTTTAACTGAATACTTAGAGAGTAAGGAGTATCACAGTTTCTATGCTTTGCATGTCTCCATCTGATCTGCCAGGAAAATAACTGACAGATTGTGTCTCTTAGCATTTTGTACCAGAATAGAAACTTTGTGTTGCAGTGTTGATTTAAACAAAAATCAGAACAATTTCCTGTGCAGTTTATTCCTTAAGCAACAAGGCTGTATTGCTGCACAAGTTTTATAACTCTGAATTGCAAGATTTCAACTACTGATGATGTTCACGATAATGCTTTCTTCTAAAGAAAGCTTTGGGAAGGCCTGTCTTTTTTACCCATGGTGATACCTGGTCAGCAGATGTGTTCTTAGCAGAAATAGTATAGGAAATACAAATATTTTGATGTATATTTGTAAACAGAATTACTGTGTGGGAAGTTCTGCAAGATTTGGGGAATGTGTAAATTGAAATATGTAAATCTGATCCTTGCTAAAACTTACTCCTGGTAGTAGCATTTCCCGTATGGGGTGTGTGGCTGGGATACGATGGCTGGTCTGCCCTTGCTTCATCACTGACATACTTCGTGGCCACGGGCAGCTGCTCTCCATCCTGGTGTTTGAGATTTGGGAACTGAAAGTAGTGGTACTTACTTCTGACCCTGGAGCTCAAAGCATTGTAAGTTCTCTGTGTCAGTGTCTGATGATGGTTTCTCTGGTATTTCTCTGAAGAACGTCTTGATATTGGACAGTTGAAGAATGTGACATTTTATAAAGTGTTCATGTTTATAGAGTTACAAAGTACATGACTTCTGTTGATGGGCAAAGTGAAGCACAGCAGGGATCAAGGAGAGGCTTTGCTTGAGAGTTGGTGACAGTGAGGCCCATTTCTCAGCCTTTTGACTGCGATATTAGTGATATGGCTTATAAAGCTTCTTCAGTTTCCTTGCTGGTTCAGCTCTATAGTAAAGTGAGTCAGTGTTAGACAAATGTCTGAAAAGCAGGAACATTTCTAGAAATATCCTTTGATTTCTGACTGGAAATGAGAAACTGTCTAAATATTCCTAGTCTTTAAATAGGCACTGGCAGAAAGGCACTATAGCCTCCAAGTCTCCTTGATATTTGTACAGTTCTTTATGTTCCCCTTCACATGGTGCTGTTCCAGTGCTCTTTTCACCCTTTCAGAACTTGCATGAAAGCTGCTTCTCTTGGAGGCATTTCTCCAGTGGTTCTTCCCAGCTGCCTGCCAGGTTCCTCTTTATAGAGCAGATCTTGGTCACATTATGCTTGGCTAAAACTATAGCACTGAAGTCCTTTCCTTGATTGATGTAATGGTGGTGTGAAAAGCTGTCAGCGTAGATGTGATCATAATCTCAGAACATGAGTGTTTCAACTCTTGCTGCTCTCTGAGGTGGCTGCAGTACCTGTGCTTGGCAAAGCACATCGCTGCTGGTACAAGCCAGAGCAGTGCTCAGCGTGCCCCAATGCTTACTGGATCCATTTGTGAGTCACCAGCTATGGTCTTTATCAGCCACTGTGAACCTTCATTTATGTAGATGAAGTTCAACTTCCACCCTTTGCTTAAAATAATGTTCAATTTGTCAAAGAGAAAAGGAAGGTTTATGGTACATTCGTTGGGGCGGGGATGTTTGCTTTGACTTTGTGACTGAGCCACTTTTCCTCTTCCTTTCCGGGAGGTGCATACATGCCTCAGCCTTCCTGGCTCGAATCAGTCTAGATAACATGTTCCTTGGCGGGTGCTGCAATTCCAATATGCCCATGGATAACTTTGCGTTTTTCTAACACTCCTTAATATATAATGCTCACGATAGAGGAAGGATGTTTGTCCTTTCTGCTGCCTGTGTCTTCAAGATTCAAGTGTTCGTTTTTGGGAGATAACCAACTGGGAGGGTTTGGTTGTTTTAAAATGTTTGTGTAACTTCAGCACAAAGCTCCCTACTGTCATTTATGGAGTGTGGGTATATAATACAACATCCTTCCACAAACCTGGAGCCTGCTGGTGCCGAAGGATTTCAGGTAAGGAGGATGAAGAAGGTAACCCAGCAAATGAGCTGCCTTAATGCTTACTTTTAGAATGAGCTGTCTCTGGGATTAGAATCCTAGGGCTGCAGCTGGGATTAGCTATGTGGGTATGAATAGTAAGATGCTATAGTGTGGCCTCCTCACAAGTCCTGCACACATTCACGCAGTGTAGCAATGGTTTTGTTTCACTTGCTGTCTCTTCCCTCTAGCGCACAATGCCTATAATCTGAACCTCTGAATGAACCTTTGTTTGGGGAAATACTGTTAGTTTTGGCTCTTGGAGAGCTGAGCTGACAGGCCCAACTCCCCAGCAAAACAGATTGGAGATGAAAAAACAAACTAAAACCACGCCTTCAAAAAAGAAGTGCTGGGGAGAAGCCAAAGCCTTCGTTTTCTGTGTTGCTGAAAAACTGATCTCTTTAGCTACTGTAATACCAAATCAGGGGGGTTTCTGTTGCTTAAATTAAGAGCCTAATTCTCATCACCTGCAATAAAAAGAAGAATCTTAGTCTACCTCAAAAGGTTACATAATCATGGACAGGATGGAATTGGGGTGCAGGGCCACAGAGGAAGTGGATTTTTAAGCAGAACAAGGCAAAAAAGGTGTCTTGTAGCATGAGTGCAGTGAGAATCTGTTAACGAAACAGGAAAATGCAGTGTGTTTCTGTAGCTCATTCCTGTAAACTGAATTTACCAAATTCAGATTGGAAACAAACTCATTTGCTTACAGCTATGGTCCGCAAGACCCTGTGGTCTGTGTAAGTGATTCCTGCAGCTCTGCAGTGGCTGCTTTTCAAGGTATCTTTCCTGGGAATATATATTTGGGCAGCAGGGTCAGGCCTGTGGAATCTGAGCTGTGGTGCTCAGAGGTTTGTATTTAGTACCATGTACGATAGATCTAGGCCAGGTGCTATCTTAGTGCAAGAGAAAAAATAACTCCTGAGCTAGAGAGCCAACTCCAGCCAGGGATTTTCCTTGTCCCTACATAACAAAACAAGTGAAAGATGAGAGGAGGGTGGAAATGAGGAGTTTACATGCAGGGTATGGCGGCATGTCAAAATAATCTGTGTCCCTCTTCTAGTGCTGTCACTCACACACTTCATAGTCATGGCCATATCATTCAGTCTCACTGTTACTTCTTTTCAAGCAAGAGATCATGATTTTCTTCGCTCACAGAGTATTCTAAAGACCTCTTCTTTTGTGCAGCATTTGCTTCACTACAGCTAGCCAGCTGAAATGCCTTGCTCAGCACCATTGACATGTCATGGTGTGGAGAGTGAACTTTGATTTTTGGTTCTGAATGGGGGAAGGGGATTTTTCAGGCTCTTATTTGCAGCAAAGTCTTCCCTATTGTGTCCTATTAGAGAAAGATTTGAAACACAGTGCTATGGTACTGTTCAGACTGTTTCTGAGGTAGGTAAAAGCTGGGGAACTGAAGTTGAATTGGAAACACATTTCTTTATTAAGCTCAATTGCTTTATTAAGCTAAGTTCTGCTGTGCTATACTCTACGATTTCCATTCAAAGCATGTATTAAATGGAGGCTATAAAGACTACCAAATGAGCTTTCTGTGATTGTCTTGTTTTGGGTGGCATTTATCTTGATATATAAAAATCTTTCTCTGCTCCTTGAGTGGTCTTAGAGGAATGAATGATTCTTACGGTGCTGACGTTCCTTAATACTCGTTAGTAATGAACACAGAAACCAGCCAAACTTCTGGGTTTGCACGCATGTAAATGTTCATTTCTGACCAAATCCGGAGGGTGGCTGTGTCATGTGCTTCTATGCAGACTGAAGTCCATCTTAAAATCCTCTGATTTAAGGGAGGAGACCAGGGGAGTCTTCTGTCGTGAGTCATATCGGAACTTGATCATGCTGCTACTGATGTTGGAGGTGATTTTTCAGTGTTACAGGGAGCTACTGGTTTAAATTTGAAGTCATCCTAACAGCTGTGAATGGTATCTCATGTGCCTTGTGCCTGTTAAGGAAGAAAGTCACCCATTTGCCTTATCCCTACTGAGTAAAAAGCATCACTGAAATATCCACTAAGATCATTCTTTAACTGGGTGTTATTGACAGAGAAGAAAACAGGGTTCTTGGATGCAAAAAGTGGACATTACCAGGGCAAAATTGGGTTTTTACCATGTCAGAATACATACCTCTACCCTAATGACCTTTCAGTTGATTGAAAATCACTTGTGTTTAAAAGAATCTGCTTTTAAACCGCAACTGCTTTCAGTGGAATTTGAGCAGTGGAGAGAGTTGTGCTACCTCCACAGATCAGTACTGTGTTGTCTGTCTGCCTGCTGGGATTTCCATTGCCTGAGCTAGTTCCTGAGCTGGGAAAAAGTATATAAAAGGCTTGGGAATGGACTCCAGCCTCTCTTGGCATATTCAGGACTCTTTTAAGGTGAAAGCTGGCGCATATAGAATTGGCAGCCTGGATTGTCTGCAGCTTCTGTTCTAAAAACACTGTGACTCCTCCAAAGCATGTCAGGGCCTCTGTGTCCGAGGGGAATTCCAGCTGTTGGCTCTTCAGCTGCAGCTTGTTTCGTTTGTTTGCTGTGATCAAGTCACTTGAGGACATTTGGTCTCAGAAGGTGGAGATTCCTGCATAGGAGACAGAGCTGAGCTGCTGGAATGTACTGCACATCATCCACCAGATAGTTTTCAGCCACTTTGATTTGATCTGTGTTTGATAGTGATGAAGGCATAAAAGTCACATATTCCTTCAACATTGCGCCAGCACATCCTGGGTAGCAACAGCCCTGCAGAATGCAACTGAGAGCCTAATCCGTTTCCTTGGACACTGTGAAGCACCAGTATCCTCTGTGCCGTGCTGCTGACTGGTGTGCATGCGGCTGTCCCAGCTTGTACCATGCAGTATTTGGTCCAAGCCTCCTTTGGGATGCTCCCTGCCTTCTTTGAAAGCAGCCCTCCTGCAGAGGAACAGCAGCAGCTGTTGTGGACAGAGCCAGGACTGTGTGTGCACTGACATGCTCACAGGTACATTGTGACCAGCTCAAAGTGTGGTTATGGAGTTGCTCTGCGTTTCTGGTAGGAGTCAGCGTGGTCTTAGGAGACCCGGAGCTGGCAGGAGCAGCAGCCAGTGAGCCTCTCCATGTGGGCTTTTTCCTGTTGTTGTTTTGCTGCCTTAAAATCTGAAGCTGGGTTTCAGTTTGCAGCTGCTCTCGGGCACATTTGTGCGAAGTAATTGACTTTGGAGTAGTGTCTAAATATTGTTGTCAGCTTCATGCTGATTCCTCTCCACTGAGGCTAAAGTCATTTCACTTCTGATCTCGAGCTGGACTTGTGCTTTGCTCCCATGGGAACTAGCAATAATAATCATTTTAAGAATAGGTTCTTAATCACTTCCTTCTTTTGATGGGCTACTTTTGTTTAGCTTTTTGTAAGAATGTAATAGAAAATGTTTTAAACTGTGTGTGTTTAATTCCACTTTGAATTGGCTGCTTGAAGGATTTTGCAAGAATTCATTACAATTCCTGTTAGGTTTGTTCTTTTTATTCTGAGTGGAGACTTCGAGTTTTGTTGCTTTGGCAAACTGGGCAGCAACACAGCTATGAAGAGATGAACTTCTTAGTCAAAGGCATGTGGCTGTTTTGTCAGTGTTGGTGGTGTATCAGCATGTTAATCTGTCTCTGAACTGTTAATGTACGCAAGAGAAGCAGGAAAAGATGTGTTTTAATCTGGGCTTAGAAGGAATGATAAGACCAAGGTATGTGATGGTTTAGAGGCAGAGCAGGGGAGGTGATGAGATGGTTTGCAGGTGGAGATCCACTGTCTGCCCTGACCCCAGCAGCTGCGGAACAGTGAGATAAAGTACTTTATTTGGAGATCTTCCCATAACTGAAAGAGCCTTGAAACGTACAGGTGGGATTTTGGGAATCTTTTTACCATCAGGCAACAGCTCACCTGATGGTTTAATCTGTTGCTACAACTGGTATTATACAGCAGTAAAAGCGAAAGAGCAGAGCTGGCTTTTCTTTTCCTGCCACTTGGCTAAGGGGTGGCATTTGCCCATCTGTTACTGTCGCAGTTCTGGGAATACCTAAGTAGTAACAGCAACAGTGGTGCTAGCAAGGGAGAAAGGAATGAGGAGCCAAATACTTGAAGAAAGTGGTAGTTTAGTATCCTGCTTTTGGCAGCTCTGGCATTCTGGCATGTTTTGTGTAGGCTGTGAGGACTTTTCACTTGTTTTTAGTATTACAAGGTTTATTACAAGTTTTCTTTAAAAAGAGCTGCTATCAGATTTCCCAGGGCAAGCAGGAAACTGGGAATCAGCAGTTCTCCAGCTTCAGGCCTCTGCATGGCCTTGGGCAAGCCAAGGGAAATGCCTGGCACTTCTGCAGGATGTGCTCCTTATTCTCACTGTGGTTTTAGAGCTAAGTGTAAAGCAAGGACTTTAAAGGAAGAATAATTCAGCTCTCTGAGTACGTTTGTACTGAATGTGTGATAGCAAATACACAGTGCCCTGGCACAGGCCAGTTCTAGTGCATGTCTCTCTTGTGCCGCTGCAGTTTGTGGTCCAAGTCACTCCCAATCGACTGGGTGCTTGGTGATGTTTTCCAGGAGGGCAAAGCATTTGGAGGTGACATTGCTCCTGTCGCTCATTTGTGTGCTCTTGAGTACAGAAGACCTTAACCTCTACCTGATGCTCGTATTGCCTTTGCCCATGGTGTTTGTGCTTTGTATTGCTGGTATTTGAACTGCTTCCATTGTAGCGAGGATGCACAAACAGTATGAGGAGATGAGAACTAGGAAGATGTATGGCTAAACCCATAAAAACCAAGAGGGAACCTGGGATAGGCGCTTACACTTTGCGTGGCTTGAAATTTACAGTGTTATGAATATTCCTACTTCCTCTGCTCTGCCAGTAATATGGATTAATGATTCATAAAGGTGTGTTTTAAGGGCTGGGTAGTTTGTATTTGAACAGTGCTTACTGGAGTCCCTGTTGTTCTTCCATTTTCTGTCCATCTTCTACCTCCCAGCATTGTTCGTACTTAAGCCCTTTTTCTTTCCAATCTTCCTTTTCCTTGGAGAAAGTTACTATTTCCAGCCTGCTGGTGAGCCTTTGTGCCCAGCTGTGTTTATGAGCATTGTAAAATTGGTGGGTGATAGCTTTTGTTGGGCCAGAACTGTCATTTCATTCTTCTTTTCCATTGTTACCAGCCTGGAAAATCAAATGGAACTGAAGAAATAACTTTTGCAGGGGAGTGGGGTGAAAGCAACTAAATTAAGGCCAAAACTGTATGCAGCCAAATGTGCAAAAACCTTCTAGGCGTGGGTTTGGGCTTACTTTTGAGCGGTGTTGCTCTCAGTTGATGGAAGCTTATAGGCCGGCATTTGAGCAGGTGGGGTACTGGTCAGGAGAAGAGTGTGGGTGAGATGAGTTTTAGTCCTGCTTAAGATGCTTGTGATACCATTTGTGACAGCCATGGACAGTGCGTGGTAAAGCTGTTACTGGCCAAGCGTGGCTTGGTGTAGGTTTTACTGTTGACGCTTTGAGAGTTTTGATGGGATGCTTTGTCTTGAAGAGCAGAGCCGAAAGCAGAATAATGTCTTGTCTGTTTTGTTTCAGTGGAAAGCTGGTTTCACCAAAATGGAAAAACTTTAAGGGCTTAAAACTTCAGTGGAGAGATAAAATCCGTCTCAATAACGCCATCTGGAGGGCATGGTACATGCAGTGTAAGTGTCGTGCTCCCTTGTGTCGCTTGCTATGAAACACTGAGAGAGACATGTAAGTAGCAGGAGAATTGAAATTCCTGTCTAATGAAAAGCTAAAGAATCTGCTGAAGGCAGATTCGGTGCCTCAGAGGCTGTCGTGGCAGCGCTGTTGGATCAGTGCTTTCTTAGACATGCCCACACAGGCTGCACTGAGCAGTCCAAGCACAGCCTGACATCTCCCCATTTCCTGTGGGTTAGCTGGAAGGAACCCCAGCACGATGATGGGTGCTTTTCCCACCTCTTGCTGTTGCAGTGGCAAAGCTCTCTTCCCAGCTGCACGTGCTGAGCACTTGCAGTTCCATTCTTATTTCAGACCTGGAGAAGCGCAAGAATCCCGTGTGCCACTTTGTGACTCCGCTGGATGGCTCCGTGGATGTGGATGAACATCGACGGCCGGAGGTGTGTAAAACCTGAGGAGCAGCCTAATGAGCTCTGGGCTTTCTAAAATGATCTTCTGGTCTGCTAGAGAGCAGCATGGCAATTCTTTGTTGTGCTGTCTTTATTCGAAAGGAATCATTAACATAAAGCAGACTGAACCCATCATTATAAGTTTATCGTGTTGAGGTGATGAGGGTGCAACTGGAAGGATGTTTATTATCTACATAACTTACGTTTATGTTCCAGTTTAGTGAAACATAGAATCATTGAATCAGTGAGGTTGGAAAAGACCTTTAAGATCATAAAATCCAACCGTTCCCTTGTACTAACCCATGGCACTGAGGGCCTCATCTACGCAGTTTGTGAGCACTTCCAGAGATGGTGACTCCACCACTGCCCTGGGCAACCTGTTCCAATGCCAACCCTCTCAGTGAAGGACTGTTTCCTAATACCCAGTCTAAACCTCCCTGGGCAGGTATAGAAGTGCAGTTTGAGTAGTTAAGATTTTGACAGCCTCTGCTCTTTTCGGGCTGGAGATTGCTGGAGTCAGTGGGAAATCAGTGGTGAATATTACATCTTGAGGATTGAATGTAAGTGACCCTGTGAGAGTTTTCTGTGTTTTGTTAAGGTGTGATTTCAAGACAATGAACAATTGGGTTTGTTTTTCCCTCTGTTCAAGGTAACTTGACAAAAAGAGCAAATGCAAGTCTGCGCACTTTCATTTCTGTGGTCTTTAAGCATAAGAGAGAACTAATGTCTGCCCTCTGGCCCTGTGCAGAAGCCCAGTGAGGCCCAGTGGGGCAGTATGTGGCTCTATACTCATAACTGTAGAATAATTTATAGCTCAAAGGAGTTCCAGATGAGTTTGTAGAGCTGTCTCAGGCTTCTGAAAGAGCAGTGTTGATGTTTGTATTGGCAGGTGACCCCCCAAGACAAGAAGGTTGTGTTAAGGCTCTCATTAGTCTGCTGTCCCCAACTTACACACTGCTCTCTGTGACACGTTAAACCCCCACACTGTTCTGATCCTTTTGTTGCTATTAACATGTGGCCTGCAAAGTCGCTCCTGAGCTGGACATCAGATTTCTACTGCTCTGTGTCGTTCTGAAGAGCTTTTGTGTATGTGTGTGCGTGTTCATGCGGCCTTGGGAAATTCTTTTTGCCTGTTTTCTGCAGAGCAGGGAATTGTATTTTGCTTTATACATTACACATCAGTAAATTAATTTTGAAGTTAATTTGCTTTGGTTTGGGTTTTTGCCATGTCTTTGCTATTGGTTGTGGTTGAGCTGATGTGGAAGATGCTGACAGTGCAGTCAGACATCATCTCTTGTTATTTGATTGTGGGAAAGATGAAGTTAGTACTGTCAGATGTGCCTGTGATAACTGAACTCTGGGACAGTGTGGGCTGCTGATACATGAGCTCATACAGAATTAGCATGTTTCTTTTGCATCTTTTATGCCTGAATATTTGCTTGGAAATGTACTGACCAGTCAGCCAGTCTGTGAGTCTGTGTAATTCCTGGTATGTGTTTCTGTTCTCAGGCCATTGCAACAGAAGGGAAGTACTGGAAACGAAGAATTGAAATAGTTATCAGGGAATACCACAAGTGGAGAACATACTTCAAGAAAAGGGTCTGTTGTTTTACTCAGTGGAAATACCTTATTTGAACTTGATCAGTATGTGGCTGCTTTTTGAGTTTCGATGTCACTTTTGCCAGCATGCAAGAATACTTAAACCAGCTGATAAGCTACTACAGACATACTTGCTGATTAGCCCCATTCAACTAAACATTACTGTGCAGGGACCCACTGTGCGTGACTGGGACTTAAAAGAAAGGTCTTCTATTAGCATAACAAGGACCTGTTCTGGCTTTAACACCTGCTTTGTTCTTCTTTTGCAGTTACAGAAACATAAAGACGAAGATCTTTCAAGTTTGGTCAGGGTAGGTAATATCTCTGATAAGCGGCAGCATTTGTGCTGGTAGAAGCTGCAGTAAGTAACAGAGCTGTAATGCACAGTAGCTTGCATTGACTAAAATCTGAAGATGTTTATCTTGCTTCAGCCTTAATTAAGGTTGGAAGCCTTGGTGTTTGTGTGCTGTAGAGAGCTGTAAGATTTGTAACTTCAATTGAATGGAGGAGAGGTTGAATGTAAAGTGCTTTGACAGAAGAGATAGCAATCAGTATTGGGTGTCCAGAAAGATCAGTCTCCGTGAGGGCTGGCACATTATTTCATCTCATTGCTGAATTGTAACTGGCATTACTGCCTAGTTTGTATAACTGGAGCTGTGAAGATGTGTGTGCTACATATTGAAGATCTTCCTGCTGCCCACAGCATAAGCAAATAATGTGCCAGGATCCTAAAAAAGGCAAAGTGTTTAAAGGAACACTGAACCATCATTTAGTATGCCTCCTAAAGTCATCAAACCTACTTGGGGTGTATAAATTGATGGTCAGAAGCGCTGTTCTGATGTTGGGGGTGTTTTTTGAAGCTAAGCATAAGTCTGGATCTGCTCCCGTTCACAAAACTCAGCTCTTTCGACTGTGAGCTCCAATGCACCATCATGGTTTGTTGGTGTAGATAATGCATGTTTGCTCAGCCACAAGAACCTGACTGTGCTTTTAGTTTGCAGCAAATGCAAGGCAATGCAATTTGGCCTAGCCCGCAGTGAAGGACAGGTAAACCAATGTATTTTGCATGGGCTAAAAGTGCCCACAAGAATCTCAGCATACCTTCTGCAAAGTCAGATTACAGTTACGCTTACCTACATTTCAGGGATTTCAGAGCACTTGAAGATAGGAATTGTTTGCTTTGTTTGCTTTGAGTTTTTGCTGTGCATGTTACTTTAAAATCTTTATTCAATCCAAAGGATTGTTAAACTTTAGGCGCAAAAATGCGTGTATATTCAATGAAACTACGAAGGGTTGATGAGGCTGTTTTGTCTTACGTCTTTCTACTCAACATCTGGTTTGGGGGCCAAAACCTTTCCCAGAGTGTTGTGGTGTTCTACTGAAGCTTTCTGTTGAGGCCCAAACCAGTGAGCTGACGTTGCTGGTGTATTAAAAGTACCACTGGTGTGTTTCAGTCCCTTTGCATGGTTCCTAAAGGAGAGTTTCTTTCTCTAAAGGTGTGAAAAATTAAGGCTATTTTCATATAGCAGACCAGACTGCTTTAGCATTGTCAGCTTTTCCTTCCCTTCCTTTGGCAGGACGATGATGTGGTTCTCTGGCAAAAAAGAAGGTATGGCAGAGAAACCCCTGTCCCTATGGAGGAAGGCAGCCTCTTGGATGCGGATATGCTCATGTCCGAGTTCACCGACACGCTGTTCTCCACACTGTCTTCACATCAGCTGGTTTCCTGGCCAAATTCCAGGGACATAGGTATGTGTTGGCTGTTAGCTGCGTTGCAGTGGGAACACTAGAAGTCTGGTTTGTTGCTTTACTGCTCTTCTAATCTTGCCTAGGAGATTTATCTTGCTTTGCTGATACAGGTAAAAATAGGTCAGAGAATGCAGCTGTCTCATGCTTTTCAGGTGATGGAATTTCAGTTATTGATCCAAATTTATTTTCTATCTTAGCTTCTTTCATGCGGCTCCTGGCAATGTTGCTCTGAGTAAATCTATAATAAGCAGTATTTACCTTTATCAGGGGTGAAGGCTTTGTTGTTTATTTCAAAGTATGCTTGTGTGTGTATTTAAGGGAGTGCCTGTGCATTTTTCTTCAGATACATCCCTTAGAACAAGTGCATATCACATCCATAAAACCAGTCCCAAAAGCCTCTACAGCTCTACTGAGTGCTCTGTATCTGATAGCTCTGACTGTGATGGGACAGCAGGTGTCCACTACACATTATCCTTGCTGCATGGATGTGTAAGCAACTCCAGACCAACATGGAGTATATATGCAGTTTACTCTGCTCTTGTGAGACTCCACCTGGAGCCCTGCATTCGATTCTTGGGGCTCCCAACATAGGAGGGACCTGGAGCTGTTGGAGTGAGTCTAAAGGAGGCCATGGAGATGCTGCAAGGGCCGGAGCAGCTCTGCTCTGGAGCCAGGCTGACAGAGCTGGGCTGGGTCAGCCTGGAGAAGAGAAGGCTCCAGGGAGACCTTAGAGCAGCTCCAGTGCCTAAAGGGGTTGCTGGAAACCTGAAGAGGGGCTTTGGACAAGGGCCTGTAGGGACAGGCCAAGGGGAATGGCTTTAACCTGCCAGAGGGGAGATTGAGATGAGCTCTTAGGCAGAAGCTCTTCCCTGTGAGGGTACTGAGGCGATGGCCCAGGGTGCCCAGAGAAGCTGTGGCTGCCCCATTGCTGGCAGTGTTCAAGGCCAGGTTGGACACACGGGCTTGGAGCAAGCTGCTCTAGTGGAAAGCGTCCCTGCCCATGGCAGGGGTTGGAGCTGGATGAGCTTTGAGGTCCCTTCCAACCCAAACCACTCTATGGTATGATATGACGTGTACTTGAGACAGAATTAAGTGGATGATGGTTTATTTTTAAAATCCTCTTCTATGGGCTATGGTGGCTCAGGTTGTGCTTTCAGCTGGTTTGTATTGTGCAGCAGGGGCAGGCCAAGAGGTTTGGGAGCAGGAGGTACCAAACTTGGCAATCTCCAGTTGTTAGAGCCTGCAGGTTTCACCTCTTCCATCTTCCTAGTTGAAAGTTTCATTTCCCAGTGGGTTTGATTTCAGAGCTGTGCTGCAGTTGTGAAGAAAGGCAGATGCTCAGTTCATTTCAGCAGCCCTTTTTCTGGAAGCACCCTGGCCAAGCCTGGCTGTGGAGTGCGTGGTGGTGTGGCCAACTGCTGTATTCCTGCTGCTGTTACTGTGTGAGTGATGGGAAGCTAATCTAATCTGTCTCCTGAATTTTGCAGCACACTTAGGAAATGCTGACATGATTCAACCAGGGCTTATACCTCTCCAGCCAAATTTTGATTTTATGGATACTTTTGAGCCTTTTCAGGGTAAGAATCATATATATATATATATAGATATAGATATAGATATATTTCAACTGATTTCTTTAAAAATGCAGTGAGTTGTGAACTAGTTTTTAACATGTAACACTTCTTACTGATGAAGTAACATAACACTTTGTTTGCCTTGGAACACTTTCTGGTACTTTAAGAATTATATATGACATTAAACTACTGCTGCATACCTTGAGTATGAAAACCGGAAAATTAATGGGTGACTTTTTGTATTTCAGATTTATTCACTCCCAGTCGTTCCAATAATTATTTCCCTTCTGTGTCTGCTGTCAGCTCAGCTACCACAGACAGCAGCAACCATTCTTCCCAGGTAAGAGAGGTTCTCAGTGTTCAAAGCAGCCTCATCTCAGACACGTATGCGCTCTGAAGACTCTCAGACAGGAGCCATGTCCTTCTCAGAAGGAGCTCAGACAAGAGTTTCATGTATGAATCTGTGCTATTTTTCTTTCCTGTCAGTCTCCTGTCCTGCCGTCGGGTTCATTGCCCAACGCACTTCCAGCAGGGAACATCAGTGATGGACTCATTACTTCCTCAGTACCTGCTCCTGTCATTCCTGATGTTGGCACTGACCAGTGTTTGAACATTAAAAGTGAGGGATCTTTCATCCAGCCAGCAGACTACACTCCTGCCTCGTCTCTCAGTGAGCCACAGACTTTTATGCCAGTGTTTCAGACTCCCCTGCTACTGCTTCAGCCTGCAACGCAACAGCACCAGTCCCCGTTGCCTGCAGTGCCTCTGAATTCCAGCTTAAGCTCTCCACCAGCTGTATTTGCTGCACCAGAAACCCAGAAGTTTGGCCTCTCTGAGTCTACAGTTATCACCCACACAGCTTCTGCAACATTGACCCACAATGCCCCTGCCACCACCTTCAGCCAGAACCAGAACCTTGTCTTGGCCACGCAGCAGTCAGGTGCAGGAGTGCCTTGTAACATGTCTTTCCAGACTACTGTCCTGCAGGGGCAGCCCTGGCCCCAGCTGCAGTCCCAGCTGACATTTGCACTCCTCAAAACTGTTCCCCTGGCCAGTGCTGGGACAAGGCCCAAAGAGTCGAAAAACATAGTGCCTGCTCTGAAGCCTGAGAATGTGTCCTTATTAAAGAATGCCTTCATCACCCCAGGTGAGAAGCTCTGGTGAGGTGATGTTTTTCTTTGCTGAGTGGGACTTGCAGGAGGGAGATACCTTCTTGTTTTTCTTGGTTTACGTAATAAGTAAAAATGCAGCTTCCTGGGGGTGTCCGAGGAACCCCTGAACCCACTGGTGTGTGACTGTACTGTTCAATGGGATGCTCTGGATTTGAAGCAACAGTTTGGTTGTGAGTGTGAAAAGCTGACCTGTAAAAGGGGGTTTCTCCTTGTAAAACTTAGTGCTGAGCTGTACAGATGCATCAGCACATGGGGTGACCGTGCTCCTGCCCCATAGAAACCTTGGTTGTGATGTTTAATGCTGTTCTGATTAACTCTGCCCCTTGGAGCATTCAGCCAGTGTAGGGCAGGAGATGGGAGGAAGAGGTAGGGATGGAGAATGGCAGATCTGTCCCTGTCATTGACTCATCTGATTGCCCTGGACAATTCCTGTGCCTGCTGTGCACCATCTCACTCTGTAACGCCAGGTACCAGGGCACATCCTTTGGTAATACTTTGGATGCATTCTGATGTTGATCTTAGGTGTGCCTGACACTTCTTTAGACCAAGTACAGCATTAACAAGGGAGCAGCTATTGAAGTAGAGCACAGCATTGGTCTGAATGGAAGCATGGGAGTGTGCCTCTCATCTACCATCAGTACTCCGTAGCAGAACTGGGGTGATGAGAATCAGCCCTTCCAGTGGGAAAGGACTCAGGACAGGAAGGGTGAACTGGAGATCTTTTGTCTCAAGCCATCCTCAGCTTAGAGAAGCTGTCAGAAGCACATGATTTTCACAGTGTGAGTGCCAAACTGGTACGTGGGACCTCCACATTGGGTGTGATTTGGAGCTATCAGCACTGCACCAAAGCTAAGAATAGCAAATGTGAGCAGAGGGAGTTGCTCGGTGGTTCTTGTGGGAAAGCTCAGGACAGAGCAGAACAGGCAGTACACTTATTCTTGGGGTTATTGCACAGTGGTTTTAGACTTGTGCTGGCTGGGGGCCAAGTGACTTCAGCCGCTTGAAATGTGCAACAATAATGCAAGAAAAGCCCTGCCCGGAGCACTATTGCTAAACAGGCTTCACTAAGGAATAGCTGTGTCTGCCAGGGCCTGGCATTGTGGTTACCCACCAGAAAAAGCCCCAACATCCAAAGCAAACAAACAACCCCCCCCCCCCAAAAAAAAAAACACTGCTCGGGAGTAGAACAGACCCAAGGATCTAATTCTAGCATCTCCGCTGGGCTGGTCCATGATTAATAGTACTGGGGTGTTGATGGCAGTGTTTCTGTCTTCAGTACATTATAGAGCAAGAATCCATGTACCTTCAGCAGTCAAGACATCCATCTCTCCTAGTAGAGCATTGCAGGCAACTCTCATTTAAGGAAAGCCTTTGCTCCTGGCCTCCTTAGTGCTTCCTGGGTTGTTCTTTTTCTAGGGCTTCATCAGTTCCTTCTAGGCCAACACAACAAATGGCTTTGTTTCTCATCTAGATTTAAGGTTGTTGCCGTTACTCGTTCCTGGTAGGTGGCACATGTTCAGGGATCACAGTGCTCCTAAACTCTTGGGACCCAAGCTCAGCAGTCAAATCCAAGGTTTTATTTAAAGTCTAGAGGTTTATTTTTGGAAATCGAGTATTCAGTACATGTAATTGAGGCATTTACACCTGTCATTTGTGTTCAGGACAAGCAAATCATCTCTAAACTATTAAGCAGATTGTATTGTAACCCGGCTTGTTAGAAAGGGGTGTGTTACATTTACTGCCCTGTGATGCAGGTACTCAAAAATCTGCATGGGTTGTCTCATCAGGGGCAAGACTTCACATGGGAATGAGCTCCGCTCTCACCTCTTCAGGATGATCATTGTGGGTTTGAGAGGAAAGTCCACAAAAGATGCATGTGTAGGATAGAAACATGAAAAGTGTAAAGGGACATCCAAATATGTGCTGATTGTTACAGTTACCTCAATGGGGAAGTCAGAAATACCAAGTTTGAGTAGCAGCATTAATGCACTGGTAAGAGCAGCCTCTTGAGCTCAATAAAGATGTCGTAAGTCCAGCTGAACAGTAGCAAACAGTGGAAGGGTTGTGGTTCCAGCACTGTATGTGGGAATGCTCAGGCAAAGAATGAACTCCCTGTACTGAAGTGACAGTGCTCTGCCAGATGTACCCATGCAACGGTTGACACAAAGTTTGTGCTGTCCACAGGCCTTTGTAATAAAGGCTATACAGTTGATTCAAAACACAGTTGTTGGTCACAGGGACAGCAGGGCAGTAGGACATTAGATATCCTGCGCAGTTGTTCTGTTCTGCTGTATGTGTCCTTCATTATCCTGATGCTGAGCTGCAGAGGGGTAGGTTTGCAGTGCCTGCGCTGTTGTGGCACTTGGCATTCATCGTGACTTTATTAGTACAAAGGAGAGCTGAAGCCAATGCAGGCTGTGAATGAAATGAAGTAAGTTTGGTTTAGCTTTCTCAAAAAGCATACAGAAGCTGTGTCTTTGCATGATTCTTCCCTCAGTAACAATACAGGATGGTTAGTCGTGTTCTCTCTGAAGTCGAGGTAAGACCAACATCCGCATTAATACCATGGTAATAATTGTACATCTGCGTTGATTAAATAGAGACCTTCACAGATTTCTGTTAGACTCAAATACTGTAGTAGTGAAAAAACTTCAGAGCAAGGATCCTGATTCCTGTTGTGGGGGCAAGCGCCTGTACAGACTGGGTTTGAGAATCCTGTGTAACTTTCTTTGGGGGGCAATTGCTGCTCTTCACAGTTATCTCTAGCTGTGTAACACTGCAGAACTCCTGGTCCTTTAGCCTGTTTGCTGGAATTTTGGTGCCGGTTCCCAATCACATTTGGTTGTCTTGTGCTTGTCTGTCATGTAAAGCAGCTGTAAAACCAGCTAGTGAAAGAAGCTAGCAGAGAGAGGGAAAGAATTTAATATATATATGCACAAGGAAGCATGAAGTATTGAATATGCGTCCTTCAGTTGGTTTCTATCCTTGACCCTTTCTGGGTCAGCAAGCGTGAGATCCAAGAAGTGATGAGAGGTGAAGATGATCCCACTGCTGTCAAACCCAGCCCTGATAGAGTGAAGACACTTTGCACCTCCCTGATTTACTATCTACCTCTGTAAATTCACCTTGAAGAAGGACGTTAGAAGCCTCAGAAATAACTGGTGTGTGTAAAGAGTTCTTTGTACTAGATTAATGGGATTGAGATTATTAGAAATAGTACCAAATAGGTGCCCATTGAGCCATTCCCCTGTTCCATGACAAGTTATTTCACACAAAATAATCTCCAGTTTTTTGATTTTTCTTTATTTTTTTGTCTCATTAACTATTCTAACTTAATTGTGTTCTTCAGCTGCCTTTCAAGGACAGTCCAGAGCTGTGATTGTAACTCCAGCACCTTTAAAAAGAGAGGGGATTTTGACGCCAGCCACGTCTCAGTCTAATGTTGCAATTGCACCAGCTGGAATTGTCAGAGTAAGGAGAAGAAAAAACATACGTATTTATTCTCTAGGCCTGTTACTTGCAAGTAGTTACAGCCGTAATGTGCTCAGGAGGTAACTGGTCCACTAAATCTCACCTTTTATGTGCATCTGTGAGATTTATGTGCATATGCGTTTGTGCATTCAGTGTTATGTTTGCTTATTTTTAATTTAGCTACTTTATGGGCCTGGAAGCACTATGTAGTCTTCACAGACTCTGTCTTACACAACAGTAAGATTACAAAGAGGCATGTATACGCAGTACTATGAATGGGGATGGTTTGTGCCTTTTCTTACCCGTGCAGAAGCCAGAGGAACCCAGGATGCTCACCTTTCCATTTACACACTGGAAAGCAAGCCTGGAGTTATGAGTGGGTTTCCTAATATGTTGAATGCAGGAAGATGGAAGTAGATTTTAGTATTTTATGTTGTTGATGTATTGTAATACTGCTTAAAGTTATGAAAGGAAACTGGTCTCCTGCCAGAAGTCGGACCTCAGTGCCTACCAATTCCTTATATATTAGCCCTTGTTTCATGTCATCAGATTGTTAATCGTGTATTAATTTGCTGTTTTTAGTGAAAGGCAAGGTAACAAATCTCTCTTTCTCTCTCCCCCTCCTTCTTCTTTCTCTCTTCTCCTGCTCTGCCCCCACCCTTCCCCTTCCTGCTCTCTTGTTCTTTCTCTGTTTTTCTCTGTGCTATTTGTGCTGTTCCCAGGCTCCCGGGGTGACGGAGTTCCGTAGTAACATTCTGGTTGGTCCAGCACAGCGAGCACCAAGTAGTCAACAAACCCAGTCCACAGTCTCACATCTCTTCTCTCCTAGTGTAGTCCAGGATGTGTTGGTGAAAGGAGAGCAAATCCCTTCCCACAATAGCAGTTCACAAGTTCACTCACCTACACCTAGTAAGTTAGAAAGCTGTAAGCATTCTCTCTCCCCTACACATGTGTGTTTCCATTGAGTAAGCAGGGTGTAAATGGGCCTTGTACCATAACTGTAACTTTGGAGGATCTGAGATACAATCCTTATTAAAAGTAGGTAAGTGCAGAGACTCCTGCATGCCTGTTGATAGAGTGGTATCTGGGCTGGCTTTAGAGACATGCTGGTTTTGCTGGTAAGGGGCTTGTAAGTGTTATGATCATGTGTCAGGCCATTAAAGCCCTCAAATGGAGGAGTTTAGCAGGATGATGGAATTGCAGCCTTTGCATTCAACATACCTTCGCTGAAATGTGTGTGTGAAGGGAGCATTACATACCGCTACGGGATGTATTATCCTTGTGCCATGAAGTACTAAGCTTTCCCAGCAATCTTGACATTTTCTAGCATGTGTTTGCTGCATCAGTGAGTGCAATTTTGTTACCAGCTGCATTTCAGTTCAGTTCCGAATAGCAACTTCTCAACAATTCCATTTGCTACAGAAAGTTGTTTGTGACTGTGACTTGTCTTTCTTCCCTTCTGAAGACCGAGACTGTCAGAATTCAGGCCAAGCTTCCCCCTGCACCTCTGAGCAGAGCCCCAGTCCACAGTCTCCCCAGAACAGCTGCTCAGGAAAACCTGCCACTGACCCTAGTATGGCTGCATTAAAGGTGCGTGTCTTCTCCTTTGAGGTGCTTTTCTTTGCCTTTGTAGCTACTTTTTTGCCCTGAAGTCTGGACTAGAGAGTAAGTTGTGCTTCAGGAACAGTGAAGTGTCTGTGCCGTAGGCGTAGCTTGTGCTGCATCCATGCTGTTCTCTTCAATTTGAAATGTCAGACTTCAGTGGTCTACTCTGCTCCTCAGGGATGTGTCACCAGAGGGCCCAGGCTTAACTGTACCTCTGCAGGTCCTTATGGTCGTGACAGCAGTTCCTGCTGTGGCTCACAGGAGTGTTATGACAGGTTTCAGTTTACTTGGTCAAAAGCTTCAGGCTTAGTTTTCTAAGCCATGGCTTTTTGCCATTGTTCTGTTGGGGCTCTTCAGTCTGCGGGGCTCTGGCCATCGCTGGAGGGGGAGTTCTTGACCTGCTGAGTTACTTGCATGTCTCCAGTGATGCTATGCTGCTGTACAGAGCAGCAGCTCCACAGTCTCTACAAGTTACAGCTGTAAAACACTTTGAGACTTACTGTGGTAAGAACTCGGCAGTCTGGAGATAGCATCTGAAAGCTGGCTGTACCTCACAGACAAGCTGACCTTATCACAGTTGCTTTCTGTGATGGTAGGAGAAACTTAACGCACAAAAAACAACCAGTGCAGGACAATCAGCTGTAACCCTCTCATTCCTTCTCTTGTGAAAGGGAGTGTTACTTAGCCATTTTGCAAGTGCCAGCCTCTTTTTGGCTTCTCTGTATAGCCTAGGAGTTGCTGTCAGCTTCATTTACTCCCAGGGCAGAAAGGTAAGTTTAAACACTTGCAACCTGTGATTGCACTCAACTCTAGTTCCATTGCAGAGAGCTGCTGAGCATACTGCAAGTTACTGATGAAAGTTTGCAGTTATTTGCTTGGCATAATTTATCAGTATCTCAGCCTATAGAATCAGCTTAATCATCAGCATTATCGGTAGTCGCAGCCTGTGCTTGCTGCTGGAGGGCAAGTTAGCAAAGGAGCAAATTATTAGGACTCACTGAGGATGGGAGAGTGGCCACTAGATGGAGGAGTGTTCTTAAAAGTAAGGACACTGCAACGACATGGCTTTATAGCCATGTAAACTGAGCTGCTTAGGCAGGAGTAGCTTTGGATGTGTACTGTGAGTGACTTTGGTGTGACAAGAAAGAAAACAGCAATGCGTGCCAGTCTCCAGGTGTGTGTTCTTTTGCTCCTCTGCATTCCTAGTGGGATTGAACAATTCTGTATTGCTGGGTAATGGTTTTTCAGTTTGGTAAAGCACAGTGGGCACTGGAAGTCTCAATTCTGCTCTTGAACCTGCATTTTCTGTGGTTTTGCTCAGCCACTGTACTACTCTATTACATTGTTTTCCTCCAATATAAAATGGGGTGGTAGTGAACTGCTGCCAGGGAGTTGGCTCTGCCAAAAATGCATTCTCAAAGTGCTTTGGTGGAAGCAGCTTCTGAGTTTTTAATGCTACAAATGAAAGCGCTAATTCCTGACAAAGCCTTTATCTTTGGGGTAGGCCAGAGCTGTGGATTGTTATGTTGTTTTTCATTTTTATCAGACTGCCCATTACATCATGTGTATGTATTAGGAATAAATGACTAATAATTAAAATAACATCAATATTTAAGTTATTTAATAAATAAATTATTTAATATTTTAAATTTTAAATTAAGTTATTTAATAAATCACTGTTTGCAGATGTGGCTTTGGGAAGACTGAATGCCACAATTCAGCAAATTACACTGTGAATTTGAATAGCTGAGGTAGTCATAGCAGTAGAACGTTAAAGGAAGGCAGCATAGACTGAGCTGATTTTATTCATGCAGAATCGAAGAATGAAGCACATTTCGGAACAAAAACGAAGGTTTAATATCCAGATTGGTTTCAGTACTCTCAACAGCTTGGTTTCAACCAACTCCAAGTCGGTAAGTAACTTTTGGCAGTTAAATATGAAATACAAGAAAGAGCCATTCTAAAAAGACTTGATAGTAAATTTAATCTCTTCACTGTCGGCTGCGAATGCCAGTCAGTCAGTGAAGATACTTGAACTGAGGGACTTGCAGAGGGAAGGGTGATTAAATCCATGGCTTACAGTCAAAAGAGTCTGTGAAAATGCTTCACCTTTTAAACATTGTTCTTCTGGTGCAGCTTCAGATGTTGAACAAGTCTTGTCTGATGAAATGCTGCAGCTTTAAAGCCAACAGGGAAAGAAGAGAAACTGATCTTTGCAATCCTTACTCTTGGGACCTCAGTAATGAAGATTTTTTTGTCATGTTTGCAGCATAAGATGACTTTCCATTTACTGTTAGGTCACCTTTCTTCTGACATACTGGCTTTTTGTACCTGTTCTGGATGAGTTCTGGTCCCCATAACTGGACTTGAAAAAGCTAAGTTCCAGCCAGTACTGTAAGCTTATTCTGCCTGAACTAAGAGCCAGCCAGAAGCCAGGTAGATGCTGCTGATACGATGCTGGGCCTGGCTTAATATACCTTGATGTTTGGCCTGAGGTAATGTAATACCCACCTATGAGCACAACTTGCTAGCTTAAGCTTCATGCTATGCTAACCACAGCTGAGAACACGGCAGAGCAACCTTATGCACCTGTAAATACTGTTAGAACGTGTCAGTGAGCCAAAGGAAGAGCAAAAAGGTTCAGTGAAGTTTCTGAACTTCATACACCAGTAAGATCTGTGCCTGCCTAGAGCAGTCAGGAGCCTGGCCGGTTCAGATGACTTTGAAAATCCCTCTAGGTCACTTTACGTCTGCCTTGAAGCATTTGTCTCTATGCCCACCGCCTTATGAATACTTTCAGGGCTGGTTTGTGACCCCATTACCCATGCATAGGTTTACAGAGGAAAAAAAAACCCAACTGACTTCTCATTGTCACGTGACTTCTTCCAAATTAAGACCCTTTTCTGGCTATATGTTAGGTCACTAAAGTGAATAACACAGACTTGTCTGCACAACAAATGTCCTTTAAATGCCAGTGCCTCTTGAAAGGTGGATAATACGAAAGCAGCATGTTGATTCGTTCACATAATTGTTATGGTTTTGTATATTTAGGCTGTAAGTTGTCAGAATTTGGCTTCCTGATTGGAAAGGTAATGACTCTTGAAAACCCAGCTTTACCGATTGTTTTACTGCTTATAAAAATGTCTGATGATTTTGTTTCTCAAGTACAGATACTTAATTTGTTCCTCAAAACTGAGTGGTATTTTAAAAAGAACCAGCGATATTGTTTCTCTCTCCTTTGGTGATAGCTAAACTGTGTTGCCTTCTGTTAGTAACGTCTGGTTTCCCAAACTAAATAATCTATATTGTCAACTTGAAACAACGCTTCTAACAGGCCAATGAATCTATCAGCAGATGTAGCACATCCTTCAGTACTTCCGTAAGGATGTGAATGTTTTCAAGAGGATAGGTAATGAAATGAAACAAATAATTAAATTACTTCTTCCCACAAAGTAGCACAACTGTAATTTGTGGAAGAAAACGACCACTGCAACCACATTTCTCTGTACTAGTGTGCAGACAGGAGTCAGAGAAATGAAGAGTTTAGTATTACCTAAAGTCTTCTGCTCCGCCTGTGTCCTTTTGCACACAGGGAAGGAAACTTAAGGTGCTGAAGTGCTTTTCTGGGTGTTACAGCAGGTTAGGGGCAAACTCTTCATCTGTCTAGCTTTGTTCCGGAAAGTGAGCTCTATGTTTGTGTTTGGTCTAGATCAGCCATGCAATCATGCTCCAGAAAACAGTAGAATATATCGCTAAACTACAGCAGGAAAGAACACAGATGCAAGAGGAAACCAGGCGCCTTCGGGAAGAAATCGAGGAGCTAAACGCTGCCATCATGTGAGATTTGGGGAGCTTTCTGTAATGAAGCAGAGCAGCTTGAATGTTGCTTTGGCTAACAACAGGGAACGTTTGCCTCAGATGTCATGCCAAATGGCAGATGGGTATTGAACGGAAGTAGAGTTGCTACCAACTGCCAAACAAAAAGCATAGTTGCTGTGGGATGGGCATTGGTAGCAAACCATGTGGATTTTGAGCAAGCTCTGAGAAGGGATGCCTGACCGTGGCAGCATCAGAAAAGACGCATCAGGTCAGTTAGAACACTTCTGAGAAGAAGCCAGTGACATGTTCTTGTAAAGCTGTGCTCACTGGGTGATCAAACACTTACTCTTCATGATGGCTTTGCTGCAGTTCTCCTTCCAAATGCAGTTTTCATAGGAGAATAAGACTGAGTACGTAAAACACAGGACTTGGAATCAAGAAGCTTGCCACTGGCTGCACATAACTGATAAGTCGCTTCACCTTCCCGGTGCCTCAGTTTCCTCTGTGGGTTTAAGGTAGTTCTGCGCTATTGCAAAGCATGTTGAGAACCCCGGTGGTTTTTCTTCCATCTACAGCAGTGTTAGGCTTAGACATTACGTTAGACTTACCAGCAAATCACAACCTGGTGATTTTTCTTTTAAAGTATGATGACTTCTGTTTGGTTTTATTTCAAATTGATCTGTTTCTGAAGAATCTCTGGAACTTTTTCAGCTGTAGCATTGCTCAGGAGTAACCCTGTAAATTTTTCTTTGACTCCTAATGTGCCTTTTTCTAATTGGATGCCAAAAACTACTTTGTCCTATGTCGTACTTTGTTTTCAGCTTTGTTGCTTGTAATGAGAAGTGCATAGCAGCTTGAGAAATCGCTTTGCTGTATGAATATAGACAAAAGTGATGGGAAAACAGTATGTTTTCCTGTCTATAAGTCACACTCTGGAGTGGGTCATGCACTGGGAAGCCACCTTGGTCTGGGATGCTGGGGATACATACTTTTCTGTTGTCATGATTTAGTCTGGAAGTGCCCTTTCTGGTGGGGATTCTGACCTCAGAACATCTTCTTTGCAGTTCTTGTCAACAGCAGCTCCCTGCTACTGGGGTTCCTGTAACACGGCAAAGGTTTGACCACATGAGGAGGATGTTCGATGAGTATGTGAGAAGCAGGACCCTGCAGAACTGGAAGTTTTGGATTGTATCCTTTTTATATCAACCTGCTGAACTTGAGGTTTGGTGCTGACAGAGCCAAGAACTCTGGATATTCATGCTTCAAACACAGTTACTTCAATTACGTCTGTCCTCAGTTTGCATTCACAACTGTGTGTGTGGATGTGAATCTCTGCCTTACTGGCTGTCATGAGGCAGAACTTGTTCACTTCAAAGCATGGGAGGTAACTTGAAAGTAAAATGCAGTACGAAGGCAGGGTTTTCTTGGTGGATTATTATAGTGGGAGCAGCGTTGGACTGCGGCTGTAACTGTAGTTCTTGTCTCTGAACAGAGAATAACAGACTTTAGAGAAAAAGCTATTACGAACAATTACCGAAGCTGTTGCAATGGCGGTTGTGAAAACTTGGACCTTCCCTTCTCCCTCCCCCTCTTCAATTTTCTTTCACATTTCTGTTTCTCTTCTGTTACAACAGGGAATCAACTTCGCTTCTCTTTGCTTCTCCAGCGCTGCTGGCAGCTGTGCCTGTAGGCAGGTGATAATGTAGGAGGTCGAAAGATACAAACTGAATGAAACAAGATTAATCTGTGCTGTACAGACTGAACTAGTTTGGATCAGACGTTATTAGCTTGGATCAATTCAGGTCGATAAGTAATTAGCAGTGATCATTAGTGTTAACCTTCCCTTTTCCCATTAAACTTCATTTGTTCATGTAGCTATTTGCACTTCTGGTTTTCTGTCTCTGTTCTGTGCTGGTTATTGCTAACTCCCTGGATAACATGGGTATATCTGTGCATGCCTGTGCACACATGAAATACAGCATTTTTAATACTTTCACATATGAAAGTGCTTTCTTTGCTGTTCCCTGGTTTATACTGGCCCGAGAAAGACTCCTTTTTTTAGCATTGTTTTAGGAAAGATTTCTTAGCAAGTTCTCAGGCAAACTCTGATAACTTAAGGCTGGTGCAGCTGTTGAACCTCTGCATCCTATGGCACTATTAATTTTATAGCAATTTCAACTAAATTACAGAAACAAAGGTTTTTACATAACCAGTTTGATTGATGGACTAAAGACAGCCCTGCACATGTTTGCTGATGGGATGGTGTGTTCGTTTTATGCTGCTCCAAGATGTTAATTACCTCCGGAATTTGGAAGTGAGGCATTTCTAGAAAGTGGCAGAGGTTTTCAGGGATGAAGATGCAGTTCTGAGTAGCTGCGTTTTGTCATATGTGGGCAAAGACAAAGGCGTTTGTGGTTGGTGAAAGGAGAGGTTGATAGGCAAAGTAATGTTCCCAAGCTTCCCTTTACAGGTCAGGATGTAACTGTGACCCAACAGTTGTTCTAACAGCTGGATTGCATGCTAGTGCATGGCAGTAAAAACTGGCAAGGTCCAGGGGTGAGTGGTAATAATAAAAAAGCTCCTCCTTGTGGAATGACTGTAAGAGAAGAGCAGTTTCATTACGACTATGAAAATGCCATCGTTTCTGTTGCATATAGGAGGGAAATGAGTAATCTGGTTTCTCTTGGGCAACCAGAGATAACCCAAAAATAGAATACTCTTGAATATTAGAATATCCATAGAGTAATACCCATGTTGTTCTTCCAGTCACTGTTGAAGTGTTTAAGGGCTTGTAAATCCCCTCAAGTGTTATTAGACCTGTTTTGATTGTCAGCCACAGTGAGATATGGATGCATGACAATGCTGAGATTGGTTTGGACCACATTCTTACATGCTGCTGACATCCAGAGTAACATGATAAAACCACAGATTCTGAGCCTTCACATGAGTTTTATCGTCCAGCCAGCTTCTGAAATAAATATACCTTGAATCTGCTTGCTGAATGTTGTGGTAGAAGTAGCTGGTTTTGAGTTCAGGTATTCCAGGAAAGCTCATCTGAAAGCCTTGGAGCTGGGACAGCTGAGGCTTGTGGTGATGCTCTGTATGTCCTAATACACTATAGGCTAAAAATCCTGTCTGCTCCTTTTCTGCCAGGAAGGTTATTGCCAGTTCCAGCCCATCCTTCTAGGCTGTGACAACAGAGAGCCAAAATAAAAGCCTGACAGTCTTCAGCTGCTACTGTGCTAGTCCATATTGAACTGAGGGTCATTTTTTCCCTTTGTCTGAATGTTAAAGATGTAAAACAGACTCTTTGAGATGTTGCAATGCCTCCAGTAGTTGTAGTCTCTTTAGAAATCCATTGGTTTCTCTGCAGAGAACAGAGGCTATAGTAGCCTTTCCTGTAGAATGTTTTGAACTCGTCCTTTCTTGTCTCCCTTAACATTTGATGATTTGCAGTTCAGCATTATTATTAAGCCATTGTTTGAGTCCTTCAATGGGATGGTTTCCTCTACAAGCTTTAAGGATCTGAATCAAACTGCAATGGCCTGGGTGGATCAGCACTGTTCTCTTCCTGTTCTGAGGCCAAGTAAGTGAAGTTCTCTCCAGCAGTTATTCCAGATCATTGAAAGCGAGACCATATAGAGCACCATTTCTTGAAAGCCAAAGGATGACAAAGAAATCACGTGATGCTAAATATGACTTCCAGTTCCTTTCTCTTATCTCAGCGGAAAAATACGAACCTCTTTTGACTGTGAAGACGCTCGGTTGCGTGATTAACACGGAACAGAAGAAGCTCAAACAACAAATGTAGATACCAGAATTTAAACAGTCTCAAGCTGCATTTAAATTTCACATGCTCCGCTCTAGTTGGAGTGAGTTTGGCAGCGTGATTTATCTCATTCTGAAGGGAGACTGGAGATTCATATTCAGCTTTGGAATGACCTTGTGTCTGGGCATGGTTGCTTGGTCCTTTCCCTCTTGCAATCCATCAAGTATTTACATTTACAGTTGTAATTCCTAAATGGTGCCCTCTTTTATAGAAGGAATAGTTTACAACCCAATAGTGGGTTGTTTTAAGTACTACTCTGCTGAGTTCTTACACATCTGTTTATTGCTGTCTGTGTGTGGAGGTGTGCATGCTTTGCAGAAGTATTTCTATAGCTGTGTCTAACAGCCTTGCAGTACCTGCACACTGTCCTGCGTGGATCTGTCTGCAGTCAGACTAACAGCTTTTCTTGATGCTTTTCTGACTTTTTTCACAGTGGTGCTGAACACCCTCCGGCATCTGGGTACAACCACATCAGTTCTGTCGGACCCATCGTGCCTGCCAGAGCAAGCTGCTGAGGCAGTTAACAAGATGGACAAAACAGCTGGTGAAACCTAACAACCAAAGACAATGTGTTGCTTATACAAGGGGTGGAGAGCCTGCCAGTCCAGCAGCCTGGTGAGGCTCCTTTCAGTTGATGCACTTTAGAAAGAATTCTCTCCATCATGCAAGACGTTCAGGGCATCTGGCTCTGCCTTCAGAATATGTGGAACTCTGAGGCAATGTTGTCATAATGTTTTGATTCTTCTTCAGTGCTGTGCTGTACTCCACTAAGTAAGAAAACACCAAGCTCAGGTAAATTTAGCAGGTTTGAGTCCTGCAGGCAGCAATATATCTCCATCAATGCAGCATGCATCTGTATGCAACAAACACACTTCTATGAAAAACCTTTGAGTACCAAGTTCTTTGAAGTGTCAATCTTGTACACCAAGGGGTGTTCTCCTGAAGGAGAAATACACTTCCAACTTCATCAAGCAAAATATGCTTTTTATTTTGTTTTCTGGTATTCAGTTCCATTTGTTTTACTTGAAAAGTGAGAATTGTTAAACAGGATCCTCTTTAAAACCAAAGGAGAAGAAAAATCCGTCACTGATGTCAACTCGTGGCAAAAATACTAGAATTCAAATCTCAGGCTATGTTTGTGTATCTTTATTTTCATGAGTGTATCATTGCGTATGATCAGTTTCAAGACATGCTTTATTTTCTAGTAAATAAAGTAGCTGTTTTTATTCTTTTTCCTGATACAGCCATTGCAAGTGAGTCAGTAGCAGGCTGTGCAGGAAGGGCAGGAAAGCAGTTTTAAATCGCATAGATTCTGCAGTCAGGGTGTATGGATTCCATACTTATTTACTCTCTGAACTGTTTTCTTGCACTCTGCAGAGTTCAGCTGCCTTTCTCACAAAATGTGCACATATGAAACACATCCATAGATAAATGTAGTAGCGCTTCAGAGGCAAGAATTGAGTTTGTAATGTTAAGAAATTGGCTTTTTTGCTATCTCAAACTGTATCAAAGCACGTGGTCTTGTAGGCAGTTCTTCGCTTCTTTCTTGCTTGTTCTTTTTTGCCTTCTCTCTGAAAAACCTGAAGCACTTAGCTATATTTGGTCTGTATGGGAAGGTTATGTTCAACATGAATTACAAAACATATAAAAACATTTAAAACCCAAAATAGTGCATAATATTTTCTGTGACAGTCTCAGCAAGCTCTGTACTCTGCTGCAGTAAACTTAAGTCTCGTTACAGCAGTCTCTGTGCATCCTGAGACAGCGCTGGGATATTCATTCCAGCTGATCGTTCATAGTCTGGAGTGATCCTAAAACCCCTGTAATTCCGCTCATTACTTGATGCTGATTCTCGAGCTATGCAAGCTATGGGTAATGTCTCCCTTGTACCTCCTGTGGGTGGTTTTCTCCCAGTTTCAAAAGCAGGCTGCCTGGATGTGATTAGCGGCTGGCACAGTGCTAAAATGAGGAGCAGCTAAACCACTGGGGCACTGCACAGTGCTGAAATGGGGTCAGTAGGTTCTCCTTTGGAGGATATAGTTTTTCTCAGCACTGGGTGGGACGAAGGTTAAAATAAAGCAATAGGCCTGGGGAGTAGGATGAAGCAGTGGGAGTATTTTTCTTCCTTGTTCTGAAATCTTGCAGCTAATGGCTTTCATTGCAGAGTTCGCTTGTGTGTGAGCAGGATTGTAGCAAGAGGAAAGCATGAAAGGCTAACCCTTCTCCCTGAGCAAGAGATACTGTGAGTTGAGGACTTGGGCACTGTTGGGAGGAAAGGAGCTGAAGGGGAAGACAAAACAGCGTGGTCTGAATATCAACATGCCTTTCTGTAGCTCTGCAGACAAATGAAAGATGCTTTGTTGGTTTGGTTTTTTAATGATCTAAATGGCACATGTGAATCTAATGATCTAAATGGCGCATGTGAAAACCTGTGTCCTTGTGACAGAACCAACAAAAGTCCAGGTCTCGGTAAGGAATGGCTTGTGGAAATAGTGTGTAAAGGGTTGTCATAGTAATTAAATAGCAAGTAGATTTTCTGGGGCATCCATATCAAAGTCTTTCATACACAATGTTGTAATCAAGCAATACTCTTCGGGATGCATCTGGATAAAAAGTGTTGACTTAGTGTAAGTTCTTTTTTAAATCAGCGCTTTAAATCCTCCCATTTTTATCATTGATTGTGAACTTGGTTCTGAGGAAGTCATTTAACACTGTGATTAGCTGGGGAGTTTGTTCTTTGCTGGCCTATCTCATTAAGATGCAGAGATAGCTGCATGTGGATTTGCATGTTAAAAGTACTTACCCGGTTTTCTTGAAAGAAATCAGTAGGCAAATTGTCCAGGAGCAGACTCACTTGTGGTTTTGCTGCTTTTCAGATGAACAGATCCTCTAATGCCTCCCCTCCAGTGTGGTCTCCTGCTTGTCAGGCAGTGATTGTGCTTGATTTCTGCCGTTCCTGGTATCAATGACATCAAGAGTTTTGTCGCAACAAGTAAAGTGCACTACAAGCACACTTCAAAGCCCAGGGAAGTCTGATGACTACTAAGCTTAAATCCCAACATCTCCAATCTCACTGAATGGATTGGAAGTTGAAAGGGAAGGGGTAGTGTGACTGAACTGCTAAAGATTCTGTTCATTCACAGGTTTTAGCTGGATGTGGATGGAAAAACCATCATGCTCGTTGCACCATGAGCTGGTTACAATTGGAGGTAAAATGCTCATTTTAATAACTGGTGGAGAAACAAGCTCATGGCACTATTAAAAGACTGCAAATCTTAGTAAAGAGCAAAACATTAAATCAAAGATTGCTTACTTAGGCAAGAGTGTAGGAGGGAAGGAAGGAAAAGTGGAAAGATACTTTCCACGTAGTGCAGTTACCAGAAATGATGTGTCTGCTCTTTGAAGCAGCAAGTCAATGTATTTTTTTATCACCCTATTATTGCAAATCAGAATTCTTTTCTTCTATCAGTCAGCCTTGTGAGGGGTGTGATTTCACTTCATTTGGAGACACAGGAGGAGGAAAAAAGCTGGTTTATGTCTCACTTCTGCACAGTCAAACTGCTGAGGATCGGTATGAAAAGTGAGTGACCACGTATGTATTAATTTCTGCACAGTTTCCACTTTGGTTTATATTTGAACTCCTTTGTCTGTCTTGCCCATTGAGGAGTCTAAATGCATCTCTCTTAACAAATGTTTGGTAACACTTTGTCCCTTAATTTACGCTCTCTGATTTCCTCCATGTCACCAAAGTACACTTAAGCAAGCAAAACACACAGTGCCTATGGTCTATACAGAATTACAGATGATGCACATCTGTCTTCAGTGAATTGGTGCTAAACTAATTTTAAAGAATTTCCATACAATTGAACACAAATCATATTCAGTCAAATCCAACACATTTCACTCAAAGGAATGGCTAGATAAAGCAGTGATGGCCTGTGATGCGTACAAAGTCAGCTGAGGTTCCTTCTGACCTTGAATTCTATAGGTCACTGTATTTAGAGGGCCCTCACCACAAACACAAGTTCTGGAGAACTTGTGCATTATCTGGTGTAGTTATGAGGTTTGTATGATGCTCCCTGTTATCAGGAGGACTAAGTGCTGAAAGCCTAGGAGCAAACTAGAATTGAAGGAATTAATGACTAGTAGGAACAGATACAACTGTACTTCATCTTGGCAGTCTGATCTCTGCACAAAACCAAAGGATTCTTGATTAATACCATTTGACCTGATTGACGTGTTCTTCCATGCTTTCCTAGATTCTATGGGAAGCTTTCCTTGAAGGGAGGCTTACTAGAATGTTTCCATCTGTGCCTTAGATCCTGGCATCGTGTATGTATTTGATCATCTTAAGTCATACATTTGTCCCCCTATTACAATACTATGTGGAAAATCCAGGGAACTGACAAAGGGGGGCTTTGCTGGGATTTAAGAGGGTTTTATCTGCGTGGCATTACTATGTCCCTGTGACACTGAGGTTGTGGAAAATTGTGCGTATGTGTGGAAGAAACTGTGTCTTTCCTGCTGACTTCACCGTCCTTCCGCATACGCACGCACATCTGCACACGTGTGCATACTGTCATAGCAGAAGTTTGACAGATACCAGTAAATATGCAAATGCATCAATTTCTTAATCTGAAATGGCTTGAAAAGACAAATTGCATTGAAAAATAGCGTCCCTTTGCTTTGTATCTTCAGGGCTTTTTACACTCCCTCGAGTGTGTGTACGCACACATGCGTATGCACGTGTTGTGGAGGTTTTGTTTGCTTCTAGAGTGCAAAACTCCTGAAGAGCAGTTTGAGAGCAGGAGAGGGAAGCGCACTGCAGAAACATTCAGTAAGATCATGCTTTTGCAGCACAAACTGTTGGAAAGCTGTTACACTTCACGTGTTTCTGGAGTGGATGATTCTTGCCTTGATGTTGCCAACTAGAAGATAGAAAATAGAATGGGCTGTTGACTTTTTCTTTCTTTCTTTTTTGGTTCCTTTCCACATTTATTGCATGGGAAAACACCCAAACGGTGGTACGTGGTTTAGGGATTCAGTCGTATCAGTCTTGGAGGACTACGGACAAGTGTTGATGACTTTCAGGTTTTTATGTTTGGTGACACAACAGCAGTTTTCCTATTATGCCTCAATTTATACACTTGAGTTTCAGAGAAAATCATTTGTTCTGGGGTTTTTAGTTTTATAGGGCTCCACTGTTGTTCCTGCAACATCAGTTAAGGCTTCAGGTTTCTTTTTGTTTCATTCTTGGTTGGATTTCTGTGTTAGAGCAGAAGTGGTAGTACTGAATTGTAGCTTGATCTGTAAAACTTGATTCAGTTACAAAGAAATACATCTTAGATAATAGAATGACTGAAACTGCTTTTGTATCTGAACTTTGCCATCATGAGTAAAGGTTTTGAATCAAAAGTTATCAATGTTAGGAGCAAGTCTTTAAATTAACAATACAATTAATAAATTGCTCTTCTTCTAATGTTGTATTTAAATGTGTTTTAAGTGAATGGAGTTCATTCTTGTTTGAAAAAATAAAAAAGGGAAAAAAAAGAGCTTGGAGGTATGAGGGCTTCAGGTTATGCTCTTGCTTTGCCTAGGTTTCCTGTTCTGTCGCATGACACAACTTCTGTTGTGCTGTTGAGATGTAGCACTTTTCAGTAGGTCTGTCAAATTGTGCAATGCATTTTTTTATATTTACAACCAAAACAATAAAGGTTATTTTTTGGAAGAACCTGGGTTTAATGCCTTTATTTTCTACCTGGATGTGGCAAAATGGGAAGTGGAATTGTTCCTGGACCAGGACCAGCACTTGCCATCCTCTCTGCAAGTCTGAAAGGTGACAAGGACTCATTTCCCTATTAGCAGTGCTGAAGTTGTCCCTGTGATTTGTGTTTGGCTTTCCTATTGCAAGGCTTCTGTCCTCTGCTGAGCTTCTGAAGCTTGGACTCCTTTTAAGACTTGGAGGCTGGGAATGGACAGCTGGAGTAAAGCACCATCTCCACAAGTCCAGGTGTCTGCAGAGTGTGCATGTTTCTTCACCCTGTGAAGAATAACCGGTGAGCTGCTCTTTCACATTTTGCATAGAGTCCCCAATGTCCTGATGTTTGGAGGTGTTCCTGAAGTTGTCAGACATATGTTGTTAGTTACATTAACAGTGAGAGCAAGCCCTTTTGACAAAACTAAGCAGACAAACATCTGTTTCTTTCTGCACCTAACAGGTTAGTAATTCAAAGCCATGGTATAAAACTCTTAAGGCTTTAGGGGCTGCACCAATGCCCTGAGCCCTGATGGTCTTACTTTCTTGCAGCCTTGGGCTCTTGGCTGACATGCTGCCTGGCCATTGGACTCCACGGAGCAGCACTGAGATGGATAACGTGGTATTTCCATGGAGCTAATGTCAGTGTTGGGCATTGAGCTGCTTAAATCCATTCAAAAACTGAAACAAATAACGTTTCATCTTTGCTGTTACTGACTGATTCTTGGTTTTCCCTGGTAGGATGCTTCAGTTGTCACCTCATTGGTGTATTGGATTTTCTTGCCCAGTGGAAGCAGCATTGGGTGGCTGAGGCTCTAGCTGAAGCGAAAGGTAACAGATGAGTGAAAAGAGGGATTTTGTTTCAAAATCATTCCACAAGAGTTGATGATGATTAATCTCATCCTTGCGATTGGTGGTTTTGACTTCATACAGTGTAAAGAACTTCTGATGAGTCAGGCCTGTGGTTCTAGGGGAAGGTAGAGCAGGCTTCTAACTCTGATAATTTTTCCCATATCTCAGCTTGACCTCACATAAAGCATTTTGGTAGGGGAAGGCAGTGAATAACAGTGCTACTTAAACAGCAATAGACCAACATCTCAGCCTGACTTCACTCAGCCAAGCATTACAAATGCCAGTGTTACTGCAGTGATGCTATCAAACCTCTCTGGGAGGAAGCTGTGGCTGGAGAGCGCTGTTTCTTTACTACTGATTTTGTGATGATTTCAGTGTGTCTGGTGTGTGCCAAAAGGCAGTTACTGAAATGGCTCATTTTTGTGCCTGATTCTGTGAATCCTTAAACACTGCTAAAAGTGGACCTACACTTGCTCTATGGAAATTATGCCAAATAGAATCACTGCTGTAAGGGAATTGGCCCTTCAATGAGCAAATAGCTCAGGGATCGCTGTGAGTAGAAGAGTAGAAAGCAATGCTCACTAGATTTTAATTATTTTAACCTGTATTTACCCTCAGGAGCTCTTTTATGCTTATTCTTGTCCCTGACTGCTTTCTCATCCCGAGGGTGTGAGCAGACAGTGAATAGTTGGGTGTTGGGGAAGTTCCCTGTGTGCAAACAGTGAAGAGTCCCTGTTGTCATCCAGAGAGATGTTTAATGTGTTCCTGTCTTGGAACAAGGTGTGTATATCACAAACCCCAGCGCCTTTCCATCACAAAATGGAAACAAACCCACGAAAGGTGAGACTCATCAGATCCCTAAGTAATGTGGCTGCCTGCCCTTTTGACATGTCTTAGAAAGCCTGTGTATGACTCTTCCATCTCAACTGTTCATTCCTCTAAGGCTTTGAAAACCAACAGCTTCTTTTTCAATTGGGTTAAATAGGGAACTTCTGAAAGGAAGCCACACAACCACCTCTGTGTTATGGCTACTGTTGGCCCTCACATCTTCTCTTTCCTGTGCAGTCCAACCTCAGTCATTCAGCATGTGACTCTGACCTGTTTAATGTCCCTTCCTTTTCTGAAGCTGCCCCATCTTCTCAGAGAAGTGGAAGAGCTTTTTGAGAAGCCTCTATGTCTGCCTAGATTGACAGGGAGTCAACTGTATTGGGAGAGACAAAAGGATAGTCCACCTACAGAACCTAAATAAACTCATATCTGACAGCATCTGTGGCTGTTTGCTATATCAGTCTGCAAAAATGAGTATAATGCAGGTATAGGAAGTGCTTTAGTGATGCAGTTGTGTCGCTTTGTGCACCAGACTGCAATCGCTGTTGTCTCGATTACCTAGGCATGCACTTGCACTCATTCCAGCTCCTCGGGGTGCTGGTCATCACTTCTTGATGTCAGCCCCTTGAAGTTTGATATTCTGGTGTCAGCCAGCCCATCTGCTTTGCTGCATCCTAAATGCCTGTAGCAAAGCACCGTTCTCTTTCAAGCACATGTGAGGAGAGCAGCGGCTTGCCACAGTTTTCCATAGGCTTGTGTCTCCCTTCTTCAAGCTCCCGTGTGGCTGAGCTCAGGCTCTGGAGGTGAGCTGACTCTGCAGGGCCGGCAGTGCTCTCATGGGGAAGAGCAACTCTTCCTTTTTAGGCTGCTCTTCCCATAATGTGAACTGGTACGGACCATCTGACTCACTTTAACATCTTATTTGAGCTTCTGAGGAAATCTATTGTCTTTTCCAAGGAAAACACTTTCATGGGGTTATTTGCATATTCACAAGGTGAAAGAAAAGAGAGGAAACCGCAGGGACTGGCCCTGTATAATCCTCTGGCTCAGCAAGGCTTAAGTGGTTTGTGTCAGCCATTGGAAATGGTGATGTCGAAGCCCTCAGGTTGTAACTGTCTTCCTGTTTGTGGTGGTTTGCTGACACTACCTGATGAAGTCAGCAGATGTTGCTTCTGCCTTGGGGATAAGCACATCCCCGGTCAGTGATCGTTTTCCATTCACTCTTCTTCCTCTATTAAAAATTAAGGATATTGATGATAATATAATTAACATTATAGTAATATAATCAATATATTGTATTATTAAAATATACTATATAAATAATATTTAAATATAATTAAAAATAATTAAGGTTATTATTAAAAATTAAGGATATTGATAAGAATTAAGGTTGAAATTGCACTTTTGGGACCTTGAAAAATTTGGCAGACCTGAATTAAGCAGAGTAATTAGAAAAGGTGCCCCAGCTAATATTGTATCTACTGCAGGCACCTTTCTTATTCAGAAGACATCATGAGCAAATACCCACCTTTAGAC
Organism: Amazona ochrocephala; assembly: GCA_039720435.1. NCBI lineage: Eukaryota > Metazoa > Chordata > Aves > Psittaciformes > Psittacidae > Amazona > Amazona ochrocephala. The sequence goes on from CM077891.1 coordinate 12,956,118, forward strand.
TCACCATGCTTGCACAGGGCTCAAACAGGTCAGAGATGTGGTTAATTAAAACATTCTCTGAATTCAAGATGTGTCAGTAACGAATGAACTGTGCTATTGGCGTTACCATCAGAACCCAGGGTAACAGTCTCGGATCTGCCCGCTTCTTTCCGCCTGTTGTCACTCGGTGACATGGTGGCACCTGAAACTGGTTCCTTTTGAGAGGAGTTCTTCCCCTGGCTCTGGCAAGGAGTTTGGTCCCTCTGTTCCTTTTGGGAAACTGGAATGTTTTTGTAGGACCCCCAGACTGGTGCATTTGGGGGACTGGCAGTGACTTGGCTGATGCCAAGAAGCCACTTTTCCTGCAGGAGTCTGGGTAGAGCAGGACCAGTTCTGAGCAATTCGAGGGGGAAGAGCTACAGCTCCTCAGCCCTAATGGCACCATCTTGAAGAACCACCACAGCAGAAGGGTGAGTTGGGCACTGATGTATTGAGAGGATTTAGAAGGGGAGCGGAGAAAATGAACTGGTACCAAAATTCCTCACTCTGACTCCCCTTGGGCTTTTCACAGCCTCGGAGAGAAGGAGCACTGGTACACAGGGGTTCAATCCAGCTGCAGTCCCCTGGACGTTCAGAGCATAAACAGAGCTGTGTGCTGGTGTGAACCCCCACCAGTGAGCGCAGGGATGGCAGCAGAAAGCAGAGTAATCTTTGCTTGTGTTTTAAGTAGGTGTTTGAAGTAAAATTCTTTTTTAGGTACAGGTAAATAATGCTCATTTTTTTAACTGATTTTTTTCATTTTCTATTGCTCCTCCACTGTTTTGAGTGTCTCTGCCCTGTTTCCAGCTCCAGGAGCAGTGTGTAGCTCAGCCGTGTTTTGGTGTGGCGGTTGTGGCTAAGCTAACCCAGCAGTAATTCACCTTCAGAACTGGGGTTGATGTGAAAACAGTTTACCCACTGGTGTATCCAAACAAGGCTAAGGATACACCAGTTCCTTAAGGAACTTAAGAAGCAAAACTTCACGTCTATGACTAAAAATGGATGGGAAAGGGGGATATGTGCTCTTTCTAGCATCTGTAACATTAGGACCAGAAACAGCTGCTTCAGTTTGCTGTTTAATAAAACACCAGGTTTATAGGGCAAAAAAAATACTGTAAAGAAGAATTACATTATAAAAAAAGAGAATCCAACAAGAATAATTTTATTTAATCTCATTGTAATTAAATTCCAAATATAATGAAATAAAATTATTAAAACCACCTATTAAGTAGTACATTTGTTATTTATCCCTTTCAGTATTAAAATATCAAAGTTTAAAATCTGAATAAATACATATAACTATATAATTGTTAAAATAAATGTATGAAAATAGATGTATTATATGAATTCATAAATACAATTCCCGAGTAAAGAGAAGTATAAAATCAGTCTACTGATAACTTTTGAGATTAAATTGCAAGATAAAAATATGAATAACATTAAAATGACCACAGTGATGCTTTTCTCTTTGTTCCTGTTGTATCGGTTAATTAAATCACCCTGACTTACATTAGTCCATCCTTTTTCTATGCTGTTGCAAATAAAACAGTATAAATAGTTCTATAATAAATACAATCAATAACTTAAGACATTCATCCTTTGCATATTAAACTAGATTATATAGTTAAAATATATAAAATAGCAAATACATGATCATTGTTGTTCCTGGCATCAAACTGATCACATTACTACTGACAGGTCGCATTTAGCCAAGTCTGGTATCTTGTTTCCTCATCCTGGCGTATTACATTTCTGCTGATGAGTACATTTTGGTTGTGTTCTGCAGAAATTGTTCATATCTCTCTAAAACCCACCAGATGTACATCTTCTTCTCTGCTGTTTTCATCCTGTGGACCTGGCTACGATCCACCTGCGGAAGGTCCTTGTTCTGGCAGGTGTAAAGGGCAGCTCGTTCACTCAGTGTCACATTCAGCTGATTGATGTTCGCATCGACGAACCGAGTTAAGTTCTTACCACAGATTAATTCTATGTCACTTCTCAGGTCTCGCAAAATGTTGTAAAAGACATGGAAAAAGCAGCAATCTGCATCAAAAGCTGGGCACGCCGGTGTCTTCTGCACCATGGCTTTGGCTTGGGAGGCAGCAGAGAGCCAGCTTGCAGTTTGGGGTGTTACAGGGCTGCACATATTCTGTAGGGGAGGAAGAGGAGAGACATTATGAATCTTTAGGTTTGCATCTTTCCTGGTAATCGCTTTGTGTTTGAATGTCTGGGCACATGACACTTATCTTTCAGTTCGTGCATGCTTGGGTTTCCTTATTGTTGTTCAATGGCTGTATTAACACCTACGCTCCTTTTATTGAGTAGGTATTGCACACTGTCTGTGTGCAGCACTTTCTGTCTCAATACCCTGCTTGGTTTTGGTGTTTTTCCTTTGCCATATGGGCAAAATCTACTCACGCAAAGCCGTGCTTGGGCCTGAGCGTATTTTCATCTCTTTCAGCAGAGATGGTTTTGATTTCAAGAACAAACTGGGGGGGAAATGTTAATGTTGATTTGTATTGACGCGTTCCAAGGAATTGAGATTTGTCTGAAGCACTGACACTTGGGTTCAGTGCGCACTGTACCATCTCCAAGCAGGACTTCTGGCGGAAGTGCTCCTGACTGCTCTAGTACTAGGATCAGACCTGAGAGCAAAGCAGTTCTCTCCATGTTTCCAGTGGTCACCTCAAAACAGATGCCTGCTTCAAGCCCAGTGTGACTCAGGAAGCCAGGAAGGAGCAATGCTCTTAATCTGGAAGATCAAAGCTAGCAGTTAGCTGAGGTAAAGTTGCCCAAACTTTCTCAACTGTTCTAGACATTGCTCCAGCTCTGCCCTAAAATACTTCAATGTAAATGCCTTCCTTCATGTATGGAATACGGAGAAGAGACTATTTTAGATTCTAACCTGAATATTCTCTTCTGATGATCTTTCTAGTGTTTTATAATAATTCAAGAGATTTCTGCACAAAGACACAGCAAATGCAAAATAGTACACTTACGTAGTTCTTAAACAAGGTGGTTGCTTGCCTTTCTATCACCGATGCCAAGGGCTTTATTCGGGTAGTAGAACGCTTCTGCATCTGTCCTGTAGTAATTTTGCTTCCTTCTGAGGTGGCTGTTGGTGCCAAGGAGCCCAAAGGAACCAGGGAACAGAAGAGGAAGATTGCAAACCTGTTGATCTCTGCATTCAAATAAAGAAGGGGAGGAAGACGAAAAAAGAACACGATGATTGGTCTCAAGCCTCTACATCGTTTTTGCAAAGCTTCCCGCTTTTGTGCGGCACACTAAATGCCTAAAGGTATCGACATGAAGTGGCTGAGCTAATGATGAGCACCAACCAGTGCAGCCTTACGAGTAGCAAGGGTGAATGGTACCCACCTGCTCGGCATTTCATGGTGGCCTTGGGGAGCAGCTGACTTGGCCGAAAGCTGGCTGGACGCTGGCGTTCAAGCTGTTTGTTGCCTGCAGTGCTGTGGATGTGACCAACCGAGCTGCGCTTAAGTACCCTGGAGGTTTGCGTCATTGTCTCCCCCATGGGTTTTTTTCTTTGCTGGTGATAGTTTGGGGTTTTTTCTTTTTTGACAGATTACATCAAAACTTGGTTCAAATGAGTCTTTGCTGATTGTGATCTAGATGCAGTTTCAAGCTGACATGGATGGTGTCCTGTATCTGTCTGGCTGGGACTTCAGGATGCTTGGCTTAACCATCCCATATAAACCTTTGGGCTCTCCAATGTAGGATTTAGAACATAAACTTGGATGTTGTTTTTAAGAGCATGGTTGGAGCACATTATTGATGCCCAAAGTCAGAATCCTTCTCTTGCGGAGTCGACGTAAGAGTGGGCTAATGTGAGGAGTGAAAAAGCCATGAGGGGCTTGTGTGCAAGGCATGGTCAGGCCTCCAGGTCGTATGGAAATCCTTTTCCTGGATGTCTGTGAGCCCTCCTCACACAACCTAGCAGAGGATGTCCAGGATCCACCTCCCGTCTCTGTTGCCCATCTCTCTAACTCCTCTGAGGTGATTTTCCTTTTCGAGCAACTAAATGCAGGGAATTCTCATACGCACCAAAACAAAGGAGAGTTGTTCCTAGGATTTAAGTATGAGGCTGTGATGAGAAGAGGTCCTGTAGAAATACTGGGAGTTTAGGGCACACAGGAGGGTAGAGGAAACACGTGAGAACATACCTGTGTGAGAATTTGGCACATACACACTTGTACTTCCCACCTCTGTCATAAAAGGTATCTGAAGATACCTCCTGAAATCTGTTCAAAAGATGCCCGAAAGTAGTCGTAGATTCAAAGATGAATAAGAGAAAAAGATGTTCCTTTGTGCAGGGTGTGTAGGAATATCTCTGTGAAGACAATGGTGGGTACAGATGGCTCCTTTCAGGTAGAAGGGTGATCTTGGAGGGTTGCTTGTTTGGAAACACCAAAAAAGCCGAGTTGTAAGATGTGTGGAAGGTAAGTTATAAGATGCATTGTAAGATGTGCAGAAGGTGCATGAGCGTCCCCATGAGCGTCTCTTGTAAGAGACCACTGTACATTGGGCACTGCCAGTCCCCTTCCAGCTGCCTCAGACGGGTACGGCCAGGGAGGACAGACAAGGAGTCACAGCCATTCTTCTTCCAAGAGGAGGGGACACCTCCATGCAGCACCAGTGGCAGTGGGGCCCGGTTATTTGTAACAGTGATACAAGAGAGAGAAGCAATGTTCTTACAGCTTGGCTTTTCCACAAAACACCATTCGACCACTAGTGATGCTTCTTCAAAGATCTGTAGAAGATTTGACTTCATTTTCTGAGTCAAGGATGGCCGATTGCGGGGCTGGTCCACCTCATGGCATGTTACTACCTCTGTGCATCATTTCCTATTAGTACACAGCTGTGATAAGCTGCTGAGGTGATAAGGGAGCAGATTGGCATCTGGCCTGTGAAACCCAACCCCAGTGGAAGTTCAGGTTTCCATCACGTAACCACCAGATGCCACAGAGCATCTGCAATTCATCTGGTGAAGTTTTGCTGACACAGGCTGCTCTGTAGGCTCCCTAAACCGGAATTTGCAGCCATTGCCTCATCACCTATCGTTGGAAAAAGCAGACCTCAGAGCACAGAGACCTGAATCTGACCTGAGACAGAGCTGTGGCTTTTGCTCCTGCGGCTCACCTTCTTTTTCCTAGTGTAAGAGCTGGTATTTTTAGCTGTGAACCTGGTTTTCCGATGGCCTTGTGCTGCTGTGGTGATGGTGGTGCCCTCCACATGAGTGAACAGCAGCACTTTTACAGCTAACTGAGAACCTGGCTGCTTCCTCCCCGAAACCTGAGTGACACTCAGGATGTAGTTAAGTGAGGTGGCAAACATCATATCACAGGTCCTTGGCCAAGGCACAGGGTTGATGCTGCACCCTGCAATTGCTCCATAAGGCTGGGAGAAGCCCCCAGAACCCAGGAGGATATCCAGGAAACCGGGGGTTTATTCCCAGCCTGCTGAGCTCAGTGCTGTCCCAGGCTGACTCCACTTGCAGAGCTTGGTCCCCAGGGCGCCCTCGTCCCTGCTGTCTCCTAGCGACAGGGACTCTTGTCACTGAGCCAGGGAATTCCATGCTGGATGGCAGCGCCTGGTCCTTGCAGTGTCTCGGCTGCTCTTCAGGAGCAGCTGAGGCACCTGACTCTGCAGGACTTCCCCTGTGGCCTTGGCAGCTGGGTAGGGTCCAGGGGGGCACAACCATGGGTGAGGATTGGGGTCTGTGGTCTGCAGGGCTATCGCTGCCTCTTTTCTCTCCCTCTCTGCAGAACAAGTCCCGCTTTGCTGCAGGCAGGAGCTCACATGGAGGCCAGCCAGGGCTGTGGGCAGACCCAGCCAGGCAGGAGGAGGATGTGCCACTGGGTGAGGAGAGCCCTGAGGCACTGATGGAGCTGCTGAAGGACCAACACAGCCCCTGGGCCCTGCCACCAGGCTGCAGCCCCCAGGACCAGCTCCTGCGGGAAATGGCCGTGCTGGAGCCCAAGCTTGTCCGTGGCTCCAGCATCTTCCAGGTCCTCAGGTCCCTGCGGATCGTTGACAAGGGAGTAAGTGCAGCTGCTGGTGCCTGTAGAGCCACCCATCTCCTGGCCAGGAAACCACTCTTCCTGTTAAGAGGGAAAAGGACACCTTCCCCATCCCTGGGACTCCCCAGATGCCACTATTGCTGCTGGAGTAGAGCTACAGCCCCATCCCCAGCGTATTGCACTAATCCATGTTACACATGTGTCATGTGGATCAACACTGCATGTCTGTGTCACCTTGGCCAGGAGGTGGCTTAGGGACACATTGGTCAAACCCAACTCTTTGCAGGTGGAGGAGGTCGATGCAGGTCTGTTGCAGTTACAGCAGCTGGAGGAGCTCATCCTCAGTGCCAACCACATCAGTAGGATAACCTCAGCCAACCTGCCCCGGACTCTGAAGGTGAGCAAGCAATCCCTTGTGATGGCAGGATCGGGAAGGAGGTCGCATCTGGGAACACAGTGCAAGCTGAAGAGCTTGGGGGAATGTCAGAAACAGCTCATTGCGAAGGGTGTTTCTTGTTCTCTCTGTCCTGGACAGGTTCTGGAGCTCTGCTGCAATGCTGTGGCTGATCTGCAGGACCTGTGTGCTCAGCCTCCTCCGGAGCTTCAGCACTTGGGGCTGGGATACAACAGGCTGTGCGGACCTTTGCAGGACAAGTGCCTCACTGCAGCCTTCTGGTAATGCCATAGGTTGAATGTGGGCTCCTGAAAGGCCAAAGTGTGGAACAGGGAGATCACCTGAGGAGCTGTTTTGACACCCTGCCCACCATAGTTCCTGTATGCCTGGGCAGCTTACTCTTTCTATGCCCTTCCCAAAGCCCCTTCTGGGAGTCTGCCCTGGAAAGGCTCTAAAGCTTAGGCTGCATCACCAAATGATGCGGTGGGGTGGTTCATGGATGCTAAAGAAACATGGGTTTAAATTGTGGGGCAGACTGACAATGGGCCATATGTCTAAGGAATTTGGTATTGGCCTCTTGAGATTGTACCATTGGATTCCTCAGTTTGAACCAGTTTGTGCTGGGGAAACACAGTTTTTGTTTCTCTTTTGCCCCAGGATAGCAGCTCTCTGGATGCTCTTTGCCTAACCTCCTTCTCTGGGTTCTCTCCTTAGGCCAAATCTTGTATCCCTGGACCTGAGCTTCAACAACTTCACAGATCTTCTGGGGCTGGTCTCCCAGCTGTCCAGTCTGGAGAAGCTCCGCATCCTGGTGCTCAAAGGGAACCCGCTGGCTCTCATTCCTACTTACAGAGGCTTCCTTGTGGACAGCCTGCCCAAGCTCTCCATCCTCGATGACATCCATGTAGGGTTTGATGAGAGGCACCAGTTCCTTGGTTTGGCAAATCAGCCAGGTCAGTCTTCACCCTTTAACTTCTCTGTACTGCCTCCATGTTCTGGGAGGTGGTTTCATCATGGTTGAGCTAGGAGTCCTCAAGGCAGGCTCCGGATCCAGTACTGACTTCCCTCTTGCCTCTCCTCAAATGGAGATCTTTCTCTGTGCTTTTTTACCCCACTACTACAAGTGGGGAGACAGGCAGAGGACCCTGCAGCAGTGTAATTACACTTGAAGCAGTTTTAGCCTTAGTCAGGTCCAAAGAACCTAGTCCTAGCACTGGTTTGGTGCCATGGTCTGTCCCCATCTTTGCTTCCTAGACACTGTCTGGTTTCAGGCTGTGTTTTCCTTTCCAGCTGCTGAAAGAGGAACATCTCCCCTGGGGAAGATGCTCACATGGGTGCTGCAGTGCCCACAGAAAGCAGTGCCGCCTCTGCAGCATGGCACATCCCCGACTGGGATGAGAGCAGGGGGCACCCCGGGGGTAGAAAACCCCTCTCGATGTCCCCTACTTAACGAGTTTATGCGCTGGATGTGCTCTTTGGAGTCTGCAGTGTTACCCAGGGAGGCAAAGCAAGCAAGGCAGGGGGTGTTTGTGTGGCTTTGGAGTGACCCCACGTGGCAGTGGCTTGTCACAGCGTTAGTGCAGGATGGCGGGGGAGATGCCAGGTGGTGAGACACATCCTCGCCTGATTTCCACCGGTGATTTCATCTTGCTGTGTACTGTCCTCACTCCGGAAGAAGCACACTGCAGTTTCATAGCAAGATTGTCTTTCCTTTTAGAGCTGATGAGGAGTGAAGCACGAGTGGTTGTGAGTATTGGGGACATGAAAGGAGTCCCCGATCCCCGCACTCTTCAGCAGCTGGCAGATGACTCTGAGTTTCCAGTGATCACCTACAGCTACTGTGTGACATATGAGTTTGTGGAGGGAGAGGAGCTTGACGGTGGCAGCAGCACTGAGGTTTGTGCTTAATAGAGCACCTGAAAGCAACAGGCAGTAGCAGGTCACAGCAAAGGGGGACTTCACCTCCCAGATGCAGGGCTCTGCTGCCTGGTCCTGATGCAAACACAACTGGACATGCTTCAAGAGATCCCCCTCTGTTCCAGGTAACAAAGATCTGTGAGAGTCTCGAGGGGGGTACCTTGCATGTGGACAGTTCTGCTCAGGACACAGGAGAAACAAAGAGCCAGCAGGACCCTGCAGCCACAGAGGAGCCCAAGGACAGTTCTGGTAAGGAGGAATTCTGAATCTCCCACCCCACTGCTCAGGCTCTTCCTGGCATATGGTGGCATCAGGATGTCCCTTAATAGTGTTGGCTGCAGCTGGGCTGTTACTGGGACTGATGGATAATGAATTGGTACCGGTCATGTCCGAGGGGTCCTTCTGTCCTCAGCAAGGAGAGCTCTCAGAGGTTTTTTGTGTCCCTGCACAGCAAAGGTGTTTATCACCCCTGGAAAGCCCTGGGAAAATACCATCAACTACAGCTACAGGAAGGAGCATATTATTAAGAACTTAATGGGACTGAAGTCCTACCTGGTGGCTGGAACAATTGTCTCTGTGGTGGAGGAAAAGGTCAGTGTGTGGCAGAGCTGGATGAAAGGGAAGGAGCTGAAAGGGAGGCCCAGTAGTGGTGTTGTGTTCTCTCTGGGATGCAGCCTGGGATGACAGTGACCCTGGGCAAGGGTCCTTGGGTGTCCCAGCCCTAGAGCACCAGCTCCTCTCTCCGGGCAGGTGCTCTCATGGCCTGTTGAAGCTGATCCAGGAGGAAACATAGACACAAATAAGAAGGCAGGACGGGGGCAGCAGAAGGATGGTGCCAAGGTAGGTTCTGGGAGAGCACGATGCCCAAATAACATCCCAGTTGCAAAAACACTGGTGGGGGAACAAGGACCCTTCTGGATCAGTTTAGTGTGTCAGAACCTCCCTCCCATCCCAGACCTCTCACCAAAGTACCCCCTTGCTGTGGGATGAAGGCAGCAGCAGTTCTACATCTTGGCCTGTTTGCAGTGGTGGCAAGGGGCTGGGCTGGGGTTGTTTGCTGTCTGACAGAGGGTCCTCAGCCCTCCACTGAGGCTCATCCCTGTGCTGGTGCCCTGCAGGGTCCTGCGCGCAAGGGCAAGCAGAAAAAGAAGAAGTCATGTGAGCTCCACAGTGACCCTCCCATTCAGAAGACCCTGGGCACCAGGAAGGTGCCCCTTGAGGCTCTGCTGGCCACTGAGGACCTGGTGACAGCTGTGTGTGACTTTGGGATCCTGATCACTGAAAAACCCCCGCAGCCACCAAGTGTGGAGGAGAAGGTAAGGAGCGTGTTCTGAGGCACATGAGGCAGAGCTGCCAGGGATGGGCAGTGCTGCAGGCTGGGCTTCAGCATATCCTGGTCTGTGCATCCCTCCCATGCATCCCTCAGTTCTCCTCTCCATAAAATGGGGCTGAAATAGCCCTGCTTGAGCACCATCCGTTGATGCTGGTATCCTTACTTAGTGTTGACATTAGCAATAAGTACTGCTACTTTTTCTGGGATCAGGAAAATAGATGAGTTTATTTTTCCACTTGAGAATATGAAAGCTTCCTCGTGCTTCCTCTGATGCTCTCTCAGCATGGCAGCACACACCAACTCACGCTTTCTATTTCTTGGATTCTCTTCTCTGAGCATCCCCTCTGCTGTGCTTCTGATTCCCCCCACCACTTTCCTCTGCCTTTTAAATCCCTGTGACCAAGCCCAGATGGTGGTGGCAGTCACAGGACTGAATGCAGGCAGTGAGTTTCATCACAGCCTAACTATGGAAACAGCTCTCTCCACAGGACAAGAAGAAAAGCAAAGACAAGAGCAAAACCCCCAAAGCAGAGAGTAAAAGTCAGGCCAAACAGAAAACTTCAACGTCTGCCAAAGGTGACAGAGACTGGAGCTGGCTGGGCAGAGGGTGGTGAGTGTGAGAGCGAACAGCAGCAGTGCCCAGCCCAGAGGCTGGTCCCAGCACCCTGCCAGCTCTGTGAGCAGGGTGCTTACTCACATCCTGACCTCCAGACTGTGAATGCATTTATTGACTGTGGGGCTGTGAGGTTTGACACACACCAGAACACGTTGAATCCAAGCCTGAGCAACTGTCCTGGAGCAATGCACACCTACAGGCTCTGAGTGCCAGGGGAGAAGGGCAAAACAGATTCTTGGGTGAGAGATGTGGTGCCTGCTGTGTTGGCTGCCAAATGTGGCTGGTGGTGTGGGCTTGCACGGACAGCTGGGGCCAGTGCTGTCTGGGATACATAATAAGGTCCTCATCCATTTCCAACTCACATCTCACAACACGTTGCAGAGGGGATTATTGTTCTTTCTGGTTTAGAGATGAGACGCGCAGAGAAGCACCGGGTTGCTCCATGGTGGGGCTGGGAGCAGACCCCAGTCTGCTGTCACCCATGAAAGGACCACCCTGACCCCTTAGGGGTGCCCCCTGCCTCCTCAGTGCAGAGCTCAGCATCTGCTCAGCCAGCAGTGTTGCTTAATCTGTGGAGACAAACCTCACCCTGCCTCTTGCAGGTTATTTTTCCAGCAATCTTGTTTTGACTACAAAAATAGCAGCGCCAGCACATCAGAGGGCTAATGCAAGAGCAGGAGGAAGTGGGGGAGGGCAATGGTGAAAAGCTGCTCGTGGGTCAAGGAGAACACGGAGCTGGTCAGGCCTCCTGTGTCCCCCTCCTCTGGCATCAGATTTAGTTGCTAATATAAGGGTGAAATTAACCCCTTCCCCAAAGCCCCAGGCTGCTTTTCTGTGCCCTGCTACCCACCTTTGGGGGGCATCTGCTGTCCTAGGCTGTGTCTGCACTCAAGGAAGCCCAATGGCCTCCCCAGCTATCTGACAAGAAGATAAAACTCTCTGAATCATTGTTCCCCATAAGAAAATGTGTATTTGCAGTATATGGCAGGGAGCTGTTGTCAAACTGCTGAAGTTTAGCAGTGGTGTTTTGTACTTCCTTTCCACCCCCAGTGTCTGTGGTCAGTGTGCATGCAGGAGGTCTTCAGGTCTTTCCTTCAGCCTGAGCTAGAGCAAACCCTTGCTGCAGAGGTTGTGAGGCTGGGGGTGTTGTTGGGTGCACAGAAAGCTGCTGCTGACACAGGAAACCCAGGGTGATTAGAGACTCAGGCCTAATTTAGTGTCCCCTTATGCCTGTGCAGGGGGATGCTGGCTGCAGCACGGCCACTGAGTACTGTTTCAGACAGTGCCTAAAAACCATCTGCCTCCCCCAGCTTGTGACACCCGGTGCCAGCAGCATCCCACGGTGTGCACTCTGCTGTCACTCACTATGACACCCCAATTGTGGCTGAGGGGCCCTGGCTGCTCCATGAGTCACCACACTGCGCCGTTTGGCACTTGCTCATCACCTGGGTACCACGGACCACCTTGGATCTGTGGCTATGGCTATGCTTTGGGGCACTGGGGCTGCGTCCCAGCCCTTGCTCCGCTGTGGCCGCGCATCCATCCAGGCTGCATAAGGACCAGCACTCGCAGCCGGGAGCTGGGGCTGATTTGCATCCCTCAGGCGGTAAATGCACACAAATAATAAGTCCTCTCAGAGGAATTGGGATCCCTTCCAGGCAGCTCAAAGAGGAAAGGCAGCAAGCTTTGTCTCAAGCGAACAATATGCCCGGACATTGAAGCATGTCTTCGGAAGTAATCTCATGTGGGTCTCATTTTATCCCGCACTTGATTTTCCAAGATCTTTGAAATCATTTATTTTTGCATCTTATTTCGTAGGAATTATAGTGGAATTTTACAACAAAAAACAAGATTGCACCCCAGCAATTGCCAGCTTAAAGATGCATTTTGGGCTTCTTACGCAAAGCCATATTCAAATAGATTTTCCCCCAAGGCCCAGAAGTCAGTGCAGGGGCATTCCCTGCTGCGTGCTGCTGCTTTTAGGGTGATTTACTCAGTCAAGACAGTGACCGATTTACATCTTTCCACAGGAAAAATCAGAAAGAAAGGCTCCAGTGTACTGGAGGAGGGTCAAGGGCTGCAGCCAGCGCCGCTGACGGTTCAGTTCCAGATGCAGCTGCTTCGGTGGCCCCCCGCAGCCAGTACTCAGAGCCAGGAGAGCGTGGCCACAGCGATGGGGAGCGCTCAGTGATGTGTCAGCAGCGGAAGAGTGAGTGGGAAATAAACCCTGTGGGGACGGCAGGTGGAGCCTGGTTCAGCTGAATCGCCAGAGCCGGGAGATACCCACGGGGTTGTGGTTGTCTGTGGTTGTCTGTGGCTGCTGCTGAGCTTCTGCAAGGAAGCTGCAGCGTGCAGGGGGCGGGTGTGTGGTGTGCGGGGTAGGGTGTGCAATGTGAGGGATGTAGGATGGGGATCAAGTGTGGGGTGTGCAATGCAGTGGTTGTTCAGTGTGGAGTGTGCAACGGGTGGTTGTTCAGTGCGGGGTGTGCACTGCAGGGTGTGCAATGGTGGCTGATCAGTGCAGGCTGTTGTCAGTCCGTGGTGTGCAATGGGTGGTTATTCAGTATGGGCTGTGCAGTGCGGTGGATGGTTGCTCAGCGTGGGGTGTACAATGGATGTAGGTTGTGCCATGTGCAGGGGTGCAGTGCCCGGTGCTCAGTGCACGCCCCATCCCGCGTGGGCCGGCGCGGTGCTGTGCCATGTGCAGGGGTGCAGTGCCCGGTGCTCAGTGCATGCCTCATCCTGGGTGGGCTGGCGCGGTGCTGTGCCATGCGCAGGGTGCAGTGCCCGGTGCTCAGCGCACGGCCCATCCCGCCCGGGGGCGGGCCGGAGCGGGGCGGGGCTCCCGGGGCGGCGAGGGTGCGGCAGCGGCTCCCGGTGAGTCTCGGCGGCAGCGGCTCCGCAGAGCGGGGCGGGAGGAGCGCCGGGTTTCGAGGCCGGTGTGCGCGGCCGGGCGGGTCCCGGTCCCGGGGCTTCAGAACGGCCGCAGCGCGCCCGTGCTCCGCGGCAGCGCTTGGAGAGACCCGAAACCAGCCCGGGGCGCGTCCCTCCGAGCGGCGGGCGCAAGCGGGAAGTGCCGGTGTGCGGGTTCATTGATAACGGCTTGTCCGTGCGTGCCGCGCAGGGGCTGCGTTCTGCACCATGGGCTCCAGGATGAAGTCCCTCGTGCTCTACACCACCTCAGTCGCGCTGCTGGTGTGTTTTCTTTACTTGAAGAAAGAGGCAAAGCTGTCAGCGTCGTCAGAGGACCCGAAAGTGGATGTAGCAACTCACAGACCCCAGTCTGTGCTTCTGAACAATGAGTGTTTGCCAAACCTGACCCTTGGCAATTCTTCTCTCACCCTCCCGGAGTCTCACCGTGTCTTCTTAACATACAAGCACTGCCGGAACTTCTCAGTCCTGCGGAAGCCTTCCAGGTGTAGCAAAGAGGTGTTCCTCTTGCTGGCCATCAAGTCTTCCCCTATCAACGTGGACCGGAGGGTGGCAATAAGGAACACCTGGGGGAAGGAGATCTCCATTGGTGGCAAGCGTGTCAGGCTGGTATTCCTTCTAGGGCGCCCAGAGGCCAAAAGCCAGGTACAAAAGCCCCTGCACCAGCTGCTGGCTTATGAGAGCCAGGAGTTTGATGACATCTTGCAGTGGGATTTTATTGACAACTTCTACAACCTGACCCTGAAGGAGCTGCATTTCCTCCGCTGGTTCGTGGAGGACTGCCTGCACGCCAGGTTTGTGCTGAAGGGTGATGATGACGTCTTTGTCAACACTTACAACATTGTTGAGTTCCTGCACAACTTGGACCCTGAACAGCATCTCTTTGTTGGGGATGTGATTGCCAATGCCCGTCCCATCAGGAACATCAAGGTCAAATACTTTATCCCAGAGTCCATGTACACAGCCGCCTTTTATCCTCTCTATGCGGGTGGAGGGGGCTATGTCATGTCTAGGGAGACAGTGCGCCGCCTCCTGAGCACAGCAGAGGACATGGAGCTCTTCCCAATAGATGATGTGTTTGTGGGAATGTGCCTGGCAAAGATGGCAGTGACCCCAAAGAACCACGCTGGCTTTAAGACTTTTGGGATCCAGAGACCTTTCAATCCTTTTGATCCATGCTTTTACAAAGGGCTGATGGTTGTGCACAGACTAAACCCAACTGACATGTGGGTCATGTGGACACTGGTAAAGGACAAGAGCATCAGGTGTGCGGTGTCCGTAATACACAACTATGGAAAGGGTTGGAAATAAAGCTACAAATGAGCACAGCAGGATTGTGACTGGCGACAGATACAGGGTACTTACACTAAAAATCAGGTTGTGGTAGAGACGTGTCCTTGACTAACAGACTGTACTTGAGCCATGGGGTTTGTCTGCAGGAAGTCTTCTGTCGGTGGGTTACAGCAGCAGTTGAATTGTCTCATGGTGGGGATGGGGCCGGTAGATTGGTGGGACATGGAGCAGGGGTTCGGCTCGGTTTCTCCCAGCCGGACTGGAGCTAAGGAAAGTCACAAGTGCCACAGGGATGTGAGGGAGTGGCCACCTGCTATGGAGGTTCCCCAACACCTGTGGCTGGCCAGCTGGATTAGCTTCCTGTCAGGAAGCTCATGGTGACTAATGCGTGACACAGCACTTGAAATGACCTGAAGGAGTGGAACAAAGGTGCTAGGTCTGCTGCTGTCCCAGGCCAGCAATCCCACAGGTCCCACGGGACAGAAAGAGAAAGCGAGTGGAGTGGGGAAGAGAAAGCCTTAAAGACGGATTCCAGAGCAGGGTGATCCGAGGCACTGACTGCGCTCCCACTCAAGCCCTTTGGATTTTACAGAAGTTGATTTTTACTTGCACTGGAAGCTTTTGCACACTTTCTGATTGGGTTTGAGAGGAGTAATATGTCTTGAATAATCACAGTGGTAGGTAGAGTGGCTGTAGCTTTCCATGTGGTGTGGGAGGTGTATTTGTGTTGTTGTAATGTTGGGTATAAATAAAGTGCAGCTTTGAAAAGTGTTTTCATAGGAGTATTCTTGGGTCTCCTGAAAGCTAGGAGCACCAAAAGCCAGAGAGGGCTGAGATCTCCTGCTGGGTATTTGCATTAAAGAATCACTGCTACTAAAGAGGATGAGGTGCTGTGGAAATGGATACTTGCCACTTCCTTTCCTGTGAGCAGCTGCCCTGTCCAGGTAAGATGCATTGACACAGAAGTGACTGGTCTGTGTGTTGGAATCACTGATTTGAGGAAAGATCAAGTGTTAAACTAAGATTTGGTGATACTTCTGTGGAGTTCATTGGCTTCAGGCTGTGTAGCTGCTGTGTGTGAGCAGGAAGCAGCCTGGACTGTGAGCAACCTGGTTGCATGGAAGGTGTCTGTGGCAGGGACTGGATGGTACCTTCCAGCCCAAACCAGCATGTGATTCTGTGATAAAGGTAGCAGGTAGAGAGGAAGTTGTGATTACCCAAATCAGAGCAATTTGTGTTGTGCTGTTGTCACTGCTGTCTCTGGTGCCAGCTGCCCTGTGCTCACTGCCCACCAGAAGTGAGCTGGAGCTTTCAGAGGTGCCTGGGAAGTGCTTCCAGGTCCTCTCTTATGCTACAGAGAGACTGAGGGCATCTGGAGAGCAGAGATGTGATGCGCTCTCAGGGCAGGCTGCCTTGCTGCCTTCCAGCCGGGCCACGTGTGTATGACCTCAGGATGAGGACTCGTGGCACTTCTTGCTGCCTTGCCTTTCTAAAGCACCGGGTGTAGTTCTGGCTTAGCCCTATGGCACAACCCAGCCTCCCATGGCAGGAGTTGCCACTCTCACCCAAGCTGTTTCTGTGCCAGGTGTGTTTGCCTGAAAATGCTCTTCCTAGGGGTGAGCCTGTGTGTGGCCATCCTCTGTGTGATCTGCTACAAGCTGCTGCTGTGTCTTCTCACTGCAGCCCTAAGAGGGATTAATAGGTGTATGAGCTGTACCTGAGAAATTGGCTACATGTGGTTTCAGATGATGTTGGCTTTATAAACAAGGCTGAGTATCAGCAGCAAACCCAAGTTTCTGGGCACTGCTTCTTGTTCCGGATAAGAGGTTGGGGAGAATGGGTACCATGGTACCCTCCAAACTGCTGCAGCAGCATCTTTCTGATCCACTCGCTGATTCCAAATGCAAGCTCAGTAACAACGTAGAGCATGATGTCATGTCTGTTGTGGGCTTAGCTGTGTGGGCTAACCCCCAACAGGCAACTCTCACTTCCTAATAAAGTGTGGACTCCTTCCACCTCAGTTTGGAGGCAGTGTGGAGCCACTTGTGCTCCTCAGGCCCATTTTGGCTTGACTGTCCTGATTCCTGTCACATCTGAAGGTTTGATGTGTGTGGGACATCTTACTTCCCAGCCTGTGTTTTGGGAAGTATGAGTGAGGAGTACAGTCAAACAAGTGGGGCAACAGGGGGCTGGGAGCATGCCCTGAAAGGGAGAGAGTTGCTTTGCAGACTCCTCTAGCAGTGCTCATCTGTACTAAACTGTATCTGTGCCATGCAAGCATCTGTGCAGCTCCTGTGGCAGCCTGAAAGGAACACAACTTGTACTGCATTTGGGTCAGTGCCTTGGCAGCCATTCTTCAACTGCAGCATGTCACAAACTGAGCAGCTGTGGTTAGAGGCTGACCTGGAGTTGCCTTTGGCTCTTAAGAGTGCGGTTGTGCCCCTGCTGCAAATAATCCTCTCCTGCTAGTGGGTTTTTATCTAATGCTTTGGCCCAAAGCTCTGTTTAGGATCTCCTGACTAGCAGCAGAGCAGACACTGGCATCTTCCTGTGAGCTTGGATTCTGGACTGCCATCCTCCTTGGACACAGCAGCATAAAGTGAGGAGCAGGAACAAGGAAAGGTGGTTTGTTAATTCCTCTGCTACTTCATCTATAAATATACAGCGTTGTACAACTGAGACTGCGTTTGTTCGAAGGTCAGGCAAAATGAGACATGTATAGAAAAGCTTACGCTACACCTGTGTCAAGCACAACTCAGGTTAGTAACAGCAACCTTGACACAGGTGCAGTGCAAGAGATGCTAATTCCTGGTGAAAAACCTGATTAATATGTGTTTTCTTACAAAACCTGGTGAATGGGGATTAACTGACTCAAATCAACAGTGACAAAGTCCTAGTGGATGCTGTTCCACAAAGCCATCTCAGCTCTTAAGTTTCTATTGTCTATACAGTTAATACTGCAAATTTCACATTCAGCTGTCAGGTTAGAAAATGAGCCCAGTGAAAGGCACCTGTGGTTTTGAAGCCTGCACTGGAACATTAGGCTTGCAAAAGGAAAGAATTATTTTCCTAAGACTTGTGCTGAAAAGCATTCAACCATGTAAAATTGGCCTTTGCTCGCTGCTCTATAAAGAAGTACACAGCAGTTGCCACGACAACTTTGTTTAATAACCACAGGGTCTTGAAAGTCAACTCTCCCTCTGCTTCCTGGGGAAGGCAGCTGTGTTCAAAGTGGTGACTCCTGGGTGGAAGCAGTTGCTGCACTGAGCTGCAAAATTAAGAGCAACCTGGGGAACACCACAGTGCTGCAGCAAATGTTTCCCCTGATTGCAATTAGTGTAAATTTAGTGCAGCTGTCACTCAGCTCTGTTACAGCTCCAACAGAAAATAGTGCTTAATCTCTTAT
The DNA here is from genome assembly GCA_039720435.1 of Amazona ochrocephala. NCBI lineage: Eukaryota > Metazoa > Chordata > Aves > Psittaciformes > Psittacidae > Amazona > Amazona ochrocephala. The sequence goes on from CM077891.1 coordinate 12,974,067, forward strand.
CTAAATAAGCACACTCACAAGATGCTTTTGCAGAGTTTAGTAAAGGTACCTCCTAACAGACATCATTCACTTCACAAGTTAAAAATAGTGGCTTTGAAATACATCTTTGGCTGATACCCAGTTAGCCTCTAAGTTAAGAGAGCTGTCACAAACATATCACATAAGTGGTAGGACCCTCCCAGCAGAGAGACTATTAACAATCAGCTATCCTTGATAGCAGTCTTCACATTTGCATAGTTAAACATTTAAATAACTGAATCCATGAGTATTACAAACAGGGTAAGCTACAAACAAGATCGAGGCCTTTCAGATACTTGGAACTGACCTGATTTGTAAAGCAATCCTGTCTGAAAAATGGAATTGCAGGCTTATTTCAGCAGTTTCCCACTATCCCGCACTGAAAAGTTTGGGACCCTTCAATCTGTGATTGACTCTCACATGTTCCAAGGTGACATCTGAATTCTTTTCAGTCCTCCCGCAGGTAAGGGTCCTCACCTGCCTCTGAGCTTCCTAAAATACCCTCTGGCAATGAAGAATCCTCTCCTTGAGCTTTGATGAGCTCTTCTGTTTGAGCTTCAGCTAATTTGGTCTCTGCTTTCTGGGACAGCAGTCGTACTTCTTGTACCTGTGATTTCACCAGCTGAATGTGGCTGCGGGCTGACACTGAGGCTTGGTCTGCACCTGAGGTAATGATTTAAATACAGAGGGTTAGAGGAGCACTCAGCAAACCTTCAATTAAGATACCTACTGTCTATAATTATCATCTCCTTTGCTAAGTGTTTTGATGGTTCTTGGGCTCCATTAATGCTAAATGCATTTGCTATTCATTTACCTTCAACAGCAATTTGCCTGCTTTGAGATTATTTTTTGCCCCCTTGAAGTCTTCCCACCCAAGTGGATTACAGCAGTGCCTGATCAGACCAATCAGCCTGTGGTAGTGGGTTGTAGAACTTAGCCCAGCCACTGTGTGCCAGGAACCTGCAGTCCTTGTCCAAGCACCTACCAGCAGCGAGAGTATCTGTGGCACTCCTGAACTCAGAATGCCTTCTCCTCCTGATAGACTCTGAGTGTTCTTCAGACCCTGGCAGAGTCAGGGTCTCCCTGTATGTTCATCACTTTTCTCCCCTTCTCCACTCCAGTAACTCTGCTGATTTACCATAAGTCAACCCATAACTCAATCTTGGAGCTATCAAGTCCTAAACTTTTTGTGAAAGGTGGGATACAGGGAGAAAAGACCAAAATGAATCTCTTTCCTTAGTGAAAGGCAAATTCCCACTCTTTAATAGAAGTGAGCCCGTCTGGAAAGATCTGCTGGACCCTCCTAGGTAGCCTTATTTCCGTGGCTATATTTGAACCCACTGCATTTAGAAATGACTAAATGCTTCCCTGAAACATTTTTCTGGCATGGTTGGTCTTGATCTAAACCACGTGTGAAGTTTCCAGGCCTAGTTCTCAAAACTCATCTACTAGAGCTGTAGCCAATAAAATAACAGAAGTTCTCGGCATCTCTAAAAGCCAGGCATTAGGTGTAAATTGCTGTGTGAACTGAACAGGTATCCTGGGTTCTCTCAACTCCATTCTCATGCAGTAGATGCTGCCTAAATGTGAGGGGAAAGACATCCTTGGTATTACCTGATTGATATGCAGCTTCTGCTGCCATCTCTGAAAGACGTAACGCTGTCATCCAGCTGGATTCCAGCCTTAGGTATTCCTCCTGCTTTGTTCTCACCTAGGAGTAAAACAAAGTGTTACTTAACTAGATGTAACAGTATCTGGATGCTCTTCCAAACAGCACCTTCCTGAGAAGGTGAGCAAGCAAGAGGAGTTTGTGAGCAGAGTCTAAGAGGCTGCCTGAAGGGAGAGGACTGCTTACATCAACTCTGGCTCCTATCACCACTTGCCAAACTGCATCCACCTCTTCTGAATTCATCTTCCCAAGAAGGCTTGCATATTGCTTGTAGAGAGACACCAGGGTATAAACTGCCTGCAAAGGAATCATTTCCGTTGCATCATGATCTGTATATCTCTGATGTTGTCTCTGTGTTAACTGATATTAGTACAATTGCTGAATGCTCCCAAAGGTGATTTGTTCTGAATTCACTGCAGTTTTGGGAGCACTGACAGCATTTGCTGTCTGCCACAGCACTGCTGTGCTCAACATCTCTTTATATGCTTGCCATACTAATAAGGAGGTAAACTGGAATGCAAATACTTTACTCAAATTGGCACTTATTTGTAAAATTAAAACTCCATCTTCTTATTTCAGGTTTAAATATGGCTCACTTCATTCTTCGGATGAAACTCAAGTTCGTAGTCTTAGAAATGGGCACAGAAGGTAAATAAAATACCTAAGAATACAGCGTGGTGCATCCTACTTACTCAGTGCGTAGGAATCCAATACCATTATGAGTTTCTTTAACCCCAGTTCGGAGACACGGGGCACTCTGGCTTAAGTTCAAGCTCAAAGCAACAGTCTAACAAAGCCAAAAATAACTTGTGTTTGGTGTAGCAGCACAGGGAGCCCTACCCCACTGTTTCCTGGAGACCTGATCTCTTCAAACCCCCACACCTCTGCTATTCAGAATAATGAAAAAGCCAAAGCCCATTCCACGTATGGTTTAACAGGTGTAGGTAGTGCCAAACAGTTTACTATTTCCAGTGCTGACTTGCTAGCACAGCACACAATCTCCCAGCTTACCTTTGTATACTCTGTCAAGGCTTCAATCAGTGCATATGTTGTTTGAGAGAGGAGTGTAGAAGTGCTGTCTGTGACCAAGGAAACTGCTCTTTTAATCAAGGCATCATTGCTGAGAGAAACCACATTATGCTGCTGAAAGACAAAGATATCTGCATGATCTTCTACCCTGACTTTCATATGGATGCAATAAATAGTGATAAGGAAAAGCCCCACTGTTAGTTACGAGGTTGGACAGCCCAATTGGTGCTGTTTTTCCACTGTAAAACAAGACAACTGTTTTTACAAGGTATTACTTCCTCATTTCTTTTCCTTAACAACCACATCTTAAACACCAGTGATCCCCAAGCAGGAACACAGTTCCGAGGGCAAGGAAAATGCACTTTGTAAAATGCTAAGTGAGCGTTTCTGAGTGTTAAACTGTTTGTAATGAGCAGGTTCTGCACACAACACTGCTGGTACCTTACCTCCACAATGGGGACAGCGCACAAGGACACTCCCAGCCCCACTCCTACCACTTGGTGCCATCCCGAGAGGCAGCGCCTCCTGACACTGGCCACAGCAGGGAAGCTTCGTCTGGAAATGCAAGAAACAAAGGTAAACACAAGGAATAACCAGTGTGCAGTGGGCAACAGGCATGGGAGAGGGAAGGAACACCCAGAAGCTGTCCTGGGTGCCCTGCTCTCTCCTGAGCTTCTGTAATGCAACTGTGTAATAGTGAATGGGTAAGTCTGGTTTAAATTCTGTTATATTACTTAGTTATAAGTTAAAGAAAAGAGGCAAGCACAGTAACTAGCACATTATTAATCTTTTGAGAGTGCAAATGTATCTTATCTGGTACCAACACACTGCTAATATGCAATATTGAAAAACAAGTTAAAAAGCATGCTTAAAGTGGTATAAGGTACACGCAGGTGAGCAGTATGGCTGGTAGGAGTTTGCTGCAGCCCAGTGCACTCAGGGCCTCCTGTGGTCAGTTTCACTGGCAGCCAACGTTGTGCATTAGCCTGTGGGGTCAGGGCCTATCTCAGAAACAGTCGAGCAGAAGAGCATCCTCAGCCGCGAGGCTTCTTCTGTTGTTCTGGTGTCCTCTTTTACGCTGCGGGCTCTTAACCTGCATTCCCTCAGCGGCAAGCGCTGTGTGGGTACCACGGCCTGTGCTCCTCCAGCCGCGCTGCGGCAGGGGGACACGGATGAGCCGCGCCTCTGTGGCACAGGCCACAGCTCCAGCCTGGCTCGAAGCGAGCCACAGCGGGCGCCCCGCGGCAGGGCCGGAGCCGGGCGGCGGAGCCCACTGACCCCCCGCCGGGGCCCCCCGGAGCCGCCCCGCCCCGCAGAGCCAGTACCTGAGCAGGGAGCAGCAGCCCCGGATCCACCGGCTGCCCGCCGCCATCTTGGGACTGGGCGGTGCGCGGGAAGTGGCGTCAGCGCGCACGGGCGGGGCGGAGAGCGGGCGCGTGGGGCTGTGAGGGGCGGTGGCGGGGTCGGGCTGTGGAGGCGGCGGGGCCGGGAGGTCGCGCCTGCAGTCGCCCCGCTCCGCCGCACACGGAGCGGTACCTGCCGGGGTCAGGCCCTGGGGAGCACAAAGGGTGCCCGGGGGCTCAGCGCCGGCAGCGCTCCTGTGTGTTCCCGTGCTCAGGGACACCTGTGGCGCCGGCCCGGCTCAGCAGGAAGCAGCCCGCAGCCGTGTCAGGTCCTCAGGGATGGCACGGACCGGCTTACACAGGTTCTGCTCCCCACCGCCCTACTTCAGTTTGTCTTTGTTTTACAAGTGTCTATAACGGTGCTTGGCTTTCGGCTCGTTCCACACTAGTGATAATGCGCAGCTTCTTGGTGATAATCCCCAGCTCCTCCAGCAAAGGTTTCCTGTGTAGTTCCACATGAAAGCCTTGGTCAATTGAACCTACTCTATTTATAGCAGAGGTTCTGTTCTCTGTTGCAGTTCACTTTCAAGCAGTGCTGCATCACAGGCGCATCTTTCAGCTAATTCTGTGTTTTAAGCATTTGCTGAAAAGCATAGCACGCTTGAGAGCACCAAATAATAAGCCTGTGGATAACGTGGTGTTGGTACCCCCCATGAAATATGCCTCCTAAAACTGTAGGAAGAGGGAAGCCTTGTGCTGATTTGAGATATCTTTTTCCAGGACATCTAAAAATAATTACAAGTAATTTCTGCATCTCGGCCTTCACACCCTTAATGAGGCAGAGTTGGACAAGGCAGGACTTGTTCCTAAGAGATATTGGTCATGTTTGAATCGTGTTGCATCCCTCCTGTCCATCTGCTGTGCTTGGCAGGCTGCTGTGCTCTTGAGGCAGAGCATGGGGTGGGAATCTCAGGATAAAACTGCTGGGAGGAATGGACAAAAAACAGGGACAAATGTGTAGGAGCCACAAAGAACCTGCAGGAGCCACAGAGATCAGTAAAATGCACACGTGGATGCTTTTGAAACCTTTATTCTTGTTACATAAGAAAATAAGACTGTGATTAGGCAGTAATGAAACAAAACACTTGCAGGTGGAAGGGACCGTTGCATGTGGTGTGCAGAGGCGCAGGATGAGTTGTACAGCGGAGCCTGTTCCCTCTGGAGAGTGCTCATTTAAGCACCAAGAAGTACGTTGTCCATCCAGCGAGCAGCAGCGCCCCGACCAACACGGTGTAACTGAAGAGCACGAAGGCCAGCAGCTCCCTCAGCACCTTCAGGAAGTGGATGGTGAAGGAGTCCGGCATGGTTCTCCCCAGCACTGTGCAGGTAGGTCTTTGGGGCTGGTGCTGCTGTGCTCCTCCTGCTCTCTAAGAAAAGGGACAGGATGAATGTTTCTGAGCAAGGAGACTGCAGAGCTGATGGGGTGGCTCTGATGTCCACCCATCCTTCTTAGAAGGTTGTCACTGTCAGGTTGTACTTGTGTGTGCTTATTCAGAGCCTGTCCGGACTCAGCCACAGGGCTGCCAAGCTGCAGTGTTGTAAAAGAGTTTGGGATCTGATCAGTGTCTCCATATCAGGACTGGTAATTAAGCAAATTAAAACACAGCCACACGCAGGCAGTGTTGGTATGAGGACAGGCCCCTACAGAGTCCAGCAGGCTCCTAGGATCTTCCCCCCTGTGCCAGTGGCTGTGCATCTGGGAAGCTTCATGCTCAGAGTGGTTGCTGATGGTGCATTACCAACAATGTGTTCTGATCAAAGTGGTCAATTCCTCCAAGGAAGCCACCATTAATATTTAATGATATAATTGCATCTAATGGAGATACTGGCACAAACTGAGCCTTTTGTTTAAGAAGGATGAAAACTGGGGCTTAAATACAAATTTGCGCAGGCAAATATTTATATCTCATGTTAAAAATAACCCTTATATGGAAGACATGGGATGTGATGCTTTAGAATTCGTCTTCTGGCTGTATCTTAAAGTCATATTTGCGCATCGTTTTAGAAGCGATTGTTCATTTGTTAGTTTCATACAAAATCTGAACTCCTTCACAAAAGTTGTTGGTTCCTCAAGACTTAAAGCTGTGAAGATCCATGTAAGAAATTCTACCATCTCACCTCCAATTCAGATACTCTTTTCAATTTTGATCATAACTGTGGCTGGTCAAATATAGCCACGCTCTTGGTCAAACGTATAAAAGGGTATTTAAAACCAAACTTAAGATAAAGATAACGTGAAGGGATTATTTCTCTTCTAAACAGTGTAAAGCCAGCAAAGTAAACTGAATTCCCACTCTGATACTTGGAATATTTTTGAAGAGCTTTTGTGATAAAGAGTTCACTTTTTGGTCTTACTAAAGAGTTCAGTCATTTCAGTCTAAGCTCAGACACACACATACATCAAAGGAGCTATTGCAATTTAAAACCAGGCATGTTTTCCTGTTGTTCAAAGCATTCAGGTTTTCTGTCTATAGACTTTACGTGATTTCTGCTTGTCTAAAAAGAAGTGGATAAAGAAATAAGCGGCTTACCCAGGTAGATGATGGGCTCTACTTCGTAAAGTTCCTGTTTCTCTCCAGTTTTTCTGCAGCTGTCCCTTGAATTTCTGCCTTCTAACGGGTTTCTGCGGTAGTTTGATCCCTTTCTGCTCTGCTCATCCGGGAGCCAGGAGTAATGAGGTGGTGTTTGCAGCTCGCACGAGGACTAATGCACTAGGTGTGGCCAGGACCAGTTATGATATGACATAGCACAGCAAAACAGAGCATGCCAAATAGCTCCGCTTCCCCACGGTGCTTTTGTGAACAGTATTTCGTGAGGTTAGGCACCATGGCTTAATGTTACCAGGTCAAAACTGCATTTGCTTAAATGTATGCTTTGTTTTCCTCTGGCAAAGTATTGTGTCACTTTATACTTTGTGCTGCAGTTACACATCATTCTGTAGTTATGTGGAATGCTGTTGTGCCTCTTGCTCCATCCTCTGAGAGCCCAGTGCTCCTGTAGGTTGCTCTGGGAGAAGGATGCTCACATGGGGATCATCTCAGGTCGGCAGCACTTTACTTGCTGTACCTGTACGAACTGAGTCAGCCTCTTATCAAACAAGAGTGCTGAAGCCTCACTGCTCACTGCACTGTCACTAGTTCACTGATCTACCTTGACCCTGCACACCCAGTCACCCCTACCTTTTAGACAGTGAGCACTCTCGCAGCAGGGGGGAAGAGGGAGATAAGCTATGTATTTATTTTTAGCAAAACTGTTTTCTTATGATATTCTATGGAAAGAGAAAGTCTCCCAGGGTGGAGGTTGGGTAATGGTTTCTTTATGGTTTTTGCTTGTAAACCAGACAAATGCAGACAGGAGAGAGAGGGAAGAGTATGTACTGCAAATCAAATCTCTTATTCACAAAGATATTATGATGTAGAAAATGGCCCCATAATTTAATTAGGCTCTTTTGTTATCAAATTATTACCCATGTGGTCAGCAAGGCCTTAGCCAGAAGCAGAACATAATCAAGATGCTCAGGAAGCCTGTTAAGAAGTAATTGCTCCTCCAGGGAATTGATCAACGTCAGGATGGCTTTTAGTTTGTGTTGTTGTTGTTGAATAGTTCCAGGAAAAGACTTTGTTCAGGGTGAGTGTCCGCATGGCTCCAGCTCAGTGGTGGTGCAGGGCTACACTGCAGAAGATCTGCGGCAGTGGTGTTGGTAAATTAGAGTTTACCAAGTGTTGGGTGTGAGCTAGCTTCAAAGTAAGTTTTGCCTTTAGTGTCAGTAACAAACACATTTGCTGGGCCAGGTGAATGGTAAGCAAGCTCTTGAATGGGTTCCTTTATTTGCTTGTGGTGTAGCTTTTACACGCATGGCCTCAGTTCACAAACCAGCCTGAGCAGTGCTGTGATTTCCTTGTGATTAGTTCAGTTTTTAAGATTAAAACCTGGAAATGGTGGCAGTACAACAGACTCTCAGGGCTTGGCAAAGGACACTGTCAGGATTGCACTGACTCACATCATTGTTTCTTGCTCTTCTTTGCCCAACAACATCTAAGTTTTGATCCAAACCTACTTTTCTTTTTAAGTACTATGAAATTAGCTACTTTACAGTGGAACTACAGCAATAACTCAGAGCAAGGCAGCTCATGCTTGCTCCTTACACTGTTGTCAAAGTTGCAGCATGTTTTGCTTCTGCGAGACAAGTATCTTTCTTCAGAAGTCAAGAAGTCCCATAAGTAGTTCTGAGTTAGTACATTCAGGTGCAGAACCGAATGGAATTAGTGTGCAAACCGAAAGAAAAAGCATTGAGCTGTTAAGAGAAATAGCTTCAATTCAAGTAACTGTTATCCTGGGGCAGGGGGAGAAGGACACAGTGACCACAGTGCAGAGGTTTGGTTTATTTTATTTAGGTTTGTATTCCAGTGAAAGAGAGAGAAACACATCCGAGAAAGAACAAATACAGTTTTTATTTTGTTCTAAGGAGCCAAGTGGAGTTAACCAGACAGAGGGGCTCTGGGATGGGGCTGATTTGGCAGAACTCAATCTTACAAAACAAGACTGAAACCCACAGTCGTAAGTGTAACAGCTTGGCAAAATGAAGGGGGTTTTGGGATGTGTTGTGCATTCTGCAGGGTAACTGAGAGCAGCTGTGTTTGCTGAGAGTGATTTAAGGTGTGGGATGGGGGCTTTTTAAGTTGTTTCTCACTATTTAAGAGTAAAATGGTTCCCAGTGGTTGCTGGAGAAGCATGTGAGTGATGGTGACCATGGAGCGAGAGGGCTGAGGCACAGCACCAGGCTCTGGCAGTGGCAGCTGCACAGGCCTAAGTAAGGAGACTGCTCTGCCTTCCCATTCCCTGGCCATTAGGAAGGCCAAGTCTCTGAGAGCTGAAGCTGCCTCTTGCCCACATTGGCTCAGCAATGCCAGGGGCCCTACCACCAAGACCGTGGAAAATTCCATTTTATAATGTTGAGCTCTGTAACAGCTTGTGGCAGCAAGTTCCACAGTTTATAAACTGAACAAGGAGAGTGAAGAAGTGTCTGTTTGAAACCCACTGTTTACTAGGTCACTGGCTTAGCTATCTTTGGCCCGAGTCCCACGCAGGGAGTGTTTGTGTGTCTTCAGACAGAAGCTCTTGACATACTGATGTAATTCAGTAGCTTTTCTGAGTCAGGTGGGTGTACCCAGGACAAACAAGCCTTCAGAAGGTGACTGCAGTGAAAGGCTCAAGCATCTCCCTCATAATTTGGGTGCAGTTGCTTGTTTTCATAGTCAGTGCTGTTGACGTGCATGTGGATAGTTCAATGTTTAGCTGTTGCTGCAGGAAACCCAACAAATGTCTTGGCCAAAGTGTTGCAGGACAGTGGACTTGAGTGTGGCCTACAGGTACCTCACCATAACAGCCAGCTTGTAAGAGCCAGCACAGACCAAGCATGTCCTGCAGCTGCATTATTCTGGATGCCTGAAAGCCAGGAATTTTGTAAACATATGCAGTGAAAAAGTTACTGCTTCCCCTTTACAGGAGTTCTCTTTCCATTGTGGAGTTAGCTGGGAATATTGGTATGACAGCAGGGACAGAAAACTTCCTGCCTCCTCAGCACCTTAGGAGGGTAAAAAAGGAATAATCACATTTCCTACTGCAACTAAACTGAAAGGGGAGAAAAAAACAGCAATTTGCCAAACGGAAGCACCAAGCCAATCCCTGCCACCCCATCACTTGTTTGCCAATCCAGACCACAAGCTGTTTATTTCACTGTTAGAGCCTTTCAGCTCTGAAGAAGCTGAAGTAGCTCTAAAGGTCTAACTTTGTCTGCTAGAAGTTCCACAAACAGTAGGAACCCAAGTGCAGAGAGGGATGAGGGTAACTGCATCATGAGCTGGTCTCAGGAGAGCCTCTTGCACTGTCTTGTTTCCCCGACCTTTAAGCCATGCCAAAAGACCAGAAGCTGATACACTTGTGTCCACAGGGCCTCTCACCTTCACTGTCTCTTACCATGGACCTTAGAATGGGGCAGGCTCCAGTTTTTCCATCAAGGATTTCATCCAGGTTGTCCCATTGATCAGTTTTGTAGTGGCAATGACATATTCTGTGCCTCCATCTTCCATCTGGGACAGAAATCTCAGCGCAGCAATTTCTGCGTATGTTACTCCTCCCAGGAAGAACACCAGAGTGACTCTGTTCTCACCGTGTTGACCTGTGTGTTCAGAGACATTTACAGGTTGTAGCTTTACATCAGCTGTCAGTCAGACTCAAAATAACCTGAACTAAAATAAAGGTATCAGCTGAATTAGAGGAGAAACCTATTGGGCAAAACACTAGGCCCAGAAATGCAGGCTCTCCTCCCAGCTCTGGAGTCTTCTTAGAGGATGTGTTCCTGCTTGCCCAGGCTTAAGACTAGAGACTGCAAAGCAATGTTAGTTATTAGACTCACAGTGTAAGGTTAGGGCTTATTTAAGTACTCTCATGAGAACTTAAAAACCCTACAGCTCTGTTCTGTCTTCAGTGCACATGGTGCTGTGCGATATAAGGAAGAAGTTCTTTACTGTAAGGGTGGTGAGGCACTGGAATGGGTTGCCCAGGGGAGTTGTGAATGCTCCATAGCTGGTGGTGTTCAAGGCCAGGGTGGACATAGCTTTGGGTGGCATGGTTTAGTGGGAGGTGTCCCTGCCCCTGGCAGGGGGGTTGGAACTGGATGATCTTAAGGTCCTTTCCAGCCCTAACTATTCTATGATTCTATGATTAACAGCAGGCTGAGTTTGTGACTGGATGTTTTGAAGAGGCCAGAAAGCTATCTGTCCAAAATAGGTTTGGTAGACCTAATACTGCAGTAGGACAGGGAGATGAGATAGGTGCCTAGACCCTGATTTCAGTTTGCTTCACTCCATTGCACTGCATGCCACATAGACATGCTTCTCCCTTTAAAAAATGGGAAAACAAAGCAAAACCTACGCTTTTTCTGAAGGCCAGTGGGTAGCTGCTGCCTCTCCTCAAAATGGGGACCTGGCAGCATCTTCAGAACCTCTTCTATGCTCCTCCACCCCGGGCGAGCCAGTAGCTGTGCCAGGCGGACACTCAGCGGTGCGTAGCCACTGTACACGTAGGAGATGTCATTGGGGTTCTGCAGGAGAGAGCAGAGTGTGAGCAGGGGGTGAGGGCTGCTTCATGCTGCGGAACAGCACCATAAAATGGTAATAATTAAAGAAAGATGAAGGCTTTCCTGCTGCACACAGTTCTGTGTTAGATGTAATGCTCACTGTGGAGGTGTCTGTTTACCTGTTCATTGACATCATCCATCCATAAGCGCAGGGTTTTCCTGATCGTTGGGTAGTTATTCCTACCTCCTGTCTGAGGTTTCAGGAGTCCAGCCTTCTCCAAGTTGTTTAAGGTCAATATATGTTCATAGCCATAAGTCTGCAATATGAAGAATTCACTTTTAATACCACGTTAATAATCCATGACCAGAGTGTTTAAAAAGGCAAACAGGTTCATTTTAAAAAGCTTTTTGGTTAATCTGAAGTGTTTAAATCATGATAGTAAAAAGTGCAATGATGTAAAATCCCTTTGTATCTACATGCTCTAAAACACGTATCAGCACCTCCTGAGCCATTGCTGTCAGCCCATGCTGTCAGCCCACCCAGAAGCCTCAGTACTCCCTCTGCGCACGATGGCAGTCAGCACTGCCCATGTACAAGATGGGTCTGTCTAAAATACAAGTGTATTTTAAAGCAGAGCTGAGGATTTGCTGGGATTTTCTTAGAAATGTGTGGATCCAAAAGTTCCAGCCCAACCTGGAGAATCTCTCTTTTGTAATGGTCCAGAACCTTCTGCTTCAGTCCACTATTGCACACAGATTGCAAGCAAACGAGGCGTAGGATCTTGATTAATGGATGCTTTTGAGCTATGCAGTCTTCAATGTAATTGTTCACCTATTTAAAAAAGATACATAGAGATACATAAACTATTATTTAAACACCTGCTGAAGTGCCTACAAGACCTGGAATGAAAGATCTGGTTTTGCCCAGTATCTCTGAAACAGTGAGAAAGAGGGGGCAGCTGCTCTGCAGGCACCTCAAGACCAGCACATCAGTGATCCAGCTCTGGTTCCACCTTGTGTCTTTCTGAAGCGCAGCAATTCCACAGACAATAGCTAAACTGTATCTGATGCACTGAAAAACTCCTGCTTGGTTCCTTAGACTGCAAATGTGCAAGGAGATGCACACGAGAGCTCCCAGCCTTGACACTGGAAGGAGACGGACATCATCTAGAGCAGATGTTTTGTCTAGCAAAAGAGCCCCAAACCCCAAATGGGAAAATAACCCAGAGAAATACATTGGTTTGAGGGTTTTATTTTAAGACATTAAGAGTCGCTAATTGTCATTATCTACTGACCTTGTCTGTGTCTATTCCAGACATGAACTCTTGTTCCACCGTTAAATTATCAAAGAAATCTTCAGATGCTTTGGGAAAAGAATGAAAATCAATAGAACAGCAACCAACAGCTTATTTCCTACATTGACATTTCAGCAGAGATGCGCTGGATGGAGCAAAGCCAATTTCAGCCAGGCTGAATAATGTCCATCATGTCTTGCATCTTGCTGTGATGAACTGAGTCAGAACAACTGTTACACTCACTGATGATGAAGGACTACTCACTGGTGATGTCTTTGATGAGTTCTGCAATGGAGGTGTGGTTTGCTAGAGAGCTTCTTGCTGCCTGCATGTGTGGCAGCTGTGAGACAAACTGCTTGATCTCTCCAACCGTCTTTGCGTGGTGGCGTTCCTAAAGAAAGCCATCACTTAGGTTAGGGCTTGTTCAGAGCAGTAACACCAACGAGATCATTGTACCATGACAAGGTTTTTCACTGTACTCACTGCAACAGCAGATACCATTAGATAGACACAACCTTTTAGACAAAACACTTTAAATGCTTATACTAATGCCACAGCATTACCTGTAAAAGCACTTTGATCATTAGAAGAGGGAGGACATAGAACAGGACCATTAGGCTGGTTTTTCCCATTCGGCCAGTGGTGTCAGTCGCTTTTAATCATAAAAGGGTTTGTGTTGGAAGGGACCTTAAAGCTCATCTAAGTTCCAACCCCTGCCATGAGCAGGGACACTTTCCACTGGAGCAGGTTGCTCCAAGCCCCTGTGTCCAACCTGGCCTTGAACACTGCAGGGATGGGGCAGCCACAGCTTCTCTGGGCACCCTGTGCCAGTGCCTCAGCACCCTCATAGTAAAGAACTTCTTCCTAATATCTGATTTTCTCCATCTTTATCAGGCTTCAGCCATGGCTCTCTGCTCCTGTTTCCCAGCAAAACTATCTTTTTCAGGCAAAGATGAGGTACTTTGCTAGCTGCTAGTAAACACAATGCTGTAGGTAAAAGAACTCAAGAGATGGGGGACATTTCCCCCCAAAACAGTAGTGAAAGGTGCTGAGGAACTGCGTTGGTGGGGTCTGTGTCCCTCGTGAGCAGGAGCCTGCCATTCGCTGTACCTGGCTGTAACAACATCCCAGGTTTAGAGGAAGCATCCGCTGAAGCACAGTGCAGACTTCAGCTCTCAGAGCAGTCCAGACATCTGTGGTTCATTTGTGCCTCTTGCTGTAACTTGGAATAAGGATAAGCACTTGACTTGTGAAGGATTTAAATGGGCAAGTGCAGGCAGGAGGGTGATAATGACGTAGTCTGCAATGAAGGAGTCCTCTGCTGCCAATGTGCCACTGCTTCATTATCACCTATTACCTCTGACAGTTTAAGTTCCCTTTTTTGTTAACAAGCAGTATGAGTAATCCATCTTTAGCACCTTCACCTCTAATACTGCAATAACAGACAGTTACTAGGAGATGAGGCTGAGCACACACTACTTCAGTGAAGGTACCGCTACCTTGTCTTAAATGTGGCAGAAGTGAAGAGGCAAAGAAAAGCCCCAAGGAAACGCAATCAGTGTAACAGGTCCTCTTGAAGTCTGCAAGCGCAAACCTGGGATCTCAGTTTCTTTATGAATCATCAACAGGATGTTTTTACACAAAACCACAAACACAGCCCACAGCACCCTCCAGCTTTATCTAAGGTGACACGTGAGTGCGAATCGAGGAGAGCGTTGTTTTCACACTGCTGTTGTTTTTTACACCAGCCATAATGCTTAATGCTCCAGGAATGCACACTCTGGAGTTCTGTTTCTTAAAGCCTTTTCTCTGCATCCTCAGTGAGTAACAGAGGGAAAAGGACCTTTTATTTAACAGGTAACAACAGTGGAATTGACCAGTATGATAAACAGGCTCCCTGGTTTTGATCTGGCTGAGGGGTTACTCCATGGCAACAGCTCGAGCTGCCAATCACAGCCCTGCTCAAAGTAGACTGTGACTTATCTAACAAGAACACCCAAGGAATGCGCAGTTGGATCCAGGCCTCACCTCAAAGGCTGCAGAGATGATCTTGGCTTTCTTGCTCAGCACTGAGCCCACAGCGTTGAAGTTCTTGTCTCGGATTTCAGCGTAGAGCTCTTCAGCAGAGTTGAGCTGGAGCTTCTTGGGTTCTGTGGGGAGATCTTTCCCACCCTCACCTTGCTTCTTCGGGGCAAACTTCTCGGGAGGGAGTTTCACATAAGCTACCGAATGCAGAAAAGTAACCCTTACAGAGGGGAGCTTCAGCAGAAGGGAAGACAAGGAAATGTCCCCCGAGCAGGAAACGGTCTGAGCAGCAAAGCTGATGCAAACTCCCTGACAGCTCAGTGCATATGTGTTAATTAACGTGAGACTGCCTGTACTCTCCCAGGGACCCAGAGACCTACACAGACATGATCAGAACCCAAGTGCTAAGCATCAAGCTTGCAACAAGGCCTGGAGGCAGCCTTCCCGTCACTACAGCAGGAGGGAATAAAACCCATCACTGCCTCTCTGGAGTTATTCTTTCTGCCTCCTGAAGAGCCAGAGACTGCTCTGAACAGCCTTTCACAAACTGTTCCTGTCCCCACAGTGTGGTACCTGAGCTCAGCGGGCTGGAGGGTGAAGCACACGCTAACATCTGTACTCCACCACGTGTTCCCTGCCACCGCGCCTGCCCGCAGCCCACATCCACAACCTGCCCGTTCAGGAACCAGGCACTGCTCTCAACTTCCCTTCCTGTGCAAAGACAGCCAGAGCTGATCTTTAGGAGCTCTAGCTTGGACCGAACCATCCCTGCACCAAGTTCCTGTGAGCTGCTCCCACATCAGAGTCATTCAGTGAAGACACCTCAGCCCGCCAGAGACCCCTCACTAGCAGTACTCACTGTTCTGGATCCCATAGATTTCATCTATCAGCCCCTCATAGGTGAGCTGCGTGGCCAGCGGCGTCAGCAGGTCAACATTGCGGTCCAGCAACAAGAGGGTGTCGAAGACTGGAAATATCGAGTTCTGGCTCCCAGGGAACTCGCGCTTCATCCTGATCATCATGTTAGCCACGTGCTGGAAAGACATCACATCCGTCTGGTCATGGTGCAGGCCACCAGAGATGGATTTGATGTAACAGGGGCAGGACCCGAGAGAGCAAACAAAATCCTCCTCTGCTGCTCCCCGCAGCTGAGTGACTGCGGCCAAAGCACCGGGTTCATCTCAAGCCGCTCCCTCGTTACCAAAGGTACCAGCTAAACCACAGGTTGATCAGAGAGAAGAAAGCGAGTTACAGGGAGAGATGAGAAAGCCAAGGCACGGGCAGCACGTTACACGTTCCCCACTCCATTCAGCCCTTCTGCTACCAACAACCAAGTGTTAAAACTCCACAGAAAGAACACAAAGGCAGTGTGCCTATGAGCAAAAAGCACATGGAAACAGGTAAATCCTCCTGACAGGAAGACTTATGGAACAGCAACGATCGTTCTTTCGGCCAGAGACGACAAAGACCTGCGGCCATGATCCTGTAATTCCGGTACGACAAGAGGGGTCCATGGCTGGATGCAGAGACCCCAGGGGCAGTCCCAGGGAACAAGATGCGATTGCCCAGCAGCAGCATTTCCCTCACCCGAGCACACTCGCCCTTCCCGAAGATCTGCGGGATGGTTCCGTACAGAGCCTGCAGCGTCATCAGCCCCTTCGCTGCGTGGTACAGACTGGTCTGGTCGCTCTCCAGGTAACACTCCTAAACAACGAGAAGGATTCCTGATGGAAGGTGCTGATCTGACACAGCAGCTCCCCCAGCGGAATGGGGTCCTTGTGAAGGCTGGGAAAAGACTGTGGCTATTGACAAATATGAACCCTATCTGTGCTGTCACCACATCACATCATTTGATCAGACACTGTAGTGATTTTGAACTCCACACCACTCCCAGTTGCGGATGGAGAGAAGTAAGAGAACCAGAAAACAACTACAGAGTCTCTCCCTCTAATCTAGGCCGCTCTGAGCACACAGCACCTCACCACAGCTACCAACAAGCAGCAGCAAAGCCCCAGGGTGTCCTCTGGGCTATGCCTCACAAGTCTGAGGGAACAGGACACGCTGCTGGTACATGACAGCTGTCAGCTCCTGGTGCAGTTTAGAGCACAGCATTAACCGCTACTTGTGGCTCTTTTGTGCAGTGACACAACAGTGCTGACTGGTTGCAACAACCAAGTATTTTAACGCTCACAGAATAGTAAGGGCTGGAAAGGACCTCAAGATCATCGAGCTCCAACCCCCCCGCCGTGGGCAGGGACACCTCCCACTAAACCATGCCATCCAAGGCTATGTCCAACCCCACCTTGAACGCCGCCAGGGATGAAACATTCACAACCTCCCTGGGCCAACCCATTCCAGGGCCCCACCACCCTCACAGTATAGAACTTCTTCCTCAGATCCAATCTAAACCTCCCCTGTTTAAGTTTAAACCCATTACCCCTTGTCCTCTCACCACAGTCCCTAATGAAGAGTCCCTCCCCAGCATCCCTATAGGCCCCCTTCAGGTATTGGAAGGCTGCTATGAGGTCTCCACGCAGCCTTCTCTTCTCCAGGCTGAACAGCCCCAATTTTCTCAGCCTATCTTCATACGAGAGGTGCTCACAAGTGCTCAGTTTGTGCAAACAGCCCCAGTAGCTACAGCCGGAGGAGCTGGGGTGTCAGAAAACACCGAGAGCAGCCACGGCCCAGTGCAGCACCGGGGCCAGGCCATGGCCGCTCTGCAAGGCCTGTCCCTGATGCACAGTCACTGACAAACCCTCGGAGAGCCTCTGGACCCAACACCAAGAGCACAAAACCACAACATGTTTCTCCTTGGACGAGTGCTCACCTTGAAGGCGCTCTCGGACTCCATGGAGAGCAGGTCCCCGTCAAAGGGAATGAGGTCCAGGCTGTACTGCTCGCGGTGGATGAAGGAGCCCAGCACGCCCTGCTCCTTCAGCCACTGCTCGCACAGCAGGCTGCGGCGCGGCACGAACAGGATGTGGAAGTCCCTCTGGGGAGAGCGGCCTCTGTCCTCCCTGCGGAGTCACAGCGCAGAGCAGGGGCTGGGGGCATGGAATGCCAACGAAACGGGAATGCTGCCTTTGGTTATCACCGATTTCAGCTATTAGCTGGGAATTGTTTACCACATGCACCCACAGAGCTGAGCCCAGGGCGAGGCTTTCCTGCAGCTCTCTTCAATCAAAGCACGAGCCATTCCAGCTAATCCGAAGGAACACGTGTCTTCCCAACAAGGAATGACCCCCTGCACCCCAAGCCGAAGTGACCCCCCCGCAGTGCCTCACACCACAGCCCAAGCCCTGAGAGCAGCCGCGCCGCAGCTTCCTTCCAGCCCAGAGGTGACAAACCCGGTGTGGAGGCTCCAGCCCCTGCCCGTCCCCTCCTGCAGCGCCCAGGAGGAGGCCAAGGGCCCGGCCGCGGTACCTGAGCACGTTGTCGGTGATGATGTCCATGAGCTCCAGCCGGGGCCTCACGAAGAAGATGATGTTCTTGACATCGGCCTGGGGCAGGCGCCCGGGCTTCAGCGTGAACATCTTCTCCACCTCGTGCTCCTGGCGGGGGGAGCCGCGTCAGCCCCGCGCGGCAGCAGCGCCCGCACGGCGCGGAGCCCCCCCCGCCTTTACCTTGAGCAGCGAATACTGCGCGATGAGCCCGAAGGGGCCGGTCAGGGACTCGTCCCACACGATGGCCTGGGGAGGGGGAGAGGGGGGGGTCAGAGCGGGTCCCGCCGCTGAACCTCCCCCCCGCACCCCTCCCACCCCCCGCACCTTGCTCCCCGATGCCCCCCCCTTCCCCCCGGCCCCTCCCCCCCACCCCTCTCCCCCGCCTTCCTCCCCCTCGCATCCCTCCCCCCCCGCACCCCTCCCCCCCCACCTTGCTCCCCGCGCACTTGTCCAGGAACTCGCGCAGTTCGCGCCTCCCCGCCTCGCGCAGGGCGTTCAGGTTCACGCGCCCCGAGCTCAGGTGCGCCGCCATCGCGGAGCCGCCGAGCCGCTCACGTGACGGGCGACGGTCACGTGATTTAAGTCACGTGACTAGATGGTTCCCCCCCCTCCCTCCCTCCCTCTCTCTCTCTCTCCCACCCTCTCCCCCTCCCTCCCTCGCTCCCTCTCTCTCTCTCTCTCTTTCTCTCTCTCTCTCTTTTTCTCTCTCTCTCCCTCCCTCTCTCTCTGCGGCACAGCGCCCCCTGGTGGGTGCCGCGCGGCACTAAACCCGTGTTCTCCATGGGATCCACTGGGATCCGGGAATGGGCCGGGGGGACAGCTCAAAGCTCATCCCCGGGCAGGGACCCCTCACACTGGAGCAGCCCGCTCCAAGCGCCCTGCAGCCGGGCCTTGAGCGCTGCCAGGGATGGGGCTGCCATTTAAAGCTCTTTATGCAACTATAAATGCATGTACATGCATGAAAATGCTGTACACGACAGCACCCACTCCAGCTCAGCCTGACACCTCTCCGCGATTCCAGCATCGCCTCTTCCAGCAGCTATTTCCTTCCAAAGGGAAAACCCAACACCATTTATCAGGCAGGATTCTAATGGACCCACCCTTATCCTGAAGAACTTCTTAATATCGAATTCCCCATCTCCTGGCTGTGTTTTGGAGTCAGCAACACTCCAGCCCTTCCCAGGCACCCCCTCACCACGTGCTTTTGGTGAGCATTAGTAAAAACATCCCTCACTGCTGCTAACGCTTCTCTTTCTGTTTATTCCCAGGTCCCCTGCATCCCACGTGGAGCACATCCCCTTCCTGACAGCCCAGAAAGGTGCGAAAGAAAACACAATTCCTTTTTTTTTCCAAAATATAACTTTAATATATATATGCATATTTACACACACACATCACGCACACACCAGAGAGAAGCTGAAAGAATGCAAACAAAAGGGTGTCCCACACCAGAGCGGGACAGAGCAACAGCCCCACCGCAGCAGCTCCGGTTCTTACCTGCTCCACGATTCACACTCACCGAACCACGACCCGGAGCTCACGTTCACTGAGCAAAATCACAATCACAGGAGTAAAGGAACACAAAGGAAACGGTTCTCAAACCCAGTCCAGTGTCCAAAAAAAGAGCTTAAAAATCTAAATGTACAAATTCGGCCTTAAAATGGTTTAGTGCAAATATGAAAATTAACAGCATAATTTTAAGGTATTTAAATAAGCTTTAATATAACTATAGTGCTTCATTCCTATACACGTTTTCCCATCAATAGATGCAACAGTACGAGGGCATTTCTTGTTAAGAGTGGGGACAAACCCAGAACCTGGGAAGAAACAGCATCAAGTCATTTGTTAAATCATTTATTTATCATCCATGTAAAGGTTTGTTAAAGGGAGATCTGGGGCATTTAGTAGTGGAGGAGCAAATCAGTTATCAATGTACTCATTGTGGAGCGGATGGGCCAAGGGGAAGGGCAGCGGGAAGGGCAAGAAACGTCCCTTTCCTGCCGCTCAGCACAGGGTGATGCTGGTGCTGCTCAGTGGCTGCCGAGGGCTCAGTCCGTGTGCGCCGCCGGCACCGCGCCGTCAGAAGGTCTCATCGTCGTTGCAGTCGGCCGTCCAGTGCCCGAACATCTCGCAGGTGTCGCAGTAGGGCCGCTCCTCCCTCCTGCTGCCGTGGTAGGCGGAGTGCGGCGGCTCCTCCAGCATCTGCGCCTGCGTGGGGCAGTCCTCGGTGTCGTGAAGGTCGAAGCAGCCGCAGATGTCGCAGAAGAGGCGCGGTTTCTTCTTGGACAAGCTTTCCTCCTCGCTGCAAGAGCGGCACCGGCACAAGTCAGGCGGGGGACTCACAAAGGCGGAAGGCCGCTGTCCCTCCCCTGCCCAATGAGCTGCCTTGGGGTTACTGAGCCCCAGGGAACGCCACAGCAGTGGACAAAGAGCACAGATCACAAACCCCCTTCTGAAGATCTTCAGACATCTCAAGTACCCCGCAGTCCCTTACGCTGACACTGACTAAAGAGACTGCTCCGCTTGTGGAGGTATTTGCACAGATACAGGCGTTATTTAGAACAGACTCACACAAACTGCTGTCTCTTTCCCTCGAGAGGACAGATCTGAGGTCACGATCCATCAAACAGGGTTTAGTTCAATTTCTCCAGACTGGATCTCCCCCTCTCAGAGTAGGTACCGGCCTCCTGAGAGCAAAAATGCTCCTCCTCAACTTGGAAAGGGCCAGACTTAACCAAGACTGACAACAAACCTGTTACGATACATCAGTGCTTATGACTGATAATCAAAGGATCATTTGGGGCCTGAACCAGGGCTAGATTCAATTGCTAAATTCAAAGGAATGCTATGATTTCCCTTCCCAGCAGCTGCCACCAGGCTGGCGCAGCTCACAACTGACTGCTACCAGCAGTTCCCCAACGCAAGCCAAGGTTTCCTGTAGGATTTATACCTGTCGTAGTTATTTATCTCCTCTTCGTTGCCGTTGAGGGCCGCTTCACACATTCTTTGTATTTTCAGGTTTAATTCTTCGTTTCTCCTCTGCAGATCCACTATCACGGAATTCAGGAAGTCGATCTACGATAGTCAAGGACAGTCAGCAGCTTGAGGACTGAGCTTCAGAGAAACCAAGCAACAAAGCAATAACCCTCACACTGACCTGCACAGCCCTGCATTAACTCTTATCACTGCACTGCTGGGTTACACAAAGCTCCCACAGACAGGACAAAGGAACATCCCAAAGGACCTCCAAGACCCCCAGCACGATTTCCGCCCAGGGAGCCAGGCTCTTCCTCCCCGCCAACCCCTCTCAGAAACATCAGTGGGTCTCACTCCACCACTGACTTCCTTCTCTAATGTACATTTTGAACACAAATCCCATGTGTAATTCTGATCAGAACCATGTCCCTGCTCCCCTGCGCCTGCAGCTCTGGTGAATACTGCTGGAGCCATCCCAAGGGGCAGTGGGACAGCACAGCGCACCCGTCAGCATCTCCCACAGACATCATAAGCCAGAGCACTGCTGAGTGTAACTGAGCAATGCAGACTTAACACAGTGAATACGAGAAAGGAAGCCAAGAAGTGGCACAAACCTCGTGCTGGTTGGGAGGAAGGGATGTCATCAGCAGAGGAATTCAAGGAGGCAGAAAACCATAGAAAGATTGGTGGTTAGTGGATGTTAATTACAGACTTCTGATCTCTGCACACACTGGGAAGCACATCAGGGATCTAACAAGGACTTCAGTCACAAGCAGAGGGTGCTTCTATTCCAACCTCGTTTCCTAGGCACTCATTGCCACGGGCTGCCTGTTACATGGCAGCACTTCACGAGTTCATTATCATACGCTGACACACATCGCTCCTGTTACCCAGCACAAGTGAACTGAGCAGCTTCCTTGCTCCACTACACATACAGACCCTTGTTCTGCGTGAGGTTCTGCAGTTCAGCAGCAAAGACCAACACTTCCAACTGCAGCAGCTCAGCACTGGAGCTCAGTTTGCCCATTTCCCAGCACTGCAGGTCCAGGTGGCCCCCAACTCATTCCCCATTCACACCCAAGGAACCCTTGGAAAGAATCCAGGGAGCAGCTCCTGAGCGTGCTCTGCTGGGCTGCACGACACCAATGGGCTGCACACCAGAACCTGCCACCCTGCTTTCCTGCTCCCCTCCTCCAGTCACCAGAGCTACTTCCCCAGTATCCCTCATCCCTTGGTTCTTATTCCCTGTCACTCGTGTTTCCCTTCCGAAGCAGGTGGTTACAAGATCGATGTGCCCAATGTCATCCTGATTTACAGAATCTGTCAGAACTGGCTTTTGAAAAGCATCTCCTCTGCCTGCAGACGCGTGGCTGTTTTCGTATGCTGCGGTTTCACATCACATACCTGCTTCTCCTTTGCGATTTCATCTTGAAGTAGATTAGCAGCAATGTCACCTTTAAAGGAAAGAAAACCCAAGCTATAACATGACACATACAGTGCCTCTGTCAGACCTGCAGTCACGTCACTCTCTAGTCTTGCTCTGATCACTCACTGTAAGGTCAGGGTGACTTCGGGGGGGGAACTGTTTTGGCTGCTGCACATTAAACACTGTGCATTACTTATTAAGTACATCAAATGTGTGTGTAGTGACAGCTGAGGTTCACAAACCCACAGGGGAATGCTCCTCTGCTGCTGAGACGAGATGGAGCTCAAGAAGCTCAACATAAGACAAGGATGAGTGGATGAAGTGTAGGAGTCTCATCCTGCGCCCAGGGAGGTGGTTTTGTTACGGTGCCTACATGGTACTTTGCGGCTCCTGCAAGGAAACCCAGAATCAGCCTGAGAGAGGCTCTTGCATGGAAGCCACACCATGAGCAGATGAAGTTTTGTGGCTTCTGCACATGATTCATTTCAATTGAGATCGACCCCACCCCGGTGTCAATGCGGAGCGGGGGCAGCTTTCACTTCTCCAGGTTTCATGCAAGGCTTAGGTGCAGTCCACAAGAGGAAGCCCCATTTCCCAGGAGGTTCAGCTGTAGTTAAGCCTCCTTTCACCATCTGGCAGCAGTGGCAAAAGTCTACGAGTCTGAAGCTGAAGGCACAGAGTCCGTGCAGAGGCTGCTCTTACCTGAGGAGCCCATTACAGTTAAAGGCTGCTCGTTGTTCTCCTTGAGCTTCTGCTCCAAGCTCTTCACCTTCTCCTCCAGTTGCAGTTTGTCGGATTCCAGCGACTTCACCACTGACTGCAGGGTTTTCGCAGAGGCGTTTTCTCCGCGGAGCACTGTGATCTGTTCGTGAGGAATGCCAAGACATTCCAGAGTGAGCTCGGGCCACCAGGGCTACATCCGTAGTAG
Organism: Amazona ochrocephala; assembly: GCA_039720435.1. Lineage (NCBI taxonomy): Eukaryota > Metazoa > Chordata > Aves > Psittaciformes > Psittacidae > Amazona > Amazona ochrocephala. The sequence goes on from CM077891.1 coordinate 12,997,357, forward strand.
CAAGGGCTGAACAACCCCCACAGGTACACACTGGAGCTCACTTAACCAGGCCCAGAGATCTAGAGGCTTAATGCTAAGGTTTAAGTATGCTACATTCATCAGCCAGCTCTTCAGTAGCCAGCACACAGTGCCATACGCTCCTAGCCATAACTCGGTGTGAATTGAAGCAACATCACTGCTGTCATTTACCTCGTTTCTGAGCTTTTCCAGTTCCTCATCTTTTTGGGTGATCAAGGCACTGGTAACGTTGATGGATTTTTGCAAAGATGCTCTCTCTTCATCGATTTCTTTCTGCAGTGTTGATTCTCTAAAAGAAAACCGAACACAACCAAAAGTCACCTAAAGAATGGCTCATTGCGGTCTCCTTAAAGAAGCTTAATTCCAAGTACAACCAGACCCCTAAGTTAAAGCACAGTAGAAACAAACCACTGAGAAGTGGTTCTTAACAAGCAGATTTCCATTCGGTACTTGACTGAGGTTTTATGTGTAACATTCAGATGTTACAGCTGTGGAAACAAAGGAAAGACTTTACCTAGGGAGCACATGCCAGAATCTGCTATCAGCGTGGCCATTTGCAATTCAGGAAGCAAGTTGACAGACTGGGGACATACAGGGTAAACAAACACTGCACAATGTTCCACACAACCTAACTTCAGTTTTGTTACTTCTTGGGAGTTAACAAGCAACAAAACACACATGCAAAGCTCATTGTACAAACTGTCATGCAAAGCATTGATGGTGCTGGAAGTATCAGCTGGTCCTCACTAATTTCAGCGTCATCCTTAGTTCCTGACACACGGTCTGGGAGTTTCTGGGCCTTTAACAGAACCGTTCTGTGCCTCAGCACAGAACCACGTGGGGTTTGTTTCACTTCTTGGAAGAAGAGTTAAGAAGAAATGCACCAAAGCAGGAACAAACCCTTGTTGTGTCCCTAGGTCCCGTTCTCCCAACCTTTACAGTTGAGCTAATAAGAGCTACGAGCTCTGCCCACAATTCCTGTCATCTTAAGGCTTTGACATCCTCACAGGGATGCTAATGAGTCTTACTGATAGGTCACACAAAACACACAGATGAGTGACTGTCCTCTCCTGTGAGGACTTTGGCTGTAAAAGTGCCCTACAGGCTGAAAGGGTTTGGTTTTGGTAAAAAAAGAAGGAAAAATGCAATAATAATAATAATAATAATAATAATAATAATAATAATAATGTTATTACTTAAAAATTGATGTGCAGTCCTCTAGGAGGAACTCACTTTTCAGAGCCCTGGGCAGTGCCCAGCAGCCAAGTGCCCACACTGAGCTCCTGCAGGCACAGCCACTTCTCTATTCCATACATCTCAGGGCAGATGATGATGCTCTTGCTGGCACCAGCACTGAGCTGCTCCTTTGTCTTACTGGTGGGCATGGCTGAAGACAAATCAGGCTGCCCAAATGTGAAGTCACTACACAAAAAGCAGCAGGAGCCAATAATTCAAAGGTACCAAATGGCTTAATGGTTTCACTGAAGTAACTACACTCCCCTCCTTGAGGGCTGTTCAGGGGACTGGAAGCAGAATCCATCCCCATGTGACGATGCTCAGGAGGAAGGGACAGCTATTAATTGAAATGGAAAACCCCACAATATCTACAGTTAGTGAGAGCCACGATACCCAGAGCATGAAGTACAGTAAATCTCACCGACTCAATAGGAAACTCAACAATGAGAGCACAATTAATGCAATTCTTTCATTGTTAAGATTATACTCGGGAATGGAAGCAGCAAGTGGAGAATCTGGGGTTTAGAAAAGCTGATGCAGCGACCAAACAAGAACCAAAAGGTTGGTTTGGGGTTTGGTATATTTTTCACAATGAGAGAATTAATAGAAGCAGAAACACAACGAATTGCAGACTGCACAATCTGGCCTTCGAACACAAGTTAGACTCTTGTTAATAAAACCCAAAAGGGCATTGGCATTTAACAGAGCTCCTTGCCCACCCTTATTCGGCAGAGGACTAAAAGCACGATGGCAGGATCCTTGGCAGGATCACGTGTGCTCTGGCCTAACCCATGTTTTGACACTTTGCTGAGCTGAATCAAAAGCACAGGGGGTGGCAGGGAAAGAATGTGCCACCGAGGCATGGGACACTGCACACAGGACAGAGCAGAGCTGCAAATCCAGTGTTAACTGGGAAGTTCCTCTGGAAGCTGCTGCTCTGCTGTACCCAAGCCTTCACTGAGCTTCCTGTGCTACACAGGCAGCTACAGAGGGGCAGATGGACACCCCGGTGACTCGGCTCGTGCTCAAGAGCTTGTTCTTCAGCCAAGGTTTCCACTTCATGGTCAGACCTTCACTGCTGAGATCAAGACCAAGCGTAAGGGTTCTGTACAAATACAGTTCACCTGCTGTTCATTGGGACTGGTTTCAGCCACCCCAAGCATTCAGGTGGTTGAAAAAGGCAAACAGTTTGTGAGCATATAAATATGTGTTTACAAATCCAATGTACGGGTGTAGAATACTGTAACACAAGGGGAGAGAAACAAAAGAAAGGAGGAGAGAAAACAAGGGGGGAAATGTCCCTGTACAGCAGCTTTGGTTTCTCCTTTCTCCAGGAGCCACACTCTACAGCTCCAGCTGCAGGCCCTCAAAATGCTGAAACTGGACAACCTACAGCTACAGTCGGTGTTACACCTATAGCAGGTGTAAGTCACAACGCTCTTAACGTACGTGTGAATCACGGTTCACTTCCAGCATCAGCTGAGCCTGCCCCAGTGATGCTTCAGCATCACTTGTGGTGTGATTCAGACAGCACACGTAAGCAGTGTACGTTGAACGTGAAAAAACCACATAGTCCTTCCTAACCTGCAAGAAAAATCTTGTGGAAACTCTTTTATCAGGGAAAAAACCAGGGAATCGATTTGGTGAACCGGAACTTTTCGCTGCCAATTCAAGCCCAAAAGATCTTCTTTCCAGCAGGGACAAACAGCAATGAAAACGACTTTGTCATTCTGCACACCACCTGAACATTTCCCTTTCCTGAGGAGGTTAAAGCACATCTGGAGCAGAGGGAGCCCAGGGGGGAGAGGTTTTGGTTTAACACTTACAAAAAGCACCCAGATTCTTCCCTTACTACAAAACCAAGAAATGCTAAGAATGAAGCAAATACCTTAAAGTGCTACTGGGGAAGCTTTAAGAATGCAAGATAACAAGAACCACGTTAGAAACATGGAGTAGAAATGCGAAATACTGTAAGGAAGAACTAAATCTGCACCAAGGGGCTGTCTGTTTTGGTAAAAAATAGAGACTTCTTCAATATGTGTATATATAGTGCTGAGTATTTTACAAAACAAAAGCAAGACACCAAGGGACAAAGGCAGCCAAATATGTACAACAACTTTACTTGAAAAGAAAAACAAAGAACTATTTATTGTAACGTGGATAGACTTTCTTGAGTCTTACCATTAAAGACACACAGATATAGCAAGGGAAGCAAGGGTAGGAAAGGGAAGAGAGAGGAATGAGATGAGTATCGATAAACAGCGCAAGCTCAAAGACAGTCAGACAGTCAGCAACCCACAGAGAACCTGAGGCAACACAGAACCCCCTTAGACTCCAAGACCAAACTCCTGTCACTCCCAGCCTATTTCATACAGGGAGCTGCTAAAATAGAGGAAAAGAATTGCTGGGGGTGGAAGGAAGGTGAGCAGACTGCTGGAGATCTGACCTGACGGGAACAGAAGGATGGCTCCTGCCCAGTACCTCAGCTACCCAGGACAAAAGGAAGAACTCCTCGCTCGTCCCATCACCAACTCCAGTGGGATTTGGGAATCTGGAGACTTTTCAACTTAGCTCTTCATTCAGTCTAACTTTTCTGTTAGCAAACAATGTCACATGTGGCATGTTTTGACCCCAGAGCCTGCACTCTGTGTCAGTGACATTGATGTTAATGGGTTTCTCCCTTCTATTGTAGTTTATTCAACACTGTTGAGGAATGTCACTAAGCCGGTGACAAACCTGAGCATCTCAGTGTAACCCGTTTAACTCAGTGTTTAAATGCACTGTAATGATTTCATAGTTATCGACATTATTTCAGGCAGCTCACACAGCACAGAAACAGGAAGAAAGTCAGAGCCACACACCTTTCTTTATATAAGTTACCAAAGAGTTTGCCTGTTAGAATGTATGCTATCAAATACAACTGCTGGAAAGTACTGAACGAACCCTGGGTCCCCATCCCTCCTTCCTCTCCTCAAGTAACTTTCAGGAGTTACACTATTTAAAATGCACATTTTAAAAGACATTAAATCAGGCTATAAAGAGCATTCTAAGCTGTCAGCAGCACTAGTATCCCCCTTTCTCCTCCCTGCCTCCACATCAAATATACTGGAGATGATCCTCAGCTGGTGCAAACATCCTCATTAGTGTGGATGTCAACTGGTCTTTGCATCAGCTGAAGACTTCTCTCCTTGTCTTCTCCTTCACCTCATCTTAAAAACTGAACTTTATTCTCTGTGGCTAAAGGCTGCATCAGAGCTGGAGCTTCAGCTCCTGCCTCTCTGCCGAACAACTGCCCCAACTCCTATGTCCTCTGAAGGAGCATCAGCTTGTGTCACCCCCGGGTGCCTTCAGAAGAGTGCGACATGTACCAGAGCATGACCAAGCCTCAGAATAACCGATTAACAGGGACTAACCCAGGGACCAGTGTATAACACTGAGTAGCGGAGGATGTGCCCTCACTGCTCCTTGTTGTGGCCATTATAAATGCAGGATATTTACCAGGCTTGGTTTGTTTTTCCTGGCACACAGGAGGTGCCGTGCAGAGCTGCATCTTTTTCTAAGGATTTATGTAACTCCTTTTGAAAGCCCACATTTCCCTAAAAGACCTCGCGCCCATCAGCTTCGACCCACACACTGCAGAAACACAGTGACCTTTGTAACTTGGGACCATTTACTGAACAGCCCACGTTACAAACGGATGCCCCAGTCACCCAGGACAAATCTCCTGGTGCTTAAAACCAGTGCTGAATGAACTGCAATAGCTACTGCCACAGGGAACGCAACATCCCAGGATTATGAGAACAATCCGGTCAATGCTGGACAGCTGCTGCTTTCCTCTCTTGTCTCGTTTTAAAGAACACCTCCAGCTTAACTGTGTTTTCCCATTATTCCTTAAGCACTCGACGGGTCGGATCTGTGTGTGTGTGCTTTAGTCTGGCTGAGGGACAACCCAATACTCCAGAGCAGACAAAACCCAGGCACAGAACTGGCTACTGGAAGGAGAAGAACTACTACCACACAAGAGGTGCATAACTAAAGAGGAAAACTACCACTGCTTACATTAATAGTTACATTTCCTTCACACATTTAATAAAGCACATGTAGAAATTGCCATCTGTAACGTGTGTGACAACCTCAGCACGTTTAACCGTGACACCACACAAAAGAACTGCTTTCTTAGCAGTGTCTTTGTATTCTGTTTTTCTGAAGGTTTCTGTAGGATCGTAGAGTTAAACACACATCAGCAAAAGCCAACTTACCTCTTTTTCATCTCTAATAACTGGTTATTGAGTACTGATCTCTCCTCTTCCAGCTAAAACACAAGTACAAAAAGACTGCAGTTAATACACTAAGGATTGTTTCCTCAGTATGATGCATCAGAGCAGCATTATCACTATAAAACAAACATGGGAGAGGCTCCAGAGCCTAAAAATCCTCAAAGGAACTGATTTTCTATGCAAACTGTTCAGTGACAACATCAGCTCGTGAGGGGTTATTACTGCTTTACACAGCGTTTTCATGTTCTGTGCACACAAGGAAGGTGTGAGGCTGGTACTGCCTTAAACACCAAAGAGAACCCTAAGCCTTTGTCTGCCTGGCTAAACTAGCCCAGTATTGGTGAATTACTGGATCTGCTGTGGTTCTGACCTGGATAATTGTGCCACTGATCCGTGTTTGTTACTGTGCTGTATTTAGAGATCAATTATTGATCCCTAAAGCTGTCAGGCTGGTGTTGGTTACCGTTGGTTATCGTAAGCTCTTACAACTGGTAAGGCCTTCAGCTGCAGATATTGCTGCTGCCGGTTCTTGGGTGCAAACCAACAGGAAAACCAAACCAAGACAACCATCCGTAAGTTGTACTACAGCAAAGTGTAAAGGTAGCTTACAGCAACCCTGACAGACAGGTGACAAACACACAGAGGGGAAAAAGGATGTGAAAATCCAGAGGAATGCTTCACTCCTAAAGCTGCTCTTCCTCTACCAGCACACGTCTCCGGTCACACCGTGCGGCATTAACCTGGCCACAATCCACAGCCACCCTAGGAGAAGCCTGACTTCCCGGTGCTCGTGCTCTTGACTGCCACTCGAATTGGACAAACCTCACAGCGACATTGTTCCCCCTTTGCTCCCAGGGGCCATGCCCACAGTGCTCTGTGATGCTCCCCTCTGCCAACAGCTTTCTTTTCCTAAAGACTGTGGTCCCTGCTTAACTTGGAAAACCCTCCAGCATCTGTGGAATGCCCCCAGGCTGTGAGCATAAACCCTGTGTCGCCTCCCTGTTAGTTTTCTGGCTGGCTGTGGAGAGAGCAATGATAGAGGTGGATTAAAAGAGAGAAGAGTGAAGGACAAGATACCAGGGGGCTGTACAGCTTCCAGACCCCTGGTGCCGCTGCACTGAGTCATGGATCAAGCCTTGAGCAGCTTCCTGGTGGAAGGGGAGAAAAGACACCCCTTCTCTCATCGCATTCATCCTGCAATCTGCTCACTCGTCACCCTCAGAGCAGACTTCTCATAAACCTTTAATAAGCGATGGACCAGCTGAGCTAGCATAGATGCTTCTGCTCTGTTTCCAATGAAGTTAAATCACCTTGGCGGGTCTGAGGCTCCCAGAACACCCCCACAAATAGACTGAAGTCAGAAAAGTTCCCCGAGCTCAATATCTGAGTGTGAATCTTTAACTAATTACAAACAGCTAATTACTCATGGATCAATACAGCAAAGCATCTTTAGCATAAGACACTTTAACCTTTAGATGTCAGGATAAATCATTCATGAAAGAGTGCTCATTAAATTTGCAAAGTGTGTCACATGCAGCCACAGATTCCCTATCCCGATTGACTACACACTGGCTAGAATTTAGAGTTACCATAGTGACTGCTCAAAATACTCACACCATATGCTCGCTACCTTCCCTACTGCATCTGAACAGGCACATGCACCGGTGCTCATACGGACTGAAGAGCTGCTGCTCGATGAGCTTTCACCCCTACTGCCAGAGTTTCTGTATCCACTGTGTGAAATGCAGCTCCAGGAGGAATCCTGCCCTGTCAAACCTCTTCACTGCTTCCACAACACTCGATCTCTAAAAATCTGATCGAGCAATTCTTGACAGTAATGTTTTTCCATCCCCCATGGGCAGCTGGAACCAGTGGAGTCCAAAGCTCGCTGCAACTTGGTGCCTGGACATGAGCACATGCATCCAAGTGACAGCAGGGCAGAAGTGGTGTCGGGACCCTGGGGCTGTGCTAACCCAAGAGGATCCTCGAGGCTGGCTGGTTTTGTTGCCATTTCATTAAGAGAACCCAGCAGAGGCAGAATGAGGGGACTTAAGTTCAGTCTTAAGTCCCCCTGGAATACCAGAGGCCTCTTCCAGCCTCTCAGGAGGCTGTGCAGCTCACTACACCTAAAGACACCACAGCCCAAATACTACATTTAGGAAATGCAACAGGCGGCATTCCTGTGTTTCCGAGATTCAGACTATTTTCCTTGCAGAAGGCCTCATGCCACAGGAATGACTGTGGAAGGCAAACAGACTGTTCCTCCAAGCTCCAGCAGATCTTCCAGATCTTTGGTCTTGGAGCTGTCTACTCGCGGGCAGAAAAGGCTGTGGTGCAGGTGAACTGGGCATATTCCCGTTTCCAAGGCGACTGACCAACCCCTGTCACAGGTTCAGCCATCCCTCCTGTTGCCGAACCCTTTTCCAGTTACAACTCCTTCTGAAAACACCAGGTTGCCTCCAAGACTGAAACAATTTAAGATCCCATGTGGGTGTGGGGAGCAGAGCTCCCACTGCCTGCTCAGGATGGCAGCATTCTCTTACCACACCACTGCTGGTGATGCATGAGTCAGTGGTTGAGCCCACACGTCTGGGACTCCTGATCATCATCTCCAAAGGCTCCTTAAGCTGAAGGAGCTCGTGCATTACTCCTGTCAGCAGCCAAAAGCATTCAGAAACTGGCCAGATCCAGGCTCGCCCATCCTCAGTGTTTCCAAACAGGACCCCTAGAGAAAAGCCAGCCTCTTGGCTTTAAAGATATTACGCTTTGCTGCAGGATGGAGGAGATGTGCTCCACTGTCCCTGGGAACAGCCCCCTCTTCTGCACCAGTGCTACCTCAGAAAGGCAACAGATAAATCCACGTCTTCTGTGTTCTTGCTTTTGGACAAGATCTGCCAAAGATCTCTTCACGTGGCTGTCACTGGAGCTGCTCCACAAGAACTAATCCCACCGTGTTTCATGACTGTAAATCTGATTTCTCTTTTGGCAAGCACCAGTGCTGCAGGCTGGGTAACTGAGCCCATGCTGATTCCAGCAGCACGTGCAAATGAATTTAACTTATATTTTACTGTTATATTCGAGTCCTTTTCTCCCCTATAAACTACCACCAGAAAACCATCTTACACCAATTCTGCTCCCCCAGTACCCGCTACCTGGCTGAAGCACTCTTCATGGACATGCACAGTATGAAGTTCAAGCAAGCACAGGTGTGCCCAGCACTGTAGAGACAGAGTTCAGCCAGGTCATTTTAAACAGTATCATCCTTAAACGCTCTTCTGCTTATTGGGAAGGGGGAGCAGGAATAAGGAGGAGGAGAATTAAACAGATTTCCTTTGTACCGAGTGGATATTTCCACAGTTGTATAACAAAATTTCTCCCGACAGAAATAGCAAGTGTCTGTTAATACATTTGGCTAAAGCTTATTTAATTTACTCTCATTCCCGAGCCTCCAAAGTATCCTCCATGGGTTATGCAACCTTCTGCCAGCCTGCAGCTCTAACCTCCCCATGCAGGTGGCTTCCAAATGTATTTTGCACCACCCTCAGCACAACTCATGTTTCAAGCACAAACATGCAGTGCAACGCCACCCGGCACCAGCGCAAACAGCACGCACAGAGAGCAGGGAAGCTCCCAGCCACTCTACCTTCTGATGGCTCGTGACTTCGTCCCTGCTCCTGCCCAGCTCCTCGGCAAGTTTCACGTTCTCCTCTTGCAAAGCTGCGAGCTGCTGGGACTTCTGAGCTGCTGCCAGCTTCAGCGCTTCGCTGCGAGGAGGACAGGGAGAGCATCGTTACCATAGGAACCCGAGAGGCAGGAAAAAACTGTGGGAGAGAGGCAGCTTCACAGCTTGGAAAAATACATCTGGGTCACGTGTCTAATGGGATCTGGGAGGAAGGTGGCAATCCGCACCTCGGGTGCACAGGGATGGGTTTAACCCTGAAAGCAGCAGCAGCACAAAACTCCTTTTGTGTTCAATGTAGCCGATAGTAAAACAGAAGAGAGTTCAGAGCGTGAGCTCTGCGTGCTTCCAATGGTCTGTGAGTGCCTGGATTTGGAAATGCAGGGCAGGGTTTGACAAGAGGGTTGGCACAGTTTATAGCCAGGACGTTCTCAGAAGTGAACTCTGTAGCCAGAGGTAAAATTGTTAAGAGAAGAAAGAAGGAAAAAGGGGTAAAAAGAAGAGAGAAAAAGCCCAGCAAAAAGCTCACAATTCACTTTTTAAATACTCCCTACGGGGTCTGATATCCAGCCATACAAGAACGTATGCAAGACTGCAGGAGGCAAAAGTACCTGATCTATTCCATTCGCAGATACAAACCTGAAAATGAGACAAAACAAAAGCTGAAGGAGAAAAAGCATTAGCAGCTTTCAGGAGGTTGCTGCCAATGTGTGGTTTCCTTAAATTAGTTAATTTTCGACAAGGTTTTGAAACATAAAGCGGGTTGGATGCCTGCCTGCAGCACAAATGACTCGCACACGGTTTGAGGAGATTTTTGGTTCTTGAAAGACAAGAAAAGATACGTCTTATTTCATTAAGCAGTAATTTTTATGACTGTTTCATTTCATAAGAAGCAGTCTCATATCCTATGTGCCAATATTGCACTGACTTAAACCCTGACTGGAATATTAAAGATACTTTTATGACTGTGGGAGGTAGAACCCTTAAGTCAGAAACTTACTCAAGCACTTCAAAATACAAGGACTGCGTGCTCTGCCTCAGGGCACATTTAAACCAAAGGAAAGGATTTACTTTTGGAGTCAGGATGTAGCATAACTAAGATTTTCCAACCACTTCTTCTATCTGCTCTCACCTTGACCCACTTCCCATCTGACCCACCTAGACTGGATTAAGCAGGAAAGCTCACATCAGGTTGAATTATCTCAGTACGGCTCTACTTGCTGATGCAGGAACACACCTATTTTTAACCATGACTGCTTGCAGCACTAACCCGTTCTTCTCTCTTTGCTGTTGGTGCTGAAGCAGATTCAGGGCATTATAAAAAAAGCACACAAAATCCTGGGGTCAAGTTGTGTGTAATACTTGCCTGTGTTTAGTGCCAAGGAACTTGAAACTGATAGCTGCAAGTGCACTCAGCAGTGCTAAATGAGTACACAAGCCCAGTGGGTATTTGTGCTTTTCTTCATCCTTCCTAGGATGAAGCCTTCATCCATGGAAGGCTCTTTTACAAAGCACACGCTGTCACCCCAACATCTCCCTGCCTCCAAAAGCTGCTGTAGAGGCAGCCGCACGTCCCTGCCTACAGTCCCAGCTCCTGTGGGCAAAATCTTTCCTCTACTCTCCCATGCAAAGGCACCCCCTTCATCAACCGACCTCACAAGGATGTTCTGCTGATCCAGCAATGTCTATTATCAAGCTAATTCCTTACCCTAATTAAAACAAGGCACTGCACAAAAGAATTAAACCAACAAAGTTCAATTAAAAAACAAGACAAGCTTCCACACATCCACAGCATCTCACAGCAGGAATGATTAGAGACCACATTCAGCAAGAGTCTATGACTATGTTTAGCCTTAAAACATAAAATCAAAACCCCACAAAGTGATCCTGAGAACACCTTTTAGTGCTGGAGATTGTCAAGGCAGCATCTTCTATAAGTAGCTTCTGCTTGACAAAACACAGTCTAATACATTTTGTCTTCCCACCACACCAGTCTACTAGCCCCTTGCTGTTCTAGTGTTGGAGCAACTAGTCTAGATATAATGATTTTGCTTTGGCATCTCCCACAGGCACTGAGGCAGGCAGGAACTGCTCATGGAATGAAAGCTGCCTTTCTCAAAGGAGGTTCCTGCCTAATCAAGCATGCAGGTTTTTTAAAGCAAGCAGCAATAACTGTCAGTCACACTAACTTGGTGTTAATTCCATGTGCTGATTTCCTTTGTGCCCTGACTTCACCTCAGAGCAGTGGTTAAGAACTGTCACAAAATGACTTATGGAACTATTACTACTAATAATTAATTAGTCAAAGCTGCTCTTAGCTCTCAGTCCAGATTCCAGCTCTCACTCCATGAGTCAAGAGATTCTTCTCAGAGCACAGACTGTCATTTAGTGCGTGACACCTCTGAAAGCTGGGGGACACACAGCTACTGCAGCAATAACCAGGGCTTTTGCTCACGGTGGCACACCAAAAGCTTTGATACAATGAGATTCCATGGGACAAATTACTTTATATCAGATGCTTTACAGTTAATTTGTTTGTGTACAGTGTTACACATCAGTAGTAGTGGTGGTGGTAGTAGTACCTACAGAAGAGGTAATTGCTCAAATGAAGCATCTCAAGTGATGAGCAGTTAACTCTAGTTTTACATACTATATACAGCATTTGTATTGTACCAGTTAGCAAAGAAAAAGAACTGGATTTCCTATAACCAAAGCCACTTGAAACTACTTAACACTCCACACGTAATTAAATCCAAACAGAATTCCCTTATGATAAAGCTTTTAAAACAACCTGGTGCCCTCAGGTGGCAGAACTCTATACTTCCTCAGACAACGCTTGGACTGAAGGATGTGCTTCAACACCCTTCAAGCAACTCAGGAGCAGCATTGTGATTTCAAGTCCTACACGTGTCCAACTGATAAAGCAGATTATTAGGTCAAAAATAAGTATTAGGATACCAGAGAAGTACTGAAAGTCATTTTTTTCATAAAAATGAAGGGTAAATGTAGCTCCAAAGGAACAGTTCAACAGATTTAACATTGAAATACTTACAACTCTTTCCTAAGTTCTTCCACTTTCTTGTTCTCCAGATTTAGCAGCTCTTTTGATTTATTGAGTTCCTCTTCATTTTTCAGGTTGTTTTGTTTAAGCATGTCCAACTTAAAGAGGGGAAAAAAGCCTCATTACACTAATGGAACTACCCAGTTCATTAAAAAGAAATGAATTCCTGACAGAGATCTTGCTGCATGGGACAAGTTGCTGTCTATTTACTGAGCTTGCATTGACCACGTAAACACCACAAGCTTGGAACCTCAGTCGCTGGCATTTGGTGACACAATATATTGTGTAACAGATAATCTCCAGACATCCTCATGGCATTACAGTACCCTGTGGATTTTTTATGTTAATCCAGAAAAGTGAACCCCTGCCATTATTCACATCACAGCTTTTAATTCTCGAGTCATCACATCTCATTGGAAATCATGACTGCTCCAGCACAAGCTGTCGTGTTTAGGGTGCCCCACCTGCTCACTACCCATCACTATGGGAGCTGCAAAAGCTCAGAGAGCCAAAGAGACCCACAGAGTGCTCCACATCTGCAGGAAAGATGCCAGTTCAATGTTCAGACTAAATACAAAAGATAGTTTGTTGCTGCACCAAGACTTAAGGGACTACCTTACCTGCTGCGTGGCATTTGAAACCACAATCAAAATACAGAAGGAACAGGTCACCTCGCTACGTCAAGCACCTAGATTTGCTATCAATACCTATGCATCTAATAAGCCTTTACAATTTACAAGCCAGTCTCTATTGTGGTGGGAGAGTGAATCCACCTCTTACCCAATCTAATTCTCTGTAATTCAATAGTTCTTCCATACAAACCAGGCAAATCTCTTCATTAAAAAGCATTTAAATGTGCTTACTTCATTCTGTAGCTTCTCATTTGTCTGTCTAGAGTTCTCCAAAGAGGCCAAAGTTTCAATCTTTTCCTTGTGAATGGCATCCTTCTCTTTGGTCACCTTCTCCACAGTCTGGATAACATCATCTGCTATTTTGGCAGCCTATATATAAAGGCAGGGGAAAAAAAGGTATTACCAAAGGGATCTCTGAAAGCAAAAGATGAACCACAATACTTTATGCACAGCCCCACAGTTTGCCAGCTGTTTTTCAATTAAATAAGGACTTCAACTGGGAATTTGCATTTTGAAGCTGCATAAAGTATAAAAATAAAGGGACATCAGAAGATTCAGTTCCATGCAGAAACAGATCATAACCCCATGCTTGTGTTACCACTGAGGAGGCCCGCTGCTTATTTAACTCCTGGATTTCTAATTACCACCGCTGTGATTGCTCTGAGGCTGCTAACCACTTTAGGCAGTAGTAGGTCAATAATATTCACCTCCAACAGACTATTCTGTGTTCAGAAAATGTGGATTTATAGAAAGCTGTTCGAAATTTGAAAAAGAACTCAAAATTAACTAGGAGATAAAGCCAATTACTGCATCGTTTCAGCATTGTTCGTTATGCCTTCATGAAAGGAAATACTTCATAAGCGTATTACAATACCTCGATGGGTAGAATACATTTCCTATTGGATATCTTGATTCCAATCTGTATTCAAAGTGATTTTATGGGCTTCAAGCCACACAAACTGAAATTCAAAATGCTTTGCAGAATTTGTTGGTGGTGAATACCAAACACTTCTGTGAATAAAAAGAACACCAGGATTGTCCATGCCTTTAACAGACCAAAGGCCCTGTAATGTGAATTTAAATGGCTCTCTAACACTGCTTTTTATCCAATTACATTGACAGGAGCAGTGGGTTGGTTTGTATTTTTCCAAGTAACTCAAATTTGACGTTTGTTGTAATTTAACATAAAATGGCACAAAGGTCTTATCTAAAACCTTCTCTCTTACTACTCTAGCTTTTCAGCTGCAGAGTACCTTCAATGGAAGGAGCTGCTCCGTTTCGCCTGCCAGATTCCAGAAACAAAACTTCCTTTTATTCACAGCTTATGTTGTTTTCTTGCGACATTCAGCAACCACATGGGCTTTTACATTTAGAACTAATTTTGTTGTCAATATTAAAGTGTTTTTCAGACTCACAACTTGAAAAAAACCCCAAAGTAATACATGGAGAGAGACCATAATTCCAGCCTGTTTATACCGAGATGAAGTGCTGATTGTGCAATGAATTTCAGAGAGGAAACCACCAGGTTAGTGCTCAGTATTAGTAAAACCATATTTGATTATTTAACAATGTGTTTCAATACCTCAATTTTTTGTGCTATTGTTTGGGCCTGGAGAATCTCAATCTCTTTTAGTTTCAAAGCCAGATTGTTCATCTCCTCCTGCAGCATCTGATTTTGGCCCTGAGACACCAGCAATTTGCTCGAGAGGTCACTATTAGTGTGCTCTAAAAGTGCTACTTTGTCCTGCAGTTTATAATAATCCTTGGATAATTTCTCCTTCTCTTTCAATCCTTCTTCCTTAATGGTGACCAGACTCTCCTGTTCAGCACGCAGGCTGCTGTTTTCCTGAAGTAACTTCATTCTCTCCTTCTCCATCACCTCATGCCTGAGTTGAAGCTCACCCAACCTCTTGGAGACACAGCTGTGCAAGTCCTCAAGCTCTGCTTTGGATTTAGACAGGGAAGTAAAGTCACTCTTCAGTCGCTCGATACTGGAAGCAAGCTGCCCCATCTCTGTACAGAGGCTTTCTTTTTCTTTAACGATTTCCACCAGTTTGGTTTCAGATTTTCCTTTCTCCTGAACTAAAAGCTCTTTCTCAGTCAGAAATTCTTTATTTTTCTCTCTCAGCTCTTGTATCTCCCTTTCTAAGAAGCTGATGTTGCTTTGAAGTTCCACACGTTCTAACAAGAAGGACTCCTTGTCCAGTTTTCTGGCTTCCTTTTCTATGGTTAAGTTTTCCTTCAAAATCACAACCTCTCCATTTAATTTCTGACACTGACCTTGCAATTCAGCCCTCTCTCTGGTCAGCGTTTCCTTCTCAGAAGAACAGGTCTCATACGAAGATGCCAGGACCTGCCTGGTGTGTGATACAGCAGCCAGTTCGTTTTCTAATGTTCTTTTGGCATCCTGGGCCTCTTTCAGGAGGTTTGAAAGGTCACATTTACAGGCTCTCAGCTCCTGATTTTCTAGAGTCTTTTTACTTAGCTCTTCCTTGAGGGCTTCAATGGAATCCTGGAGTGTGGTGTTCTCTTGGGCCAGACCTTTCTGGGCTGAGACACCCAGTTCACATTCAATCTTCATATCAGAAACTGCATTTGCACAAGACTTGTTTTCTTCAAGAAGCTCTAAGTATTTGCTCTCCAACTCCTTCTTCTCTTGGAGAAGAGCTTCGTTGTGCTTTTCCAATTGTAATGACTTATGAACAACAGATTCCTTTTCTAAGTTCAGTTGGTTTATCTTCTCAGTAAAGTCTCCCTGGGCAAGCACAGCATCTGCTGCAGCCTTGGCAAGCTTTTCAGCAATTGCATTATTTTCTTTCAAAAGCTCCTCCCGTTCAGCCAAAAGCCTTTGCTCCGATGAAGAAAGAGCCTCTTTCTCTTGAAGTAACTGAACACACTCGGAGTTTGATATCTCTCTTGAGGCTTTAATTTCCTCAAGAAGACAAGAGAGACTAGCAAGGGAATCCTTCAGCTCTGTATTGTTTTTCATTACCTTCTTAAGTTCTTCACGTTCAGTCTCTAGCTCTGTTTTCATCTCTTCTGTTCTCACATTCAATGTTTGGTTTTCACGGACTGTATTGTCTAAACTCACACGCAGCTCTTCTATGCTTTTAAGGAGCATCTCCTTCTCAGACTGCAGGCTCTCACTTGTCTGCAGTAGACTGTTAACTTCATTTTTTAAGGCTATGTTTGCATTTTTAAGATCCAAGTGTTCACCTAGGGCTGAATCTCTCTCTGCAGTCAGAGTTGACACCTCCTGCAGTAGCTTTCTTTGGTCTTTGGCCAGTGCCTCACACGAACTTTCCAGCTTCTGAATGACATCATCTTTGTCTTTAACAACTGCATCTTTCTCTTCCAGTAGTTTCTTCTGGTAATTTTCCAGTTCCTCCCATTCCTTGATATGTTTCTGACAAGCCACATCCATGGCATCTTTGCTGGCCTGAAGTTCTTTCAACTGCTGGAGCAAGGTTGATTCTGAAGACTGGAGAGCATCGTTTTCTTGAGTTACCTTCAGGAGTTCTGCCTGTGCTGCCTCTATTTCAGAGAGCAATTTGCTGTTCTCCAACATTAGTGCTAACTTTTCTGAGCTTTCCTGCTGGCTTTTGGCCTCAGCCTCTTCCTTCTGCTTTAGGAGTCTCTTATTTTCTGAATTAAGTTCTTCTTTTACTGTCCAAAGTTCTTCTTGGTCTTGTTGCATTAACGAAACCTTTGATTCCAATTCTAGAAGTTCTGATAACAAGGAACCTCTCTCTAATTTTAAAGCATCTCCTTCCTGCTCCAAAGTCTCTTTTTCTGATATCAAACCCCTCATCTTGTCTGACATTAGTTCAATTTCTTTTCTGGCTGACGCTAACACAGAGCTTAAGGACTAAAGAAATAAAGTCAGGGAGAAGGGAAAACAAAAATGAAATCAAGCAAAAAAATGAGAAATGTGCTTTAAGGGTAAATAGCGCTATTATCATTTCAGTTTGTAGAAAGCGTATACACTGACACACAGGAACTGTGTGAACCCACACGTTGAACCCACCCCTAATATTTATTACAAAACACCTGCCAGCTGCAAGAAAACTTCTCAGTTATTAAATACTACTAAAAAACTCATCATGGTTTGCAGGCTCCTCCATACAAGATTCCGTCTTGGGTTTGAAACTACTCTGAATGAATTTTCTGGATGTAAATCACTCAGAAGGAAGAGCCACAGAATGACTTCCTGAGAATCTAAGTGAATTCAAATGCGGGGAGTTGCATTAGATACTGACTTCCCATCCTCAAATTCACCTACAAATAAATTCTTCTCATGAGTCTATCAAAATATGTTGTCATAACCCACTGAATTCAAAACACCCCATCGGCGGTGCATCTGAAGTTAACTTGCGTGCCAATTTATACACTAAATATTATGCTGAAGCCTAAAACAAAGACTATAGCAAATAACTACTGAGGGATGAAAGCAAGCAGTAATGGCAAAGAAACAGAAGGAAAAAGAATTAACATTACTAAAGTCAAGCTATGTACTACACAGTTGCATGGAATTTAGGGTCAAACTACAGAACAAAATTTCAGGTGTGTAACTTAAATGAAATCGTTCACAACATATTTTAGAATAATTCACACATTTAAAACACCCCAGCGAATAACATCTGGCTGCAACTGACTGTGCTGAGCCAGACACCCGTGAACGTAAAATGTCAGCATCAAAGAAGTGTATTCCGTGGATTCTTGTCTGATCTAGAGAAGACAACCTGTTAGCTGCATATGCTACTCTTCCCTAACCAGTATTAATCCACCCTGGAGAAGTTCAAATCAGAAACACTGCAAAAATGTTACTAAGAAACGTAAAGCAAAAACCAGGGATTCACCCAAACAGAAAGAGTGACACTGTAAATGACTTGCAGAGCACCCAAGGTACGTACTTTGGCCTCTTCCGCTTGCTTCCTCAGCTCCTCAGCCTCTGTTTCTAACTCGGCATTTTTCTTCTGTGCAACTTTCAGTGCCGCTTCTGCATCCAGCAAGTTCTGCTTAAACCCCTTGATATCTGCATCATGTTTAGTGACCAGCTCAGAAGTTTCCTTTTCATACTTTGCCTGAAGATCCTTATACTGATTCTGACTCGTCTCGATTTGCTTTTTCTGATAGAAGACAAAATTGGAACACAATTAAAGAGCAGCAGTACGGTATTCTGCACACAGTTACTGCTTTTACAGTTGTTCTTACCATGTCTGTAAGTTGATCCTGCATATTTTTCAGTTCTGCTTGATGAATCCTGAGGGTTTCTTGCTGACTCTGCTCAGCTCTCTGTGTTGTCTGCTCCACACTTTCCTGAAGCTGAACAGCCTTTTCATTTGCTTTTGTAAGCTCAAGTTGTATTTGCTCCAACTGCCTAGAAAGACCAAATAAAAGCACATTACTTTTTGCTGACAGCACAACAAGCTCAGAGATGAAAGACTCAAAATTACACTGAAGTCCTATGTTCCATCCAAGCATTTAGAGATTTAATTATTTAACATATAGAGGATGCTCTGCTAAATTAAACACACATAAGTGAGACCAAGCACTTGCTTGTGAGCAGAGCAACACAGCTGCCAGCTATGCTGCCCCCAGTCTGGGGTTTTGCAAAGGTAAAGAACAACTATTCCACACACAATTCTTATTTGAAACAAAACACATTTTCTCTTGCTAGACAAAAATGTAGAAAGGTTTTTCTATATATCCATAAATCGAGCTTATCAGGCAATCAAATGATCGCGAACCAGTCTAGGTTATTGACAAGGTCATTTACTCAGGCAATGAGAAGCATGTTACACACGAACTTTAGAATGATAAATGTTAGATGCTGTTCAGCGCTCTGAGGAGACTGTTTCGATTAATTCAGTTTGCCAGCACAAGTTCACTTGTCACATCAATGTGACACTCAGGAGCATCGTGTTCAGATAATTACAGAAAGATGAGAAGCTGGAGTGCAGGAGCAATGAATTACTGTGACACTGACAGAATACCTTTCTTTTAACCGGAGCTCATCATTCATTTTTGTGAGCTGGGCAGAGCTGTCTCCTGAAGACTTCATGATTTCTGCAATATCGTTTTCAAGTTTGGCTTTAGCTTCAACCAGCTGCTGTTCTTTCTCTTCTCGCTCCTTCAATTTCTTCTCCATCACTGAGCAAGACAAGGTTGTTAGTCAAGCACATTTCAAAGAAAGGGTATGCACAGCCCAGCTAGCAGGTAGCGAAGAACTATAACCAGAGCAATAGTGATGCTACAGATGTTGCAAACTACCTGTTTAAAGTAAAAAATCATGATTATTCAAACTTTCAACTGTAGCAAAAGGTTAAGAACCCTCCAGAAATAGTGAGAAAGCAGCTAGTCAAGAAATCTTTCTTTCAGAAGTGATCCACTTCAGGCCATGAGTTCTACCCATATCAGAGGGTAATCAAGCAGAGGGGTCTGCACACCTTACAGGTGAGGCATTTCATCAGCAGAGCAGTGGAAGACAAGCAATGCAAGCAACATGAAGCTACAGTGAAAAAGTTGTTTAGTCCAGGGCAGACACTGCCACCGAGAGCAAAAGCAGCCCTTGGGATGACTTCTACAGTCCCAACAATGCCTTGAAAGGTTTGCTCACAGGGTGCACAGCCATCCTTGATTTCTTTCTACATCAGTTTTAAATAGACATGTACACTAGAAAAATACAGAAAGACTCCCTCCTATGAGATAGGAAGGAGGAGACAACCAGACTAATGCACAGTCTTTTTGATGTCCTTAAAAAGATGCTACTTATGGACAAGGCTTCTAGGAATTAACTCTCATGTTCGTAATGTTTCAGCCTGGTCCCCAAGCCTTTGGCTGGTACCTGAGCAACATCACAGCGTGATTTTGTGGCAAATCGAGCAAGAATTTGACTACTGACTCAGAATGCATTCAGCCATGCACTGGGAATGGCTTTACTGCACTAGTTCTTTGACATCATCATCACCACCTTGCTGGGTCACTATACACAGTGCCACAGCTGTTCTCTGCCTCGCAAAAAGCTTTCTCTTGAAGGCACATGCATTTGGGAAACTGTTATGTAAAACAGCGTGGCGAGCCAAGCAGGAGGAGGCATATGGAAGCACAAAGCTGATGCATTGCTCAGAACATTCCAGTTTATTACTTCCTTACCAGTCAAACTAGACTTCAGCTGTTCCAGTTCTGAGGACATGAGTGCAAACTGCTCTTCTTTTTGGTTTAGTTTTTTTATTGTTTCTATGCAAGTAAAATTTTGAAAACAAAGTTAGTAACTACTCAGATGCACACAATTCCACCTACTTGCAAGGTACATAACTCTCAAGGAGAGGCTGGAAGTAATCCTGTCCTTTCCAATGCTGCTGAAGCTGCTGTACCACCACGGGTAAATATGAAAGTGCATGGAAGAAACCTTACTTTTGCCGCATTTATTTCCTGCAGCTTTTTAGTTCTTTGTTTGGTCTAGCAGCAGACATACCTTGCATAGCTTGTTGAACGTTTTCTGCTTCATCAGCTGCACTAGTAAACTTTTCTTTCTGAAAAATGGATAAAAACCTAAGGTAAGGTTTGGTAACAGCAGTATAATTCAACCACTGAATGTATATAAGGTGTTTTCCAAGTGAAAAATAGATCAGTCTTCATTCCTATTAAACAGACCCAAAGTTTCTGAATTACAGTTTAGCGCAGATGTATTCAGCACCATAAAGCAACATCTTCATTTCCTTGGCTGCAAGTCCCTAAACATTCAAAGTAACTTCTCCACCAGCAGGCTTAGCAACAGAACTGCAGCCAGAGTCCAGTGTGGGATTTCTGGATTCAATGTAAGAAGCCATCCATGCTGCTTACAAGCTGCACAATGGACATTTGCAACCCTGTGATCAGTCCTGCACCAGTGTTTTCCAGCTCTACCAGCAGGAAGAGATGCTCACATGTAAAGAAAAGGGAGGATGCTGAGGAAGATAAATGACAGTCCCTTCCACACAACTTCAAATATTTACTATGGCTGTGGACAGATTTTGACAGGAATAGTAAAACCTAAACCATTTCTCTTTGTTACTAACTCCAGTGTAGTTCCTCAGGAAAATCCCACACAACTACAGAATACTTGCAAATTTAACTGCATTTTCAAAATGAGAAATCAGATGAAAAATGTCTTTGAAACCCTTTTGTAAGACGTGTGTATAGCAAGCATTAATTTGTATAAGGTATAGCAAAGGGCCACGTGTTCCTTAGTAAATAAATTTAAACTACATGCTGCTTTGGTTTGATTTAATATTTCATCTGAAATCCATAAACAGATGAGTTCTATTTAGATAAAACACCTGATGACACAGAACTCAGGTGAAATGCTCTTCATTCTGAGACAGAGCCTATCAGTCATGAACCTCTGCCTTCTTTTCATGAGTAAAACAGCTTTGAAAGGCTTTGCTCAGTCAATCCACAGATTTCACATTACGCGCTCACCATGAAAACCAAAATCCAAAGGATAAAGTCAAAATTCTGGGGTATTACTCACCAAAACTTGAAGCTCCTTTTCCAAAGAATCTTTAACTTGATTTACTGCACTCAAGTTTTTCTCAAGGTCAAGAAGCTTTTGCTCTTTGCCCTGCAGCTCTTTGGCCAGATTACTAGCCTAACAAGGACGATGAAATGGGAGTAAAATAAAATTACAAACATGAATGGAAAATTAGGAAAATTAAAAGGTGAAACGGAAAGAAATAAACATTAAAATCACTGCAAGATGAAAAAATAAATAAAAAACTGAAGGAAAAGAGTGACGTGTTAACTGAGTGAAGCTGACTTCCACTGATGACTACATACATCACAGAGCTAACTGCATCCTGGAATGTGTTTGGAATCATTAAAATTTAGTTCTTGGAATTAATGGTGAAGAAATTATTTAATGGCAGATGGTTTTGAGTACATTCACAATTTCAGCATCAGCTGAACCAGTAGTTGCATCTCTTTATTAATTATTTTAACTGATCAATTTAGCATTGATGCTTCAACTGGCTATTCAGGCCAATGCACATTGGATGCAGTTTTTCAGAAGGCTCTGTACCACCCAGGGGCAGCGCAGAAACCCAGTGTGACCTCAGAAACAGAGTCAAAGGTCCATAGAAATCTGGTATCTCAGCACCACCTCTAAAGGGTTTAAGAAAGCTGTTTCTAGTGACTTCCCCACTACTCTTAGAATCAGAGGTCTGGCTTGTCAGGTCACAGATTGGGGGTGCTCTAAAACGAACTGGTATCCTGGCACCTAGCTGCAGTGGTGGAACAACTTCCATGTACTGAATGCCACACTACCAACTTTAAAGAGACAAATGGCCCAAAGCCATGACTGATCTTGGAAAGATGTATCACATTGCAGTATGTGCTTCAGGAATGCTGTGAAGCAGTGCCTAAAAACATCACCGCATACCCTTGTCTTACAAACAAGTTCAACCGTGATCTTTTCTGCTTTCTTTTGTTTTTAATAGCTCCTTCCATCACCTTGTTTGATGAGCAGCAAGGTAGTGAAGGTAGAGAGAACGACTGCCCACTGCTCCTCAAGTCACTTTACCTGAAACCTCTATCACCAAAGGTTAAAAACTTAAGTTGTGTGGATTCTTCTCCCAAATAAACCAACAATCTGACTTTTCCATAACACAAACCTTTCAGCAGAGGCACACCAGAGATTGCAGCAAGAAAATGCACACAGAATTTTCTTCTGCTGCTTAGTGGTGCAGACTGAGCACTAGAAAACCTGTTGACTCAACCCACTTAACGCTTCCTCTAAAGCTCCTCAGATGGTACTAAGATACACATTGGATAAAACTGTTTCTTCTGTGATGTATTTGCTATAGCAAATGAGAACAGTACAAATGTAAAATAAAAGTGAAGTAAAAACAAAAGAATGGATGTTGATACAAACCTTGCTATTTCCATCAACCTTTTCAGTCTCTAAAGTCTGAATTTGTTTCTCAGCTGCCTCAAGCTGCTTGCTAAGTTTCTGGATTTCCAATTTACCTTCAGAACTGGCTTTCTGAAGTGCAGCAAGGTCCAAAAGCTTTTCTTCAGCAGCTTTGATCTGTGGTGTAAGACTATCAATAACTTTGGTTTGTTCATTGTACTTGGCTTGCAGTACCTCTAGCTCCTTTACCTTTATTTCAGCTTCCTGTAATTTGTTTAAAGTGTCTTCCATTTCTACTAGATGCTGATCTTCCACACTTTCCAGTTTGGTCTTCAGGCTTTCCAGGTTTTGCTCTTTTTCCTCTGTGACTGCCAACAGTTTTGCTTTCAGTGATTCAATCTCTTTTAAGTGAAGAGATTTCTCATTTTCCTGCTTCAGTTTTAAGTTTGACATTTCATTTTCATAGTCTAGTTTAAGTTTCTCAATTTGAGTCTTTAACTCTGCAAATTCTGCTGACTGAGGCCCTACACCTTTGCTGAAAGAAACTTTTAGTTCTTCCATTGCTTGCTGATGGGAGGCAATCGCAGATTCCAGCTTTGATTTCCACAGCTCTATTACGTCAGAATTCTCCTTGTTGGCATGATCCAGCTTTGTTTTCAGGGATTCATTTTCTTTTGTCATTCTCTCATTTGAAGCTGAAAGCGTTTTGATCTCCTTCTGCAATGCTTCTTCACTAACTCCAAACTTCTCTTTCAGTGAATTCATCTCAGTCTGATGCTCTTTGCTGGCTGCTGCCATTCTTTCTTGCAAAGCACTTATTTCTTGTAACAATGAAAGAGAAGTGTCCACATCATCGATGTGTTTACTAGACTCTAATCTCCCTCGAAGCTCAGCTACCTCCTTCACCCGCAATGCTAGATCTCTCTCTAGCTCCATGATGCGTGATTTTTCTGACACCGTGGCCACCTATGATTGACAGCGTTTTAAGAAAAGAAGAAAGAATTATAAAAGATATTTTGAATACAGTGACACAAACCTCACTGAAAAGAAACCACTGAGTGCTGCACACTAACATTATCAGTGCATTCTTGCCAGCATTTTGGAGTAGAACAGCTTTGAGTTTCTCAACTCTCTTTTCTATGGAAATTCTAAAGAAACCTAAAGTAATAGCAAAAGCTGCCTTTACATGGAAGGCTGTGAAACAAGAACAACTGTTGTTTCAGTAGTGTGCAGGTACTGATTTAAAATGGGAAAACGTTCACATCTTTGTATTACATGTGTATCTAAAAGGTGGAATTCAGTTAAATTCATTTTCCTGAGGTTATCCAGAAATAACAACTTGCTTAACTTACGAACTACACTAATAACATTCATGGTTTAACAAAACATTTCTCAGAACCATTTTAAAGCAGATTGGAAAAGAATGGAGAGCCACGAGGTCTTTATTTGTTGAAATTAATTGCTTCCAAAATAATCTCAGAGAAGAATACAAACACACTTTTAGCCTACAAATCCTTGGAAACTCCTACATCTACTCCATTGTTCTCTCTGGAAAAGAGTCCTCACATTATCCCAGCTTTTCACTGACTGCTGACGCAGTCTGTGTACGGAAAAGCATGCAAAGCTACCACAATTATTTCTAACTAGGAAGTTACTGTTTCAACCTCATTATATCAACATCCTGAAAAAGATAATACTTACCTGCAATTGCTTTTTAAAAGTACTTATGATAGAATATATTCCTGGGTTTATAATATTCATTTTACCTCAACTGCAAGGAAAATGTGAAATTCAAGGAAATTTTACCTCGACTTCAAGGTATGTGTGAGCATGAATACATATCTATACCTACCCCTAAGAACTGACATTGAAGTTCTGATTTAGGACAAATTATGTCCAGTAGTGTTTTGACAAGCGACAGTATTACTGATGCTACTGGGCTATCCATCAAAAGATGTCACGAGTGGAAATAAAGTACTAACAAGCCACTGCAAACCACAATTTGGCAAAGCAAATATTACAACTACTATTTAAGACCTCAAAACCAAGCCACAACGACTAAGCTTGTGTTAAAAGCATTGGCACAGTTGATCTTTGTTGGATTTAATGAACTTTGCCACTTTAAAAAATAAACCACAGAACATTGCTGTCAATTCACAGTCCCATGTGCTGCTGCTGACTTGGATCCCAAGTATCAACTTTGCAGTTAAGACATCTTACCTTACCTGAGTTCTTCTGAAGAAATGAGCACACAGATACAGGCATATGCACACACTCACCACTGAAGCTCAAAATTCATGCTACTTTTTAATGTGTTCCAGCTATACCTATAGCAGGCACTGATCATGGCAGGAGCAAGGATGTGTTTCAGCACATGTTATACCAAGCCAAGTGCATCATCAGAAATCTTCCACAACACAAATCAGTCTTGTTATTCAAATAGTGAAAACCATTACCCTAGTGTCTTCTAACTCCCTCTGGAGTTTGTCAGCTTTGGTCTTTTCAAAGAGCAGGCTCTGTTCAAGCTCCTTAATGCGGGCATGCTCCAGTTTGGTCTGCGTCTGTTAGTAAAAAGGGAAAGGAAGAGAACACAACGGTGCCACCATCACATGCCAGCACAAGAGGAGGGAGCCACATGCAGGCCGTGCTGCCAGAATCTTCTACCAATGATGAGCAGAGAAGATGCAGTGGATAAAATGAACAGGGAAATGCTACGGATGAGAAAGATGGACTGAGAGCGAAAATGCACTGACATGTAAAAAACATTAAAAATGGGTAAAAAAAAAATCACAAACGAAGAAATGTGAACAAAAAAGTTCCATGCAGCTGAGTAGAAGTTATTTATCAGTACATGAAGTTTTCAGCACAAATTAGAATAGTTATGTAAAAATATATACGTGTATATATATCTATACCTGTTCTAACAGGATGGCAAAACCCTCTACTTGTCATCCCACTTTTTTCTCTAATGTATTTGGCTTATTTTATGATTTAGTTATGAACCAGGGGACAAAAATTCACCACTGAAGCTCATGTGACAATCAAACCTTTTTTTAAACGTGGCTGTATCTCAAGTCTCAGGCATAAAAAAATCCTTTTGGCAAAGACCTGGGCACGTTAAGGCTCATTTGTCACTATATATTATTTGAATGGACAAGAATGGCTGTCTGTAACTGCAGAACTCTCCCAGTTTCCCCCACTCCTCCTCTTCCAGGAACAAAACAAGCAACAAGTAAGATTCTGCAAAATGAGGTGAAGAAGTGAATCGGTCTGGTTGCTTTATAGTTACTGAAGTCTAAATACACTGAACAAGATGTGGAAGTAAGGAAAGGAAAAAGATATGTGTAATTCTAACAGGCTCCTAAAGAGAAGCAGAGGAATATAAGTGAGCAGCAACCTCCTGCCTTTTGCTTACAAACAGGTACAATCCATAGCGGGAACACAGAATTGGATACTCTGGCTTGAGACCAAGATACTCCCAGAGGCTTGCAAGAGTGCTTGAAGTTTGACAGATGCAGGTTAAGTCCAGCAGGTAGTTCAAATGTGACCTGCACCTCTGAAGTGCAGAGTTGAGGGAAAGAAAAGAAACCTAAAGGGGTAAGAAAGAACTAAGTGCCACACGTATTTCTGAAGTGCTGAGATTCAAGTGTTGAGTCAGTCTTGACAGGTCACGTAGATTAAATTTACTGAACAATCCAAATGAAAAGGATTACGGAAGTCTTTTGTTGCTTCACAGTGCCTTTTCCAAAAAGGGCAGCTTCTCAGGGCTTACTCACAAAGTGAATAAGGTGGATGTCTGGAAGAAGACTAGATGAAGTGGAAGACGGGTTTATTAACTGAGGACGTTGTATACATCAGTCTTGATGAAAGCCACAGTTAATTTACTGTGGATCAAAGCAACAGAGTAACCCCCAAATCTTATGAACTACTATTAACAGAAGAGAGTCCTGCAGCCCGAAGAGCTATCCAGTGAACACTGGACTGAATGAACCTGAAAAGGCAGGAAGATACATGAATAATTCCAAAGCCACAGCACTGTGTGCACAGCTGGCAGGACACTGCTGCTTCCCTGATCTTTGTCATATGATATGTAAAAACCCCTACAGAATTGTTATTTAGAGTGACAAGCAGATTAGCACTGCCTCCAGACCAGACACAGCAGTTAAAGATCTTACGAGGTCTCTGCAGAGCAAGTGAGATGGCATCAGCCTCTTGTTACTTATGCTTCAGGGCTGTTCTCCTCCAGACACAGTATCCTTCTGACAGCATCAAGTTACCTTCTTTCCCAAAAGCATGCAGACATCTGGTGGTTTTACTTTTAAACATTTTTCCAGCTGTAAATAGTTGGCTGCGTTACTATGTACTTACTAGCTCCGTAATACCAAAATCCAAACACTCAAAGTTGTTTCTTAGATGCATCTATATTTTGAAATTCCATAGCAGGTGTGTCTCTCCCAGTGGAAGATCTTCAGTGTGCATGGGGAAAACCCCTCCGAGAACAGACATCACTGGGTTTGCATCCCAGAGTGTTTGAAAATAGAAGTAAGTACTCAATGGGAAATCCCATTCTATAAGTGGTTGTTATCTCAGTGCCCTCTCAGACAGGTTAGTGTTAGTCCTGACCCACAACAAAATCCTAAGTTTGAAAAGTAATCTATTGTAAGAAAAACAGAACATTCATACTTTCCTTGCTCTAATTCACTAATGGGATCTATTAAAAACCAAACCTGATAGTTGCAGGGCTCTCCCTGCATGACTTACACAAACTTAAGATAGCGCATTTTGCAGCTGTACATAAACCCCAGAACACTTTGATCATTTACTTGATAGACACTGCTTTACTCCTGTGAAGATCAGATATACCGTCACTGATTACTGGTTTGGGTTGTGGGGTTTTTTTATCCGATCTCTGATATATTACAAAGGGAAATAAGTTAAAATTCTACCAAAATGAAAATAAAAGATTATAAAAAAAAACCACTCCAGAGACCTTTTCTGGATACCTTTTTCCCCATTTAGGGCAGGAGGGATTACCTTTAAACAAGCCCGATTTGCAAGGGACAGGTTCCAGCTTCCCCAAGGTAAAAATCACTGCAAAATTTTGAATCACTCGTATTTCTCTTCTGATCATGTATAGACAGATGACAAAATGATTTACGTTTCTCTTTGAGGAAACCCAGAGCACAGTAAACTGAGAAGAGCAGAGTACTACAAAAAGAAGAATTTGATTGTAAATCTTAATTTGGATGGAAAACCAGAAAAGACCATCTCCCCCCAAAAAAGGAAGCATCTTCACCAAAGCTTCACAATTAGAGTCCTAGGAAAATGGGACAAGCCTTACTCGGCTTTGAGCCTTAAAGAATCCCACTCCAATGAAGTTCAGAGACCAGTCACCAGCCATTTTCAGCACCTGTGTATTCCAGCTCCTCCTTCATTTCAAAATAAACCCCAGTGTGAAGTTCTCCATCTATAGGTCACACCGTGAAATTGTGCTGAAGCCATAAATGCTGATAATAGGTTCTAGGATAGGGGCAAGATGACTTTCAGTCCCTTCGTGCTGGGATAACAATCACAGAACATGACTGATATCATGGAGCATTAGCCTAGAAACTAAATGATCACCCACTTCTCTCCTTGAGAGAGGGAAGATGTCCATTTTTAATGGAAAAATTAGAATGGGGAATCAGGAGTAAAGATAGGATTAAACAAGGAGCGCACAAAACAAGAGAAAGGAAGGGCACATGCAGATTTACTTCTAACACACCGTCAGCCTGATTGGAAGACTAGAGGAGACCCAGATCGCTGAAGTAGCTTCGCAAAAGGAACACCTAAGAATGCACAGCAGGAAACCAGTTTTAGTCTTGAGAACTTCCTAACCTGGCTGGGGATGCAGCAGAGGAGGCAGCCTGGGATACACTTCCCCGATTCCAATCAAAGTGAGGGCTTTTAAATTCCACTATTCTGAGCTATGGAGGCAAGAGGGCTGCTTAAGCGTCTTGTAAGGCAATTTGTGTTAGCCAGTAACACGTGTTTTCCCTACATAATTCAAAGAGAAGCTACATGAAGATGCAGTAAAATCCAACAGATGTGCACACTGACTTTTTATCATCTCTCCCCTTAGCATTTCCTGCTAACAAAAAAAAGGAAGCAAACAAGGGGAGGTGAGGAACACACTGATTTTCTTCCTCAGAAAAAATAACCAGCTAATTGCATACAGCATCCACTGAAAAGCAGCAGGAGCTCATAGGAAAGCACGTAGGATTTTGTGATGAGAACTAAAATCCTACATTTAAATGAAAGATATTTCCAGATCCTGGACAGTCGTTTCCTACAAGCTCCTCTATTCTCCAGTGAGCTGCAATGTTTTGGACCCTAGAGAATTCTAAGGACACATTCGCCCTCTCTCCAGTTAATGGGGATTACAACGTTTAGTCATTACACACATTCTTTTCAATAGATGTTGTAATTGCTCTGAAAGCAACATGCACACAGATACTACAGTCAATGTTTCAATAACAGATTATGCAGTTAGTGAATAAGTATAAGCATTTTCTGCACACAATCTGTTAACATGGGATGTCTCTGCACACTTAAGTGCCCTCTTACATTTTCTGGGTCTTCCGAAATCTGCCTCTTTCGCTATCAGTAAAATTAAAGAAACAAACAAACAAAAATATTTCACCTGCAGACTTAGCACTGTCATTCCAGCAAACAACAGGATACAGTTCATCATCTCAGTTTAAACTCTTGTAGTTATGCAGCTTGACAAACCAGAGTCTTTAAGCTGGTTTGCCACAACTATCAACTGATTTAACAAAAAGGAAAAGCTTAAAATTACCCATGGACTAAATAATAAAAGGAACATTCTATGAAGAGGCTAGATAGGTATCTTAAAATGAATGGAAGATTAAAATAAAAGAAATGTTATATGAAATGAGTAATTTCCATAAGGCTAGCACTTCAAACGGAAATGGTTCACAGGAACACAAGTTAATGAACTTTGTACTTTATACTGTGCAACGAGTGCAAATGTTTTCCTGATTTGACGGAATAGAGCAACTAAAAAGTATCTTGCTTATTAACTCGAAATTTGGGATAAAATTTGGCAATTTCCAAGTATCTGAGAGCAGTCTTTAAATACTTTCTATTCTGATTGCGTAATAACACTGTTTCAGCCCAACATTAGTTATACAAACAGTACAAAGATAAAAACTGCACACATTAATGGCTGTGTAGGTTTTGTGTGCAGTAACTCTCAGGACAAAATTCTTTGATAATCTTCCCTAAGGAAATCACAGGGATTATTCAAAACTTGACTGAAGATGAACAGGACTGGTCTTCAGTATTAACTTTCAAAGGCATAAATATTAACTTGTAATTTCATAACTTCAACATTATTTTTGACAGTCATTACTTTTAATATCAAAAGGTAAAATATTCTCTGAATTAATTACTCTAAACAACTACAGCCATTCCACAGCACAACCCTTCCTGAAGTGTGCAACAATGAAGGGTGCAGTTCCACTTTCAGAACAGTTTACTCAGGGACTGCAGAACTGGGCATCCTTTTCATGTGATCTGCACATACTTGGACCAGTATTGCATTTGTTATTCATTCTTGCCCTTCTCTTCTAGAGAACAATACCCTTAATCTGAACTGACTGCAGTTCTGCATCCTATAAATCCCATTTACAAAGCTGGAGATAGTTTACCTCTAGGTCTCCTTTGGTAATGGATTCTTCTTCCACACGGAACTGAAGGTCTTCAACTTTCCTGTGGGGAGAGCTCATTAAAATTCAGATAACTTTGAAAGAAAACGCTTTCAAGTTTACTTTTCAGTGGAAATCAGAATTACGGGGACCTCATTCTGGTTGTACCAGCAAGCTGCCAGAAACACTAATGAGAAAGCACCAGAGAGAAGAAAAGCCTCTGTCTTCAAAACAACTATAGACCAAGGCAGGAATCAGTCTTCCTGTTGCTCTATAAGGAATTTTGTTGCATTTTCTGACGAGCTAAAAAGAAAACCTTTAAGTCATCACTGATTCTCTCATTCTTTCACCCTTCCACATACCCTCAAATGAGGTGACCTAAATGAACAGTCTGATCTCACACTCTCTATGTTCTATCACTCGCCTAACAGTCAGGAAGTCAGGACGTATCCAAGAAACCCATGGGCTTTCTGGAAATGCACTGGTCAACTTGCATCAAAACTCTAGCACAGACACACACACGTACGTTAGGTGTCAGAATGAACTGCAAGATGCAGAATGGGAGCGCAAGCAAGAACATTGACTTATCTTGCCCATATACAGGAGTTTTGGAATGAGAAGACAGAGGTAAGAAGCTAATACCTGACTCAGAATTAATTTTGTAAGAAACCATTTCTTCCCTCCCGACTCTGGCATTACCCCAGTGAGCAAGGGTCCAGACCTCCTTTTCCCCCTGATCCTTTCAGCACTGTAAGATGTTGCAAAGGAAAAGACAAGCACATCTTTCCTTTGAATTACACACACTGCTGCTGCACACAGCTTGGCTGAGAGATGCAGAAATAATTGCATCAAAGAGAGCTACAAGTGATGGATCCCTAAAATAAAGGACAGTAAGAACTTATTACTGGAAGAGGGTCTCACCACTGTGCTTTGGGAAACTGAATTAACGATTATTTGACTTTAAGTCACTGGGGAGACTAATTTGAATGCATATTACAGAGAACTGTGAAGGTAAATAAGCCTGGAGCAGTGAGGAGGAAGGAGAAATATTGCACTGCTGAGGATGTGAAATGCTTTCCCGGCTGCAGGACATCACTTGGGTGAAGGGGCAGCAGACACACAGTGGCACTGTCACGCTGCTTAGCAACACGCTGAAGGTGAGCTCAAGGCCACTGAGGATTGCGGTAAAACAGACCCCCACTGACCTGGCACTCAGCAAAAGTAGGTCCCCAGCCAGGCTGCCGAGGGGCTGCAAAGCTGCCTTCTCACTTGTTTATTTATGTTCAATTTAACCCCCCACTGCATCATTTCACAGAGACTATACAAACCATTCTAGTGCTTGTTTTGAGATACAGTTAGAGTGGGTCCCATAAAAGGCAGCATGAAAATTGTAAAGGAATTGCCAGGGTTCACCACTGCATTTTCTCATCTGTGATTTCCAGTTTCAGTCAGGCCTTTCAGAGAGGTTGACAGCTGACTGGTTTCAGGGGCCTACAGGGCAGACTCACAATGGGTTTCTAAGCAGACTCTTGCTTTTCAAAAGCATTCCAAATCCAGCAAAACAATTCATCAGATTATCTCCTCACCTAGCCCTGACCCCACAATTTATCAGGTTATTTCCTTTCCTAACCTCACTTTACCCATTTTGAAATCTCACTTTCCTCAGATGGTTATGAAAAGGGATAAGAAAAGGCACGAAAATTAACAGCATTAATATTTTCCTGTAAGAGACAGACCCCACCTAGAAGCACATGACCAATAGTAATAAATGATCCACAAGAGAATTAAATGGCAAATTCCTAATCCAGCACTGTCAGGGAATGAGATTATCAAAATTTTCATTTGGAAGAGGAAGAAGAGTGTTTAAAGAAGATCAGGTATGAACCATTAATTTCATATACGTAGGAATAAAATCCTTCATAACAGAAAGCAATACTAAAAGGAATGAGTTGCATGAAACCCAGCTAAAAACAACAGTCATACCCTCCAAGCAAGTCCACTTTCTTTGGCTCTTTCTTCCCAAATTTAAGAAAGGGGTTATTTTAGTATAAATTTTAAGATACTGCAATATGATTTTATACAATAATTGCCCACATCTGCATTACTCAGAATTAGTTTCATATTTGAAAGTCACCACAGCATCTGCTTTTAACGCAAAGTTTGTTTTTAACAGTTCTACTAATGAAGACAGGTTGGAGTTACCTTTTCTCTTCCTCGAGCTGATTGAGAAGCTCCACCTTCTCCCTGTCAGCAGCCTCCACCATAGCTCGGAGCTGGTCCATTTTTGCTTCCATCTCCAGCACATGCTAATCAGCAGGAGGAATAAGAACAAAATCTATTAAGATGGGCAATATACAATTTTTTTCCAAGTTATGTATCTACACCTCAGTAATCACCATTTGGTACAGTGATGGTCTAAGGGACGGGAAGGTTATCATACTCAAACACATATATAATAAAAGAGCATACAGATGTGTAGAGAAATTCAACAAAAATGAGTTAAAGTAGATCTGCTATCTCATCAAGCCAAGGCTCTCACAGGGACGATCCACAGGTATAGGTTAACTTTAGACTGGCACCTCCTACTCCCTTTTCAATAGGAAATCACAATCTTGGAAATTAAGTCAACTGCATTAAAGCCTCTATTTCAAGAACAGCGATACCACTCTTACCCGATCATGTCCATCACGAACAAGTGCTAATTCCTGCTCTATTTCCCCTACGTGACTGGTTGCTTTTGCAACTTCTGCCCTCTCCAGGTCCCTTTCTGCCAGGAGCTGCTCAATGTGTTGTTGCTTCTCCTTCAGTGCTTCCTGTAGGGCTGTGGTACCAGATATTTTCCTCGCATACCGGGAAGATGTTTCTGTCAACTTCACAAAGTAAATAGGTTAAAAATCATTCTGTATCAAGTGAAAGCAAGGGGTATTCTCCAGACTCTACAAACACTGGGTTAGTGAAGCAAACGCTTTCTGTGACCTACTGTAACTTCTCCTTTTCTTTGAATCAGTTCATTTTCTAGTACTGAATGGCCATACATGTGTTGTAAGACTGCTTTATAGCAATCAGCAGCAGTGTGTAGGAGACAGAAGGGTTGAAGTGAAAACAGAAGGCTGGTCTCAGTTGAAGGTTTCCTTAGTAGTTTCACACAAAGGCCAGCCCATTATGTCTATAAGTATCTTTCTGCATTAAAAAAGGAAGGCAGCCTTTTTGCAAGTCAAAAACTTTAGTTATCAAGTCATCATCTTGGGTCACCAGCAACAGTACAACATTTCCAAATGCTCTATGAAAAGCTTTTGGAACTCCAACCAGGATTTGGCACCTTTACCACAGCAATAAAACATCCAGGATGAAAAGCGTCTACCTTGACCTAAAAAGGCAGCCTTACAGCTAAAACCTCGTGAAGAAGAACAACTGGTATCTGATTAAAACATGTTCATATCACTTGGAATTAAATTACTTCTGGGGGAAAAAAAAGTCTGAAAGATTAAACTAATGAGTATAGATAAAAATGAATCCATCTGGAGAACTATAGCTAAAATGAACCTTGGGGTGTTCCTTGACATTGCATGATCTCTGCTCCACTGAATGGAACCAGTGTCAGTGAAAATTCAGCATGGCCCTTTCTTCCACTTCCTCAAGAGTTTTTAGCTAGAAGGGAAAGTAAATAAACTGAAATTAGGTAGTAAAAGCAAGCAATAGGTGTGAAAACAGCAAAAACTGAACCAAAAAAGATCTAATACGGCTTACAAAGCCTGACTTTAACCTTAACGGTTCAGAAGTTTGTTTAAGTCTTAAATGAGAAGAACACCTCGGTTACAGACTTAACTGAAACAAAACCCAATGGAAGAAGGCTTGCTTTCCTGTTATGTTAACCTTTAGCTCTGCCTAACAGTACTGCCCAAGAATAGGAGCATGTTTCTTCCATGATCCTTTGAGATCAAAATGTTGAAGAGTACTTGCCATATACAGCCTGGAATGCTGACACCGGCCAACATCCCCCAAATTAAGCATAGCGCAGACGTAGTCTGGCATCACAGAAGCACACTTCCCTTTTTGTTGCCACGATTTCTAAACAATCCCTCTAACTCACAGCCCTGAATGAGACATTTATAATCCATTGCAAATAGTCTATCAAGTGACTGAAAAGCTATGAGAGAGAATAAACCATCTTCCACTTTGATGCTCAGATTGTTTGTTTCAGATCCTCTCGCTTTCCAGAAGATTCCTCACTCCAGAATGTACTGCTTTTTAACAATTCTAGCTCTTCATATCGAACTTGACTTAATTTCTGAGTCCAAAAGAAATCAAAAGATTTCAGAGAAACATAAACTTGGAAATAAATGCAAATTGCAGCAGACGGCCCTCTTAAATCATTACATCATCTGCTTTGACAGTTGCTTTTCTTACACAGGAAGAAGAAAGCAGCAACAGCCCTGAGTAATTGACAAGACTATGTAAGAGCCCAGCAATGTCCAGACAGGTTATAGCTTTCCTAGGAATTGAAGCACGAGAAGCCTGCTGTGTCAAAACTGATTTCAGGAAACCTTGTTTCTTCAGCAGCTTATCTTTCAAACAAAAAGTGTCAGAATTGTTTTGACAGTCCTTTTAACTTGGATGGCAACCAAATGTTCATGTTGCCTGAGGAACAGATTTGGAAGAAAGCTACAATTCTAATTCCAGAAATAATGGATTACAGAAGCTTTATATTTTATGGCCCAAAACATGCCCTGGGGCACAGCACAGAGGGAAAATAAGCAAATATACTGTAGACATTTACAATGTGTAACTGTACTCTCTTGTTGATTAGAGTGTCACAGCATATGGAATGAGCTGTGGAGATCCATGTTAACGTTTCTCCATCAGCTCGAGTCTGCTCTGAACCTGAGGTAACTGCACCGATTTCAAACTAGGGGGCACTCTGCAGCTAGAAGTTTCAGAAGGGATTAACAAAGTCCCACTGTTTGCGCCAAATAAAAATCCCTCATGCTTTTTGTGATAAGGTATTAACCCTGCTGCCCTGACCAACTGCTGACCTCTGCCTGCTTGTAATCTGCTCCACTTCTGAAGGACTACAGCGAGTCACCTCTCTGCTCCGCACCTGCTGGTCAGTGGGACAGTGTGCCAGCTCCCCAGCTCCAGATCAGTGATATCCTCCTTAGATATACGTATGGACTTTCATTTTAAAAAAGAAAAAATCCAGGGTGCTTGTGCAAGAAAACCCAATTATTTCTATTATTTTAACTGCCTTAAAAGAGAGACTTTTTACATTCAGCTTTCCCAAAAGATTCCCATTTTACTGCTGTAACCCAAGATTAGGACATTTATGTAAGAGAGCAACTTTAAACAGTTCACAGTAACTGTATTAGGTGGAATTAGTACAGTGTTAGAATTCACCTGAGCCAATGCACTCTGCAACATTTAGCCTTTATGAAATCATAGGATTAAAACCAAATGTAAAAGAAAGAGGCTTCTTGTCAGCAAAGACTTGACAACTGCTACTTCTGTATTTCCCAGCTGACTCATCCCATTAACAGCAAAAGATATCCTTTTACATTTTGATCAATTTGAAGCTTCCTGCTGAATAAACCAAGTTTCATCTATGGAAGCTTTAGTGCGTACCAGATCCTCAAACACAAACCCCCTATGACCATGGTAGCACTAGGAAAATGAACAACTAAACAGATTCCAGCCAGAGAATATCAATGTCTTTTGGGTTTGTTGGCATTACAAGCCCCTTTCTTATAGCAGTTACTCAGTTAGCTTGAATTAACTGTGTAAGCTTAAATATTCAAATATTCAGCTACTCTCCAGGGCTAGCTAAGATTTCCTTCCTTCATGCATGCTTTGAATGAAAAAAGGAGCACAATTAAATGTATGCTGTGGTCTGTCCAAGATCTGTTCTAGTCTCAATTTATGCAAGTAGACCACAGGCAAGTGCCATGTAGATTCATTCCTGTTTGGGAATGTAAAGCATGCAATAGAAAAAGAAGCTTACTAGTCCTGTACGGCTTGGCTTGCTGCTTACTGAAGATGCCACAGAACTGAGGGAGCTCAGGGAAGATGCACTTGGACTACGCTTTATGGCGGTGGGAGTCGCGATCACTTTCCGCACGGTCGTCTTTGCTTTGGCTGGTGTGGTGGAGGGGAATCCGATCTTCGTAACTTTGTGGACAGGAGCAAACAAACCATACTTTGGCTGACACTGAAAATACCTTTAAAAAAGCAAAGCAGGCAGATGAGAGTGCTAAATTAACTTCTGTCTTTTCAGATACATGGTCTGGCTTCACAAAGCATTCGCGATCAATAGTCTGAAAGTACTAAAGGACAGGGTAACAGCTAGTGACAAGCACATCTACAATAGATTGCCTTTAATTTTTTAAACACTAGATTTGGAAAGGGCGCTTTGAGAGGCTGAAACAGCCTGAAAACATAACAGACTTCAGAAGTTCAAGAGTAAACTCTTGAGCTAGACCTCTGTTTCCTAAATATTCCACTCAGCTTCAAAGCTTAACATGCATCACCTTCCTCTTTGATGCATTCCTCTGAGCTGACAATAGCAATGTGATAGCAAAATTAAATATCACATTTTAATTAAAGCAAACAGTTTCATGTTTTATTACACATACATCCATACATGAAGGCACACGTGATTATGCAGAACATTTCTCTTTGGTTAAGTATGACAAATGCCACTTAAAATTTTAAGCTGTGATCTCCTATGTTAAGTGGCACAATCCTTGCAAAATCTCTTTTGAATGAATTAAAGGACTGTTCCTTATACCAAATAAGACAGAAGGTTGAACTATGATGTGAATTAATGCTTTCTAAGTGTGACTTGTTGGAGGAAGCTTCTATACCGTTCCCAGTCTTTACAATGGGGCAACAATTGGTACAGGAGCTTTCAGCTCCTGTGATGCAGGAAGATTTCCCTCAAGTTCAGCTATTAGATACCCAGAGAAATGAAGTAAGCATTCATTCCAAGCTAAGAAACCAAGCAGACATTCAAAAAGCAGGAAATTGTGTTTTCCATTACCAGTCTGTGAATAAAACTCACAGGGGAGTAGAAGAGATCCACTAATCCCATAAATGTGGAGTTGATGCAGACTTTCAGAGATGTGTAGGTGTCATAAAATTCAAATCAGTGTCTAACGACCCAGCACCACCAGCAGACAGTTGGGATTACAGCCTAACGACTTCCCTTGGTATAAGTTTCATGTAAGATATTAAAAGAACAACACAGAATAGAGATGCAAAATCTTTAAGGCGCCTGCTATCTGATGATAGACGAACCTTGTTCCAGCAACAGCTCCATCGTTCTTTCCCAGAGGTTCATCCAGCTCCACTCCACACCACTCTCCTTTAGCAAAGTCTGTTTCTCCCAAGAAACGCACAACTCCAGCTTTTGTTCCGCCAACCTGAAGCAATAAGGCACAAAACTGCATTTGCTGCATTTCCAAATTAAGATACCAAATAGAGTGAGAAAGCTTTTCAGTATAATCATGTTCACAAAGCACGTTAATGATGTGACCAGTTCTTATTTCCAGCTGCATACTCTTTTGCCTCCAAGTCTGTTTTAATGTTGAGCAGATCTTCACAAGCAAATTCTTTACAGAAGAAGAAAAATATCATTTCTCTAGCATTTAGTTCTGTCCAATTTGATATTCAGGAAGTATGGCACGACTGAAGGCCACAATTCTATTCGGTGACTTGATACTGATATAGCTATAAGATTAAAAATACATTTTAAAAGACTTATTATAACCAGTGTACTGAATGCAATACATTTGTACTGTAGTTTCATATAAATTTGTATTAGAAATAAGGATTTCTAAGAACTGCTTATACTTACTCTGTGAGAAAGTAAAAGAAATGAGAGAAAAGCCTTTCCTATTTTGCCCAAGGAATGATTCATATAAATGACATTGTACAGCCCTCTTGCATTTAAAAGAACTAATATAAAGCGTGATGCACACAGCACTGCAAAGATGCAGATGCAAACAGCTATTTGAATTCCTGGGGAAGGGATAATCATTATCTTTCCTCCACTAAAACCCAAACAACCAACCAAAAAAACCCCAAACACCCCCTCCCCCCCCAAACACTGCTAGATAGAAGACTGGTTTGTTGTTTTCAAACTTAGAATATTACATATCTACAGCCATTCCAATGACCTGCAATGTCTGCAAGATCCAGCTTTTCATAATGCCCAGGGGAGGGAAGAATCAAATTAAGCGAAGAAGCAAAAGGTGTTAATGTGGCTGCACTTGCCAAGATGGGCCACAAGCCAGAGCTGCAGGATTCCTGCAGGTCAGAATGACAATATGTTGTGCCCCATTTGTGTGAAAATCTGTTCAGCCTGCATCTAGCATTATGAAAATAAGCAACTGTTAATGAAAACCTCTTCAGGAAAGTCACCGAGTTCCACACGGACTTTTTTAGGGCCATTAGGGTTTTTTCCACTTGTGTTTTCCAGTGCACAGATTACACAATGAGGAATATTTTGAGAGCTTGGATGTAACCTGCTAATACAAAGACTTACTTTCCTTTTTATATACTAAAATGTAAATTAGAATTTCATATAATTTTTGCATCAGACATTCTATTTATTAGGGAGAACTTCCGAGGATAACTAGAGAACAAGCAGCTTCCTGTGCCATAAATTAAGGTGCATGATGACAGTATGCCAGATAATTCACATTAAGACATTTGGGAGGTGTTCACACAAAAGGTTAACTGTGAGGAATCTAGGAATGGAGGGTATTACCTTGCATGAAAGCACTAAGTGTCCACAAAGCACTACGCTAGTGCACAGTAGCTGCCACACACATTTTGCTTTAGCTTCTGGCTCATCAACTTCCCAGAGCTGACAGCTCTGTCAGTGATGCAAGGTTTCAGCTGGTGGGTAAAAAAAGCCCCAATCCACTCAAACCTCTGAAAACCAGGGAAGAATACTTAACCCTTTTGATATTACTAAAATAAAACAGCTAAGAGAGCTATTTCATCCCTATTCATGGCGGCAGCCCCCTTCTCTCTCATTAGAGGCAGTCTTGAAACAATATTTCATCTGCAGATCCCCTTTACATCTGGCTTTAAGTGGCACTGCAGCAAATTATTACTCTTCATGGAATAAAAATACACAAAGTTTACAGTTATCATGACTCAGCCTAATATAGTAACTAGTAGAACGTTTGGTATTTGGTGTTCTTGGCAGAGAACAGACAAACTTCCCCTCTCTAAAAACAAGCACCAATAGTGACTTGGAAATAAAGAATTGTACTCAGCCTAAACAGTCACAGGATCTCCTCTGTGGGGCAGTGGGGAAGAGGGAATATATAATGTATATAATAAATATAACATTTGTTAAAAGTATTTCCTGGGAAGAACTATCCCTGAAGTTAACGCCTTATTCACCCTCAGACATAATCTAATTTTTCTGGAGGATAAATGTCATTAAGTACAAACATAAGATTGAAATTTAACTGAGAAGTGCAAGAGAAGAACACGGACATATCTGCACAATCATTCCATGGTGGGTCTTCCAAGTTGTGCTTCTCCTTTCCATCAAGTTTGGGTGTTTTGTGTTGTTTGCTCTTTAAAGATCAATTTGGAAGACACCTTAAGGTGAAAAGATTGGTCAGTTCTGTGCAGTTTCCCTGCTCCATTCTGTACTGCTCTGCCTGAATCAACAGAGTTAAATAAAAGAGGCTATAAAAAACCCATTAAAGAAATTAGGCAGGAAATCTAGAACAATAGCCTAGATAAGGAGCATCCCTTCAAAGACAATAGTCAGGTTTGTGGCTGCACAGAGGGATTCCTCAGCTCCTTTCACAGAAGCTTTTAGGCAGGCCAAGGAAATTCACTGCAGTTTTGTGAAGTGTGTGTGTGTGTTGCTTTGGTTTTGTAATAAACAATCTAAGTCAGTTACCAACACACACAGAGAAACCTTTCCATAGGAAGGTAAATGAGGTGAGCAAGGTAAGAGCTATCTGAAGCATAGCAGTGGAAAAGGATAACTAAAAACTCCCAGAGACAGGAAAAAAATCTGTTCCCTCCAACTCCAACTGTTAATAAACCTCTAGGTAAGTCATGCTAGCTCCAGGATAATACACATTAAACTTGGGTGCAGAATATGCATTCCATTTTGTTTCATACCTTGGCCCTGCTGGTCTTCCACATTTAGGCCAAAAATGTACGGCATTTGTTTTGAAGACATTGCATTCAAATCTGGAAGGAAAGCTCTGGCAATGATCAGTGTCCACTGGACCTGCTCCAGCAACCACAGTGGATGTGCTCAGCCCGGTGGGAGCGAGCAAATGAAGGAATTCATATCCCGAGAACATATGGGGATGCACAACATGAGATCCCCAGCAATGTGACTTGTAACCATGGTAGCAGGGTTATTTTAAAACAAGATGCAAGGAAGGATGCCAAGGAATTTGTTTTTTTTTTCCTCAAACCTAGTCAAGCTTCTCTGAATAACCAGCTACTACACTTCTGCTTCCTACAAACACTGAAATGGCATCCTTACCAACAGTAGGAATCAGTGTACACTGGGGCAGTGGCGTGCTCATGCACACCATTGCTGAAGGTCTACATATACAGTTTTTCTCCGTTTCAAGCAAAAGCCTTCTAAACCTTCAGCTTTAAAGACAGGGTCAGCATTGCTCTATACAGCCTGAGCCATATATATTTCTCTCCATCTGCAATCCAGCACTCTGCATGTGATGACACAATTACCTTGAAAGTGTCTAAGAAAACAATCACTTATTCCCTTGGTAGCACAATGTGAGGTGCCCCTGTACAATGCAGTAGGGTAAAAGGCTTTTATAGAATCATAAAATCCCAGTTTGGTTTGGGTTGGAAGGGACCCAAAAGCTCATCCAGTTCCAACCCCCTGCCATGGGGACACCTTCCACTAGAGCAGGTTGCTGCAAGCCCCATCCAA
Organism: Amazona ochrocephala; assembly: GCA_039720435.1. Taxonomy (NCBI): domain Eukaryota; kingdom Metazoa; phylum Chordata; class Aves; order Psittaciformes; family Psittacidae; genus Amazona; species Amazona ochrocephala. The sequence goes on from CM077891.1 coordinate 13,038,806, forward strand.
CCTGGCCTTTTTCTATGCATAGAATTTGCTGTACCTACATAGACCTACACTTAGTGCTCTAAAGGGGAAAAAACTAAAGATTCAATTACACTAAACTGTATGTACCAAAATGAACAAAGAATTGTACTTACAGAATTAGAGCATTTATTATAGAATTACAGAAAAATTATTAAGAATTATAATTAAAAGAATGCTAGCCAAACATGTAAAAGAAAGCCCCAAACAACCCCAAACCACAACCAACCTAGCTGCATTTGCCAGTGGACCTACTTCCCAGTACTGCATGAAGGCCTAAACCAAAACTAGCCCAGTTTTTAAAAGATGCAGGAAAAGAGTTAATTAGAAAGTTTCTGACAGTTTCATGGAAAAATGGGGCATCACCATGAAGAAGTTTTCCATGACTTTCATCCATGCTAAGGCAGGTCACTAAATAATAGAGCAAAGAACTGCCAGACCTTTTTTTATCCAGTTACCATACTCAACATAGTCAAGCTGTAAAACATAAAGCAATAATACAGCACAGAATCTAGGTTAAGCTGCAGGTCATTGTGGGGTGAGGAAATCTGCCTGGATTTCACTAGTGTTACGTCAACCACATGGGAAACTTGATGAAATTCCATTTAGCAAATGATAACTTAAGCTTACATTAACTTGCTGCAATGTAAAGTAGTAAAATGGGTTTGTAAACCTGAAGCAGTTTCAAACATCCTGGTGAAACCACATTGGGATGAGTACATCAACCTTTGAAGTTTGACTTGAGCAGCTTTGTAGAGCTGCGTTTCTACAGGTAAGTATAAGTAGGAACAAATAAACCAGTGTAAACCAAGAAAAAACAGGAGATGACCTGAGAAACAAGGCTGCCATTTAAACAGTGCTCATTGAAAACGCAGATCACCTGGAAAAGAGGATAGCCACCTTCTGAAACTTCCTCAGTGTAACTGTATCACTTACTCAGACCAACTGAGCAGAGTTAAAGGGTGAGTAACAATTGCCCTGTCCCCTCTTCTGCCTGAGCACTTACTTATGGCGACCCTTGAAAAGCATTAATTGGCTATTTCTGCATTTGTCACATAGACTATGTATTTCCAGAACCATCCAAAGCACAGCACCCATAATATGCGGCATCTGAGAAAGCAAAACCCACCCAGACAATCAAACTCCGCCTTTGGAAAACCTGGGTCCTACTAATCAGAATCTATGTCTCTTGTTTCTCAAATTAAGAGGAATTGTTTCCAGCTGGCAAAAGCACCTGTGTTTAGTTGATTTGTTCGACTATTCAAGGCCAGAGGGAACCATCAGATCATCACCTGGGGCTCTCCCTATTAAAGAGGTCTCTATATTAACCCTGTAACTCTGCCGAGCTCAGCTGTATGTGCTGATGTCCTTAGATCAGAGCTGATACCCACCAGAAAACAGGCTTCCACTGACAGGCTATTTTCATAATTAATCACTCCATTGTTAGAAACACATTTAAATTTGAAATAAACCAAATTTGACTGTGGCTTCTGGCCACTGACTCTTCATTATGCTTTTCCGTGGAAGATCACAGAGCTCTGCAGCAATTGGCACTCACCATGCAGATACACACGTTTTTAAGCAAGACACCTCAATTTTTCCTTTCCTAAATTAAACAGATTGAGTTCTTCAGATCTTTTATTGCAAAATACTTTCCCTTGCTTGAGTCATTTTGCAGCCTCTCCAGCACAGAGCTGCCCATGGCTGTTACGCAGCTTCTCCCTCATTCTTATGCTTATAAACAGCCATTGAATGCAAAATGCAATCAACAGCTTGGCCAAGTGCCTCTGACTGCTCCATGCATACTATTACCTACTCCTCTGAGATTTCATCAGGGATGATTGACAAGTGCTTCCAGAGCATGGGTCAAAGTGCTGAACAGTATAGGCACTAGACTGGCCTAAAGGAAAACCACACTGGTGATCATGTTCAATGGTAGTACCACGCAAGCCACTCCTGGGGAAGGGAGGAGGAGACGTATTTGCCATCCACTGCCCAGTTCTTAAATACATCAAAAAAATCCAATGCTATTTTGGAAGTTAGAGTGTTAGATTGCATTCAAAAGTAAAATAATGATAATAATAAAATCTCACTGCACAACAGTTTTCTTCATTACATCTATAGTTTCAAAACTGCCATGTTTTAGTTTGCCAGCATCTGGCTCCTCCATCAGTTTTTGCCTGGCTTTTTCTTCCTCCTGATGTTAAACATTCAAGGCTCAAATTATCTAACTTCCTCTTAGAAACAGCTGCAGAACATCTGACACTTGATCAGGACAAGAGTGGAAGAGTGCTGGAGTATCTCCTGAACTTTAAACCTCCTCCCTAATTCAGCTTTTTCAAACCAGCAATTCTGTGAATAGCAGGACTAATGATGTCAGCCTCCCCTTGGCACTGGATATTATGGCCGAGTGACTTTGCTATCAAAAAACGTGGAGTGACTATTGATGGGAACAGTGTTTAGACAAGATCTTGATCACGTGGATTCTCTGATGTGCAAAAGGACTGTGAAGGCAAACTGCAGGGGTTCCAAATTTGGTGGTTAAATTCTCTGCCTTCCACTGGGCTCTGCTCCCACAGAACTTGGAAGAACTCATCTTTGAAACCTCCACATTTCTATCCAGTCTGGTTGCAGCTGACCAGCAAAGCCAAAGTGGGCAGAAGAGCCAACGTGCAATGAGACATTCACAGACACAGAGCTATCACTTCGCTTCCCAAAGAAAACAGTTTAATAATTGAGTGATGTGCTACTGGCGTTCAATTCATTCACTCAACTCATCCAGGCACAAAGGAAGCAATACAAAAACCTAAGAATAATTCCATACTCCAAAAGCCACATGTGATTTGCCACCACAAAAAAAGCAAAGGCAAAGACTTAAATAAGTAAATAAATAAATTGTTCTTTCGCCCATCCTGTGTTGAAATGAACCAGGACAACATGTTCCTGGATCTCGCTCCAGTTGGGAAGGGAGGGGAGGGGAAAGGAGACACAAGGAGTCCACATATACAAAAAAGCCACCAGTCTTGCATGAACAAACTATTAACAAAGCATGTGCAGGAGTCACTGCCTGCTGCCATTATATCCCAGTAACTCACATGCAATTTTAAGTAACGAGTTGCCTAACCAAAATGACTCACAGTCAGACACAACTCACACCTTGCTGCAATAGGATAAATTAAACATGTTATTGTTACCTAGCTCACAGATAAATATGGCCTGAAAAACACCTAGAAGGGTCGTTAAAAGAAAGCTGCAGTCTGCACAGAAAATCACCCAGATGAGTTACAAAGCCCTTGGCTACCTTCACCTATATCCTCATATATGTATTTCATGCTGAAGCAGCCACTCTGCAAACTGATCTACGCTATACTTTACAGCATCCAAAATACTGTGCCTAAATATACATACATAAGAATCACTTTCATTCTTGACTTAACATGACAAAGCCATCAAAATACCTCAGTCAAGTCAGCTAAGGATAAAGCAAAAGTGTGAGTGAGCAGTTAATGTTGTGGCGCATTTGCAGTTACAGCGAGGGAGGCTCAGGCGAGGACAGCCCCAGCAGAGCACACAAATCACATGCTCTTGACTTCCAATTTTTCTTCCTTTTCTATCCTCAGATGTATTCTGGAGGATATTTCTGCATTGCTTTAACTGGAACAATGCTGATGAATATTTGGGGGGTTTAACAGTTAAATACTATTATAGATTTTTAAACAGACTAAACTCAGAAGGGTATTTTCTATTCAGAAAGCTACAGAAACTGGAAAATGGAAAACTTAAAATACCATATGGACAGCACAGGAAAACTTCCAAAGGGAGAAACTTCTCTCTACATGTGAAGTTTCCTTTCCCCTTCGTTGCTTTAAAGAGCTCTGGAATTTAATCACTTGACACCCTTACGTCATGTTTACTTGAGGCTAGGTTACACATGGGTGGAAACAAATCTGACAATAATCTCCTATCAGTCTCTGCCTATTACATCACTCAAGAACACCGTGAGAAGTAACAAAGCAGGAAATAACTTGCAGTGAGCAGTGTAAAACAGACAAGAAGGAGAAATTAGACGTTACTCATGCATAGAGTGCAACTGTGCAAAAAGGCCCCATCAGCAGATGCCTGTAAATCTAGTTTGCAACCATCTGTGAACATATGGACAGAGGCCCAAGTTACAGCTTTACAGCTCAGCTCCAGAAGCATCAGATTTGGCAGGCTGTGATGAAGCTGTAACTGGTTAAATGAATGAAAGCACTTTAATCCCTTGAGAAGGCTAAGGCCCCTTAGTCGGTAAGATTTCCATTTATATATTTATTTTAAATACAGCATCTGCTCCCTCCAGAAAAAAACCTGCTTAAGATGCTCTCAAAGCTGCTTCAACTTCTGGCGGGTGCAGCAGTTGTCACACAAAGCAGGTCTCCTCCCTTTTATTTCAACAAGTCGGGTTTGGTTGGTTGGTTAGTTCAGGAGGTTTTGTTTGTTTGTTTTTAAAATCAGCTTTGCATTGGGCTCTTAGGAAATCATCAGTGTTTGCAACACCAGGGCAAACAGGTTCTCTGGCTGCAACTCAAACAGGAAACAAACTGGCTTAGCCTGAAAGTCATTTGTTTTCTGCATTAGTTTTCAGTTATTCTCTCCCCATCTGGTTCAGTACCTATTGACAACTTTTCCATGGCACAAGAAGGGATCACTTTTCACATAGGAATTCTTATTCACACAAGGTTTAAAACGCTCAATCCGTAGCCTAAGACCTTGCACTGTGTCATTAACTCACTCAAGGTTGGATGAGTGCAATGAAGAGAGCACAGGTTTCCACATCGACATTTCCTACTTCACAGCAAGCCTCAAACATGAGATCACGCGGCCCACAGTTAATGTTCTCTCTCTAAGAACTAAATCATATCCAGATTCCAGAACATACTTCAGATGTTAAGAATGGAAATTATGGTTAATACAGAGCTATCTGCATTACTCTCTGCATTAATAACTTTTCCTTTGGTTTAGCTCTATTATTTTCTTCCAATTAAAGTTACACATCAATGCAACAAATGTAAAAACTGAATAATGAGTTATGTATCAGAAACCACAATTCCTTCAAATATGTACTTTATCACTCTGTATTTTCAACATTTCTACATATTAGCATGAAGTATTTCCACATACTTGTCAGTGAAAGGAAAGTTACTGCTCAGCTTCAAGTTGACTGGGCAATTAAGTACATTACATGCCTGCTGAATATGCCTCAGATGTACTGGGATTTGAGAGAGACAGACTTCTTATCAGAGATTCCCAAAACAACTTAATTGCCTTTGAGAAGGAGTAAACTACAGAACTCTGAAGGATCTCTCCTTTTGACTGGCACATCACTTTTGGGGTATTATCCCTCACTTGTGTAGTCACTTCACTTAATTTGATTTGCTTTGACTCCAGAATCTCAAGAAAGAGAGCTTCCAAGAAGACAGGACAATGTGAATTTCTCCTGAAGGAGATGACAACTTCTTTTCATGGAAAGAAACAGTACTAACACCCCAGTAGGAATTTAAAATGGTTCCAGCAGAGCTTCAGGGGGGAAACATCAATTTGTCAAGCCTCAAGTGCTTTAAACCCAACATTTCAGGTTCAAAACCTTGCGCCAAATTTACACTTGTGTAATGCAAAAGAGATGCTGAGTTTGGATGTGAATTGGTAAATGCATTTCTCTGGCATTTGAACAGTTGTCAGAATGGCCTCTTGTTTCTTAATAACCCAGATTGGACGACACCTTCAACAAAAAAGGTAAAATTCTATACTTGGAGTTTTCCTGCCTCAAACCAGCCAGTTGCCAACAAAATGGAAAACAAAACATACCCACTAGATCAATTCAAGTTAACTTCTACTGATCACAGAATGATAGAATAGTTTGGACAGGAAGATATCTTAAAGCTCACCCACTTCCAGCCCCCTGCCACAGGCAGGGACGCCTTCCACTACAGCCGGCTGCTCCAACTACATTTTCAAATCAAAGTTGGAGGAAAACATTTCACAGATTGAAGTACTCCAGTGTAACACTCCACACCCTAAGATCACACACTAAGATCAAAGTTGAGCCACATCTGAAGTCCATCCCAAAATGTAATCTTAGCTGACGAGCTATGTGTTACCCATCTATAAATCTGCCCTTAAGGACATACTTTTCCAGTTAGGCATTCTAATCAGACTCCCAAATGAGCTTTTGTCTATCATGAATTCATTGTTCTGATGAACTGCAATTCTACACCGCTGGAGGCTCGCTGTTTTCAAGATGTAATTCACAGCAGTTGTTTTCCCCATACATCCGTAATCATCACAGCATTGCTATTACTAAAGAACTTCACAATGTATTCAACAGCAGTCAATCCAAGCCGCAAGAACTGAGGAACGTGTGCAGCATTTAGTTGCTGGAGTTCTGCAGTGGTACAGTCAGACTGGAGCAGCTCATGGCTATGATGCTACGTTGTCACTCAGGAAACTGTGCTGAGGTGGTACCTACAAATTCCATCATCATCTCATCTTCTTGCAGAACATAAAACTGAAAAGTCACTGCCATAAAGTCAGTATAAATAAAAACCAAATGATACGGAGTAGTCCAGTTGCATTTGTACCTTTGAGGGAGATGCAGTGACTAAGCAAGCTACAGTAAGTGACAGTGACAGGCCTGTCACAGCCACACGTCCTTTGTAACCAGTGCTAGGTGTAGGCTCTGAGGGCAGTTCCCTGCAATTACTCACTAACAGCTCAATTCTACAGCCCATAGTGCTGGGCAGGAGTTCAGTGGCAGAGAAAAAGAATATAAACAAGCAGAATGGATCATTCAAGTTCACTATTATTTGCACTAACCTGGCAATTTAAGGTATTTAAACCTGAATTATTATTAGACATGACATCAGTAGAGTCTGGATCCACTACAGAAAAACAGCATGGGACCCAAGAGGGTTAAAAGCCAGCAGACAAAAATCCTGTCCATTTAGCATTCATATTCCCGTGCATACACTGTCTTATACTGACATATAAATTACATACATCCATCACTGACAACCTGTGCTAGGAATTGCCCCAAAACCTCAAACTAGAATTTGATGATTCAACAGGAAGGCTTCAGGCAAACAGAGCAAGTAGGGCAGATGAAATAGTAAGCTTAACCTGTTCTACTTCAGAAACAGAATTTGGGACCTTAATACTATCAAACTGCAGCACTTCGGATATGCTGCTTCTGTAACTTGCACTAAGAAGAGACAGGAAAATTAAGAGTGATGCCTTCACTGGCATCAGAGAATTGTCCTACTCAAAGTGGACATCGCAGGAGACCTCACAACGATCCTTAAGAAAAAGGCAAACAAGTGATTAAAAAATGATGCTGAGAGGTCTCTGACAGACGTAGGTGGGGATAAACTGTAAATCTTTGCTTCCATTGCCACTCCCAAGAAAACACATCTCAGCCCAACTCTGCCAGCAAACACTCCCCTCCCTTCGCCTTAGCCTCCTTCACGCTTTCTTCAACTTGGCCCTATGTTTTGAGCTCTCTTGATGCAGAAAGAGAAGTCAAATCCTTTGTCAAAAAATGAAATAAAACCCCTAAAGTATCTATCCACCTTCACTGCAGAACCATTATCTGGTGGGGCACTGCAAGGCAAACAACAAAATCCATGAGATTTCTTTCTGCACAAGGTTCTTATGGTAATCCCGAAATGCTTTCTGTGCCAGGGCATCCCCTCCTGCCCTTGTTTTTACCTAATGGAACCTGAAAAAATTATATTGTAAATGAAAAGAGACTGTAGCAAAATAACAGTAAAACAATTATTCAGCCTCATGACACTCACATAATACAGACCTAAAATCAGATCTGTTAAAGTAATTGTAGATCTGGTAGATATACAAGTATCATTCTGCTTTATTTGAAGGGTGCAAGCATAGCCTTCAAGAATACAACAAACAATGTACCACCAGCTTTCTGCAGCCTTTTCAAGCAAATGCTTGTGTTTCTAGGCAAAGCTTCCAACTTTTCTTAGTGGGTATATATCAATTCAGCTAATCAAAAGTGACCTGTGGTCTATTACTTTGATCCAACTATAAAAAATACACAATTATTTAAACACAGGTGTTTAAACTAACAAAATGAAATCCCTTTTATAAAAGAGTGAAATGATCCATCAGCAGAAGCACTTCTGATTTTGGATTTAGGAAGGGCAGCCAAGGTAACATGGCATATCACCAACAGAACACGTAATTCCTGGATGATCAGCGGCATTATGTGACTGCTTCTGTTGCTGCCTATCACCACTCAGGGAAATAATCAAGTATTGAACTGTTAGTTTTCTAAAGATATGGCCTGGAATAGGGCAAAAGAACTGCATGGAAATCCCATGACTGGAGTTACCGAAGGTATGGAAGATAAACTGCAAATGTTGTTAAATACTGAATGTTTGTCTACAGAAGATGCTCAATGACAAGAAAGCCAGAGCAGAAATTTACATTCCCTTAATCAAAGAAACAGTAGGAAAGCTTCAAATATTAGCAGAAGTTACGATTTATCAAACAAGAGCAGGCACAGAGGCTGCAGGGGAACCTTACCAGAACGCGATCTCCAATCTTGAGCTCCCTTTCTCCCTTCTTTAGTGATCCAGCTTCAGAGAGATTCGATATCGATTCACTTGCAGTTTTTGAAAGATTGCTAATCTGAGACGGAGTTGAGTGCTCCTTAGAAGCAAGTGGTGAAGTTTTCTGTGGGATTCCTGAAGGGGGAAGTGCAGCAGCGGCTGAAGACACCATGCTAGCAGCTGATGTGGAAGTTGGTGACGTAGCCCTAGAAGCATGAGCTGTCTGTGTACCATTGGCTTCATCTTCTGTCAACACTTTTCTTGTCAATTTTGATGGTCTTGTAAATATTCCCCTCAAGGGTTCACACTGGAAATAGCGAACTCCAGCCACAGAGCCATCGTTCTTCCCAATGGGTTCATCTAGAACAATCCCGGCCCACTGTCCTGGAGCAAACTGTGTTTCACCGAGGAACTGAATAAAGCCAGGTTTATTTCCATTGACCCAAACACGCTCCCCAACTCTGAAGTCATCCACAAACTCTTCATGTGCATCTGTACTGGTTGTACTTGAGGTCTTTTCATTGGAAGCTGCTTTTTCTGCTGGAGCTGGAATCAAACACAATGAGAAAACAGGCATCAAATAATAGTCCAGAGTGCATCATTACTTAGCTTGAATGTAACAAGCATTTGGAAAACCATGATTTGTGTAAGGAAGAGATTCCAATTTTCTTACTTCAGAAAACACTATAACCTCTGGAATACAGTAATTCCTTGGTATAAATAGCAAAATCAGTTTATACTTATAGCTTTCAAGGTACTTCTTATTAGACGATGAATAAGGGAAGAGTTCAGATATTTAAACATTCCTTACCAGCTGCAACAGATGCAGGTGTTTTCAGCAGTGTTCCCCCATGCTTGATGGTCTTTGAAGGAGCCTTAAGTCCACTTGGTTTTAACATACTCATCTTTCTGCAATACCAGTGTTAATCCTCTTTGTCTGTAACAACTATCTTTTGCCAAACATGGATAAAATATATTCTTCAAGTTTTTCCAATTCTGGAATAAACCTGTATATAAAAATATTAGACATGAATCAAAAGTCAGTATTTTAACTCCTGCAGAAGAGATTTCTATATATACAAATAGCCTGTGTATGAAAGGCATGACAGAAGATGCTTTGCAGTAACAACCAGAAGCATTTCCCAGGATAGCACTTCCAACTCAACATCCTTTAAGGCCATTTCCTATTAAAAGACACCAAGTTTGAACCTAAAACACTAAAATAACTCACTTCACTGAATGCTGCTGTATTCATCTTAAACTGAAAAGCTATTTTAAGAAAGAAAAACAAAGCCCTGAGCAGCATTAATGACATTACACATAGATATACCCACTCTGTGTATATCTATGTTTTCATATACCACTGTTTTCAGACATATTTTCAAGTGTTGCTATATCCCAGCAAAACCAACTTGAGACTAGAGAAATAACTGCAAAAGAAAGCAAGAGAACCAGGAATTTCTGGATAAAAACAAAGTTTTAAAGAGAGATTGGCACTGAAAAACTATAGCTGCTCAACAGAGTTAGATGATGACAACTAAAAAGGGAACATCCACCTCAGCTGTATGTGATCTCTTAGATCACAAGATACACTGGCTCAGTCCCCAACACAGTGCCCCAACCACGCTCCTCTGGGAAGAGGAGGGACTCTTCCCTGCGTTGCTAGGATAGAGTCTGGCTCTGACTTGGAAGCCAGCTATAAGCTTTTCAGGGAACTACATCATGAGGGGTTTGCCGCTTAAGGCATCTCCCTTCCAATTACAACAACTTTAGAAAGGCTTTTTCATCTAGAATGAAAAATCTATATATTTTTTCCCTCAAATACTGTAAGGTCACTGGTCTACCCCATCTCTAAAAGCACAAACTGTTCTGCATGAACACAGCTTGGCTATTTGCTAAACTTTATAATCTTTACAAGGCACTGACAGAACTGCTATGCCCACATAAAAAAGACCAGCACACATCAAAACAAAAACCTGAAGGGGAAAAAAAGGAAAGCACAGACATGTAACAATAGACTGTTTGCTCAGAACATGGCAAACAAAAGCTGCAAAGCAGGTCTCAGTCCTGCCAGTTCCTTGCATTTTGGCAGCGATGGGCACATGTGTGCAGGCAGAAAGCTGACCCATTGCAGACTTCCCAAAACCAGTATTCCCAGGTGCACGTGCTGGGTGTACTGGGTATATAAAGGCAAAACAAACACTCCTGAGGGAGAGACTGCCATGCTATAGGAAGGAAGACTAAGGAGACAAGCCAACCATGCCTTTTACCTAACAGTGCAAGTTCTACCTCTCATGTATTATTAACAGCCAGCGCATTAGTGTTCCTAAAAATCAATTCACTGTGAAAGGAAGGAAAGTATCAGGCACATTGCTTTGTGAACCCAAATACCAGACTGAAAGGATTTTTATGCTTATGATCTTCCATGCCAAGTTGAAGGCATCTTCTAAGAAGTCTGCAAGAATGTTATACTTTCAAAAGCATTAATTCCACCTTGGACATATGGTGTGTGCCTGCAATTTATGTTATGCTCCATGAAAACTAGCAAGTACCACTAGGAAGACTTCTGAACCCTTTTTCTAGCATTGCCAGCAGTATCTTACCCACCCAGCTGCAGAGTTATGACTACTGAAGAGAACTATTTCTTCATTGTTTCTGCAAGATACATGGTAGTTTACTATTAATTCTTAAGTGGGAGTTAGCTCTCTAAAATCAAAGCAGGACAGGCACGAAATATGAGTGGGAGGCAGTTATACACAAGAACAACCAGAGGACCACATAAGATGTCACTTTGGACACAGCAGGAACACTGGGGGTGTTATATTTACCCCTCCTACTACGTGCCTGCCCTGCCTGCTAAATCTCAATGCATCGTATGTGCATCACTTTCCTCAACCCATCTAAATCCATGGAATGGAAAACCTGCACACAATAAAGAAGGATTTGGTACAAATACAGAAATGCAGGAAGTATCGAGGTCAGTTCTTTTAAGTTCAGTCTTTGTCAGTGCCAAACACTTATGGACATTCAATCACCTTGTTTGAGCCAAAGCAAGTCCCCCTTAAGAAACACTGCTCCTCAAACCAGGAAGCTAGAAGCTGTCTTACAACATTCTGCCATTCTTTTCCATATACTATCTCTTTTTTTGCCCCCGAAGAACATTCCAGCACCACACAGGTAATAACCCTTCATATTGTGCAAGGCCAGGTATAGCAATAGACAACAAACACTAAAGTACCCCTCCAAATCACACTTTTCCACTTTCAAACAGTTATTTATTAATAGATGTTTGACAAACCTCTGCTCAACAGAAAGTCAGAATGTTCCAATATTGCATTTCTTGGCTCAGGGTGCTCATTCATGCTTTAATCTTGCTCTCCACAGTCATGGGTTATACATTTGCTGTGTCATTTGCTTTTCTGAACATACAGGCCTTCAACTAGGCCAGAAGTAACACAATCCTTAGTGCCCTGGTTTCAGAGTTACTGAAACTGAGGCTTAATTCCAGAAGCTGCTAAAATACTGTCAACGCTTTTCGGTAAATTACTGCCTTACTGCAATAGTGAAAAATACAACTTGAGGTCTAAGAAAGAGGCAGGACCTTCACAGCAGCACTTCCTAACAGAATTCATCAAACACTGAAAGCACATGGATTTGCATCAAGTGATTGTGGCAACAGTGATTTCAAGCACTATGCACTCCAGCATTTCCTTACAGGCTCCAGATGTCAGTTCCCTCATTTGAGTTCCGCTAAGAGCCAGCAGCTACTTGTCTCCATTTGTTCTCTTTCTTGCCTTGAATCAGCTTCGGCTTTCCTGAAAAAGATTCTTTATAACCAATAGGCAATAACTGAAAGCTTCTCAAAAGATCCCATCAGGAACCTGAGGGAATGGTCAGGATGAATCCAATAATATACCCTATTTAAGTGTTCGAAGCCACAGGTCTACCAATACTGCAACTGAGCATAAAGAGATGTTAAACATAAGCTTCACCCTTGTGCTATTACTGGGTAATATACGATTTCATATAACATGAAAATGTGTTATTCTCAAATGAACTCCAATTTTTGTGTGTTCATTACTACAGATTTTCAAATGCAGACATGAATCCCTGCATTGGCCCTTTTAGCTGATTAGTAACATCCTTATTTACCTTTTACTGACCTCTAAGTAGTGCACGGATCAAAGCAATCCATACGCAACAAGTTGAGAAGCACTGGTGTAAGGAAATAAATCCTGCTAATCTGGTAATAGGCATGAATTTTATTGGCAAGTTGAGATTAAAAAGAAATAAATAAAATTGAACCAAATAACACTGAATTGAAAAAGTAGAATGCTTTCAAACTGTCAAAAAAGGAATTAATCTAATAGGAAGAAAACAGCTGCCACTGGTTCTTTCAAAGCTGTACTTTCAACAAGTAGTACCCCAAAATGTACTAAAACATGATTAAATAAGAAAACAGGAGAAAAAGTGAAAGCCTCAGGTCACTCCACTTAAGAACCCTGTAGGTATGACAGCAACGTAAGACCAGTAGGTCTTTAGGCTTAGTTGACATCTGACAAGTGTGCTGCCACCACCATCTCCTTCCTCAGCACAAGTAGTGCCATGATTAAAAGTAAAACGTTTCACCTGGTAAAACATCTGAGACCATGACCTGACAATTTAAGAATCATTTTCTAATATCACTACTTGCATGGAGCAGATGCAGTGTTTCCATGGAGAAAAAAAGCAAGTTGTCTGTCCGTTTGGTACGGAAACAAGGAGGACGTTCTAGAAGAGAGCAGCAGCATGCCTGAATTGACTCAAAGCAGACTGGATAATCTCCATCTTCTGCATGCAGACACATGCAGCCTGACTCTGTGCAGTGTACTCTGAGGCTGAAACATCACTCTCAAGATTTATTTGTATAATAAAGTGAAACAATTCTTTGACGACCATCTGCTATCAGTCATGCATGAGTTCTTCAAAACACTTCAATTTAATAAGATTAATATTAAACTTCACTAACACCATTAAGAGACTAAATATTGTTGGAAAATGCCACTCAACACCAACACATTTCCAGGCTCAAAAAAAGAGGTCCCTTCAAACTGTTAATTCTGTTAACTGTACTGGTGCTTTGCAAAGTACACATGAAGACTAACAGGTACAGAATAAGGATTCTAGAAGTGCTGCCCAGAACAGACAACTCTGCTGAAAATCTCACCAGGATCTATAACCAGAGAAGATCCTACACAATCTCTGTGGCACTCAACTGGTAGGCACCTACAAAACAAATCCTGACCATGCCATGAAGGAAATGTAACATGCACAAAATAAATGTATTTCAAGGCCCACCACAATGCAGTTACTTCACTTTCCTGAGAGAAAAGCAAACTCACCACATGAAGCACTAAGTCTGAAACAGCAGCCTGAGCAGCATTTCTTAACTAGCTGTTTCATACTCTTGGTGGTCATACCACTACGGCCAAGCTTTCAGCAGCTCATGAATCATGCCTCAAATATCCCAACAATGGTTTAAAGAAAGTAACTTGGAATTTTGAACCTGGAAAGTCTTCTCCTCTGGTCCAGGAGTTCCTCCAAGAGCTCAGATCCTCCACGGTTACAAACAACTCCTAAACTTACTGCTATCTTAAAGCATATAAGCATCTTCTGTATGATTCAGATCCAATTCTTATTACAGCTCTGGAAGTTGCATTTGCAGCCTCCTGGGCTGGTATTGTATTTCTGTAAAAAGTAAGTATACGTATTTCCAAAAAATAATGCTTTTAATTGAACTTAGAGACTTTCAAAATTCATGCAAAATTCCAAACCACAACCACATTCCAGCTTTGAGCAAAAGAAACGCCTTTAAACCTCACTGCTGTTCGCTTCTTGCTACCTCTTTAAGGATATTCCTCTCTGTGCAAGAATGTGACACACCACAGAGACCTTCTGGAAGGTTCAGACAGGAATGAGATTAATTCATTCACAGCAGGTCCACAAACTGGGACATACCCACAAACACCCTTAGTGAAACATTCACACAAGCATAATTACTACCACGTTATGCAGCCAGATTTCCCATGTTTAAGAAAACTGTAACGTCAGCACACCCAGTGTGAGAGATGAGCAATGGAACAATGGTCTTCCTCGTCATGGTGCCTCCTCTGCTGTATTCTGAGTCTATTGGAGGTATTTCGTGTTGGGCAATCAAAAAAATTGAATCACCACTTTGCACTGGATTACATTTATGATGAAATGATTCCACAGCAGACAGTATCCATTGTAAACGTCACACTAAGCTTCAAAGTCAGTTCTGTCACAATTACAAGTAGTTAAACTATTACTAAAAGATGGATTTCAAACCCTTCATGCTTAACTTCACGGACTTCTCTTACAGTCACAGAGCCTTAGAATGATCTGTGTGGGAAGAGACCCAAAAGCTCATCCAGTTCCAACCCCCTGCCATGGGCAGGGACAGCTTCCACTAGAGCAGCTTGCTGCAAGCCCCGTCCAACCCGGCCTTGAACGCTGCCAGGGATGGGGCAGCCACAGCTTCTCTGGGCACCCTGTGCCAGCGCCCCAGCACCCTCACAGGGAAGAATTTCTTCCAAATGTCTCATCTACATCACTATCATTAGAAAAGACACTAAAATAATGTGCATTATGTAATTCAATGTTTATCATGCTAAGTGCCATATTTATTTGGCTTACTGGATGCTCTCCTTAATGTTAACATCAAAACATTTGGGCTGGTATGTGCCTATCAAAGCAGGGGTTTGTATCTCACTTTAAGAGGTAGAAAAAATTTGCATTTAAAACTCAGCTGATCAGGTAGGAATTAAAGAATAAAAGGAACCCGGAGCTTTCTCTCAGATCTGCTGTTTGCAGATTCTGGTATAGAAAATAAAAATTCAATAAGAAAAAACCAAGAACATCTCCTAGTTTATACAGGATCATTCTCACATTCTGCAGCTCATTCCAACTTAGTCAGGTACACCCTTCACAAAGGTAAACACTCATCCCATGTGAACCACAAAACCTCAGTTTCTTATACCATGTTCTTAACATAAATATGTATTTTATAAGGGACAGACTCTTCCAGAGAGCATCTCTGTTTATTTTAACCAGGCATAACTCTTACACTAACAGAACGAAAGCAATTCTTTGCTCTTCTGAAGTGTCTTCAAAGTCACTACCAGGATAACTCCAGGGAATGAGTGTTTCAAGCAGGATTTAGTATGCTTCTAGTCTAACTTGGAATACAATTTGCCTTTGCTATCACGAAAGTACAAACCCAAAAGCCTGCAGTAGGTTGGGAAGCATGCCCACTGCTATGACACAGCTCTTTTTGACAGTGTCATTGGTTTGATGAACAAAACTTGGAATGAAGAGTGGCCAACAAATGACTCAAACTGAAACACATCTATGCAATCCCTAGCAGAGGTCCTGGAAAAAATCTTTCAACTCTATTTCAGAGGGCATTTGTTTAGATAAACTAAGTCTGAAGCAACTACTATGTTACCCAGCGGATACCCAAAACAGCCCCAACACTGTAACACAAACACTATGCCTTGTCATCACTCTTCCCACTATCACGCAATCACCACACCACAGTATAAGGACATCCCCATAAATAGCTACTGGTTTTCTATAACTTCAAAGGGTGAATCTCTGTCTCCTTAAGAATCCAGAAGACATTCCTACATTCTTGTATGTTTAGAGGGACTAGGGAAGAACGAAATTTGCTGCTTGGGAATTAATCCAAACACCCCACAATGCTGTCCCTCATGAAGGAGGTGACTAATCCTGAGCTCAAAAAGCAACTTTAGATCTGTTTCTTAACCGAGACAGAGAGTAGATGCTGTATTTCTGCATCATGGAGATGGCTTAAAGAGTTTTCTGTGCAAGTTCCCAGATCCATAGTGTATTCAGGACCAAAAACTTGTAGATTATCTTTCAACATCTTTTATGGCAGCCAGGCGTGCATACAAATCTGTATTTACCCTTTGATTTTGAACCGGCTGGGTAATTGCAACTAAATAAAAGGCAGAAGACTTCTAAAAAGCCCTAGATTACATTCTGACAAGTTTCACGGAAGTAGGAGGGAGACTTGTGCTCAAACAGTCTTGAGCTTCTCCCAGTGACTTTAGATCAGACCACCTGATTTCTGAAGCAGAATGGAAAACCGAAGCTATTGCCATCAGTACACTGGCAGCAGGTTATATAAAATCTGAATGTAATGCAGTGAGGAAGGCAACCACTGTAAGACACTCTGAAAATCAGAGGGGTTTAGTGACATTCCTAAGTTGGTAAATCAGACACATCATGGTTATCTACCTTGGGAAGTGCAGGATATTCACTGCAAACTGGACAAACATAATTCTCTCTGCACATGCTTGGGAAAGGAAAAAGGCAGGGAAAATTCCTGTAAGGAACTGTACTAAGATCAAGATGAATCAGATCAAACATAGTAAGAGGCTTAGGACCTCAAACCATCAGTCAGATATTACAGCAATGCTATGAGGAAGGTAATTCATTAAAGCTTCTGCTCTACTTACAGATTTTAATTCTGCATCAAGGACATTTTAAGTCACCTCATCTTCTCATTCCAGAACTTGCTATGCTCATTCACATTCCTAAATGCCTCAAGATCCTCAGTAAAAAAATATACCACTGAAACACAAAGACTGCTGAACATGAAGCACAAATAAGAGAGGCTGTCTGTAACAGTAAAAACCTATTTTGGGCTAGCAATTTGTGAGTAATTTCTTCCTCAATCTATGTTGCTATTTCTAAATGCAGTCTGTTCCAGTTTTCTAAAAGATTCCCATCTTCAATTAATAAGGAAGAGCTGGAAACTGTTAAAGAGCTTTAAGAAAAGAGAAATCCCAGAAAATACGATGCAAACTCTAACGCTTCAATCCGCCGCTGTACACATGTATTATAGAAATGTCACTGCCATAGTCTATTAAAAGATCAGAAAGCACATGATCCTCCTAAGCACACATAATTCTCTACAGAATGAGTCAAGAACTGAGAGGTAAAGCAAAGTTTGCACCTGAGAAAGTAAATGGTTCTGGTAAGCCTGCTATCAATGCTTACTACTTTTCCTACATTTTTCTAAGGGAATTCTGTGCCTTCCCCAAAAGCCCTCCATTTCGATAACACGCACAGTAATTCATTTAACTGTCTGCAATGATTTCTGGTAATAACACACTTCAACTATCTCAGTAAGTGCATTCAGTCCACAATAACAACGATGATTCTGGAATAGTAGAGCATCAAGTTCAAGTTATTTGGGATTTAAAGTTTAAATGAAAGTTTGAGAAGCAAAATGCCATCCCCTGTCAACCTCAAGCCCAAACGCATACAAGCAAAGACACAAGGCTTCTCCCTAATACAATTGTGACTGGGGCAGCTGAAACAAAGATGCTGCTTTTTATAGTAAGAATTGAATTCTGATAGACTTGGGTGAAACTGTAACTGTTTCACACTCTGAAAACATCAAGTCAGCATTCCCTTTTTAGCTCTCCATGTTCTTAGCCTTTTAAATTAGCACCATGACTGCTATATGGCTGGCATATAAGAAAGTAGAAGTACAAATACAGAACTTAGATAAATATCACTGTGATTGAGTGGATGCTGCTGCCAAGCAGAGAAGCAGAATGATAGTGTCAGATAAGTGAACTCTATCAAATACTGAGTTGCTCTCTGCCTTGCAATTTTCCCTCAAAATAAGCTAGAAATATTGTCAGTAAGATGACAAAGATTGGGAAAACTGAAGAGCTTTTAATGGTGTTTCTCCTTGAAACAGCAAAGTGAAGACATGTCTTATAAATTAAAAGAGTTCATGGTACTATTCCAAGAGTCTTTGAGGTTTGTACGAACAATTGGTGAGACATTCCAGGTGGAAAACAGCCAGGTGTTAAGGTAGGAACCTGTACAGTCAGTTTTTAGATACAGCTTCTAAATCCTTCCCAGCCTTTCAGAAGCCAGGAGCTAGATACCAGAGTTGTGGGTAATTTCTAAGGGTCAGCTGTATCCCTGTGAGTGCAACATCACTCTGCAAAATTAAATGCCTGTAGAGAACAAACACCTGGATGAGCACAGACATATTAGTAGATGCTTGAAATCATCAGGGACTGTGCTGCTGGCAGAGCTGGCTTCAGTTCCGCAGCTCAAGAACGAAATGGTTGCTCCAGCAGAAACTGGCATCTAGCTGAGGCAGCTGAGATTACAGCTAATGCAGTATGTAATTGCCTTTCATGAAATAACCAAACACCATCCATCCGAGGCATTTCTGAACAGGCCACTCCAATAAGGATTCCAGTGCGTTACTTTTTATATGTGCCAGCAGAGCCAGTAGTGCCTAAGGAATGCCAAAAGATTCAACAAGAGCTGCATTCATTCGTGGTCATCATGTTCAAACATTAGAAAACTCACACTCAACATACAG
Organism: Amazona ochrocephala; assembly: GCA_039720435.1. Classification (NCBI taxonomy): domain Eukaryota; kingdom Metazoa; phylum Chordata; class Aves; order Psittaciformes; family Psittacidae; genus Amazona; species Amazona ochrocephala. The sequence continues at coordinate 13,057,871 of CM077891.1, forward strand.
AGTTAACATTTGACCCGAACATTTTAAAGAGCGAAAGAAAAGCTGTTTTGAAAGATCACATTGGCAAGACAGATCCTTCTATTTCTTTTGAAGGAAGATTTGTGCTGAAATATTCTCAGTCACTCCCAAGAAAAACTTTAACAGAGCTAAAAGGATAAAGGGAGGAATGCTGAAGGAATTATCCAATCTGCCCAAGCTAAGTAAATAAAGGCTGTCCTGGATATTCGCATTCAGAAGATGGCAAACAGATATGGCCCATAGTTCAGGCAGAATATCTGCAGCAGCTCTACAAAGTCAAAGCAATCAAAGCACTGCTTCTTCCTCCAGCATAATCCCATGAGGAAAGAGGTGGTTTATTTCCTACAGGACACCTCTATGATGAGGATACAAGACAGTTGTTTTTCTGCCCCCTTCCTCTTTAAAAGAAACCATGCAAATTATATAAAACTAATCTTTTTGCCAAATAAAATCTCCCTCTTGATCCCTAAGGACATGGACATATAAAGTCACATTTCCAAGCCTTCCTGCTTCGGCCAACACATCCCTCCCCCTGCGCTACACAGGAAACTGTAGTGTACTTCAGCACATGTAAGCAGGGGACAGAAAGAGAATCCTGAAATCTCATACTTTTAAAGCAATAACTAATAATCCTGTGTGCTTGTTTCAGTCATTCTACATTCAGCATGCAAATGAAGAAGTTTAGTACCTGAATGCTTACAACGGATTAAGATACCTCGTGGTTGGAGGGTGGTTATTTACTTTTCCTCCACAGGACCTAGCTTGCTATCTTGTTACACGTTGTAGCAGGTGCACACAGACACACACTTAAGGAAAACCTCTCTCTGGCACTGCTAGTTCCAGAATTACAGGCGTATTTCTGTTCTTTCAATAAAACTCTTCCCAAAGCAGCAGGCAGAAAGGCACTTCCTCTTTTGCGCCTCTTTTCTTTCTTCCTACATGTTAATACAGATATCACATGTTTTCAGATCCTTCTGCTCAAAGATCTCAAAGCAACCTGTGAACTTCCATAAAACCCTTCCCACCCAGCACACTGAGTGAGTGAGTGAGTGAAGGGGTGGGGAGGAAAAAGCCTTCATTTCATGGTCATATATTTAATCATGAACACAGGCACAGACTGGAATTCCGTCCCCGTGCTGCTTTGGGACAGATTTTTGTGCTGTTGGCTTTTGTCTGTTTTCATTTTCTAGAATTATTTAAAACACACACATAAAGATGCTATAATGAAGGGGAAAACTAACTCCTGATTTTAATGCAGCAAGAGCCGCATTAACATCTGAGTAACAGCAACGACTACCTTGTGCCCCATGACAGCTGAGACACTCAAAAGAGAACACTGAACCGCCTCAGGTAGCAGCAGCAACAGGGATATAGCGGGAAGCAGGAGGGGCCCCACAGCACAGCCTTTGCCTGGGGGTCCCACAGGTTTAACCTGGCAGTAAGCTCTGGCTGAGGCCCCCGGCGATACAGGAGGAGCTCACCTGCAAGTCAATGGCTTTGAGAACAACGCAAGCGTAAGGAACAGACATAAAACAAACACACAGAAAAAAGCCAAGGTAAATTATAAGCCAAACGTTAATCAGTAAAACATCAGCATGCAAGCGTGGGACGCCGAGAACTGCAGGTCAGCGTTTATACCATGACATGCTCAGACCCCTTCCCCACAGAACCATCCACTCAAGGCAGCAGTAACTCAGCACAGCGCTGCATCCACGAGCAAGACTCGAGCAGAGCCCGCACTCACGTCCCTGCCTGCTCCTCAGGAACCGCACACACACCCAAGGGCTGGGCGCGGTGGGAGAAAAGAGGAGCTCCGAAAACACCGGGTCCCCCCGCACCCTGCCCTCCCCGCTCTCCTCACCAGCCCCGGAGTTCACGGAGCTTAGCTACCTCAAGGCAGCCAGCCCCGTCCAACCGGGGCCACGGCGGCGGCAGCCATGGGGGAACGGGATGTGCCCGAGCACGGGGCTCGGGAACCAGCCCAACCGGCTGCTGTCACCGCGGCCGCGGCGGGGAAGCGCGGGCACGTGTGGCGGAGGCCAGCAGCCCGCCGGCCCCACCCAGCCCAGCATCGCCTCACACGGCTCCCTCAGCGCAAGCCCCCGCCGCCGCCGGCCCCTCACAGCCCTCCCAGCGCCTCACGGCCGCCCCCGCGCCGCCTCGCTTCCTCACCGCGGGCCCGAGCGCGGGCACAGCGCGGCGCCCGGACGGGAAGCGGAGGCCCCACGCCGGGAGGCGGCCGGCGGGTCCCCCCGCCCTCAGGCGGCACCGCTGCAAGCCCGGTAGCGCCGCGGTCCCCCTCCTCCCAACTCCTTCCCCCGCGCGGGCCCCAACGGCGGCCTCACCGCTGCCCCCTCAGCTCCGCGCCACCGCCGGGCGCAGCTCCTGCCGCTGCCACCTCCCCCTCTGCGGCGGCGCCTCCCGGCTCGCAGGGGGCGGGGCGAGGCGGGCAGACAACGTCTGCGCCCGGCCGGGCCCGCGGCGCCGCGAGGCGGGGACTGCAGCAGCGGGAGCCGCGCCTCACCCGTGCCCCTGCCCCGCGCCCACTTTCACCATTCCCCCCCGCTCCCCCGCTTTGTTCGCCCCGGGGCGCGGGGGCAGCCCTGCTCCGCTGGGCCGGGGCAAGGAGCGGGTCTCCCCGGGCTAACCCTGCCGAGGAGGAGGGCGGGCCCCGGGAGCCGCCCAGCACGGCAGCCCCCAGGACGCGGCTCGCTGCGGAGGGTCGCTTGGTACCCGCACGGGGAGGAGGGAGCCGAGCACCGGTAGCGCTGACCCCCGGGAGATGCGCTGCAGTAGCAGGCGGGTGTGAACGGGAGGGGTTGGGAGGAGAGGGAGATGTGAAGCACGCAGCTCTCAGTAGGTGAATAACTTCACTGGCTGCTGCTTTTCTCCATTTTCCTTTTGTCCTAACGGCCAGGAATTGATCATTCCTTCTTTTTCCCTACCGAATATTTTAATTTTCAGTGCGTCTGTGAATCAATACACTGGAACCTGGCACTACCCCACTGCTAAAGTTTAAATAGCTGCAGTGGTCACGCCAACATCATCATCAACGGCTTAGCACCCATTTTCAAGGGTGAATCGACCAGCTCTGCTTCACTTTATCTCTTTAAACAGCTAGCTGGCCCCTAACTGCTGAATGCATCACAAAGCAAACCTCAGTTTGCAGTCTCACAGATCATTTCGTTTCTGCATGATGCCGTTCAAACAAAAGGGTGATGAGAAAGCAGTTCCAGGGCTGGAGCCTGACTGCAATTTGTTTCATTTTGGCTCCATTCTCTGGCATTACTCCAGCATGGTAAAGCACAAAATGGTGTGACGCAGTCCCTCAAATAATAGGTTTCAACTAGATCAGCATTTAGCAATGTTTGTTAGAATTCCTCTTCCTAAATGTTAAATAGATTCTCTTACTGTGAGCAGTAGATGTGGAATCAGATACTGGAATCCATGGGCAGCCAGCTCCTGTCTCCCTGCAAAATTTGATAAAAGTTTTGCTGAATGAGGACTTGAGGATTTAAACATTAGATTGTGTTTAGAAGTGCAGAGCCAGCAACTGACTGCTTAAACCAAAAAATGGACCCTGCAGGCCCCATGGAAGTAATCCCTCCCTTACACAAAAACTAGGGAGTCAGACTTAACTTTACAGAACACCCGCCCAAAACACCTGCTGGTTTGGGAACCGCACTCATGAGCCTTTGTGCTTGGTTCTGGGAGTGTAGGCTTGAACTTTCTACACTGATGTGATGCCAATACCCAATGTGTTTTTCTCTCAGTCTATCATTTTCCTTCATTAATTTCATCTTTGTTGTCTCAGTTCACTTTTACCATATGGGTACAATGGTAACAAGTTCAATGCACACTGAGCTTGGTAAGAGGTTCAGTGCACACTGAACTGCAACTATGGTTGCATCCAATTTGTAGCAATTGTTATGATAAAAGACGTTTGCACTATAAATCACAGAACTATAAAGGGCTAAATATGATTGAAAGACATTATCTTTGATTCCAGTCTTAGTGCCTCTCTTCTCTGAACCGCAGGGTCCCATCAGTCAACATATAATATACAGACATTTTCATAACTCCACATAAACAGGAATTGCTGGATGCTCCAAGGAAATGCAGGATGCCGACTTAACTACCGGCATCCTGGCCACAAGTATAAGGCCTACTTCAGAATTAAAAGTGTTCTCTTGAACAATGTGGAAACACCAGCTGGATTTGTGAAGGGTCCAAAAGTATCGAAGCTTCTCTTTAAGAAAAGCATCTAAAGATATCCTGACTTAAGAGATCCATTTTTATATTCAATGGGATATATCCACATGAAAAGGAAGATTCTGAGTACAGGATTTTTTCTTCACCTAAATGAACTCTTCAATATGAACACCTGCTTCAAAACAAAGCAACTAAATGCTTTGGGGTTTTTATGTAATCACAAAAGTGCTGCTTCAAAAATCGCAGCACAGAAACTTGCACTATTACTTTCTGTAGTTGTTTCTGGTAGTTACTTTCACAGCTTAGTGGACTGAAAGGCTGCAGGAAGTCTTCCCATTCTTAACTACTTACTGTTTTCATTCCCTAAGTGGCCATGCTACCCAGCAGCTGCACAAAAAAGCTGCTTTTTCTCCATGTTCTTTGGAGACTTTCAACCAATTTTACATTATTTGTTCTACCCAACATGGGTAAACCAAGAACAGTACTTAAACTGTCAGTATTTGAAGAATCCTTTCTGCATGCTGTTTAAACAAGGTACTTAACAATAATGTTCATCTTGATTGTTTCATTTCACAGATAACTGAGAAGCTATGCAAATCATTCCAGCACTGATGCAAATACCAACAAAAGCTGAGTTCTCACCTACAGGGAAGCAAAGCAGCAGGTTTTTTGTTTCTATTGAGGTTCTAAAGAAAGGGTAAATACATTTTTATACAGTCATTAGGTGACAGCTAAATATAGGCTGTAAAAACTCCTATGTCAAATCTTCATTGCCTGTAGTTAACTGAAGTTTAGGAAGCGTCCAATTGTCACACATTATTTACCATGTTATTAAATCCATCCTGTTTTTAAGCTTCTCCGAGGACTGAGACCAATTCCTACCACTGACTCATCCCCTCCTACCCCCTAAAATGATGACTCTGCGACATATTCTTAGGAACAGCATCAATCTTCAACGGCATCTACTTACCAGAGGCAATACGCTGTATTACAAAGCGAAGGTACTACAGAGTTCCATGGCAACTACCATTAAAAACACTTTAATTACATTTGAGCTTTTCCCTCCTCTTCATTTTTCTTTCCTTTTTTTTTTTTTTCCCCCCAGCTATCCTCCCTTACTTTTAGCAGTAAAAATAATTCTCAGCAGCTAAATGTCTTTCAGGTATCTTCTAGAATCTGTGCTATTTCTCTTTCCATGACATTTTAAGCACTGTGAATTAGGTTATAAAAAACATAAGTTAGAAATTCAAATCTTTTTAAGGGACAATTGACTGACACTGATTAGATGTTTTAGATGTGCACAAGCATTTTAAACTACTTCTGTTCCCAAATGCTATAAACAAACAGAAATACCATGCCAACAGGAATCTGTGGGAAAATGTGAGTGATGCCTGTTCACACTATACCCACCTCATTACAGATTTTTATTACTCATTCATTTTAGTAAGCTCTAATCTAGGTTATTATACCACACCCATCACCATGGGAATGGGACTTAAAAAGAACCAGAAATACTTTCTATTCAGCTTTTTCTCACACCTTGTCATAGAGCTGCAATATCCAATACCCATTTGATAGTTACACCTGACAAAAAGTCAATAATTACAATCATGTCCGTATATATGCGGACCCAAACACAGTCCCTTCCTGCCCCAACCCCCTCAAATTTGCTGTAGATGCCAGAAGACATCATCTTCCAAAAACAGAAAACATATCCCCAAGTAGTTTGTGTGCAGTAAATCCAGAAGTGGCCAAAGTGATAAGAAATGCTGAACAATTTAAAATTCAAAGCCTTATGAAATTGAAGATTTAACCTATTTAAACTAGAATTTACCATTACATTAAAACCTGTGTTGCTGAAACAATTCCACCTTACTCTTCCTCTCATACCTTCTGTATGAATCTTGGAAGCAATACAATTAACAGCCACTTTAATGGCAATCTGAATTTGTACAAACATTGAAGGCTTATCTACCCTGACCAGTTAGGTGGAAGGGTGATTTGTTATTAGTGTATTGTGAACATGCAGAGCACTAAAGGGTACTAAGCATATGAAGATGACTTTAATCTTGTGGCTTCTATAAGCAAGGCAGAAGTTTAGGCTGCATGTCCTGCTAAAGAAGGATTTCACAAGAGCTATTAAAAAAGATCTAAGGAGTGGCGAGAGAACTGCACGTTTAAAATATGAGCACCTCAACACACCCAAAAGGTGTGTACTCTTGGAATCATTACCTCATGCCCTGCATCACATTATCATTCACATGAGAATGATGCAGCACACAGCACATAATGGCTTGTGTGAAGTGTCATTACTAGCTTTTAACTCAATGGGAGGAAGAAGAGACATGAACAAAGTACAAGATCTCGATATGCTTCCCAATAAGGATTTCTTTGTAAAGTGTGTAGAAGCTGGAAGAAATATCCTATTGTGTTATCCATCCCTGTTAGTAAAACTATTTCTCTTATAAACTACATATACATATTTTTAAAAAGCCTTTCATTTTAGCACGTAAGATGAACATTTACCTCGACCCCTTTGCTTTCCAAATGCAGCCACATAAACTGAACTGGTAGATGCTGCAAAAAGGTTTTTCAGCCTCTTGGAAGACAAGCTGTTCATACATAAAGACTTTGGTTTTCCCTTCCTGTAAAGTTTAGAGGAAAAAAAAGGAAGTAAATATAAAGGCTTTAACTAAAAAAGGCTGGAGTTCTCTTAAGCATTCAAATGCAGAGTGTCCTTATGTATTATAAGGATCTTTAGGAAATATGTCTTAGCTGCAAAGCTGAGCATTTTTAAAAAGTTCAGGCTCTGAAGCGATCTTATCAAAACCACCTCTGAACATCATCCTTTCAGAAGCCTTTCCTTATGTATCTGCATAGTAAACCGAAGTATTTTCATCTCACTTGGCTATGAAGACTTTTTTTCCTGCTTTATCCAAGGACAAATGCTTTACCAGCTCCAATGGATAGCATTAAATCAAGCCAGTACTCCCTCTGTTGGCAATGCAAGTAACGTTCAGTCCTTTCACCGAGAGGTCCCTCTGAAAATAACTAAGAGAAGGGAAAGCGTTGGAACAAGAGCTCAGAAGAATTGTAACACTTGGAAACTCTCAGAAGTGGGCAATTCTTCAGACTACAAATGGGATGGCCAGGTTCTAGCTAAAATGTTACCAACTTCTTGATTATGAAAACCCAAACCCAACAGTTGTGCCCCTTCCTAAAATATTGAACTTTACACATCCGCCTTTTCTTCAGTTTGTTTTTCTAATTATCTATTTTTAAAAACCTCAGCAGTTTGATGGTTTAATACTCCAATTAGAAAACCTCATTATACAAAAGCTCATTTATTAAACCTCTGTATACAACCACAAACACGTATATACAGCAAGCTTACAGAAAGGACGATGGTACAAAAGATACAGTGGCAATTAAAACCGACCCACATAAATAATTTATAAAAATACTTGGACTGGTGAAGCTGATGCTGGTCATTTCTGATTATTTTCATCCAATTGCCAGGCTTTCTGATGGGGGAAATCTTCCTGTTAGACCTTTCCTAAAAACATTCGGAATATATTAAACTTATCTACAAGATACTTAGCAAAATGTATAAAGCACAGATTCTTGTACAAAGGACAGATATAAAACCCACCAATCCACTTGAAACTCAAGGACAATATAAATCTTAGCCAAAGTAATGAACAGCAAACACAAACACCTGTTTTTTTTTTTCTTTTTGGAGTTTCATGTAAATCACTCTTAACAAATCAACAGTTCTTTTATTCCTCAGGGGAAAGACACAATCTGGGTACATTCTTCTGTCTTTTCTGGCTGCATTGGTGGTCCAGGGCAATAAGGAGGCCCTGCACTGACTCCAGTTCCAACGAAGAATGGGGTAGACTTGTATTTGTCAAGATTTTCTCCTTGCCACAAAAGGATAAGGGAAGTTTTCAGAGTTTGTAAAATTGGAGGGGGAAAGAGACAGAAGCAGTGATTTGGAAACAACAAAACAAATGAAGACCAGTTAAGGTGAAGCCTTTTTCCTTTGCTGGTTCCTTGGGGAATTTTTTAACAGGTTTCTTATTCGTAGATAAACACCTGTGGATTCTGCCAAGTTTTCAAATTCAAACGGTGCTATGCCTGCAGCAAACTTGCTCATGTCAGGAACAAAACTGCAAGATTTTGCAGGGCTTTTGACCACTTTATTATCACCTGGATTTTCTCCCTCTTGAACCTCAGGGCTGGGAGCAGGCCTGGTGTTATCCAGCAAACCTTCAGAATCTGTGTTAGCAGGATCCTCCTTGGAGTGAAGTGAACTAACTCCTGGATTAGGACTAGTCATAGAACATTCGTTTTCTGGTAGCTGTTCACTGGTATCAGAAAGCCTTGTTTCCACTGAAACCACCTCCTCAGATGACCTTACTTCTGCAACAAGATCCGCTTCATTCCTAGATGGCGATGATGTAACAGAATTTCCAGCTAAAGGTGTATAAACAGGAATATCAGAGTCACTGTTAGTACTTTCCGCCTGCTCAAGTGCTGCCCAGATTAAGCGCTGCTGTTCCTCTAGCTCTTCTAAGGTCAGAGAATCCTCATCCATGACTGAGTCCACTATTTGTACCTCAGAAGTATCACTGGAAGTATTTGATGGTGAAGCAGTCCTAGGAAGAGGATGGTGAGTGGAGGTTGAAGGTTGAGGTGGTGACAGATTTTGTGGAGGTGTTCCTTGTGGTAAAGGAGGAGGAGTTGACATCGACGGATGTGTGGGGGGCAGCGGAGGTTGGAACTGAGAACTATTTGGGGTTTGAGATCTTTGTGATGCTTCCAGATCTAGAAACGGATTAAAAAGACTGTTAAAATCCAAAATAGGATGAGGACAAGATTCAAATTGCCAATGTCCAGATTAAGTAGCAGACTTAGGTCTTCTCTTCCCTGGTTTTCAGCTGAGATAGAACAAACTTTTTGAAGGTCTTAATGTCCATTGAAACTATGTTTTTGGGGATTTTAACTTTGCTAGCTATTTGATAAATAAATACATAAATAAATACATTCTTGAATGTCTTGAGAAGAAACTTATTTGACACTGAGACAACTGAAAGATTTCCTTATAGGAAAACCAAAAGGAAAGCCAAAAGTTTCTCCAGCTACTTTAACATTTAAACAACACTAAGTCCTCCTGTGAGTCTGACTCATTTTTAAGAAGTTATGAGCTTGTAACATCCTACACTATTTCATCTAAATATTTAAGGATCTGGAGGTCTTCCCAACTTTAGGATACACACCTGAAGTAAAGAGATAGGACTTTGTAACCTAACGTTCCAGCTGTTCTGAGCACACACTTGAAATCTCCTGCTTGTTATTAGAAGATACAACAATTGCAACAACACAGAACGCATTGTAGAGAGGCCTAATACAACTACAGTAAGACCCTGTGAGCATATGTTAGCAGTTACATTTATTACCCCCATAGCACACTGGTTTCTCTTTATGAACACTGACATTTAAATTCAGAGAAAGTTCTTTTGAAAATAAAAACTGAAACTAGTAAAAAACAAAACAAAACAAAACAGTAATTGCAGAATAACTACCAGAATCTATTTCCATGTCAGTTACTGGTGCCTCCAAATTGTCGCCTTTTGGTTGTTTTGAGTGATGAGACCGTGACTGAGATGCAGGCCTTTTATTGTTAGGTTTTGGACTTGGCTGAAAAGAAATTATCCAGGAAACCAAAAGAAATTAGTATTTCATTGCATAAGGTAACATTTCCAGCTATAAGAACGTATTTTAAGCAATTTCATAACTTTACAATTATTTGGTTGACCCAGTGTGTAAACTTCGAAGGTTGAGAGATTTAATGCAACTGCACAGAACTGTAAGCTTGCGCAGGTTTAACTGGCAAAAGAAAAGACTGTTTGCATTCCTAATGTAGGATTACAACCAAGTTTCCTGCTGGACACCTAGATCTCATGAGACCATCACAACTCAAGGATTGCTCATCCCTTTCTGGCAGGCTTAGAATTTACTATGTAATTCGATATATCATTACACTTTCAGACTGAGAGCAGAGCATACATGTCCTACCCTTAAGTAGAAGTATTCTGCAGTAGATAACAGTAGGCTAGAGTCACAGTAAAGAAGACCAGAGAATGATAAGGGACAGGACTACCATGTGTTTTCTCGTATCACTGTAATAAGATTATTCTAAACCATGACTACGGCAAGTACCTTTCATTTACTAGGGAATTCTGTAACTAAGAGTGGTTTTAAGTTTATAGCAACCTTTTTTCACCACTGTATATAAAATACTGCACAGCTGGGATCTGTTTATGTTAATTGAAATCACAGCATTTGTTCTAAACATGAAGCTCCTTTTTGTTAGAACAGGTAAGCATTTCACACCTGACAGTGTTACTAAGAAAGCCCATCCCCTTGTGCAAAACCAAGAAGATACAAACACAAGATCTTCACTGGCTATACAAACTACAAGGCAACCTTTTGCAAATAACAATGAGATATATTCACCTCATGGAAACTGGAAAGGTAGTGAGCAAAAACCTCCTTTTGTTGAGATGGCTGCATGGGGATGGAACCAAACAACTGCCATTCCTACAGTGGGGGGAAAAAAGGAATAGTGTTGCATATGGGTGGTTGATAACACAACAGAAATGCTGAGAGATTAATCAGCCAAGATGAATTCAAGTTCTCATCAAAAGCCCCACTTATCAGAGTAAACAGATCTTTAATAGGAACTTCTGGTGAACCAAACTATTTCATCTGTGAGCACAAACAACTGATGCAGTGCACTGTGACTGGGTAGGAATAATCATTAAAAGAAATTCAATTCATCTTTACATAATGGTTGACCATTTCCTAGCAATGGCTCGCCAACATTTGTAAAACAACTACAAAGTTCTCCGTGAAATAACTGTTGAGATGAAAAAAGCTTACTTTGAGAGCCTGTTAATTTTGAATGAAAAAAACCTGGAGATAGAGCAAACTGAATGAAAAAAAATCTCATTTGGAGGCCACTGAATGGACAAATGTAAAGCTGAAAAGAAAATGTACAAATGCTGCTTTTTAATGCACAGGCATTGACATCAGTGATGAAGTTCACTATTAACAGCAGGTTAAAATGCTTTTGAAAGCAAAGTTCAACAGCAGCTGTCACAGGAGACTTCATTAAACTTGGCTAAAAGCAATTACTGCTACTCAACATGTTGTTTAGAAGGCAGAGGACAGCTACTTACATCTGGGATCCCACTTGGAGTGGATATGTTAAAGCCTGGGTAGTTTATCAACTTCGAGACATCGTAAATGGTGCGTTTTGGTTGGTGAGATCTTTCGTCTGTTCCACTTTCACCTATAATGAAATATAGTTATTACTGATGCTACTTAAGCATGTTACTGAAAAAAATCCACAGGATTTAATAACAGGGATTTGGGGTTTGGAATGTAAGTATTAATAGAGGCTTTGTGATCCACAAAGGCACTAACAGTGACCAAATCTATCAGATACACCCATGAAGCTTCCCCACAAACTTAACTGGGTATTCGTAACAATACTATTCTTCACTACGATTACTGGCCTCAGAATTTGGCTGTTCTCTGAGATGCAGCATAAATATTGCTCATTAGTAAAAAGCTAGTAAATTACTTGATAAATTGGATTTCAAGGGATGAATTCTTTGCTTGCTGGTGTTCTTACTTTGTAAGAATAAATTACTGAACTTTAGAAAGTATTATGGTTTCTTTCATAAAACATGAACAGCCCATTAAAAATAGGAAATTCGACAAGAGGCTCTGTGTAAGTCTTGCACAGTGTCACAGGAACTCCATGTTCTAACAGCAAGGGCTGACCAGAGTGAAATCACATTGTGAGTTTTCATCTCTGCAATGCAATCATTACAGGATTTGTTTCACTATCACACCTTAGCTAGAAGAAAGGGGAGTATTTTTACATGACTTTAGAAAAGGAAGCTTGATTAACAACTTTCTCCCACTTTCATGCTTTCCGTACTAGGTATTTTGTCTCCTGACTAGGGTGCAGCCAGTAAATAGCACACTGAAAACTGCATTCCCACAGCACATTCCTTACCTTTTCCATCATAAAGCACGAGCCCTGAGTGCTCCATTTCAGCTTCCTTGAGCCAGCCTGGAGGGTAACCCAGCTGCCGCATGCGATATATAAATGGAGGCAGACTCTTATCTGTGACCCCAAGTGCATCTTGAAGCTCCCCACTAAGTCAAGAAAACAAACAGAAAACAAAATGTCCTCCAATACAATCCATTACAAGTTTTGACAAAAGGAATTGGTGAGCATTTTGTTGAATTTTAAACTGTCAAGTTAACTCAGTTTTAGCTCAAACCATTTTGCTTTTCAATCCCAGATATAACAATTTTAGGTCAAAGCCAGCTCTGATAACTTTTAACACTTTCATTTCTCATATGCTTAAATATTTCATAAGAATTAATTCTACACTGAGAACAACTTACTGGACTCGTTACTTCTGATTCATGGGCTTAACTGTAGCTATCACAACAGGAAAGAATTTAATGCAACTTAATTTACTGGTGATTTCTTTGGAAAGTGCTACAGCCACGCTATGATTTTTTTAAACACATTGAATAGAGAGAAGAAGAGAGGAAGGGGCATCCAAAGCTCAACACTTTCAGAATTTGGCATGCATTTTTAGTTTATTAGGAATATATTTGCAATTTGAGTAGCCAGAGAGTAACATTTATCTCCCTGCATTAGGAAAAGGGCTGTGGAATGGACAGGACTCTTAACCTAGCAATAAGTTTTCATTTGAAAAACATCTCTGCAACTTACTAAACCATTTAGCAAACAAGTTCAAACATAATAAACCCATAGTTAAGAGTAGCAAATGGATTTAACAGAAATCTGGACAGTAAGATCTGGCACTCCAAAGGCAGAAAAGCTATTTCAGAAAAGCAGTGCAACAGCTAACGGAAGGAAAAGAGATACCTAATTACTCCTGGTTTAAATTTTCCAAACCTCTCTTCTACTTCTTCTTCATGATAACGCTGCTGAAAAATCTGATTGCTTGGTTCACCACAAGCTTCCATATACTCCTTTCTCTTCTCACTTATACGAGCTGGATTTCGTGGCTTAAAGATAATAAAATTGGGAAGTTTAGATGTGGACAATTTACAGTCTATGCACTCCTTCACCCAACATAAAACTGGTACTCCTTGCCCTCAGCATACTTAATCATTTATTACACGGCCATGTGATACATCTATAGTTCTAATAAGAAGTCCATAGCAAAAACCCAAGACTATTTGCACTGGGTCTAGGGGAGCCCTAAAGTGGGAGGAAAAACTGTTCAGACTGAAAAGTGTCCCTCCGTAAATTAAAGGGAATATTCAAACCATTACACTACAAAATTAATTAATTCTCATTTAGCATGGTAGAATTTATAACTATGACCAGCAGGATCTCACCAACAGAGATAAATAGCCATTTGTACATCCTGACCCCAAAACAGTGTGGCTGCACCAGAACATTTCTTGAGGAGCAGCAGTCTTTCAAGTACTGGTGCAGACTTTACCTTTGGACAGTCTTTCATTTGATGGTCTTCTGAACCACAATTGAAACAAGTAGGTTTTGGCCTGCTTAAAAAAACACACAAGAAATAAAGCCATTTACAATTTTGCAATGGTAAATGCATTTAATTATTTTAAATCTTATTAGTTTTAGACTTAGGAAGAAGTAATAAGCATTGCTTGCTGATTTCAGGTGCTGTCTTCTGCTCTTAAACTGACTTATTAATCTTCAAAAGAGAGTAACAGAATACTGTTTCTTTCACAGTCCTAAAGAGAACACAAGAAATGAGAAAAAAAATACAGGCACAGCACTGGGGGGAAAGAATACATAGAATGTGGAGAGGAAGAAAAAAAGAGAACTAAAATTACAGTGGAAAAGTAGTACTTCCAGGCAGAACTGGAGCTTTTTTATCCCTTATAATAGAGATCTACAGCTTTAAGAGGGAATAGTCAGTAAAATAATTCAGGCTGGATCTCAAGAAATCTCTAAACCAGTGCCTTAATCCAGGCTGGGTCAGCTATGAGGTCAGACCAGGCTGCTCAGGGCTGTATTCAGTTGGGCCCTGAAAATCTCTAAGGGAGGAGACTGCACAACCTCTCTGGGCAACCTGATCCAACAGTTTAGTGTCCTAAAGTTGGAAAAGCTTCCCCTTACATCATGCTGCAGAAAGAGTATTCACTGAAGGGTTTCTACTTTTGATAAAGTATGTAAACGTTTGCTTAGATAGTGCCAATAAATAAAAACAAACCCTACATACTAAAGCTTATGTTGTGTCCAGTGGAAGGAAAGTGAAGATGTTAAAACAGTACTTCTAACTCTAGAGCACAGGTAAGGAACCCCTCAATTTAATACACCTGTAGAACATTAATAGCTCTTTCTCTTTTTATGCTTGATTCATCAGAGGTCTGATCCTTTTTACAATACTGAGAATGGGTTACCAGTAGAAACAAGTAGGAGAGCATGACTGCTTCTTTGTCAAGCCCTGGTCCACAGTTTGAATATGTTATGCCTATGGTGAAACTGTGCACTGAAAACCTGGAATAGAACTGCAGCTGGCTTCAAGCATGATTTTCCTTGTAGATTCATACAATGGCAGCAAATATTTTCAACATTATACGGGGGGAAATCCAAATCTCTTATGAGATTTTAATGAAATATTTCTCTTCTGAACATTCAATTTTATAGAAATAGGATGGGACCAGAAGGAGACAAAAAGGTGACACAACAATGTGTGCAGGGTAAACACACCCCCCACACACACTCCAACCTCTTGAAGCTTCTAATAAGAAAAAATTAACTGCATCTTCTGCTTCATCTTTATACAATATTCAAACAGAAACCTTCTCTGGTGATCCAAGTATTTTATCACCATTCTAGATCATCAGCACAACCCTTCAATGTGGTTTCCATTCAGATGGCAGTATTTCTAATCAAACTCAGCACGCCCCTTTATGTTTGCAATTCCCACTGAAATCTTGCCTGGTCTTCACTGCATCTGAAATCAGCGACTTCAAACACTATGGAGACCACACAAGATGCCAGCTGGAAACTCGATTCACTTCTTACCTCCCATAAAAACTCTACAATCGAGTCTAAGACCAGTCTTAAAAATCTATGAAGTAAATCAGACAGGAGCTGTTCTACAAACCAGTAAGCATGATGATAGTACACCAGTACAAGGATGACAAAGCAGTCACTAAAAAGGCAAACAACCCAAGAACCAGGTGTAAACTTCAGAATGTTTTTACAAAGTTATTTTAGGCCCTTCCTGAAGTCAATAACCAAGAGACACCCACTGACTGCAAAGCTCAGCACTGGTTTACTCCATTTAAAGCCATTGTTTAAGTATGTTCAAGGGTTTAGTATACTGGGGAATAATCACAGCGTGCATCTGAACTTTTCAGCTCAAAACTTTATATTTAAGAATAATACAAACCTTTTTGGTTTTACTTGTATTTCTTGTCCATCTAGGGAGAGAATGTGGCTGAAAACTTGCTGATATCTTTAGATTTCAATAAGGAACTGCTACTGGATAGCAGATTTTATAGAGGAAGAACAGCTTATTCATACTTGGAATGAGCTGTCATTCCAAACCTGATCACAGATTGGCCCGGGAAATTCCTAAAGTCACAAGATGTATTTATGGTGACAAGGCATTCACTCTTCCCAAGCATAAGCCCACTGAAAAATCAATAAGCCAATCATATCAATATTGGACTGGTTTGAGTAAAAAAAAAGCCATTAATGACTCATTAAAAGTTTTCATCTCTAACGACTGATACAGTTTGACAAAACTGTACAATCTATTGAACAAGATTTGAGTTCAATTTACCCATTGGCATTCCCTGGACTTGAGAAACGGAAAACCCCTTTAACAAACAGGATACTTAGGTATTTCCCATCCTTCTGTCAGCTGTGGATTCTCATTTAATATAGGCTGTCCCAGTTTATCAAGACAAAAATTGGCAAAATACAGAACACTTCCTACAACCTGTAGAAAAAAAGTCAGAAAATTGTCAGAAATGTGTCAGTATTTAGGGCAGATTGGCAGCAATTCTATAAATTCAGACTGCTTGAAATACTTCCAGGCTTTTTTCTTCCCCCACTCTGTAAGAATTTATAAATAACACATGCCCACACCTGTAGAAATATGTATTTTTTCCAATGATGTAGCCAAAACATGCTGAACTTAACTGCTATGACATTGATCAATGAGATTTAACAAAAGCCTATTTTAATGGCAGTGTACACTGAATATGTAGAATGAAGAGTCAGACCTACCATTGAAGAGCACAAAGTCAAGAACTTACACTAAAAGCTTCTTTCACTTTTTTAGAATTCGAGCGTGCTGCTTTACCATCCTCTTCCAAAAGAACACTGGAGGGCTGACATGAAACGTAAAAATGCAAATAGTTCATTTAAAATAACAGTAAACAGAAGAGCTCCTAAGTTACTCATGCATGTGAAAGGCACAGAATACGCAATACAGCTCCTATTGTTTCAGGAAACAGTTAAACAGTAGGATGGTGATGTCTACATTAATCATAATGCTTTCCAGAGCCCAAAAAATGACACAGCTCATCTCCCAGTGTTCTCTTTGATGAGAAATATACTGTATAAAAACATCCTTATTCTTATCTTGAAACCTAAGACAAAGATGGAGAGAAGTGTGTCATTTCAGGCTTTTACTCAAAGTGAATGTCAATTATAACTCCAAATTCCAAACCCAGACGTGGAAATTTCCAGCTTCTGTTGTTCATCTATGCTCTGATATACTTAAAGTTGAGCCAAATGCTATCAGAAGAAGGCACATTAAGTTTGTACCTTACGGTCTTCTCTTGATTATTTGAATCAATTTATTACTTTGCTTTTACATAAATTTCACCAGGAACAATTTCAGAGAAGCCTTTTCATCGGCACAAATGATATTTTCTTTGTCCTGGTCCTGTATCTTTGGAACAAAGAGCTATACAATCTCTGCTTTATAGTTATTTCATAGATACTTAGCAATTGTCAGGAAAAAACATGTGGAAATCACCTGTTTAGCAGCGTAGTATTTCAATATTCCCACAACAAGGATATAACACAAGCAGCACCTAGTAACAATTTGAGTTTTTAAGTACCTGTGGCTCAACATTGAGCTGTGTTTTTTCTTCTTCATTTTTCCTCTGCTCTTCGTATCTCTGAACTAAGCCAAAAATAAAATCTTCAATTTCTTGATGATACTGCCTGTAATGAAGAAGTATAGAGATGAAGAGGTGCGCAAGATTGAAACATGTGCCAAATGTTTTTATTAGGTTGGTTGGTTTTGAAGTGTTCTTGGTTTGGTTTGTTTTCTTTTAGCGTTTATCATTGTGCTGATTTTGTCTGGGGTAGAGGTAATTTTCTTCTTAGCAGCTCGTATGTGCTGTCATTTGGATTTGCTGGAAACAGGGTTGATAACATGCAAGGATGCCTCCCTTACTCCTTACAGAGTCAAGGCCTTTCCTGCTCCTCACCCCAACCCACCAGCGAGGAGGCCAGGGGTGCACAAGGAGTTGGGGGGGTACACAGCCAGGACAGCTGACCCTGACTGACCCAAGGGATATTCCAGACCAAATGGTGTCATACTCAGCCTATAAAGGTGGGAGAAGAAGTAGCTGGAGGGGGAGACGGGCAGACACATTCAGCATAATGGCATTTGTCTTCCCAAGTAACCCTTACGCATGATGAAACCCAACTTACCTAGAAATGACATTGTTCATAAATAAAATCTGTAACAGAGGCCCATCTACTTTGGAGTTCTCCACATAAATTCCACTAGAACAGAACACACAGACAATGGTTACTGCATTGGCTTTACTCTGCGTATTCCCTATCCTGTTTATCACAGCAAAGAGTCAGTAGCCCACAGAGAGAGGAAGGTTTAGCCAATACAAGTTCTGCCCTTCTGAGAAGTTACTATTCACTTCAACAGAAATCTTCCCCTCTCAAGCCAAGCAGGTTGCCTGGTGTGAGGTGGCAAGAAAACAAAAGGGACCACCACACTACAGTCACTTTCTTCTGTTATAAAATCTTATAAACACAATTTTGAATAAATAAGGTCTCTTGTTCTTACTGCTGAACTTTATAAAACGTGTTTCCTTAAAGGCCACGTATGTTTCATAAACAGATGGGTACACACAAATAAAGCTACAGCAAAAGAAACCAAGTTCTTGATATGCAAGTCTAAAAGACTTTAAGAACGGTAACGACACTTTAAAAGCCCAATATCTGAGCAGGGACAGTGACAGAGCAACAGTTTCTAAATAACATGGCAGACATTGTTCCCTCAGGCAGCTCTTGTCTCAGACAAACTCTATTTCAAACATATACAGATCATGCAAAGCTTTTCAAGTCACATACCTAGGACGAGTCAGAATATTCAGCTTCCTTTTAAGCTCCTGATGTTAATTTACTGTTAAGGTACATTAGTTTCCACAGAAGACACAGACCTCTTAATTGAAGGATCAAAGCCAACAAAACATCTAACAAGAATTCCACAGAACAAACGGGGTTTCAGACCTTCCCCTTCAGTGCACAGAGGATTATTTACAAATCCACCTGTTGCTGAAGAAACACAATAAAATAAAAACAAGGCAAGCAATCAAAACCAACCAACACTGCCCCAAACCAAAGCCCAGATAGAAAAGGACTCACTGTGACAATCCAATTACTACAATTCATTACATGCACTATGCTTGAATTGTCTGATTTATAGTATTTCAAAAGTACCTACAATCACCACACACACAAAAAACACATACTCATAAAGAGTAAATAATAAAATCAATTTCAGGTTCCATTCTGCTACAGACTCAAACCCTTTAGGGAACCAGTCACAATTTACAGCTTAAAATTCTTCCTAGCTATGTTAAAAATGGGGTTTAGAGAACATACAACTGTTTGTTTTCCCTAGGAAGTCAGAACATCTAGCATCAAGTATTTTAACGGCCATCCCAGCACCAAAACCATCAACTACCTCCTTTGCCAACTGAAGCAAAGCTGGCACGGACCTGGACGCTCTAAGAATAGGAGTTTTCAAAGTTTTCCCTCTTAACACGCGGAAGCAGAAGCACAAGCCAGGATAAAGCAGCTACCGCACCAAGACGCGGGGAGCTCCCTCCCCGCCGAGCTCCATTCTCATCGTCCATCAGGACGCTCCAGGCTCAGACCGACCGGGCCTTCCCCGACACCGGCACAGGGCCCCGCCTCACGGAGGAGCCGGGAGGCGGGAAAAGCCGGAGCCCCTCACGCCCCAGGCGGGTCGGCGCCCAGGCTGGCCCGGAAGGGAACCGACGGCAGAAGCGGCCCAGCCTCGCCCTTCCCGGAGCAGGCCCTGCCTTTCCAGTCAGGATATTCTCCTCCCGGAGCAGCCGCACCGTCTCCTCGCGGTCCCGCAGCCTCTTGTACAACTCCTCCAGGGTTTTGTCGGGTCTCTCCCCCACCACCGCCGCCACCTCCTCCTCCTCTTCATCCTCCTCCTTTTCCTCGTCGTCCTCCTTCTCCTCCTCCTCCTCCTCTTCTTCTTCTTCCTCCTCCTCCTCCTCCTCCTCCTCCTCCAGGCCAGGCCGGGGCGGCAGCGGCCCTTCTCCTTCTTCGAGCTGCTGGAAGAGCTCGCTGTCCCCGAAATCCACCTCAGCCGCCATCTTGTGCTGCTGCAGGAAGGGAGGGGCTTGGGTAGGGGGGACGCTGCCGCGGGGGCAAAGGGCAGCCGGAGCCACCGCCCGCCAGGGCATTGAGCCACAGGACTGCAACTCCCGGCATGCCCCGGCACGCAGCACGATGGCGGCTCCCACCCCGGCACGCAGTGCGTCCTGGGAGATGTAGGCTACGCTCTGCGGGCGGGAGCGGCCCGCACGGGACGCCGGGAGCTGCAGTGCGTCAGGGGACGGCCGCCCTCAAAATGGGAGCCGGAGGGAATCACCCGCTGCGATGCTCCCGGTGGTGGCGGTGGCGAGCTCCCGGTAGTCAGGTCCCATCCTGCCCTAGGAAGCCGCTGCACTCCTGGTGAGGCACTGCCTTGTGCATTTGATATGCTGGGGTACAGCATTCCGGTAAGGCTTGTATCATCTACAAGTTAACACAGCTAAGGGCTCCAACATCCTGCTGCCTTTCTCACCGATGGTTTGGTTAGCCCTCTCTCTACTAAAATTTCCATCAAATTGACCAAAAGGGCAAGCTGAGTATTCCTCACCATGAGCTGTGTTCTGTAGCAGAATCTCCTCATTTTAGGAAAACCCTACTTCCAAATAAGCAAAGCAAAACACTCTAGTCCTGACTTCTCCAGTCTTCCTGCCATCTCTGACCTCTCTTTCTTAGAAGCTGGCCCAAAAGACAACTTGATCAATGTAAAGGAAGACCTTAGAGAAAAAAAAAATGTCTTTATTATTAACCAGGGTTTCTGCACTGAATTATGTGCCTGTTGGCCCAGACCGCTAAATAACATCTACACAATGTTTCTTTCATGTTTCAAGAATTGAAAATAACTGTACAAGGTTAAAGTACAAAAGTACACAAGACAGTGGACACGAAATACCCATGTATGAGTTTATCCCATCTGCTGCTTGGTTTGAAAAGTAGAACTTTAACTAAAAAATACTGTCCTCCTATAGTTCTGTCAAGTTTAATGGAAGTGGGTATAACCTGATTACAACACTAACACCAGTATCACTGATCTGATATTTACAAAAGAATTGTATTTTTTTTAATAAATTAAAGTCAATGCAACACCCATGCAAGCTAGAATGCTAGCTTTTCGGTGAACAAGGACCCAACAGCTGAACAAGAACCTTCTGCAGTCCCACACTTTAAATCTGCCTTTTTTTCCCCTCTCGTTTTTCAGACTGTATCCATTCCTCGCATGGAAGATGTGAATCCCAATCCCATTCCTCTTTGTGTATGAGTCTGTGACCTTGCCATTTCGTACTGTGCATCTAGATTTCGGAAGACCTCCTCCTGTTGTTTCAGGGTTTTGAAACTCTCTTCATCAACGGAGCTACAGCCGGCTTCATCCTCACTCTAGAACCCAGACAGAAGGAAACAAACATTAGCTGTGGTCAGAGCAGTGTTTTCAGATACCCTCAACGCAACAATTTTGCATTGTTGATTTCTGAAGTACTCATTCAAGCATTTGGCTTTACTGCTGGAACATTCTGGCATCAGCTTCCCCTCACTGCCAAGACACAAAGAGGCCTTCATCTGCTTCCCCTTCCCAACTCATTCAAATATATGTCTCCAGTTATGTGATCAATACAAAGTAACACTGTCTGAACTCTAAATATTGGTTATAGTAACCACTGGATTGTAAGTTGCCTTGTTAGGCAGAAGCACAATGAAATTCCAGAACTGGAATTGAATTCAGATTTAGATGCTGCTTATGAACTTCATAATACTTATTTTAACTACCTCAGGTAGTATTAGTTTAACTAACATCTTTCCTGGTTAATGTACACTTTAAAATAAAGAAATCACTATGCTACAATTAATAATAAACTTAGTTACATATTCAGAATTCTTTAATTCTTTACCTTAATGCCCATCAGTTTTCTGAATTTGACATTTTGGTCCTTGTTTCCAAAGTTTAGTTTTTCCCATATTTCTGCAGACTGTGATTTATCCTGTACAAGTGAAAAAGATATATCACCTTTAAGCACAAGCTTCTGTTAACATCACAGCACAAGAGCAAGTGAAAAAGCAGTATTAAAACTGGGCCCATTGCACAGCTGGAGGTAACAGGTTTCCAAGTCACATCCCACAATCCTGCACCCTCCCTACAAGAAACTTTTTGTGAGCGAACTTTAGTTAACCAAGGGTTTCGAGACACTTCACTAATTGCAAGAGCATTTGTTTGACACAGCGTAAGTCTGAAGACTTACTTGTATTTATAACTTCCACTAGCCTTTGTAACGCCTTACTCTGCTCCTGGAGAGTTACTAGCAAGATTTGCAGACTTGCTTTTGAAGCCTGGAATAGCACAGGATACAACACTCGAATGAAAACTCTCTACAGTCACAGACAGCAGTGGTCAGTTAAGTCTCTACTCCTGAGCCATCATTTCTCAGTAAAAAGAGACCATCTGCATCTGATATTTAGTTGCAAGGTAAACTGGAAAAGTAACTTTTACAATCCAGTTACAACTCTGCAATTTTATGCCATCAGGGGTTTTCCTGAGGCTTGTGGCACAACTATTTGCCACTTGAAGGTCTAGTTATTGTAAATCCTTTCATCTCCAAAGTTTTACCTTGGGCTGCTGTTAACAGGAAAACTTCCTATCAGGAAACAGCATTGATAAACATCCTTAAACCGAGTGCACAGTGTTTCCAAACAACAGTAAGAAAACAAAAGTAAGAAAAGACAACATTACCCCTTCCTTTTTGCCTTGCCAAAGCATCTTCCGCTTTTTCTCTTGCTCAGCAAATTTCATTGGGTTCACGGCGGCTGGGTTGTAATAGCTGGGGACAGCTATTCCAGTCTCTGCTAGGGCTTTCGCTTGCAGGGCTGCCATCTGAGCTGCCATTGCTATTTGAGGAGTTACTTGTGTTCCCGATGCCAGAAGAGCAGCAACATTAATAACAGAACCTCCTGTGGCTGCAGCCGCTGTAGAAGAAAAAGAACTTGTTATCACACAGGAAGCTCAGATTTGGGGAAAAACCAAACCAACAAACAAAAAAAAAAAAAATCACACACACACACCCCCTAAACCCCAGAAAAACAAAACCCCCAAACACTTCCCTTCATCAGAAATTGAACATGTCCAAACAACAAATGCATGGCAAAACACACGAAATTTCTAGATTAAGAAACAAGCCTCCCATAGTTTTTAGTAAGCCAGAACTAAAACTGAATCTCATGTAGCTCATGCTTCTAAATGCCCCTGAGCTGGTAACAGCTTTCAAACTCTTGCTTAATGATGCTTAAAGGAATGGTCCAATAACCATCACAAAATCATGTACCAGCTTAACGTACAACATTTTCATTGTATACTTGGTAAGTGAGAAGAAATCCTGGTCATTTCTGTTGGGGGTTTATATTTGTTCAGGGCTTTTTCTTTACTTTGGTTTTGTGTTTGTTTTGTTTTTCCCCCCCATACATTTCCTAGTTCTAGTGGTGTTTCTTATATATGGACCAAGTTAATAATTACAGAAAGACAACCTGCACATCTGTGAACAGGACTGTCACACTCAGCACATAAGCCTACACTATTTCTCACTCACACTATTGTTTAGCAATTCATATAATACACATGGACTACCTGCAGCCATTTCCTGTTGCTTCTGTTTTTCAACCAGTTCTTTCTCTCTCTGTTCTTGCAGTTTCTTTGCTCTTTCCAGTCTAGAAGTACATGAGAATACTTAGACATGCTGTATCAACAGCAGAAGCTTATTCGTATCACGTATCATTAAAATCATTAACAGTTCCCAACCTTCTGGCTAATGCTTCCTGTGCATCCATAGCTGTATTTCGTCCCCGAAAGGGTGGCGGACTCGAACTCCGGCTGTGACTTCTGCTGAACCTTCGGGGCTTTTCACTTCTCTTCTTTCGGTCTCTGTAACCAAATATAATAGAGTTGCTAAAACAATGAAGGTATATCTATAGCTTAACATTTCATAAAGTACTTGATCACAACTCTGAAAAACTGCTGAATTTGGAGAGCTCTCGGTAACTGCTTCACAGAGATTATACTAGAACAGCGTAGCAGTCACATTTGCCTTGTAACAAAACAGAGCTAAAATGGAAGATTTCCAACTGCAAGGTGTAACGGAATGTGTAACTCTGGGTATTTGTTTACCCTCTTACACTTAGTGCTTACAACACACAGGTCGTCTCTAGAGATTTTCATTCTAAAGCCCAATAAGAAAAAAGCATCATGCAACTCTGGTAAAAGACAACTGCAAGAAAACTGTAAACTGGATCAAGTTACAGAAATGCTCTAAAACCATAAAGACCTCACAGCACTGGAATTATGGTAAACATCAGAAATTTGAAAAGGCGCAATTTAAAAACTGGAATTATACTCAGGGAAATTACTATTTCTCTCCCTTCTGTACTTCATTGCCAAACACGCTCTGGACAACCGTTTGAGGGAGGGTATCAAGCTAAATGCGAGAGCTTGTTCAAACACATGTAATTTGTGTCAGGTTTGCTTGAGATGAACAGTGCTGTAGGAGATCTATGAAGCATGAATGATCTGGAGCCTGAAAATCTGAAAAGAACCAAGTTAAAATACATTTTTAAGCAAAACACTAAAATATTCAGCTCAATTCTGCTTTAGTAACCTTCTCCCCAAGTCCTCCCAAGTAGAAGTCATTCTTATGGCACACATATCTAATCCCATCTAAGTAACAAGCACTTAAAATATGCATATAAACTACTATTAGCAATATTCCTCTTTGCCAGGATCATTAGGATCTACATTACAAGAGATAAGGGTTTATCCCTGGTTAAGCCTCTGACACCCATGCTTTAAACAAAGAAGTCATCGATACTGGAAGTGTCCAAAAAAGCTTAAATTACAGGAGGAATCATGCACATCTTCCCTAGATTTGCCATAAACAGCAAGTTGAGATGCACAAAGATGCTTCTGCAATTTTATACTTAAATATTATTATCAACCATTTGAGATCACAGCTGACTTGAGATACTAGCTACTGTGACAACAGCCATCTGAAATGGCATTCCAATATTCTGCTGCTTCTGTTTGCAACTTGGGCAGCATCTACAAACATCATGAAACGTAGACTGAAGTTACAAAAAGAGATCCTTGTTTACATGACAAATCTGGTAGAATACAAAGGAGGCGAGACTTATCTTTTCATAGAAGATGGCAAGATGCAGATTCAGGCACTGGGAAGTGACAGATCTGCATTCCTGAGATAAGATGCAATGCATGTTTCAAAGATACCTTCATTTTTCCTGTGTTGACTATGGTAGTTTGGTCTTGTCTTTGGTCTGATGCTTTATTGCACTGGTAAACACCAAGGAAATAAATGTTTGAGCTTTCGTATTTAAGTATTTCCATTTGAAACAAGCAGATGGTATAATGTTTTCCACCTAGCATTTAATTAGAGCCATGACACAAAAGAACTGCCAGGAGGGTCTACACGCCCACAGAACAAAAAAAGACTAGTTTAAATGCTAGCAAGGACAGGTTACTTGAAAATGTGAGTTTGAGATTATGCAGAGAACCATCAAGAGAAGGTCAAGCTCCACTATTTACAAGAACTCCTGTTATAACCTGTTAACTGTAACACAACAAATAATGAGGGCATTCATTTCATGGTTGAGTTTTAACAGGGTAGGTTTCCATATCATGTTTATCTAGCTTGTGAAGAGTTTGCCTAGAGGCTTGCCTCATAATTCTCTTTCCAAAGGTCTCACCTGAGCTCAGAACTTGATGAAGTGTTCTAACTACTGTTAGAAGAGACTTATGTCTCACTTAAGAAATGGATTCTTGCAGTATGCCTATTACTATCTAAGAAAGTATGTTTCCAGTTAAAGAAATTCCTAAGTTCTTGACTATGCCTTACTTTTTCTTCCCACATTTGCCATTCTGTTTCAGGCAATTTGAATTCCACTGTAGAAGCAAAAACACTATTCTGGGATGCAAAGTTTTCATGAAGCCATTAAACACAACATGTTCAAAGAACTTTCAAAAACAGGAAGTGAACAGCACCTACAGTAAGTGGAAATAATGAGCAACTGAAGCCTAACACATCATGCTGAAGGTGGCTTAAACATCATTAAATGGTTTTCAAATCAAATGGGATGTGACATGCATAGCAACTGAAGACCCAGCTCTACTCACCCCAGATGAAAGTTTGGTACAAAGCGCATGCCAAAGTAAAATAGGACACAAACCACATAATTCAAATACTTCTTCAGAAAGATAAAAGTCTTCCGAACAGTTTCACAAGTGATGTAACGTTACACAAGTGCGACAGATTCCCAAGTATCCAAGGATCCACAGTAATGTTGAGTAGTCATAATCAGCTTCTACTCCCTTTAAATGAGCAATTTAAAATCCTCTAGTGAAAATACTAAATTAACTGAACACCATCAACACTTCCTTGGAAACTGAAGGAATGCTGATTTGTATTCAAACTACTTGTTTAAACAAGCAGGAGGGAACAAACAGAACTGTAGTAGTCATTAAGTCGTATTTCAATTTGCTCATTCAGAAAACGCTACAGGGCATTAAGAACACAAAGGTGAAACGTACAAACCAGTCTCAGAACTCTACACTAAAATACTGAACAATTCATCACTATTGGGAAACATTAACTTCCAGCATATTCCCAGTGAGGCATGGATTTCAACTCTGTGAAACAGACGCAGAGGAAGCCAGGGTGTGTCTAGCTAAAGGGTTTTATCTGAGCTTCTAGAATTTAAGGAAGAAATGGAAGCAGCCAAGATAGGGAGAAAAATTAACATAATAAATATTCTCATGTTGTGCTTGGCAAAAAGGGGTTAGTAATCACTAACACAGAATAGCACACTTGGATCAGAAATAGTCCATCGGACTCAAAATTCACCTTAATGCTACACTAACTGTGCCACTTCACAGACAAAACAGTTTCAAATAAACTTCATGGAGCTGATCAGGATTAGCTTCTGATCAGTGTATCTCCTCTGACACCCAGCAATTCCCAGTTAAGCTTCACTTTTCTGATATACAAACACAAAAAAAGAGATAAACACAACAGTATTTTTAAAGCAGCACTTCGCCAACCATGCTACTCTTGTATCAAGGGTTAGCTGTAGCTTATTTTTGAGTTTTTCCACTTAAGTATTACTTAAATACCCTATTTACAAAGGTAAATTCAGTTGTGGTAAGAGCTTGAACTGTGGTAATCATTATTACTCAAAATACTTAGTTATTTACTTTCCTTTGACTTTATCAGTCATAAGTTCCAAAATGGTGGTTTTATAAGATACCCACAAAACTATTAAAGCAATTCTAATTGCCAGAAAGAAATCATGCTATGAAAAGCCAAGAATCTGAGATACTTCAGTTGTCTAGGACAAGAGTTTCTATCAGTGTGTGTAAATTACCCAGTCCTTAACCTGCTGTATCAACACAGCTGAGAGAGCCAAACACATTTAGTTGCACTGAACACACATTAAGTGGCAAACATACCATTCTTCTACACATCAGCCCACCACAGAATGTTCAGCCAACCACCACCACTAAGCATATACAGAAGTTAGCACTTACCTGCTTCTGCTTCTAGATCTGCTTTTGCTTCTACTCCTATGTCTATGTCTAGATCTTGATCTAGAACGAGATCTTATACGTCGTTTCCTCTCTCTGCTGCGAGATCGGGATTTTTTCCTATCGCGACTTCTGCTACGATGACGTCTGAAACACACATCCCAAACTCTTAGAGATATCCTCATGGCTTAATTCAGCTTCTACTTAAGGACTTACACACAGGTTTATCACCACAGGGCAAAACGCATCAGGCAAGGTGGGGAGACTGCAAATTATACATGGAAGAGCTCATGCTTGGAGCAGTTTAAGTTGTAAGACTAGGGACAAAATGGGAAATGAACCAAACACTACTACCAAGTTACACAGAGTTTACATAAACAATTATACTCATCACTGTAGCTGTTCATTTGTTCATTACAGTGTACATATCAAAACAAATACAACCATACTAATCTGATGCAGGAGTCTGAAATTCAAGGCAACAAAACTCCTCCTCCCCATGGTATTCCAATACCTTAGGGAAGAGATGCCCAAATTTCAGCTAGTGAGTCACACACAGTCCCCTCAGTTTATCATCAGCTGAATCTTGTTCCCTGCTATCATGTTTGCTACAGATCCCCAGCTGTAGCAGAGCTGCGTGAAAAGTTCTGCTGGCAGCAACTTGTTTGTTCCACATAATTCTCTTACCATCAGTGTGCTAAGAGGCCTCAGACAGCATTGTCTCTGGGTAAGCTCTTGATTTAGGAAGGTAAAAAGCCATGACAGTGCTAAGATGTATTTCTTTTTCCTGTCACTGACAACAGGGAATGTTTAATGCACTGCTGCTAACTTTTGCTATACTGCACACACTAATTACAAACATGACACACATCACTTATACAAAGCCTTAGACCTACTTTGTACCTTTACCCAGAAACAAATAATAAAAAAAATAAAAATCCCAAGTAGCAGCAATGCACCACTCAGTGAAAATGAAACATGCAACAAAAATGGATGCTTTAATGTTAAATTAGGTCAGCAATATAATTCAGTTGTCCTTTGTAAATCTCCACAAATTCTAAACCCTGCTTTTGCAATTGTACCTGAAACAGAATAATCATGCAAAACAACTTACCTTTCACGAGACCTTGATCTTGAGTAACTTCGCCCTCTGGATGACTTCCTCTCTTTGCGTTTATGTCTATCCTCACCATTTTCAGATGAATTTAGGCTATCTCTTCCCTTGTCAGAAGAATGTTCTTTGTCATTGTGATCTTCAGATTTGTGCTTCTTGGAGGACTTCTCTTTGGATTCATGTCTTCTTGCCTGTTTTAAGAAGAAGTTGGTTCTTTCAGGAAAATAGTGCAACAAAGAGAGTTAGTATGGGTATCAGAAGATAAAAATGATAAGTTGTGATGCAACATTAGTAACCTTAGGAGTGTGACTCAATCATGACCAAATACTATTTTACATAATGCCATCAATTACCCAAAGCTGCAAATATACTCTAGAATTTTTACCCCTTTTCCCTCCTCCCCACTGCCTAAAGGATTTGTTTGCATATAAGAGTTCACAGCATTGTAACAAAAGCAACTGGCAGTTACTGTCTCCATTCCAAACATGTAATAAGTACCTATCTTTAAATACCTGACAATTTCTGAAAATGCATTTATACACTCACATTGGATTTTTATTTAATATATTTAAGTATACTTAAAAGTGAATATTTAAGTACTTGCCTAAGTCTACTACGTAGAAAGTCACTAAAATCCACGCATAGTTGCAGATAAGTATCCTGCTTTTAGAACTAGAAGAATTTTCTATCCATCAGTAGCTAATTACTTTCTAGAGCAAAACTCTTTTCAGTCAGTAACTTCCAACAGTTCTTACAAAACAAAGCCGTAAAGTTACACGGCTGACATCCCAAACTTATTATTTAAAACTAACATGCATCACTGAGACCTCCTCAGTGGTTTTAAATTAAAGATATGCTGTTCCATTATACCGCAATTTTTCCTGCAGTGCCTCTTAAAAAAAGATTCCTTTTTATAGCTGCAATGCCTAAAGTATTTAGCAAGGTCAGGCCTGATTTTTGCCAGTGTTTTCCTTAGAGACTAAGACATGACATCAACACCTTTTCTTAATATATCCAGTTTATTTTGAAATCTTCCTAGCACAGAAGCATAGCCCACTTACATCTCATGTTTAAACAATATTTTAAGTAAGAATTTAAGCATGATACACTCATTTCAGACCAAATCCAAATTCTTCAGAGGTTTTTTTGCTTATCTTAATCTGTTAACTACTCATAAAACCTTTTCCATAATCGTAACATTTTCTTTCAAAATAAAGACAACTGGAGAAGGTGCTGTAATTAGCTCATACAAGCCTTTGTAACTCCTTATTCGTTTCTATATATGTGTTTGATTATAGCTCTTCAAGTTACAATATTAGATATTTAACCTGCTTTTACAGTACTTCACACTTAACTCTTTGAACAATCAGTTTTTACATAAAAACACATGAAGTTTGAGATGTTACCTCTACACTAGTTTTAAGTATGTATTTACATTAAGTATTTGTTCTGATAGTATTTAGTCTACAGAGAAAGAGCTTAACATTGCAAATGAATGAAAACAATACATCTACTGTAGGACATTATTCCGCATCTGTTCACGCTGTGAAAATTGGAAACTGCTAAGTATAGTGTGGGATTAGATCAATCAGTATGGCAAAGCACTGGACACAATTATAAGTGATGTCTCTTTTTCCTTTTTTTTTAAGCTTTTTTTTTTTTTTTTTTTTTAAATCCCATCTTTCAGGCACACAATTAGTAATACACCACCATTATATCCCATAACGGATTTAAGATATTTTTAAGGGAAATGAGTTTGAATGACTAATAGTTACCTTATCATGAAGTAGGCTTATAATTTTGCTATCTGAGTCTGCAGCGTCTTCAGTTCAGTCTCTTCGCGCATTAGCACGCTGAGTATGATTTATTATAGAAATGTTATCATGTGAGCTAAACAATATATTCAATTTCACAAAAACTCTCCTAGATTATTTTGCTTACTTTTTCTCACTCCTTTTTTAAACAGAGCTTCCATTGGAACGGGAGAAGAAGTTCCTGAACCGGGTTCAAAGTTAAAAAGTCCCTCATTTGACCCAGCCTGCTATTGCCCCACATGGCGTAAGCTTCTTTGTGACTATTTTGATGCTTTTGGTTTGCTCATTTCATCTCTTCTCTGGTGTGTAAGCCAGTTATTTTCCCGGTATTACTGATGCTGTCTCTTCTTACTCCTCTATATATAGACAGGTATATACATTTAAAAAAGAAAGAGACAGCCCTCTGAAATTTTTGCTGCAAGTGCCATATTTCCAGCTGACTCAGCCTGTTTGTCAAGCTGTGACAATCTTTCACAATTAAAGGATGCAATATACAGAGCTCAGTCAGGTGAGGAATTATTTATCATAGATTTAAGGAGATGAGTATGTATGAGTGAAAGTCCTGAACATTGGCCAGGAATAAAGCCACCCAAGGCTTTCAATTAATGGAAGCTCTGTGAAAGTCAGCAAGAACACCATGCTACTTCTCCACATGATTTTTTTCAGCTGTTTCCACAAAAAAGAAAGTACAAAAGAAAAAAAAAGAAAATATAAAAAGTTACTAGCTTCTGAAAGCATTTTTCTATAAAACTATTACCTTGTCAACATGAAGGCTGCAATCATGCTTCACTATGAAAGGATCTCCATATCCATTTTTAAGCTTAAAGTTCCTAATTTCTTGTACTTACCATAAAGTTATTTATATAGGTTTACACATATGTGCATTACTACAAGATACTTTTTAAGATGTATTGTACAATTACCTAAACGCTACAAAGTGTTAATTACCTCTTTGCTTCTGCTCCGGCTTCTGTGTTTTTTTCCTTCAGTATCTGCAGAAGAAAACATTTACTGTTGTTTACAAAGTTAAAGAGGAGGTCAGCCGGCTACAATCTTTCTAGCTCCTTCCAGTTATTCCACTCCCCTAATTCAAGAATAGATTTAGAAAACAAACGGCACTATTTAAGTATCTGCTGCAGAAAGCAAACTGTAGCTTTTATTCCCAATTCTTCGCATGCATTTAAGCTCTGACAGTGAAAAACTAGACCACGTTATACTCCAGTTGCATTCTTCAGCCAGATAACCCTATTTTTGTTACAACCATGCAGAAGTATCCCAGCCTAAGCACATGTAGTTAAAATTAATACAAAGTAGCACGCTTTTCCATTTGGCGCAGGCCGTCCTCCACCCACCCCTCACCCCCAATCCCCTGAACAAAGACATGACCTTTTTCCTTAGCACTTCCATCATTAAAATTGGAAAGTTTCAATATCACACATCTAAGATACAAACTAAAATTAGCAGCTTCATTTTTTCTCAACTCTAGCAAACTACTAGAGCTAAGACTATTTTTTCCAAAACAGCCTTAAAGAAATTTCAGTTCTACAAGCATACACCAGAACACTACTAGGCAACTTTACATATATTAAGACCATACCTGACTTCCGTCGTCTTTCCCTTGACCGCGAGCGTGATCTTGAATAATGAGGCTTTGATGTTTTGGGCGAACTAGAGGCATCTGATTGTTCCTTTTTCTTCTCTCCTTCTGGAGAAGACTTTTCCAGGGCTACTCCATCTCGTTCTGTATCACTACCCTACACATGAGGTCAGAAAGTTTAAAAAACAAATGCTTAGGACTGAAAAGCAAGAAAAACTATTTACTCAGTACTTCCCCTGAAGACACACTTAAAGTTATTTACTGTAAAGACAATCTCATGAGCAACCACCCCATTAGCAGTTAGGCAATAGCTTGGTAAGAGTTGTAGTGAACTGTGTAACTGCATACATATTGATTTTTCAAGACTTTATTAAAGAAATCCAATTTACAGAAACATTTTGCTCTCCCACTACATCAGACTGTCCTTTTGCCATGTTTTTTTGAGAATATTAGCAAGACTAAACTCTGAGGCACAGTTTTCTTTAACTGGTGGTGTTTATAAGTCATTTACCTTTTAAACATTTACATGACTAAGATTACTTAAGGTCAACACTGTCCCAACAGATCTAAGTCACCTTACAAGTTCGGCATTACCGTGGCACAGCACAAAATCCCCATAGTATTTTGAAGTATGGAATGACCTATGAAATGAAATCAGGTATAGCGTCAGACAGCTAACTTTTGAATAAGGAAAAACCTCAAACTATCTCTATGTAGAAACATGACCTATATGTACTCTCATACAAACACATATCTACCTGTCCCAACAATTTATCTGTCATATTTTCCTTAAACCTTGACCTAGGAGGATTAAATCTGTGTAGAGCAGTCAAGACTGCTTTGTGATTCAACACTGGGAGGAGTATATGTGCACAGCTGGTGTAC
This sequence comes from Amazona ochrocephala, assembly GCA_039720435.1. Taxonomy (NCBI): domain Eukaryota; kingdom Metazoa; phylum Chordata; class Aves; order Psittaciformes; family Psittacidae; genus Amazona; species Amazona ochrocephala. The sequence continues at coordinate 13,090,811 of CM077891.1, forward strand.
AATGCAATAGAAAGAAAGGATGGGAAAAGGACACACTAAGAAGGTGACTGTGATTTCATCAATCCTTTACAGATTCATTGGTCTCTGTTGTTCCAACCATGTCAATGGCAGTCAATCAAACCTCATGACATTGTGTGGCAGAAGATTTCACTAATGACATAATTTGGCCCAGATGTGCTATGCATGAAGATAATTTATTGTAGAAAAGGACTCTAACTTGCATAGTTTTCTACCAGCTGCAACTGGTAGAACTGTCTGCAAACTGAACAAGACATGTGAAAACCTCTCAAATGCTGATTTATATTGCTTTGAAAACAAAGCAATTAGTTTTCCTTAAACCACAACAGATTATTATTACAGACTGTCACTAATATATTGCATATTAACGGTAAACTTGGTTCACAACATGCTACAGGTGAATCTTTTGGATTTATATTGAAGCTACTACTGTTTTATATGCCCAATTCTTTATTAATTCACACCTGTACAAAGATGCACCTATAGAAAAATCCCTCTTTAAAGGAGATAAAGCAGCTGATCACTTCTCCAGTCATACTGTATACTGGTACCTAGTTTAAAACACACCAGAATATGGACAACAGCAGTGACCACTTAAAATTGTGCCTGCAGCAGAGCTTTAGCCACACTCTCCATGACACTTCTGAATACTATTGATACCCCACCCACCATCCTGGAAACTTGAGGCCATCAGAGCAAGAACTGACTCTCCTAATTGCAATCTTAGCCATCACAACCCTTGTCCTTCCACATCTATCTATCTACTGCTTATCTAAGCCTCTCCCCTTCACCTGAGATTCCTAAAAGCAAGAAGTTTGAAAGGAATTTGAAATTCCTATAAATTTACATATCAAATTTACTGGAGGAGGAGGAGAAGGAAAATGAATACCAGCTAAACAGTCTAACTTAACTGGGTTTTTAAGCACAGTATCCAAATGAAATTGGGCTCGCTGCCACTTTCAAAGGCTATTAGTCTCATTATTTATACACATTGCTGCTCATTAATGCTCTAAGGTGCAACACGCCTTGGAGAAATATCTCAGCTCTACAAAAACAGACAGTAGGAAAAAGCTGACAGACTTCAGTGAGACTATTCTCAGCTCTTGGATTGGCCGCAGGCTCAGGTTTCCTCCAACAAGCCCCTCACCTACTTCAGAGGAACCTCAAAGATAGTGCCTATGATGTAGGTGTAAAACTACAAGTACATAGCTCTGCAAGTCCTTTTACAAGAAAATTGATCCTTTTCTTAAAAGGATAAGTTACATAAACACACAAAAAAGCATCATAAAAAAGATATTCATTTTCTCCAGAAGTTTGCAGTCCTCTTGCTCTGTTGCACCACTTGCCAAAGTTTAGACAAGAACTTTAAAATAGAAGAACAAGAACTTTAAATGCCAGACTAAAGACCACAAAGTACTTAAAGTCAACTTTGAAGAGTCTTATCGCTTTTGAGGCCAGTTTACTTGCTTTTTAGTTTGGGGTTTGTTGAGGGGTTTTTGCACTCAAAACTATTTAGTAACTTCTGAAAAGAAATTAATCACATCGGGCTGATAACTATTCTTACTGGTTTTTTGACTCAGTTATGGGACAAACGTCTTTGTACGCTACCAGGCCACACAATCACCTTTACACATTACCAGGGCAGAGAAATTTTAGAAGAGAATAAAGCGACACTCTCAGGCCGTGTATAAACATAAAGGACAGCGGTAACTATAGCAGAGGCACTTCCTCTATGGATTAACTATAAAAACTGGAGAATGAGGGCAAATAATTACCAGAGTGCAAGCTGACGCTGAAAACAGCAGATCTATAGCCAAAACCAAATAAAAAATACAGGACGGGGAAAGCTACACCAATGAAAAGCGAATAAAGCCCAATCACCAAAACGATCTCCCTCTTCTCCCTCCTCCAGGCAACCTGCCCACCACAGCCTGAGAAACGCCACATTATTTCTCTCCCCAACCAGAAAACGACAGGGCCTCCATCATAAAGCCTCTTCGCTTCTCTCTAAGCCCAGCGAAATGAAACAGAAACTTCTGGAAACAGGGAAAGAAGTAATGGGTGAAAAGCGGCCACCCCCTCCCTGCGGCTCATCATGGCGCCGACAACCGAAGGAGCGGCGGGCGCCATTTTGTCTCTCCGCGCACACGGCTTCCCGACTCAGCCCTCCCCGTCTCACACGCTCTGTTCCTCCCGCCCCGCAGCAGCCCGCTTCCCAATTCGCCTCCCTCCAAAACCCTCAGCAGCGAACACCACTCACCGCCATGACCGAGCGCCCGGCACGTCGCTCCCCCTCAACAAGCCTTCACAACAGGCTCAACGTCCCTCAGCCGCTACGGCCGCTGCGCTCGCGAACCGAGGCAATACGCCCCACCCTCCACCTAACCCTCCAGGCGCCCGGATGTGAGTGTGAGGCGGGGAGGGAGAGGGCCGCAGTGCACTCTGGGAGAGGGGAAGGATTAGGTGGCGTCTAAGCAACGGCGCCGCCCGCGTTTGGAGGATGCTTGGCCCAAGCTGCCAACCGTAGCGCCGCCCCGGGTTCCCGCCAATTTGAAAGCCTGAAGCGCCGGGGGTGCGGGCTGTGGTCTGTCACCGGCCGCGGTGAGGGGATGAGGGGGATGGCGGAGAGCGGATGGCGGATAGCTTTGGTAGGGGTGTCCGCGGCGTGCTGCGGAGCGCTCTCCAGCAGGGGATCCCTTCAGCCTCTGGCGCAGAGCCTGCCCTACCAAGCTGCGTTCGGTCGGGCCCGCTGGGGACACGGGCTGGGAGCCACATTGCAGCTGCGACGCTGTCATTTCTAAATATGTAGTTTGCTTTTAGGAGCCTTATTGAACTGCCCTTCCTCCTAGGCGCTATTGGCGATAGAAAAATGAAATCAATAACTTGTATGTGGACATGAAACTTTTTGAAAGCTTTCGCCTCACAGTGTATTCCTCGTATTCGTTGTAGGTAAAAATGTGGAATGATATTGAACTTCTTACAAATGATGACACGGGGAGTGAGCGGCTCCCTGTAGGTTTAGGACATGAATGTGGAACTGCATTGTATCAAGTGAATACACTACTTCAAATAACATCTTCAGAAAAGGTAGAATTCACAAAGCTGTGTTTTTCTTAATAATTACCAGAGCTTCTTTGTCATATTTCCCAAGGTGTTTCAGTTACTATATTTAATGACCTTTTTCTTCTTAGGTCTCTGTTAATCCGCAGTTGTGTGCATTCAACTCAAAGGATGGCACTATTATTGTTGTTGACACATCAGTGGCGCTTCTTGACAGTACAGGGCAGTCTCTTCTGATGCACGTTCAGTTTGGTAAGTTCATTCATTTGGAATTCCACTGGAAGTTAAAACTGATATTTAGAATATGTATGTTAGATTTGTATAGGAAAATATAGCAAGAATCTTCCATATCGAACTCGCTTGGAAAAGTATTATAATAAATACCTAAAGTAATAAAAAGTGATTGCTGTTTCTGTGTACAATAACTATTTCTGTACAGTTTAATGAGAATAATCACTGGCTTTTCACTGACATGGGAATAATGGCTATCAAACCCACTCCCTCTATGCCCTTTCCTGTACTTTGTTTAATGAAAATAAACACTTATGAAGAAATCTCAGGCATTGTCTAACTCCTGTGTTTCAAATATATATGTCTATTAATAAAAAACAAATTTGAATTGACATTTGCCATGGAACTTTTCAGATACTAATGTGGATGTTGTTGGTATGTGTGAAGAAAAACAATTTCTTGTGGTTGGTGAGAGAAGTGGCAATTTCCACCTTATCCACATACCCTCAAAACAAACCTTGCTAACTAAGGTACAGTAATTTTTCTATTCCAATTTTGCTAAAAACCTTTTGTTCTCTGAAATTCTTGAGCTATTTTTATTTCCTTTGAAATACAAAAATATAAACATTCTTGTGTTTCCAACATGCCTTCTAGTTTGAACAAACAAACAGATTAAAGGGACTCTTTGGTTCCCATTAGTAACAAATAAGAAAAATATATTTAGGAGTGGCATGTGTAAAAAAGGTAAAATTTCTTCATAAAAGAAAAATTTTGTCATAAAAGAAAAAAGTTTAAAGATTAAACTGATGATCAATATTTCCAATATATTTGTTCCAAATAAAGTACAGAATGGTTTAATGGTCTCTTTGTTGATTCTATTTTAGATTTTGGTTGAAAAATCTTCAAGTGAAAAGACTTATTTAAATCTCTTTATTGAAAAAGATAATGCAGATGCAGGTAAGAATTTGATCCCTCCTCTTGTCTCGATTTTGTTCTGGGGAAAGAGACTACAAAATAAGTAGTCAGATGCAGCTTTACTTTGCACTATACACATCAGATGTGTTTTTCCTAAATGCTTTTCTGGGAAGATACTTATCTCATTAATTACTTTATGAATGCCATAGAAAACAAAAAACATTCAGAACTCAATATCTATTTCTTTTCTGTGCTAAATGGTCAAAAAGGCAGCATTCCTTCTCTCTCCTATCAGACTTCAGATTTTAGTAGTTCCTGTTCTATAAGCTTCCAGTCTCGTTCTGTTACAATATGGTGTATTTAAATGCAGTTTTGTCATGAAAACAGAATTTGCAGTCAAATGAAAGCATACAAACATCATAATTTCAAACAAAACTAAAATGTACAAACTTATTCTACTCTTTATTGAAGGTGACAACAGTTTGGGTTAAAAATTATATATTGGTCAGGGTTTGTTTTGCCAGTTATTTCACTGTCTTATTTATAAGCAAGAAGTCCTTTTACTTGCTCTTTCACACTTCAGTTTGAAATATTTGGATTGGATTTTTTTTTAGGTGTTTATCACATGTTCGTTCTCACAAGCAATGGATTCTTCTGCATTATGTGTCTCCCACTTGCTAAAACACAGGAAGGTAGGATGATCTACGAACCACTTGAGATTTCCATTTGAGCACAAAGAACTGTATTTAAAAAAGCTTTTTCATGCATTTTTTTCTAATGGGAATAAGATACAAACTTGGGATTTTTTATATGAACTCAGTTTGGTTTTAAGGGGAAACCAATATACTGTAATAAAATTATTTTTGTATTCCTCCAATAATTCCTTTAGCTTATATTTTCCTGAGTCACTGCTTTAGGGAGAGTCCTGAATACTATGAAAGCAGGATTTTAAGACATAATCACTCTTGGCTGTACTGAAGAATACTCAGAATCATTTAAATTTTTGATACTGTATAAGTAGAGTTATTGGTTAATTAATTTTCTGTAACTCAGTACTGTCATCAATAGAAATAAACCCTGTCAAAGAATGCAGCTAAAGTGGTTTTCAGCAGAGTCAGGTTAGGATTAAACTATCCTAGATGAAGTTCATGTACTTTTTCTCAATTCTGAAAAAGTTCATTCAACTGATATTTTCTTTGTTGTTTTTGTCTTTTTTTGATATAGCCCTTGACAAGATGGATATGATTACGGCAAAGAAAGTAAGAAAACCTGGTAACTTGTAACATATGTATTAAGTGCAGAGTTTAACAAAACTTTGCTCTGTACGTTTCACCGAGTACTTACCAGTTTATTATTACAACTCAATTGTGATTATAATGTTTTCTATGCATGGAAAAGTGAGCAGTTCAAGGTTTTATCTACCTATTGTATGAACAACTTTTTTCCTTCCTCTTTTGTTTGCTTTCCCTTCATCTACCACCCCACAAGTTACAAGGACAGATAAAGACAGCTTTCATTTCCACAGAAGAGTATCACAGTCTTGGCTGTCAGAATTTTGTGATAAGTAACTCAGTGAACAAAATCCATCTGATAGTTGGGGTAAGTAATATGAATGTGTTTGTAGCAATCGTTATGTTGTCAATGATGGTGTTTTTTGACCTGCAACAAGATTTATCTCTAGCTGGTTGATAATTAACTTTTTGCACTAGGACTTTCTGTCTTTCATTTCCTTCATTGTAAATGTAAAGGTTATGAGTTGTGCAGTCTGTCCATAGTTATTTCTTGTAACTTGCTCTTTTATGATGGATGGGGGGAAATATTTTCACTCTGGTTGCATGAACTTAGTAATTGTGTTTTCAGGCTGTGCAAGATAGTCTGAAGGGCTTTGTCTTTCAGCTCAGACGCAAAGCCAAAATTTGTGAGTCTTCTAATCAGGTCCACATTCCATGAAGGCTTGCCAAAGTAACAGTTAATGTCCCAGTTCAACAAAGCCCTTAAGCATGAATTAAGTACAGAAACTAATAAACATATAGACATATTTGAATTTTTTTTTTTTTACTAGAAATGAGTTTTCCAAGTTCATTGACTGAAGCCTGTTGAATTCAATGTGATTTTTCTCAGTAGGTTCAGTGTATATTTCAGGTTTTATGCTCTGTGAGAATGGAGAGGGGATATTTTGAAATATGGCATGTTCTTCGAAGACCCAAAAATGTTTAGGGATACTGACTAACAATTACTGTAGTAAAGGTTAGTCTTAAAAGGAGAAAGGAAAAAGGGTAAATTGAATATAAATAACAACATATTATACTGAACATCAGCATTCACCAGGAACAAAGTTCAAGTTGGTTTTGCAGCATTCTGAGTTAAAGGTCAATTACACAGCTGTCAATGGCCAAATTTGTAATGTATAACCCCATTTTACTTTGCCTTTACTAACAGGGTAGAGGTGATTATGTACTTTCCAAATGGGAGGTAGACACTACCAATAACTTGGTGTCTGTTCGAAGTTTTGCTGATTCAAATCTGATCAAAGGTAAAGAAGAGTTTGGTTTGTGTTTTGTTCTCAATAGGCAATTGTAGAATTCACATTTAATTGCAGAAAATACTGAGACATTTTCAGTTATGTCACTGCTGTTAGTAAATACACATATACCAAGTAGAACACTTCTTGTAAAGCTACAGCCAAACTGTGCCTCAAAATGGTTGAGTTTAATTTAGATACCTAAATCACAATTCTGTTTAAGCTAAACTTTTCACAGTCTTGGGAATTTCCACGAGGTTAAATGTCTGTAGGCTTCCAATACTTGGTTGTACATTTTAATACTTTTTTTTTTTGCTTCCAATACTTCACAAAAAATACTAAATTTATGTGATTGGATCTTTTGTAGATGCAACAAAATTTCAAGTTCTTGACAACCAGCTGTTTGTTTTGGACACAGAGGTATGTGTAATGACTGTGTTTAGTCTTTATTTCACTGTTTAGTCTTTATTTTAGTGTTCTTTAACCGGCTTCTAAAAATGCTTTTTAAAGTAACAGCTTTAACATATGTTTATATAAAATCAAGATACTTATATTTACAGAGACTCTTGATCTTGCTTTTTAAATTCTACTCCTATGAAGCAAGCTAAATGAATGGAATGACAAAGCTATGGAATGACAAAGCAGAAAAAAAATGTCTTCTATGAAGAAAATGTTAAATCCATATCCGTTTTTTGTTTTCCTTTATCTAGAACATCCTAAGCATGTGGGATGTTTATTCTCTTACTCTAATTTGGGATTGGCCTTTAGTACGTATTGAAGAATTTCTTCTAAGCACAGAGTCAGATTCTTTGCCAGTCATATGGTAAGTAAAGCTTTGTAGTACCAATTATGAAAATTGACAAATTACATGAAATGTGCCACAAACACTTGATTTTCTGTGGTAGTGAATTTTTAAAAGTCTTTGAAAGCTTTCTAGTCAGCAGGACAGAATAATTGCACTGTAGGTATCCTCAGCTTTTTATTGTAGAACAGAACAACTTGTTGCTTTCTGCTTTTTCTTGGTTTATCTGTTGTTACTGCTAAGGAAACTTGCATGTAACCTGTAGCATTTAGGAAATGCTTGTCTAAAATAAGGTATATAATATGGCTTACAAGTCTGATGTTATAAAAAAGCTACTCTGTCTTTTGGATAGATAAATAGTAAGATCTTCATTCTGCAGATGGAAATGCCAAAATCTGGAGATGTGTGTAAAATGCAAAAGAAATTAATGGCAGTTAAGATTAGAAGAGAAGACTCTTGGCTCTTTCCATTGCTCTGTGCCGGTCTGTGAATTAGATCCCTTTGAAAAGCTTAAAAATGTCAGAAGTTAAATGTATGTCCTCTAAATGCTAAAAGACTTATTTTTGGGTGCACTATAGGGTTTCAAAATGTACCAGCAGTTTCCATGGAGAACTAAATTTTCTAAACTCTGAAGTGAGAATCACAGTCTTAACATAAGATTTATACAGTAAATTTTGCTTTCTTTTTTTCTCTTTGCTGTTCCCTAGGCAAGGCCTTGCCAATGTTAAACTGATAGTCATGACAATACCAGATAACAAACAGGTATGATCACTTTGTCTGTGCTCTGTTCAACTGTTATACAGTCACTCATTGAAATAATAGGCCTATATAGAGATGCAACGTCTAAAACTTCATTAAACTTTCAAAATGTAGAGATCACAAAAACCTGTGAAAATAGTGTCTTCCATCTGACTCTTAAGAATAAAGAAATGATTCTGTGAACTTCAGAGAGAAAAATTAAACTGACTTGTTTGTTCCCCCCCCTCCCCCCTTTTTTTTTTAATAGATGAGAAGTCTCATGGTTTTTTCATTGCCCACTATGCAACAGCTCTATTCTTTGGAAGTGTCTGGTGTTTCTTCACTTGTTCAAAGTGGGATTGGCACAGTAGGTTTAGATAATTTTTGTTGTTGCTCTTCGAAGAAATGTAACTGTCTTAATACATAGAATTAGTACAGAGGGTACTGTGTTATTTTAAGACTAGAACCAATTTGTGCTACAAACTACAGAAAAACTAAATAATGATACAAAGAAAGATTAAATTACATCCCCAAAGGCTGGAGGAAAAGATACAATATGTAGTAAACTGAACAGTCTATTGCAATGTTTAATACTACTGCCAGTTGTTCTTGTGGCTGTTACAGCTAAAAACTACGAAGTTTTAAATTCTTTTAGTGTAGAGAAATGCTCTGGATTTATTTGGGATTTATTCTAAAAGATATGAAGATGGGTACAGTGTGACCTGCTTATGGTTGGACAAAATGAAAGTGTAATTTTGAGAAGATGATTCACTCATGTGGACAGTGTCCTGATGGTAATTCAACTGGGATAGCGGAGTGGTTTCAGTGTGTTCAGTTAAGGCCCTCAGAAATTTTAGATAGTGGAAACTATCCAGGAGATAACATAACTACTCGAAAACCCCAATACATTTATCAGAGAAGAGCAGTAGTTTGTTTCTAGATTAAGAAATGCTGCATTACAATTGAAGTTTCCTTATGACTGATTTCCCTTACCACCTAATGTTCTCTGTTATTGCACACTGCAGGATACAATATACTTCTTGGAAGGAATTCATGAAGAACATCAGATGTAAGATAATGTTTTGTTTCTTACTAGATCATTATTCTATTAAAATGGCAGATTATTTCTCAGTACAGTTGTTTTGTTGTTGATAAACTCATAGCTCCCTCTCATCCACAGACCCTCTGAAGGCCCAGTTTCTATTGTTGTGATGCGAAGTTTGACTGAAGCCTTGCCAGAAAATAGGTACTGATTTCTGTCAATCACTGTTTTACTATTTTATTATTTATCTGTGGTTTGGCACTTTTATTTGTGTAATAAACTTCACATCACTTTACCCCTAGGCTCAGTCGCTTACTTCATAAGCACAAATTCACTGAAGCAGAGACTTTTGCTCTTCAGTTTGGACTAGATGTTGAGGTAAGTTGGCTGTTCTTGATAAGGACATTAATTAGTATAATTGAATTTATGAGTAAGGTTGTTGCCCTGTAGTCAAACAGAAAGTATTAAAAATATTACAAATATAGGGGAATGTTGCCTTACAAAGCAACTCACTATACTTGAAACTGGTTCAAAATTAGATGACTGCATGGTGAACTATGTTTTTATTTACAATAACTAACAAACCTTGCAATGAGAAGTGGTGTAGAAGTAAATCTTCTGATCAAAATGAGTACTGCTGGATCAGGAGAAGGCACATATGTCCCTGTAAGCAGCAAGAAATGGTGTTGCTAAAATACATAGTCTGGCTTCATTAATTGACTTATTCAAATAATGAAATTGAATGTTCCCTCTCCTTTTTTGTTTTGTTTTAATGGTTAGCCGGTGAGATAAAAAAAGGCACCACAATTGTTACTAATAGGTAATCCATTTTTGTAATGAAATCACTCAATGTACATGGACACACTGCATCTCAAAAACACGGTGAATAAATGTGGAGTTTTCAGTTGAAGACTGCTTAAAACTCAGCTGCATGAGATTGAAAACTCTGCTGCTTTGTTTTTGAACAGCTTGTATATAAAGTGAAAGCAAACACTATCTTAGAGAAACTGGCTTCAGCCTCTGTTGGGAGTTACGGTCAGGAGGTCTGGCTGGATCTTGTGAATGAAGCCAAAGAAAACCTGCAAAAAATTCAGGTATGTTTATTTCTACCCTCTTTCTCTAATTAAATAATTCAAATGATAAAGAAGCTTGGAACTAATTTCAATTGTTTCCTTGTGCAAACAGGATAGACAGTTTGTTGTGTATTACTGCATAAATGCTCCATGGCCACTGTATGAAACCACTCAAGAAATGTTGAACTACGCTAAAGTCAGAGTAAGGGGTTTTATTTGTTTGAATTGTTTATACTTGTCCATTCCTATTATGCTTCTGTACAAGTTGAGAAAGGGGGACATCTGCAAACCAGTTACAGTCATTCACAAAGTAAATGCATTATAAATTGTATGTTACCAAACATGAAGAAGCAACAAGGCTTATTCCAGTCTTGTTCTTGCTATTGCTTAAGGGCAAAAAAGAGCTTACAGTTTTATTTTCAGATCAGAAAGCAGGTTTTTGTTTTGAGTAGTGATCTTTTTAAGTACCTTTTAAAAACTAATTTTAGGGCTAAAAGCTTAACACGTTACCTTTTTTGTTTTCATTATTTTAGTCTTTCCTGCCTTAACATGTATGTCATTCTGTTTGATATGTCTGATCCTGCATACATGTAGAAATCAAGTCAGACACTAACACTGTAAAATAAAGACTACAGTTTAGAGAAGTACTAAGTTTTGGCTTGTGTCTTAATTAAATCTGTAGTACTGTTTGGCATGTTCTGCATGTACTGAGTTGTCAGCCAAACCATTTCATGTCTTTGTTTCAGATCTTGAAGAAAGATGATAGAACCTTTGCTCCGTCATCTGATGGGGCTCCAGTATCCATAACTGAGGTGAGGACAAACTTCTTGACTCTACAGTATTGTATGATAAGTAATTACAATGCAGAGTTTTAAAGCCTGTCCAAACATTGATCTTAAATCACTTGTCTGCATTCAGGTATTGAGAGCTCAGGCAAGGCTTACAACTTTCTATGGAGCTTTTGGACTAGAGAAATTCAGGTTTGTTTCTGTTTGTTCATTAAGATTTGAAGTCAATTTAATTGTAATGGTAAGTATGCGCTATTGAAATTAAGTGGGGTGTTATTTTTTAGTTTGGTTCATTAAAATTTAAACCCTTCCCTCTCTACTGTGTAGAAGGGAGAATGCAGAGAGGTTGAGTCATCCTACATGTTGAAAACATGTATTATCTATTACACATAGACTATCATGTATAGATTTTGGTTTTTTGTTTAACACATATAGGAGGGGCTCTGATTTTATGCAGATAGTCTAACACTGCTGTTGTCTCTTACAGTAAATGGTACTAACTAGAAAAGGTTTGAGGTTCTCCTCCCCAGATTCTTTAATATTGACATACAACTGTAACAGAGTTTCTTTCCCTTCTCTTACTTCTAGTGGCATTGCTTGGACAGAATTCTTGAATAGTGAAGACATTTTCAAGAATATCCTTTCTCAGCTAGAAGAAGGAAATTTATCTTGTGCACAGTACCTCTGGCTGAGGCACCAGGTGAGATGGCATAGACATCTCTGGTATTTATGGAGGATGTTAAGTCTCAGACTTTCCAGCTTTATTTAAGAGAGTCAGTCCAATGCCTTTACAAAACTACTCCTCAAAGAAGCAAAGGTTTGTGGCAGAATCTCATCTGTTATCACGATGATTACCTGCTCCCCTAGCTCCTTAGAAGGCTGAACTTCTTATTGATTTAGGAATAAACTGGCATTTCTGATGTCAGAATGCATATCTCTAGGTCTGAAGGATGACAGTTCTTTGATTTATTTTGTGGGGTTGCAATCTTCCATTCACTTTATTGCAAGCACAGCTCTCAAGTTTTGAGTGGACATTTGCTGACTACCTAAAAATCCTTTAAAAATAATCGTATGGGCTCCTTACTTTGAATGACAAATTCATAATAGTGGCTATGGGCTATTATATTCTTTAGTGCAGGACTTTCAGGTTAGAATTATAGAACAAGTGCTAAAGTAATAGGACATGATCCTGCCACAGTAACTTCCAAAGAAATTGCTTCAATTGCCTTGTGTAAGAAGACCAAGCTCTAGTTATTCTGAATAGGGCTATTTTATTTCTTTTAATTCCTGTCTATAATTACTGAGATTTTCTCTTTGTATTTCTGAAATCCATCACATCTTCCTGTTAACAAAACAGCTTCACAAAACATCAGATAAAACAAATACTCCATATATCTGAAATTGTTCTGGTTTTAATATTTTAGGCAGATTTTGAAAGCAGCTTTAATGAGAAAATGCTGGAGAACTTGATTAATGCCATCCATTTCACTGTTCCTTTGAAGGAACTATGTTTGTGGCTTAAAAATGTTGTGATCCCTTTCTCAAGAAGAGTAGTGCCAAAGGGACAGGTAAGGCTGAAATAATTTTATAGTTAAACCTAAGACTTTTATTTTTGAATGCCAGAATTGTGTTCCTCTTTTTTAAAGGGATTCTTTTGCCTACAGTTTAGATTTTAAGTTATTTCTTTTAAAATAAATTTCAAATGGCAAATTTTGCTTTGATAGATAGTAGAGCTCTACTTATAACTGTGTTCTTTTCAGAAAATATTGGCAAAATGGCTGGAACAAGGTGCTCGAAACCTTGAATTAACTGATAAGGTAAGTCATTCTGCAGACACTTTGCATGTCTTGTATTTCTCTATGTATGATATAGATTGCTAATATCAATTATTTTGGACAGGCAAATTGGCCAGAAAATGGACTCCAAATGGCCGAGGTTTTTTTTACAAGTAGAAATCAAGGTGAAATGCGACTGACGATTTCTGGCCACTGGACTCTTTTGGTAAGAAATGTAGCAAATACAAGGAATTCCTACTAAGAGACTTCAGAATATACGCTCTGTGCTAGAGTGGATGATACTTAGGTCACTATTGGTTTTGGTGAAGATGGACTTAATTCCATGGCAGGAAAGAATTTCTTTCCAATCTTCTTGAGTTTAAAGATTAAAAAACTTGAATTAGAAACATGTCTCCTCTGTAAGTTTTTAGTAAATTAATTGCAATCACCATGTTATAGCCTGGAGAAACAGGTATTAAAATCAATCAGCTGTGAGTTTGTGAATACTGAATCTGCAACCATAATCAAATTATGTGTGTTATGTATTCTAGGTGTACTAGCATTTCTAAGATTAGTAGTATTAAAGTGGAGAAAGAAAAACTCAAAGCTAACCAGCTGTGCATTTTAAACACTGGAAACATTGATATTCTGTGTTAATGGTAATGTAATGATCTTGAAGATTGTACCAATTCTTCTAACATGTCACTTCTAAACACTGTTTCAGAAATGTGTTGACTGTGAAGAGGTGCATAGGTTAAAGAAGCTGGTAAATGATTTACAAGAACTAATAAATCTGTACAGAAAATACAACTGCAGGCTGGCACTCTCTGATTTTGAGAAGGTAATTCTGCACACTTCCAAATGTGCTCTTGAGTAGTGGATTGTTTTGGGAAGGAGAAAAATCTTGTAGCATGCAATTTGAAGTTGGAGTATTTAAAGCTCCTGATAGGTTGCTTGGATAAACTTGTGTTCATAAACCACTAAGACTATTTGATATGTTATGGTTGTTAGAAATTTTGTGTCAACTGTGGGTATAAATATCTAATGTGATAAGATACTATGAGAAAGTATGACTTAAACTCCATGATTTGCTCTAAATTACAGATCATATATCATGTAGCAAGCATTAGCAAAAGAGAAATCAGAGCTACAATTGAACAATAAGGGGCTTTAAGAAAGCTTTTATTTGAGCTAAAGAGGGAGGCTAGTTCGTTAAATCATTTAACTGATTTCAGTAGATGCTGGATGTTGAATTAATTCTTAGAGATATTAGTACATGATCCTTAACATATGTGATGTTCTAACACAGCATTGTTCCACTTGCTGCCCAGGAAAACGCAACTACTATTGTGTTTCGCATGTTTGATAAAATTTTGGCACCAGAGCTTGTCCCCTCCATTCTGGAGAAGTTTATAAAACCCTACCTGTGTGAACATAATCTACAAAAAGATGAACTACTTCTCCAGTATATAAAGGTATCCAGATTCCCTTCCTTTTGAGGAAAGTTATTTAAGCTGAAAATAAATCTGATGGCCATTTTTGTTCACACTTGAATTTCAGGACCAGCTTACTCCTTTCAATTACTTTATTGATAGTTACTGTTTTGTACTTTAAGAGAATCTTTTCTAAACTCAAATATACTAATAATCTTTATCAAAATGTACAGGATTTGCTAGAACGCTGTCGTACACGATCTACTTCAGTATTTGAAACTGCATGGGAGGCAAAGGCAATAGCTGTCATTGGCTGTATCTCCGATACAGATGTAAGTATATTTTATGAAATAGGCATCATTGGCTCTGACACATCAGTTCAGACTGAAACACATCATTTTTACATAAGCACACTAGTGCATTTTTGCATGAGGAGAAGCAAGTAGTATTTTTATTCTATTTTAGTCATCTCCCATATGAAGTTCTTTGAGAATTTAATTGTAGTTTTGATGTCATCACATGGAAAACTCACCAACTTTCAAATACATGAAAGCTCTACAGTGTTGTTATCTACTATGAAGATTTTCTAATCTAACTTGACGCATCGTATTATGACAATTAAAGCCCTTTCTGCAAAGTGGAAATGAGCAAAGAAATAAACTGCTTGCCTAAACAAATCAAATCACATGGGAACAATAATTCAATAGAATACCTTGTAACCTGTTTTGAAACATAAGCTTTCTATTCCTTCTATAGATGAAATTTGATGCAGTTCTACAGATAATGAATGGTGCTATGGTACCGTGGAGTGCAGCAGTGGAGCAGCTGGTGAAACAGCATTTGGAAATGAATCATGTCAAGTAAGGCAACACCCACAGTCTACACCTTGGATTTGTGTGTGCTCTCAATGAGATTTCTGGTTTTTGGAGGGAGGATGGAAGGGAAATACTGTATATCAGACGTAGGATGATGATTAAATCACACAGCTATAGGTAGTTAATTAGTAATAATCTGATTTGTCCATAGAGTAAAGTTACTGCAGGAAAGTTACCGCTTGATGGAGATGAAGAAGCTTTTGCGAGACTATGGAATAAGAGATACTAATCTTTTAAAGGACAAGCAGATGATAATGGTAAGTCATCAGCTTACTCTTACCTCTATTAAACAAAATTCTCTATGCTTATCTGCATGTATTTTAATGGGGTATTAGAAGCCAGGCTTTTAAAAAGTCTTAGCAGCTGAGAGCCTTCTCTTGTTATCAATATCCATTTTTCTAGTCCTGTTGGGACACATTTTTTGCCTGAAAGCCCACTTTTTTTTTTAAGAATTGCTGATTAGTTTAGCCCAACCTGATTAGTACAGCACTGATAATAAAAAAACATCAGTAATTCTTCAAAAGTTTATTTCCAACTGTGGAGCCAGTTGAGCCCCCTGAATGGTGAGAGTTCCCAGGATAATTCTCTTCCCCAAGCCTTATCTTCTCCAAGTTATGATCTAGTCAAGTTTTCTCTAGATAAAAGTTTTAAGCTTCTAGGTAACTTGCTTGGTACAAGCTATACAATGACAGTGCAGAAGTAGTGTGTGTAAATGAATTCCTTTGTTATCCTGTACATCAACAAACTAATGTCCATATTTGTTCTCTTCTTGCAGAGACTAGCAAAATACATTCTTAAACAAGATACCCCTACTTGTTTGGAGGATGCTTTGAAAATCGTAGCAGCATACATGTTGCCCACTGTGGAAGTGTACATTCTGAGGATGATAGACCTGATTGACAGAGAAAGGGTACTATAATACTTCATGTCAGTTCATCTCAATTTAAAGACACTGAGGCCTATTGTCAAAACAGGGACAACCCGTGCTACTTTTTGGCATCTTACACGTTTTTAAAATTTTCTCTTTTTATTGCAATGCTATTAATTGTACACACACCAGCCTACGCTTGACATTGAAAATAAGACCTTTGTCAGAGTTTCAAACATCATGAGCCATCCTTCTTTTATGGGAAAAGAGGAAAATTATGACCCCCAATATACAAGTTTGGAATTGAAGTGTCTACATGTTTTCACATACTGGTTTTGCCAGAGTTGTTTTAGGGCAAGTTGCTTCCTTTTCAACAAAAAAAAGGGAAATATTCTTTCTTCTGAGAAATGCTTTCTCTAGGACAACAGCACCCCACAGGAGTACAGACCTGCCCCTTTAATATTGAGAGCACCTAAATGTTCATCTTGTGACATACAGCATTGAATTATATTGATATCCTAACTAGGAACATCTAACTTTGCTTGCTACATTATACTAGGTGTGATTATCTTTGTACCCTGTGGTGATCCTCAGTTATGTTATTGGAGTCATTTCGACCTGAAGAGAAAGAGGCTTTTTGATTAAAGGAACCAGATTAACTCCCCTGCAAAATAGTGTTTTCATGTTAACATTGAGAATCATAACCATTGTCTCAAAGCGAGAGATACACATAACTTAGCTTTTCCAAAAGCAAACTCCCTTTTCTTGTGATTATTTCTGGCTTACTTTTTGTTTGTTCATTTTTTTTTTCTTTTTCTCCTCAGGAAGAGGAACCTCTGAATTTGTTAAAATCTCTGACTCTTGCTGAAGCTGAGGAAGTTGCAGAGAGATTGACTCTATGGGGGACACTGGTATTGCAGAATAAAGCAGATAATGCTGAAGAGGTACCGAGTCATTTCACAGTGTAAAGTGTGTGCATAAGTTATTCTACATAATCTTAACTAGATGCTTAAAAAAGGTATGGGATGCAAATGTAAAAACTCTGTTTTCCAGCAAAAAGGAATGATGAACTGATCCTTATTGGAGCAAAAGGTTGGACTAGGTCACCTTGAAGCCTCTTCCAGCTTGAGTTTATTCGGAGTTTATATAGTATATAATTTTTTGTGTTATTTTTAAAGGCATCTCCACACAGTGGCATGGCCACCTGAATTCAATCCACAATTCATAAATCCTGCTGCATTATTATACCTAGAGGGTATATATATGCGGGACTGGAGTCCCAATTATTTTTGCTACCAGTTGTTTTAGGGAGTCATTCTGGGCAAGGGAAGCAAGAACAAAGGGAGAAGGGTAGATACTTTCAAAACTCCAGTGAGACCTAACAGACTGTGGAGAACATACCTATTACAGCCATAAAATATTTGTTATTTCTATAAAGGATACCTATGTACAGTAACTTTCTGTTCCCTTGCTTTTCAACTGCCTGTATCTTAGATTTGATAATTGTTGCTTAAGATGTTTGTAGAGCATCACATAGTGTTATAACAGAGTGGAAGCCTGAGGGTGACTGTCTGTTACTGGCAACATTTTGACCAAACAAAACATGAATCTCTTTCCTTCCCACAGCACAAAACACAGATGTTTATGACTAAGACACTTGTGGAAGTCCTTAAATTCCTGTTCAGCATTCAAAAAGGTAAGCTACAACTTAAAAGTCTTACATTTCATTTGTAAATGGAGTCAGGAAGTAATTGATTTTTCTCCTGCTACAGACAATCCTCTGAAGAAAGACGAATGTGAAGCAAACCTAAGAATGTTTGAAACGCTTGCTACCCTGCAGGTAAGTATTCTGAGGCTAATCTACCAATTTCAGTAGTGCCTGGGAAAGTTCCCAGTTATCCGTTTAACCAAATAAATTATATACTCTCCCAAATTCTTAATTGCTGGGAGTTCAAAGAGCCCATGATAGAGTAGTGGAAAATTTAATGAGATTTTATTATGGTTTGTGCACTTAAACTGTTTAATACAGCATTTGAGCATGCAGTAGCCTTCAGGTTTTGTTATTTTGCTTACCTACTGCCTAGCACAATTCTCTAATTCATTATGTGAATCAATAATTGGCAGAAGTTGGTAAAGTCAACATTGTACTGAATGTATTCCTCTAAGAATGAAACAAGAAACAAAACCATTTTAACAGGAAAAAAGCCAACATTTTTAAAGGAAGTCACCTGAATGCAAATATATAATCTTTTTTGTTGCAGGAAGATTTTGATATCTTTCTTTCAGTTGAAGAATTTAGGAACCCTTCACTGATGTCTGAGCTTCTTGAGAATCACTTCAAAGCTTATGAGACTGCCAGATCTCTGTCAAAGTCTAGAAGAGCACAAACAGCGAAGTGTAGTTCAGCAGATGGTAAAATCAAGAACCGCTCTACTGAATCAAGGCTGTATAAACTGGCTCTGCTCCTGCAGAGGTCAGAGCAAGAACTGGGAGAAAAACTGGCCTGGAGAGCACTGGATGCTGGAAAAGTTGAAGAGGCTGTAAAAATATGCAGGTAAAACTGCAGAGGTTTTTAAGATTATACCTTCTCATGGGCTTTTCTGTGCTATTTCTGATATCTTGCAGAAGTAAGTAGATGGAGAGCAGAGGAAAGGGGAGTTTGGTTTGGTTTAGTTTAGGTTTTTTTAAGTGAGTGTTTAAGCAAAAGGCTGAGCATAGAGTTAAGTTTTCTGTCTGTCCAAATTGCCTTTTTTTTTTTTTTTTGCCATAACATACTTATTAAATAAAAAGATTCCCTACACTTTTATAGTGAGAGTTAAGTAAGACACAATATTCAATAACCATTATGAGAACTTGCCAGCTTACACAGATAGAAGAAAACTATTGTACACTGATTGTACATACCAGGTCATGGTTTCTAGCTGGTCTCTGCCTCATGCTTAGATTGTCAGATAACTTAACTTACTACCACCTCCCACAGAAGAGATCAGATGCAAATGTTCAATGTATTTTTTAACATGTTCTATATGCTTCAGCAATATCTCTTTAAGTTAAGATCAGTTGTATTTTTTCACTTCAGTCATAGAAGTTTTAGTTGCAGTGAGCCATATAGGTAAAATAGGTAAAAGAGAATTAAATCATTAGAACAGAATGTGGCCTTAAGTAAAAGCCCTAAGGATAATTTTCTCTACCTTTTATATTTCTAATAGGGAGTTCTATGAAAGTCACTCTGATGAAGAAACAGGGAAGCTGCTCTTTTCAGCCTGTCAAAGGCTTTGTCATATGTTAGGAGCTGATGTCCCAATGATCACTCCTAATGACATGAATCTTCCAGCAGTGATCTATGAGATGGCTTGCCAAGCAGCTACAATATGTAGTCCAGGTAATTACCATTTATTTGTGTTCGTGATGGAAATGCAACTTTCTAAACAATATTTAATTAACCTGAACCCAAAGTGAATTTCTGTATATGCCCCTTTAAAAGCAGGTGCTGCAAAAACATGTTGCATTTTTATAGGACATATGAACCTTCTATTCACAGTGTGTTAATGATCTTAAATCTTTGTACAGATTTACTATTAGATTCTCTGGAACTATGTAAATATACTTTGGCTGCCAAGGAAATTTACAGACAGTGCCAAATAGAAAACTATGGATTTACAGCAAAGGTATTTTCTCCTAACTTAAGTATACTTTTTTAAACATACATAATGTCTTGATTGTCAGAATAGCGTTCACTCTGCATACGTGATTTTTTTCCCTCCCATTTCTCCAGCAATATTTAATGGGCTTATTTAAAAAGCAAACAACCAACACAAAAACACCCAACCCACAGCTCCATAAATAAAAATTTCCTTGAATATGTGTGTGCTTCAGCGTGAAGAGTGAATTGATTTGAGTACTAGGAGCAGTGCAGCTGTAGCACAAGTAGCATTTTTCACTTATATTTCGTTATAATAAATCCCACTAATGTGACTGACAATACCAGTGATTTTATTCATTAGCTGCTGCCAGGACTGCTGGAGAGCTGGCTGCTCCTGCAGTGCTTTAGGCTACTTGAAATGAATGGGCTCTTCCAGTTTACAGATCAAAGTGGCTGGGCAAGTGTATTTATGCACTGAATGTTATTTTTCTAGGAAAATGATCCATTTGAAAAATGTTTGCTTATAATATTTAGCCAAGAAAGGCTCTGAGAGCCTCCATTAAATTAATTAAGAATGCATTTTGGGTGCACAACTAAACTGCAGCATTAAAAAGAAACGTGGCCACACTAAGTAGGAAATGCTACTGGTCATTTAACAAAAAGTAGTGGAGTAAAATCTTTTTTCAAATAGAAGATCTTATTATATTCCTGTATTTGAAAACTGGAATCTTTTGCAGCATTTAGTTTGTTAGTAGCCGTATTAGCTGTTCTTTTTACTGTGTGTGCTTTCGACAATGTTCTTATTTAGACAACATCTTTTGGAGGAGATAAAGATCCTTATGAAGAGTGGACTTACAATGACTTCTTTAATGAAGATGGAATAGTTCTTGATCCACAGATAGCTCTACCAGTTGCATATGAAACTATTGCTTCTCTTCTGCCTGTTTGTGGTAAACTTGCTTTCCTAAACATTGAGTCAATATAAAATCTGTATTTCATACTGATTTTTTTACCCAGGAATATAAATAATTCAGCACATGTGTGAGAATTATCAGTTCAGAAATCTCAGACAAACTCGTGGAAGAAACATCCATTGTTAGGGGGTATAGTAATGGTGATGGGTTTTGTTCTGGTTCAGGAAGAACGTGGATGACTAATACCTGAAGACATGGAAAATGCTCTGGAGAACTGTTACTATAAACTTGCCCTGTTCTCAAGATCTGAGAAGGCATTACCTGGTAGCCACTAATGGAGGCGGAATTCTGTCAAGATTAATTTCATCCTATTCTAAAACGATGGTCCTTGTATTATATGCCATTGTGGATATACACAACTCTGGAAATTTCAAGTATTATGAACAGAACTCTACAATGTTGTAGATGTTGAAAAAAGACACTTTTGTTTCTCTAAAAGAAGAGCTCAATATCTGATAATTATTTAGTTTCAGTACTTCTTGATGTAAATGTTTTCTTTCCTTTTTTTAAAAAAGCATATAATTGCATGTAATTGCAAATAGTGTTGCACAATGCTAAATCCACCTATAAAGGATATGCTTATTTGATTTGAATAGATTTATTCCATTCACAGGTTAAGTGTTTACGTTGACTGTCTCATCAAGACAAAGGGATTTAAACACAAAGGAGTTACTGAAAATGTTAGTTTATGTTCCTTTGTGTATTTGAAAAGATATTCCCTCTTAAAAAACAACTTCTAGTCAGGCACAGTTAAAAATGCAGTCCTGGCTCTTATGTACTGCCTCTGAAGTATTTTTAAGGCACTTTCAGGCTTTCACAGTGTTGCTGAGATCTCTGCACACTGCTGATATGTTTTTGTCTGTCTTTCAGAGAACAAACTGTATCCTCTGGACTCTATAAGCCTGGCCAACTGCGCATTTATTAAAGGTATTGTGATGGCAGATTCACCACGCTAGAAGTATAAATCAGAACACTAGAAAACATGAGGTTTAAATTAATTAAACCTACACAAGCATGACTAAAATCATGATTTTTAAATGAGTGCCTAGATGCTCCACTTAAAGCCATATTCCAGGGAATAACGGGTTCAGCACAGAAGACACAAGTTTAGATGGTAATTGCTACCGTTCAGCCATGTGATTCTGGGCATGTTGTCAAAGCCTGTATTTCAGTACAGAGGTTCTACTACTGTGAGCTAAAATCCGCCAGAGCCTTTCCAAGAAGACGACCAGCTTCTGGGTTTTGGCCTAAAATAGGAGTCTGTTAAATTAAAAGCCCTGAAAATTTAAGGTTTCAGAGGGAACTAAGGCTGATCTTGTGTCATAAATATAATGAAGAAAAATAGAAACTGCTTTGATGTTCATTCCAGGAACAATATTATGCTTAATATAAATATACTAATTATTTTCTGGGGTTGATTCTGTTTGAAATATCTCACAGGACAGAACCTTCTGATGCCTGCTAGAACTCCCATCTGTGCAGTGCTGCAGAACCTCATGGAGTGCAGTCAGTGCGAGCTGGCTTTGCGGCTGATAGTATGTTCCTTTGGCTCCTGCCTTCAGCATGGTGTATCAAATAACATGGATTCGGCCCTGAGTGAAAAGGTATGGCAAGAATGATGCTGGATTTTGCTGAGAGTAAAGCTTAGAAGCATGCCAACTATTAACAACTTTAGAGTAGATATATATGAATTTGATAGGTATGGGAGAGGCTGTCACCATGACCTTGTAAAAGTTACCACCACTTGAACAGATATCAAGTCATTTTGTGAAGAGAGCTGGCAGTTTTTTCCTATTTGTCATTGTCTCCTGTTTCTCTTTGCAAAGTCTGTTCAGAACTATCAGTCTCTGCAGGGAGGCCAGGAACACAATGTCTTACTCATGACATAATCATTATATTATTATATAATTATTCATTATATAATAATGTATTATATATTCATAATGGTTTATTATGCTTTTTCACATTGTTTTACCATTGGTTAGTATGGGAAAAGTTGCACACAGAATGTTCAAGAAACACTCCTCAGTCCAAAAGCACCTGGAAACAGAAATACTTTTTCTATCTAGAAGAGATCTTTATAAGACCTTAATTAAATCTGAAAATACAATTACTATAGTGCCTCCTATTCTGCTATAAATTGCAAGAGAAGTTGGAGGCTTAGAATTTATTGTTAACCATGTGCTGACTGGTTGTTGGTTTTTCGTAATAGCTCCATGACGGCAATACACTGGCTGAAACCAATTGCTTTGTTATTGCTATGAAACAGAACAGTACTTCAGCAATTATGAGCACTATCCTGGCCTTACTACACAAGGTAAGAATGCTAGCTGCTCTGCCTGAGAGGTTACGTATATTGGAAGCTTCATCTTTGTGGGATCCTTTAAGAACTCCTAAATTATAATCATGGCCTTTGTGATCTGTAGGTATTCTCCATCTCATTTTCAATCCTGGTTTCATTTTAGATTTGTAGACTTCTAGTTGTGGGTAGCTTTTTAAACAGCTATCTGAAAAACCTGCAATATACCATCTTTTAAGGCAGTTTAGACTAAGGGAGGCGACTTTCTGACTGGCTTTAGTGTATTTAATTTGTAAGTTCTAAAACCTGAAATGCATTTTTATTCTGGTTTTCTTCCCCCCTTCTAACTTAAGCACCCAATGCACCTCTAAATCACATGTACTTTTTATGTGTTGTACTTCATACAGAGACCTATTAAAATAACTTGTTGTTTTGGTTTTTTTTTCTTTCCTCCCTAACACACAGGTGTTCAACTGTCGTCTCATAGATCAGGACCTAGCCCTGGGATATTGCACAGTTTTGCCCAAGGAAGACATGTTCAATAAGCTGTGGGATGTCATAAACAACACATGGCAAAATTACAGAAAAATCTTGGTAAATCCACAAGGCAATGCATTTCTTCAGCAAATAGAGAATGGTTCTTCAAAAAGACATCAGCAATATCATATGGAAGTTTACCACTATTAAGTGTATAGCAAGGGTATAGCAGTTTGAACAAGTTCCTCTTTTACAGGGTGCCACTGAGAAAGATGCTACCTCTCTTACCACAATGTAAGACTGTGCACAGGCAGTTGTTGTGAATAGCTGGTGTGATGGATGTCCAAGCATTAAGTTACCTCTCCATGACTTATTCCAAAGCTTGAAATTGGTTATTTCAAGTCCCATCATAATTTATCCCTATGTTGTATTTTGAAGAAATTGTTCTCTGACAACAGTTGTCAAGAGTGGAATGAATAAATAAATACATCTATTAAGATATAAAGGAACATGGGAAGCAAAGCATAATGAAGAAATAGGGAGAGTGACAGATTTGGAGAAAACCAGGTGTCTAAAAATACTTTTTGTATTAGTTTCCCTGGTACAATATTAACAAAATATTTTTGAGAACTAAATTCATTTTTAAAGTAGCTTTGAACCACCAGCTCAGGAGGCGGGATAATGCTTATATTACCTCTGTGAGGCTTATTTTCATTTTACATAGTTACGTGATCATCTACGAGTTGTTTTAAATTCCTCTAAGGATTTAGACTCAATTTTCAGATTATTTATCATACCTGTGTTCACTTCCCTTCTCACTCCTTTCAGGCGGTGGCTCTGATTGGAGCACAGCTTGCTAACGAGTCTGATGAAGCTGAAGAAAAGAAGAAGTTCCAGGAACTGGTTACTGATGCAGAGTGGGGTATCCAACTTGGTAAACTTGGTGTAAGTTTGAGTGATTAGTTGACTTATGTTAAAGTTTTATTAACTGATAAATGTCCATATATTCTGAGATGCACTGTGATTTTTAGACATGTTTCCCATTCAAATGTCAGTTGGGGTTTTGGTTTTAGTTTTTCATTCTGATTGTCTGCTTAAATAAACCTCAGAAACTGAGAAATGCAGTAACTGAGGGTACTATAAATGAAATTTTAAGTGCTTAAGTATTATTTGGCACAGGGCATAGTCAGCAAATGCATTTTTCTTTTCCTGCTCTAAAAGTGTCTGAAAGTAAAGAGAACATAAAGTTGACTATGTAGGAATTAGCCTGGATATTGTCTAAAAGACATCTTTGGAAAGAAGATAAAAATGTTTGTTTATCTGCAGATTTCTTTTGAGACTGTATTTAGACAACCACCAATAAGAAAAAAGGAGCTCATAAGAACACTGGTACAAAATCCAAAAGCAGACACAGATCTCATATTGAATTACTGCAGGTAAGAATTGAAGCAAATCAATCGTGTTTAATTGTTGCTGTACTAATAACCATCCTGAAATCTATTTGAGTTTAAATAGATCCTAGTTCGTGTAATATGTAAATTGTTCTGTTTGTTGGTGTTTTTTTAAGTATTATTCAGAATACATACTGCTCCCTGGTGAATTATTCATAAGGAAATAAGCACCTTGACAACACCAAAGGTCGCAGGGAAAATAATGCTCTTTCTTCCAGTACTTTCAAGCTGGACAGTGATGCCGCACTGCAGCTTTGCATTGAGACGCTTCTTCTCCAGAATGCTAATACAAATCATGTAGAAGATGACTCTGCAGAATGCAGGGCGAAACAATCTCATTCCACCTTACTAGCTAGAGTGCTGGAAATAATTCCTCTGCTGAAAAGCACGCAAGAGCTGGTCATCAGCCTCAGTGGAATATTGTACAAGGTAAAACAATATAAAAGCAACACACCAAAACAAACACAAAGAGTCCCTGGAGTATATGTGGAGACCTCATAGCAGCCTTCCAATATATGAAGGGGGCCTACAGGGATGCTGGGGAGGGACCCTTCATTTAGGGGCTGTAGTGAGAGGACAAGGGGTAATGGGTTCAAACTTAAACAGGGGAAGTTTAGATTGGATATGAGGAAGAAGTTCTTTACTGTAAGGGTGGTAAGGCACTGGAATGGGTTGCCCAGGGAAGTTGTGAATGCTCCATCGCTGGCGGTGTTCAAGGCTGGGTTGGACAGAGCATTGGGTGGCATGGTTTAGTGGGAGGTGTCCCTGCTCATGGCAGGGGGGTTGGAACTGGATGATCTTAAGGTCCTTTCCAACCCTAACTATTCTATGATTCTATATCTAGCCTCAAATGCTGCATGTCACTTGAACGACACATTAATAGCAACACAGAAATATTAAAAGGTTATATTTTTCTAGTTTTCCTAAAGAATATAAATGTTAATGTTTGGTTTTCTACTTCTCTAGGGGGAAAAAAATAGACAATGCATCTAATTTTCTGTAAAGACAGGTAGAGGCTTTCTTCCCAACCTCCCTTAAAACCACCACCTGAAAATAATCAAAGGAAAAAAAGTAATGTCTAGGTTTCAGCACACTGGAAATAATTCAGAGTGCTACAGGAAGAAGAGATGGGTGCAAATAACTTACCTCTTGGTTGAATCTTTCTTGTTTGGTTGGGTTTGGGGATTTTCTTATTGGAGGGGGGAGGGTGTTGGGTTTTTTTGTCTGTTTTTCTTTTCATCTCTTTGGTCTTTCTGCAACATCCTGACAGCTTTTTTAGGCGTTAGGACTATGAAGTGGAAGTCTTTTGTTTTAGAGAAATACATCATGGTGCTTCTACTGACATAATGCTGAAGAAACAATATAGTTGGTATTAAACTTGGAAAAAGTTAACTCAGTTGTACCTTTTTCTAAGACAATTCAGACAAGATCTTATAAAATAGATCATTATTTTGAACAGCTTGATCCTTATGACTATGAAACTATTGAAACTGTCCTGAAGGTGATACAAAATGCTGATGAGAAGAACACCAGCATCCAGCTGAATCAGGTATGTCAAGATATTACCTTGCTAATGGCATCTATGTTCTGGTTTCTCTGTTTATTAGCATAGTTCTCATTCAGAAATAGCATTCAAGAAATAGTAATCTCTAGTTGTTTCTCAGCAATGGCTCATAGCAGGGATGAAAACTCTACCAATATGTACTAACTCTGCCCAAAACCCCAAATACCTCTAGGATTTAGGCATGTTTACTGGGGGGAGCAGGTAGAAATGCAGTAATCTTGTGGCTTTTTTGCCTTTTCCTTGTTTTTTTTCTTTTTTCTTTTTTTTTTTCCTTCCTCCCTAGGCCTTGAGTCTCCTCAAACATCTGGAATCTTATAAAAGAATTTCCTCACCTGTAGACCTAGAACACCAATACGCTTTAGAGCACATGATTCCCTTATCTCCAGCTGCTCAAACCAGACTGCCCTTTCATCTGATATTCTTTAGAACTGCACAATGCTTCTGGAACATTATATGTAAGTTCAGTATCTTTTTGTGGCTAGATAGATGTATAATTCCCTTTCTCTGCTATTTGTGAACTTAAGAGTTCTACTATATATATTTTATATTCATTGTATCCTTTACTAATGCAGCTTTCATCCCAACTACTTCTGAAAGCACTTGTGCTCCTAAATTGCTACCGGTAAGATAACTGGCTTTGAGTGGAGCTAAAACAATGTATACAGTGCAGAATTCTGTCCTCAAACACTTTCTTACGACCTTTCAAAGGCCAAAGTAACGCATGTACCCCACTTCCCAGGCCACTGGGGACAATTAGGATTATATTGTTTCCCAATGGAAGTCTGAATCTAACAATAAACTGAAAGTGCTTAATTTCATAGATAAAGCAGAGTTGGACTGTGACACTATCATGTGTGTGTGACACTATCATATATCTTTTTTCTTCCAGCTGCAGAGCTCAGTGAGGAATCCTTCCCAACACTTCTGCTGATTTCCAAACTAATGAAGGTAAAGTAGCATCCTGAAAGAACTTCTTTCAAATATCATTCTTTCTCCCCCCTGAAAAAATAGCTTCTTTCTTTTCCATGATTTTGGCCTCACTATAGAACTTCTAGCAACTCTTCATCTACTTCAATGTTTTTCTAGGTTTCACTGGATACCTTACACATGTCTGCAGCTCAACATGTCTTTGAAAAGAAAGTGAAACCAAAAATATATGAAATGAGAAACACTGGATACACATCCATTGTTAGCAAGGAAATAACTAAAACCTTGCAGGCCATCCAGTCATATCTGCTGTCCATAGTTAACCCAGAGTGGGCTGTAGCTATTGCTCACAAGATGGCACAAGAATTTCCAACAGGTGAGGTGCATCTGATGACTTGAGGGGTGAAGTAATGGGAGGAAGAGAATAGGTTTGAAGCCTCTGACCAAACATTAGTTCAGTGTTGGATAAAGCCCTGGGAAGTCTGAGAATAAAAAAGCATTTGTCTCCTACATCCAATTTTGAACAGCTATTCTATAACACAGCATCACTCTTAAACCCTTTTCTTCCTCTTTTTAAGCCGTGTTGTCTTGCTTAAAGTTTCTGCATGTTCCTACCACCTTCAGACAAATTTTCCAGCAAAAGCAAATATTTCAGCCAAATTTAAACTAGCTTTTTTGTTAACTTATTCCAAATAGTTTTTTTTTGCTCTTTATGCACAAGATATTTCCTGATATTTTAAATAGCATCTAATTATTTTTAGTGATTTGAAATTAAACAGATATACTGTAGAAAGGATTAATGGAAACTTACGTTGTTTGCTTTGTTCCCCCCTTTCTTTTTATCTTTAAAAAAGGTCCTGACCATATTCAAGCATTGAAATTCTGTCTCCATCTAACTGAGAAATGGCTAAAGAAAACTACAGCTAAGGTAATGGTATTGCTTGCAAGACTGTTGTTGTATAGTTGGATACTTATGTTAGTGGCTTGGATTGTGGTGCGTAAATTGTACCATAACCAACTCTTTCCCCCCTAACATTCTTCTTTTCACAACCTAGCAAAAATTAGGCTTACAGTTCCTGAAGGCTGGACAAATAATATAGAGTTTTAAGGATGAATAATACGTTCTTTCTCCTGTTGGGTACATTTTTCTTGCTGCAGGAGAATGAGTTGGAATCTATTCCAGCTGTTAGATCAATGGCATTATTGACTTTTGCTTTGAGTTCCAAGATTCTTTAGCTATTTGTAGTAGTACATATAAAGAAAGTCTGCTTTGGCCTGACTCTCTGACTCAGTTTTACACGGTTGATAGGGAAAGGTGAACAAGAATCTCAGCCTTGCTTATAAATATCAAACTTGCTATGGGGTTGAGACACAATGAACACTAAATAGTTCTTTGATTCTTAGTCACATCTTTGAGTAGAATTCTGCCAAATGAAACTGTAATTCTAGCAGCCAAGATTTAATATTAAATCTTTTTCCTTTTCGATCTTACCTCAGAATGCCTTAATTTTACATACTGGTGCATGTGGTACTTATTTTAATTGGCTTTTTCTTGCTACAGCAGGATGGCCAATACTATCTATTCACAGAAGAAATACCTGTAGGTAGAGGTATGACACATCTGAAGAACAGATCTTGCTACTCAGCTCACTGTTTTAGATTATAGAAAGATGAATTTTCTAGTGCTTTTGAGTGAAAGGAGGTTGGTTTATACATAACTGTGGTGTTTTGCTAAAGGATGACTCCCATGAAAAAGTGAAAGTCCTATGGAAGAAACTACATATGCAGTACAAGCGATCAGCAACAGAAAATATTCTAATAACACATCACCTAAACACTGAAGAGCATTTAAAGTCTGTTGGGAAGCCAGCAAACCTTATCACTTTACTGTATGAACACCACAGTATAGACCAAAGAATCCAAAATCCAGCTGGCAGAGATTATCCAGGTGAGTGTCCATAATCAAGTTTCCAAGGAGCAAAATGAAGTTCTTCAAAAAATGCTAAGCAAGCTAATACTAGCTTATAAATGTATTGTCTCTCCCTATTTATGTAGATATCCATATGGCAGCTAAGGAGATAGCTGAAATTAATGATTTGGACATGAACAAAATATGGGATAAACTGCTGGATAAATGGCTGTGTCCAAGTATACTGCCCTCAGAAGTAAGTCAGCTCAGGAGATTTGGGTTTGGAGAAAAGTGACCAATTACATAGAATATGTATATTTTCATCTTTTGTTCAAAAGGGTCATGAATCTATTTAAGATGCACCTGAGTTCAGACTACTAACAACATCAGTACTTTTCTAACACTGTTCCACACCACTATGTCTACTGAGAAGGATTTGAAATACTTTCCCTTCTCTCTGTATAGAGATTAAAATCTTATCTTGGTGCTACAGTAAGGCTGTGTAGCCAGAGTAGAGGAGGTGTAAATATATCAGCATCCACAAACACTGGTTTTTAGAATTGGAAAGAGAATGAATCCTCTCCTGTTGCTAACAGAATTAGCTATTGTCTCTGCAGCATACAGCTGAGTGAGAAAGGGCAAGGAGAAGACCTGCTTCAGAATACCAGCTAGCAGGCTGGGAAATGGTGTTGACTGCCAACAAAGAAAGAAAGGACTGATAAAACCAGTATTCCTTTCCTTGGCTGCATTAGCAGGGGAGCCCAGCTTTTAAGGCAGGGTTTAAGCAAGAATATGACCCATTTATTTATCCAAACAATGTAGAAAATTCTCACAACCACATTTCCATGTCTTTCTAAAGAAAACTCAAGAAATCTTTGGAGATGCACAGGAAGATGAAGAACTCCGAAGGTATGTGTGTTGTCTTACCTGTAATGTTATTATTAACTGGCAAGTTTAACTGTATCTGGCTTTTTAAAGAAACCTGACACTGTGATTCAGAACTCACTGTTGTGGTCGTATTTTTACTTTCTGGCGACATCAGGTTTGAATCATAAAATACTTACACAATGAAACACCATTCACAGTAACTTACAGACATAAGGAAGTGATTAAGAGTAGCTCTTTGGAGGTTTTCTCCTCATTTTCTATATTCCTGCAATCTCTTATCCCTAACCTCTTTTTTACATATATTCTGAAATATATTTATACTTGAGTGAGTATTGATACATTTATTTTAGTTGTGATGCCATACCTGTATTAAAACCAAATGCATTCTTGCAGAGTTATCTACCTACTTCAGTCTCGCCCAATGGATTACAGTTCAAGACTGCTTTTTGCAATTACAACATCTGCTACATCTGTAAGTTCCTAAATTTTTATTTTAGCTTGCTACTTCTGAAATTTTTACCTCTTATTAAGATCAAGTGTTGTCTGCTTATCTGCACAGATTTCAACCTGAGGCCTCTGTATCTGTTTTAGACAGTTTATGTATCTGTATGAGCTCTATTTTTCTCCCCATCTTTGGAGTAGAACTGAGGTGTTCGTGAATTTTGTCACTGGCTGTCAAGAGCAGCCCTTGAATTCTGGATTTCTAAATTTATTGCTGATAATATCTGAAAATAACTTCATTAAATGTTTTCTAGAATGTGCCTAAGCTGGTGCGATACCTTGGCTAAATTTGGGTGGAATTAAAGCAGAGTGGTAAAATTGTTTTAGCAGGACCTTAACCTTCAGTCTTTCACACTTACTAAATGTATTTGTGATACTGTATTTCACTGATGTTTTACTTGGCCTGCATTAATAGTAATAAATCTAGAAAACTACCTGGTTAAACAGCAGTCTTTGAAGTTGACAAATAGTCTGATTAGTAGAAAAGTTAAATGTGAACCAAGCTGTTATTTAGCATGATTTCCACTAAATGAATCAAAACCATCTTAGAAAGGATCATAATAAACATGTAGTAAACATGTATAACCCTCTTTGTAGTTGTTCAACCAATTGTTGTGACTTTTCACTGTGGTGTTTTCTCCCCTTCTCAGCCAATTGGTGATTGTCAGCTGACATTTGCTCACAGGAGCAGAGCACTTAAGTGTCTGCTCTACTTGGCAGATACCAGCACTGTGGAATCGCTCTTCAAGAAAACCATTGAGAAAATAAAGTAAGAAGAATTTTCCTTAGGGTGCTCCTTAATAATGATGTTTTGTTGGTCTTTAACAGCCCTTGGAAAAAAAATACATGATATTCGGAGAATGCTTTTTTACTAATCTGTTTTTTGAGCTTTTAAATTGTGTTTCTGAAGAGCAGAATTAGATCTTTCAACTTCGCTGTAATGTAATCAAGTGCATCACAGTCCTAATTTGTAAGCCTGGAAGTAATATGACATTTACATGGAAAATATCTTGCTCCATTTTGCATAGATTGCAGTGACTTCTCTAGTGACTGAAGCATTTTCTCCCACCCATATATGTCATAATCATATAAATCAGAACTGGTCATCTTGCAAAGACATATTCCTCTGCAAAAATAAGGAACCAAAACCCCAACAACAAAATATTACTTTGAAAATATCTGTAGAACTAACTTAGAAAATACCTAGCATGGAGTTTCTATGCTGGTAATCTGGAATTAGGGCCTTTTTCATGGAAATTGATCATTTCAGAGTTCATCACACCACATAGCTGTGTAAGGGATTCTGTAAACATGCAGTCGCTGTGCATGAATGACATTTGAGTTGCAAGAGTTACAGTAACTGGTTTATCTTTAGAGCTGATCCAAAGCATCCATTCTCCAGGTGAATGAGGTTTCCCTAAGCAATTACCAGGAAGTCTTTTACTTCATTAAAATCTCCCTCATAAGCACAAATACAGAATACACTCTTTTTCCTTTCTTCTGTTTAAGCAACAGACCACTTTCCCAATATTATCCTGAGCCTGATTACATAAATTATAGTATAATAATCCCTGTAACAATCATTAACTCCTGGTGTTGGGGGGGACGGGACTTTTTTAACAGGTATTTTCTAAAATGCTTCATTTACCTGGCAGAGTTTGAAATCTTGAATATTCCATATACTTTTGAATCATTTCATAACAGTCCTAAGGAAGGAATGATAAAAGGGCTATGGAAGAATCACAGCCATGAACCCACGGTATGATTTTTAAATCCTTTTATGATTGTTTGTTACGTGTGTGACATGTTCACCTTTCTCCATAGCACCTGCATTTCTGAACATGTTGCTCCAGTGCACTCTGTCCTATTCATACTCATGATATACTACTCACAATTATATTTAAAAATACCAGTGAGTATGTACTCTCCCAAATACTCTCCTCTTTCAGAGTGACAAAAAAGACCCCAACCTTTGATGTGCTGGCAAGCAGTACAGTTTTGCTGATCATGAACGTATGTTAAAATACATTGTGTCCTTGCTCTCCTTTAGGCTGTCAGATTGGTGGCAGAACTTAGTCTAGAATATAAAGTATACGATACCCAACTGTGGAATGGCCTACTACAGAAACTCCAGGGTTTCAATATGGTAAGGAATTTTTAAGCATGAAGTTCTGCAGCAAGGTGAGAAAAAGGCTTTTTTTACCCACTGATTTCTAAAGAATGGGAAAACAGATAAACTACAAACATACTCTGAACAATTACTGATAATTTACATGGTTACTTTGGGCTCTTGGATACTGGATGGATACTCAAGTACTGCTTGAGAATTTTTATCTTAAATTCTTCTTGTTTGTTGGGGGTTTTTAAAAAGCCTTTCAGATGGCAAGAGCAAGTCCTATGATAACTGAAATAGTCATAAGTTTGCAACATATGCATATTTTTGTGTGCATATATACACAAACTGTGTGTTTATGTATATACACATGTGTACATACACACACACAAAAATATCATCGTGGCTAAATAGTAATCCTGATTTTTGTCACTCAGAATCTTAATTACTTCTCATTGTTGAACTTTATGTAACCTTGCTACAGCCTAAGGAGGTAACAGATGTATCTGGCAACGTGGTTCTATCAGGAGCAGGTTTTAAAGCCAGTTGTAATCTAATGAGATTCAGGTACTAACAGCAAAAAAGGTGGGATCATAAATTTTCAGCACCAGTTGTATTAAGACTAACAGAATTCTTGGGTATTTACTGAGATAACATATGCTGCTACTGCATGTGATAAGTTACTGAACTATAAACATATTTCCATATGCACCCGTTAGTCCTCCCAAAGGAACTTTAAGTTTTCAACCTGCAGACAAGTTCAATGCAATTTTGTAGATTATCAGCAAATCTTCAAAAGCACTGTAGTATTTTATAATGAAGTTGGGTTTGTTTGGTTTTTTTTTAAGATTCAATATTTAAGAAGAGTTTTGATGGCAATTACTGGGATTCATTTATTATGGGAGGTAAGTTTTTCTTCGCTTAACAGGAATTTAGCATCCTGTGTGCATATGTGAATGGCAGCATCTGTGCCATGAAGCTTTACGCATGCAAAGATTCTTTGTGAATTATTATTTTTATGACAATGCAATATGCAGATGAGCATTGTTATTAATCACTGAAATAGCATATTTTGCATTTGTGGTTCCTTCAGTAAACACTGACCTGGAGGGTTTTGTAGTGTTGCCATCAGTCCTAAATCTCATGATGGCATGATGGCTAAATCTCAGACTATGAGAATAATTCATCCAGGATAAAAAGAAAAGAAAATTGACTGGCTTCTTCCACCCAGAGTGGGTCAGGATGTCTGCGTTTACCTGTACACTTAGTTACAACTGTATTTGGCTACTACCTTAATACTTTGTTGTCAACAGATTCCCAACTTTAGCCGAGCTTGGCGAAGTGTGGTTCTGTCACCGTTTCTCACAGGTAGGGTTGATGTTGGCTATCAGGCTTATGTAGTAACTTGGAGATGTATATATGTGTGTGTATATATATATATACACACTTTGTCATGTTTTCTTTATTTCTTAGCTTCATGTCCACCAAGTCCTAAACAGTTAGAAGAATGTTGCGAGTGTTTTGTGATTCTGCTCAAGTAAGTAAATAGTAAAGCCCACATTTGTATTAATTTGAGTGGGAATGCCCGTTTAATTTCTCACCCAACAGTCTCCCTGGAACATGCAAAGTTGCTTTGAAAACCAGGGAACCTTAGTCATGAGTAAGAACGTTTTGCCTCTTGTGTGGGAAGCACAGGATCAGGGCACATACCTATACAGAAATTCAGTGCTTGGCTGCAGGCTGTTGGTAACACATGCTGTAACACAGTACCTTGGTTGTTCAAACTGTGCTGGGAACTGCTTTCTGAACTGGGACTCAGAACCAGCAGCACAGGCTTCTGAAAACTAATTTGTCTTCCCCATGAGGGATAGCTGTTCCTGTCCTGACATTTTTAAAGGACTGCTGGTCAACACTAAAAGTCCACTTAACCTCTTTCTTAGCCCACAAACTGGCGTATTTCCTAAAACACTAACACAGAGTGCATGAGAGAAAGAATTAATTTTCCTACAAAGACATGACAAAAATCTAATAGCTGCGCATCTATAAATGCACTTAACCTATGGTATGAATGTGCCAAAACACTCTGTACATAAACCAGTTCCATATTGCCTTTACTATTTAAAAACCAAAACACAGTAAATCATCGTCTTATTCACCACAATGCTCTGACTTGCTCAAGAGAAACACAAGAGCTCAGAGAGCTCAACTTGAGCTGAAAGCTTATACAGGAAACACTGGAAAAGGATCCAGCTGAAGAACATGCCTACACCACTGTGCAGATACATATGTACCAAAGCATTACTCTGGGCAGTTGGCCAGCACTTCCTCTCGATACAGGGCCTTGGCTGTTTGAAAGAGAAGGAGGAGAGAAAGAGATAGTTGTCATGCATTTG
The DNA here is from genome assembly GCA_039720435.1 of Amazona ochrocephala. Classification (NCBI taxonomy): domain Eukaryota; kingdom Metazoa; phylum Chordata; class Aves; order Psittaciformes; family Psittacidae; genus Amazona; species Amazona ochrocephala. The sequence continues at coordinate 13,126,089 of CM077891.1, forward strand.
TATTGCATGAAACTTCAACTCCCATAGCTTGGCAGTTTCTGAAAAGATAAAGTAAAACTCTTTTGTCCTATCTGGCTTAAAAATCACGCATACATACATACATACATACGTATATATATATGTTGAGAACTTTTTATGTATCATTCCTAATCTTCTTGCGAAGGTGTCCTGTTCTAGCTGACTTGGATGTCATTGGAATAGCTAAACAATATGCACAGTTGGACCTTCCAGCCTTTGCTTTGGGGTGCCTGTTGCTGATCCCTCAGTCTGAGAAGCGAGAACAGCAAATTCAGGTAAATAGTAAGTTTTGTGTTCTATCTGTGCAAGGGAATGTATTTATGTGCGTTATGTTCAAGAGAGACTGTAAAAGATGGTAACATATAATTCCAGCTTGTTTAAATATGTCACTGCTGACAGCTGCTCAGCATTTCCCATTCACAAAGGCTGTTGCTCTGAGTTTGTCCTAAAAGGGATCATGTGAACACTTCCTTTTTTTAAAGCAAAAGCAGCAGCTTCAAGTCATCCTCAGCAGCTGTGTCATATGACTCTGCCCTTTGTGAATCAGAGGACACTTTATGAGATCCCACCCATAAAACTCATGTAAAAACCCCAACAAAACCCAAGCCTTAGGCCATGTACCTGCTACAGCAGTGTGGAGTTGATGATAATGTATGTAATTGCTAAGGAGCTACCAGCTGGTTAGTTTGCCAACAGATTGTAGGAAAAGTACTGAGTCCTACTACAGAAAAGTGCTGAGCTGGAAGCCCCTTAGACTTCTTGTAATGCATATTAAACATCTTTCTAAGTTCTGATGTAAACCTTTTGCCTTAAAGCCATTTCCTCACTATTCATGTATCTTGAGTTTCCTCTCTTCTGTTTCCATTAATTTATGCTCTGCTTATTGTTCTCCCAGGTGAAGGCCATTCCTATTATTATAGTCAGGAGCAAACTGGCACAACTAAAAGCATCTCAAATTCACAGACCCAGTCATTAAAGTTAAGCTCAGAAAGATTTTCCCAAATTACAGCACTAGTGCAAGACATTTGGTCTGCTGGCAGTGAGTCAAAAAATCCAAAATCATCTATAGTACCTACAGTAAAATACCCTGTGAGAGTTAAAAGCTATTAGTATTATCTCTCAGTCAAAGATCTCAGAACCTGGTTTAATAATTTCATGTTTGTATCTAGAAATTCAAAATACTGATCCTGAATAAATCAAATACTTGCTCTGAAGTTTCTACTTTAATCACTCAGATTAATAATGTTTTGTAACTTACTTTTACAAGGGCTTCTTATCTACATGTAACGCAGAAACTGCGCTGCAACAAATAGATGAGCACATGAACACTGGAGAAGAAGTAGCGTTTGCTTCTCAGGTAAATAAAGTAAATGTTATTTATTTCACTTGCCTCTGACTTTGGGGCTTTTTGTTAGACAAGAAGATAAAGGTACTCGGACCCTTTTTCCTCTCTCCCCTGCTCTTGCTAAGCATTAGTTGGCATGCTGCACACCTGTAAAACAGAGCAACTTTTGCAGGGATTTTTGCATTGTTATTAATGTTGTGCAACTGAAAAACTCCTTGGACATACATGTGGTGTTACAGGCTGCTCTGTTAGTGGACCAGCATTGTTTGCAGCACTATGACTGTATTTTTCTAAGTAGTATTTTCAGCTAAAAGGCCAAAAAGCTTATGAAACTGCACTGTTGCTTTGTCTTGGGCTGCCTTCCTGAGGGCAAGTTTCTTAATTTGTAAAAATCTGCTATTTTCAGCACTAAAACATAAAGCTTAAAATAAAACAATAACCCTGCTCTATGGGAGTCCAGCAAGAAAACTCTGAGCTCTTTTCATTCAACAGTAAAAATTCTTCTGTTTAAAATATGAATGCTTTTTCATTACTAAAACTTCAATCTACAGATCAGATCTTTGGTTTTGGACAGCATCATAAATGAGAAGCTGTATGAAAAATTCTTGAAAACTAAGTATTTTCCATTGTTGAAGCAACAACTGATGAGTACTCACAGACTGAAAGAACTGGTGGATTACTTTGTAAAGAAGAACTGGTAAGTTAATAAAAGGTGAAACAGGTGATGCATTGTTGATAGTAACAGAAATGTAACCTCTCTTTTAGTTTAGTTCAGTTTATGTCATTGAGATTCTGCTAGTACTTAGTCTTCAAGAATTTCTGAAGTATTGTTAAGTTAAATGAATAAAATAAGAACCATACTTCACTACTTTGCGTACTTAAGCCAGAGTTTTACAGTGTCATTCAAGGCAAGGTAACATTTGTAGAGCCTGGACTGGCAACCAGATCAAATGCAGTTAAAACAGCACAAATAACCTGACTGAAAAAGCAAACACTTTTGAATTGCTTGACCATACCTTCAGATGATCTCAGCTTGGTGGTGTCAGAGTCACAGCTTCAGCAATAAAAGCAGTGAAAAAAATAGATGAACTGCCTGTATTCCACTCTTAGGAATTAGTGGTTTTCAAGAGCTAGAAATACCTCTTATGTTCCACTTAAATAAAACAAAGGAGCTTGCTGCTGAGCCTGCTGCAGGGCTGTTCTCAATCAGGAATCCATCAGTGGTGACTCACAGCACTTGGGTATTGAACACAGCTGCAGCCTTTCACTTCACACCCCAAATACTCAGTATTGTGAGTTACCAGCTATCCTGCAGTCAGAATGGTACAGGAACCAATAAATAACTGTTTAAACTCTAGTATATACTGATTTTATTAGCAGTCACAGGTTAAATGCTAGGCTTGTAATGGCTTGTTTCCCTCTACTGGGAAATGACAGGAGTTATCTGACTGCAAAAATGTGGGGTCATACCTTATTGTTCCACTTCAGTGTATATAGTCTGAATTCTTGGCCTTTTAGAGTGTTTAACTTGATGAAGTTGATAAACTTTTGCCTCCAACAGCATTGATGATGCTACAGCCCTAATTCGAGAATATCAAGAGAAATGTGGAAACCCCACTCTGGCAGATGTACCACCATCTGACCTTCTGAAGGTAAAACAAACCACTTCTGTACCTCACGCAGTACTTTGTCCTTTCATTTTTCTACCCTAAGACTTTCACGCAACCTTTAGGAAAAATACTTGTCAGCTGATTTATTTCTATAAATTATATTGCATATAATAAAATATCCCTTTATTAATTAAAATAATTAATTTTATTTGGACCAAATCTGTGCCATGTGAAGCATTATGCTTTCAGGTACCTTCAGAGGTTTTGGATGCTATCCCCTTTTCCTAAGCCCAATTAATAGTGGTTTTTCACCTTCCAGGTGTATCTGAATGGACCAGAGACATCTGTGCTTGAACTGTCATTGATAAGGTCTTAATTTACCCTTTTCTCCCTCTGTTGGCAATAGGAAGGCCATGCATTGAGAATGCTCCTACAGTCACGTGAACATTAATCTAAAACCTCAATGCTTTTACCAAAAGTTATCCTGAGCTTTCCAGATTTTTTTAACTGTTCAAGGCTGTTTCTTCTCCATCCTCTATCTGTTGAAACAGTTTAGATTTACAGCAGTTTCCTGTTTATATTGAAGAATAATGTTCATATTCTGCACTTTCATTTTAGGAAGGATTAGTTTATTTCCTTCTGTATTTCTCCATGTTTAAGTCTGCTGTCAGCATCTAAGACTTCATTCACACAAACATAACCTTGTGTAATTATGATAAACTGTTTCTAAAACTGTAAATGATGTACTTGCTGTAAAATATACTTTGTAGTCTAATTTTATCTACAGTGAGCACAAATAAACTGACTTCTTTTATCCATTTTGTGCTTAAGGTATTCCATAAGCCTTTTTTAATTACGGTGGTGTTCCACTCAGTCACTAACCTTCCTTGAGTAATGCGTGCCAAGGTTTTCAACTCTGTTCTGTCTGTATGTCTGCAGCAGGACACAGCGATAGCCACGTGTTCCACTGCATGAAGTAGCAGTTAGCCAGAGGTTCCCCGAGACACTAGGCTGAAACATTGGTCTCTAAGGTAAAGCAGATCTATTTTGAATAGAAGTTATTTAGTCAGCTTATTACAGAGTAAGGGTTCTAGCTGATCCTTTAAACTGTTGGTTTTCCATAGAACTTAACTCAAAACTTTGTGACAAATACTGCACAGCTTCTTGCACATATACCACACTGGAAAGAGCCATAACACAAAGGCCAACAACTGCAAAGTAAATAGGCCACCACTAAACGTTCTTCTGCAGAAGACAAAAGTTAATGTTCTGGTTTTATTGGAAGGTTAGCAAAATGGGAACTGTTTATATGTACATACAGGGAATAGTCTCTGCAGGCATGAAAAAGGAAAGACCAACAGTGTAGTTGTCTTGAACAACCCATGTCTTAGTCTCACGTAATAGCATGAGTGTCCTATGGAATTACGTATCCAAAAGCTCTGCACATGGAGCAAAGCTTGTATAGCTGTAGTGTCAGACATGAACCATAAATAAAGGAAAGCCTCTCCTTATGATTTATAGATTTAATGAGACCATCATTCATTAAAGCACAGTGGTATTTGAAACCGCTTTGATTATAAAAAGACTAAACTTTCTGTAGTGAAATTACTACTGTAAGTTATGAGTTAATTGCAATAGTTTCAGAATCTATCAATCCATTTTATTGGGAATCTTAGGCTGAGAAAATTAAGTATCAACTGGATTCTGAAGCAAATATAACATAGCCCCAGAGCCCCTAGTCTTTTTGTTCAAGCTTTTTACAGTTAAATATCCTTCAGAAGTCACCAAAGAGCATAGGGCATTCGAAACGCACTTGCAACTGGTGCATTTTTTCCCCAACACCAGTTCATAAGGCTTAGTTTTTCTATGAAGTGGAGTTTATTACAACATAAAGGAACAGTATTTAAACAGTTACTTTAATGGAATATTTTACAAATCAATTCATAGAGAGAAAAGCAAACACAATGATGTTTTAAAGTTATTACCAAGAAGCTACATTGTTTAAGCTGTTAGTGAGTAAGGGTAGGACTGTAAACTAGCAATCAAGTATTGGAACTTGCAGTTCAGAATGAGATGGTAAAAGTACCAGACAAGCCAAAACATGTTTAAGATTTTTTGTACTCAATTCTTTCTACTTTCACATCATCTCCGATTAGTTGATAGACATACGTAACTACCGTGGAAGCCTGGATATCCATCAGCACAAATGAAGGAATGATGTTGCTGGAAAGAGAGGGAAAAAGTCATATTAATTGAGTATATAATCGCCTCAGCAGTGTCTCATTGTTACTATCAACCCTTCCTCTCCCCAACATTTAGAATGTCAACATTAATCTTCATAGTGAGTTTTGTAGTTACCCCACAGATCATTCCCATACTTCACTTACTTCTCTAAGGCATGATAGGCTCCTGTAGCTGATCCCGGATTGATATAGAACTTGTTTTCATGTTCAAATGCCTCAAATTTGTGTGTATGTCCTGAAATTAGGATGTCCACATCAAACTGCCTTTGTAACAGTGCCAAGCTGGCCATGTCACCCCAGGGAATAACCTGATGGCCATGAATCAGCCCAATTTTGAACTGTCCAACAGTTACAACTTTCTGTTCAGGATAATTCAGGTTCTAAAAAAGAAACCAGCCACAGATTAGATGTACAGATTTATACTTTAAAAACAATTCTATGCAACACGAAGGAGAGAGGATGGACAGCTTCTTAGACCCGTATCATAGAATCCCAGACTGGTTTGGGTTGGAAAGGATCTTAAAGCTCATCCAGTTTCAACCCCCTGCCAAAGGCAGAGACACCTTCTGCTAGAGCAGACTGCTTCAGGCTTCAGCTTCTCTGGGCAGCTGGTGCCAGTGCTTATGGAAATAGTCAATGTAACTGGCCCTACTGCTACAAAGCTGCATTTATGACCACTGAAGAATGTGGCAGGATGCAAGGAACTTCAAAGGTCTGACAGCAGCAAGCCCTGTTGCACCACCCAACCTCAGTTTGCCCACTTTTACTTGAATTACAAATAACCCTGGATGTAGATGCGCAAAGCCAATGTTATTATCACAAGAGAGGACACTACCTCATCAAAGTCCCCTCTGACAACATGAACATCCCCAGCCAGAGTCTTGAGGTAGTCATAAGTGTCCTTGGTACAGAGGTTTCCCGTGCAGAGGATGTGTTGAATCTTCCCTGGAACCAGCAGCTTTTTGAACTTGGCTGGGAGGCTGTTGCATCGATGTGGAATGTGAAGATCTCCCAGCACTAACACCAACTTAGGTGTCACAACAGGAAAGAAAGGTCGTTACAAGATGCTTAAGACAAGAACCACAGGCAAACAGAAAGCTTTGCAATGTGTTCTTCAGTTTCCTAACTTGGCATTTTGATGTCTACTAAAATAAGTCTGAAATTGTGATGGAATATTGTTATATTGAGGGAAAACGGGGCCCTTACTACCACAGGACATTACCCAGCGGGCCTTACCAAAACAACAGCCTACAGCATCTCCATTTATTTTGTTGCTGAAAGCCATTGCAAGGTGTAACAACAGAAATGTTACTACTTGATGTATTTTACATAAATTTAGGAACTACCTTAAGCTATCCCTAGCACATATTCTCCAGCACAGACCTGGCTAAACTGTGGTCAATTGCCCTTAAAACTCAAACCCAATTTCTTTCTAATTTGCTTTCTTATCCAAAGAAAAAAATGAGAAGGCAAATAAAAAGCACTGAAAGTCTGCAGCGTGTGTTAATAGCTGACCAGAACACAAAGCTTGTTCAGAGCCCTTACTGAGGAACCACTGAACAACAGAGTAAGACTAACAGATTAAAGAACAACAAACAAAACAAACCAGGGCACTGCAGAGAAGATTACACTGCAGACTATTACACATCCTGCACACAGTGCTGCTGTTACCAGTTCTAGATACTCATAGTTGCAGTACAACAGCTGCAAGGAGAATACAAGTTTAATGGGGCTTCAAAATTAAGGATTCAGCTGAAGTAGGACCATAGTTTAACAGCATAGGCTTTAAATGTGCAAATAAAGAATTAATGCAAGCAACGGCAATAAATTAATTATGCAAAAAGGGCATGGAAGGCTCTATAAAGCATGGGATGTGACACCACTATGCTGCAAAAACACTGGATCTACAGAGTCATCCCTGTTAACTTGAATAGCTCCATAATAAAAAGTTTATCTTCCAACCGTAACACTTTGTTAGTAACAGTACCTAAAATGACAGCCATCAAATGCACTTGTAAAAGACACAGCACATACATATATATATAAGCAGTAGTAACTATGCTAATAAATTATCTTTTTTAGTATTTATTTTTGATATTTTTAGGCCAAGCAGCTGTCTTCATGCTTACAGGCATCAAAAAAAAGGCAAAACTTGGGTGGGTTTTGGTTTTATTGGGGCATTTCTGTGCCATCATCAAAACCACGCATCTTTGGAGAACAGATGGACTGAAGTATTGGTAAAGCAATACAAGAGGTTTTGAATCAATGAGCTGCCAATTTAAAACTAACCCAGGAGAGGGGAAAAAATACATTTTTGATGGTCTTTCAAGGGTTGCCAGTGAAAAATACCTCTCCTAGCATCAGTCTGGAGCTGGTATAGTTGAATTCAAGTAGAAAATGTGTAATAAGTGATTTTGATTATTAAAGTAGCAACAGATTGATTCTCTTACTAATGCTTAAGCAACTTGGACATGCATTGCCAGTTATGTATTTAATGTTTAATAGAATTACCCTGCCACTCAAATCGCACAAGCCCACTGAAGTCAGCAGAGCATGTGTGTTCAACAAAGGGGGTTTCCTTTGCTGACAAAGTGGCCAACCCCCTAATTCTCCCCCAAATCACATTTGAGCACCCATTAATTAAAGAAAAGCTTGGCAAGCTACAGTAACAAAACCTAATTAAAAGTACTGAAGTGTGTTTAATAGTCACAGCAGCATGAAATAGTGGCAAAGAACGTTATTGCCATCTGGCTTTTACTAAGCATTTAAGTGCAATCCTGAGCATGGTTTGAACAGCAGCCCCTAATTCACGTGTCCCATCTGACATCGGCATCTATAAACATTGACAGCCCTTACCACCGGTGTTAGCAACAGCCAAGAGGAGTAAACTTACTCTGTGCCCAGCCTTATTGGAATGGAGAAGTTGATTGCAGACAGGGGGGGGAAATGAAAAACAGGGTGAACCATGATCAATGTTAAAACAAAAGAAAGCAACAGAAAAGAAAATACAGCCGAATGAACAGGCAAATAACAATGAATTGCTGATGTTATGAAAGAAGCGTTTAAAAAAAAACAAATTAAATTAAAACTCAGCTCCTGCACGCAGCCCCCGGCTGCCACAGCCCCTCCGCACGGCCCCTCCTCAGCGCCCCCCGCCCGCCCTCCGTCTACCTCAGCTCGGCACGAGGGGGGGTTTTGGGGCGGCCACAGACAGAAAGCGTTCCCCGACCGCGCGTTCCCCACATCCCCCGCCCACCGCGCCCCGGAGCAAGCGAAGCCGGGGCCCTCCGGCGCCACGGGGGGAGGAGGCCCCCGGGGCCCGGCGCAGCCCCGCCGCTCACCATCCTGCCCGGCGCCGCGCTCCTCACAGCGCCCGCTGCGCCCGCTCCCGGAAGCCAGGCCGGCGCCAAGCACCCGCTACGGTGCCTCCGAAGGGCCAAACACAGGCCAAAACGCGTTTCTCCTCAGCCGCCTTCCGGCTACATCCGGGTCTCTGAAGAACGCTCCACCGCTGGGCGTTTCCCGCCGTTTCCGCAGGCGTCGTGTGAGGGAAGGGGTAGCCATGAAGTGTGTCATTGGCGGGGCGCACCTCAGAGGTACCGAGCTCCCATCTGAGGGATTTATGTGGGAGAAACGGGCTCCCCAGAGCGGGGCTGCCTCAGGGTGGTGCGGCTAAGCGGGCTCGAAGGTGTTTGTGCTGAAAAGGGAAAGGAAAGAGTAACGTTTTCCACCCTGTCATTGGTTTTCATTGAAATGCATAAAGCATTTGTAATGTTTCCTCTTCAGTTAGTCTGGAGAAGATTCATTATAGCTTTGGGTTTTCACATTGCGTTGTTTTCTTTTTCTGCCAGTATTCGGAAGAGCGATCCACGCCATAGCACGTGTTAGTGATGAGTTTTGGTTTGACCCCTTAGAGAAAGGTGTAAGTGGATTTGATTTATTGTAATTTAAAAGCCTCCTTTGGAAGCACAGTATTTACCTTGTTGGATAATGTGTGTTTTCCTGCAGGTACCCGCCCATCTTGAGTCCCTCCACTTTCAATGTGGACAAATGCCATATTATCTGTAATTGTAATTATGCAGATTGCATCATGGAAGAGCCATTCCCACTCTGCCCCTACTGTTCCATTCTTTGTTACTCAGGGCATCTGGATTAATACCATAGGTCAAAAGGTTTATGTGCTGTACCCCATCAGAAGCTGCCTCCAAACAACATGTTTTGTACCAGGATGACTCAACAGGAAGGGTGCATCCATTAATGTGCCTCTGATTACTCAAATGCCATTTCCAGCAAAATTGAGGTTTTCTCTAGCGGTTTCTTAGTTAAAAGTGATCTCGACTTGCTGGGCGGGTGGGGAGTGGAGATAATTCCCTTTTCTACATGAAGAGGTTTTGGGGTGCTACTGGTGTCTTTGCTCATTTGTATGCGTTGTGCAGATGGGTGTAGAGGAAGATTGTGCTAGAATAAACTCCAGTCCTTGAGGTGCTTCAAACTGAGCTCCAGGTGTTTTGGTAACTCACCAAAGGTCAGGGCCACTTTAACGTCCATAGACTGGATTCCTCTGCCTGTATTATACCAGGTGATAAGTTTGAACTATGACTCTGTCCATAATGCATCTGTATTTGAGTACTGAGATTTGAAAGCTCTGTGGCTCCTGTATGGTACTGAAGCACAGAGATTTTTTGTTAAAGTTTCAATATAAATAGTTTTGAGTTAATAAATATTAATTAACAAATTATTTTACTTCCATTTTCAGCTTGCCTTGAGATCAGTGAATTCTTCAAGGTCAGCATATGCATACGTGTTCTTCTCATCTATGTTTTTTCAACACTACTGCTGGGCAGCTGTGCCTCAGCCACATCAGAAGGGAAAGCAGTCATCCCCCTCGTGTAAATTGATAATCAAGGTACATTTGAATGGATTTTTTAATGCACGGCTTTGTAAGCAGCAAATTAGCCCAATTTCCAAGTGAAGTTTTAGGGGGAGGCTCCTAGAGGTATGTGGATGGCTCTAAGCTCAAACACTTCCGAGCAGCTCTGCAGAAGGGTGTTAGTATTCCATTATGTTTGGAAGTTGTACCTCCTCAGCTGTGCCCTGCAGTCCCAAAGTCTGAGCCAGCTTAATCTCAGGATAAAGGAATACCACATTTATGCCTCTCAGTGGTTCTCCTTCACAACCAGTATGAGCCAGGAGAGCCTTGACCAGTTCTTCAGCAAACAGCTCTATTGGCCATGCACTGGAATAGGGGGTGAGGATGGCAAGGATTAGTATCTGCTTACAGAGCAGTTTGGGGAAGCTATAAATGCAGGAACTTGATATAAATCATACAAAAGTAGGGGAAATGTTGCTTATGGAATAACCTCTGTGCTAATTTGTTTGTTTTCTTTACAGTCAGTTCTTCCTGTATTTAGATGTGTAAATGTGCTGGAAAGGAATGTAGAGAAATGCAGCATTTGTACAGATATTAATGATCATCACATAACTTTTCAGTTCCTCTGCAAACATGGTAGGTTACGCATCTTCACAGGAGCAGCAGCAGTTTAAAACAGCAGGGCAGCACAATATTGAGTGTAATTAGAAGCTGAATGTTCTTGATGGAACATTATGCCAAACACTTCCAGCCTCTTCACATCATTATTTATATTTATCATCTGCATTACCTTATTAAAATGAAGTTAAAATAGGCTTTATCAGACAGTCTTCAGTTCAGTAGTTAATGCATGCTGTATATTAATTGCCAGCTAACTGCCTACAACATTTAGAATGAGGCTGGAGTAAACTCTTAAAAGCACATTATGGAAAGGGAGGGAAATTGTGCTTTGGTAGAGGATTTACTGGGTCTTTCCCCTTCTAACACAGTTATTTAGCATAGTAACAGGTCTGACATCCTCAGTCCAGTAGAACACCAGGTATACTTTGTAAAACTCATAAAGAGCCATCATCTATCAACACAGCTTGCTGATGTGACAGCTTGTGATACCATTGTGTGATAGGCAGTGGTTTATATCATTAAAAATCCAGCTCGTGTTGCTAATAATGAGAAAATACATTGAATTAGGGAAGGATCATTAAGCTCTCTTAGCTCATGCTTATCTAGAAATGCACAGAAATCTGATTCTATCACCATTTATATTGTACCAGTTAAACACTGAAGCCTTTCCCCACTCCCTGCATTTGTTGCACTTGTTGCTCTTCACTTACATCTTGTGAATTCTTAAAAAAACATCAGATCCTTGCAGGACGTGGCTAATGGGATGAAGGAAGTCTTTGATGGCAGGTTAATGCAGTTTTCTATTTGTTAGTGAGTTATTTCCACACAGCTAGAGTAAGCGTAGTTACTTTCTCTATTGAGATATCCAAAAAACACAATACTGAATAAACCAGTGTAAATGACAGACTAGCACTGATTTTGTTCATATCCCTCATACTCAGGTGTTGTAAAAACATACAACCTGACATATCAAGAATGTGATCCGCTGCAGGCTGTTTTTGCAAAGCACATGTGTCCCAACGTACTTAAACTCCACTCCAGGTAATGAATACAAAAATGTTCTTTCTCTGGAAAAAAGAATCTTATAGGAGACAGTACTGGTGCTGTAGTCATTGACAGACTCAAAGTCTGATTGGGGCACAGTCAAAAATGGCAAATTCCTAAATCCTGTATCTTAGTGCTTGATTTTTCACATTACAACTTAAGAAATGGGGCTCATTCTGCCATTAATCCCACTCAGTCTAACCTTGAGAAGTGTGTAATATCTACTTTGAATTCATACCTTTAAGCTACTTCCACCTATGACAACTAAACAGTGCTGGAATGTTGTAGGTAAAGAATCCAGTGATAAAAGTACAATTTCTTCAGTGCAATAAGGCAAAGTTCTGCTTGTCACTGCAGGCAAAGACAAAGAACAGTTTGACTGTACTTTTCCTTACAGCATTTCTGTCACCGTCAGTGTTTCTGACAGTGTTTTCTTGTCACAAGAATCAGCCATTAAAGGTGTATAAAGAGCTTGCTGTATAGATACTATGTTTTGTGTTTATAATAAGATTATGTGACTATAAAAAACTAAGCTTTTGAATAAAGAGTATAGGATACTGAGGGTTGCTCTAAATTGTGATATATGCATATGGAAAGGTATCAGACATATATGTATGTAAGACTGATCTGGCAGCATACACAGACATTAAACAAATCTGCTTTTGTAATGACTGGCTGTATTTTTAGATGTCTTCTGTACCTATTGCCACATAAATCAGTTTAAAAGACGCACACACAGTAGGGGGTGCACATTTCAAAGGCACTTTTGCAACCAGTACTGCCTAGGAACTACTTTAGTTTCTCATGTGAGTAACAAATGCCGGCTGGGAATCTGTGGCAGGTATTTTAACACTGAATGACATTTTACAGGCTGCTGGCTGATATCCTGATTCACTTCCCTATGAGTCAAGAAGAAATAACTTTATCAGTTACACCAGTGAAAGTTTGTTTCAAGAGTTACACCGAGGAGGACACTGGTAAGAAAATTCAAACTATGAAACAGTATTGGGACTTTGAAAGAGGTAACTGAAAGAATAATAACCAGAGAGTGCATTTTATGGCTGAATAAGATTTGTAAGAGAGGGAACATACACAGGGAGATTCCAAGTCATACGTCTATGCTTTGGTTTTAATATATTTGAGGAAAGTACATTTTTTAATACCATTTCCTGGTATCAGTGGCAGATATCAGACTGAGCAGCCAGTTGAAATAAATCATGCCACTCGCCATAGGCTTGAGCAGAGTAATTACTGTGCTGCAGGAGCAGAAGCATGGCAGCAGACAGGAAAAGGAGATAATGTTATGTTTTGAAAAAGAACTATTTAAATCTGAACACCACAATTATAGAATTGATTTCATTACAGAGTGTATTTTAGTAGAAGGGCAATACAGTGGGTTAGCTGGCCTAACAGTGCAGTGCTGTGTGCTGCCATTCTCAGATCTCCAGCTGAGATGAGAACAATCTAGATTCATGGGGTGTGACTCAAACTAATTTTAAAGATGTAATTGTGTTTCTGAAGTACAGGTTCTTGTATATCACATAATAAAGGGATGCTTCTCATACTTGCTTATGACCAAAGCTGAGGATAATGACCTAGAAAAAGATGACTGCCTAGAGCAGAGGTGGGGACTGTGCTGGGAACAGGCTAAAGCAGTGGAGAGCAAGAAGGATTAAATGGTGGAAGATGACTGGAGTTGAAATAGGGAAGAAATTACTGAAAATAGAAAGATACTAAAGAGATTACAGTTTGAGTGACAAACTTGGTTAGTTTAGAAACATGCACTTAATAGGAGTATTGTAAGAACAGGCGAAAAGAGTAGGTAAAAATGCAATGAGATACCAAAACCCCAAACAATCAAGGAGAAAAAGGAGGCATTACAAGCATTGTTGCTGTTGTGTAGCATGTAATGCAATATACTGCCTGCAGCACATGTTCTGTATGAAACAAACCATGTCCTTTGAATGCATCATCTGGTGCTGGCTTAGGTTTTTCCACATCCAGGTTTAATTTTCACATACACACATCACACCTCCTGCCCAGACTTGTTCTCATCTGCACATGGTAGGCTCTGCCTTGCAGAAGCTGCTGAATGTGTTACAGTTCCTCCCTCTTACTTTCTTTTCATGCACCTAATAACAACTACAGGCTGACCTAATAATAAGAAGCAATAATTGGCACCTGAAACTGAGGAGCTTGTTTCCTGTTGCCACTTAGTAACAGGAAAAGATTATAATTTAAAACAAAGAACCTAAATCCACCTTCATTGTCCTCTGATGATTGTCAGCAATTATGATTAACCTGTTGAAGTCATGTGGCACTTTGATCTTCCCATCTATGCAACAATAGCAGCTGGTAATATTATTTGTGATGAATGCCTGTAGACAAAGGAGATTTGTGAGAGCAGCAGCACAGAGAGGGTTAGATCACACTGGAACGTCAAACAGGTTGTGTTAAAAGCCATTTAAATCTACATAATATAAGTAAACTGAAGATTTTAATTATGAAATAAATTCAGATAAGCTAAACATTTATTACTGGTAGTCACTAAATATACAATTACTTGTTCAAACAATGCTGGTGTAACAACCTCAGGGTTATAATCAGTTTGTTGGGGTCAAACTTGACTCCTTTCTTGTTCCTTTAAACAGATTTCTCAAAGACAATGCTTACTGAAATACAACTGAATCCAGATGAATTTGACTACTTCCAAGTTGGAGTCGATTCTGAAGTGACGTTTTGCCTTAAAGAATTGAGGGTAAAGTAAGAACTTGTTTTGAAAGTAGAACTTTTCCCATTAGTTTGCTTGACTTGACCAGGACAATGCAGGATGGCCCTGGATGGGCTCCATCAGGCCTCCTGACCAGCAGCACTATTGCACCAGCTGGTCATGGATTAGCTTTAAAACCAGGATCTTCCGGACCCGTGGGGGTCACAGCAGCCTTTGAAAGGCAGCAGAACAGTTTTACAACAACAAAGATGGGCAGGTACACTGTGACTGACCTGGAGAAGCATCGTGGCCACAGAAGTTCTCCATGTGGAAACAACTCCTTTGGCAAAGCCCCAGGCAGGGATGGCAGCAAATGTGTTCTAGAAGAGTTGACTTTTACCATTTTTTTGCCAGTAAACAACATCTGGGATAAAGTTAGATTCTAATGTTAATCTTCTGGTTTTAATGGTGCTTAACCACCCACCCCTTCTTTCCAGGGACTCCTGGCATTTTCAGAAGCCACCAGTGTTCCTGTTTCCATCCATTTCGACATCTCTGGAAAGTAAGTTTGGGAACACACCTGACAAACTGCAGCAGTCACACCTCTACACTCAGGTTTTGTCCACGGGTTACTCAGTATTTAACTGGAACAATAAACCAGAAAAAGCTCTATTTCTAATCTGTGATACAGGGTTAAATAGCCTGTTATTATGCAGAAAGCACTTAACATAGGCACAGCATTACTAAGCTGTCCATGCTGACTAATGAGCACCTATATAGAAGTAACCTGCATGCTTCAGGCTCTCAGACTAATCACCGAATCAGACCGGTTTGTGTTGGAAGGGACCCTAAATCTCCTCCAGTTCCAACCCCCTGCCACAGGCAGGGACACCGTCTACTAGACCAGCTTGCTCCAAGCCCCATCCAGCCTCATATAAAATATACACTGGTGTGTTCTACACTGAGAAAATTCATACTAGAAAAGGAAACATTCAAATAAATTGAGAACTTGCCTCTTCTTCCATAGACCAAGATTCACACAGCTGTTACGGCTGTATTTGCTAACGGTGTGGGTAGGAAAATGCCCACATCAAGGCAGAAGTATGCAGGCAATGGTTTTATTTAGTAGTCTAAAGAAACAGTAAGTTTTCTGTTTAAAATACAGTTTCAACTGTTGCATATTTAAAACTGTAACTTGACTAAGTACAATACCATATAGTATTGTATAACATTTGCTCGTTGGTGCATTTAGATCTGCCTCAGGAAGCCATCTCATATCCTTCAGCAGCAAATACATCACATTTTCAGCTTTTCAGAGGCACGTTTTAATTTTGATGTGTAGAATTGCACAAGCTGTTTTCTCCCATGACACATGTAGTTACACACACTGGTTTACGTCTCTGAATATCTGTGTTTAGACCAGTTGCTTTCAGCGTTGAAGATCTGGTGCTGGAAGCCAGCTTTATCTTGGCTACCTTGTCTGACATTGAAAAGGAGACAACTTCCCAGCAGCAACCACCCGGCTTTACACCACGGCAGGAAAGGTAACGGTGGGCTTCAGGGGTGGGAGAGGAGGATGGAAAATTGAAGTTTAAGTGTTCCAGCCAAGCCAGATTTCAGATGAAAAGGAATCTGCTCATTCTTGCAGGGTACTGGAGTCTCTGTTGATACAACAGTGAACTAGGCAGGTTCAGGAACACCTTAGGAGCTTGTACAGCAATAAAACAGTACAAGAGAGCACGCTCTGTACTGGCTTCTGCTTTCTTTTATCTCCACAGGGTTATTGCAGAAGGAGGGGAAGGGAAGGTACTTGTTGAGAATCCATTCTAAACCATAATGATCTGTCAGAAAATAGACATTCTAATGGAAACACATAAAAGCTGGTAACTGACCTGCCCTCTCTCCAGTCCAGCCCAGAGACATGTACAGGGAAAGCTGAAAAAGCCTCCATGGATAAAGACAGCAGCACACAGGCAGATGCTTCCAAAAAGGCACAGAGGAGTGGAAACACCGTGAGCACGGCGCCAGCGAAACCTGGGAGTCCTTTGGTAAAACAGAGAAAAGTCATTCTTGGGGCTACAGAGGGAGATGCAACAGGGGCAGGAGGAACAACCACAGCCCCTGCGGCACTGGCAGGAGAGGCAGCAGAGGCTCACCATGACAAGGTGAGGAGACTGCCAGTTGTATTTAGGGTGGAACACCTCAGCTGGTGTTTAGGTACACGTAGCCTGGGGGTTACTGCATGTTGGTATTCAATTCTGCCTGTGGCCTTGCAGTGAAAGCAGCTCCCACAGCAGCGCAGCTGACAAAACCCACCACCACCGTGTTTAATACTGGAATACTCACAGGTGACAGGTCTGTTTACATGGAACCACTGTAGACTAATAAAGATCTTAAAGTAGCAAAAGCTTCAGAAATAATTAACCCCAGATTCACAGTTTCTGACTTCTGTAATTACTGTGTTTTCAGTTTCATTCCCTGTTTTTTGGAGCAGTTTCCTGTAAGGAGAAGGATGCCATCAGTCACACCTTCCATAGCCTAGCGACAGATAGCGACACTGAAGAGGATTTTGGCAATGTGCAGAGCTCCCCAATCCTCTAGTGCCATGAGGCATTTGAACCTAAAGACTACTGGGGGTTGCCTTGAAAGATACAAGGTGGGGTAATGGTGGAGCTGTTCCTGGTTTTACAATGTTTAGCTGTTCTGCAAGTTAAGAGCTTGATGGAAGCTGTATTCTAAGCTGGTGAAGTAAACAGCACTTTGTGAATACCTGTTCAGAGTCTGGGAAGTGGAAATCCCACTCAGACGGTGCCTACGTTTTTGCAAGAGAAGGACTCAACTCAGTGCCAACTAATTTGTCAGTTCAGGTAAGGAGTTTGCTCCCTGTTCACATTAACCACCAGCACAGGTCATCCTGAACCGTTACTGCTGTCCCGGTGTAAATTCAAGTCACAACTGCCCGGTCTGGGGTTCGTTATGTGTTGTGCAAGAACAGCTTCGGCTGTTCAGCACCCCAGCACATTCCCACTGGAGAACTCAGACCGCCACTTGAGGCCAGTTAAGCTGCTGTTGTAAAGTTGAGTGCTGGAAAAAATGAACCCATCCACCCACTCCAGCACAGCCAGAGGTGCTGGGGAACAGCCGGTGCTGTTAGAGGGCTGGTGCAGAACTGGCGTTTCACTGAGCAACCAACATCAGAGGAATTTGTTTGAACAAATAAAAGTGATGTTCAAGAGGTTTCTGTGTTTCAAACTCCCATTATTCTTTTCCCACCCCCTGCCTCTTCCACCACAGCTCAGTGGCGGCGTTCCCAAAGTCACACTGGGATAAAACACCAATTTCCCCATCTTTAATTAACCAAAACTGGTGATTCTGTCTGCCGGATCGCTAGAGCCTGCTTTCATTCACACAGGGATTTAGGAACACCATAGAAACGCCTAAATAAGAGCCCAACACCCCAGTGGCAGTGGCTGTGATCCCTGTGCCACCACCGACATCACTGTGTTGACAGAGGTTTTGCAGTCAACTTTAAAAAGCACATTTTAGTATAAATACTATATTTATTAAATATCTTTACAATTCATTTAAATGTATTTACAGAACTATTCCTGCATAAGTTATACCTCAGACATGAAATTCACATAATTGCCTCTTAGGTAAGCATAGATGATAGTCTCATTTTAACAACAACAAAAAAAGCATCCTCATTAGATACTCAGATTTGCTTCAGTATTTCAGCTATCTTTGTGAGAAACTACTTCATACAGCCCCTTCCTACCCACACAGCTGGGCTTTTCCAGGGACAAGGGATATCCATCGCCAGGAGATGGAGATTCCACCACAAAATCCTCCACATCTTTGACAGACCCTCACTTCTCCCTTCTCTTTGACTCATTGCAACTGCCTGGTCCCAAGAGCTGCTTTTGGGGCTTTTTAGCCATTTAACCTTCATAGCCATCAAGAAAGTACATTCGGAAGGAAGCTGGATGGTGCAGCTCTCCCAAAGATAGCTGTAAAAGGAGCAAAGAACCACAGTTATTCCAATTCACCACATCTCAGCCCTGGTTTGTCCAAACACCCAATAACGCTGCAGGAACCTCAGTTCCCACCAGCCCCGGGTGTTCCATGTCACTGATGTATAAAACTCTCCCTTTTCCTTCAGCTTATCGCTCCCGATCCACCAGCTCCTGATCACAACCAGAAACCCTCCGTGCAGCTGGGAGTCAGCCCGTGCTCTGCTCACGCATGCTTCCATGGCACGAACACCCTCCTTGTACGCTCCTCTCGTGAGTAGCCACAATAAGCTAATTCCTAGGAAGTGTTACTGCTTCATGCATCGCTTACAAGGATTTTGATAGGATGGGCCCTGTCATTTCCTTTTCCATGAAATTTGTTGTGCGCAGACAGCTTAAGTTCATAGGAAGAAATCAGGTTTGATATGTTTCGAGTGCACATCTTAAAATAAAGGAAAAAAACCAAACCCCAAAACAAGCATGTGATAAAAATATCAATTCTTTATAATACAGTATTGCTTTATAAACAGATGGAAAAGCTATAAGCTTTACTGGTCTTTGGTGTGTCCGGTGAGGGATAAACTCATGATTTGTAAATCAAAACCCCAATTTGTTCTTAATAATACAAAAGCTAGAATCACGGTGTGATATGAGGCAAACGGCTCTGTGGATACTGCTCAGCTGCCAACGGCTTCCAATCGGGAATTCCTGATCCCAGCGCTGCAGCGGCAGAGCACAGCGCAGGGGATGAGCGCCTTCACCATCCCCATCCGCCCGCTCCGCAATCGTCTCCCCATGCCTACCTCTAGGAAGCAGAGAGGGGAAGAACTACCAGGGCTGGGGATGAGCGTGCTGAGAGCGAGGGCGCAGCAGTCCGGGTCTACAGGGGCATCGCTGGAAGGGAAGGTGAAGGGAAAGAAGAATTGATCAAATCTGCTCTAATCAAGAAGTGCGACAGGAAATACTGGACAGTAAAAGGTAAAAGACACCCAAGATTTGAGGGAGAAACGTCCCTCCCAAACGCGAGAAACAAAGCCCTGTGCTGCAGCGTGGATACATTCCTTCTAGGAGACAGCCGGGAACAGCTTGTTCCGTTGTGGAAAACAACGAGGACTGGCAATTTGTGCAAAGTTATCCACCACTCACTGCTCCAGGTAGCACAAAACTCAGGGATTCTTCTTCACTGACATCATCCTCCCCGTACCCTCACCAAAATCAGATTTTGGTCAAGTTAGGGTGGTTAAGGCATTTTGACAAGTAATTACAAGGTGATGCAAAATCCAGCGCTAACGTGCCGCCAATTTAGGAACAGCAGATAAATTACTGAAGAGCTTCCAACTTAATCACTTCTTATAACTGAAATGCCTGTTACAAGCATGATGCATTGAAATATAGTAAAATGACATGTACATGGTACATGTTAAATGACCTTAAATAAAAGCTTGACATAGTTACGCAAATATACAGTACAAGTCCACAGAAATTCTTTTAAACAAGTTGAGGTAACCTCAAACTTCAACAGTTTTAATACAATAAACCAGGTAGTAAAAAATCTCCTCTGGAGAGCAGGTAAGATTACTTACTGACCAAGTTTAACTGCGCTCACCTAAACAGCAACATTACCCGACTTTATATATATATAAAAACATGGCTTTAATTTATTTCTACAGACTTTTCTACCAGCAAAAAAGTTAATGGAAAAAACCCAAAACAAAACCTGACCAAAAATATATATATCTTTAGAGCTATCAGCTTGTTTTGTATGAACCTCGGGAAAGGAAAAGGAAAGCTTGCTGGAAGAGGGGGGGAACAAACGGGAGCTACGGTCATTCGAAGGGAAATGTCATATTGCAAAGTGGCTGTTAGAGAACTGTAAACATCATTAAGGTTCATTCCCCAAACCCTAAACTCGCGTTACTGAAATGTAAGTTTAGCTGATTATTCATTAATAGGTACTGTACTTCCTGCTGCTGCCACAGCAGAAGCAGAGAGGTGCTCGTCTGCGAGGCAAAGGATCAAGTGGACCTCAACGGGTGCAGCACGCTCTGTTCTACACGAGCGAGTGGCAATTCTGAGCACAAATTAAGCTTCGTTAACAACAGCATCAGCTGCCAGAAGCGAGGGCAGAGCCGAGGATGAGCTGTTCTCGGTGCCGCATCACCCGCGCTGGTGCCATGGGGTCGGATGCTGCAGGGGCCTCAGCTCTGCCCCGCTCGGTTTGCTGGCGCTGAGCTAAAATCTGTACTTAAAAAATAACGTAAAATTAAACTAAATTAAACCCCTGCACAGCCCAAACACGCTGATACCGGGCCCGTTACGGACAAATGATCTGCAGAACTTCTTAAGATCACAGTTAAAGCACCTGAAATCACAAAACACATTTGCATCCATAGAACTTGAACTAAGTATGGATTTTTGTCTTGGAAATCCCGTACTAGAAAAGGCTCCTAAGGCTGACACCATGGATGGCAAGAGCAGAATGTTTACAGCAGTTAGAAATCTCCTGAAAACCGGAGCTTAGAAACACGAAACCTCAGCTATCACTGTAACAAGACTATGCTTATGGAACTGTGTTCTGTAACATACCCTCTAATGAATAGTGAACGTTTCTAGTAAGTAGAGTAATATGCCCTCCTGGAGAGGTTGTAGCTATTGAATCTAGTTTGAAAGAGGAGAAACCAATTCTACTCCTTTGAAAGGAAGTCACATTTCCAATGCAGTAACGACATGGGATCGATCCTCCCCCTTTTTAAGCTCTGAGACACATGCTTTTCAAGCCTTGAGCTTCTTCATCTCTTGCTGGCAGACAAAGACCAGTGTACAATGAGAGTGGTTCTTCACCAGGGCTTCAGGCCACGAGCTCGAGAACCGGCTGCCGAGCTCGGCTGCGAAGGAAGGAAGGATCCTGCCAGCAGGAAACCAGGTGTCGGGCTGGAGCTGGGGTGCACACGGGGGCTGCCGCTGCGGGCAGCTCAGTCTGTGTACTCGGCTACTATAGACAGAAGGACGGTGATGTCGTCTGGTTTTCCCCCTGTAATGGAAGGAAAAGAAACCTATTTCATCCAGCCACAGCGGTTACCTCAGCACCTAAGACATTCCCCCATGGAAAGCTCTTTCATTAAAGATGGCTCCGCTTCCTCCACCTCCCTTCTGAAACACGACAGAGGGTAGCGACGACACTGACACAGCAAAAAGCACTCTCCTTTTGAGCTGTGGCGAGATCGGGCTATGAAGAGCAGCACAGAACCCTCACAGTCACTGCCAGGCAGCAGAGCAGAAAGCCTGACTCCTAGCAGGCTGAGAAATGAATGTCCAAAACCCCAACATCACATTGGTCCAAGCAGCCTGCAGCAAAGATCTGCTCAGGAATTTCGACTGTACACCAAACACCTCTTCTCCAGCACTGAATTACTGCGTTATCTTTCTAAAAGCTACTTAATGCTTTTAGCAGTCACTTTTCAAACCTCAACAGCTACAGGAATCCACTCAACTCTGAGAAACAGCTCAGAGAAGAGGTCCCATGTTAGGAACTCAGACCAGGCCCGTGGACGCGGGAGATCTGCAGGTTCATTACCGAGCGACTGAGCTTTGTAGCAGCGTGGAGCCCAAGCTTTACAGCCACTGCCTCTACCCTTAGGAAAGACACTTAAGACTCACTTAAGACTCTTTAGAATCACAGAGTGGTTTGGGTCGGAAGGGACCTTAAGTTCTTCCAGTTCCAAGCCCCTGCCATGGGGATGAGGATGGGGATGCTGATGGTACAGTACAAGGGTCAGGAACCTCAACCACAAAAAGAATCAAACCCCAAAGAGCGTGCAGAATCTTGGCTAAAAAGCATCAACAATAAAAACCAACCCCAAAGCCCACCCCCACAATCACACCCCAATCCAAGGAACAAGCAGTTTCCTCAAGAGCCTGGAGAGCTCCTCTCAGGCAGGATTCCTGCGGCACAAGGGTACACACTGCGTTAACACAAAATGAAACAAGAATGAGCACTCCGTGTTCTCTGTGCTCCAGCTGCTTCCCACAGGAGCTCCCCATGACCTATACCAGGAGCCGGCGTCCTCGCCAAACTCAGCACCCCAGCGCGGTGCTCTCCTGCTGAGCACATTTTTCCAACACCCTGTTTTCCAATTGGATTTATGGAACAACAGAACTTCACTTTGCTCAAGAGTTCTTAAAGACAGCGGGAGTGGGAGGAGGAGGAGGGAAAACATCACCTTACCTCTCACATTCAATCCATTGTCACAAGCGAACTGTGCAAACGGCGACATGTAAGTGGGATCATAAGCCAGCTCGTGAGCTTGCTCAGCAATGCTTCTCGCAGTCTGCTGTATGCTCTCATAGTTGGAGTTCTGAATTGAGGAGGAAAAAAGTTCATTCTTATAGGAATAAACTTCACAGTGTTGGGAACTGCTCTGCCAATGCGCGTCCGTTTTAGGGATCCCCGATCCTTCTTTCTCACATCAGGGCACCTTCTCTTCCAAATGGAACCCTCACCATCTTTTAGGCTTCCTAAATTTGGGTTAGAACTGCCAATCCTCACAACTTGAGGCCAGAGCTCATGTTCCCTACCATGTAAAGACTTGGTTTGGGAGGATTTACAGAACTTGGAAACTCAGAAGACTAATACTGAAAACCAGCCTCACCTGAAGGAAACGGGGTATTTGACAGCTCCACTCACGGCTCGCACTGGAAGAGCCATGCTTCCCTCACTACAGGGGCTCTGTTGAGGTAATCATGCTTTCCCTTGAATACAAGTCTTACTCCTATGATCCTCTTACCCACACCAAGAGCACACTTGGGGGGAAGGGGAACTTTAGAAGTGAGATGAGTCAAAAAACATTGAGCGCACAAACTTCCACAGGCTGCATTTTAAATGTCAGGGGTTTTCCTGTTTGAGTAACTGCTGCTTTACTCCAAGGCTTTTCTTACTCAAGAACCCACCTTTTCTTACTCAAGCCAACACAACCCAACAACCACTGCTCCTTCTACTGCAGCTATTTCAAAATGCCTTCTCACTCCAAGACTTCCCTGCAGTTTGGGGAATTAGCGGCATTTCCATGATTGACTCTTGGCTGAACCTCATGGGGAAGTTCAGTGCCTTTCCCAAACGCGCCGAAAGGTGGAGCTCAACCTTCCTCCACAAGGGAATTCCACCTCCAGCCCGGGCCAAGTCCTGCTCACCTCTGCTCAGCAACGAGGTGGGAGTACAGTGAACAAGAGCTAGGATCTGGCTATAGCTAAGTAACAGCCCTGCAGGTCAGGGACCAGCCCACCAGCTCCTTCCAAGCTATGGCAGCGCCCTGACACATCTTCAGTGCTGTCATTACCTCCACTAACCAGATAAAGCCTCTGTCAGAGCTTGTGCTCACACGTTGCATTTCAGACCCGAACAGTGCACTGAGGAAAGGGAACAGTGATAGTGGGGAGCACAGAGAGGGGGAAACAGGAGTCTGCCTGATGCGCAGAGGGCTCTCAGACACCGTGTCTGCCAGGGCCCACTTTGTCTGACACCACCTACCACTTATGTAGCCGCAGGATAGGAGCAGGCAGAACCTTTTCAAAACCACACTGTAATTCTACACATTAACCTTCCCTGTGTTTCATGCAAAAGAGTTTCCTCAGGGAGCTTATACATATTGATATCTCCCAAGTACACTTTCTGGAAGTAAACAGCCTTAAGCTAAATATTCTCATCCAAATTAAAATATTTTAATGTATTTTTACTAGTTGGAAAGACCGTTTGTGGCCACTAACGTGGAAAATTTGCCAGGAAATGTTTTTTTATGGCACATTATCTTGGAGCACATGTAACTCGCAATTCACACAGCCCAACTGCTTCACAATCACTATGTTTATAACCCTTCAGAAGAGCTTCACATTACTTGCAAGTATACAGCTCACCCCCCCAAACAAGCCACAAGAGATGCTGTATCTCCATGTACAAGTGCAGGTAAAATACAAGGGCCTGCTCCCGAGCATCTCGTCATTGCCTTCCTCCTCTCCCTGCATCACTAGGCAGTGATCTGGGCAGCTTATGCCCAAGCTGCTGCTTCCGGATCCAGCCTGGGTGCAGATCTAAGAGAGATCCCTCTCCCCTGCTCACACGTGGTGCTAACTGAAAAGTCTCCTGACAGCACTTTGTAGTGGGTCTTTTACATAAAATACAGAAGGTACATGCATAAAAAGTAACAGCCATAACTATAAGGGATAACCAGTGCAACAGACGGAAGAGATTCCCTATACACACACTTACCTTCAGCTTTTTCAACTCCTGCAGAATCATGTAGTCAGGCATGTTGTCAAACAGTCCATCTGTTGCAGTCAAAATAATGTCTCCAAGTTGGACGTCAAATGAAGTACTATCAGCGGCATCAGGGCTGTGAAGATGACAGGTATGTTAGAGGAAAGGGCTCCCGCTTTCACCAAGACACCAAGTGATGTCAAACAAACCCATCAACAGCTTTCGTAATTCACTACTGTTACCTGTTTTTCTGCAAAAGAAAGAAAGAATGACTAACTGTGGCGCTTTTGCACCAGGACGGCTTGTCAAGAGAGCTACAACAGAGGAGCTGTGACTGCAAACAGGTAACGTTCCAGCTATCACTCCAAGGATTTGCATTTAAAATTCCCAAATGAACAATCCTGCAAACTAATCTGCTTCACGAGTGGATCTCCATGGAAACCATTAAGTAGAATGGCAGCTCAGGGCTTCCTCCCCACTCACCTGAAATATGCAAGAGGGCTGTACTCGAAAGGCCAATTCATAACAGGAATGGCCAAAACACTGAAGGACTCTGCATCACTTTATCACTTTCTAATGCAATGGAATATGAAACACCCCAGGAATGGCTACCAGGAGACCACAGCCAGTTGGTCTGCTCACACTCAGTCCCCTACACAACACCCAGAGCAGAAAATACCCAATTTCACCATGAATATTGCTGCCAAATCTGATTCTCAGGAGAGGGGCAGTGACAAATCCTTCATTCTTAAACATTCCTCAGAGGTTTTTGAGAAGGGAGGAACTGCTGCATCCGATGCTATGCGGCTGTGCCAGAGAGCAGAAAAGCTGCTTTGCTTGGCTGATGTGTAGCTTCGGGAAGGCTGACAGAGTGAGGATTGCCTATTCCCATAGATAGCCAAATGTAACATTTAACTGGGACAACAGATGAAAAAGAAGGTGCTGCAGAAGCATTTAGACAACATCCGTGAGCACTAATTAACATCAAGAACAGAGCAAAGATGAGCCAGAGCTATAATCACGACTCAGAACTGCAGTTCAGGAGCTCATTTATCTTGCCTTTCCATACTGTGGGATGACTCACACTGCTGACTCCAGTGGACATTACCAATTCTCTTTGTGCTTTTGGGTTCTGCCTTCCCAGGGAGGACACAAAAACTCCCAAAAAATTAAGGTTTTTCTTTTACAGCTCTGGAATTACAAACAATTGTTTCACTTTAGCCTAATAAATAGGTTCGATTAAAGGTTCTCATTTCAGAGTCCTGCTCCAGCTTCCTCTCTGCAGTCTTATGATGGAGTAATAAAGCCCCACACAAGAATGGTCAGGAGTTTCAACAACTTCACATTTGCAAAAAGATCATCATCATCTTGGCACTGAAGTCATAGCCCTCACTGCATCAGCACTGGAGTTTCACAGAATCATTTAGGTTGGAAAAGACCCTCAAGATCATCACATACAAACCTTGTACCAAAAACTTAAGATACCTGCTACATTCCCTGTATAGTGTGGTCACTCTCCTTTATCATCTCCCTGTATTCAAAAGCACCTTAACATCATTTACTTCCATCCCCTCTCCCACAGGCAGGGACACCTTGCACTAAACCAGGAAATCATAGAATACTTCGGGTTGGAAAGGACCTTAAGGTCATCCAGTTCCAACCCCCCTGCCATGGGCAGGGACACCTCCTACTAAACCATGTCACCCAAGGCTCTGTCCAGCCCCACCTTGAACACTGCCAGTAATGGAGCATTCACAACTTCCCTGGGCAACCCATTCCAGGGCCTCACCACCCTTACAGTAAAGAATTTCTTCCTCATATCCAATCTACACTTCCCTGTTTAAGTTTGAACCCGTTACCCCTTGTCCTCTCACTACAGTCCCTCATGAAGAGTCGCTCCCCAGCATCCCTATAGGCCCCCTTCAGATACTGGAAGGCTGCTATGAGGTCTCCACGCAGCCTTCTCTTCTCCAGGCTGAACAGCCCCAATTTTCTCAGCCTATCTTCATATGGGAGGTGCTCCAGTCCCCTGATCATCCTCGTGGCCTCCTCTGGACTTGTTCCAACAGTTCCATATCCTTTTTATGTTGAGGACACCAGAACTGCACATGATGCTCCAAGTGGGGTCTCACAAGAGCAGAGTAGAGGGGCAGGATCACCTCCCTCGACCTGCTGGTCACGCTCCTTTTGACGCAGCCCAGGATCTCATCGATGAGTATATAAGTATTATTTGAGAGCTGTATTTTAATACATATTTGCAAGCTGGGGGTTTAATGCTTACTTCATATTACTGGCAAGACTTCACAAAGTCAGAGGATGTATCAGCCTGACGTTCTTCAGGGAAGACACAAGTAAAAGTCTGCCTCTGAAACAACTCATTCCTGTGAACAGATTGTCCTTTCCTAATACTCTCATTTCTCAGCTTGGTGTTCTGCCAAACAGGTTTGTTTTTTTTGCTCGCTTTGGTCAAATACAATATGCTGCAGGAAACTCAGCTATTTGGAAACACCAGTTACAGTCACATGTCCTTCTGCTCTGATCTTCAAGTACTTGGTACCTCAGTGCCAAGATACCTAAATCAGCCTACTCCGGATCAGCCTCAGGAGAGAGCACACAGGGACTGGGGATGAAAGCTCCGGGTCAGACAAGCCCCTCACACAGGACAATGGGTTTTAGGGAGCAGCTTCATTGAGCAACATCTTCCCATGGATGAGACCATGCCTATGTACACCACAGGCTACAGGAATATGCCACCATGAATCATCATGATTAGCTCCATAAATTCAGACTGTGCAACAATCTATGGAGTTTGGAAAGCACAAGGTGAGAAACGTTCACAGTACCTAAAGACAGGGGCAGGTATAAAACCCTCGGATCAGACACATGCTGAAATCCCATGTGCTACACTGCACTATGCAAAGAGCTTCACAGCAGCAGAACTGCAGCCTTCTGGAGTTGACCACATACACAGATTAAAGATTCAAGTTCCTCTCCATCTTACCTGTCACTGAGGACAACACCTTCTGCTTCTGGTGGAGCTATGGACAGCTGGAACGGAGTGTTGAAGTAATGCTGCTGCTCATCGGATCGATGGACTACTTCCCCTCCTCTGACTACCAAAAACCCAGAGTCTCCCAAGTTGGCTGTATGTAAACGATGACTGGTCCTGTCCAGAACGACTATACAGGCTGTGCTGCTTCCTGCAAACAGAACACGGGAACTGGAGTTGGCCTTACAGAAGCTGCTTAGTCTTTCATTGATTTGATTCACAGTGCTATTATTCAAACACTTGTTAGAGCTCACAATGAGAAATGGAAATACTAATGCCAAAATTAATATCGCTGAAGACAGGAAAATGCTGGAAATCTTTACAACACAACCTATGGTTTTTGCATGGCACTTACTTTTCCTGCTCTCATTTTGGTAAACACATTATGCTGACAAATACCTGTTTTGTTCCACTTTATTTACAGTTTTCCACCCCAACATATGTCAGCACATTCTGCTATAGGACTGGATTTACACAAGTCACATAAAATACTGAAATTCCCAAATCATTGAGATAATAGAATTCCAGCAGCATCCATACAGTGCTGGGTGCTCTCCACACAGTTTCACTCATCAGCTGTAACTAAACCACGCCAAGTAAAACACTGCTTGCAATTAAGTATTAGGTGTTATTGCATTCCTCTTGGCAGAACATCAAAATGCTTTTCTACACAGCATGGCTCTGGAGAGCTAGCTGCATGTGTAAAGATAACATTCATCCCCTCACGTCTTCAGGATACCAACTTCACAAATTGAAAGGAAACATGTTTCAGAGACAAATGCTGTTCCAGGTTCAAGTAAGACAGAGCAGAAACATATCTACTTGTCAACCGTCCTCAGAACTATCCCAGCCATGCTTGAGGGCACTGAGGAATTCTTGATTCATTCACTGAGCAGTAGCCACCAGCTGTGCTTGGTTGCAAGCCACAGACACAACTGTATTGCAGAGATACCCATCCACACACACCAAGTCCTCTGCAGTAAACAGCAGTCACTTAATTTCAGTACGAAGAACAGCACATCCACCAGAAGAACATTCATTCCTGAAGAGGATGACATACAGCTAAAGCATTTCTTCTTGACTTCTACCTCTAAGTTAAGTCTCCATTCCACCAGCTGGTGAACAGTCTTCATTTTCTATCCTAACGTCCTTCCCGTAGGAGTTTCCAAGAACAGCTACATGCTGGACAGACCACAAGCTTGCCACGAGCTAAGTTTATGATCAGGCTTGCAGAAGTCCAGCTGGCTCTAGGCATCACCTACTCCAGATGTTTCCCTTCCTAACACAGGGAGTTCCCTGCAATACACTTGCCCTTCATTTGTTCTCTAGTGAATACAGATGATCTTCTCCACTCTTACTGAGTGGCAAATCAAAGCAGTATCTTGAGAAAAATTCAGATTTGATAAGTGAAAGCATCCAAGATTGTTCTGCGGTACAAAAATAGCATTTAGTTAAATACCACTTTCCTCCCATTTCAGTTTTATCTTAAAATCTTTGCTAGGTTCAATTCTGATGAACTACATGTCAAGACTTAAAGCACAACAGCAAGGAAAAGTTAATTGCCTGATGAATCCTCCTTAATGAAGTCCTCTCCCTTCTCTTTATTTCAACCAAACTAAATGTTCATTGCCGTGGTAATTCCAGGGTTTTGTTTCTACCTCCAAAAATACTGTTCTCAGATAAAGGAGAAACACCAAGGATCATTAGTTCCAAATTCTAACTCTATTAGCAGAGTGTAACCAGGAGGCCATGCGCGGAATGCAGATCTTGTGACTCAGCATACGCTGCTTTTCAGCATTCGAAAGGTCAAGCCAAGCAGCACTGCCTCCATCTACAAAGCCGCTGTGAGAGCTCTCACCAGTGGCCCGCTTTGTGGATCACTTACAGCTACATCTGCTTTGCACAAATAAGCACTACTAAACACACAAAATCCTAAGGTAATTACCGACCACTGCTATTTTAGTGATACTTAAGGTCACTTCTGAGGTTCCAACCTATTCTTTAGGCGTATAATGCCAGAACATCTGTTCCGAAGCTCAGCACACAAGTTAAATATAGCTTACACAGCACTCCTCTGGCATAGAACTTTAAGGTCAGGTGAGAAGCATGTGTATCTTGCAGGGTGACACTTTCTTAGTGCAGAAGAGGTCACATGCCCTTTAGAAAAGTATCCTGTTCTCTAGGCTGTCAGCAGAGCCCAAATGTTACCTCTCTATCTGCTCACCATTCCCAAGGCAGCTGGATGCCCTGTCTAAAATCAAGTGTGACACAGAATATGCCAAGCACCTACTTGAGTCTGCTTTCCAAAAGGCCTGTAATGAATCCCCCACAAGGAATTGTAAAACTAATATACAGTGCCAGCAATTGTATGTTCTAAATGACTTAAGCCAAACGATGAGGTTTAAAGATCATTGGACATAAAAGGCAACAGGAGCAGCAAAGCAAGGAATGAGCAGAACCGTGCCTGATTATCGTCAGAAGATATTTCTGCTTGCATAGCTTGAGCAAAAAGCCACAACCAACCATGAACAGTTTTCAGCAGAGAACAGTTATTTATACACATGTAATAGAGAGCACTAGTACACATGCTGCACTTGCATGAGCGCATCCTACTGCAAACTGTGAGCACTGCTGAATAACATCAGCAGTAACCCATCACACAGGTTTTTATACATACACACACATTCCTTGTATCGCTGAATGAATCAAGAGAGTTTTTAAACATACAAGGCTGCTACTAACACAACTTCATTTCTGTGTTCTTTGGGTAGTTAAGAGAAATACCTGCAAAACTGCTGTAGACGCTGGTAACATATTAAAGCAACCTTGAGTAAGCACGTCTAAGTAACATACAACAATTATGGTCCAGTTTATCTATTTGTGTTCTCTTACCAAGCAAAGGTACTTTGTTCTGCAGCAGCTCACAGTAACCTGCGGTGAGAATCCCAACAGGGTTACTTGGTACAAACCGTCCTTCTTTTACTAAACGTTCACACGTTCGCATTAGAGTCCCTGAGAACTGAGAAGGGTCGACCCCATAGTCTCTCCAGCCACCTACACCATCTGCTACCCCTAGAAGAAAACACAAAACCAGAGTTATATGAACAGAAATGGTTTCCAGAATAAGGTTTTTAATTCTTTACATCACTTAATGATATTCAGTAGCTAAAAAGTAGGACATGGCACCTGCTTCAAAAACATTTCTATTAAGAAAAGGAATTTCTAGGTATTTGTAAGAACTTCTGACATCAGCTCCTAGGCAAAAATCCAAATACAATCTGATTTGCTGGAGAGAAGGTAAAAGTCAAATGTGCTCATGAGGGACAACACTTTCTACTTGGCAATATCAACTTCTATCGAAACTAAACCTCCATTTGAGACACGTATTCAAAGAAACCACACAACCAGCACAGTGCTGGGACCTACACCTTCCAAGGAGAGTCTGTTGCCTATAGCTTCAGCCAAGCAGGAGCACGAAAACTGACCATGATCCAGTCCTTTTTCATTCAGTTATTCAAAACTACCTGGAGATCAGAAAATTAGTTTTGCCCAAGCTTGGGAAGCTGCTGAGTAACTGCAGAGGCAAACAGCAAAGATGCACATAGGAAAGGGGGTGGTCAGAGGGAGATAAGCAGGAGGTATGACATTCTGGTGGCTGTTTGGATGAAGTATCTTGAAGTTCCTCAGCTGGCCTTCATGATACAAGTAAAATACTGTCTGAACACATTATTTATGAGATAAAAACACCCCTACTTGGAAATGTTTCCACGAGTCTGTTTGATCCTCAGCATTTAAGGGACTGACCATTTCAAATGCAAGTTTCCGTAACATAATAAAGCTAACATGTTCCTGAGGAAAGCACGAAGAGGCAATCTCAGAGCTCAGTCTGTGCTAAAGAACAAGCGTCCTCAGAAAAAGAACACCACTATTAGCAAAGGCATGAACATTTGCCTGAGAAGGTGAAACTGAGTTTGCCTCCTCTACAAATGCCCTTCACATCAGACACCATCTGAAACTGAGACGGAAGCTTTAGAGCTGCCCTTGGCACGATAATCTGACAAGAGGTTATAGCCAGATTCTGAACAGCCTATCAACATTAATCAGATTTCTCCCAAAAATAGTGCACAACCTTTTAGACACCTGCTTTGGCTGTCTGTGTTCTTAGAAGAATGCTACAGGAATGCAGATCCTGTATTCACCTCTCAGACCCCGGGAAGAAGCTAATGCAGAAGCAAGCCTGGCATTCTCGGAAACGCCTTTTCTGGTTTCTTCAAGAAGAAACTAATCCTCTGTACAGGTCCCACAACTTCAGCTTACTACTGGATTAACCCGTTGTTTTCTGCTGCCACACAGACAAGTCTAGAGTAAGAGATCATTAACAAAAGGTTCTAGATCTAGAACCTGAAACAGAAACTAAGCTTCAATTTGGATGATGACGCTTGCTTTACATGAAGTTTTTCATGTTCTACACAAAGTTTTTCCCTTTCAAGGTGAACACGATCCAGATGTAGTCTTGCTAGCTGAACACAGCATTGCTTCACTGGCAGCAGGGTCACTGCAATGAGAAGGTGATGTTTGACAAGAACTGCCCAAAGCTTTTGGCTCTCAAGGTGGTTACAAAACGAGCTCACCAGAAGTTATGGAGTTCCCTCAAGCAATCAGTAAACCATGTGCACATTTGTCTTCTTGGGAAATATCTAAACAGCAACACCAGAGCACTAGTATACAGAACAAGAAAGCAGCCTTAGCACGCACCTGGTAAGGTTAATTATCAAAGCCTCTTTCAAGCAAAGATAAGAGTATACCACCTGCTTTTCCTTGCTCACTTCTTACTCCAGGCAGGAAATCTGAATCCGTAATCACAGCAGCACACTTCATACTCTGCCTCGAGCCATGAAATGGCTTTGTCTGTCTGCCTTCCTGCCTGCTTTTTGCAAGCTATAAACGGCTTTACATACATTCTGCTACAGCCTTCTACAACAATTACCCTCTAGATGGTCCACAAGTGGGTCCTTGACTTAACTTCGTACTACACTTAAGAGAACAGATTGTCTGGTTAAGAAGCAGCAAGACAGATGTGCATTCCTTCTCCACCCTGGCACAGAAGCAAATGAGACCACTACATCAGGAGCAGGCCCTGGAGTGGCTTCCACTGTAACACCTCCACTGCACCCCAGCAGATCACTAACTCACAAACCATCACTGGCACTTATTTCTTGTCCTTGCCCAAAATGGACAACGCGGGGGTTTCGCAAAAGTATGGGGTTGGTTATGTTCCCCCTCTTTTCCTTTTAAACGCCATCTCCCACAGATGATAGGTCAGTTCATCTAACTTCAGCTAAATAACCTTCTTACAGGCTAGGAACCACAGGACACTTAGGACAAACTGCATGGCCGACAAGAACTGCTGAAATTGCACTGTACAACCCTGGCTTTTTTCTAAGCTATTTACTACATCAGAAAGTTTTATAGAAAGACCACTTCTTTGGATATTCCCTGTTCAAGCCCACACAGGAATCACACACGCGTCCACGTGACACAGTGAAACGCCTGCAGCAAGATGAACCACTGCTGTAAATAAAGCAATTGGAAATTTCACAATAAATCACTTCAAAAGCAGAAACCTCCTCACGTATTTAACTATATCATGGAGACCTTTCAGAATCCTTTGAGAGTTAATACTCTGCTGCTGGAAAACACACAAATACTACTGCCAGATTAAATACTTGCTGCATGTGTCAGTCCGAAAACTGGCTCTTTCTACTTTCTTAACGATTTGGTGTATCCAGATGTCTCAGCAAGACAAAGTTGCAATGAAGTTTCAAAGACAAAGCAAAGTCACTGATGCTGCAGCACCAAAGCCGTGCAAATGAAGAGAGGAGCACTGAAAGTTATTAGAATTTACTTCAAAATGCTAAAAGCATCTGGGATAAAACAGCAGTTGACATGCAAATGTGAAGTTGTTTTGACTGCCACTGCAGGAGGTTAACTGCCCAGGGAGCAGCTAGCCAGAGCCAACACGAGTTAACACGTGCCTTTCACCACACGCTTTTGTAAGTCAGATTCAGATGGTGTATCTAGTTCAGAGCACATATAAACTAAGCAGGCTTAAAGTTCAGAACAAACCCTGTTTAATATAACCAGCATTATGCGGAGAAGTTCTGGCTAGTGAGCAAACTAAGCTGCCCATGGCCAGTGCCCAAAAGCATCACCCTGTCCTAAAAATGAAAAGATGAATACTTTCAAACACTCCATCAGCTACGGATAATCTTCACACA
Source organism: Amazona ochrocephala (assembly GCA_039720435.1). Taxonomy (NCBI): domain Eukaryota; kingdom Metazoa; phylum Chordata; class Aves; order Psittaciformes; family Psittacidae; genus Amazona; species Amazona ochrocephala. The sequence continues at coordinate 13,160,137 of CM077891.1, forward strand.
CAGAAGCACCTGGTAGGCACAGGGATGCCAGCAGGAATTGCCCTTGCATGCCCCACAGATAACTGCGAGACACTCCATATATCCCACTGAACTTTCAGTGTCTTGAGATCCTTACCTGAGTTAGCAACGAATCGCTAATAAAGAATATCAAAAGGATGTATATGTGACTGACTTTATTCCACAGCACATATAGGAAGGCTAAAATGGTAACAAAGTGCAATCTGTTGCACTATACTAGTTGTAAATTACAGCACCTAATATTTGTCAACACACAGAATTGAGATAAACCAATTAAGATTTCTTGTTTTATCAGCAATGAGATAAATCACACACCTAAGACAGGTTCTCCACCCCATGAAGTCACACACCCAGAGCCAGCACCAACTCTCCTACCAGCTCTACCAGCAGCAGGTATGGGATCCCAATTAGAGCCAAATGGTGTCTACCCTCCACCCCCACGCTTTTGACTAAGAAATAACCCGGTTAAATACAAATCCCTGAAGGCAGATTGTGTGTGACTGATAACTAGTTACAAAGGGAAAGGTTACTTATTCACACCGAGCATTTTAAAAGTTACAGTAGACCTTAAACTACCCTTGCATGAAATAGAAAGGTTCTGGAAGAATAACTGGCTAAGTGATAATGAGGCACAACAAGAGAGACAATGTTGAAGAACAAACTAAAGGAGAAACAATGAACTGAAAACACTGAAGTATGCATCTACTTTCAGGAAAAAGCAGTAGTTCCTTGTATTTTTTCCCCCTGCTACAATACTCTGTTGCTCCTGAAATGGGTCTTTTACCAGGTGGATCTCTTACCTATTTTATTTAAGCCTGAGAAGTTGCTCAGTGGATTTTGGGAGCTACAGAAGAACAGTATAAATAATATTTATTTATGGATGTTTTATGATAACTTCCCTACATAGTTAAAACTATTTAACCTCTCAAGGTGTTGAGCAACTGTGGACCTTATTTTTACAGCTGAACTGCTACCGGCAGTTGGCACTTACGTGATGAAGGGGATAAGTACTGTAGACAGACAGACAGACAGACATCAGTCAACCTGCACTGAAATTACCTACAGCACAAACAGTCTCAGGCTCACAGTATTAAGTGTGGATGAAGCAAACAGCAGATTTCTGCAACATTTCCTACTACACAGGTATGATTAACACCTCATCTACTGCACCGTGCTCAGCTTTGCTTATTTTTACTTCCTTCTGTGATTCCTGACAGAACCTGATCTGCCCATGAATGGAAAATTATCTGCTACAAGTACCAAAAGCACTTACAACTAAAATGTGTTCAACTGCAAACGCTGATCAGAACATGTTGTGTGCAATGCCCTTGCAGACACTGTGGTGAAGAATAACCAGATTGAAGCTTCGTTCTTGAGAAGAGCTGCCACATTTCTAAGAGGTTACATACAGTCAGCGCTACTGAAGAAGAGCACTGCTGACATTTGGATCAGCTGAACTGACAGGACTGAGAGTGGATATCATTGTTAATGGGGATCTTTCTCAATCTGTAGTTTCTCTACAAATGACAGTACTTATGCCCCCATGTTCAAAAGAAAACTTCATTTGGTCTATTACAAGCTAAGACACATACACAAGTTTTAGCACATCACTGGTTACTGCCTTTAAGTCATCCTGAGCTCTCCTGCCAGAGTAGGTGAAAGGCTACTCCAAAGCAAGCAGACAACTTGCCTCCTTCAGTGTGGTAAGCTGTGATACAGCAACAATCCCTTTAATAGGTATGATACCAAATAAAACCACTTAACATGACCTTCAGGCATTTGAGTCCCTTCCTCCTCTACAGCTGCCAGAACAACCTTGACATTTCACCTACAAACCCTTTTACAACTTCTAATTCACTTGATGACAATGAGACCAACAGTATTCCAGGGGCTTTGGCACTCAAGTTTTACACACCTCTTACGCAGACGGCTGACAAACCTGACTTTCAAATCAAGTGCAATTGCTTTCAGTTTAGAGCAGCTGCTCTAAACACCCCCCTTCCCAAAAATCCTTTAAAAATCCAGATTTGCAGCAGATACAACTGTTGCCAAATTTCAGCTTTGCAGTGGACAAACACTATGCTGCTGCCAGAGGGGTTTTTTTCCTACTACTGCTAGGGGACAGAAACAGTTTGGAAGACTCATCAAGTCCCAGTGGCTACACCCAAACTTCTACCCAGCACAGACATTGTACAAGTGATGCTGTCACGGGATGCACAGTGGTTGCTGTAGTGTTTCAATAATGAGTCACACAACAGCTTGGAAAATCCATAAAAACGAGCAAAGGCATCAGGAGCCTGATAAGGCAGGAACAAGCAAGCAAAGGCACATCCCAACAACAGAAAAAAACAGTCACCAGCACGAGAGGGCTCAGAACTTGCAAACAAGTTTCATGTTTAATTTCATTAAATAAGTGACACGTTTAGATAAAGTGTTTCAGTTCATTTTCTAAAGGTGTGGTTTGCTTCCTATGCTCTGAAAATTCCACTTGCACATGGATTAGGAAAAAACAAAGGTGCCAGTTTCTGAAGAGTTTTGGTTTTCAGCTCTGAAAACAGTGTTTCTGCCCTCAGAAGGCAAGGGCATGGCTTTAGACCTGAAGTAGCACATGACATCTACCGCATCTCAAGCAGGTATTTGAATATACTGAGGATCTGGACAACCAAGACCCTGGCAGTGAACACACACAAAGATACAATATGGTACGAGCAGCAGGAAACACGGGCCTGAATCATAAAGCTCTAGAGATTAACGTTGGTAGTAAAGCCACTTCCTTTTCTCAGAGTGATCCCAAAGGAAATACCCTGGTTCTGAGTTTCATGTTTCTGCCTGTGCCCAGAATGGGAAGAAAAACATCCAAATTTAACAGGTACGTCCTAGACCAAAGTAAAAATAAAGGTCAAACCCCTCAAGGCCTCAAGTACACCAGCAGCAGGCCTCATCAAGCCCTTAACGACTAGGGGAGGACTGGAAACAACATGAATCTTCATCAGCTTTCTGTCGAGCTTACTGTGAAAGGATGAAGCACAGACTAGAAGACACTGTTTTCAGCCTTTAGACTACACAGTATACACAGAACAAAAGAAGTGTTTAGCATACTTGCATCTGCTATAAACACTTTTGTTTGACCTAAGAAAATGAATCCCCAAGCACTCATGCCAAATGGCTGGGAGTAGCTCTTTCACTGCTACACCACACCCATCTCCATCCCACACAGGCATGCTTCCCATACATTGGTTCTGGAAAAGGCTGGCACAGAAGAATGTTAAATTCATTGTCTGGCATGGCTTTGTCACTGATGACTACCACGGCAGGGTAACTCCAAGTGATACACTTGGATATTTACTGCTCTCTACAAGCACTCTCACCATGTCTAGTGTTTGCTCCAGCTGAAGCCATGTGAGCCTCTTCATTAAACTAATACTGAAAAATGAAGCTTGAAAAGCAACAGCTCAGCTCAGGCAGTTCTGCTGAGGTGCAGAGTCAGGAAGGTATTGAGTTAGGAGAAAATTTATGAGGCCCTTTAAAAAACAATCGTTAAGGAACCTCACATTCGTGACGAGAGTAACAAGAATTAAAGGCAGGAACACTGGTGCTGAAACTCTCTTTGCAGCTGTGTAGAACTGGTTGAGGAAGGGAGAGCAGAGATGACCGTGGCAGCAGAAACAAAGAGTAAACTATGTCTGTAAGATTAAGGACTCCAGATGAGGAAAAAGCATCAAGTTAGACTGCATCAAACCCCATCCTGAGCATTACTGTTTGCAGAGTATACAATGATCTTGGGGGTTTGGATGGTGTATTTAGAAAATCAATAAAAAACTAACATGAAAACAGTTTCACAGGGGAAAACCCAACCCAACAGCTTTTCCATGTAAATGATTTTCTCCTTGGTGCTTAAGACATACTAGTCTGAAGCCTTCTTTGCTGTTTGATCCTAAAGTGGAGCTACAATTCTGTTTGCTTTCAAGTCACCATGAAAACTAATGCAAAGCCCAACTTAGAAACACAACTCTCTGTTGATTCCTGCCGGAAGACAAGACAAGCCGTAGGTCCACATATGGCAACTACCAAATATGGCCAAAACCCCCTAAACATCATCAAATGGGTGCAAATCTACTTGCTTCCCCATGCAAAGAGTCCACCTATAAGTAAAGGAGATCCTGCATTTCTCTCATGTGCAAATCCTGATTGCTCAGTTATTTATCAGTGCTGGCCTAGTGTGAACTTTAAAGGCAGGCAGCCTCAGTCACATACTAAAGTTGTCCAACAGCTAATTTTAACAGGAAAAGGTTTCTCTGGAATAGGCACAACAGAAAAGACGCTGAGTATCTCAAACGCATTGACCTGTTTTCCACATCTTCAAAGTTGTAGCATCACCCTTAGAGTAGCAGCTCACTGGAGAATAATCGGCAATACTGTTAACTAGCATCAGGTTACTGCTTCCTGAAGAACGTCTTCGCATGAAACAGCAACCAAGTTCTGGGCGACAGCACCGGCTTGTGAAGAATCCCCAACACATGACAAGACACTGCAGTGTGATCCCACCAGGTTTGAATTAAAACATAAAAATGGGGGGGGGAGAAGCTTTTTCTTTTTAATGTCAAAGTTCTGATGAAAATTTTCTTCTGTCGTCCGCTTCAAAACTAACTTTTGCAAAGTGTCAGCCGAAATCAACCCTGACTACACAGGAGAAAGGTCAAGCACTGGCAGAAGAATGCTATTCACAAACCAAAGATTCCACTCATTATCTCTAATTATTCACTACTCCTAAAATTTGAGCCCTTCAGATTCATTTCACATGTGAATCCAAACCAGAGAGTGCAATCAAGATAGAGCAGACACTGAAACTGAAGTTTGACATTTGAAGCCAGTCTCAATGTCACTTTGCCTTTCACTTGACAAGGACACAGCACACGCTAAAAATCAGTAAGTGTCCGTTTCAATGATCTTTTCTCGGTAAACGCAATGCATACACAAAGGGCTTGGTTAGGATTTAAAGGCACATGGGAAGTGAGACATTACACGCCGTTTCTTCAGCTTTTGGAGGCACCAGGCCTTGCAGACACCTACAGGTGAGGTGCCAAGGCTGGGCCTGGGCACCCAGCACCCCATCCCAATGGGTGTGCTGAGCGAGGTGGGTGTTGCGCTGCGGCGAAGAGTACAAAAGCTTTCTTCTAAAGCTAAAAAAAGAGAACACGCACTGACATTTACAGGCGGAACCGCTTCCTTTGTCTGCTAGCCGAAGGCTGAGCCGCCTTGCCATGTGCGGCTCACACAGGAGGCCGGGACACCGCGACACCGCCACCAACGCCTCCCCAGCAGGGCTCGCCAGCACTCACCCAGCACATCTGCCGACCGGTGCCGGGCCACGAAGCAGGCGTCGTCTCCGTAGCACATGCCTTTCTTGAGGATGCCCTTGCGGAAATCTTTGCCAAAGCCACAGCTGGCCGTCACCAAGCTGTAGTCACGGGAGTCCGTCTGCGAGAGGCCGCCCAGGACTGCCCGGGCCACTAGCCTGCCATAGGAGAGCACCGAGAACATGGCGTGGGGCGCCCAGCAGCCGAGAGCCAGGAACGCGGGGAGCCACCGGCGCAGCCGCCGCCTGCCCTGCGAGCGCCCGCCGCAGGGAGCCAGCCTTCCCCTGCTCGCCGGCCGGCTGGGCTAGCCTCGCCTCAGCCCGCGCTGCCCCTCCTCAGCCCGGCCCCTCGTCCTCCCCCCGCCGTGGGCCGCCTCACCCCTCCGGGCCGGCTCACGCCCTCACGCCCCGCGCGCCGACCCCTCACGGCCGGGCTCGCCGGCAGCGGCCCCCGCCCTCCGCACACAAACACACCCCCCCCCCGAAGGGGGGCTCTGCCTACTCCCCGGCCGGCGCTGCCCCGCGGAGGCCTCGGTGCACCCTCCCGCCACGCCGTGGGGCGGCCCGGTCAGAGCCGGCCGTGCCCGCTGCGCCGCCCGCCGCCCGCAGCCGCCATCTTGGCCGCGCGTGCTGAGGCCCCGCCGCTCGGCGGAGCGGGCTGGGCAGTGAGGTCAGCCCCGCCCCTCCCCAACGCGGTTGCGCCACAGCCGGCGGCCTCTCCCATTGGCTGCGAGCCGCGCCTCATTTGCATGTTGCGGGACAATAACACCGCGCAGCTCCCGGCAGCCCTCGCGGTCTTTGCCCCTTCGCTTACCGGTAACCGGGCCCACGCTCCCCACCAGCCAAGGGCCAGGGGCGCTGCCCGGCCCGCTGCGGCCTTACCCGGCATCATGCCGGTTACGACATAGTAATTGGAATACAGCGGGGTAAACGGGGCTGCACCTAACCCAGACCGGCCCTCCATGCCCAGCCCAGGCCACGTGTGTGGCATGTTCCGGATAACTCGAAGGGCCTCAGTGGCTGTTAGTGCTTTCTGTCTGTTGAGGCAGGTGATGCGAGTCACACCACACAAAAAGCTAACTTTAAGGACAAGTCTTGTTTCCCCCCATGGCTGCAGTGAGGGATAGTGCCAGCTCACTGTGGCGCGTGATGATGTTTGTGTGGTTTTTGTGTGAATCCATGAAACTGCAGAATGTTTTGGCACAGGGATGTGAAATACCAAACAAAACCCTCAGCAGAAGGCCATAGCACACAGTCATCAAGACAAAACCCACGAACACCATGGTAATTGCAGGTGAGCATGATCCAAAGGCAACAACACAACTTTCCAGTGTTCCCCTGCGCAACTTCAAAGACACCAACAACCTCAAGGCATCACAGCTTTATACACCCACTTGCACTCAAAAAAAACCCCAATTCCTTGTCATCCGCAGCTTCTCTGTGCTGCTTGTGCACAAGGAAAGGGCTTGTCCCTGGGGAAGTCCCCAGCAGGTCACTGCACAACACATGTGAATTCACTTAATGCTTCCTGAGGAGGCTGCTGCTGCATTCCATAACCGGAGACATGTAAATGTAACACAATAGGCATAAATAAAGCAGGGGCAGGTGTGAAACCTGAACCTCAGGCTGGCTCCAGTGAAAGGAAGAGCAGTGAGCGACACACAGACCCAGCCCAGCACCGTCATTATAACAGCACTAAAAGACAGGAGGCATTTCACTTGCTGCGCGTCTTGACAGAGACAATATTCCCTTTAAACCACAAAAGGCTTAAGCAATGCATGAAAATTTTCCACCTAAAGCTGAAGTGGTATCCAAACTTACTGCCAAATTAATTAATGTGGAGAAGGAGCGTGCAGTGAACACAAAGAGCAGCCCAGGCCTTGGTGAACTGGGAACCCACTGCCCAGCCAAATTTGCCAGCTCACTGGAGATAAGGGTGTGCTGCTGCCAAGGCCTGTCAGGGTGTGTGAGATGACAAACAGCACTGGCAAGCTAGCTCTCCTCCGCCACAAGCATTGCTGCCTCAGCCCTCCTGTATCACTAGCAGGAAAAGGAAGCACATATTGTCAAGAGTTTCCTCCACAGAGTCGTTCTTTCCCTCCCCTCACTCTCATTCTTCCACCTTCTTGTCCAGTTCCACTCTAAGATAAGTCCAGCCTGGCCTCACCCCCATTTTCATTAACAGCTTGTGCAGTGGTGGGCAGCTCTGGTTAGCACAGGGTGATGTGTCCTGCAGTGGCTGGGTGCACACTGCCATCCAGCTCTAGGATCACACTGTGTTGAGCCATGGAGAACTCAGGTTTGTTTGGAAGCATGGTGTGTTTCCCAGAGCTGGATGGGACACTGCACTGCTTTGCTAATCAGCCATGGGTTGGGAAACTCAGTGTGAGCACAAGGCTGTCAAACACTTGATGGAGCACGCCCCATGTTTCAGTAAGGGCTCCCATGCCAGCTCATGCTCCTCAATCCCTGCTCAGCACCCAGACACGAGGAAGGTGGCATCATCTATGTGAGAATTAGTGACCGCTGCTGAACTCTTTCACTCCTGCACTGTACTCTTTCACTCACACTATGCCCAGATGCAAAACTGCTGTTGGTTTTCATTCAGAGGATCACTCAGCTCCCATGAGACAAAGAGCAACCATTTGAAATGAAACAGGACGTTTAGTTTTCCCCACTGTTCAGCACGAGTCCCGACAGGTCTCCCATAAATCCCTTGCAGGACATGTCCTCCTGCAGCCTCACTCTGTATTATTCTTGTACCCCGAGGGCTGATATCCTGCCAAGTGATATTTGTTTAAAATTCTCAAATGCACAAATTTGGCACAAAAACTGGGGCAAAGGGCATTCCCCTGGTTACTGCAGCTGGGTGGAATCTTCCCACCTCAAAGTCCAAGATCCACTTCCATCAGTTCAGTTAAGCTGCAAAACAAAATGAACTCTTCCTGCTAGGCTTGCTCAGACCAATAAATGCAGTGGGGAACTCTTAAGCAGAAGTGCTGTGCAATGTAATCAACTATGGAAGGCACAAGCAGTTTTTCAGCTTGTATTAAGATTGATTCACTTGTAGCTGACGTCAATGCTCCCTCCCTGCTATCTTAGCCTTGGAACTGGAGTATGATAAATATTACCTGTAATGCCATCTGCTGTACAGAGGCAGCCCAGGCTTCTCACTATTTATTTAAGGGCTAATGTTGTGCTAGACCAGAATGCAGTTTATTTCAGCCTGATTTGACTTTGCTTTGACTCTAATTAAAAATGCTTGTCCACTTGAGTTTTTAAAGTCATCTGTCATGGAGCAAAACCCATGTTTGCCTTGAAAAGATGAAGAAGTTCAAGACAGCATAATAAGAACCAAACAGAAAACTAATGTGAAAGGGTGATGCCAGACTTCACACGGAAGAGACAGGAGGAGATGCGGAGTCAGAAGATCACCATCACAGGATGGGAACAAGGACCTCCCAGATCCCAGCTGTTATGGAGAGCTGGTTTGTTTTGCTTATCAGTTTCTCCCTTGATTCCTTTAGAATCTCAACCAAGTCCTCCACTTTCTCTATAAAACACAGAATACTGCAGTGTAATGGTGACTCTGACTTTTGGTCAGTGGTAAAATTGTTTTGAATGGCACCATGCTGAAAATACATATTTAGATCAAGTAACACACATACAAAACTGATCCTCTTAGGATTTTATCCTCATTTTAAACATTTAAAGTAACAGGAATTACTTCTCTAGGAATTCCACTTCCTAGAGAATTCCCAGCTCCTTAATGACAGTAACTCTGTTGAGCACTTTTTATTATTAAAAACCTCCTAACACTAAAACCTGAGCAGTTAAAAGCCTTGTATATGGTGTGTTCAGAAAGAGCCCACAAATAGCTTGAACACCTCATCCATCATTGTTTATGAAGACTGGTTACTGAGATAATTCTGAATTAGTTTAAATGTCAAAAAACTAAAATTAAGCTGTCTAACCAAAATTATATGTGTCCATGGGTAGAATTTCTGTCACTGCACAGAAGCATGTGGACTTTGCCAGTTTACACACTTAGATTCTCATATTTGTAGCTATAGTCAGTACAGATACTGGTGCACTGTTCTGAAAATTCACGTGACTTTTGTTCTGAGGAACTGCAATAGTTTTAGATGTGTTCAAGTAATTATTTAAATCTCAAGTAATTTTAAAAGGGGAGGACTGTGGTTCAAAGTTACAGAGTTAAAAATAACATTTAACTGAATTATTAAATAAGCTTGGATGACAGAAACTGAAACATACCTAATGCGGTTTGCTTAATCCTAGCATTTCCTAAAGGACATCTCTGTTAGTTTTATTTGTGCTTATAATCAGTTACTTCCCCTGGTTTTACAGTGCTTGACGAGACTTGATCCTGCCACGTTTGTATTGCAAATGCCACTCTACAGTGCTTAAATGCACATCAAAATCTTGCTCCTTAATATATAACTAAAATCGTGCTACAGTAAATCCCTTTAAATGTTTGGTTGTTTCATAGACAGCAATTGACTGCATCTTCAACTGCTCGAATTTCCATTTTATAGGACCTCCCATGTGAGCATCACAGTGCCCTTTTTAATTATTAATTGCCACATGTTAATGGGATAAATCAGAATCTCTGTGATGGAGAACATGCAGTATTTATCAATGTCCTGATCCTGTCCTACCCTCTGCAGAGTTTGCTCTTTGGAACCTGCTTCAGAAGTCTAACACAAAGATGCTTTTGTGGTGGTGGGACTTTTCAAAAGGCTTTTCTTATACTTGGCTTTTGTCTTGCCTTTTTTTTTAATGACAAAAGTGGATTTTGCTTGGGTTTTTTTTAATCTATTTTCTTTATGTTACGTTCTGAAGGACTTTACTTACTACATTCTGTTTGTGTCTGCATATTTCTAGGTAGACATCATGACTTTATTGAACTATCACTTCCTACAGTTAAGGAATTTAGAATTAGTCACTTAAACATTCATAAAGAGGAAACTGAAGTGACTACTATATTAATCGTATTCTTCTTTTACAAGTACTACTGAAGATGGATTTAGGTGAATTGTTGGTCTGAGTAAAGCCCTAACTTACTATGGGGAAAACAATCATTAGAAAACCAGATTAATTATACTTTGCTATTGAACAGTTGCCCAGTTTTATTCCATTTCAATGGTAGATGCAGTAAGAAATAATACCTTTTATTCATCCAGCTCCTGCCCACATGCATTCAGGGTGCAATCTGTGCTTTCAGCAAGGGTTGGTTTTCATCAAGGAGGCTGGTCCCTTGTGCACCATCAGCTTTGAAACATAATTCTGGATGCAAAACAGAATGTATTACATTATATCTTCCCTTGTGCATTGTCAGAAGCCCTTTTTACTCAGTTTAAATGCATCAGAAACATTTAAACTAACAAGTAGGGGTGCTTTAATATTAATGAACTCATGTCATGATGCTGCAGTTGAACATGTCATATTGAAGACAGAATACGACCAACAATGATAAACCATAAACTAAGCACCACTCTCTCTCCAAGCCTGCAAACCAAATTCCAGATTTCCAAATATGCAGGACTTCTACGGAGAAGAAACATCCTCATCCTTGTCAACTGACCATACATAGTCATAGTATGGGAGATTAGTCAAGAAGTTCAAGGAACTGTAAGCCCCCAAGTCAGCTTCACCCAGAGAGATGTCTTATCTTAAGCGGCAGTGAAGGAGAGCACAGGCACACACTCAGGCTGCTCCTTCCTGCAGGCTTCCCTCTCCCTTGGAAGTGGATAAAAGTCCCACAGCTGCTAGAAGTAAAACTCCCAAATCTGTTTTTACTTTCCCTCAAGCAAGAGGATGCAGAAACTTCAGTCACTTCATAGTGACAAAAGTGAAGAGCTTCGCTTGCCTTTTAAGAGGCAGGAAAACAAGTCTCCTTTGTTCGAGGACAGTTCTCTGCCTAAGGCCTCCTTCTTTTAGCTGCAAGACTTCTTACTCTGCTGCTGACAGGTCCTTGCCTGACTTCTATACCCTGTGCCTATGTGTGTTATTAAGGAGGGGCAAAGAAACTAGAGTTTTCAGGGTAGTGCATCAATATCTGTCCTGAACAGAGCTATGAATATGCAAATCTGAGTAAGCTGGGAAAGGTAACATATTTCTCTGCTATGGGACCAGGAAAGAGACTGTTTTTTAAAGATTCCCATGATTTCCTCCAAATATAGGCACTTACTCTATTTGATGTCTGCAGCCAGTACTGGCCCAGCCTTAGTGAGAAGGAAAAAGGTGCCCTTGATGCCATTTTTATAGTCTCTTTTCAAAACGGGAATGTACTTGAAGTGACTGTTACTCTTCAAGCCTAAGAAAAAAGCCAAACCCAACAGTAGTAACATCATTGAGGAGACCTTACTGAAAGGAAATGCATGAATGTTTCCGTTGTAATCTCAGAAACAGCAAAGAAACAAAGAGACTAAACACATTGGGTTTTCTTCCCTGAGGAAGAAGCCAAACACAGTAACTTTAAGTTATAAACAGAACAAATGCAGACTGGACACCCAGGTGAGACTACGTATGCACATAAGGCACACAGACGTCTGAGGTACAATGGAGTGTGCTGGATTCTCACCTTCATGTCACCATGTCCTTTGAAGAATTAAGTCTTCTTTCCAAAGAGAAGGATGACTCCAGGATTTTGCCACATAATATGGAGCTATTTCAAATCCATCTTACATTACCAGCTCTTTGATAATATCAAATGACCTTGGTAGCCTTGTACCACGAGGCAGACAACAGTCTGTCTTGTGTAACTCATCAACACCTTTGTGAGTAATGGGCTCTTGTGCAGCATGAGGAGAGCGTGAAGGTGACAAAGACACTGCGGAATCATTTCAGTTCGAAGAATCTGGAACACCAATGTACTAAATACACACCGTCGAGGTGAAGTTGCAGGGGCAGCAGTCAAGTGTATAAACGTGAAAGAGAACATGCCCTCTTGTGGCCTCAAAGCTTTCGGCGCTTCCTTTCAAGACAGGAACGACCCTGATCAGAAAAACAAGGCGCACTGTAACAATGCACTTGTTAGTCTGATACAGGAACAGGCCTTGGAAAGGTGCTTTTGATCAGGAAATGCAGAACACAGACTTCGAACGTTAAAAAGTCTTCTCCTGGTTGGAACCGAAGCTTGGATGTTGATATTTGTAATATAACCATAAGGAACAGGGGTCATTCAGTTGCTCTCTAGCTCAGTTTTCACAAATTAGTATAAAAACACCTGTATACACTACAGAATTACTGATAAGAGTGATGGACAAACACATGCACTGAACATTAGGATTTTCAAAAGCAGAAATGGCATTTTCTGAAGAAGAAATTAAATGGTCTTTAAAAATCAGTTTGAGATTACAAAAAAGTTGCAAAAATACACTAAATGTTAAGATTTTACAGCTCATAAGGGGCTATTCCCCACCTTCGCGTATGGCTTTCCAGTAGAACTTTTGCCCAAACCGCATACATGGCTAATGCTTCACTTGCTATACATAAAACCTTTTCCTCTTGCCCTTGGCATAGCACCGAGGGCGACCGACACCCGAGTTACAGCCGCGCTGGGCGGCTTCTGACGCGGCTGGAGGGCACAAGTGGACGCCTGAGGCAACCATGATGGCGGCCCTGAGGTGAGGTGAGCAGAGTGGCCTCACAGGACGCCATACCCAAGCAGAGGACCAACGTGTGGCCTCACAGGACGCCATACCCAGGCAGAGGCCCGCGTGTGGCCCCACCTCACCTCTTCCTGCGCTGAGTGCGGCCAAGGGACGCTGAGGGCGGCGGAACGCAGCGCCAAACACGACCCCGCCTCCCCTCGCTGCCCACCATGCCACCAGGGCACACAACCACGGCCCCACAGCGCCCCGCCACTTCAACCCCCACCCCTCCTTCCCGTCATCCCCCGGGAGGGCGGGAACTGCCGCTTCCCGTGATGCCCCGCGCTCCCTAGCAACCGCGCGGTTGTTAGGGGCGGCCTGCAGCGCCCGCCATGGCGGCGGCGCTGGGGTTGGGGGTCTTCGTCCTCCTCCTCCTTCCGCCTCCGCTCGGGGCAGCAGAGCTGAGCGCAGAGCCCGTAGCGCCACCGGAGACCAGCGCGGCCGTCCTTGCGCCGACCCGCAGAGGGCCCGCCCCGGTCACGGACGGTGGGTGCCTTAGGGCTTCTGCGCGGCACCGGTGGCTGTTCCCGGGGCAAGGGAAACCTGCTTCTCCGTGGGGATTTACCGGGGCTGTGCTGCAGCTCTGCTCCGAGCACCCCTCTATAGCAGCACCCCAGTCCAGCCGGGGCTCAGGGCTTTCTCAGGCGGGTTTACAACTCTACAGTACCCAGTACCCCTACACAGCCACTGCGTGCGCTGATCCTGGCATGCACGGCCAGGATACAGGTCCCCTTGCCCATCCAGCACCCTGCTCTGAGCCCATGGGGCGCAGCCTGCCCTGGCAGAGGGGACGCAGGCTCACCCTGTGTGTGTTGGAGATCTCCAAACCGAGCTGGTTGCACACACAGTTTGCTCCAAGACTCGGAACTCAGCCCCAGCTCCGTGCATTTATAGTGATGCTATGGCAAGGTAGATTACAGATCGTTGTTTTGTTTCCTACTGTCTCTTGATCGGCAAGTATACTTTAACTTTCAGTTTCCCAGTGGTGTTGCCAAGTGTTCAGCTTGCCTGGGTTACTTGCCAAATTAAACATGTCCTGGTGTGCACCCCTCCTTAGGGAAAAAGAGACTTAAATCTCTGATCTCAGAGATACAACCTCCCAATCGAATCATCTCTGTTTAAACTCACCTTGTTTACATGGTGAGCTAAGGATTGCAGTGCTAAGCTCAGCGACCAGAACAGTCAGAACATCAGAGATTCCAGGAAATACCTGGATACTGTTCAGATGGTCAGAGAACATCCGAGAGACCATAGAGAAATGGGCAATAGTCAAAATAAAAGCAATATTAGTTATGAAAGCCAATGTTGTTTGAATGTCTTACCTACAGAGCACTGGGCTTCATTTTCTTCACTCTGTTGTTCTTAAGTCAGGATTTATTACAGAATACCAACTCTCAAAACCACTTCAGTAGAGTAGTACCTGTTTGGGTTTATAAACATGAAAACCCAAGAATGTTTAAGAAGTTGCCAAGTGTATTTTATCGAGACAGTTTACAGTAGTGGTAGCACTTTGTATTATTACAATATTTCACAGTACCTAAAGAGAGAGGAGAAAAAACAATCTCAAAGTCAACTATGGATACGTTGGCACATTGGGAAAACATTACTGGACCTTGGGACATGCTCAATACTTATAAACATCTCACTGCTCTATCAAAATGTTTCCTTTTTTGTTTGTTTTCCCAATAAGCTGAACAAGAAGTGAACCTTGTTTGTATCTCTTCCCCCCTCTGCAGGGCTGAGTGTATTTTCATACCTTGACACTCCTATAATATTGCTTTTTTGATTTCACAGGGAACACAGCACCAGGTTTTAGTATGCCCTTGGTTTTGTTATTGTGTCCCATATAGATTTGCTAAGTAGCAGAAAAGATGACTTTAAAAAAAGGACACATGAATTTGGATGTAGACTTTTGACCATTGTCAGAAAAGAGGTGAAGTGAAGAAGGGAAGTGTTGGGGAACATGCTGTAATGTGTAAAGTTCCGGTTCTTATTACAATCTTTCCCCCCCACCCCCAGTTGCCAAGCTGTGTGTTTGTGACCTGCTGGTGGCACAGTGTGATGTGAATTGCTGCTGTGACCCTGATTGCAGTGCAGCAGATTTCAGCCTCTTCACTACCTGTTCAGTTCCTGTGGTCACGTAAGTGCACAAGTAGCTGTATGAAATAAAATCTTGTTTATTTGCTGCATGCGTTTGTAATGGCTCTATTCTCTCTTAACAAATCCTACCCCCTCTCCCCCTCCATTCTAACTCCTGCCTACCCTTTGACCAGTCCTTCCTGCAGTAGGCCTGGAAACTACAAGGTAGAACAACAAACTGTCCTCCCATCCATTTCTCTTTGACTTATTCCCTCATTTCTGAACTCATGCTCCTTGCTTTTCTCCTCTTTCCTTGTTTATGGGCACTTAAGTGGTGATGCCTTCTGTTGGGCCAAGAATAATGCATCTTTAAACGTAATACAGTGCAGTGTCTGGGAGTTAAAGCTGATACTGTGGGACCATCTGGTCACCCCCTTCGGTCATCAGCAATTTATTAGTAACCTCTTTCATTATGGTTTATGATATCAGGTAGAAACTTGATCAATTCAGGGCTTAATGAACAAGTTTGAGCATCGTTCTGGTCCTCATTTTACAAGTCAGCATCCCAATCTGCTGCCTCACTGCCAGTCTGTCACATTAGAAACAGTGAAATGTAACGTTATATCAATAAATTAATGCCAATAATTATTTCTTTGCTATTTACAGTCTCTGTGAAACCACTTTCACCCAATTTCATCTCCTCAAAAAGGAGTTAAGAAAGCTCACTTCAAATTTGTAATGTAAAAAAGTCTCTCAGTGACTTTTCAGAACAAAAAGTACTGCTCTTCAACCCACCTTCTGCATAAGTCATGCCAATGTGAACACTGGGGTTTATTCTTGGTGCTTTGAAATTTGAATTAGCAGTCATCCCAGACCATGGGTTCTTATTGTTCTTGCACACAATGACTACTGATTCCCATTTATAGATATCAGAAAGGTCTAATCAGCGCCTTCCTGAGTGACAGTTGCATTGTCTCGTGTGACTGTTCTGTCTTTGTCAACTGGAAATGCATAAAATGAAGTTGTGTTTCTTTCCCCAAAGTCTTTTGTGTGAAATGTTTCTTTTACAGGAAAATCCATGGGATTTTCCATGGCTGCAAGGACTGTGGATCTCATTATTTACAGCTAGATTTAATACACATCAGTGTAATTGTGTTAGTTACTGAAAGGGTTTGACTGATCCCAAGTGAGAGGCGATGTGGCCTCTGAAACAGCAGAGAAAGGGCATTTGATTTGGGATGTGAATGCTACTAACAAATGCTTTACCTCATGGAAAAGTTTAACTCAGTGCTTAAAAAGACACTTCTTCAGTATCTGTCCTTGACTATTTTAACCCTGCCACAGCACCAGTTTCACAGGAATCATCATCTTTTATTTATGGCATGTAGGACACACCAGTGCTCTTCAGGGTATGAACTGGCACATTCACTGCTACAGTTCTGGGCTGCTGTGGATGAGCCCATGGCACATCTACAAATACTTTGTTAGACTGGGGTGAGTTATTTCACCCTCCTGTCTCTGTCATTTCTTTTATGTGTATCCCAAGTAGGACTCCCTGGCCCAAGTGAATATTATTCCAATATTCACAAAACTGACCTTTTTTCTGCTCTACATGCCATCGTGTCACCCTAAAGGCCATACTTCCCACTTGTGTTGTATAAATAAAAGTGCTTCTGAGCTGTGTATACCTTGTGGGACACTGCATTTGTGGTGTCTTACACCCCATGGATCCCATCCGACTTGTCATTTTAGCTCTAATATTATTACTGTCAGGTTCTCCCCTTTGCTCTGGGTCTGTCTCCTACCTTTCTTCATGTTTCCTCTGCTAGATAAAAGCTGTTGGAGAATTCTCTATTATTTATTACTAAGCACACAGTATAAAACAATATAAGCCTTCAACAGAGACACAATTGCAGTACAATTTATTTTAAAAGAGTATTCTCATGCTTTTTTTGATGCTGCCTAAATACACGAACTTGAAAATATGGTCAATACTCACTTGAAGTAGGTCACTGATTTTGTTATTATTGCTTGCAGAGGTGACAGCCATCTGTGTAGTCAGAAAGCTGCCATATATTCACTTGATGTTGAAGCAAATCCACCAGAAAGAGTATTTAAATTAATCGACCAGGTCAATCCCAGTATTTTCTGCATTCACGCTACAAACTGTAAGTAAGAACTGTTGTTAATATTAAGCATGGTGGTGTTATTTTTGTAAGCTCTGTAGATATCAGAAACCGACTAAAATTAGAACTAACTAAACCTGTCAGAAAACTGGTTATTCCGTAGGCTCAATCCTTATGTTGCAATCCTTTCACTTGTGAAACTGCGGAGTTAAAACATCTCTAACTCTTAGTTTCTCTGTTGGAAAAAAAAAAATACTGTTTTGTGGGGTTTATTTGTTTGGTTTTAAATAATTTATCATCAGTAATAGTTGAAGTTGTCTTATGGGAAACTGACTCCTTCCTGATCAGTTACTGTAACTATGTAATGGTCACCAGTGGTACAAATCCTTTATGCCCAGCTTTGAAGTGACTCACAGGGAAGAAGTTATCAGTGCTGTGTTCTCTTAACTAACATCCAGTCAGAATTAAATTATCTGAATACTTCACATGGGATCTGTAGACACTAATTGATAGGTCTTTGGTTTGGAACATAGGCTGCTAGAAACCATGGTTTTGAAAGTAAGGGAGTTACCTTTTTCCTTAAGTTTGTGCTTTCATGGACCTGGGGGAATTAATGGGTTAAGATACTGCTTAGGTTTTCCTTTAAATGAAATAGAAAGCTTTTCTTAGAGAAAAGCTGTGTTGGTATTTTTCTCTTGAGTTTTTGACAACTCCAGAAGGAAAAATTGTTACTAAATGCTGTTTCTGTATTTGTTGTCCCCAAAGTTCTCCTATTCTTTAAAATGTTTTGACAGATGAGCAAGCACTCACCTTCAGTTCCCCTGAAATTCCTACTTCTGAGAATTTTGATCAATTGCTTAAGCAGTTTGGAAGTGGTGCTTTCAGTGCTGAGCCTGAGCGCTGGGACATGAACGCAGATGATCAGAATCTGTCTGATGCAAATGAAACTTACAGATACCAGGTAAATAATGATCTGATGCAATTAGTATTAGATTGAAGTGAGCATTGTTTGCATCTGCTGTTAAAAACATGCAGTTCTTCTGGAAGAGACAAACTTTATCTTGGCCTTTAAATACCGAAATGTAAAAACAAGAAGTGTAGCATTTTGTGTTGGCTTACTTAAAAAGCGAACTAGAACTGAAGCGTACCTGTACGCTGGAATATATTCTTTTATTTGGCAGTATGGTGCTCCTGTACAGACAGTGGATGCATTCCTGAGACTGCCTAGTCCTGTGGTCTCCTCTTGGTGCTCCGATGGAAATCCTGCAGGTTAGAAACTGCATTTGAATTCAAGTTTCATTTGCTTTAGAGTGTTCTGCTCTGACTTGATCTTAATCAGTCAGTAAATTGGCACACACAGGGATGTAAATTCAGATAAAGATTCATGAACAAACTGTTAATGTTTCCACTTCTCTGGGTTTATTTTTAGGCATAGATTGGAGGTTGTGTTGCATCTATGTTAAACATTCAAACTTAGATATGTAAATCCTTAGAATCTTGTTAATGGGGTGTTTATCCAACAATAAAACATCCTCTTCGGCATAACTGGTTTAATGGACTAGCACAAGGGTGACACCCTGAGGGAAGAGGGTATTACACAAAGCAAGACCTAACCTGGCAACCTTTGTAAGATCCCTCTTTCAACAGTGAGGTTCCTTTCACAGCCTGAATGCAAGTCAAGGCAGACTTGCAGGCTTGAGCTCTACATTTTAACCTTTCACACAGTTTTTTCCCCTCTGCAGAGGGGGAGGGAAAAAGAAAAAGCCACAACCAAACACACACACAGTTTCCAAACCCCACTGTTGTTATTAAATATGGTATCATAACAATCATGATGACCATAAGAAAACTGAAGCCTCTTATGAAATGAAAAAATCTCATAAGATCTCAAAACTGAAGTAACAGATTTTCAGCTGGCTTTTATTAAGCTTCTTTATATTAAGCTTGTTAAAAAGTAGTATTTTGTCTTGGCACTTTGGCAGAATCTAAGAAAGTGTCAGTCTTTATAGCTCACACAAACCCTTACCTGCAATAGGAATTACACTTACTTATACTTGAGGTTCTTAGATTTTGGTTTCTGCTGTTTATAATGACACTTTAACTTCCTTCAGCAATACTTTGTGACTTTTTTCCAGGGTTTTTAGTAAACCAGGCTACAAAATGCATCAGATCAGTAAGTGTGGAAAAATGCAACGACATTCAAGCAGTTAGTATGTTGTTCTACATCAACTCCAGCATTTTAGCAGTGAGTATGGTTTGTAGCAGCCATAGAGCTGACCATCAATATAACATATCTACAGATTAAAGTCAACTTTATTTGCGAAAGAGTATGGTGCTTTATTGGGACTTTTAAATTGTGGGTTGGGAAAAACCACCTCCCTGTGCAATGGACTTTTCTACAGAAAGTCTTGGGAAATGTTTTTACTTCAAGCTTTGGTAACAGAAGCATTTACTGTGCTCTGCTTGGCCAACAAAAATAATGGTCTTGAAGAGACAAGCCTGTCACCGAGCTTGTGCTTACTGCAGTGGCAGCAGCTTTAGGCTTCTGTGCTTGTTCAAGCTCTTTCAAGAAGCCTGTTACCAGAGTGCATAAGAAGTTTGAGCTTTAAAGAGTTGATGAACCTTTGTACTTAAAGAAGAACTTGTAAGGTTTAATCCTCTGCATAGATACACCTTTCTTACACACCTCAGTTTTTAATAGTGAGGCATTGTGCATGCATACTGAGCCTTCCTTTTATAGTCCTCAAACAACATGACCTTTTACCCCACTGAGAGCAAATTTGTTTGTATCCAGCCTACTCCCAAACACAGCCTGTGGTTATTTTTCAAAGCTAAGCTTACTTTTGCATTCCTTTTTGAAGTGGAGGATGATGTCTTATGTAGAAATAAATCCCCTTTCAACAGGAAAGGAAAGCCCTTTAAATAGTTCGTGTTCTCACAGGTGGAATCATTCTCCTGCTTGTTGAGGACCTCATTAAAGTCAGCACATTTGTTGCACACAGATGTCAGCTTTTGGTCATCCTGCTGGGGAACAGTTGGAGAAAACTCTGCCTCAGAAGGGCCTTGAGTGTTTCTGTATGTACACAAAAATTGGCATTCTCGGTGGCTGTAGAACCAGGAAAAAAAAGCTTGCTGCAGGACAAGCTCCAAGCAGATGAATGTTTTTGAATTCAAAGGTGAATTCCCCTTTCTCACTAGAACCTGTGTGCTGCTTGCCAGTGACAACAGCCCAGCTCAGGAGAGGCCAGAATTCTGTCCAAACTACGTTGGACATTCAGGAAGGATCAGATGCAAGAACTGGAGAGGGATGAGTAGATGTTGGAGATGGTCTGTAGGAAGTTCCCCTTCCCAAAGGGAGCTGAAGATGGGGTGTGACAATAGAAAAGTGACTCGGTACTGGGGACAGGGCAGAGCAGGGAGCCCTTCCAGTGCCAGCAGGTGGAGCTGCTGGCAAAAGATACGACAGAAGCCATGAACCCGGGCAGGCTTGCTGGGAGCCCCCTCGTGAGAGGGCTGGTACAGCAGTTCCTTCAGAAACCCTGACATGATGAGCCCATACTCACTGCCAGGCCGGGCAGCTTGAGGTATATGAAGCTCTTGGTAATTGTGGCACTTAATCTCTGCTCTCTCCCCCGGCCTGTCCAGCAGATCCAGGGGCATTCTGATGGCTGAGCTGTACCTCAAGGTGTAGATATAAATATGACTGATGACCTTGGGCTGACATTTCTGTGCTTCCATGAAAATTCAGCGGAAATTTTCCAGTGGGGCACCTGTGCATGTCCATGTGCTGTATTACAAGAGGGATACTTGCTTCTCATTTCGTTGTATTGTGAAGCTATGGACTTATTACTGTGAGAACGGCACAACGAAACGTCTTTATTCCTTCGGGAAAGAACAGCCTGGCATATGTCCTGAACCGGCAGTCTCTGATTAGTTACAAGTGGTGGTGCACAGAGCTGCAGTAGGAACAATGTTCTCTGACGCCCTCAATGGGTCAAACGCTATGAAGCACAATAACAGTCAACACCTTTCTGATAGAAGCAAACTTTTTCAGTGTTTCTGAGTTGCAGGTAGAGTGTCCAAGGCAAACACTGACTCATCTACTACTTGGCAAATGCACTTTATGTTTACTAGGGATGTAGTCTAGCTAGGCCTGAGGGAAAACTGATGGAGGTCACTAAGACATTTTCCAGTTACTGTCAGAGGAAGAAGAGGATTGGACTATAAGATTTTGCCTACTAGCCACGAAAAGCAGCCATTGTTTTCACACTACTGTAGTCTATATCCACTGATTCCATGACATAAAAGTTATTGTAATGATAGAGATTTAAATAGGCAAAGCAGTTAAGCCTTAACTGCTTTACTTAGCTGCTCCTTGTATTAAGTCATGTTTGCTGTCACTTAAATGTGTGCTTTTATTCTTCTGTAGGTGCCCAAGTCAAGTCAGATGGTGAGTATCCTTCTAACTTAGTGGGAAGAGGTGGGGGAAAAATTCTTACTCAGTTATAGTCAGTGGGAGTTTTTCACTGACTTCATCAGAACAGGCACTTTATCCTTAATCTTTACAGTGAAAATACGGTATCAAATGTAACACAGTAGTTGTTCAGAGGACTGTTGACAGATCCCGGAAGGGTCGCAAATACAATACAGAAGACAAAAACAATTCTACACAATACTCAGAAATGACATGAATTTGTTTTTCAGGTGAATATTTCCGTCCAGTCCATAGTTGTCCAGTCTCTAAATGGAATGCGGACTTTACTGAACAATAGTGATGTCCTCAGGCTCCCCATGATTTTGGATGGACTGTGCATAAACGTAGTTCTTAGGGTAGGTATGACAGTTGTTTTTCTCCTCATGTTTGATGGAAAGCATGTATGCATCAAATCACTTCTGAGTCACAAACTGCAAAGATGTGAGAAGGGCCTTGCACGGTTTCCATGTATTTGACATCTCCAAAGTAAATATGACAGGAGAAACACTGACTTTGGGATAAAAGGGAGTGTTTTGCAACCAAATAATAACTATATGCAACATAACATGGAGACAGGATGAAATCCTTTTCTATTATGACTGTATGTATATGCCATAACAGACAATAAAATGAGTTCAGAGTCTCCATTATGCCTGGGAGATGTTGACTTCAGGCACAGTGGTGACAGAGACAGAGCAACACACAGTGCACATCATCTCAGCTTTTAACCTTAAATGAACATTGGCCTTATGCTTAGAAGAGGTTTTTCAAGAAGCCAGTTTTGAAGAGGCTTCAGCCTTTAGAGGCTATAGTGTGTCTTCACTGTGTACTCGAGTGTTTCTTAAGCAAGGAAGAAAGAAAAAATACTTTCATACTTCTAAATTCCTTTTCTCTGGTTTGATCCTCTTATGTATTTATTCTAATTAATATCTAAAATGTTGAATTTTCAGGTGAGCTATCACATTACGTACACAGAGGCAGGAGAAATAATAGAAGCAGCTGCTGCTTTTGTCTTGGGGGCAATTAACAAAGAAGCACTTTCAATGGAGCAGAGCTTCGAAATCAGCTTTACTCAGGTAACTGCTGGAGATGTTACGGGTGACTTGTTGAAAGACATTTAATTACAAAACTTACTAAACTTGAATTGGAACAGTTGTTAGCAGCAAGGTAAAATATAACCTGCTCTGGGTACACAAATGAGGCAGCACTGCAGAACCGGGCAATAATGGCCTCCAAAGTCTGGTTTTCACATTTGGAAGATACATCTTGTGACTCTCTGTAACTCTCCAGTAAAAGAAAAGCCTGCACCAATGTTAAGAGAACTGCTACAAGCTTACTGTTACCATCTTACCACTATCAGTGTCCAAGGCAATCCTTGAACAATCCTTAATAATCCTAAAATAACTGAAATATTTCTGGTTTCCAGCCATTTCAGTACAGGATAAGAACTAATACCATATGTTTGCATTGCAGGTAAATACAACGCCAGTTCCTCTCAGTGGTAATCCTGGTTATGTTGTTGGACTGCCTGTAAGAGCAGGCTTCAGGCCACAAGGATATCCTTTCCCTGTTGAAATTATGTCTGCAGCACTTTTGCTGGTCCATCCTCACAGACACTTTCTAGCAAGGGCATCTATAATATATTATCTGTTCTTTACCCAATGTAAAAGTGTGCTTTT
Source organism: Amazona ochrocephala (assembly GCA_039720435.1). NCBI lineage: Eukaryota > Metazoa > Chordata > Aves > Psittaciformes > Psittacidae > Amazona > Amazona ochrocephala. The sequence continues at coordinate 13,183,545 of CM077891.1, forward strand.
GGGCTGTAGTTTAGAAGCAGCTTATGACTCAGTCCTGACTACAATCTCCTGAGACTTTAGTGAGATAGATTTAGACCTTCATTGTACATTCTGGTGCTTCTTCACAGTGTAAGAGGAGTCTTGTGCTATTGCAGCATTTTCAGCTATATTTTAAGGGTATGACTGAAGATTCTTTCTTCACGATATACATCATGTATTGAATTTCCCTTTAACTGTGTGTTACATCTGGCATCATTCAGAATACTAACAAATACAGTCAACTTACCATCCCGCAAAGTACAGCCAGCCAGGACTGTCTGGCGGCACAGGGAGCCAGAGCCCCAGTGTTATTTGGTTATAACATGATATCAGGCTGTAAGTTACGGTAAGAGGCCATTTCTTTTATTATTTAGTGCTTTTAAACCTGCTGACAACCTTTTCCATTAGGATCTGTTTCAGGTCCTGGGACATTTATACAGCTGTAGGGGTATTGGGAACGGAGTATTTAATTATAAAAAATGTCATTTAATTAACAAGGGTCTGTCTCTTGAAAAGATTGTGTACATTAGCAGCTGTAGCCAGAAGGCTTGAACAGCACATGAGAGCAAGGAGGAATTATTACTGTGCCAAACTGATGGATTTTGCTTTAATGCGTCTCTTTTTTCTCCCTGGAAGAATTACAGCAGCTCTGAAATGCCAGCCTTTGGCTCAGGCCCTCCTGGATTTACTGAAGGGACAAAGCTTTCCTGAATACGTGGCCTCATTTGGGAATTCTCAAGCCCAGGATGTGCTCGACTGGGTGCCGATAACTCACCTCTACATTTCAGAACAGGTGAAAGTTACACCACTACCACTATCCCCTTCACTCTTGCTGTCCTCCCTCCTGAGACCTGTACTTGTATGTGTACTGCAGCACCAGCCTGGGCTTCTCAGGGTAAAAAATGGACCTACAGGGAAAAAAATGCAGAGACAAACTGAAGGAAAGTCTTCCTGAGACAGTCACAAATGAGAAGTTTAGCTCTTGCTCTAGAAGACAGGGTTTACCTTCAATCAAGCTGCTATCCAGGCTTCTCAGTTATGAATCAGGACAACATGTTGGGTACAAAATAAGTTCTAGCCAGTTTAGAGTCTTGCTCTTCAGATGGGGATGAAGCACCATAGGTATGGTTGAAAGAGCGAAGTAACAGAATCAGTGCTTCTCCTTATTGCTTATATCAGGTTAGAGTAAGATAGCAAGAATCCTTTAAAGCACAGAAACAGTATATTTGAGTGACCCAAACACTACATTAATTCCTAACATCCTCTGGACTAGTCTTTCTCCTCCCAACAGCACAGATCCTGCTGTTGGTGTCAGGCAGTGCTGCTTGGCACGTGCTGAATGGCAGCATGCCCTCAGAAACAGCTTGCGTATAGATTTCTAACAGGCTTTTGCAACTAATCAGTGAATCATTTCTGTAACCAGAAACTTGACAGTTCACAAAGAAATACCTAAAAATACCCAAGATTGTAGGCTTCAAAATTCTGCCCTGACAGAGCCAAGGATTTTCTGCTGAAATAAGTCTTCCTACTAAAAAGAGCCAGCTCAGCACTACCACTGAGAGTCACAGTCCTGCCTCAGGTAGAACAGCCCTGCGTGAAGTGCAGTTACAGGGTCAGTTTGTCACCTATGGAGAAACTGCTGGGACACCGAGCCAAGGCTGCTATGCCTGTGCTGCCTGCAGAGGCAGCGCTCCAGGGCACAGGCATGGTGTAGGAGTTCTGGAAAGCTCCTGGAGCCAGCTTTGGGGGGAGCATTCTGCCAGTTTAATAACATGAATAATTAATGTGGCTGTTTCTGTATGAGTCAGACAATGAGAGAATTTATAACACTTTTCAGAGCTCATGCCAAATACCAGTGTCACTTGAAATAGAAGTGAAGTGGACTAAATATGGATCCCTAGTCAATCCACAAGCCAGAATAGTGAATGTTACAGCAACCATCACTACCACCACACTGAAGCAGGTATGTAATTCAATTACAGGACCTAAGAGAAAAAGAATGGCTTGTTTTGCTTAGGTATCAGCTCTGCCACAGTGACCCAGTTAATCTCTTTATCTAAAAGTAGCACTTCATATTAGACTGTATTATACCCAACAGTTTCTATTCCAACTCAAACACAACTGTGGGCTCCTGGCCAAAACACACTTCAATAAGAAATTATACGTCATTCATGAAAACACATGGAGCTATGTATGCAAAACCAAACTTTTTACAAGTAACAGCTGAAAATACAACCCAGCACAAACAAAGCAGTCATACAAAGAGAAGGCTGAAGCTAATGACCATTTGTATTTTCATTGCAGCTTCCCTCAGGAAGGGAAAGGACTATTCTTATAACAAGTTCTGTTGTTTTCACGGACGTTTCTTCACCTGCAGAGCCAGGCTATAAAGCCTGGCCCACCATTAATGCCAAGTTACCCTTTGATTTTTTCTTTCCATTTGTCTAAGGTATGTATGCATAAAACCCCCATAAAAACCCCACATTTCTGCTTTTTCTGACTTGCAGTTCATTTCCTAAAGAAGTGAGGTTTATCCAGTCGCTGTGATGAGCCATCAGTTGCTTCTGAATTGTCAACATATACTGGGTTAAAATGGCCCAGGAAAGAAAGGGTGAACACTCATGAGGGCTCTCAGAAGCTTTAGGGCGGAAAACCCCCACATTAAATGGAAAGTTCCCAATTATACCTCTGCCAGGAGAAAAAAAGCTTGAGTCTGAACTTGCTGGTGGCTCTGGCTGCCCAGTCAGCACATGCAGAGCCATCAGCCTCCCAGCGCATTGGCTGCTCTGCTGAGCAGTGTGGAGGCAGGAGGGGAAGGGACAGCTCCAAAGGAAAGTAGGCTTCATTATTCTGTGAATAGCAAAACTAAATTGTTAATTAAAGTAATCATATGCTATTAGATAAGGCTCTAACTATTTTTGTAGATGAATAAGCCACATGTTTCTAGCTATTTTCCCTAAACCACTGATTAATTATACCTTTCTTTACAAATCTGACCAGTTAAATGATGCTTTCAGGAGAGCTCAATGGCCATTCCAGCTGAAATCAACTGGAGATGTCTGCTACAGTCAACACCTTTCAGAATTCCCACTTACTGAATCTTCAGCTGTAAAACAGTCTCTCCACACAGACCTTCTAGTACCTGAAAAGTGTTCAAACACCAGCCTGGTCCTTCAGAACACACTTTCTGAACGGCTTTTCTGGAGTCTTCACAGTTCCCAGCAGTGCACTCCCCTACATCTGTTCTCACATATTCCAGTTCTTCTAATGCATTGATTTATGAGCTGTGGAAACAAAGAACTTTGTAGCCCAGCGGGCTGCAAATGGACACTTAAAATGGAAGCAGGGATGAGAGAATGCAGTATCAGAACTGAGATCTGGTGCTGAGAACAAGGCATTGTTTGACGTAAGATGGCACATGGTGGCCTCTATTTTGGTGCTGATTCGATTGTCAACTAAGGGAGTGGTGTGTTGGTATTTTTGAAACAAACCTCATATAAATAACAAAGTGGCACAAGCAGCAACAGAAATGAGGAAACTACCAACACTGTGAAAAGAATGGTTGGCACAGGAGAGATGTACCAGTGATGAATGGTCAGTTTGTCGGGAAGCAATGAGCTTTCAGCTTGGGTTATCAGTGATACTGCCAGTTTGTACAAGGTGTAACGAAGAATGAACATTATCACTGGAAAAAATGAACTTATTTCAAGTAAGTGGCACTTCATGGGTTTGTAGCTTGTAAAGATGTGTCTTTATTAAATTATTTTGCAGTTTGGGCTGTACAACGGTGCAAGGAAGGTCTTATGAAATCACTGTTGTGGGAGGACCCGGGATCAGTTTTCCACAACACTGTTTTTGCAATCCCAAGGTCTAATCAAAGCGTGGTCAAATAGAAAATGTTTATAGAAAACACTCATACAAGAGAAAGCAAAGATACGCAAAAACCTTGCAGGTCAGTCTGGTAGATTTCAACACTGCACTTTCCAGGACAGATTTCCCATCTTGGAAAACCAGCCGCCTACTTTTCCTCGCTGATGAGTCCATGCTGTTTTAGTATCTTGTTAAGCCTTTCAATTTCTTGCTCCTGTAGGAGACAAAAATCAAATCATTAATAGAGCTCTTACCTTAAAATAGTTTCCCAGGTTCCCACAGATCTTCCCACTGCTGTAATGTACCTTGAGCTGCTGTAAAACAGGACGACCTCGCTAGAATAGGGCAGAGGCAGCTGTCACCCCTTTGCAAGAGGAGCTGCTATGGGAAATACAGGCAGGGCTGTGGCTTTTCAGCCCCACAACTTTCTGATGAGGAAACTAAGCTGAGAGCAGCAACCTTGCAAAAGGATCCCAGCAGCTCACCCTGGGGAGCAGCCAGCAGGTAAACCTCATTTAAATGAAGTGTTTTCTTACCTTCTCGACACAGCTGTGTTCCAGTTGTTCAACCTTTGTGGCAAGTTTCACGTTTATTTGCTTGAGCTTGGACAGTTGTTGTTCCGAGCGGGTTTTCACTGATAAAATGATTCCTGTGAAACAATTCACAGTGGATTTGTTTTACAATGTAAAACAGCCCTGAGCAGGAGGTTAACAGTACTTTGGGTCTGTACTCAAGGAGTTAAACGTGTTCCTCTCGAGCTCTGGTTCTGTCATCTCCAAACCACCCTTCCCAAGTGCTTTTCTTAATGAGGAGGGTTTGAAATTAGCTACCCCAGGGATTCAGATACCAATACTCTGCTGCAAAGAGGTAGTCTGGTCTCTGAGCTGAATTAATCAGACTGCCATTCACATCCTCAATTTGAATTCACTCACTTGGCAGAGCCTGGGGGATGTAACTGGGGGCAGCTTTGCTAACAACAAAAACCAAAAGGGGCTGTGTTTTAGCTGGTTTCATGTAGTGGGGAGCCTTGTCCTCAGCAGAGCCTGGGCACAAGGCTCGTCCACCCCCGGGGCTGACTGCTGTGGCCCTGTGGAACAGGACATGGTCACACCACATCATCCTCAAGGTGTCTTGGCTTCCCCTTGCACAGCTGCAGTAAGGGTATGCTCATTCCAGTGGAGGTGTCACTTCTCTACTGAAATAGTGTGAGGTTCTTACATGTGAACTCAGCCCCCGCAGTAAAGACATTTTCTTCCCACCCTTTTCTGAGGGGAAAAAAACAAAATAGCCTGGTAAGAGCATCAAGAACATCATGTTCTTCCTACCGAGCAGAGCTCTCCTCCGGCTGCTGACAGAACAACGTGCACAGAGGCAGGCACTGAAGCGTGCCTGTGTTTCCAGTGCTACAGGCTGGGCTTCAAGGTTCCTTCCTCAAGACAAAGCAGTGATGCTGTTTATTTGCATTGATAACATCAAACAGTCCCCACCTGCCTGTAACCCAGTCCCTGTGGGCAGTGAACCATGAACTGTGCAGGGCTCAGACACACACCACCAAAGCTTGGGGCAGATTTTCTTTGTCCCCTCTGTTGCTCCAAGTGGGCACGGTGAGAAGCTTTGGGAGGAAAGCAGGAGCACCCCAGGATTAAAGGGATTTACTTGTGCATGCAATACTGGTTTTCTGCTGTAAAATGGCATGTTAAGAGACACCAAGGTTCCTGGGGCTCAGGCAGCTGCACACAAATTCAGTTTCTCTCTGACTTTCACTAGAACTCAAAAAACCCACAAAAGCTGCTTTCACATCTCCCCCCTTCCCGGACACTTCTGCTGATCAGGGATGTTCTCCCCATCAAAACAGCAGTGGGGGGCTGCAGGCAAAGGACACGGCCCCAGCCATCCTTGCCTTTCATTCCAATTAACAAGACCTGGAGCTGCATCAAGTGCAGAGTACACACCAAGAATGGACTCGTAGGCACAGGACAGCACTTAGGCTGAGGTTTCATGCAGGAATTAGGGATAATCTCGTTGCCATGTGGGTTTTTTTTCTCCCCAAATTCCTTCCCCCAGAAGGGAGATGTTTCTAGCTACACTTGCTTCAGAAGTATCTGAATCCACATCTATTTGCAACAATTTCAGTTTCAACAGCAGACTCAGTAAAGTCTGATTTGGGGATATTTATATTCCTCTTTTTATGATAAACCCTTTGAATCCAACTAAGAAAGATCCGGAGTTGGATCAGGACGTTCCCTGCAGCATCCCTGCAGGGGATGACAGAGTCACAGCAGAACATCAGAGCAGCACGACCTACTCTGCTATGGAAGTCAACACTGGAAGGCAAGGTTTTACCCTGTTACCTTGTTGAAACATCACCAAAAGGATCCTACCATGCAAACCTAAGACATGAGCCATCGCCTCCAGGATGCAAGAGCAGATTACAGGTTGATTTAAGGGGAATGTGCCTGATGCTGCCATGCTAGAGCTGGCCATCACTGAAGCATCACACCAACAGAAGCAGCAGATTATTGCTGCTCCAAAGAAATTCCACCCTATTTAAGGCTCCAGCAACAAAAACCACATGGATGAAACTGAGTTTGCTGGGAGAGCAAAACCCTGGGTTCTGGGAGATACCTCTGAAAAGGAAACAAAGACCTGAGCCCAGGTAATGTAGGAAAGGTCAGCAAATCCAGCCCATACGGCAGGGAAAGCTCACACCTACCATTGATAATCCTGGCCACCCGCCAGAGCCGCAGCAGGATCAGGAGCCCGACAGCTTCGAACTCATGCTCCCGGAAGATGAGGACGACATCGAGGATGAAGGACACGATGACCACGATCCCATCCAGCACTTCAAACTTGTGGTGAAAGAACTCTCGGCGGTACACAAAGACTTTAAACCCCACCTCAACCAGGAAGATAGTTAAAATGGAAAGGGAGAGGTAGTGGAAAACCTGGGAAAAGACAGTGCAAGTTTAGGGCCAGGAAACGCTCCTGCGTGCCCATGAGCAGGGCCGGCTGGAAAACCTCCTACATGCGAGGGCATGTCTGGTTTGGCTGTACAAGGAGAAGGGCTGGAGCCTTCTGCTCTAAAGGACAACCAGAGCATGTGGCAGTCAGTGGACTGGACCAGAAGGTGTGAAGATGACTGGGAGAAGGGTGGTGAGAGGGATTCAGCCCTGGTGCAGCCCAAGGAAACACAAGATTGCTGCAGGGATGGCATGAACCGAGCCAGATTGGTCCCGCATACTGGAGGGCTGTCACACAAGTCTTGGTGAGGCTTTCATCTGTGTGCCTGCAACTGCTGCCTCAGCACAGCTGAAGGTCAAGGTCCTGCTTTGCCCAGTCACCCCATCTAGTGGCCTTTGAACCACTAAAGAGAGTGAAATCACCCTGTATTTTACCTTTGGGGTTATATGATATTTGTCCGGATGGATGATTTTCAAGTCCATAAGCAATTCCCCAAGAACCAACAAGGCATCCAGGATGACCAAACAGACAATCAAGATCTGTTGGAGGAGAAGAACCAATATAAACCCCCACCCAGCATAGACAGATCAGCAAGAGGAGCAAATACAGCTTTCAGCTAAACATGCCTCAATGCCCTGGGTCCCTGGTTCAGCTGGTTGTACTTGATGGAGCTTCCTACTGCTCCCACCCAGCACTCCCACTCCTGCAGCCCCAGGTCAGTGGGTTTATTCTTGCGAAGTCTCACCCACGTAAAACCCCCTGGGTGCCCACCAAACCCAGCCATTGCCCAGTGCTTGGTATAGGGGGTGTCTTGGGGAGCTCGAGCCGTGAGAAGCATGCACTGAGGCTTGTCGCTGCTCAGGAAACACCTGCACCAGCTGCGGAGCACCGTGTTCCGATGGGACAGCTCGGCTCAGAGGCAGCAGCCACTCTTGCAGCACTGTGACTGCTCGTGAGCTCCATCCCACATCAGTTCTGTTGCCACAAGTGCCTTTGGCCAGATCTCAGCCTCATCTCCCTTCAGCCCGGGTTTGTTCTGCCTCACCTGAAACCTGCGAGAGCTGAAGAGCTTTTTCATCATGTCCTGGAAGGAGACATGTCTCCTGATGGGCTCCAGCTTGATTTCCGAATCCGTCTGCTTCTCCCCAGCAATCTCCTCCTCTTCCTCCCATTTCTGATAGTCATTACTCCACTGCACTGGGTCATCACCCACCACCGTGAAGTGCTTCAGGTACCTGGACATGGCTCTGGATCAAGCTGGCATCACCCTGCCAACACCTGAGAGACAAGAACAGAGCATCACCTATCTGCCAGGGGCTGACCAAGGATGCCAAATCCCCCTCCTTTCACCACAGCGAGTGACAGGAGTGTGACAGTGCCCAGACACAGCCAGGCGGGCAGCGTGGATGTGCCCTGCTGACGGGAAGTTGCTCAATGGTGGAGCCACATGTTTTGCATCACCCCCACGGTGTGACATGGAGCCCCCGCTGCCCTCCTCGGTGCTGTTTGCACCTCGTCTGCTGCTCTAAAATGAGGAACTCGCTCCTGAGGTATTTCCAAACATCTCAAAACAAAGCATTGATTATAGGAGGAAAGAACACCTGCCCTTATCTCACATCTCATGATGCCAGAAGAGGCAGCTGCCAGTTTCCCACTGGAAAGAGCCACTGTGTTTCTAGTAGGCCCTGATCAGTGGAGTTTTGGTCAGAAGCTGGAAGCAAGTGATTTCCTCCCCTTCCTTCACTTTCTCATTCCTTACACACCAGGACAGGCTGCTTGTAGCATCGGGTCTGAGACTGCCCTTCCAGTGGCTGCAGTTGCAGCCCAGCTGCCCTGGGCTAACCCTCCATCCTTACCTGCCAGCCGCACCGCTGACCTGAAAAACAGCTGTAACTTCCCTTCTTTAACATCAGGGTCCCTAACTGTTTTACCCTTTACAAACAAAATAAGCAGGCGATTCCCACATGTCAGCCTGGATGGTGGGTGATGCTGTGCAAACCCATCTCCTCTCCCTGCATCCTCCAGAATGCATCCTCCGTCCACCCTGCATCACCCTCAGGCATCCTGACTTCAGCCCATCCTGTGGATGCCCAGTGAGGGCCAGGACCAACCCCAAATCCACAGATAATCCCAGCTGCAGCTCAGCACTGGGAACAACTGCAAAAGAGGTTCCATCTGCGCCTGCTGTCCTGTTCCCTTGTCACAGCTCACCCTTCCTCTTTGGGCTGCCTGGCCCACAAACCCTGCCAAAAACCACATCCCCATCCTCAGGAGGGCTCTCCATGCATGCGTCATTGCCAAAGCCATCTGGGGAGCTCAGCACAAGCCACCTGTGCCCACAGGGACCCCAGTAGGTCTGTCTGTGCCCCTGGGTTGCTCTGCCTCCCCTCACTCCCTGCAGTTGGAGGTCCTGGGGGGCCACCCTGGGCTCCACTCACAGCGGGGTTGGCCTTAGAAGGCATCTTCTCACCCGCTGTAGGGGTGCCTCGCAGAGGCAGCACCTTCATTCCAGACCACCAGGCGCTGAGTGGAGCACACCGGAGCCCAGCAGGGGCTGCCCCGGCACCATCGAACCCCCCCCCCCCCCCGCCCCCCTTGCGGTATGGCCTCTGGGCTCGCTCGGCCCGCGGGGCCTGGAGCCGTCACCGGCGGACAGAGCAACCAGGACCGGGGCTGCGGTCGAAGCTCCCCGACTTCCCCGTGACGGGAGCGACCGGTCAGCTCCTGGGGCGGGGCGGAGCCCCGGGCCCCGGCGGGACCCCCGCGGCGAAGGACGTGGCGGTCCTGGGGGCCCCGCTCCAACTCCCATCCCACCTCACCCCATCCCATCCCCAGGCCGGTACTCACCGCACCAAGCCCCGCGAGCGTTCCGGCCCCTCTGCCCCCGGTACCGTGCGTGTCAAGGCTGCGCCCGCCGCCCCGCGCTCCCCTGCGCTGCGGGGCCTCCCCCGGCCGGCTCCGCCCCCCCCCGCCAGGGCCGGCCCCACCGCCCGCCCGGCCCCGCCCGGCAGGCTCCAAGCGGGAGCCGAGTCCCGGTACCCGATCCGACATTCCCCCTCCCCGGCTCCCTACCGTACGTCCCGGAGCTGCTGAAACAGGACCTGCCGAGCCGAGATTCAAACTTTTGTTCTCTTTAAGTTGTAACCAGCCCGAGATCCAACACAGCTCTGAAATCAAATCCTGAGTCTCTGCTGGAATCAGAGCTCGACTGCTGAGCAGGGGTGGACACAGAGTAGGTGGAGGTCCAGGGATCGCCAGGATTACAGAAGTGTAAAACCTAGAAATGAGGCCTGGATTAACCTGCCTCCACTTACAGGCTCATGTTTTATCTGACGGCTTCTTCTTATTTAGGGTTCCCTTTAATCTACAAACATGAGCTCCTTTGGGAAGTGCCCTGAGCAAACTCAACTGCAAAAAGGATCAGGGACCCATCTCTGCTGGGCCAAACCTGAGGTATTTGTGAAGAAAAGAAGCATCTCCCCCTTTTGCACTTCTAACACCTACAGACACTCATTTCTTGGAGAGTTACCTCCTAGGGAGTGCATAAAACTTCTTGGAACCTCAGTGTTTTCTAGCACCTCATCCCAAAGTGCACAGGCCCATCCTTGTGCTCCTCTGAGGTGGAGAACTGGCACAGGGAACGCAGAGCTCCACCTCAGATTTCACTACTCTTTGCCAGAGCAGCACATTCAGGTTAGACTTGGGTGTACAGCACAAGGCCAGGGCTGGAGGTAACTTGGGTTTACCACAACTGCCCTGCTTTGGTGAAGATTTGCAGGAAGGTGCACTGCCTGCTGGAGCCACAGCACCTGCTGCTCCTGAACTGGATGTTCCTACAAGTATCATTATGGAAAAACAATAGGAAATCTGTGCCTGCTGCTCCCTCTCTCCCTCCACTGATCAAAAATCCCCAAGAAATGGGAATAAAACCTGCCTCTGAGGTTTTGATCGCAACCCGCAGCGCCAGCAGCAAGTCGCCTTCCCTTCCTCCTCTGGGGTGGGACAGGAACCTTCCACTGCCACGAGACTTCCTTCACCCTGAGCAGCCGTGGTCCGGGAGCAGCGCCAGGGAACACAACCCAGACCAGGCACGTGTCACTGAAACCGCATCTGAGGAGAGAAGGAAACAAGTCGCAGAGGAAGATGCGACACAGGGACAGGCAGAGCAGTCAGTGAGGGGACAGCTGCAGACGGGTTAACACATGCCTTGGCACAAGTCACATAAAACCATTTCCACTTGCCCTCCGTTATCACCAGATCTATAAAGAGATGCAGGTGACTTGTACTAGGAGGGATTAAAATCAAGGCTGTAAAGAAAATCACGGATGTGATTTAAAGGGTGAAAGTTGGTAAGGAAGCCTCTGACAGGCAATCACCAAAACCTGATCTAACAAGCTCATGAGAAGTTACTAAGAGCTGGGTTAGCTGTAGAGGGAAAAGGTGCTTGCAGGAAGAAAAATGTTCTTGGATTTGGTAGAGAATTACACTAATTCTCTATACAATATATAATAATACCAAACACAATTAATTCCTTCACTGTTTAATTAAGAACCAGAGGAAATGGGTCTCATCCTCAGCTACAACCTTCTCAGAGCAGTACTTGAGTGAACAACCCCACTCAAACCACAGGAAGCTGAACACAGCCAAGCGTGGCCAGCGCGCATCTCTAGTGCTGGTAGCTCACACAAATCCAAACCAAGAATGTGGGGGTTTCCAGAACAATTTATTTCTCTAAGTCACATCCTCTGGAAGCAGGAGTGTCTACGTTGTGATAAACTGACACTGAGAAGATTTAACAACTTCTTCATTTAATAAGTGATTTTCACTACATGGTATTGTACACTGTTATCCGTCCAAAAAAGATTAACAGTATTTAAAAAACAAGATTCTGTGAGATTCATAGAAACTGGAGATCGAGATCGACGCCCCGGTTGGCTTTCCAAGCCATTGTCTACGTTTGTAGAACAAAGTCTTTAGGCTAAAATGCACAAACCCCGTTCCAGCAGATCCAGAGCCACCTCCGTAGCTCCCGTCCATCTGACACGGCCGCCGCTGGAAAATGCTCCACTCGATCGACCACACGGGAACTGTACAAAAACGTGTTCACTGTGAGCACAGCAGGACCAACAGCACAGCGTTTCTACTTGCTATTTTGAGTCAGCACTTCCTTGCGTCTCCAAAAGGAAGGCGGGACGAAAGGAGAGCCCTGCCAGCTCGGTGCAGTGGGTCACAGGCAAAGCGAACTTTGGCTTCAGGAAAGAGACACAAACACTTAAAATGATGGCTTTAATTCTCATTGGAAGTGTACGGAGAGGGGGGAGTGTCTGAATTAAATATACATCATCCCAGCGAGGCTGGTGAGGCTGAACGTTATTTCTCATGTCGACAGCAATAAAACAAACGTGTACATGACACAACGTTAAAAGAAAATCCCTTTAAAACAAAACAGTGTAAAAAAAAAAGTTCACAGTGGTCTGTATAAACAGTATGTAATTTCTGACAGTAACAAATCTCTACTCTCACAGCACACCAGTGCCCTCTTTAGATCCTAAAGAAAACAAGCATTTACACTACTCATTGTACAGGTCAGGAAGTCGGCTGTAGTATTACCCCGAATGTGGGACACTGTGGAGCATGGCTGTAACACCAGCGAAAGGAAAGTTTAAAACTCTCTTCCTGGGAGGGAGAAAAAGTCTTTCATTCGCTGCTACAACCAGCAAATGCCATTCATCAAATCAAAAGGAAAACCACAAACACATTATCTATTTTGAGCAAGCTGAACAGTACACATGACAGTGTTAAAAATGGAGGTTATATACTATGATACAAGTCCCAGCAAGGCAGAGCCAAAGTGACTATTTCTTTGCCTGTTTTGTGATCATGCCCCTGGGAGGCGTTACAGGTCGGCTGGAATTGGGCTTCTTTTTCTCTGCAGGTTTCAAAATCTGAAAAAGATAGTTCAGGTATTTAGCACAAAGCTTTAACTCTTACCAGCAAGCAATTAACTCACGAGTAAAGGCACTGTACAGCTCATTTCAGCAAGTCATCAACGCACCAGGAATTAAATGTATTTCCTGGTCAGAGCTCAGACAGGGCTTGGGAGCAGCTGATCTGAGAGCTGGTGCCAATGGAAGCAGGCAGACAGCTGAGAGCTCTGCTTGGACGATTTAATCCCCGGGTAAAGCAGCTCACCTACTCACATCAGCATGGGCTTATCACATTGTTGAAGACATTAAGTGCAAGCACAGCCCTGTTTACATGTTGGTAAAGATCCATTTGAAACACGCAGCACAGGTTTGTAACAGTGACATAGCGATTCAAACCAGAACAAATTTAAAGTATAACTGCACTAACCAGTAGGTGAAACCTTCAGATACCATACCTGAAAAGAGCACATTAGAGTTTCATCCACACTCATCATGGCACCTGCATTATCAAATTCTCCACAGTAATTTGGGGCAGAGAAGAGAGTTACCAATTGTCTTTTTGCAAAAAACTCATATCCATCTTCAACAACCTATAGAGGGAAAGCAGAAAAATTAAGACTGAACAACTTCTTCCTGACGAGGTGCAAAGCAGCTTTAACAAAGCCAGCTGCTGACAGACTGGCTACATCTAAGGAGCATGAGTTCCAGACTTTCACACTGGAACAGGAAACCCACAGCAGGACCTGGTTCAGAGTTTATTAACAATGAGAAAAACAGGATTCTGCTGGGTTCAAGACAGTCTGGTTCAGGAATCAGGAATTCAGCAACAGTTTATATGTATGAAGAAAAAAAAAAAAAAGGTTGCTAAACATTGGGACAAATTGCTCAGAGACAGTGGAATCTTGGTCCCTGCAGATATAAGATCCTCAGCAACTCAGGCTCACACTGGTTTGTTCTGCACTTAGTATGTGTGGGTAGGGTTGGATCAGGTAAGCACCTCAGGTCCCTCTGGACTCAAGTTACTCTATGGTTTAATGTACAAAACCAGAATACCTGATGAGCTCTACATATGAGATCCAAGTCATGTTTATGGAGAAATTTAGCAACCACTTCAGCACCAAATGTGAAGGACACTCCTCTGTCGTTTTCACCCCATCCCAAGACATCCTTGTCAGGGTCAGACCACAGGAGATCACAGAGTAGACCTTGATCTGGTACATCAGTGGGGCGCATGATTCGTCTGATCTGTTCCATTGACTGAAGGTCTGGTGACAGGCCTGTAAGACATACACAGCTCAGAGCTTAATCCAACTTTGCTCTCAAGACTGAGCTAATATTTCGAAACAAAAACAATCTGTATTCAAACTGATTTTACATAGCTCACTGGCAATGTTAACTGCTTATCATTTGTTTTAAAGCTTTTGTAACAGAAGACAAGTCACTCTGTGGATATGTTCAGATTATTTGCTGGAATCAAGATAAGCAAAGTCATTTCCACATTTCACAGGATTACAATAATCTCACTGTAGTATTTTGCAAGTGTCTTATAAAAGAGCTGTTAAATAAGAGACATTAATACTAGAAACTACTTGGTATGTTCACTTTAACCACCAGGCCTGGCAAGATGAAATACAGTGTTAAACAGACCTCAGACCATTTCTCACTGATAGAGATTTCTTGGCACGTGCAAGTGATAAAACATTTAAGATGCAATATGTATTTAATTACTTTGAAAAGCAGCATGAAACAGGTATCGCATGGCATAATAGAGCCCATTTCTACAAATGAAATTCCAAACCCCTCAGGTTAAACAGGGCTTTAAGCAACCCGGTGTAGTGAAAAATGTCTCTGCCCTGGCAGGGGGGATTCTACTAAATCTTTGAAGTGCCTTCCAACTCAAACCATTCTATGATTCCACAAAAAAACATGTTTCACAATGTATATAAAACTCCCAGTCATGAAAGTCTTAAAAAACCTACAAGGATTCTTTACTCAAAAGAAGAGGCTATTCAGTGTGCCTTTTGGTACAAAAGGAAAAGCATATAATTGTGTCTGAAGTGAGGAAATTACCAGCTCAATGATTCACCAAACTGACACTAATCCAGCTCAACCCTACCTCAAACATGCACCAAGGCAGACAAAAAATCCCTCAAATTCTGAAGCTTCAGCAACGTAAACAGAAAACTGCCATGACTGACACTAGAGTGTTAGTTTCTTATGTATTGACTAAGGAACTGTTACTCACCCCCATGACAACAGAATATTTTCTCATCCACAATAGCTGCAATTGGTAAACAGTTAAAACAATCTGTGAAGGTTTTCCACAGCTTAATATTGTATCTTCTCTTACCTGGAAGACATTTTGGAATAAAACTGGTCAATATGCTTTTCTATCACAAGTACAATCAACCTAACAGCCTTAAGTTTACTAAGGCTTGCAAAAAACATTAAAGCCTATACACAATCTCCTCTGATACCCACTGACACACTTCACTGCTCAGAAGAAAGTTTCAGAGGTTCTTTCAGTGCAGCAGAGTGCTCTGAAGCAGCTCTGAGGACAGCACTGGTCTGACAACAGAGTAACATCCCATTGCTGGCAGCCAGACTCTCCAGCCCCAACTCTGCTTTGGAAAATTACCCTTGGAGAATTTGATCCATTTTGGAAAATCTTGCCATTTGCCGTTTTCCTTAGGGGAAAACAGCAATTCCTGGAAAGCAGATTTTCTTCTGCTGTACCACATAATCTCCCTAGGCAAAGAAACAGGACTGAAAATTGAAACTACTACAGTTTTACTTTCAAAGCAACTCTCCCAAAAGACATGAACCATGAACATATTTGCCATCTATGACTAAGCCTGTGATTAATCTCCAAGGAGTCAACTCTGAAATACCAACATCTTTGTTTCCTCGCTGAAGGAGAACGAGATGTAGAGAGTACATCTTGTAAGCTACAAGCCAAGTCTGTCCCATAATGCAAGTTGTGAGAATGCTTCACTGCACAATTAATTTATCAGGTTTATCTCCTCTACATTATCTGGATTAAGTCACATCCTTTGAAACATGAACATACACTTCACTACAAAATTGTTTCTTATGTTAAGGTAAGGTCTACATACAGTCTCCTCAATGCACCCTTCAGTGACAGAGTTGGTACATTAACTGTGCAGCAATGCCACGTTTGTTTTAAACATTACAGGTCTTAATATGAAGTAGCTGCAATCACTGCAACATAATCACTGTAAAGACCAGCCCATTCTCCAGGTTAACTTAACACAAGTATACAGCATCATCATCATCCCCAGATGATGATGCACACATCTATTACTTACATTCATCATAAAACCCATAAATTCTATTGATGCTGGCACATTCATGGTTTCCTCTGAGGAGGAAAAAATTCTCTGGATATTTAATTTTGTAGGCCAATAGAAGACAAATGGTTTCTAAAGATTGCTTTCCTCTGTCAACATAATCACCAAGGAATAGGTAGTTGCTTTCTGGTGGAAAGCCTCCATATTCAAAGAGTCGAAGCAAGTCATAGTACTGTCCATGGATATCACCTGCAAAGATTATTTGGAAATGACATGTAAGTGACCCTTTGCTACATTCTTTGTCTGATTCTAGAGAAAGAACAAAGGAATGACACTTCAGAAAGGAAAAAGCTTGCAGTGACATACAGCATACTTAAAAATCAGTTTATCTTACCAGATATAAAATGGTCACATTCTGAAGTCTGGCATCTATGTAATGCAATGGTTAACTGCACTAAGATGTATGTAGCTACTTAGAAATACACTTGTAAACAAAACTAAGATTCCAAGAAAATAACTGAATGTTCATTGCACCTAACTGAACACTAAAGCACAATTTTAGATGACCAATGTCTACTACTGAACAATCTACTTCAATCTGAAGTAAATCCCTCAGTGCTGGAGTAGGATAAAAATACTGGAAGCTTTTAAAAGTACATTTATGGAGGTCTTCATTTTGACATTCTTCATTCTTTTAGCATAACTGGACATGAAAGTGGTGCAAAATGGGCACCACTGTGTACAAGTATGGTAAAACCAAACCCCTAAGCATCCAGCAGGGTTTTATTTTTCCTTTTGCTACAAACATTTTATCAATTTCACTGTTAGTAAGTGAAAGTAACATCTGGCATTTGTTCTCTGCTTAAGAGCTGCATTTACCTAACACTCTCTCCCCCCCAGGTATCAAATCACGATCACAGCACTCACCACATATTTTCAGTGGAGCTTCAAGTTCTAGTAGAATAGGTTGACTCAGAAAGATTTCTCTGGATTTCAAGCACAATCCTCTGATTTCATTCTCTTGAAGTTGGACGTTTTTGCCTGGTTTTGATCCTCGCACTGTTGGAAGCAGTCAGAACTCAGTTATCAAAATCAACAACAACCCTGCTGTTATTTTAAGAGCCTGACTAAATGCCACTGTAATGCAGAATGAGATGATAACAGGGTAATATCTGTCTGCTGAGGTGAAATGGCACTGTCTTGTCACCAGAGAAAGGGCAGCATCTTCTGTTTCAGTTGTATGTTACTTTCTTTTAACAGAATTCAAGGCTTGACACTTCCTCCGTTAAATGCCACATTTTAAATAGCATCAGTTTAGTCCTTTTAGTTACAAAACACATCTTGGACAATGTGACTATATAGACATATTTTTTTTTACTGAAGCAGTTATACACTTGTTCTCTGGAAAGCCATCTGAAGATGTGAAAAGGAAGTCTCCCATTTAATCATCAACCTGGTAGCTGAAATATATGATAGTTTAGGGAAGCTTGTACAATTGCCCAAGGCAGTATCTAAACAAGGCCATGCTACCAATAAATACTGTATTGCCCCATTCTACAATGCAGTTAGCAGCCATGAAAGAAAAACAAGGGTATGACTGGAAGGTCAGAACTATACATAAGGAAATACTCTTTTATCACAATGACAAAACAGCTCTCCTTATCATTGCCTTTGAGCACGGTAAAAGACAAACCAGTAGAACATTCATCTCCCAGCCTCAGACCACTTCTTCCCCCCAGGCCTTCACCCCCTCCATTAACACTCCAATCTCCCCCACTGCAACAATTCAAAATAGTTGGCTCTCTTTAGTATCTATCAAAGCCTTTTGTCCTAGTCTGGACAACAAGGACACCAGCTTGACCTGGACGTGTTTCTACAGCCACCAGCACAGCTTATTGTCCATTTACTTATCACCCCCTGCCCCATTTCTGTTGCCCAGAAATACAAAGGACATTCCTATGGCAGCAACACTGTACCTATGGCCAAGTTCCATGCAGCTGCATTTGTCAGGGTTAGGGTAAGACTAAATAAAAATGGTAATTATGCCATTACTAGGGCAGCTTATTGTATTTTTATTTGGTGTCAAAACCAGTAACAGCATGGAGTACAGATAAGGCTGAAGCAATAAAAACCTACTGCAAACTCCAGTAAGATTATGGAATAAGCAAAGTCATCTTCTACCACATAACCCATTGGTTGAGCTGCATCAAAGCCAAATGACCTCAGAACTTCAGCCTCAGACGCCCAAAACACTCTGACAACACCTCCAGAAACAGAAGCATTGCTGGAAACGTTGCCTAGTTAAGGGACTTACTGTGCACAACTCATACAGCACTGAAACGGAAGAATTTATTCTCTTATCCAAAAAAGCTTGGTCTTCAATTGCAAAAAAAGCAAGCAACAACCCCTGACCCCTTTCAAATACAAGAACCTATGCAATATTACCTTCCTGAATTCTTAAATAACCTTCCAGATACCATTACAGTCTAATTCCCTCGATACTGTTTAGTCTCAGAGTGAGAAATCTGGAAGCTACAGACCCAAATCTCTGTACTGTCACTTTGGGCCTTGCACTATATGGAATGAAGAAAAGATAACTGCAGGAGGAAAAGTGGGGAAGCAGGGGGCATGTTTTAGGAAGAGTAAGAACAAAAGCTGTTGTGTTTCAAAGGCATTACAATTTCTCATTATCACAGAAGCTTCCTATTTTTATGCAAGCCTCTGATTAAGAGTAGAAACATTGTTGACTCAGCATACATCTTATCTAGACCAAGAATAGAATAATGCTTGTGTAATATCCATCCATAAAATCAAGTGCCATTGGATGCAATCTCTACCAGCACTTACAGCATTCCTACCAAACAACTCCAGCCTGCATACTGACTCCCAGAAGTACTGATCATGGTGCACAGGCTGCCCTACAGAATCATGGACAACCCCCTAAACCGCAAGACTTTTCCTCAGACAACCTTCAAATTAAACTTTAGTTCAAATTACAATGTATCCCAACAGTCACATTAACTTAATTGCAGGCCAAAAGCCATGGCTTTAATAATGCCATCTTTCAAGCAATATATGCTCCTTCACTACTCACTGCCTATTATCACTCAGCTCTGACATTATATGACAACACTGGAATTACCACCAAACTTCATGTCTTCCATTAAAACATCCAAAGTAATGGAGCATATAAATGAAAGTTAAATCTTTGTCACAGCAGCTTATCACACACATGAGGCTTTTCATCCACGCAGTCATTTTTTCAACTATACAGTAATTTTCCAAACACTCCCAAGCAATGAGCAAGTTACTCAAAATGCCAACTATCCAGAAGCAATAAGGAACAGGAATTAATAGAATCAAGTGGCCAGCTGCCTGAATTATGGTAACATTGCCCCTGCTTTTCAATTTTACAATTCACCTTTGTTTTTGAGATAACACAACACACTTGCATTTAGTTTTCTGAAAAGCCAAAAATCTAACTTTCCACGACTTGGTCTTGGTTGGAAAATGCTAAAACCAAACTCTGTATTGCATATCCATAAAGTATAAAATAATACACGGACTATGCCACGCACTGAGTCACTAAAGCTCATGCATAAAGCATATGCATTAATTTCTGCTGAAGATTAAATGAAAATCTGAAAACTGTTTTCAGATACAAGTTTCCTATGCTTCTCTAATATATTTTCACTGAACCAGTATAATCTTCCTGCAGTTTTAGTCATCTACTTGCAGAAAACCTTGACAAGATAAAATGATGCTTTGTTGCAGTCCACAAGCTCAATAGCAGAGACACCAGAAGAATGAAAGAAGAACAGGACAATCTGATTCAGCTCTGTAGCACACTGCCCGCCAATGACATTTAGACCACTCTTGTTCAACATGGAATCAGCACAGAAGAAATAAGCATGTTCAATTTCTTCTCACATTGACCTATATATCCTGAGAAGCTCAGAAAAAATATTTTTGGCTTCAGAAGCATCAAATATGCAGAAGTGCATGTTGGTTTGAGAAATCTATATTTTTAGTGCAAGGATTTTCTCATCCGCAATGAAAGAGCTGGCAAGGAAATGCAGGCTGTTCAGTCTCTAGGACTTAGAAAGATTTCTCTGAGTCTTCACATTATTTAATCCCACTAAGAAAGGCAAAAATAATACACTATGAAAAATATGTTGTTTTTACAGTTTTTCCTTCTCTGCTTTGGACCAAACCAAAGCAGCTCGCAGACATCAGACAAGTACAATACTAATTGGCAGCTCGGTCATAAAGTCAAAAGAGCAGGTCAACGGGGCTGTACTCACACATTTGTTTTTATAATGCATAAACAATAACCTCTCTCAAACGACAGACTGGAACTGCAGTGGAACAAGTTAAAGATTAATCAGTTGAGAGAAAAAGTCAGCCCATTTCAAACAATATATTATTTGTGCCTGGTCTCCACATACTGCTGCACTCTTTCCAGAGAGTAATTTATTCCCAGACTCTTTCAGAGATGCTCCTGTTCTTAAAAATGATTTTTCAAGAGCTTTAATTTCAGCGTCCAGTCTGGGCAGTCTTCTAACAAACCTTTTCCACTGTACAGGCACGAGAAGTTTTGGAAAAACAAGCTCTCCTCAGGATAGAAAACACTCCAGAAAAGATCACTCCTAGAACCTGGATGATCTCTGCAGAGGTACTGACTTGAACATGGGGTCCAACTGTTAAGATTAACATTGCTTTCCAAGACAAGGAGGAAAACTGCAGGAAAGCAACAACCAACACCAGCTCTAAAATGAGCATGTTACACAGAGGTGAGTGCAGTGCTACAGCCGCCCCAGCAGAGGGGGGGAAATAAAAGGAAGAGCAGCAAGAATTTAACAGCACCCCTGACATCTTGGTGCAAGCAAATGGAGCTAGTACAAAACGTAGCTGCATCTGCCAGGAGCTAGAACACTGCCTGACACCCACGATAACTTTTATACGTTTGTTTCTGAAGGATAAATAGGTCAAGAACTATGGGATCTAGGGAGTACAACAGTTGGAAGACCACACGCATACAGAGTACAACAGACTTCTACACCACATCACATCACGAGCATTTCCCAAAATTCAGCTTGGTGCCACACAACCCTTTAACTAAGGCAAATGACATTATAAAACTGAATATTACCACCTCATTCAAGGTTAATATGAAAGGGACAGATACTTAGGAAAGTATTCAAAAAGAGAACTCAAAAATAGTGGAAATTTCACTGATACAAACATCTCATTTTCCTGTATTACATTAAAAGCAGCAGCTGAAATGCTGCTGAAATTTAATTAATTAAATTAAATACTTGTACAGAAAACATTTTAAAGAATATAGTCTATCAGGAGGTCAGTTCAGTTTTGGATACTGAACAGATCTCAATTTTACCATATTTTACATTAAGATGTTTGCAATCCCAGAGATGTCACCAAAAAAACTGTAGGTTGTTTTTCACCTTGTTCTCAGCAGCTCCTTATGACAGTTTCGCACCACTGGCACAAAAGAAAGTAACTTGAAAGTGGTTGATGCAAAAAAGGTTTTTCCTTTCTTGCAGGCACTACCAACTTTGATCAGATCATTTCAGACTGAAAAGTGAAACTGAAAAGCAACTCCTCAGTGCCCAAGCCTCTAAAAAGAGAAATCTGTAGTCTATTTTTTTATATGACAAAAGTTCACAGCAGCATTATCAAACAGAAGATTCTGCATCACTGCCAAATTTTCAACATGTAGCCTACTTCCACACTGGAGAGAGCTATGCAGCAAGCACATACACCAATCACAAATACTTAGAGATAACAAATTCTTCCACTTTAATGACTGGGCTGCAAATGCAGAATGTGACTGAATCCACTGGCACTGATAGCAATCTAGTCGTCTTCTAAATGCAGGGCTCCTGTTTCCCATTATTAGAAACTGCTGCAACACAGCAGGAAATTATTAACATGAAGCTCTACAAACTACAGAAAATTATATGGTTTGAGGTCAAGAAGTACTGCTTGTCTATTAGAAACTTTATCAGAGCACCCCCAACTCATCTCAAGTAAAATCCGACCACATTTCATATTAACATCTGTGAGAATCACAGACACTTATCACAGTGTATGAAGCTGAACAGCAAGCAACTCTTCAGCCCAGTCAATGCCATATTTAGTGGAAATAAAAAAAAAAAGAAAAATCAGAGAAAACCTGCATTTCTAAGAAACAGCCCTCTCTATTGTCAGCAAAAGTTTACCCAAACTCTTCAGTTCAACTATTTTTAATAACTGGATGATCCTCTTTCCCCATTAACAGCAAATTAGAGAGAATATCTCGACAGCTATACAACAGGCTTTACCGGGAATAGAAATCTGTGGGTGTATAAACACAAAAGTTTGAGGATTTAGAGTCTTTTTGCTGATTTTTGTGCACTAACCAGGATTTCAGCTTTCAGAATGGCTACCACCACTCCAGCCTCACATGGCTTTATCCAAAGTAGCCTCCATTCATCATCTGGCTTTCCCTTAATAGCATTAGCAGAGGCTGAAGCACAGAAAACGTTTTCAGAAGCATATTTCAACTTTGGCTCCAGTTAGGTATGCTGAAATGGTGTTATTTTACTCTGTCATTTATCGTTACCATGGTAAGATTAATGCATTTCAATCTTGTTTTCTAGTTACACTACTATCAGCTCCTTTTCCAAACCAGACCCTACTTATCTGTGAAAAGCTGCCAACACACCCGATGAAGGAAACTGATAAGGGGCTCAAGTCAGGAACACCATCTGACATGACGCGGAAAGGAAGCCATGCTTATACTGGGAATCTCAGGATTTGTCACTCATTCTTTACCTGGAGCTGAGCAGGAATTCTGCCATTTCCTGGAACCCCTTCCATGGCCATACAAGATGCCATTGATTTTTCATCTTACAGGGAGCTTTTCTAGCATCTTCTTGTCTAGGGGCAGTTTGACTTGGCAGCCACGCACAGCTGCAAACTCAGAACCATCAAGTTGCTGTCCTACAGTACTACTCTTCCTAGAAGGAAAGTAATTTGCTCTTACGTTTGTCCCTTCTTATTTCAGTAAAGTGAGTTAGCTCTGCAAGTATTCGAGCCTTTATCCACTATCAAGTACACTTCAGAAACATTTCAATATTCAGTGAAGGATACTGTCATTTACTATACCTTCAAAGCCTTATTCTTGTGAAAATTCTTGTTAGTACAGTTACTAAAAGTGACATGATTAGACAACCTGTACTCAAGATTGTTCCTAGCAGAACACAACCCTCATTAGTAAAGAAGGTAAAACACCTCATACAAATTCAATTACAGCAAAAAAGATCAGAATGTTCAATATTTTCACTGAATGGCTTTCCAAGGTTGAGAAAAATGTTTTCTTGTGATATTTCAAAGCCAAATGGCTCTGTACTCTTAACATTCAGAGCAAGAAAGACTCTTAAAATATTTACCTTCGAACAAGAAGCTAAAAATGCACTTCCAGGGCTTTTAAAGAACAAACTAATAATTTCAGCTAACTAGCCTAATGTGGGTGGAAGAGTATCAACTATCTGAAGGAAAAGTAAGAATGGTATCACTTCATCAGAGAAGTCAGGACAGAAAACAAGTAAATCTCCCTTACAAATACATTATTAATACCCTATATTAAGAACAAAAGTGAGAGTAATTCATTAATCACGCCTCACTTTATCTTGACCATTAGACCAGACTCACTACCAGCGAAGCTCTCTTGATCTCTTCCAACAGCACAATGCTAAGGCGTATTATGAACCACAAACACCTACTTGACTGTAGTTTCTCACTGATTTGAAGTATTTCATCAAGTACCTCCTAACACTTAAGTTTGTTACTTTACTCGCAAAATCACCTAAAGTTAACTGTTTTAAAAAATAAGCATGCGGTTTAACGACAGCTCTAATGAAAGACCATAACGCTCTAAAAATTAAAGCTTGCATAAGGATTTGGACAACTTTGTGAGTAAGCTGATTATTAAAGCAGGTTTTACAGTGTTTTCATGCTTGAGTATGGTTTTAATTTACATGCAAAAAAAGGTCGAAACTCTTGAAGCAGAGTTGTGGTATAGGCACAACAGAATTTATGTAACCAACATGATGCAGTTGTTCTACCAGAACTGCACTGAAAAAGTCTTTCTTGTTTGCTCCAAATGTATATAGGGTGAGAATCCTTACACCTACTTTATAGACTTTTTTTCCTCTTATATTTAGCACAATGCAAATCTCCACCTTGGAGGTTCAGGTCACTTACCCCAGCCAGACCTTCATGATTTCAGGGAAAGACTACGTCAAGTACGTTTTAAAGAACTGAGGAGAACTGAGTTTGCACAGTAATTTACACAATTTAGCACTCAAAATTGCAGTGGTTGCTAAAATGCAGTATCATTTTGCCTTTTTGGAAACGAAAGTATAAAAATGACAGACTGCCACAAAGGTCAATCATTACTCTGTCTGGCAAAGATGTTTATAACAGACATTTATTAAGCAACAAAAAAGCACTAGCACAGGTTACTAACATTGGTAATTGTTTTAAATCTCAAAAGACAATCATTGCCTCAAGGAATCCAAAGTCCCAGCTGAAATGTCAATAGAGGAAAAACATTACTTTTAGAGTTCTGGCAGCTGATGCAACCTCAGGTAACACCTTTCGCTGCATGAACCATCTCTCAGAAGATCTTGTCAGGAAACATTTGGAAGCCTGATTTATGAACGCTCATCTCCTCCAAACGTGTAATACTGACACAAGCTGGGTAAGAACAGAACATACTGACATAGTACATCACACTACTTTTGAAACTTTAAACAAGACAAATAATTCAAAATGATTCAATCTCTTCCCAGGATTATCTTGTTCCATGTTTTTGATATTAATAACTTATATTTTCAGAAAATTGCACTAGTTACACTAGGGGATATGAAGTAATACTTGTAATTAATACCTGCAGCTGAGCATGTATTAATATGTCATCAAGCATATGACATACAGGGCCTGAGCTTTACAAATCACACTAGTAGTTTTAGGAAAATCCTGGTCTAAATTTATGAAAGGAAGCCTTTAAATAATTTAAACTAGGGAAGCTTAAATTGGTAACAGGCAAAACCTTCAGAGATCAGAGGAAAAACCCTATTTACTTGTACTTATTCAAGCTCAATAATCCCATAATGCATCTATAGGATTTTTAATTCCAAATAATTTCTAGAGTAGCACTGTTGCTTCTCTGCCTGCCCTTTTGCTATCCAAGCCATTACACAAGCAACATCTTACAAGGAAAGGGTGTAATACAGCCAAAAGACATTTCTTCACCATTTGTCTCAGCAACATCTCAGATTCCAACCCAGCTGATCCTGTGACTTCATGCCAAATGGAAAAAAGTTAAATCCCTGACCCAGCTCTTCAAGCCTGAGTCCAGATGAGATGCTTTGCCCTGACATATGTGAAATGAGGCTGTCTCAGGCTAGCTTCCTTCCCTGAATGATGATGAATTTCCTTGATGCCTGAAGAAAATTTGTCACTGGCTACTTCTCAGCCTTCTGCCTTACAGTTGACAGTTCTAGCTTGGCGCTGACCCCTGCAACCAAAGGAATGATGCTGAAGAGACCCCCTGCAACTTCTGAGTTTTCCTTTAAGAAACTCCCATTCAGAGCATTTCCAACCCAAAGCCCTAACAATACAACAAGCTCTTCCACAGACCCAACCCTCTCTGCACACCAAAAAAGCCACCATATGTTATAAATTAAGAGCCAAAGCCCAATGGTAGCATTAACGCAAGCAGCTCATAAAAGCTAAACCCACGATAGCCTGAAACCCATGCAAATCTCAAGACTTCTTCAAAAGCTGGCTCTACGGACTCTTTATGTCTTATTTCCAGAGCCCCACGACTACCCAGCCAAAGCACAGACCCCATGTGCATGCGTGGAAAGCAAGAGAAAAAGCCAGGGTTTTTAAAACACTTTCCTACGAAAACGATACTAAATTAAGCATCTCCTCAGAGCTGCAGAGGAGAAGGAGCGGCAGCCGGCTGGTCCCAACACTGCACCAGGGAGCGCAGAACAGATCAGCGAGCAGGGAACAGCTCGGAAACACGCGGGCTGAGGGAAAAGTTGGGGCTGAAGGGCAGAGCCGCCCGGGGGGGGAGGCGGAGACGAGCGCCGGTAAGACAAAGCGCCTCGGCAAGCCCCTCCATTTTGGTCCCCCGACCCCACCGGGCGGGCAGGACGCGGTGCATCAGAGGTGGCTGAGGAGGGACCACGGAGGCGCCTAACGGGTGGGGTCCTGGAGACCGGCCCGGCCGCCACCCACCCCATGGCCACCCGCCCCATGCCTTCCCCGACCCTCACCCTCCAGAAGCCGTTGGATGATGCTGTCGATGTTGAGCTTGTCTATATCCGCCATCGCCTCTCAGCGGCCGGGCGGACCCCTCCCCGCGGATCCCCTCCCTCCGCTCGCTGCTCGGCCGGCCCGACTTCTCTTCTCGTTCTGTCTCGTTTCTCCCCTTCCCCTCTCCTCTCCTCCCCGCTCTCCTTATTCCCTTCTCAATGTCGTTCCCCCCCCGCCCCCCCCACGACCGCCGGTCTCAGCAGAGCCCCAGTTCTGAACAAAATGGCGGCCGCCTCCTCAGCGAGCTCGGCCGGCGCACGGATACTACGCACGCGACGCGGCTCGCCGGAAACCCTTTATAGGCCGGGCGGGAAGAGCGGGGCGGAGTCACATATCGTGACTCGTCCCTCCCTCGTGGAATCCCTCCGCTCACGGGAAGTGAAATAGTGCGGTGCTGCCGTGTGCGGGTGTTAGGGTTGTTGTGGGGTTTGGTGCCTCAGAACCTGGCTGTGAAGTGGATGGGGAGGCTCTTTGGTGTCAGCCGGTGGCGGCTGGGCTTCTGTCAGCGCTGTTTCTCCATAGCGTCTGCTTCAAGGTAACGTTGCCTCAACTTACGAGGCAGTGGTTTGGTGCGGGGGGTGCACCCCCTTCAGAGGAACGATCCGTTCCTTGGCCCTAAAACAGGATAAACAACACCAAAATCATGCCTGCAACTGCTGTCTCCCTCATGAGAGTTCCCATGGCTTGAGCAAGTTCAGATATGTGGCTTTTCCTCTGCAAATACTTGAAGTAACAAACATACAGGGCATTGGAATCCCTATGGATGGAGAAATTAGCCCACTCTTTCAAGAGCATCTTGCAATTTTACTTCACGCTTTGTTCTTTTATTCTATATGTAGCTACAGCTTAGAGACAAGCAATTACGATAAGGTTCTGCACATAAATGGGATTGCATTTACAAGGGAGATGGGCTGTGAGGGCCTTCCCCACTGTTCAGTTTGCCTCTGGTTGAATGTTGTTTAATTGCATTCTTTACTTCTCCTTTAATTCGTTGGGGGTTGGCTGTGTCAACCTCCTCCCTCCTCCTTCCCTGTGTGGATTTCAGCTGCCCACAGTTACACAATATCCATAAAAGTTATTGCTGTGGTGGGGCCGGAGCAGAGATCGAGCTCATGGGGGTGGTAAAGCAAAGGCCTCGCAGCCTCAGCATGGGAGGAAGGCGATAAGAGGACCCTGATTTTACCTGAAACCCAGCTTCAACCCTCGACTTCCCTAACGCTTATCGTTAGGAGCACGCCCAAGCCAATATGCTAATCTCAGTCACGCTGGTGTAAGCCCGAAGTAACCCCGTTGAAGACAATAGAGTTACTTCAGATTTACTTCAACGTGACAGCCTTTGGAGATTTACATCTATTTTTGTGCTGCACCTTCCTGTGGAGCCCCCCCCCCCCCCCCCCCCCAGGGCTCTTTTACACCAAATGCTTGCTTTCTCCTTCAAATCCTCTCTAATTCTGCAGGGCAAGTTGTTCTCTTAAACTTAGCTGCATTATTTAGAAGGGGAATTTTGTCCTGTGTTTCCAGAGGAACCACCCTGGCCTTTCTGGAAAGATCTTCGATTTACCCTTCAGCTGTTATCCCTTCTCCAGGGACACATTTTAGTGGGGTGCCGAATCCCTTTCACTCCTGTTAATGCTCTGGGAAACGGGGCAGAAGGAAGAGCTTAGCGTCTTCCAGGGTGCAAAATGGGAATTCAATTTCCAGTGAATTCCCAAGTACATCTTGGACTTGGGAAGTACATCCGTACTTCTAGAAAGAAGGGTCTGGCTCTTCAAACAACACTATTGAGGACAAAGAATATATCTCACTCACTGAACCATATCAGGCAAGGTCCAAAGCACCGTCAATTCTTGTTAAAGGAGGCACAGCCGTGAGCGAAGGAGAGAAGTGACAGGTAAAGGCGAATCTGTTAAGGCCCCACCATCACCTCGATCACCAACGTGTCTTCACAGTGACAGCCAGTACTTGGTGTCCTGTTTGGAGGGGGCTGTGTTTTTTGCACAGTCTTTCACGTTTTGGTTTTTGCTGTGTAGATATAAAAAAGAAGGACTCTACAGCAGCAACCTCTGTGATGAGCCAGAAATATTAAAATGCCGCCACAAAATGATCTTTTAATAACCAATCTTTTCTCTGCTGGAAATAACAAACCTCGCCTCACACCAGCTTCTCTGATTAGAAAGGGGACCCAGCCAAGGTGTTATAAATATAGACTCACAGACTCATAATACCAGGTTGGAAAGGACCTCAAGATTCATCTGGTCCAACCTTTCCTGGCAAAAGCACAGTCGACACAATGTTCCAGTACCCTGTACAGCTGAATATTGAAAGTGTTCAAGGTTGGGGACTCCATCACTTCCCTGGGGAGATTATTCCAATGGTTGATTGTTCTCACTGTGGATAATTTTATTCCTCATGTAATTTATAATAGAAGTCCCAAACAAATAACTGAAGCCACACTCTTATGCTGATTTGGTAAAACATAACAATATGGGTTGAATCCACTATGTTTTAATGTGAGTTCCCAGGCCAATGTGTAAGTCTATTTTGTTCTCCGGTGTTGCTCACAACAATGAGTTATTTCTAGAGGGGAAGCAATCAGGGAAATCCCTTTGTCCTTAAACCCTGCACACAGCTTAAAGCATACTGTAATTTTGAAGCTGTGGTTTGTATATTCCCCCCCTTCTTTCTATTTGTCTACAATTTGCATTCCACTTTGCTGCGTACATGATGATACAGTTTATCTCGCTTGCAGCTCTGAGACCTTTGTGTCTTTTCCTCCTTCCCGTCCCCGAAATTCCACAAATAAATCACTGCTTTGGTAACGTTCCTTGGAAACCTCCATGTAAAATATCTTTCCCCACTGATTTGTCCTCCCTATCTCATGCGCATGCCACTTGGTTTATTGTACGGCTGTTCATAATCTATGTTTAAAGATACATATATATATAATGCCCACCTACATACATTATTGGTTTGTACATATATATACATAATATATACTCACACATACATAAACCATGTGTATAAAATAATATGTATGTACACTATATACACATGTATTTGTATATATGCAGATAATAATAAACCCCCTTATTTTATCCCTGTATGTAGGTGGATCCTAAGAAATGCAAGTCACCCACACTTCCCCTTCTCTTAGATTGCATATTTGCTAAGCCCATGAAATTCAATGTGTTTGTGTACATTTCAAACAAAGATCTACACAGCCTGTTCAAACACAGCAAAAACAAGAGCGGGTGACTTGTGGGTCAAATGTTATTTTTCCTAGCTCAATACACAGCCACGATTTCAATGTTTTCATAACTCCTACTGTTTGCATCCAGATTTTCTTTGTGTTACAATCAAGATAAAGGTTTTTTTCCATCCTTCTTGCTTCTTATGTCTAAAATATTTTGCTGACCCTCAAATTACAGATGCTGCAGAGATTTGGGGTAGATGGTGCTGATTTGTCAGACAAAAGAAGAGCAGCTGGAACATGCCACGAGGCTGATGTGGAGATGAAGGGGTCTGTGTCCTGCTTGGAAGGGAGCTGATGACGCACAGGCAGGTGTTTTCTTAGTGTCTTATTTTATTTACAAAACATGCAGAGCAGTGATCTCCCTCCAGCATCAAACCCTGCAAACTGCAGGCAGGCAGTGGCTCCATGTGGAATGTGGTGAGGAGCTTGGAGCTGGCTGCTGCGCCTGAGCCTCTGGCTTCACCTCAGACCATGTACAGAAACCAAATGAAGCCTCATCCTAGATAGCCAGCAGCAGAATTCCCGTTGGAGACACTCTCTCTTCTCACTGGTGTATCTGCACACCTTGGTTTCTACCCAAACCACTTTGCAGTCTCAGCAGCTGGTGTCTGTCTGTAATCTCTCACCAACAGAAGCTGTCAACAACGCTGAGTCCATCTCAAGTTTGTTCAAATCACATTTTTGATAAAAGATGTGAAAAGATTTTGCTCAGAAAATTTCGAGACAGGCTATTTTGATGTGATTTATGAGAAACGTGATTTGCCATTCCTTCCTTTCTACTACTTCCTTTGGGTTTTTTTTAAAGATGTACTTCATGGGTTTCTGATGAAAGGTGGTTTTGAATGAAAACATATTCTGTTGGTGAGTTTTGGAAGGTTCCTACTGGCAAAAATACTACCAATAAAAGTCATAAGTCAGTTTTTTTCTAATACAAAAGTGGCCACAGTAGGATTTTTCCTGCTATAGCTATTTGGATTAAGAAAACAGAGCACATTCCACCCCCTTGGTGGATTTTGTATACTAATCCAACTTTTAAAGCTATACCAGGCACATGAGACATTTTGATGTGTCCTTTCCACACAGGAGCATCCCCTGTTGCTTAGAAAGAGAGGAGAAACGGTGCTAAAGGAAGCTTTGTCCTACTTTAGGTGGAGAAGAGCCATGGTGAATCATCAAAGCAGTTGATGCTGCTTTGGGAAGGAGAGGAGCTCTCGTCTTCCTGTCTTTGGTCAGGAATCTCTCCACTCTACCAAAGCTCATGTGGGTTTCCACATGGCTCAGCTGAGCCGTTCATGGATAGGGAAAGGAAAAACTACTTTTCAGCCCTTCCTCAGCTGGTTTATGGTGGGGTGAGGCTGTGCTAGGGGAGAGGCGCTGGGGATCAGGGTGCCTCTCACCTTTGTCTGCTTGGATGTGGTTACAGAGGGATGTGGATTGTTCCATGGTGTGGAGCATACCTGGCAAGAAGAGACAACTGTTTCTCAGAAAGATTAACTGGGACTTTTTGTGTAGCTTCAGCTTTATGTGGCTTGAAGAAAGCACTGTGTGGATGCTCCTCATTGCATTGGCCAGAAGTGCACATTAGCCAGGGACACAGCTGCCTTTGCTTCCTCTGATTTTACCCCAGCATAACTCTGCTTCATGGATGAGCTGTTTTTCTAATTAAAACAGATGAAAAAGGAGGACCAGGAGAGCTGTCAGGGGAGTGGGAAAGTGGAAATAAGATGAAAGTCTGTTGATTTGCTGTTGGTCAAAGGGCTGCTGTGTTTTGCAGACCCCAGTGGGAGAGACATCACTTAACACAAGATGCAGGAGCAAGAAAGAGATCTTCCATACAGCCTGGGGATCCCTAGGTCCATTGGGGATTTTGAAATGCAGATTAAATACATGGAAAATCCCAACTGCAAGTGCCTGCAGGCTTCCCAAAGCCTGGGACATGCAACAAGTGTTCAGAGGGCAGTGGCTTTGCTGGTTCAGGTTTTGTTTTTCATTTACGCTCCTGAAAACCCAGAACAATCCCACTGGTGGTTCTCGGACACTTGGAGTTTCTGCTCACAGGCAGCATTTGGAAACATGGTCCGCTGTGGAGATAGCTGCCACGTGTGCTTATTTATTTGTTTCTATTCTCGCCTCCTCCTTACTGCTCATGAGCCTGGCACATTTTCAGGAGCTGGGCTACTCTTACATAACTTTGCGCCAAAATCTGTACAAAAGGATTTGGAGGAATCTGCCTGGAATCACCTTTGATCCCTGGCTTCCCTTCTGATTTGTCTGCGCAGCTTGGGTATGACATTGTGATGCTCTGGGGCATCCTCTGCCATCAGCATCCCCTGGGACCAGGCTCAGTGTGGAGGATGAGGTCTGGTCCCAGCAGGTGTGGTCCTGTGCTGGCTCCCCTGGGCAGGCAGCTTCTTACAAGAGCAGCATCTCCCAGGTCCCTGAGAGAGTATGACCAGAGTTCAACCCTGTATAATTAATGGTAATTATCCGGTTGAGGGAGTGGGTATGAAATGGATTTAACTCATCTGAAATCCTCAGCCTGAGTCACACTGAGCTGAGTTCTCAGCTCAACAGACCTGCATTTGCATCCAGAGGATGCTTTCCCTGAAATATCTTTCTTCTAGGATGGTTTCTCCTCCATGTCATGGGCAGCTTCATCTGGGCAAAGCCCCGGCACCCTTGGAGAGATCGTGGTGTGGGCAGGGCTCACCACAGACCCATGGTGCTTTTGGTGCTGCTGTGAGCTGGTTTAAAGCAAACATGACCTTGGTATCTGCAATCCAATCTCTGGGTCACAGCACATGGAGCCAAAGTGGTGAAGCCAGGCTCTCTCCCATGCTGGTCTCCAGCCAGGTGTCTTTGGGGATAAATCACAAGTGTTTTGGTTTCAGTGTGATGACATATCGGAGGGCTGCGAATGATAACGTACACAATAGTGGGTTTTAGCCAATAAATTGGGCTTTTACGTAAATGCTTCCATACACACGTATGCTGTCAGGAGACAGGTGAGGCAGGAGAGTTGGAAACATTAATCTATGGAGAACAGGGAACCTTGGAAACCTGCCACTTTTGTTCCAGTCTCTGCTTTCTCCGGAAACTTGGTTTTCTCCTTCTTTCCCTCCGTGTTTTACTTCACATGATTTTTTTTGCCCTTTAAAACAGAAGCCTTGTTTGCAGTAAGAACAAACACCCCGCACATGTTTGCACAGCGGGTGAGATTCAGCCCAGTGCAAGACTGGGATTGGGTGAGACTTCAGCATTGCATCAGCTCTGGGTCAGCCAGCTGGACATGAGAGCTGATGTTAAACTTCTGCCCCAAAGAGAATGTGGGCACGGGCAGTCTGTTTCTTACATTTAAAAAGAAAAGAAACTATTAGAAGAAGCATTCACCCCGCAGCCAGAACAGTTTTAATTATTCGAGGCTGCATTTAGGGTTCAAATATATCGTTATCTTGTTCCCGGATTCCCATCCTGCCCTCCTGTTCCCATCCAGGGGATGTTCGCCACTGAGTTTGGTGGGTTTGGGTTTATTATAGAGGGGGGTGCAGAAATTAATGTTCTTTGTGGTAAAGAGAGAGGAGTACAAACTATGGGCAGAGAATGAAGCTTGAGTGTATGTTGCCTTGGACAACATGGCACATACGAAAAGGGAACACGTGTTATGAAGCAGAGAGGAATGTGTTGGTCCTTTCAGCTCAAGCACTGAACATTGTCGTGTCAGATCCAGCTGCAGCAGAGGGATTGGCCTCATGCTGCCATCCAGACACCCATCACGCAGGACTCATGGCCAGCCACTGTGAGAAATCCCACCTCAGCCCATTGCCACCAAGCTGGTACAAGCAAAGCTGCACCCAGTGACAGCAGTCACGTCGAAGCTGGAGTGGACATCCCACGCAAGGCTCTACTGGTGCGGATCAGACCAAACCTGCTCATGGCACCTCCCAACACTCTCATTTAACTTTTCTAACAGGGGGTGAGGGAGAGATAGCTGCTCCTGGGTAATTCCATGTACCAATGGATTTACACCACCAGCTCCCCAGGAGAGGGGCGTCTCTCTGGGCAGTGCATGGGGGGACGCTTCACCCCATCTCCTGGCTCAGTGACCCCCCTCTGCTGAGATGTGCTACCTTTGCTACTTCTCCCAGTGCAACCTCAAACAAGCGTTGGGTATCTTTCCTTCTTGGTAGCATGTAGGTCACTGCAGAGCCTTAGGGACCTGACAGCTGACATCCATCCTTGGTTGCGAATCTGTGCGTCAGGCTTTCTGGAGGCGATAGAAGTGCAGTTGCTGGTGAGACCAACTGCCTTTTGTGTGGCTTCAATTAAATGTCTTGGCATGGGATAGTTGCCAGAGCTCTTTTTTTGTTGAAATAAATGGTTTTATTTAGATATATAGAGAAAAAGTCCCACCTGGCCTTTTGGAAGGGTTTCAGCTGGAAGGTAACAGATCCCATATTCTTCTATAAAAAGGTGAGCTGTATTTTTCAGCTGAACTTTTCTCCCTTTTATAGCTGTGATTTGGCACACACGAGGCATAAGCACTGCAAGGTCACTGCCCTTCCCCAGATGAGGAAGTAAAGCCATGGCATGTATTGGGGGCAGCTGCTGAGGACATGCCCAGGGCGAGCACAAGCTGTGGGCTAACCCCCGAGACCTGCTTGATGTTTGGGTCTGTGTAGGAGCACTGGGGTGGCTCAGAGACCCCCAAAAGACTGCTGCAGAGCCTACCCACCCCATCATATTCCTTCACAGCCATGACCTTGGGTCATGCTTGGTCGTCACTGCTCTTTCAACCCAGGTTAACAGCAGCTTTCTCTCTAACAGCAGTGTAAGCATGCGGCAACAGGTTAAAACAAGGCAAGCAGCCACCATTGCCTCTGTTTTCTTTCTTCCTGCACCTTCTTAAATTTTGGTTGCTCAGATGACATTTTCCAGACCTGGGTGTTCTCCCTCATGAGCCATGCTTCCTGCTGCCCTTTATACCATGATGATGTGCTTCAGTCCCTGCTGCCATCTGTGGAGGAGGAGGTGGAACAAGCCATCAGCTCTTTGCTGCACTGTTATATTTCTTGACTGCATATTTTAATTAATTAATAATTTTTTATCAGAATTGAAGCTATTTTTACAATGCATTTACTTATTATCAAGTGTTCAGTGTCTTGCCAGTCCCAGCTAGTGGAGCGACCTGCCCCATCTCATCCAGACTTGCTCCTTCCAGCAGGCAATGCCAGAAATGCTCCAGGAGCCGCAGCATCTCGACCCAGTGAAACATTTGCATGAGAAAGTGA
This sequence comes from Amazona ochrocephala, assembly GCA_039720435.1. Classification (NCBI taxonomy): domain Eukaryota; kingdom Metazoa; phylum Chordata; class Aves; order Psittaciformes; family Psittacidae; genus Amazona; species Amazona ochrocephala. Next base: position 13,218,568 of record CM077891.1, read on the forward strand.
TTCGGAGAAAGCTCCAGGAACAAACTCACCAGTAAAGTTTAAGTTGGCAAGTAGGTATTCTTCACTGCGGCACCGGGAGACACGGGGGATAGCTCCTCCAAGCGTGTCTGTCGTATTGCTACACAGGCCATCCTTATACAGTCACTGGGCATACACACATATTCATGAGGCTACACATGAATTATATCATTTTCCAGAAAGTTTCCCATATGTATACAAAAATGTGATGGTGGTCTTTTAGAGTCGTTTACAATAATCATATCTGCTGGCAGTCTTTGGAGCTCCAGCTTAACTAACATTACAGACATAGCAATCATCCTGTCCTTCTATTGAGCAGATAGCTTCACTGCTCCCACCCTGGACATCTGCTGGTCCCGGATACTCCCCATCCTCAGGTCCTGTTTTTCTACATTTTTGTACTGAGGTCCTAAGGACCTAAAACTGTCAGATACCTTCAAGTGTCTCAGTTATTTTCCATTACAAAGCCACCAGACTTTACATTACTTAGAACTGATTACGTTTGGTGCCTCCTTGTCTCAGAAAGTGGGCAATGGGGAGGAAATAAAGTCCAAAGAGATATGTAAATCACTTGGTGAAACTGTGGTATTGCTGCTGAATTCCCCAGGCCTGAACACCAGGGAGCAAAGAGGGATTGGGAATTACAGGGGTGCAGGTGACCAGGATAGTGAGAACACACTTGATCCTCATGTGGTGGGAGCTTGTCCATGTGGACAAGCTCATTTTTGTTTGCTGTTTTGTATTGTGCTGGGATTAATGTGGAAGTTATCGTATATGCCTATGCCGGATGACCACGCATCCACACATCTGGATCTGGATGTCCCTGGCTCCCACCGGGAGTGCAAAAATATGCTTGAAATCCTCTGCTTGCTGCTCACAGGTTCTCCCAAGCACAGCCTTTAAATACTGGGCCATCAACTGCTTGATTAATTAATGCTCTTCTGTTTCACTTGTTTGATGATGATGTTCAGTGATGTGACTGAAACTCACCTCCCAGGGTGGAGACAGTCTCATGCACTGAAATGGGCTGGACATGTATTTTTAGTAAAACAGTATTTTTAGCTCAGGATTTGAAGTTTCTGGTCATTTCCTTGTCCCTTTCTGAGTCACACACCAAGTTTTTTCTGTTTATTGCAGATGTTGAAGGTTACAATTATTTGGAAGTTAAGTGCTCCGCTTTTGGAGGGAGAAGGAAGGGACCAGCAGGATGAGGTATCTCATTGGCACGAGGCACATAAGCTTATGGCAAAACTTCCAGGTAGCTCCAGTTTATGTATATTGTTATAGAAATAATGTATTGAAAAGGCACGTGGCAGGATTTAAGGCCATTCCATATTATTGCTTGGCTCATCTGAAAGAGGTGAGAGATCAGCCCTGTTTTCCTGGTCTGGACATGAGCACAGCAGGGCTGTCTGTCTCTCTGTCCCCCAAGGCTCTGCTGGCTCATGGGACCAGAGCGGGGGCTCCAGCACTCATGGTGAGCCAGGGTGCCCTCCTTTACTGCTCTTCAGCAAATATTCCTCGTGTGGCTTCTTGCCTCTGCCTGCAGGCAAGGATTTAAGCCAGAAATGTTGTCAATTGTGTTTGTCCTGCCAGCTTCAGCTCACCTTGGAGGTGTCAACCCTGCAACGGTGTTTAACCTGCAATGCATCTCCACAGCCTCCCCAGCAGGCTGTTGGTATGCTGGGCTTGTGCTGCAGTGCTGGAAGGGAGCAATGTGGTTGTGGTTTGGTGTTTCCCTGCTCTGCTTTGTGCTGGAGCAGACCTGTGTCCCCTGACAGGACCCACTGTGTGGGGGAATGCTTGCTGTTGGAGCAGAGGAACTGCTGGGAAATCTCTGTCCCAAGCTCAGCAGCACCAGTTTGTTGCAGGCAGGAGCAAGCTGAGCTCTCACCGTTAGGCAACGTGTTCTTCCCGCTCCAGTGGGTCTGTGCTTAACTCAGCATCAGACAGAGGAAGAGGACATGTGTGAGGACAAGTGTGTGTGGTAATGCAGGACCTTCCCAAAGTGTCAGGCTCTTGTGTTGGAGAGAACCAGACAGGCTGTCGGGAGCACTGAGCATCAAAGACACCGAGCGGCCTCTGGAGCTTCAGGGTTGGGTTTCTTCTCCCTGGGGGTGCATCCCAGGAAATAAGGACCCCATTTCTGACCCATGGGGTCCACTGCCTGAGGATGGGAGCAGCAGGAATACAGGGTACACATGGCAGCAGAGCTATCCCCACATGGTGCTGGCTGCCTGCTCCATCTTTCACCCCAGCTTTGGGAACACCAGTTTTTGCCAGAGGGATGGGTGGGACTCCGTGCAGAGCTCTGGGTGCCCCCACCTCTCCCTGGGGATTTCAGAGCCTGTAGGATCATTTTGCAACCCAAAAGAGGATTTCCCACTGGCCCTCTGAGAGCAGCACATCCAGCTACCTCCTGTCCTCCTCTTGGAGGAACAGCAAACTTGACAATGAAAATGGAAGCTGACAACAGCACTAATTGCTTGAGAGAGATGGCATGGAAGCCTGGGGCCAGGGAAGTGGCATATCGCAGGGTTTTTAGCCTGCAGATGAGTGCCCAGTGTGATATTTTGCCAGCTCAGAAGGAAGATGGGAGCAGGCTCTGTGCTGGGCCAGGGAATACACTGCACCGGTGGGATTAAAGAAGCAGCACAAGTTGAGCTGGTAAATTATAAAATGCCACGCTTGAGGTCTGTTATATAACGTGCCTTTACAGAACCTGGGAGCTAAATATAAAAGAGAGTTACGTTTTGGGCTGGTGTAAAACCATGCTCCAGAACAGGTTTGTGTGGGAAGGAGCACTCTGCAGCGCTGCAAGAAGCGGAAAGGATTTCGGGACCCTGGGTTTGCTCCCAGCACTTGTTTTCTCTCCAACCTTGCAAGAAGCATGTAATGCCCGGGTCTCAGCTTCCCTCTCTTCAAATGAGAAACCATAAAACCTCCATTTCCTTGCAGCTGCATTGTCAACATTAATTCATGTTTGCAAAGTGACCTGAGAATCTATAGAAATCCGAACAGTATATCATTATCCCAATCTAAACTTGGAATAAGATATCAGCAGGCCAAATTCTCCTCCCACGCTGGAGAAGAAGGGGTTGTGTCAGCATAGCCGAGAGGAAAATTCCAGCCTCTGTTCCTAACCAAAAAATCCAGAGGAAAATAGCCTTTTCAGGCTGAGACCATTCTGTTTTCCTTGAGGAAATTCCCCTCTTCATCAGCTCTGAGCAGAAGGATCAGCTCCTACACAAACTGGGCAGGTGACAAAGCCAGGAGCATCTCCCTTGGGAAATTCAAACAGGAGCAGAGCAAAGTAGAAATGCAGAGGGATGCTGTATGTGTTGGGATCCAGCTTGCTTGGCAGTGATTTGGGGCTATTTTGCATTTCCTTAACTCCTGCCCTTTTCCTCTTCAGCTGTATTTTCACCACCAAGCTCAGCATGACTCCAGCTTTGCTCAGAGGATGCAACCTGGCTCATCTTCCTTCTCCTTCCTCTCTGCACACAGATTGAAGGCTGCAGTCATAGAAGATCTAGATGGGTTTTCAGGTCAGGTTTGAGTACTCAGTTTGGGGGCTTAAAGAAGCCAGGTACAGAATCAAGGACAGCCGAAGTATGGGATTTCAGAGGAAAGCCTGGCTGGGAAGAACAGGGAATGGTGCTGCCACAGCCTTGCTCCGTAGTGATGGAGAGACACAAAGACTAAGGTAGGATCAACCTAGTTCAGCTTCTCTTTCAGTCTAGAGAGAGCAAGGGGCAGCTAATGGAGGGTCCAGGGAGCAGCTTGCCTGGGCTCACATCAGCCACTCATTCCCCCTCCAAACTCCGTATCCTATCCATGGGTTGCCTGCAGATGGGAGAAGGGGAGACTGCTCCATCCCCGGTCTTTTGCTAGCACAAGGATGATATAGAGCATCATGGTCCCTGAGCAGAGGCTGAAATGGGGATGTAGGAGCCCCAGGAATCCTTGTCATCCTCCTTACAGCCCTCCCTGCTATGCAGCGCCCATTGGGAGCTGTGTTCTACAGCCCATGCTTTTGGCCAGCACCTGACCGAAGAGGGTGTGCAGCCCCTCCAGGTACGACGTGTGGTCTCTTAACACCACCTGATCAGCCAGGCCTGATCCTGCTCCTGAGAAACCCATTGAATGGCTGGAAAAAACGTTTTCTGACAGGATGGAGATATTCAGGGGAGTTGCCAAGCAACTGGCGCAGCTCCTCTCCTCCCTCTGAGCAGTGAGCAGGCGAGGGATGGCTGCATCCCTGCATCCCTCTGCCTGGCCAGCCCAGCGCTGGTACCACAGGGGAGGTACCAGCAGCGACTGGGAAAGGCAGGGACTGTTTGTGGCTAGTGGGAGAAGGATGCTTCTAGCCAGTGGGAATGACCATTCCTGCACACCCAACCCATGGCAAATCGCTGTCAGCAGCAGGGTTAGAGACAGGCTTTCTCTTCTAACCCATTTCGGAGCTGAACAGCTTCCTTTTGAACTAGTCCTAGAAATGTGTGCCAACTCATGGAGCAAAACACCCAGGAGGACTCATTATAACCAGAGTTTCATTAGTGTCACCTCTGCATTTCCTTGGGAATTGCTTCAGATTTACGCTAAGAGAAATATGCAGCCCAAACCCTTGGGATTTTCTTTTCTAAAGCTTTAATTTAAATCAACTCTTGAGTAACAACAAAAATCAGCTGATGTCCCTCGTAAAGCCTCGGAGCTGCAGCAAGGGGCATGAGGCAACGCTTAATGGGAGGGAGGCAACTGATAGCTGCAATCTTGCAAAAGATAGTTGCTGAGTGAGTGGCAATAAACAGCAAATCCAGGCAGCTCCTCGAAATGGCAAATGGACCAGGCTGTTCAGAACAATCTGTTCCTTCTCCAGAGAAGGGCTGTGGTGCTGGCGGCAGCCTGGGAACACAGCTATTCTCGGCGTGAGCTGGTCTGAAACTCTGCTTCAGAAAAATGGCAGGGCCAAGACAGGCTAATTACAAGGAAACACGTCCTAAATCAAAGAAGTCTGCAAGTGGCTTTGATGGGCTGACTCTTCTCCAGGGAGGCTTGTGCTGAAGGAGCCCTGCTCTGCCTTGTCCCATGGCCCTGCTCGCTGCTGTGTCTATGGCTTTCTGCTCCGGCTGATGCTTGGGCAGGGAAACCCTGCTTATCCACCTACTTTGGCTGTGTTTGGCCATGCAATTTACTGTCTCATATCATCACCTACTTAATCAGGCATTAACATCACTAACCCAGAAGGAGAGCAGTTGGTGCACTCAGTTTCTTGCCCACTGCTACAGCTGCTGTTGGAAGAGGACACCCCAGCGTGCCCAAGCTTCTCCCATAAAGCCAAAACTGAAGAGACAGAAAGGTCTGGGGCTGTCCATATCAACAGCACACTGGGCTGCACCTTGGGTGCAATTCCTCCAGGCATATTAATTTCAGTTTTCTTGCTTTCCTTGGGGCTTTTGGGCTCCCCTAAGATTCTTTCCTCCTATACCCAACCCAGCTATCAAGTGGCCTTCATTTGATTTGGCAAAGAAAAGTAAAAGATAACCTGAATGCAGATGGTGCAGAACACCCGTGCAGCAGTTTAATTAATTGCCTTTAAATGTTAATTCAAAATAGTTTCCCTGAGTGATCTTATATAGGCAAATCCTCAGTTGCCTTAAGCCACTTGCAGAGTGCGTTCAACTATTAAGGTATTCTTAGCCCTGATCAAGAGCATTGCACGGGATGGTAATCAGGAATGATTAATTGGAAATAGCTCTTCTAAACCAAGCTGTACCTGCTGTGCTCTCCTGTGCTGCCCAGCTCTGCCCAGAGCTGACACAGAGCTGTTCGGGTTTTGTGGGGAAGGGCCTTTCCTTCCCGATTCCCCCCATGGTGTCCTGCTTTCCTAGCCACAAACCACCCTCTCACCTCTCCTCCCGGTGCTCTCCATCTACATCTGGCACAGACCATTTCCAGCACAGCATCTAGATTTGCCAACAGACATTCCTGGGGAAGAATGGGATCTGCGAGGTCACGGTGGGAATTCATTAGCTCAGCTTATACTTGACATAGCCAAGTGCCCTGCCACACTTTCAGAGCTATTGCATTGCACATCCCACCCCTAGGCAAAAACTCAGCCTCCTGCTCAGGTTTTATGCTGTAAAATGGCTGCATCCCTCCAAACCTGTTGAGGGATCAGCAGCCCTGCTCAGACTGTTACTTTATGAGGCTTTGCCTAAATCACAAGCAAAACCCCATATTATCTACACAGAACCCCATCCCACTCAGGCAAGACCCTGTGTGCCAGCAGCTTCTGCGATGGCTCTGTCCTTGAGTCCTCTGTTCTCTTCTCTTACTCTAGCTAATATCCTCCCTCCTGCAGCAGATGAGTGTTTGCTACATGCCAGGTTTGACCTCAGGCCAGTGAAATGTTCTGAGGTCTTTTCTTGCTTTCAGATGGCAGCACGTCCTCAGCTATTTTGCTTCTGTGTTTTCCCCCCCCCCGTGGCTGCAGCCTTTGAGCAGTAATTTAGCACAGTGTACCTGCTGCAGGCAAAGTTAGCGCAGAGAGATGAAGCAAATCCGTGTCATTAGGCTCTGCTGGAGGGGCTGAGCCTGCAGTGGAAAAGAGTTTTACTTTCCCAAAGTCAAGCCCTGGGGAGCTTGCTCCTAAAATGACCCATTAAAAACCACCCAGTAACGCCACGGAGTCAGTTCCCTGCTGGAATCACATTTTGCTTGGTGTCAGCAATTCAGAAGAGACCCATCTGCAGGAAATTATGATGACAATTTCCTCTTTGAGTGAAGAGGAATTACAGCTGTAATGGAGGAGGCAGTGAACAGCCTCCCCTCTCCTTGCTTAGTACCAATTCCTCTTAAAACTTAAAGCCATATGTAGAAACATCTCTACCCCATCCCGCTACCTAAAGGCCATTGCTGCTGCACTCACAGTCTGTCAGGAAAAACATACCTAGAGATGAAACCCAGCGACTTTCGTGCTATTTTGTCATCTCTAATGATAGATATGATGGATATGCACTTGTTATTTTTACACTGTTAGACTTCCAGTGTGAGAATGGTGTCCTGCTGCGTGCTTGTAGAGTCTCTGGCGCATTTGGCTTTGATTTTGTTGTGATTTTAAGTGTTAAATCAGGAAAATTGCATCAGATGTTTGCAGTTCTGTTGCAGATGCTGGGCATGAGAGCCTTTTCTCCCAGAAGGGTGCATGCTGAGGACAGGCAGGCAAGGAGAAGTGACATCATGCAGGGAGAGAATGGCTCAGCATTTGAGGATTAGATGGTGTGTATTTTAATAAACCTTTTCTGTAACAAACACACAGAGCAAAACTCAGGCCAGTTGCAAAAGGCTGCAGGTCTGCAACTCTCAATGCATTTGCAATGCTTTTAGGACCAAAACTGCATGAAAGTTGGTATGGTTCTTGCACATATAAAGATAGCCATTCGTCAGAGGAAAGAACTAAAACTTGGGTAGAAGATGTGCTCATGGGAGGCCATTCACAAGCCAAGTGTTGAAAAGGTGACACCATGACACCAAGGGATTGCTCAAGGTCCAGGAGATAACATTTCAGCAAAGGTGGACCTCGCGTGTGTCTGAAATTGGGACCTCTTCTATAAAGTTTTGCTGTTGGATTTGCCTTTCCCCATCCTCTGCTGCCATAGCAGTTGTGAGCATCTTCCTGCACCTCCCAGCATTACTGTTGGTGCTGATGGGAGTTTGGTTAAGATTTAATCCAGGCTTTTAGAGGAGGGAAGAAAGAAAGTTTTGACAGTTCCGTATATAGTCCTCTGACTCACAGATTTCATGTGTCAAACACCAAAGACGGGTTAAGTAGAATTAAGTTCTGGATTTGTTATAAATAGGCATTAGGTAACATGAATGTATTAAATTTGCATGAAAATATGGGCCTTATTCTCTGGCTTACCCCAGAGATCTTCTTGGACGTCAATGGGATGCTCAATATATCAGCTTCCATCAGTCAGCTCAGTTCTGACTGTCCCCTGCAGCCACCATTTAACTGGACCCAGTGAAACGGCGAAATCATTGCTGAAAACAGGAAGGATTTGTGCTGCTTGCAGAGATCAGAATTTTGCCCTTAAAATAGTACAAATAGTTTTAATTGGACCCCAGATCTTCAGCTGAAGGAATAATTTCTCCATGTCAGTCAGTGCTAAATGTGCCTATTAAATCAGGGAAGATAGGTGGGTTAAGTGAGAATTGCATAGAAAGTCACTTTTCTTCTGTTTTTTTCCCAGAAGACAAGGATTTGTTGGATTCAGATGTTACAGACTATCTCGTCCTGCTCTGATTACTGTTCTGCTCAGCCACAGCTTAAAGGTCCATCCAGACAATGAAGTCACCCTCACTCAGAGCAAGTCTGACAGCTGAGCATTGTTTGGGTGAAAACAATCTCCTTTAGTAAAATAAGTGAGTGTGACAGACACAGACTCTGCCAAATCAGAACCCTCCTCAATAGTTTAATTTACTGACTTGTGCATTGCTAAACAATTGAGAATTGGTCCATGGAGAAGGAACACAAAAAGGACAGATAATATGGGCTGTATTTTGAGGTTGGACTAGTCCAAGCCAAGGGAAAACATGCTTTTGAGCCATTCAGCAGCATTGTTTCTGGGAAAATAATGACCACCCCTGCAGCTCTACCTTTATTCTGGACTGAAGGTTTGGCCTTATTTCTGTTGAGGGTGAAGAGAAGCAAACTGGAGAGAAGGGGATCTGCGGTATGACATAGCCAGGGCCACCGAGACAGAGTCTCAACTTCATCCCTGGAGAGGTTGCTGTTATTATCCCACGGAGCTGTCGATCATGCAGCAACAGCACAAAAAGCTCTGGGAGCTTCCCGGGGCCCCTGTGGGACCCTCAGGCTCTGGTGTCTTCCCAGCATTGCTCTGCCCTTGGTTGATTTTTCTTATCTAACGTCACATTATGCTTTTTGCCATGAAAATCATTTCCAACTAAATACATCCTCAGAGCCTATCTGGCTGTGAATTAGCCTGGAACTTGATGGCTGGCTTGTTAGCTCATCAAAGTCTCCAGGCTAACAGGAGTGGGCAGCCTCAGGAGTGATGTGCTGGTTGGGCATTTTGCTCATTGCCTTGAACTCACTGCAGCCCTGCAAACTGGGACACGGATGCCCTTTGCTCACCTTCAGTACTTCTCTATTCCCCTTCATCCTGCAGCTGAGTAAGCAGCATCAGGACTACAAAACACAGCCCTGCTGCAGCCTCCAGCTCTATCTCATGCTTCTGCCCTCCAGGGATCGCAGGGTTTGCTGAGTCCCTGGGAAGAAGCTGGACGTGTGCTCCAGCTTATGAGGAAGGGATTATCATAGCTCTTGTGATTCAGCCCACAGCTCCTGTGTACTTCCCTGCATGGAAAGGAAAGAAGCGGGTATGAATCCTTAGTTTGTTCCCTATATTGGCTCTGTCTCTGTCCCCAGTTTGGCAGTGCCTGTTCTCCCAATGGCAGGCACCTCCAGGGTGTCCAGATGCTGAGGCAGTGGCAGCGATGTGGTGATTGCTGCTTCTCCATGAGCAAAACAGATAGAAACTAGGTAGGAAGTCCAGGGAGCTGGTTGCAAGGAAAGGAAGGGAATGGCAACTCTATGGCTCTTGACAGCGAAACCGAAACCCTGGGTTCTGCTTTCCACTTAGAGCAAAAGGCTTCAAAGTCCCAGGTTATGGGATGATTCAAACATTCAAAGAGAAGTAAGAACCAGTAAAATGAGGGTTTCTGCTTGCTGTGGACAAGGAGCCAGGGAGACATCAGGGCACATGCTTCAGGGCTGGTTTTGGGGCATGGAAACCCCTTTGGTCCATGGAATGGGGCTCCCAGCACTCCCCTGGACACCCTCCTTGGTGATGGTCCCCATGGAGAACCCATCCACATTCTGGTATGATGTTGCTGTCATGGCAACTGGGGTTGGACCGGTACCCGCTCCCTGATGGGTTCTTACCACTCCTGTGCTTCGCACTGGAAATAGGGGCTGTGCTTGGGGAATAACTGACTGCCGTCACGGTCCTGTTCCCTGGCTGGAGAGGAACTGCAGCATCCTACAGCAGGGTGAGCAGCATTGTGGGGTACAGGGGAGCCTGGGTGGCTGCAGCGGGGCTGGGGGTGGGGACAGACCAGCTTTGGGAGTGAATGCTGAGGGGTCAGCCCCAGTGCTGCAGAGGGATGGGGGCTGCATTGAGGCAATATCCCTGCTCATGCTCCCAGGGGGCTCTGCCTGCTGGCACAGGGGGTCTGGCCTCACTGGGATTTCTATGGAAACCCAGGTACCACATGGGATGGAATAGCTCAAACCATCTGTTCTTCCCCTACTTATAAACCGGATAAGAGGAGCGTGCTTCGTGATGACATCCCTACACATGTTCTCCTTTTATTCATTGCGCAGCCATCTGTGATGGTTTCCTTATATGCCAAAACACCTGAAGGACACAATCATATAACCAACCCTTACCCAGGTTTTATTTCTTCCCTTGGAAAGCAGGGCTGTCCCCATGGAGGCTCTATCTTCCCCTTCCCAAGGTGCCTGCAGGGTGACTGCAGAATTAGTTGGAAGAAATGAGGAAGTCAAAGGTAAAAACTGAAGCGCAAACCAAAGCTAACTTGGATCTGCCTTGGGGATCTTCCCTACAGAAAGAAATGCTGTGGTGCAGTGAGCTGGATGGCGGGTGGGGAGGGAGCCAGGCTTCCGTTTGCTAGCAAGGTGTTGGGTTGTGCTGGGTCTCATTCTGGTGGGATCAGTTCATGGCCTGATATTTGGGTGTTGGGGAAGGCAGGGTTGGGAGATACACCTGAGGACACAGGCAGTGGTGGATTTAAATGCCGCCGCTTCAGTGCTTGCCTGTTGGGCAGTTTCTCAGCTAGAAGTCACCTTCCCACAGCTGGGGATGTGAGCACTCCTGCTTCACTCCTGGGCAAAGCTGGGTTTGTTCACAACCCCAGCACAGTGGGGTTTGCTCTGAAGTGGGTCGGACCCACTTGTGGGGTTGGATTGTGTGGCTCTGGTTTTGGTGTTGACACAGAGCTGGAGATGATGCCATTAACCCACTCCCCTGTGTCCACCTCCACTGTCTACCACTGGTGGTTGCATTTGCTCAAGTGACCAAACTCTCCCTCTCTGTGACAGAGGCAAGGACACCCCTTGAGGCAGGACCTTTCAGATGAGCCTGTGAAGGTGTCAGAAAGGATGGTTGTGTCAGAGATCAACAGACTGCAGAAACAGTTTCGAATAGCAACGGAGAAGAGGAAATCTTACAGTACCAACCTGAAACAGCAAACACAGGCCCAGGAGTGAGTTCAGCTTCACTCAGCTGCATTGTGCATGGAAAGCTCCACTGAGCCGAGATCTGTAGGTAGCTAGGGCTTGGCGGTCGGAAGATGTCTCGCTGTAACGGAAAGACAGAGCCCCTCTCCAGGTAGCCAATAGCGTTTAGCTTGTGACGTAAGCAGGCAGAAGTGACGTCATAAACCCAGGCTATATAATGCTGTGTCACTCTTCAATAACCGCCATTTGCCGTCCACCACATTGGTGTCTGCGCGCTGACGGACCCCGCGATCGCGAGCAGGTGATCGCCTGTGCCGTTTCCTGAACCAGGTCACCGTGCCTCGCTGAGGCAACAGAGATCTAGGGACCCTGGTGCTGAGATGGAGAGCGGGTGTAGCACCTGCTGTGGTGTTGTAGATGGGATGTGCTAAATGTCATTTGTGGTTCTGTTTTTACAGAAAAGGAATCGAGTCTCTGACTCAAGAACAGAGAGAGGTGTCACTAACAATAGGCCAGGTCATGTCCCTAAAAAATAAGATGCTGGAAGACAGAAATTGCAGAGAGACCCGACATCTTTTGCGGATCAGAGATCGGTACGATTCTCTGATAAGAGAAAGAAAAGCACTGTTAGCTGTCCTGGACAACCAGGTAAGAACATCTGGACTGTCTCCTGCTGAGTATGGTACAGCAGAGTAGAGTCACAGAGTGAGCCCTGGAGCTGAAACGCCTTGATGTAAAATGCGTTTAGTTCAGGTCTTGGAATATAATGCTGCCTCCTGGCAAAAGGCACATGACAATGACAAATGGATAGAGCTGTTCAAGTCAGCAGTGCTGGCTGGAAAAGTAAGGTCTGACCCTCAGCCTTGCTGTCCTACTAGTCTCTGCAGCTCCTCTTGGATGGCATACACCTGCCTGGGGTCATGCAACATCCCTTTGCTTTCCCCTTGACCTTCCCGCCTGAAAAAGAGGCAAAAATGGAACATCAGTTGTGCTGCCTGAGACATGGCAAATAGAGGAGCAGCAGCAGCTGAGTAATCCCGTTACTTCTCCTCTGGACAGCCTGGTTGGATTTGGTCTGAGGTCAAGGGAAACCTAGTACTGAAGAAGCGACAGGTCCTTGCTGCTTTCTGCTCTGAGCAAACTGCCCATGACAGAAATCAGGGAGCGTGCTCAGATGGTTTATAGTTGCTATAGGTGCTGCAAAGCTTTCCACAACAGGGTTAGTTTTCAATCAGGGATCTCTTGGCTGAGTCATACCCCTCCCACCTGCTCCCTGCTTCGTTGTTCTCCAACTACTTTATTCTTCTCCTGGATTTGCTTCCTCTGGCAGCTCTCCACTTCTGGAAGAAGTTTTCCTCCTCTCAGTTCCAGGGAGGGCTGCACAGATCCCTGGCTGGCCAGCACAATGTGACTACCAAAACCCCATCCTCATCGCCTCTTCCACTCTACACAGAGTGCTGCTGTACCTTGTCCAACACCTGCTGAATTTCCCTCCAGAGGCAGCTACATTTCCTTCGTGACATGAAAAGAAACCTATTCCTAGTTAGAGTTTATGTTTCTGTGGGTGCAGGATGGCATCCTTTGGGATTAAAGCTGTTTCTGCAACTGCGAGCTCATTGATGACATGACTGCTGTAGTTCAAGTCAACTGAGGGTATTTTCTTTGGCTAACTGTCCTGACAAGAGTCCAGAACACAGGGGTGGAGATTAAGCTTTCCTTTTAGTATGATTCTTATTATTTTTGATCTGTGTTGCAGATAGAAGAGCTGGAAAAAAAGGTTGCGAAGCAAAACCTGATAGCAACGAAGGTAAAGCAAGCAAACTCTAGCAAACAGCTGCAGAAGCGGATTGACACACTGGAGATGCGTCTGTACAACGTAAGCAAACCCATTGCAGACCTTTGGAGACCATTTGTGAAACCCACTTTTTAGTAAGGAGAAAGGGTAATGGTGCAAATGCATTTGGTTGACCTGAGCTGCATAAAGGATGTGACTTGCTCCCCTGGCCTGATTGCTCACAGAATATCTCAAAGGCTCCTTCAAACTTTGTGACCCAAATGCAGCACTTGTGCCATGCCAAGAAGCCTGAAGGTTTGCACCTGTGTAGTGATAAACCCAAGCTGCCTGAAGCCACCTTGCTTTGGACAATGCCAGCTCCAGGTCTCTGTTGTGATCAGCCTGACTTACTGTTGCCTCCCCTGTCTTGGGGAGGATAGTGCAAGGCCAATTTAAGATCTCTTAGACTGCTTGCCCTAAGTCTGGTCAAGGTCTTTCAACAGAGACCTGAGTCCTATACCAGCTTCAAGCTTTTTGTGTCTCTATTCCCAGGCCAGTGTCCATTTCAATACCATCGTGGCCAAAAATAACAAGCTTCGAGAAGAGATTGAAAGCCTGCAAATCCGGAAAGCTGTTTTGGACAACTTCTACTGCAAGCTCCATACAAAGCTGGAGCAGCAGAAGAGAAGGATGAACACTGCTGTTGAGCAAACCACGCAAGCCTACGAGCAGTGGTACGTGGCCTTGAGAACCCTGTGTGGCAAACTCAGTGCCAAGAGGCAATGCCAGTGATGACTGTTGATGTAAAGAAAGAGATTTCTACCTCAGAGAGAGGATTCAGCACTCTTGTCTAGAGCTGGGTGCTAGGATTAGGTGTCTGGTGAGTGCAGGGAGACTGGTACACGTGGTGTAACCTGCTGCTGCTCTCTGTGTGCAGGTCGGAGGCCCAGGCAAGGATTGCAGACATGAGCAAAAGGCGCAGGAAAGACCACATCGAGATGCAGGAGCAGGAGCGCATCCTTGCACGGGAGACCAAATTGAAAGCCTTCGTGCTCGCCAGATTTACTGATCGTTCTGAATTGGAGGAACAGGCCAAAAAGGAAAGAGGTATCAGAGGAGAGAGAATATGTGCAGTGGGGACTGCCAACCAGGAGCCTGCAGAGCTGGCAAGAGGACTGTTTATAGTGATTTATAGCACTGCACCCCAAAGGCCGGACCTCTTCCCTTTCCAAAGGCTGCTTCACCCAACTTTCACCCTACAAGTAAAAAGGATGAACAGTGGTAACCATGCAGCACTGTGTGTGCCCTTGGGGCAGAGGGAAGGATGGGGAGGCTGCCCCTATGTGCAGCCATGTCTCCTTTTATCCTCCTGGGGAGGGATCCCGCTGTATTTGACCCATTGCCATGAGGACAGTGACTTCCCTGCTTAGTTTCGGTGTGAAATCAGGACGCCTTCTGCCCCTCTGTCACTGCTCTGCCTTGTCCTGAGCAGCGCACCGAACCCCCTCAGCACCTGCAAGGGAAGGCTCTGTAAAGGGTGCCTCGCAGGGACACACAGAGCCTGGGCTCTCTGTCTCTCTCTCAGACTTGAAAGCAGCCCGGAGGGCCAAGAAGCGCCAAGGGGAGTGCTCTGAGACTCGGGAAGTGGTTTACAAACGCCTGCTGGAGCTGGCAGAGGATGGGAATGTCGAGCAGCTGCTGAATAGCTTCATCAAGAAGGAGCACAAGAGCTTCGCCTGCTTGTTCTATGCCTCCGAGCTCAATGAGGATACGCCGAAGATGCAGAGGAAGATCAGGGAACTCCAGGTCTGTTCCAGGCTCTTCATGTCTCCCCTCTCAGCTGGTGGGTTTTGGGCTGGAGCGGGTGTTTCCTGTTCCATGTGTCCAGCATCACTGCCCTCACCAGAGCCCTGCTCTCCGGCTGCCACACGGGTGGGATTAGGGGGATGCTAAGAGCTAGCTGAAAACACAACTCCAATGAGCAGAACTCTTGTGTTTTCAGAGCTCAAAGTGTCTCAATGCTGCCACCGTGTACCCAGCAAAAATACTGCAGCATCCAGGAGAGCCAAGAGCTGCGTTTGCCTCACTCCATAGCTGGAGTGAGAGGAGGGGACATGACCTGCCCTCCGGGACTGGGAACAGTGATCCCCAGAGGGGTCAAGTGGGATGTCCCTGCTCCCAAGGTGGAGGGATGGTGCCCAGCCCCTGTTGGGCACATCTGGTGGGCATTCAGGCAGTATCCCCTTTATGTGCTTGTGTTTACACAGATTGAAGTTGCATCCCTCTCGAAGGCTCAGGAGCATGCAGAGGCCCAGAACTCTCATCTCGTGAAGGAATTGGAGGTATGGCGGCCAGGATTTCCCTCTGCAAGGGCAACAGATCCCTATCTGTCTTGGCATGTCTCCTAGGGAGTCTGGTCCTGCTGATGCTGCTCTGGCTAATGTCAGAAAAGGGCCCTGCATCAGCTTTGGCAGCCCTGTCTGCCAGTGCATGGTGAGAGGGTGATTGGAGGGCTCCTGCCAACCCTGCTCCTCCTGGAGCCTTGTCCGTGGCATGGGGAGCTTGGGATCCCCTTCCCAGAGCCTTTCCTCTGCAGGAATGGGAGCATCCCACAGCCTCTCCTGGGATGTCTCCAGTGTCCAGCCTGGAAGGGGACAGGAATGGGGTTGGGGGGAGAGCAGGGAACTGGTGTGACACCTTGCAAAACCTTTGCTGATAGAAAAATCTAACGAAAACCACCGAGGAAGCCAACCGCTACGAAGACCTGTGCAAAGAGAGGAGCAAAATCCTGGGCCAGCTCAAATCCAGCATGGAAGTCGTGCTCAAAGGAATCAACTGCGACACTACAGACATAATGAAGCAGCTTGGAGAAAAAGGGGAGATCACGGATCTGAACCTGATGCAGTATTTTGGTGAGTCAGGGCTGCCCATCTTCTCATGCACACGGCCTGGATCTTGTATGTCCACCACCTGCTTGCGCTGTGTTTTAATGGATCTGGTTTTCCCACCTGCCCCATCATGGATGGGTGTCCCTAATGTGATTTTGTGATGCCACATTCCCAGCAAATTCAGGAGCACACCCGGCCGTCCCTGGAAGTGCTCACAAACCGTGTAGGCGAGGCCCTTAGTGATGTGGTTTAGTGGCAGACTTGTCAGTGCTGGGGTAAAGGTTGGACTTCATCCTAAAGGTCTTTTCCAACCTAGTTGATTCTATGATATGATCCCAGTGGAGCCCCAAGCCCTCATCTTGGCTCTGGGTGTGGGACCCAGCCTTGGACTCTTGTCCGTGGGGAGACAGGCTGCCTGACAGCACTTCCATGGGGAAATGCATGGATCCCCTTCTCAGCAAACATCTGGGGTGGGTTTGGGCCCACAGAAGCCCTGTAGGATGGTGTTTCTTCCCACCCAGGTCTCACGGAGAAGAAGACTTACGAGCTCCTGCGGCTGGAGTCCATTCTGCGCTACTCACAGACTGAAGGCGCTTCTCCAGACCTGCCCTTCTCCAACCCACTGCTGGGAGGCTCTGAGCTCCTCCGGGAGGTCAGCTGGTCCCAGATCTGCCCACCACCTCCCACCCTGAACGTCAGCAACGACATCATCGATGCCTGTAAGTGCGGGAGGCAGGAGGGAAGGGCTGTGTCCACGCAGCCAGACAATCCGTGATTCCTAGGTCCTGCTCTCACCCGTCCTCCCCAGCTAATCCCACCCAGCCTGTCCCTCCCTACCAGGTATATAAGTGGGAATATACACCTGCACACGGGTATATAAGGTGTGTGTGATGGGTGGATGTTTTCTTGCGCAGTGGAGGTGCCTCTGGACCACAGTCAGCTCCGTCAGATGGTTCTCCAGAACCACGAGAAGGACTGGGACAACGCTGCTGGCACGGATGAGAATGCACCGAGGGTGGAATAAATAGTTTTACTCTTGAGTTCCCCTCTGCTTTTGTCTCCTGGATATCATTCCATCTCTCTTCTCATCTGGAAGGAGCCCAACGCCTTCTGCAGGCTTCTAAAGGTGATATTTCGGCATGGCTTCACCCGCTGCTGACAGCTGCTGTGTAAAGGGCCCACTGCTCTCCAGTGGGATGCTGTCTCCAGTGCACAACCCAATGTGCTCCCTGCAGCCAGGCATTATGTAGCTGCTAGGGAGGAGATGGGGACCACGGTCTCAGTCCCGCCCTATGCCTGCCCAAGGAGTGTGCTTGCTGGGTGTTCTCTGCTAACCTGGAAGGAGCCGGCAGCTCTCTGCTGCCTAAAGCAAAGCTGAGCTCAGTGTTAGTCCTGGGCTGGTGGGACCAGATGGCTGCTTGCCACAGCCCAAACAGACTGTTTGGGGCTGGGAGCTGGGCCAGGCTGGGACATGTTGAGGCAGAGGCACTGAGGGCTGTAGGCAGCCAGGGCTTGGCGGTCGGAAGATGTCGCACTGTAACGGAAAGTCAGAGCCCCTCTCCACGTAGCTGATTGTGTTTAGCTTGAGACGTAAGTAGACAGAAGTGACGTTGTACACCAAAGCTATATAATGCTGTGTCACTCTGCAATAACTGCCATTTGCCGTCCACCACATTGGTGTCTGCGTGCTAATGGACCCCGCGATCGCGAGCAGGTGATCGCCTGTGCCGGCCCTGAACCAGGTCACCGTGCCTCGCAGAGGCAACAAGTGGTGCCGAAACCCGGGAATCTCGCCTGGACGGGTGTGCGGCGGCCGGAGCGGCAGGACCAGCCCGGCGGGGAGGACGCTCCCAGAACTGCAAGGACGATGGAGGCCCTTGTGAAGGTTGTATCAGAATTACATAAGCAGTGGGGCATTGATTGCAAACCTAAAGATTTTACTCTCGCCGTTGCGAGACTTTTGCAGATTGGGGTCATTGACCAGGCGGTGGATATTCTCCACCCAGAAGTGTGGGCTAAATGCACCACAGCATTAGCCGAGGAGACGATGTCCTCCGGTTGTGGGTAAAATCTTAAGTCGGGGGGGAAAGTTAAACAAGCTCTGGAAAAGGCCATGCAGGAGCAGGACACCTGGAAGGCGGCAAGGGACTGTTTGTTGGTTACCCCCAAATTGGGAGTCGGGGCAGCCACGCAGACTCCGCGCCCACCAGATGATGGCACTTTTACCGAGTCTAAAGACTCGCGGGAGGGCGCTGTGCCCCCCGATTCCCAGAACCCCGACCCGCTTGCGGAGGGACAAAACCGCGCAAAATCCTTCTGGGGCGGGCTTGTTGAAGAGGCCAGGAGTGCCGCGGAGAAATCAGAGCCCAAAGACGCCTGGGCTAGACCACCGCACTATGCGCCCCAAGATGGCGCCGAGCGGCTGGGGGAAGGGTGGGGCAACGATGCCCCGCGCGGGAACACGGAGGAAGCGCTAGCACTAACGAGCGAGTACGGGGCGGACAGCCAATCAGAACGAGCGGCCGGAAATATGCCCTTGTAAGGCACACGCCCCCCCCACTGACAGGCGGGGCCGGAGCCCGAGTAACGGCGGGGCGGGCGGAGAGGGGGGGTAACGGCCCACCTGCAAGGGAAGCGGGCGGGGCCGGAGCCCGAGTAACGGCGGGCGGGCGGAGAGGGGGGGTAACGGCCCGCCTGCAAGGGAAGCGGGCGGGGCCGGAGTGAAGAAAGAGCCCGGCCCCCTTGCGGAGCCTGCACGGGAAGTGGGCAGAGCCAGAGCCCGAGAAGCGGGCGGGGCCGGAGCCCAGTAAAAAAGTTGCGGAGCCCGGAAGCAGGCAGTCAGTCAAGTTCCGAGTCTGAATCAGACACCAGCTGGGAGGGGTGGGTCACAGCCGGTGTAGTCTCAGAGGAGAATGATACATGTGAAACATGCGTATACAGACTTAATAGCCAAGTCATTCCTACCCATACTAACAAGACACCTACAAAGAAAACCACCTCTTTTACGGACTGGAAACAAATAAAGACTGCATGTGCTGAATGGGTCCCACCGACCACGTTAGCGTTCCCGGTCCGAGTGACGGATGGAGGCCAAAGTATTTTTTCACCAGTAAATCCTAAAGACATACAAGCAATTGTTAAAGCAATTGCAGACAAGGGGCTTAATTCTGCCATGGTTTCTACTCTTAGAGATGGGGTTTTCGGAGGAGATGACATGCTCCCGTTTGACATAAGACATATTTGCAAAATTATTTTTGATGGAGCAGGGATAATTGTTTTCAAACAAGAATGGGAAGATAACTGTGTGAAACAATTGGCCCGAATACCTGGAAAGCGCCACCCGTTACGTGGCTCCAGTTTACCGCGCCTAATGGGTACGGATCCAGCAATGCTTACCCCCCAGGAACAAGCTCAAGGCCTACAGGCTGAGGAAGTCAGGGCAACAACTCGTGCAGCTAGGGATGCTATTCACACAACTGCTAGAACTATTGTAAAGCCATCGCCATGGTCCACAATAAAACAAAACGAAAGTGAGAGCTTTACGCAATTTGTAGATCGTCTCCAAGCGGCGGTCGATTCCTCGACCCTGCCTCCAGAAGCCAAAGACCCAGTTATTGCGGACTGTTTGCGTCAACAATGTAACACGAAAACCAAAGAAATTCTACGATCACTGCCGGTGGGGTCAAGTGTCGCAACCATGATAAAACATGTTGCGAATGAAGAGCAGCTGGCCCCGCTTCAGACAGCTGCCGTAGTAATGGCTACTGTAATGACATCTTCTAAATGTGGCCTGAAAGGCCACGTGGTAGCTAATTGCCCTCAGTTAGGAGAGCCGCCAACAGCACTGCCCCCCCATAAAAACCTAACCAAAGGACCATGTTGGGTTTGTGGACGGACAGGACATTTTGCCAGGGAATGCACTCGTAAAGTTCAACCCCAGGGAAACAGGAGGGGGAGAGGGCGTTCGGGCCGCACACGGCCCTCTCCCACTTGGGACATGAAGGGAAGGATGAACACTGCTGTTGAGCAAACCACGCAAGCCTACGAGCAGTGGTACGTGGCCTTGAGAACCCTGTGTGGCAAACTCAGTGCCAAGAGGCAATGCCAGTGATGACTGTTGATGTAAAGAAAGAGAGGATTCAGCACTCTTGTCTAGAGCTGGGTGCTAGGATTAGGTGTCTGGTGAGTGCAGGGAGACTGGTACACGTGGTGTAACCTGCTGCTGCTCTCTGTGTGCAGGTCGGAGGCCCAGGCAAGGATTGCAGACATGAGCAAAAGGCGCAGGAAAGACCACATCGAGATGCAGGAGCAGGAGCGCATCCTTGCACGGGAGACCAAATTGAAAGCCTTCATGCTCGCCAGATTTACTGGTCGTTCTGAATTGGAGGAACAGGCCAAAAAGGAAAGAGGTATCAGAGGAGAGAGAATATGTGCAGTGGGGACTGCCAACCAGGAGCCTGCAGGGCTGGCAAGAGGACTGTTTATAGTGATTTATAGCACTGCACCCCAAAGGCCGGACCTCTTCCCTTTCCAAAGGCTGCTTCACCCAACTTTCACCCTACAAGTAAAAAGGATGAACAGTGGTAACCATGCAGCACTGTGTGTGCCCTTGGGTCAGAGGGAAGGATGGGGAGGCTGCCCCTATGTGCAGCCATGTCTCCTTTTATCCTCCTGGGGAGGGATCCCGCTGTATTTGACCCATTGCCATGAGGACAGTGACTTCCCTGCTTAGTTTCGCTGTGAAATCAGGACACCTTCTGCCCCTCTGTCGCTGCTCTGCCTTGTCCTGAGCAGCGCACCGAACCCCCTCAGCACCTGCAAGGGAAGGCTCTGTAAAGGGTGCCTCGCAGGGACACACAGAGCCTGGGCTCTCTGTCTCTCTCTCAGACTTGAAAGCAGCCCGGAGGGCCAAGAAGAGCCAAGGGGAGTGCTCTGAGACTCGGGAAGTGGTTTACAAACGCCTGCTGGAGCTGGCAGAGGATGGGAATGTCGAGCAGCTGCTGAATAGCTTCATCAAGAAGGAGCACAAGAGCTTCGCCTGCTTGTTCTATGCCTCCGAGCTCAATGAGGATACGCCGAAGATGCAGAGGAAGATCAGGGAACTCCAGGTCTGTTCCAGGCTCTTCATGTCTCCCCTCTCAGCTGGTGGGTTTTGGGCTGGAGCGGGTGTTTCCTGTTCCATGTGTCCAGCATCACTGCCCTCACCAGAGCCCTGCTCTCCGGCTGCCACACGGGTGGGATTAGGGGGATGCTAAGAGCTAGCTGAAAACACAACTCCAATGAGCAGAACTCTTGTGTTTTCAGAGCTCAAAGTGTCTCAATGCTGCCACCGTGTACCCAGCAAAAATACTGCAGCATCCAGGAGAGCCAAGAGCTGCGTTTGCCTCACTCCATAACTGGAGTGAGAGGAGGGGACATGACCTGCCCTCCGGGACTGGGAACAGTGATCCCCAGAGGGGTCAAGTGGGATGTCCCTGCTCCCAGGGTGGAGGGATGGTGCCCAGCCCCTGTTGGGCACATCTGGTGGGCATTCAGGCAGTATCCCCTTTATGTGCTTGTGTTTACACAGATTGAAGTTGCATCCCTCTCGAAGGCTCAGGAGCATGCAGAGGCCCAGAACTCTCATCTCGTGAAGGAACTGGAGGTATGGCGGCCAGGATTTCCCTCTGCAAGGGCAACAGATCCCTATCTGTCTTGGCATGTCTCCTAGGGAGTCTGGTCCTGCTGATGCTGCTCTGGCTAATGTCAGAAAAGGGCCCTGCATCAGCTTTGGCAGCCCTGTCTGCCAGTGCATGGTGAGAGGGTGATTGGAGGGCTCCTGCCAACCCTGCTCCTCCTGGAGCCTTGTCCGTGGCATGGGGAGCTTGGGATCCCCTTCCCAGAGCCTTTCCTCTGCAGGAATGGGAGCATCCCACAGCCTCTCCTGGGATGTCTCCAGTGTCCAGCCTGGAAGGGGACAGGAATGGGGTTGGGGGGAGAGCAGGGAACTGGTGTGACACCTTGCAAAACCTTTGCTGATAGAAAAATCTAACGAAAACCACCGAGGAAGCCAACCGCTACGAAGACCTGTGCAAAGAGAGGAGCAAAATCCTGGGCCAGCTCAAATCCAGCATGGAAGTCGTGCTCAAAGGAATCAACTGCGACACTACAGACATAATGAAGCAGCTTGGAGAAAAAGGGGAGATCACGGATCTGAACCTGATGCAGTATTTTGGTGAGTCAGGGCTGCCCATCTTCTCATGCACATGGCCTGGATCTTGTATGTCCACCACCTGCTTGCGCTGTGTTTTAATGGATCTGGTTTTCCCACCTGCCCCATCATGGATGGGTGTCCCTAATGTGATTTTGTGATGCCACATTCCCAGCAAATTCAGGAGCACACCCGGCCGTCCCTGGAAGTGCTCACAAACCGTGTAGGCGAGGCCCTTAGTGATGTGGTTTAGTGGTAGACTTGTCAGTGCTGGGGTAAAGGTTGGACTTCATCCTAAAGGTCTTTTCCAACCTAGTTGATTCTATGATATGATCCCAGTGGAGCCCCAAGCCCTTATCTTGGCTCTGGGTGTGGGACCCAGCCTTGGACTCTTGTCTGTGGGGAGACAGGCTGCCTGACAGCACTTCCATGGGGAAATGCATGGATCCCCTTCTCAGCAAACATCTGGGGTGGGTTTGGGCCCACAGAAGCCCTGTAGGATGGTGTTTCTTCCCACCCAGGTCTCACGGAGAAGAAGACTTACGAGCTCCTGCGGCTGGAGTCCATTCTGCGCTACTCACAGACTGAAGGCGCTTCTCCAGACCTGCCCTTCTCCAACCCACTGCTGGGAGGCTCTGAGCTCCTCCGGGAGGTCAGCTGGTCCCAGATCTGCCCACCACCTCCCACCCTGAACGTCAGCAGCGACATCATCGATGCCTGTAAGTGCGGGAGGCAGGAGGGAAGGGCTGTGTCCACGCAGCCAGACAATCCGTGATTCCTAGGTCCTGCTCTCACCCGTCCTCCCCAGCTAATCCCACCCAGCCTGTCCCTCCCTACCAGGTATATAAGTGGGAATATACACCTGCACACAGGTATATAAGGTGTGTGTGATGGGTGGATGTTTTCTTGCGCAGTGGAGGTGCCTCTGGACCACAGTCAGCTCCGTCAGATGGTTCTCCAGAACCACGAGAAGGACTGGGACAACGCTGCTGGCACGGATGAGAATGCACCGAGGGTGGAATAAATAGTTTTACTCTTGAGTTCCCCTCTGCTTTTGTCTCCTGGATATCATTCCATCTCTCTTCTCATCTGGAAGGAGCCCAACGCCTTCTGCAGGCTTCTAAAGGTGATATTTCGGCATGGCTTCACCCGCTGCTGACAGCTGCTGTGTAAAGGGCCCACTGCTCTCCAGTGGGATGCTGTCTCCAGTGCACAACCCAATGTGCTCCCTGCAGTCAGGCATTATGTAGCTGCTAGGGAGGAGATGGGGACCACGGTCTCAGTCCCGCCCTATGCCTGCCCAAGGAGTGTGCTTGCTGGGTGTTCTCTGCTAACCTGGAAGGAGCCGGCAGCTCTCTGCTGCCTAAAGCAAAGCTGAGCTCAGTGTTAGTCCTGGGCTGGTGGGACCAGATGGCTGCTTGCCACAGCCCAAACAGACTGTTTGGGGCTGGGAGCTGGGCCAGGCTGGGACATGTTGAGGCAGAGGCACTGAGGGCACATGAGGGTGATGTGCAGTGGGGCTGCAACGGTGGGGTGCGGGTCTGGGAGGGATCCAAAGGCACAGACACACCACACAGGCACACCACACAACCCAAGCACTGTCACACCAGTGGCTGAATTTCTTCTTGCCAAAAGGCAGTTTAATGTGGATGCCATTCACATGTTCCCCATGGAACATGTGGGAGCCAGAGAGAGGCAATCTCGCGGGTGCTCAGTTAGTCCTTCTCTTCGCCGTGTGTAATGACATGGACGAGGTTTTTGTAATCCAGGTTGCCAGACATGTCCGGAGGGAAAGCTGCGAACATCTGCTCGATCTGTCGGGAAGGAGACGGGTTGGAAAAGTGGCACAGAAGGGGTTTGTGGCTGAGGGTCTGTTGGGATGCAGGGAAGGAGCTCATACCTCTTCCTGGGAAAATCTCTCACCCTGTGTCATCAGCATTTCTTTGATGCTGCAATCAAGAGAGTGTGGTGAGCACCAGGGAGGCCTCAGTGAGGTCACCCCCCCTCCCCTTGGGCAACCCCTGCACTCACTAGGCAGATTTCAGTCCTTTTCCCTCTGGATCGAACACCTTGAATGCATTCAGGATCGTCTCCTCCGGGTCTGCTCCTGCGGGTGACATGGGCACAGCCATTGGAGGCTGTGGAGGAGGAAGCCAACTCCAGCCTCCTGCTTCAAACAGCCTTTCAGGGGAGAAAGGGAAGTCTGGGAAGCATCATTCCCACAGGAATGTGGACCCTGCAGCTGGGGCCTCAAGTGGAGGTGGTGGCTGTTGAGGAGCAGATGCAGGGCTGTGGTGTGGCCGCAGAGCAGGCTGTCAGCACCGCCCGGCAGCCGGCGTCTATCTTATCTTTGGGTGTATTTCTAGAGCTCCAGGCTTTTGGGGCTGCAATTCCTCCTGGAGAGCTGCAGGGAGGCTGCATGCCTTGGACTGTGTGTCAGCAGGCTCAGAGGCACGGCGGGATCTCTTTGTTCCCTCTTATGGGGACAGCAGCACCGCAGCCTGTTGTGGTTTTTAAAGGTTGGGGAAACTGAGGCACAGAGACCTGCTCACACCCTACAACAGGTTGCAGAGACACGGAATGAGATCCAGGTCTCCAGATGGACAGCACCAGCCCTGTCTGAGACTGTATTGCAAATCAGTGTGAATTTTGGGGTGCTGGGATCTCACTGGGAACACTTGCGAGGGGTACATGATGCTCTTTGTCCTATCTGTGGTGTCTCAGGACAGGGATGTAGGGAGAGCACCCAAGTCCAGGATTTGGAGGATGAGAACTGGAATTCTCGTGAAGAGAGGTTGTTGCTGGTGAAAATCCCACCATAGCCTGTATCTTTGGGGGGTCCCTGTGCTGCCACTGGGAGAAGGTGGCCCTAAGGGATGCGGGCGGGATGGGAGAGGGAGGTCATTTCACAAGTATCCCGTGGTTGTCCCCAGGTTTGACGTCTTGGCCATGGTACGGGAGCATCCCACTTCCCGTGCTCTGCATGCCACAGTACAGCAGCCAGTGCCACTTGCTTTCCATTAGCAGCTCCCATGTGAAGCCTCCAAGGACCATTTGAGGGATCTCCCTGGAAGGGTGATGGAGGCCCTGGGAGCTGTGTGGCTTCCCCAGGTGGGACAGGATATTGGTGATGGTATCGGTGCCCAGTGACCCCCCCAGCTGCCCTCTTACCCTTGAGTTTCTCCCCAAACATGGTGAGGAATACGGTGAAGTTGATGGGGCCGGGTGCCTCCTTTATCATCTCATCGATCTCCTCGTTCTTCACGTTCAAGCGCCCTAGGGGAAAGCAGCGGTGGGTGAACCATGGGTGTCCATGTCCAGCTGCAGGTACACGCAGCCCTCCAGGCTCTGCTCTATTGCTGGAGGCTAAAAGACACACCATGGGAGCCTTTCCCAGAGGCTTTTCCCCCACCTGAAGCAGCGCAGCCCTGGGGAAGCACCTCTGACAAGGAAGGGCAATGAAGAAGTGAGGATGGGAGAATCATGGGCTGATTTCCATCATTTCCATCTCTG
The DNA here is from genome assembly GCA_039720435.1 of Amazona ochrocephala. Classification (NCBI taxonomy): domain Eukaryota; kingdom Metazoa; phylum Chordata; class Aves; order Psittaciformes; family Psittacidae; genus Amazona; species Amazona ochrocephala. The sequence continues at coordinate 13,244,241 of CM077891.1, forward strand.
GTTTCTCCAGCCTCAGGATCACACGAGAGGGCTTCAAAGGGCTGAGCTGTGCTGCTTCCTTCCCTCACTGCTGTAGGTAGCTAGGGCTTGGCGGTCGGAAGATGTCTCGCTGTAACGGAAAGACAGAGCCCCTCTCCAGGTAGCCAATAGCGTTTAGCTTGTGACGTAAGCAGGCGGAAGTGACGTCATAAACCCAGGCTATATAATGCTGTGTCACTCTTCAATAACCGCCATTTGCCGTCCACCACATTGGTGGCTGCGCGCTGACGGACCCCGCGATCGCGAGCAGGTGATCGCCTGTGCCGTTTCCTGAACCAGGTCACCGTGCCTCGCTGAGGCAACAGAGATCTAGGGACCCTGGTGCTGAGATGGAGAGCGGGTGTAGCACCTGCTGTGGTGTTGGAGATGGGATGTGCTAAATGTCATTTGTGGTTCTGTTTTTACAGAAAAGGAATCGAGTCTCTGACTCAAGAACAGAGAGAGGTGTCACTAACAATAGGCCAGGTCATGTCCCTAAAAAATAAGATGCTGGAAGACAGAAATTGCAGAGAGACCCGACACCTTTTGCGGATCAGAGATCGGTACGATTCTCTGATAAGAGAAAGAAAAGCACTGTTAGCTGTCCTGGACAACCAGGTAAGAACATCTGGACTGTCTCCTGCTGAGTATGGTACAGCAGAGTAGAGTCACAGAGTGAGCCCTGGAGCTGAAACGCCTTGATGTAAAATGCGTTTAGTTCAGGTCTTGGAATATAATGCTGCCTCCTGGCAAAAGACACATGACAATGACAAATGGATAGAGCTGTTCAAGTCAGCAGTGCTGGCTGGAAAAGTAAGGTCTGACCCTCAGCCTTGCTGTCCTACTAGTCTCTGCAGCTCCTCTTGGATGGCATACACCTGCCTGGGGTCATGCAACATCCCTTTGCTTTCCCCTTGACTTTCCCGCCTGAAAAAGAGGCAAAAATGGAACATCAGTTGTGCTGCCTGAGACATGGCAAATAGAGGAGCAGCAGCAGCTGAGTAATCCCGTTACTTCTCCTCTGGACAGCCTGGTTGGATTTGGTCTGAGGTCAAGGGAAACCTAGTACTGAAGAAGCGACAGGTCCTTGCTGCTTTCTGCTCTGAGCAAACTGCCCATGACAGAAATCAGGGAGCGTGCTCAGATGGTTTATAGTTGCTATAGGTGCTGCAAAGCTTTCCACAACAGGGTTAGTTTTCAATCAGGGATCTCTTGGCTGAGTCATACCCCTCCCACCTGCTCCCTGCTTCGTTGTTCTCCAACTACTTTATTCTTCTCCTGGATTTGCTTCCTCTGGCAGCTCTCCACTTCTGGAAGAAGTTTTCCTCCTCTCAGTTCCAGGGAGGGCTGCACAGATCCCTGGCTGGCCAGCACAATGTGACTACCAAAACCCCATCCTCATCGCCTCTTCCACTCTACACAGAGTGCTGCTGTACCTTGTCCAACACCTGCTGAATTTCCCTCCAGAGGCAGCTACATTTCCTTCGTGACATGAAAAGAAACCTATTCCTAGTTAGAGTTTATGTTTCTGCGGGTGCAGGATGGCATCCTTTGGGATTAAAGCTGTTTCTGCAACTGCGAGCTCATTGATGACATGACTGCTGTAGTTCAAGTCAACAGAGGGTATTTTCTTTGGCTAACTGTCCTGACAAGAGTCCAGAACACAGGGGTGGAGATTAAGCTTTCCTTTTAGTATGATTCTTATTATTTTTGATCTGTGTTGCAGATAGAAGAGCTGGAAAAAAAGGTTGCGAAGCAAAACCTGATAGCAACGAAGGTAAAGCAAGCAAACTCTAGCAAACAGCTGCAGAAGCGGATTGACAAACTGGAGATGCGTCTGTACAACGTAAGCAAACCCATTGCAGACCTTTGGAGACCATTTGTGAAACCCACTTTTTAGTAAGGAAAAAGGGTAATGGTGCAAATGCATTTGGTTGACCTGAGCTGCATAAAGGATGTGACTTGCTCCCCTGGCCTGATTGCTCACAGAATATCTCAAAGGCTCCTTCAAACTTTGTGACCCAAATGCAGCACTTGTGCTATGCCAAGAAGCCTGAAGGTTTGCACCTGTGTAGTGATAAACCCAAGCTGCCTGAAGCCACCTTGCTTTGGACAATGCCAGCTCCAGGTCTCTGTTGTGATCAGCCTGACTTACTGTTGCCTCCCCTGTCTTGGGGAGGATAGTGCAAGGCCAATTTAAGATCTCTTAGACTGCTTGCCCTAAGTCTGGTCAAGGTCTTTCAACAGAGACCCGAGTCCTATACCAGCTTCAAGCTTTTTGTGTCTCTATTCCCAGGCCAGTGTCCATTTCAATACCATCGTGGCCAAAAATAACAAGCTTCGAGAAGAGATTGAAAGCCTGCAAATCCGGAAAGCTGTTTTGGACAACTTCTACTGCAAGCTCCATACAAAGCTGGAGCAGCAGAAGAGAAGGATGAACACTGCTGTTGAGCAAACCACGCAAGCCTACGAGCAGTGGTACGTGGCCTTGAGAACCCTGTGTGGCAAACTCAGTGCCAAGAGGCAATGCCAGTGATGACTGTTGATGTAAAGAAAGAGATTTCTACCTCAGAGAGAGGATTCAGCACTCTTGTCTAGAGCTGGGTGCTAGGATTAGGTGTCTGGTGAGTGCAGGGAGACTGGTACACGTGGTGTAACCTGCTGCTGCTCTCTGTGTGCAGGTCGGAGGCCCAGGCAAGGATTGCAGACATGAGCAAAAGGCACAGGAAAGACACTGCCCAGTACCACATCGAGATGCAGGAGCAGGAGCGCATCCTTGCACGGGAGACCAAATTGAAAGCCTTCGTGCTCGCCAGATTTACTGATCGTTCTGAATTGGAGGAACAGGCCAAAAAGGAAAGAGGTATCAGAGGAGAGAGAATATGTGCAGTGGGGACTGCCAACCAGGAGCCTGCAGGGCTGGCAAGAGGACTGTTTATAGTGATTTATAGCACTGCACCCCAAAGGCCGGACCTCTTCCCTTTCCAAAGGCTGCTTCACCCAACTTTCACCCTACAAGTAAAAAGGATGAACAGTGGTAACCATGCAGCACTGTGTGTGCCCTTGGGGCAGAGGGAAGGATGGGGAGGCTGCCCCTATGTGCAGCCATGTCTCCTTTTATCCTGGGGAGGGATCCCGCTGTATTTGACCCATTGCCATGAGGACAGTGACTTCCCTGCTTAGTTTCGCTGTGAAATCAGGACACCTTCTGCCCCTCTGTCGCTGCTCTGCCTTGTCCTGAGCAGCGCACCGAACCCCCTCAGCACCTGCAAGGGAAGGCTCTGTAAAGGGTGCCTCGCAGGGACACACAGAGCCTGGGCTCTCTGTCTCTCTCTCAGACTTGAAAGCAGCCCGGAGGGCCAAGAAGCGCCAAGGGGAGTGCTCTGAGACTCGGGAAGTGGTTTACAAACGCCTGCTGGAGCTGGCAGAGGATGGGAATGTCGAGCAGCTGCTGAATAGCTTCATCAAGAAGGAGCACAAGAGCTTCGCCTGCTTGTTCTATGCCTCCGAGCTCAATGAGGATACGCCGAAGATGCAGAGGAAGATCAGGGAACTCCAGGTCTGTTCCAGGCTCTTCATGTCTCCCCTCTCAGCTGGTGGGTTTTGGGCTGGAGCGGGTGTTTCCTGTTCCATGTGTCCAGCATCACTGCCCTCACCAGAGCCCTGCTCTCCGGCTGCCACACGGGTGGGATTAGGGGGATGCTAAGAGCTAGCTGAAAACACAACTCCAATGAGCAGAACTCTTGTGTTTTCAGAGCTCAAAGTGTCTCAATGCTGCCACCGTGTACCCAGCAAAAATACTGCAGCATCCAGGAGAGCCAAGAGCTGCGTTTGCCTCACTCCATAGCTGGAGTGAGAGGAGGGGACATGACCTGCCCTCCGGGACTGGGAACAGTGATCCCCAGAGGGGTCAAGTGGGATGTCCCTGCTCCCAGGGTGGAGGGATGGTGCCCAGCCTCTGTTGGGCACATCTGGTGGGCATTCAGGCAGTATCCCCTTTATGTGCTTGTGTTTACACAGATTGAAGTTGCATCCCTCTCGAAGGCTCAGGAGCATGCAGAGGCCCAGAACTCTCATCTCGTGAAGGAACTGGAGGTATGGCGGCCAGGATTTCCCTCTGCAAGGGCAACAGATCCCTATCTGTCTTGGCATGTCTCCTAGGGAGTCTGGTCCTGCTGATGCTGCTCTGGCTAATGTCAGAAAAGGGCCCTGCATCAGCTTTGGCAGCCCTGTCTGCCAGTGCATGGTGAGAGGGTGATTGGAGGGCTCCTGCCAACCCTGCTCCTCCTGGAGCCTTGTCCGTGGCATGGGGAGCTTGGGATCCCCTTCCCAGAGCCTTTCCTCTGCAGGAATGGGAGCATCCCACAGCCTCTCCTGGGATGTCTCCAGTGTCCAGCCTGGAAGGGGACAGGAATGGGGTTGGGGGGAGAGCAGGGAACTGGTGTGACACCTTGCAAAACCTTTGCTGATAGAAAAATCTAACGAAAACCACCGAGGAAGCCAACCGCTACGAAGACCTGTGCAAAGAGAGGAGCAAAATCCTGGGCCAGCTCAAATCCAGCATGGAAGTCGTGCTCAAAGGAATCAACTGCGACACTACAGACATAATGAAGCAGCTTGGAGAAAAAGGGGAGATCACGGATCTGAACCTGATGCAGTATGTTGGTGAGTCAGGGCTGCCCATCTTCTCATGCACATGGCCTGGATCTTGTATGTCCACCACCTGCTTGCGCTGTGTTTTAATGGATCTGGTTTTCCCACCTGCCCCATCATGGATGGGTGTCCCTAATGTGATTTTGTGATGCCACATTCCCAGCAAATTCAGGAGCACACCCGGCCGTCCCTGGAAGTGCTCACAAACCGTGTAGGTGAGGCCCTTAGTGATGTGGTTTAGTGGTAGACTTGTCAGTGCTGGGGTAAAGGTTGGACTTCATCCTAAAGGTCTTTTCCAACCTAGTTGATTCTATGATATGATCCCAGTGGAGCCCCAAGCCCTTATCTTGGCTCTGGGTGTGGGACCCAGCCTTGGACTCTTGTCCGTGGGGAGACAGGCTGCCTGACAGCACTTCCATGGGGAAATGCATGGATCCCCTTCTCAGCAAACATCTGGGGTGGGTTTGGGCCCACAGAAGCCCTGTAGGATGGTGTTTCTTCCCACCCAGGTCTCACGGAGAAGAAGACTTACGAGCTCCTGCGGCTGGAGTCCATTCTGCGCTACTCACAGACTGAAGGCGCTTCTCCAGACCTGCCCTTCTCCAACCCACTGCTGGGAGGCTCTGAGCTCCTCCGGGAGGTCAGCTGGTCCCAGATCTGCCCACCACCTCCCACCCTGAACGTCAGCAGCGACATCATCGATGCCTGTAAGTGCGGGAGGCAGGAGGGAAGGGCTGTGTCCACGCAGCCAGACAATCCGTGATTCCTAGGTCCTGCTCTCACCCGTCCTCCCCAGCTAATCCCACCCAGCCTGTCCCTCCCTACCAGGTATATAAGTGGGAATATACACCTGCACACAGGTATATAAGGTGTGTGTGATGGGTGGATGTTTTCTTGCGCAGTGGAGGTGCCTCTGGACCACAGTCAGCTCCGTCAGATGGTTCTCCAGAACCACGAGAAGGACTGGGACAACGCTGCTGGCACGGATGAGAATGCACCGAGGGTGGAATAAATAGTTTTACTCTTGAGTTCCCCTCTGCTTTTGTCTCCTGGATATCATTCCATCTCTCTTCTCATCTGGAAGGAGCCCAACGCCTTCTGCAGGCTTCTAAAGGTGATATTTCGGCATGGCTTCACCCGCTGCTGACAGCTGCTGTGTAAAGGGCCCACTGCTCTCCAGTGGGATGCTGTCTCCAGTGCACAACCCAATGTGCTCCCTGCAGTCAGGCATTATGTAGCTGCTAGGGAGGAGATGGGGACCACGGTCTCAGTCCCGCCCTATGCCTGCCCAAGGAGTGTGCTTGCTGGGTGTTCTCTGCTAACCTGGAAGGAGCCGGCAGCTCTCTGCTGCCTAAAGCAAAGCTGAGCTCAGTGTTAGTCCTGGGCTGGTGGGACCAGATGGCTGCTTGCCACAGCCCAAACAGACTGTTTGGGGCTGGGAGCTGGGCCAGGCTGGGACATGTTGAGGCAGAGGCACTGAGGGCACATGAGGGTGATGTGCAGTGGGGCTGCAACGGTGGGGTGCGGGTCTGGGAGGGATCCAAAGGCACAGACACACCACACAGGCACACCACACAACCCAAGCACTGTCACACCAGTGGCTGAATTTCTTCTTGCCAAAAGGCAGTTTAATGTGGATGCCATTCACATGTTCCCCATGGAACATGTGGGAGCCAGAGAGAGGCAATCTCGCGGGTGCTCAGTTAGTCCTTCTCTTCGCCGTGTGTAATGACATGGACGAGGTTTTTGTAATCCAGGTTGCCAGACATGTCCGGAGGGAAAGCTGCGAACATCTGCTCGATCTGTCGGGAAGGAGACGGGTTGGAAAAGTGGCACAGAAGGGGTTTGTGGCTGAGGGTCTGTTGGGATGCAGGGAAGGAGCTCATACCTCTTCCTGGGAAAATCTCTCACCCTGTGTCATCAGCATTTCTTTGATGCTGCAATCAAGAGAGTGTGGTGAGCACCAGGGAGGCCTCAGTGAGGTCACCCCCCCTCCCCTTGGGCAACCCCTGCACTCACTAGGCAGATTTCAGTCCTTTTCCCTCTGGATCGAACACCTTGAATGCATTCAGGATCGTCTCCTCCGGGTCTGCTCCTGCGGGTGACATGGGCACAGCCATTGGAGGCTGTGGAGGAGGAAGCCAACTCCAGCCTCCTGCTTCAAACAGCCTTTCAGGGGAGAAAGGGAAGTCTGGGAAGCATCATTCCCACAGGAATGTGGACCCTGCAGCTGGGGCCTCAAGTGGAGGTGGTGGCTGTTGAGGAGCAGATGCAGGGCTGTGGTGTGGCCGCAGAGCAGGCTGTCAGCACCGCCCGGCAGCCGGCGTCTATCTTATCTTTGGGTGTATTTCTAGAGCTCCAGGCTTTTGGGGCTGCAATTCCTCCTGGAGAGCTGCAGGGAGGCTGCATGCCTTGGACTGTGTGTCAGCAGGCTCAGAGGCACGGCGGGATCTCTTTGTTCCCTCTTATGGGGACAGCAGCACCGCAGCCTGTTGTGGTTTTTAAAGGTTGGGGAAACTGAGGCACAGAGACCTGCTCACACCCTACAACAGGTTGCAGAGACACGGAATGAGATCCAGGTCTCCAGATGGACAGCACCAGCCCTGTCTGAGACTGTATTGCAAATCAGTGTGAATTTTGGGGTGCTGGGATCTCACTGGGAACACTTGCGAGGGGTACATGATGCTCTTTGTCCTATCTGTGGTGTCTCAGGACAGGGATGTAGGGAGAGCACCCAAGTCCAGGATTTGGAGGATGAGAACTGGAATTCTCGTGAAGAGAGGTTGTTGCTGGTGAAAATCCCACCATAGCCTGTATCTTTGGGGGGTCCCTGTGCTGCCACTGGGAGAAGGTGGCCCTAAGGGATGCGGGCGGGATGGGAGAGGGAGGTCATTTCACAAGTATCCCGTGGTTGTCCCCAGGTTTGACGTCTTGGCCATGGTACGGGAGCATCCCACTTCCCGTGCTCTGCATGCCACAGTACAGCAGCCAGTGCCACTTGCTTTCCATTAGCAGCTCCCATCTGAAGCCTCCAAGGACCATTTGAGGGATCTCCCTGGAAGGGTGATGGAGGCCCTGGGAGCTGTGTGGCTTCCCCAGGTGGGACAGGATATTGGTGATGGTATCGGTGCCCAGTGACCCCCCCAGCTGCCCTCTTACCCTTGAGTTTCTCCCCAAACATGGTGAGGAATACGGTGAAGTTGATGGGGCCGGGTGCCTCCTTTATCATCTCATCGATCTCCTCGTTCTTCACGTTCAAGCGGCCTAGGGGAAAGCAGCGGTGGGTGAACCATGGGTGTCCATGTCCAGCTGCAGGTACACGCAGCCCTCCAGGCTCTGCTCTATTGCTGGAGGATAAAAGACACACCATGGGAGCCTTTCCCAGAGGCTTTTCCCCCACCTGAAGCAGCACAGCCCTGGGGAAGCACCTCTGACAAGGAAGGGCAATGAAGAAGTGAGGATGGGAGAATCATGGGCTGATTTCCATCATTTCCATCTCTGGTTTCTCCAGCCTCAGGATCACACGAGAGGGCTTCAAAGGGCTGAGCTGTGCTGCTTCCTTCCCTCACTGCTGTAGGTAGCTAGGGCTCGGCGGTCGGAAGATGTCTCGCTGTAACGGAAAGACAGAGCCCCTCTCCAGGTAGCCAATAGCGTTTAGCTTGTGACGTAAGCAGGCGGAAGTGACGTCATAAACCCAGGCTATATAATGCTGTGTCACTCTTCAATAACCGCCATTTGCCGTCCACCACATTGGTGGCTGCGCGCTGACGGACCCCGCGATCGCGAGCAGGTGATCGCCTGTGCCGTTTCCTGAACCAGGTCACCGTGCCTCGCTGAGGCAACAGAGATCTAGGGACCCTGGTGCTGAGATGGAGAGCGGGTGTAGCACCTGCTGTGGTGTTGGAGATGGGATGTGCTAAATGTCATTTGTGGTTCTGTTTTTACAGAAAAGGAATCGAGTCTCTGACTCAAGAACAGAGAGAGGTGTCACTAACAATAGGCCAGGTCATGTCCCTAAAAAATAAGATGCTGGAAGACAGAAATTGCAGAGAGACCCGACACCTTTTGCGGATCAGAGATCGGTACGATTCTCTGATAAGAGAAAGAAAAGCACTGTTAGCTGTCCTGGACAACCAGGTAAGAACATCTGGACTGTCTCCTGCTGAGTATGGTACAGCAGAGTAGAGTCACAGAGTGAGCCCTGGAGCTGAAACGCCTTGATGTAAAATGCGTTTAGTTCAGGTCTTGGAATATAATGCTGCCTCCTGGCAAAAGACACATGACAATGACAAATGGATAGAGCTGTTCAAGTCAGCAGTGCTGGCTGGAAAAGTAAGGTCTGACCCTCAGCCTTGCTGTCCTACTAGTCTCTGCAGCTCCTCTTGGATGGCATACACCTGCCTGGGGTCATGCAACATCCCTTTGCTTTCCCCTTGACTTTCCCGCCTGAAAAAGAGGCAAAAATGGAACATCAGTTGTGCTGCCTGAGACATGGCAAATAGAGGAGCAGCAGCAGCTGAGTAATCCCGTTACTTCTCCTCTGGACAGCCTGGTTGGATTTGGTCTGAGGTCAAGGGAAACCTAGTACTGAAGAAGCGACAGGTCCTTGCTGCTTTCTGCTCTGAGCAAACTGCCCATGACAGAAATCAGGGAGCGTGCTCAGATGGTTTATAGTTGCTATAGGTGCTGCAAAGCTTTCCACAACAGGGTTAGTTTTCAATCAGGGATCTCTTGGCTGAGTCATACCCCTCCCACCTGCTCCCTGCTTCGTTGTTCTCCAACTACTTTATTCTTCTCCTGGATTTGCTTCCTCTGGCAGCTCTCCACTTCTGGAAGAAGTTTTCCTCCTCTCAGTTCCAGGGAGGGCTGCACAGATCCCTGGCTGGCCAGCACAATGTGACTACCAAAACCCCATCCTCATCGCCTCTTCCACTCTACACAGAGTGCTGCTGTACCTTGTCCAACACCTGCTGAATTTCCCTCCAGAGGCAGCTACATTTCCTTCGTGACATGAAAAGAAACCTATTCCTAGTTAGAGTTTATGTTTCTGCGGGTGCAGGATGGCATCCTTTGGGATTAAAGCTGTTTCTGCAACTGCGAGCTCATTGATGACATGGCTGCTGTAGTTCAAGTCAACTGAGGGTATTTTCTTTGGCTAACTGTCCTGACAAGAGTCCAGAACACAGGGGTGGAGATTAAGCTTTCCTTTTAGTATGATTCTTATTATTTTTGATCTGTGTTGCAGATAGAAGAGCTGGAAAAAAAGGTTGCGAAGCAAAACCTGATAGCAACGAAGGTAAAGCAAGCAAACTCTAGCAAACAGCTGCAGAAGCGGATTGACAAACTGGAGATGCGTCTGTACAACGTAAGCAAACCCATTGCAGACCTTTGGAGACCATTTGTGAAACCCACTTTTTAGTAAGGAAAAAGGGTAATGGTGCAAATGCATTTGGTTGACCTGAGCTGCATAAAGGATGTGACTTGCTCCCCTGGCCTGATTGCTCACAGAATATCTCAAAGGCTCCTTCAAACTTTGTGACCCAAATGCAGCACTTGTGCTATGCCAAGAAGCCTGAAGGTTTGCACCTGTGTAGTGATAAACCCAAGCTGCCTGAAGCCACCTTGCTTTGGACAATGCCAGCTCCAGGTCTCTGTTGTGATCAGCCTGACTTACTGTTGCCTCCCCTGTCTTGGGGAGGATAGTGCAAGGCCAATTTAAGATCTCTTAGACTGCTTGCCCTAAGTCTGGTCAAGGTCTTTCAACAGAGACCCGAGTCCTATACCAGCTTCAAGCTTTTTGTGTCTCTATTCCCAGGCCAGTGTCCATTTCAATACCATCGTGGCCAAAAATAACAAGCTTCGAGAAGAGATTGAAAGCCTGCAAATCCGGAAAGCTGTTTTGGACAACTTCTACTGCAAGCTCCATACAAAGCTGGAGCAGCAGAAGAGAAGGATGAACACTGCTGTTGAGCAAACCACGCAAGCCTACGAGCAGTGGTACGTGGCCTTGAGAACCCTGTGTGGCAAACTCAGTGCCAAGAGGCAATGCCAGTGATGACTGTTGATGTAAAGAAAGAGATTTCTACCTCAGAGAGAGGATTCAGCACTCTTGTCTAGAGCTGGGTGCTAGGATTAGGTGTCTGGTGAGTGCAGGGAGACTGGTACACGTGGTGTAACCTGCTGCTGCTCTCTGTGTGCAGGTCGGAGGCCCAGGCAAGGATTGCAGACATGAGCAAAAGGCACAGGAAAGACACTGCCCAGTACCACATCGAGATGCAGGAGCAGGAGCGCATCCTTGCACGGGAGACCAAATTGAAAGCCTTCATGCTCGCCAGATTTACTGATCGTTCTGAATTGGAGGAACAGGCCAAAAAGGAAAGAGGTATCAGAGGAGAGAGAATATGTGCAGTGGGGACTGCCAACCAGGAGCCTGCAGAGCTGGCAAGAGGACTGTTTATAGTGATTTATAGCACTGCACCCCAAAGGCCGGACCTCTTCCCTTTCCAAAGGCTGCTTCACCCAACTTTCACCCTACAAGTAAAAAGGATGAACAGTGGTAACCATGCAGCAGTGTGTGTGCCCTTGGGGCAGAGGGAAGGATGGGGAGGCTGCCCCTATGTGCAGCCATGTCTCCTTTTATCCTCCTGGGGAGGGATCCCGCTGTATTTGACCCATTGCCATGAGGACAGTGACTTCCCTGCTTAGTTTCGCTGTGAAATCAGGACACCTTCTGCCCCTCTGTCGCTGCTCTGCCTTGTCCTGAGCAGCGCACCGAACCCCCTCAGCACCTGCAAGGGAAGGCTCTGTAAAGGGTGCCTCGCAGGGACACACAGAGCCTGGGCTCTCTGTCTCTCTCTCAGACTTGAAAGCAGCCCGGAGGGCCAAGAAGCGCCAAGGGGAGTGCTCTGAGACTCGGGAAGTGGTTTACAAACGCCTGCTGGAGCTGGCAGAGGATGGGAATGTCGAGCAGCTGCTGAATAGCTTCATCAAGAAGGAGCACAAGAGCTTCGCCTGCTTGTTCTATGCCTCCGAGCTCAATGAGGATACGCCGAAGATGCAGAGGAAGATCAGGGAACTCCAGGTCTGTTCCAGGCTCTTCATGTCTCCCCTCTCAGCTGGTGGGTTTTGGGCTGGAGCGGGTGTTTCCTGTTCCATGTGTCCAGCATCACTGCCCTCACCAGAGCCCTGCTGTCAGCCTGCCACACGGGTGGGATTAGGGGGATGCTAAGAGCTAGCTGAAAACACAACTCCAATGAGCAGAACTCTTGTGTTTTCAGAGCTCAAAGTGTCTCAATGCTGCCACCGTGTACCCAGCAAAAATACTGCAGCATCCAGGAGAGCCAAGAGCTGCGTTTGCCTCACTCCATAGCTGGAGTGAGAGGAGGGGACATGACCTGCCCTCCGGGACTGGGAACAGTGATCCCCAGAGGGGTCAAGTGGGATGTCCCTGCTCCCAGGGTGGAGGGATGGTGCCCAGCCTCTGTTGGGCACATCTGGTGGGCATTCAGGCAGTATCCCCTTTATGTGCTTGTGTTTACACAGATTGAAGTTGCATCCCTCTCGAAGGCTCAGGAGCATGCAGAGGCCCAGAACTCTCATCTCGTGAAGGAACTGGAGGTATGGCGGCCAGGATTTCCCTCTGCAAGGGCAACAGATCCCTATCTGTCTTGGCATGTCTCCTAGGGAGTCTGGTCCTGCTGATGCTGCTCTGGCTAATGTCAGAAAAGGGCCCTGCATCAGCTTTGGCAGCCCTGTCTGCCAGTGCATGGTGAGAGGGTGATTGGAGGGCTCCTGCCAACCCTGCTCCTCCTGGAGCCTTGTCCGTGGCATGGGGAGCTTGGGATCCCCTTCCCAGAGCCTTTCCTCTGCAGGAATGGGAGCATCCCACAGCCTCTCCTGGGATGTCTCCAGTGTCCAGCCTGGAAGGGGACAGGAATGGGGTTGGGGGGAGAGCAGGGAACTGGTGTGACACCTTGCAAAACCTTTGCTGATAGAAAAATCTAACGAAAACCACCGAGGAAGCCAACCGCTACGAAGACCTGTGCAAAGAGAGGAGCAAAATCCTGGGCCAGCTCAAATCCAGCATGGAAGTCGTGCTCAAAGGAATCAACTGCGACACTACAGACATAATGAAGCAGCTTGGAGAAAAAGGGGAGATCACGGATCTGAACCTGATGCAGTATGTTGGTGAGTCAGGGCTGCCCATCTTCTCATGCACATGGCCTGGATCTTGTATGTCCACCACCTGCTTGCGCTGTGTTTTAATGGATCTGGTTTTCCCACCTGCCCCATCATGGATGGGTGTCCCTAATGTGATTTTGTGATGCCACATTCCCAGCAAATTCAGGAGCACACCCGGCCGTCCCTGGAAGTGCTCACAAACCGTGTAGGTGAGGCCCTTAGTGATGTGGTTTAGTGGCAGACTTGTCAGTGCTGGGGTAAAGGTTGGACTTCATCCTAAAGGTCTTTTCCAACCTAGTTGATTCTATGATATGATCCCAGTGGAGCCCCAAGCCCTTATCTTGGCTCTGGGTGTGGGACCCAGCCTTGGACTCTTGTCCGTGGGGAGACAGGCTGCCTGACAGCACTTCCATGGGGAAATGCATGGATCCCCTTCTCAGCAAACATCTGGGGTGGGTTTGGGCCCACAGAAGCCCTGTAGGATGGTGTTTCTTCCCACCCAGGTCTCACGGAGAAGAAGACTTACGAGCTCCTGCGGCTGGAGTCCATTCTGCGCTACTCACAGACTGAAGGCGCTTCTCCAGACCTGCCCTTCTCCAACCCACTGCTGGGAGGCTCTGAGCTCCTCCGGGAGGTCAGCTGGTCCCAGATCTGCCCACCACCTCCCACCCTGAATGTCAGCAGCGACATCATCGATGCCTGTAAGTGCGGGAGGCAGGAGGGAAGGGCTGTGTCCACGCAGCCAGACAATCCGTGATTCCTAGGTCCTGCTCTCACCCGTCCTCCCCAGCTAATCCCACCCAGCCTGTCCCTCCCTACCAGGTATATAAGTGGGAATATACACCTGCACACAGGTATATAAGGTGTGTGTGATGGGTGGATGTTTTCTTGCGCAGTGGAGGTGCCTCTGGACCACAGTCAGCTCCGTCAGATGGTTCTCCAGAACCACGAGAAGGACTGGGACAACGCTGCTGGCACGGATGAGAATGCACCGAGGGTGGAATAAATAGTTTTACTCTTGAGTTCCCCTCTGCTTTTGTCTCCTGGATATCATTCCATCTCTCTTCTCATCTGGAAGGAGCCCAACGCCTTCTGCAGGCTTCTAAAGGTGATATTTCGGCATGGCTTCACCCGCTGCTGACAGCTGCTGTGTAAAGGGCCCACTGCTCTCCAGTGGGATGCTGTCTCCAGTGCACAACCCAATGTGCTCCCTGCAGTCAGGCATTATGTAGCTGCTAGGGAAGATGGGGACCACGGTCTCAGTCCCGCCCTATGCCTGCCCAAGGAGTGTGCTTGCTGGGTGTTCTCTGCTAACCTGGAAGGAGCCGGCAGCTCTCTGCTGCCTAAAGCAAAGCTGAGCTCAGTGTTAGTCCTGGGCTGGTGGGACCAGATGGCTGCTTGCCACAGCCCAAACAGACTGTTTGGGGCTGGGAGCTGGGCCAGGCTGGGACATGTTGAGGCAGAGGCACTGAGGGCACATGAGGGTGATGTGCAGTGGGGCTGCAACGGTGGGGTGCGGGTCTGGGAGGGATCCAAAGGCACAGACACACCACACAGGCACACCACACAACCCAAGCACTGTCACACCAGTGGCTGAATTTCTTCTTGCCAAAAGGCAGTTTAATGTGGATGCCATTCACATGTTCCCCATGGAACATGTGGGAGCCAGAGAGAGGCAATCTCGCGGGTGCTCAGTTAGTCCTTCTCTTCGCCGTGTGTAATGACATGGACGAGGTTTTTGTAATCCAGGTTGCCAGACATGTCCGGAGGGAAAGCTGCGAACATCTGCTCGATCTGTCGGGAAGGAGACGGGTTGGAAAAGTGGCACAGAAGGGGTTTGTGGCTGAGGGTCTGTTGGGATGCAGGGAAGGAGCTCATACCTCTTCCTGGGAAAATCTCTCACCCTGTGTCATCAGCATTTCTTTGATGCTGCAATCAAGAGAGTGTGGTGAGCACCAGGGAGGCCTCAGTGAGGTCACCCCCCCTCCCCTTGGGCAACCCCTGCACTCACTAGGCAGATTTCAGTCCTTTTCCCTCTGGATCGAACACCTTGAATGCATTCAGGATCGTCTCCTCCGGGTCTGCTCCTGCGGGTGACATGGGCACAGCCATTGGAGGCTGTGGAGGAGGAAGCCAACTCCAGCCTCCTGCTTCCCACAGCCTTTCAGGGGAGAAAGGGAAGTCTGGGAAGCATCATTCCCACAGGAATGTGGACCCTGCAGCTGGGGCCTCAAGTGGAGGTGGTGGCTGTTGAGGAGCAGATGCAGGGCTGTGGTGTGGCCGCAGAGCAGGCTGTCAGCACCGCCCGGCAGCCGGCGTCTATCTTATCTTTGGGTGTATTTCTAGAGCTCCAGGCTTTTGGGGCTGCAATTCCTCCTGGAGAGCTGCAGGGAGGCTGCATGCCTTGGACTGTGTGTCAGCAGGCTCAGAGGCACGGCGGGATCTCTTTGTTCCCTCTTATGGGGACAGCAGCACCGCAGCCTGTTGTGGTTTTTAAAGGTTGGGGAAACTGAGGCACAGAGACCTGCTCACACCCTACAACAGGTTGCAGAGACACGGAATGAGATCCAGGTCTCCAGATGGACAGCACCAGCCCTGTCTGAGACTGTATTGCAAATCAGTGTGAATTTTGGGGTGCTGGGATCTCACTGGGAACACTTGCTAGGGGTACATGATGCTCTTTGTCCTATCTGTGGTGTCTCAGGACAGGGATGTAGGGAGAGCACCCAAGTCCAGGATTTGGAGGATGAGAACTGGAATTCTCGTGAAGAGAGGTTGTTGCTGGTGAAAATCCCACCATAGCCTGTATCTTTGGGGGGTCCCTGTGCTGCCACTGGGAGAAGGTGGCCCTAAGGGATGCGGGAGGGATGGGAGAGGGAGGTCATTTCACAAGTATCCCGTGGTTGTCCCCAGGTTTGACGTCTTGGCCATGGTACGGGAGCATCCCACTTCCCATGCTCTGCATGCCACAGTACAGCAGCCAGTGCCACTTGCTTTCCATTAGCAGCTCCCATGTGAAGCCTCCAAGGACCATTTGAGGGATCTCCCTGGAAGGGTGATGGAGGCCCTGGGAGCTGTGTGGCTTCCCCAGGTGGGACAGGATATTGGTGATGGTATCGGTGCCCAGTGACCCCCCCAGCTGCCCTCTTACCCTTGAGTTTCTCCCCAAACATGGTGAGGAATACGGTGAAGTTGATGGGGCCGGGTGCCTCCTTTATCATCTCATCGATCTCCTCGTTCTTCACGTTCAAGCACCCTAGGGGAAAGCAGCGGTGGGTGAACCATGGGTGTCCATGTCCAGCTGCAGGTACACGCAGCCCTCCAGGCTCTGCTCTATTGCTGGAGGCTAAAAGACACACCATGGGAGCCTTTCCCAGAGGCTTTTCCCCCACCTGAAGCAGCGCAGCCCTGGGGTAGCACCTCTGACAAGGAAGGGCAATGAAGAAGTGAGGATGGGAGAATCATGGGCTGATTTCCATCATTTCCATCTCTGGTTTCTCCAGCCTCAGGATCACACAAGAGGGCTTCAAAGGGCTGAGCTGTGCTGCTTCCTTCCCTCACTGCTGTAGGTAGCTAGGGCTCGGCGGTCGGAAGATGTCTCGCTGTAACGGAAAGACAGAGCCCCTCTCCAGGTAGCCAATAGCGTTTAGCTTGTGACGTAAGCAGGCGGAAGTGACGTCATAAACCCAGGCTATATAATGCTGTGTCACTCTTCAATAACCGCCATTTGCCGTCCACCACATTGGTGGCTGCGCGCTGACGGACCCCGCGATCGCGAGCAGGTGATCACCTGTGCCGTTTCCTGAACCAGGTCACCGTGCCTCGCTGAGGCAACAGAGATCTAGGGACCCTGGTGCTGAGATGGAGAGCGGGTGTAGCACCTGCTGTGGTGTTGGAGATGGGATGTGCTAAATGTCATTTGTGGTTCTGTTTTTACAGAAAAGGAATCGAGTCTCTGACTCAAGAACAGAGAGAGGTGTCACTAACAATAGGCCAGGTCATGTCCCTAAAAAATAAGATGCTGGAAGACAGAAATTGCAGAGAGACCCGACACCTTTTGCGGATCAGAGATCGGTACGATTCTCTGATAAGAGAAAGAAAAGCACTGTTAGCTGTCCTGGACAACCAGGTAAGAACATCTGGACTGTCTCCTGCTGAGTATGGTACAGCAGAGTAGAGTCACAGAGTGAGCCCTGGAGCTGAAACGCCTTGATGTAAAATGCGTTTAGTTCAGGTCTTGGAATATAATGCTGCCTCCTGGCAAAAGACACATGACAATGACAAATGGATAGAGCTGTTCAAGTCAGCAGTGCTGGCTGGAAAAGTAAGGTCTGACCCTCAGCCTTGCTGTCCTACTAGTCTCTGCAGCTCCTCTTGGATGGCATACACCTGCCTGGGGTCATGCAACATCCCTTTGCTTTCCCCTTGACTTTCCCGCCTGAAAAAGAGGCAAAAATGGAACATCAGTTGTGCTGCCTGAGACATGGCAAATAGAGGAGCAGCAGCAGCTGAGTAATCCCGTTACTTCTCCTCTGGACAGCCTGGTTGGATTTGGTCTGAGGTCAAGGGAAACCTAGTACTGAAGAAGCGACAGGTCCTTGCTGCTTTCTGCTCTGAGCAAACTGCCCATGACAGAAATCAGGGAGCGTGCTCAGATGGTTTATAGTTGCTATAGGTGCTGCAAAGCTTTCCAAAACAGGGTTAGTTTTCAATCAGGGATCTCTTGGCTGAGTCATACCCCTCCCACCTGCTCCCTGCTTCGTTGTTCTCCAACTACTTTATTCTTCTCCTGGATTTGCTTCCTCTGGCAGCTCTCCACTTCTGGAAGAAGTTTTCCTCCTCTCAGTTCCAGGGAGGGCTGCACAGATCCCTGGCTGGCCAGCACAATGTGACTACCAAAACCCCATCCTCATCGCCTCTTCCACTCTACACAGAGTGCTGCTGTACCTTGTCCAACACCTGCTGAATTTCCCTCCAGAGGCAGCTACATTTCCTTCGTGACATGAAAAGAAACCTATTCCTAGTTAGAGTTTATGTTTCTGCGGGTGCAGGATGGCATCCTTTGGGATTAAAGCTGTTTCTGCAACTGCGAGCTCATTGATGACATGGCTGCTGTAGTTCAAGTCAACAGAGGGTATTTTCTTTGGCTAACTGTCCTGACAAGAGTCCAGAACACAGGGGTGGAGATTAAGCTTTCCTTTTAGTATGATTCTTACTATTTTTGATCTGTGTTGCAGATAGAAGAGCTGGAAAAAAAGGTTGCGAAGCAAAACCTGATAGCAACGAAGGTAAAGCAAGCAAACTCTAGCAAACAGCTGCAGAAGCGGATTGACAAACTGGAGATGCGTCTGTACAACGTAAGCAAACCCATTGCAGACCTTTGGAGACCATTTGTGAAACCCACTTTTTAGTAAGGAGAAAGGGTAATGGTGCAAATGCATTTGGTTGACCTGAGCTGCATAAAGGATGTGACTTGCTCCCCTGGCCTGATTGCTCACAGAATATCTCAAAGGCTCCTTCAAACTTTGTGACCCAAATGCAGCACTTGTGCCATGCCAAGAAGCCTGAAGGTTTGCACCTGTGTAGTGATAAACCCAAGCTGCCTGAAGCCACCTTGCTTTGGACAATGCCAGCTCCAGGTCTCTGTTGTGATCAGCCTGACTTACTGTTGCCTCCCCTGTCTTGGGGAGGATAGTGCAAGGCCAATTTAAGATCTCTTAGACTGCTTGCCCTAAGTCTGGTCAAGGTCTTTCAACAGAGACCCGAGTCCTATACCAGCTTCAAGCTTTTTGTGTCTCTATTCCCAGGCCAGTGTCCATTTCAATACCATCGTGGCCAAAAATAACAAGCTTCGAGAAGAGATTGAAAGCCTGCAAATCCGGAAAGCTGTTTTGGACAACTTCTACTGCAAGCTCCATACAAAGCTGGAGCAGCAGAAGAGAAGGATGAACACTGCTGTTGAGCAAACCACGCAAGCCTACGAGCAGTGGTACGTGGCCTTGAGAACCCTGTGTGGCAAACTCAGTGCCAAGAGGCAATGCCAGTGATGACTGTTGATGTAAAGAAAGAGATTTCTACCTCAGAGAGAGGATTCAGCACTCTTGTCTAGAGCTGGGTGCTAGGATTAGGTGTCTGGTGAGTGCAGGGAGACTGGTACACGTGGTGTAACCTGCTGCTGCTCTCTGTGTGCAGGTCGGAGGCCCAGGCAAGGATTGCAGACATGAGCAAAAGGCACAGGAAAGACACTGCCCAGTACCACATCGAGATGCAGGAGCAGGAGCGCATCCTTGCACGGGAGACCAAATTGAAAGCCTTCGTGCTCGCCAGATTTACTGATCGTTCTGAATTGGAGGAACAGGCCAAAAAGGAAAGAGGTATCAGAGGAGAGAGAATATGTGCAGTGGGGACTGCCAACCAGGAGCCTGCAGAGCTGGCGAGAGGACTGTTTATAGTGATTTATAGCACTGCACCCCAAAGGCCGGACCTCTTCCCTTTCCAAAGGCTGCTTCACCCAACTTTCACCCTACAAGTAAAAAGGATGAACAGTGGTAACCATGCAGCAGTGTGTGTGCCCTTGGGGCAGAGGGAAGGATGGGGAGGCTGCCCCTATGTGCAGCCATGTCTCCTTTTATCCTCCTGGGGAGGGATCCCGCTGTATTTGACCCATTGCCATGAGGACAGTGACTTCCCTGCTTAGTTTCGCTGTGAAATCAGGACACCTTCTGCCCCTCTGTCGCTGCTCTGCCTTGTCCTGAGCAGCGCACCGAACCCCCTCAGCACCTGCAAGGGAAGGCTCTGTAAAGGGTGCCTCGCAGGGACACACAGAGCCTGGGCTCTCTGTCTCTCTCTCAGACTTGAAAGCAGCCCGGAGGGCCAAGAAGCGCCAAGGGGAGTGCTCTGAGACTCGGGAAGTGGTTTACAAACGCCTGCTGGAGCTGGCAGAGGATGGGAATGTCGAGCAGCTGCTGAATAGCTTCATCAAGAAGGAGCACAAGAGCTTCGCCTGCTTGTTCTATGCCTCCGAGCTCAATGAGGATACGCCGAAGATGCAGAGGAAGATCAGGGAACTCCAGGTCTGTTCCAGGCTCTTCATGTCTCCCCTCTCAGCTGGTGGGTTTTGGGCTGGAGCGGGTGTTTCCTGTTCCATGTGTCCAGCATCACTGCCCTCACCAGAGCCCTGCTCTCCGGCTGCCACACGGGTGGGATTAGGGGGATGCTAAGAGCTAGCTGAAAACACAACTCCAATGAGCAGAACTCTTGTGTTTTCAGAGCTCAAAGTGTCTCAATGCTGCCACCGTGTACCCAGCAAAAATACTGCAGCATCCAGGAGAGCCAAGAGCTGCGTTTGCCTCACTCCATAGCTGGAGTGAGAGGAGGGGACATGACCTGCCCTCCGGGACTGGGAACAGTGATCCCCAGAGGGGTCAAGTGGGATGTCCCTGCTCCCAGGGTGGAGGGATGGTGCCCAGCCTCTGTTGGGCACATCTGGTGGGCATTCAGGCAGTATCCCCTTTATGTGCTTGTGTTTACACAGATTGAAGTTGCATCCCTCTCGAAGGCTCAGGAGCATGCAGAGGCCCAGAACTCTCATCTCGTGAAGGAATTGGAGGTATGGCGGCCAGGATTTCCCTCTGCAAGGGCAACAGATCCCTATCTGTCTTGGCATGTCTCCTAGGGAGTCTGGTCCTGCTGATGCTGCTCTGGCTAATGTCAGAAAAGGGCCCTGCATCAGCTTTGGCAGCCCTGTCTGCCAGTGCATGGTGAGAGGGTGATTGGAGGGCTCCTGCCAACCCTGCTCCTCCTGGAGCCTTGTCCGTGGCATGGGGAGCTTGGGATCCCCTTCCCAGAGCCTTTCCTCTGCAGGAATGGGAGCATCCCACAGCCTCTCCTGGGATGTCTCCAGTGTCCAGCCTGGAAGGGGACAGGAATGGGGTTGGGGGGAGAGCAGGGAACTGGTGTGACACCTTGCAAAACCTTTGCTGATAGAAAAATCTAACGAAAACCACCGAGGAAGCCAACCGCTACGAAGACCTGTGCAAAGAGAGGAGCAAAATCCTGGGCCAGCTCAAATCCAGCATGGAAGTCGTGCTCAAAGGAATCAACTGCGACACTACAGACATAATGAAGCAGCTTGGAGAAAAAGGGGAGATCACAGATCTGAACCTGATGCAGTATGTTGGTGAGTCAGGGCTGCCCATCTTCTCATGCACATGGCCTGGATCTTGTATGTCCACCACCTGCTTGCGCTGTGTTTTAATGGATCTGGTTTTCCCACCTGCCCCATCATGGATGGGTGTCCCTAATGTGATTTTGTGATGCCACATTCCCAGCAAATTCAGGAGCACACCCGGCCGTCCCTGGAAGTGCTCACAAACCGTGTAGGCGAGGCCCTTAGTGATGTGGTTTAGTGGCAGACTTGTCAGTGCTGGGGTAAAGGTTGGACTTCATCCTAAAGGTCTTTTCCAACCTAGTTGATTCTATGATATGATCCCAGTGGAGCCCCAAGCCCTCATCTTGGCTCTGGGTGTGGGACCCAGCCTTGGACTCTTGTCCGTGGGGAGACAGGCTGCCTGACAGCACTTCCATGGGGAAATGCATGGATCCCCTTCTCAGCAAACATCTGGGGTGGGTTTGGGCCCACAGAAGCCCTGTAGGATGGTGTTTCTTCCCACCCAGGTCTCACGGAGAAGAAGACTTACGAGCTCCTGCGGCTGGAGTCCATTCTGCGCTACTCACAGACTGAAGGCGCTTCTCCAGACCTGCCCTTCTCCAACCCACTGCTGGGAGGCTCTGAGCTCCTCCGGGAGGTCAGCTGGTCCCAGATCTGCCCACCACCTCCCACCCTGAACGTCAGCAACGACATCATCGATGCCTGTAAGTGCGGGAGGCAGGAGGGAAGGGCTGTGTCCACGCAGCCAGACAATCCGTGATTCCTAGGTCCTGCTCTCACCCGTCCTCCCCAGCTAATCCCACCCAGCCTGTCCCTCCCTACCAGGTATATAAGTGGGAATATACACCTGCACACGGGTATATAAGGTGTGTGTGATGGGTGGATGTTTTCTTGCGCAGTGGAGGTGCCTCTGGACCACAGTCAGCTCCGTCAGATGGTTCTCCAGAACCACGAGAAGGACTGGGACAACGCTGCTGGCACGGATGAGAATGCACCGAGGGTGGAATAAATAGTTTTACTCTTGAGTTCCCCTCTGCTTTTGTCTCCTGGATATCATTCCATCTCTCTTCTCATCTGGAAGGAGCCCAACGCCTTCTGCAGGCTTCTAAAGGTGATATTTCGGCATGGCTTCACCCGCTGCTGACAGCTGCTGTGTAAAGGGCCCACTGCTCTCCAGTGGGATGCTGTCTCCAGTGCACAACCCAATGTGCTCCCTGCAGCCAGGCATTATGTAGCTGCTAGGGAAGATGGGGACCACGGTCTCAGTCCCGCCCTATGCCTGCCCAAGGAGTGTGCTTGCTGGGTGTTCTCTGCTAACCTGGAAGGAGCCGGCAGCTCTCTGCTGCCTAAAGCAAAGCTGAGCTCAGTGTTAGTCCTGGGCTGGTGGGACCAGATGGCTGCTTGCCACAGCCCAAACAGACTGTTTGGGGCTGGGAGCTGGGCCAGGCTGGGACATGTTGAGGCAGAGGCACTGAGGGCTGTAGGCAGCCAGGGCTTGGAGGTCGGAAGATGTCGCACTGTAACGGAAAGTCAGAGCCCCTCTCCACGTAGCTGATTGTGTTTAGCTTGAGATGTAAGTAGACAGAAGTGACGTTGTACACCAAAGCTATATAATGCTGTGTCACTCTGCAATAACTGCCATTTGCCGTCCACCACATTGGTGTCTGCGTGCTAATGGACCCCGCGATCGCGAGCAGGTGATCGCCTGTGCCGGCCCTGAACCAGGTCACCGTGCCTCGTAGAGGCAACAAGTGGTGCCGAAACCCGGGAATCTCGCCTGGACGGGTGTGCGGCGGCCGGAGCGGCGGGACCAGCCCGGCGGGGAGGACGCTCCCAGAACTGCAAGGACGATGGAGGCCCTTGTGAAGGTTGTATCAGAATTACATAAGCAGTGGGGCATTGATTGCAAACCTAAAGATTTTACTCTCGCCGTTGCGAGACTTTTGCAGATTGGGGTCATTGACCAGGCGGTGGATATTCTCCACCCAGAAGTGTGGGCTAAATGCACCACAGCATTAGCCGAGGAGACGATGTCCTCCGGTTGTGGGTAAAATCTTAAGTCGGGGGGGAAAGTTAAACAAGCTCTGGAAAAGGCCATGCAGGAGCAGGACACCTGGAAGGCGGCAAGGGACTGTTTGTTGGTTACCCCCAAATTGGGAGTCGGGGCAGCCACGCAGACTCCGCGCCCACCAGATGATGGCACTTTTACCGAGTCTAAAGACTCGCGGGAGGGCGCTGTGCCCCCCGATTCCCAGAACCCCGACCCGCTTGCGGAGGGACAAAACCGCGCAAAATCCTTCTGGGGCGGGCTTGTTGAAGAGGCCAGGAGTGCCGCGGAGAAATCAGAGCCCAAAGACACCTGGGCTGGACCACCGCACTATGCGCCCCAAGATGGCGCCGAGCGGCTGGGGGAAGGGTGGGGCAACGATGCCCCGCGCGGGAACACGGAGGAAGCGCTAGCACTAACGAGCGAGTACGGGGCGGACAGCCAATCAGAACGAGCGGCCGGAAATATGCCCTTGTAAGGCACACGCCCCCCCCACTGACAGGCGGGGCCGGAGCCCGAGTAACGGCGGGCGGGCGGAGAGGGGGGGTAACGGCCCGCCTGCAAGGGAAGCGGGCGGGGCCGGAGTGAAGAAAGAGCCCGGCCCCCTTGCGGAGCCTGCACGGGAAGTGGGCAGAGCCAGAGCCCGAGAAGCGGGCGGGGCCGGAGCCCAGTAAAAAAGTTGCGGAGCCCGGAAGCAGGCAGTCAGTCAAGTTCCGAGTCTGAATCAGACACCAGCTGGGAGGGGTGGGTCACAGCCGGTGTAGTCTCAGAGGAGAATGATACATGTGAAACATGCGTATACAGACTTAATAGCCAAGTCATTCCTACCCATACTAACAAGACACCTACAAAGAAAACCACCTCTTTTACGGACTGGAAACAAATAAAGACTGCATGTGCTGAATGGGTCCCACCGACCACGTTAGCGTTCCCGGTCCGAGTGACGGATGGAGGCCAAAGTATTTTTTCACCAGTAAATCCTAAAGACATACAAGCAATTGTTAAAGCAATTGCAGACAAGGGGCTTAATTCTGCCATGGTTTCTACTCTTAGAGATGGGGTTTTCGGAGGAGATGACATGCTCCCGTTTGACATAAGACATATTTGCAAAATTATTTTTGATGGAGCAGGGATAATTGTTTTCAAACAAGAATGGGAAGATAACTGTGTGAAACAATTGGCCCGAATACCTGGAAAGCGCCACCCGTTACGTGGCTCCAGTTTACCGCGCCTAATGGGTACGGATCCAGCAATGCTTACCCCCCAGGAACAAGCTCAAGGCCTACAGGCTGAGGAAGTCAGGGCAACAACTCGTGCAGCTAGGGATGCTATTCACACAACTGCTAGAACTATTGTAAAGCCATCGCCATGGTCCACAATAAAACAAAACGAAAGTGAGAGCTTTACGCAATTTGTAGATCGTCTCCAAGCGGCGGTCGATTCCTCGACCCTGCCTCCAGAAGCCAAAGACCCAGTTATTGCGGACTGTTTGCGTCAACAATGTAACACGAAAACCAAAGAAATTCTACGATCACTGCCGGTGGGGTCAAGTGTCGCAACCATGATAAAACATGTTGCGAATGAAGAGCAGCTGGCCCCGCTTCAGACAGCTGCCGTAGTAATGGCTACTGTAATGACATCTTCTAAATGTGGCCTGAAAGGCCACGTGGTAGCTAATTGCCCTCAGTTAGGAGAGCCGCCAACAGCACTGCCCCCCCATAAAAACCTAACCAAAGGACCATGTTGGGTTTGTGGACGGACAGGACATTTTGCCAGGGAATGCACTCGTAAAGTTCAACCCCAGGGAAACAGGAGGGGGAGAGGGCGTTCGGGCCGCACACGGCCCTCTCCCACTTGGGACATGAAGGGAAGGATGAACACTGCTGTTGAGCAAACCACGCAAGCCTACGAGCAGTGGTACGTGGCCTTGAGAACCCTGTGTGGCAAACTCAGTGCCAAGAGGCAATGCCAGTGATGACTGTTGATGTAAAGAAAGAGAGGATTCAGCACTCTTGTCTAGAGCTGGGTGCTAGGATTAGGTGTCTGGTGAGTGCAGGGAGACTGGTACACGTGGTGTAACCTGCTGCTGCTCTCTGTGTGCAGGCCTAAAGCAAAGCTGAGCTCAGTGTTAGTCCTGGGCTGGTGGGACCAGATGGCTGCTTGCCACAGCCCAAACAGACTGTTTGGGGCTGGGAGCTGGGCCAGGCTGGGACATGTTGAGGCAGAGGCACTGAGGGCACATGAGGGTGATGTGCAGTGGGGCTGCAACGGTGGGGTGCGGGTCTGGGAGGGATCCAAAGGCACAGACACACCACACAGGCACACCACACAACCCAAGCACTGTCACACCAGTGGCTGAATTTCTTCTTGCCAAAAGGCAGTTTAATGTGGATGCCATTCCCATGTTCCCCATGGAACATGTGGGAGCCAGAGAGAGGCAATCTCGCGGGTGCTCAGTTAGTCCTTCTCTTCGCCGTGTGTAATGACATGGACAAGGTTTTTGTAATCCAGGTTGCCAGACATGTCCGGAGGGAAAGCTGCGAACATCTGCTCGATCTGTCGGGAAGGAGACGGGTTGGAAAAGTGGCACAGAAGGGGTTTGTGGCTGAGGGTCTGTTGGGATGCAGGGAAGGAGCTCATACCTCTTCCTGGGAAAATCTCTCACCCTGTGTCATCAGCATTTCTTTGATGCTGCAATCAAGAGAGTGTGGTGAGCACCAGGGAGGCCTCAGTGAGGTCACCCACCCTCCCCTTGGGCAACCCCTGCACTCACTAGGCAGATTTCAGTCCTTTTCCCTCTGGATCGAACACCTTGAATGCATTCAGGATCGTCTCCTCCGGGTCTGCTCCTGCGGGTGACATGGGCACAGCCATTGGAGGCTGTGGAGGAGGAAGCCAACTCCAGCCTCCTGCTTCCCACAGCCTTTCAGGGGAGAAAGGGAAGTCTGGGAAGCATCATTCCCACAGGAATGTGGACCCTGCAGCTGGGGCCTCAAGTGGAGGTGGTGGCTGTTGAGGAGCAGATGCAGGGCTGTGGTGTGGCCGCAGAGCAGGCTGTCAGCACCGCCCGGCAGCCGGCGTCTATCTTATCTTTGGGTGTATTTCTAGAGCTCCAGGCTTTTGAGGCTGCAATTCCTCCTGGAGAGCTGCAGGGAGGCTGCATGCCTTGGACTGTGTGTCAGCAGGCTCAGAGGCACGGCGGGATCTCTTTGTTCCCTCTTATGGGGACAGCAGCACCGCAGCCTGT
Source organism: Amazona ochrocephala (assembly GCA_039720435.1). NCBI lineage: Eukaryota > Metazoa > Chordata > Aves > Psittaciformes > Psittacidae > Amazona > Amazona ochrocephala. Next base: position 13,270,557 of record CM077891.1, read on the forward strand.
TGTGGTTTTTAAAGGTTGGGGAAACTGAGGCACAGAGACCTGCTCACACCCTACAACAGGTTGCAGAGACACGGAATGAGATCCAGGTCTCCAGATGGACAGCACCAGCCCTGTCTGAGACTGTATTGCAAATCAGTGTGAATTTTGGGGTGCTGGGATCTCACTGGGAACACTTGCTAGGGGTACATGATGCTCTTTGTCCTATCTGTGGTGTCTCAGGACAGGGATGTAGGGAGAGCACCCAAGTCCAGGATTTGGAGGATGAGAACTGGAATTCTCGTGAAGAGAGGTTGTTGCTGGTGAAAATCCCACCATAGCCTGTATCTTTGGGGGGTCCCTGTGCTGCCACTGGGAGAAGGTGGCCCTAAGGGATGCGGGAGGGATGGGAGAGGGAGGTCATTTCACAAGTATCCCGTGGTTGTCCCCAGGTTTGACGTCTTGGCCATGGTACGGGAGCATCCCACTTCCCATGCTCTGCATGCCACAGTACAGCAGCCAGTGCCACTTGCTTTCCATTAGCAGCTCCCATGTGAAGCCTCCAAGGACCATTTGAGGGATCTCCCTGGAAGGGTGATGGAGGCCCTGGGAGCTGTGTGGCTTCCCCAGGTGGGACAGGATATTGGTGATGGTATCGGTGCCCAGTGACCCCCCCAGCTGCCCTCTTACCCTTGAGTTTCTCCCCAAACATGGTGAGGAATACGGTGAAGTTGATGGGGCCGGGTGCCTCCTTTATCATCTCATCGATCTCCTCGTTCTTCACGTTCAAGCGCCCTAGGGGAAAGCAGCGGTGGGTGAACCATGGGTGTCCATGTCCAGCTGCAGGTACACGCAGCCCTCCAGGCTCTGCTCTATTGCTGGAGGCTAAAAGACACACCATGGGAGCCTTTCCCAGAGGCTTTTCCCCCATCTGAAGCAGCACAGCCCTGGGGAAGCACCTCTGACAAGGAAGGGCAATGAAGAAGTGAGGATGGGAGAATCATGGGCTGATTTCCATCATTTCCATCTCTGGTTTCTCCAGCCTCAGGATCACACGAGAGGGCTTCAAAGGGCTGAGCTGTGCTGCTTCCTTCCCTCACTGCTGTAGGTAGCTAGGGCTCGGCGGTCGGAAGATGTCTCGCTGTAACGGAAAGACAGAGCCCCTCTCCAGGTAGCCAATAGCGTTTAGCTTGTGACGTAAGCAGGCGGAAGTGACGTCATAAACCCAGGCTATATAATGCTGTGTCACTCTTCAATAACCGCCATTTGCCGTCCACCACATTGGTGTCTGCGCGCTGATGGACCCCGCGATCGCGAGCAGGTGATCGCCTGTGCCGTTTCCTGAACCAGGTCACCGTGCCTCGCTGAGGCAACAGAGATCTAGGGACCCTGGTGCTGAGATGGAGAGCGGGTGTAGCACCTGCTGTGGTGTTGGAGATGGGATGTGCTAAATGTCATTTGTGGTTCTGTTTTTACAGAAAAGGAATCGAGTCTCTGACTCAAGAACAGAGAGAGGTGTCACTAACAATAGGCCAGGTCATGTCCCTAAAAAATAAGATGCTGGAAGACAGAAATTGCAGAGAGACCTGACACCTTTTGCGGATCAGAGATCGGTACGATTCTCTGATAAGAGAAAGAAAAGCACTGTTAGCTGTCCTGGACAACCAGGTAAGAACATCTGGACTGTCTCCTGCTGAGTATGGTACAGCAGAGTAGAGTCACAGAGTGAGCCCTGGAGCTGAAACGCCTTGATGTAAAATGCGTTTAGTTCAGGTCTTGGAATATAATGCTGCCTCCTGGCAAAAGACACATGACAATGACAAATGGATAGAGCTGTTCAAGTCAGCAGTGCTGGCTGGAAAAGTAAGGTCTGACCCTCAGCCTTGCTGTCCTACTAGTCTCTGCAGCTCCTCTTGGATGGCATACACCTGCCTGGGGTCATGCAACATCCCTTTGCTTTCCCCTTGACTTTCCCGCCTGAAAAAGAGGCAAAAATGGAACATCAGTTGTGCTGCCTGAGACATGGCAAATAGAGGAGCAGCAGCAGCTGAGTAATCCCGTTACTTCTCCTCTGGACAGCCTGGTTGGATTTGGTCTGAGGTCAAGGGAAACCTAGTACTGAAGAAGCGACAGGTCCTTGCTGCTTTCTGCTCTGAGCAAACTGCCCATGAGAGAAATCAGGGAGCGTGCTCAGATGGTTTATAGTTGCTATAGGTGCTGCAAAGCTTTCCACAAGAGGGTTAGTTTTCAATCAGGGATCTCTTGGCTGAGTCATACCCCTCCCACCTGCTCCCTGCTTCGTTGTTCTCCAACTACTTTATTCTTCTCCTGGATTTGCTTCCTCTGGCAGCTCTCCACTTCTGGAAGAAGTTTTCCTCCTCTCAGTTCCAGGGAGGGCTGCACAGATCCCTGGCTGGCCAGCACAATGTGGCTACCAAAACCCCATCCTCATCGCCTCTTCCACTCTACACAGAGTGCTGCTGTACCTTGTCCAACACCTGCTGAATTTCCCTCCAGAGGCAGCTACATTTCCTTCGTGACATGAAAAGAAACCTATTCCTAGTTAGAGTTTATGTTTCTGCGGGTGCAGGATGGCATCCTTTGGGATTAAAGCTGTTTCTGCAACTGCGAGCTCATTGATGACATGACTGCTGTAGTTCAAGTCAACAGAGGGTATTTTCTTTGGCTAACTGTCCTGACAAGAGTCCAGAACACAGGGGTGGAGATTAAGCTTTCCTTTTAGTATGATTCTTATTATTTTTGATCTGTGTTGCAGATAGAAGAGCTGGAAAAAAAGGTTGCGAAGCAAAACCTGATAGCAACGAAGGTAAAGCAAGCAAACTCTAGCAAACAGCTGCAGAAGCGGATTGACAAACTGGAGATGCGTCTGTACAACGTAAGCAAACCCATTGCAGACCTTTGGAGACCATTTGTGAAACCCACTTTTTAGTAAGGAGAAAGGGTAATGGTGCAAATGCATTTGGTTGACCTGAGCTGCATAAAGGATGTGACTTGCTCCCCTGGCCTGATTGCTCACAGAATATCTCAAAGGCTCCTTCAAACTTTGTGACCCAAATGCAGCACTTGTGCTATGCCAAGAAGCCTGAAGGTTTGCACCTGTGTAGTGATAAACCCAAGCTGCCTGAAGCCACCTTGCTTTGGACAATGCCAGCTCCAGGTCTCTGTTGTGATCAGCCTGACTTACTGTTGCCTCCCCTGTCTTGGGGAGGATAGTGCAAGGCCAATTTAAGATCTCTTAGACTGCTTGCCCTAAGTCTGGTCAAGGTCTTTCAACAGAGACCCGAGTCCTATACCAGCTTCAAGCTTTTTGTGTCTCTATTCCCAGGCCAGTGTCCATTTCAATACCATCGTGGCCAAAAATAACAAGCTTCGAGAAGAGATTGAAAGCCTGCAAATCCGGAAAGCTGTTTTGGACAACTTCTACTGCAAGCTCCATACAAAGCTGGAGCAGCAGAAGAGAAGGATGAACACTGCTGTTGAGCAAACCACGCAAGCCTACGAGCAGTGGTACGTGGCCTTGAGAACCCTGTGTGGCAAACTCAGTGCCAAGAGGCAATGCCAGTGATGACTGTTGATGTAAAGAAAGAGATTTCTACCTCAGAGAGAGGATTCAGCACTCTTGTCTAGAGCTGGGTGCTAGGATTAGGTGTCTGGTGAGTGCAGGGAGACTGGTACACGTGGTGTAACCTGCTGCTGCTCTCTGTGTGCAGGTCGGAGGCCCAGGCAAGGATTGCAGACATGAGCAAAAGGCACAGGAAAGACACTGCCCAGTACCACATCGAGATGCAGGAGCAGGAGCGCATCCTTGCACGGGAGACCAAATTGAAAGCCTTCGTGCTCGCCAGATTTACTGATCGTTCTGAATTGGAGGAACAGGCCAAAAAGGAAAGAGGTATCAGAGGAGAGAGAATATGTGCAGTGGGGACTGCCAACCAGGAGCCTGCAGAGCTGGCAAGAGGACTGTTTATAGTGATTTATAGCACTGCACCCCAAAGGCCGGACCTCTTCCCTTTCCAAAGGCTGCTTCACCCAACTTTCACCCTACAAGTAAAAAGGATGAACAGTGGTAACCATGCAGCAGTGTGTGTGCCCTTGGGGCAGAGGGAAGGATGGGGAGGCTGCCCCTATGTGCAGCCATGTCTCCTTTTATCCTCCTGGGGAGGGATCCCGCTGTATTTGACCCATTGCCATGAGGACAGTGACTTCCCTGCTTAGTTTCGCTGTGAAATCAGGACACCTTCTGCCCCTCTGTCGCTGCTCTGCCTTGTCCTGAGCAGCGCACCGAACCCCCTCAGCACCTGCAAGGGAAGGCTCTGTAAAGGGTGCCTCGCAGGGACACACAGAGCCTGGGCTCTCTGTCTCTCTCTCAGACTTGAAAGCAGCCCGGAGGGCCAAGAAGCGCCAAGGGGAGTGCTCTGAGACTCGGGAAGTGGTTTACAAACGCCTGCTGGAGCTGGCAGAGGATGGGAATGTCGAGCAGCTGCTGAATAGCTTCATCAAGAAGGAGCACAAGAGCTTCGCCTGCTTGTTCTATGCCTCCGAGCTCAATGAGGATACGCCGAAGATGCAGAGGAAGATCAGGGAACTCCAGGTCTGTTCCAGGCTCTTCATGTCTCCCCTCTCAGCTGGTGGGTTTTGGGCTGGAGCGGGTGTTTCCTGTTCCATGTGTCCAGCATCACTGCCCTCACCAGAGCCCTGCTCTCCGGCTGCCACACGGGTGGGATTAGGGGGATGCTAAGAGCTAGCTGAAAACACAACTCCAATGAGCAGAACTCTTGTGTTTTCAGAGCTCAAAGTGTCTCAATGCTGCCACCGTGTACCCAGCAAAAATACTGCAGCATCCAGGAGAGCCAAGAGCTGCGTTTGCCTCACTCCATAGCTGGAGTGAGAGGAGGGGACATGACCTGCCCTCCGGGACTGGGAACAGTGATCCCCAGAGGGGTCAAGTGGGATGTCCCTGCTCCCAGGGTGGAGGGATGGTGCCCAGCCTCTGTTGGGCACATCTGGTGGGCATTCAGGCAGTATCCCCTTTATGTGCTTGTGTTTACACAGATTGAAGTTGCATCCCTCTCGAAGGCTCAGGAGCATGCAGAGGCCCAGAACTCTCATCTCGTGAAGGAACTGGAGGTATGGCGGCCAGGATTTCCCTCTGCAAGGGCAACAGATCCCTATCTGTCTTGGCATGTCTCCTAGGGAGTCTGGTCCTGCTGATGCTGCTCTGGCTAATGTCAGAAAAGGGCCCTGCATCAGCTTTGGCAGCCCTGTCTGCCAGTGCATGGTGAGAGGGTGATTGGAGGGCTCCTGCCAACCCTGCTCCTCCTGGAGCCTTGTCCGTGGCATGGGGAGCTTGGGATCCCCTTCCCAGAGCCTTTCCTCTGCAGGAATGGGAGCATCCCACAGCCTCTCCTGGGATGTCTCCAGTGTCCAGCCTGGAAGGGGACAGGAATGGGGTTGGGGGGAGAGCAGGGAACTGGTGTGACACCTTGCAAAACCTTTGCTGATAGAAAAATCTAACGAAAACCACCGAGGAAGCCAACCGCTACGAAGACCTGTGCAAAGAGAGGAGCAAAATCCTGGGCCAGCTCAAATCCAGCATGGAAGTCGTGCTCAAAGGAATCAACTGCGACACTACAGACATAATGAAGCAGCTTGGAGAAAAAGGGGAGATCACAGATCTGAACCTGATGCAGTATGTTGGTGAGTCAGGGCTGCCCATCTTCTCATGCACATGGCCTGGATCTTGTATGTCCACCACCTGCTTGCGCTGTGTTTTAATGGATCTGGTTTTCCCACCTGCCCCATCATGGATGGGTGTCCCTAATGTGATTTTGTGATGCCACATTCCCAGCAAATTCAGGAGCACACCCGGCCGTCCCTGGAAGTGCTCACAAACCGTGTAGGCGAGGCCCTTAGTGATGTGGTTTAGTGGCAGACTTGTCAGTGCTGGGGTAAAGGTTGGACTTCATCCTAAAGGTCTTTTCCAACCTAGTTGATTCTATGATATGATCCCAGTGGAGCCCCAAGCCCTCATCTTGGCTCTGGGTGTGGGACCCAGCCTTGGACTCTTGTCCGTGGGGAGACAGGCTGCCTGACAGCACTTCCATGGGGAAATGCATGGATCCCCTTCTCAGCAAACATCTGGGGTGGGTTTGGGCCCACAGAAGCCCTGTAGGATGGTGTTTCTTCCCACCCAGGTCTCACGGAGAAGAAGACTTACGAGCTCCTGCGGCTGGAGTCCATTCTGCGCTACTCACAGACTGAAGGCGCTTCTCCAGACCTGCCCTTCTCCAACCCACTGCTGGGAGGCTCTGAGCTCCTCCGGGAGGTCAGCTGGTCCCAGATCTGCCCACCACCTCCCACCCTGAACGTCAGCAGCGACATCATCGATGCCTGTAAGTGCGGGAGGCAGGAGGGAAGGGCTGTGTCCACGCAGCCAGACAATCCGTGATTCCTAGGTCCTGCTCTCACCCGTCCTCCCCAGCTAATCCCACCCAGCCTGTCCCTCCCTACCAGGTATATAAGTGGGAATATACACCTGCACACAGGTATATAAGGTGTGTGTGATGGTTGGATGTTTTCTTGCGCAGTGGAGGTGCCTCTGGACCACAGTCAGCTCCGTCAGATGGTTCTCCAGAACCACGAGAAGGACTGGGACAACGCTGCTGGCACCCATGAGAATGCACCGAGGGTGGAATAAATAGTTTTACTCTTGAGTTCCCCTCTGCTTTTGTCTCCTGGATATCATTCCATCTCTCTTCTCATCTGGAAGGAGCCCAACGCCTTCTGCAGGCTTCTAAAGGTGATATTTCGGCATGGCTTCACCCGCTGCTGACAGCTGCTGTGTAAAGGGCCCACTGCTCTCCAGTGGGATGCTGTCTCCAGTGCACAACCCAATGTGCTCCCTGCAGCCAGGCATTATGTAGCTGCTAGGGAAGATGGGGACCACGGTCTCAGTCCCGCCCTATGCCTGCCCAAGGAGTGTGCTTGCTGGGTGTTCTCTGCTAACCTGGAAGGAGCCAGCAGCTCTCTGCTGCCTAAAGCAAAGCTGAGCTCAGTGTTAGTCCTGGGCTGGTGGGACCAGATGGCTGCTTGCCACAGCCCAAACAGACTGTTTGGGGCTGGGAGCTGGGCCAGGCTGGGACATGTTGAGGCAGAGGCACTGAGGGCACATGAGGGTGATGTGCAGTGGGGCTGCAACGGTGGGGTGCGGGTCTGGGAGGGATCCAAAGGCACAGACACACCACACAGGCACACCACACAACCCAAGCACTGTCACACCAGTGGCTGAATTTCTTCTTGCCAAAAGGCAGTTTAATGTGGATGCCATTCCCATGTTCCCCATGGAACATGTGGGAGCCAGAGAGAGGCAATCTCGCGGGTGCTCAGTTAGTCCTTCTCTTCGCCGTGTGTAATGACATGGACGAGGTTTTTGTAATCCAGGTTGCCAGACATGTCCGGAGGGAAAGCTGCGAACATCTGCTCGATCTGTCGGGAAGGAGACGGTTGGAAAAGTGGCACAGAAGGGGTTTGTGGCTGAGGGTCTGTTGGGATGCAGGGAAGGAGCTCATACCTCTTCCTGGGAAAATCTCTCACCCTGTGTCATCAGCATTTCTTTGATGCTGCAATCAAGAGAGTGTGGTGAGCACCAGGGAGGCCTCAGTGAGGTCACCCCCCCTCCCCTTGGGCAACCCCTGCACTCACTAGGCAGATTTCAGTCCTTTTCCCTCTGGATCGAACACCTTGAATGCATTCAGGATCGTCTCCTCCGGGTCTGCTCCTGCGGGTGACATGGGCACAGCCATTGGAGGCTGTGGAGGAGGAAGCCAACTCCAGCCTCCTGCTTCCCACAGCCTTTCAGGGGAGAAAGGGAAGTCTGGGAAGCATCATTCCCACAGGAATGTGGACCCTGCAGCTGGGGCCTCAAGTGGAGGTGGTGGCTGTTGAGGAGCAGATGCAGGGCTGTGGTGTGGCCGCAGAGCAGGCTGTCAGCACCGCCCGGCAGCCGGCGTCTATCTTATCTTTGGGTGTATTTCTAGAGCTCCAGGCTTTTGGGGCTGCAATTCCTCCTGGAGAGCTGCAGGGAGGCTGCATGCCTTGGACTGTGTGTCAGCAGGCTCAGAGGCACGGCGGGATCTCTTTGTTCCCTCTTATGGGGACAGCAGCACCGCAGCCTGTTGTGGTTTTTAAAGGTTGGGGAAACTGAGGCACAGAGACCTGCTCACACCCTACAACAGGTTGCAGAGACACGGAATGAGATCCAGGTCTCCAGATGGACAGCACCAGCCCTGTCTGAGACTGTATTGCAAATCAGTGTGAATTTTGGGGTGCTGGGATCTCACTGGGAACACTTGCTAGGGGTACATGATGCTCTTTGTCCTATCTGTGGTGTCTCAGGACAGGGATGTAGGGAGAGCACCCAAGTCCAGGATTTGGAGGATGAGAACTGGAATTCTCGTGAAGAGAGGTTGTTGCTGGTGAAAATCCCACCATAGCCTGTATCTTTGGGGGGTCCCTGTGCTGCCACTGGGAGAAGGTGGCCCTAAGGGATGCGGGAGGGATGGGAGAGGGAGGTCATTTCACAAGTATCCCGTGGTTGTCCCCAGGTTTGACGTCTTGGCCATGGTACGGGAGCATCCCACTTCCCATGCTCTGCATGCCACAGTACAGCAGCCAGTGCCACTTGCTTTCCATTAGCAGCTCCCATGTGAAGCCTCCAAGGACCATTTGAGGGATCTCCCTGGAAGGGTGATGGAGGCCCTGGGAGCTGTGTGGCTTCCCCAGGTGGGACAGGATATTGGTGATGGTATCGGTGCCCAGTGACCCCCCCAGCTGCCCTCTTACCCTTGAGTTTCTCCCCAAACATGGTGAGGAATACGGTGAAGTTGATGGGGCCGGGTGCCTCCTTTATCATCTCATCGATCTCCTCGTTCTTCACGTTCAAGCGCCCTAGGGGAAAGCAGCGGTGGGTGAACCATGGGTGTCCATGTCCAGCTGCAGGTACACGCAGCCCTCCAGGCTCTGCTCTATTGCTGGAGGCTAAAAGACACACCATGGGAGCCTTTCCCAGAGGCTTTTCCCCCATCTGAAGCAGCACAGCCCTGGGGAAGCACCTCTGACAAGGAAGGGCAATGAAGAAGTGAGGATGGGAGAATCATGGGCTCATTTCCATCATTTCCATCTCTGGTTTCTCCAGCCTCAGGATCACACGAGAGGGCTTCAAAGGGCTGAGCTGTGCTGCTTCCTTCCCTCACTGCTGTAGGTAGCTAGGGCTCGGCGGTCGGAAGATGTCTCGCTGTAACGGAAAGACAGAGCCCCCCTCCAGGTAGCCAATAGCGTTTAGCTTGTGACGTAAGCAGGCGGAAGTGACGTCATAAACCCAGGCTATATAATGCTGTGTCACTCTTCAATAACCGCCATTTGCCGTCCACCACATTGGTGTCTGCGCGCTGATGGACCCCGCGATCGCGGGCAGGTGATCGCCTGTGCCGTTTCCTGAACCAGGTCACCGTGCCTCGCTGAGGCAACAGAGATCTAGGGACCCTGGTGCTGAGATGGAGAGCGGGTGTAGCACCTGCTGTGGTGTTGGAGATGGGATGTGCTAAATGTCATTTGTGGTTCTGTTTTTACAGAAAAGGAATCGAGTCTCTGACTCAAGAACAGAGAGAGGTGTCACTAACAATAGGCCAGGTCATGTCCCTAAAAAATAAGATGCTGGAAGACAGAAATTGCAGAGAGACCCGACACCTTTTGCGGATCAGAGATCGGTACGATTCTCTGATAAGAGAAAGAAAAGCACCGTTAGCTGTCCTGGACAACCAGGTAAGAACATCTGGACTGTCTCCTGCTGAGTATGGTACAGCAGAGTAGAGTCACAGAGTGAGCCCTGGAGCTGAAACGCCTTGATGTAAAATGCGTTTAGTTCAGGTCTTGGAATATAATGCTGCCTCCTGGCAAAAGACACATGACAATGACAAATGGATAGAGCTGTTCAAGTCAGCAGTGCTGGCTGGAAAAGTAAGGTCTGACCCTCAGCCTTGCTGTCCTACTAGTCTCTGCAGCTCCTCTTGGATGGCATACACCTGCCTGGGGTCATGCAACATCCCTTTGCTTTCCCCTTGACTTTCCCGCCTGAAAAAGAGGCAAAAATGGAACATCAGTTGTGCTGCCTGAGACATGGCAAATAGAGGAGCAGCAGCAGCTGAGTAATCCCGTTACTTCTCCTCTGGACAGCCTGGTTGGATTTGGTCTGAGGTCAAGGGAAACCTAGTACTGAAGAAGCGACAGGTCCTTGCTGCTTTCTGCTCTGAGCAAACTGCCCATGAGAGAAATCAGGGAGCGTGCTCAGATGGTTTATAGTTGCTATAGGTGCTGCAAAGCTTTCCACAAGAGGGTTAGTTTTCAATCAGGGATCTCTTGGCTGAGTCATACCCCTCCCACCTGCTCCCTGCTTCGTTGTTCTCCAACTACTTTATTCTTCTCCTGGATTTGCTTCCTCTGGCAGCTCTCCACTTCTGGAAGAAGTTTTCCTCCTCTCAGTTCCAGGGAGGGCTGCACAGATCCCTGGCTGGCCAGCACAATGTGACTACCAAAACCCCATCCTCATCGCCTCTTCCACTCTACACAGAGTGCTGCTGTACCTTGTCCAACACCTGCTGAATTTCCCTCCAGAGGCAGCTACATTTCCTTCGTGACATGAAAAGAAACCTATTCCTAGTTAGAGTTTATGTTTCTGCGGGTGCAGGATGGCATCCTTTGGGATTAAAGCTGTTTCTGCAACTGCGAGCTCATTGATGACATGGCTGCTGTAGTTCAAGTCAACTGAGGGTATTTTCTTTGGCTAACTGTCCTGACAAGAGTCCAGAACACAGGGGTGGAGATTAAGCTTTCCTTTTAGTATGATTCTTATTATTTTTGATCTGTGTTGCAGATAGAAGAGCTGGAAAAAAAGGTTGCGAAGCAAAACCTGATAGCAACGAAGGTAAAGCAAGCAAACTCTAGCAAACAGCTGCAGAAGCGGATTGACAAACTGGAGATGCGTCTGTACAACGTAAGCAAACCCATTGCAGACCTTTGGAGACCATTTGTGAAACCCACTTTTTAGTAAGGAGAAAGGGTAATGGTGCAAATGCATTTGGTTGACCTGAGCTGCATAAAGGATGTGACTTGCTCCCCTGGCCTGATTGCTCACAGAATATCTCAAAGGCTCCTTCAAACTTTGTGACCCAAATGCAGCACTTGTGCCATGCCAAGAAGCCTGAAGGTTTGCACCTGTGTAGTGATAAACCCAAGCTGCCTGAAGCCACCATGCTTTGGACAATGCCAGCTCCAGGTCTCTGTTGTGATCAGCCTGACTTACTGTTGCCTCCCCTGTCTTGGGGAGGATAATGCAAGGCCAATTTAAGATCTCTTAGACTGCTTGCCCTAAGTCTGGTCAAGGTCTTTCAACAGAGACCTGAGTCCTATACCAGCTTCAAGCTTTTTGTGTCTCTATTCCCAGGCCAGTGTCCATTTCAATACCATCGTGGCCAAAAATAACAAGCTTCGAGAAGAGATTGAAAGCCTGCAAATCCGGAAAGCTGTTTTGGACAACTTCTACTGCAAGCTCCATACAAAGCTGGAGCAGCAGAAGAGAAGGATGAACACTGCTGTTGAGCAAACCACGCAAGCCTACGAGCAGTGGTACGTGGCCTTGAGAACCCTGTGTGGCAAACTCAGTGCCAAGAGGCAATGCCAGTGATGACTGTTGATGTAAAGAAAGAGATTTCTACCTCAGAGAGAGGATTCAGCACTCTTGTCTAGAGCTGGGTGCTAGGATTAGGTGTCTGGTGAGTGCAGGGAGACTGGTACACGTGGTGTAACCTGCTGCTGCTCTCTGTGTGCAGGTCGGAGGCCCAGGCAAGGATTGCAGACATGAGCAAAAGGCGCAGGAAAGACCACATCGAGATGCAGGAGCAGGAGCGCATCCTTGCACGGGAGACCAAATTGAAAGCCTTCGTGCTCGCCAGATTTACTGATCGTTCTGAATTGGAGGAACAGGCCAAAAAGGAAAGAGGTATCAGAGGAGAGAGAATATGTGCAGTGGGGACTGCCAACCAGGAGCCTGCAGAGCTGGCAAGAGGACTGTTTATAGTGATTTATAGCACTGCACCCCAAAGGCCGGACCTCTTCCCTTTCCAAAGGCTGCTTCACCCAACTTTCACCCTACAAGTAAAAAGGATGAACAGTGGTAACCATGCAGCAGTGTGTGTGCCCTTGGGGCAGAGGGAAGGATGGGGAGGCTGCCCCTATGTGCAGCCATGTCTCCTTTTATCCTCCTGGGGAGGGATCCCGCTGTATTTGACCCATTGCCATGAGGACAGTGACTTCCCTGCTTAGTTTCGCTGTGAAATCAGGACACCTTCTGCCCCTCTGTCGCTGCTCTGCCTTGTCCTGAGCAGCGCACCGAACCCCCTCAGCACCTGCAAGGGAAGGCTCTGTAAAGGGTGCCTCGCAGGGACACACAGAGCCTGGGCTCTCTGTCTCTCTCTCAGACTTGAAAGCAGCCCGGAGGGCCAAGAAGCGCCAAGGGGAGTGCTCTGAGACTCGGGAAGTGGTTTACAAACGCCTGCTGGAGCTGGCAGAGGATGGGAATGTCGAGCAGCTGCTGAATAGCTTCATCAAGAAGGAGCACAAGAGCTTCGCCTGCTTGTTCTATGCCTCCGAGCTCAATGAGGATACGCCGAAGATGCAGAGGAAGATCAGGGAACTCCAGGTCTGTTCCAGGCTCTTCATGTCTCCCCTCTCAGCTGGTGGGTTTTGGGCTGGAGCGGGTGTTTCCTGTTCCATGTGTCCAGCATCACTGCCCTCACCAGAGCCCTGCTCTCCGGCTGCCACACGGGTGGGATTAGGGGGATGCTAAGAGCTAGCTGAAAACACAACTCCAATGAGCAGAACTCTTGTGTTTTCAGAGCTCAAAGTGTCTCAATGCTGCCACCGTGTACCCAGCAAAAATACTGCAGCATCCAGGAGAGCCAAGAGCTGCGTTTGCCTCACTCCATAGCTGGAGTGAGAGGAGGGGACATGACCTGCCCTCCGGGACTGGGAACAGTGATCCCCAGAGGGGTCAAGTGGGATGTCCCTGCTCCCAGGGTGGAGGGATGGTGCCCAGCCTCTGTTGGGCACATCTGGTGGGCATTCAGGCAGTATCCCCTTTATGTGCTTGTGTTTACACAGATTGAAGTTGCATCCCTCTCGAAGGCTCAGGAGCATGCAGAGGCCCAGAACTCTCATCTCGTGAAGGAACTGGAGGTATGGCGGCCAGGATTTCCCTCTGCAAGGGCAACAGATCCCTATCTGTCTTGGCATGTCTCCTAGGGAGTCTGGTCCTGCTGATGCTGCTCTGGCTAATGTCAGAAAAGGGCCCTGCATCAGCTTTGGCAGCCCTGTCTGCCAGTGCATGGTGAGAGGGTGATTGGAGGGCTCCTGCCAACCCTGCTCCTCCTGGAGCCTTGTCCGTGGCATGGGGAGCTTGGGATCCCCTTCCCAGAGCCTTTCCTCTGCAGGAATGGGAGCATCCCACAGCCTCTCCTGGGATGTCTCCAGTGTCCAGCCTGGAAGGGGACAGGAATGGGGTTGGGGGGAGAGCAGGGAACTGGTGTGACACCTTGCAAAACCTTTGCTGATAGAAAAATCTAACGAAAACCACCGAGGAAGCCAACCACTACGAAGACCTGTGCAAAGAGAAGAGCAAAATCCTGGGCCAGCTCAAATCCAGCATGGAAGTCGTGCTCAAAGGAATCAACTGCGACACTACAGACATAATGAAGCAGCTTGGAGAAAAAGGGGAGATCACGGATCTGAACCTGATGCAGTATGTTGGTGAGTCAGGGCTGCCCATCTTCTCATGCACATGGCCTGGATCTTGTATGTCCACCACCTGCTTGCGCTGTGTTTTAATGGATCTGGTTTTCCCACCTGCCCCATCATGGATGGGTGTCCCTAATGTGATTTTGTGATGCCACATTCCCAGCAAATTCAGGAGCACACCCGGCCGTCCCTGGAAGTGCTCACAAACCGTGTAGGCGAGGCCCTTAGTGATGTGGTTTAGTGGCAGACTTGTCAGTGCTGGGGTAAAGGTTGGACTTCATCCTAAAGGTCTTTTCCAACCTAGTTGATTCTATGATATGATCCCAGTGGAGCCCCAAGCCCTCATCTTGGCTCTGGGTGTGGGACCCAGCCTTGGACTCTTGTCCGTGGGGAGACAGGCTGCCTGACAGCACTTCCATGGGGAAATGCATGGATCCCCTTCTCAGCAAACATCTGGGGTGGGTTTGGGCCCACAGAAGCCCTGTAGGATGGTGTTTCTTCCCACCCAGGTCTCACGGAGAAGAAGACTTACGAGCTCCTGCGGCTGGAGTCCATTCTGCGCTACTCACAGACTGAAGGCGCTTCTCCAGACCTGCCCTTCTCCAACCCACTGCTGGGAGGCTTTGAGCTCCTCCGGGAGGTCAGCTGGTCCCAGATCTGCCCACCACCTCCCACCCTGAACGTCAGCAACGACATCATCGATGCCTGTAAGTGCGGGAGGCAGGAGGGAAGGGCTGTGTCCACGCAGCCAGACAATCCGTGATTCCTAGGTCCTGCTCTCACCCGTCCTCCCCAGCTAATCCCACCCAGCCTGTCCCTCCCTACCAGGTATATAAGTGGGAATATACACCTGCACACAGGTATATAAGGTGTGTGTGATGGGTGGATGTTTTCTTGCGCAGTGGAGGTGCCTCTGGACCACAGTCAGCTCCGTCAGATGGTTCTCCAGAACCACGAGAAGGACTGGGACAACGCTGCTGGCACGGATGAGAATGCACCGAGGGTGGAATAAATAGTTTTACTCTTGAGTTCCCCTCTGCTTTTGTCTCCTGGATATCATTCCATCTCTCTTCTCATCTGGAAGGAGCCCAACGCCTTCTGCAGGCTTCTAAAGGCGATATTTCGGCATGGCTTCACCCGCTGCTGACAGCTGCTGTGTAAAGGGCCCACTGCTCTCCAGTGGGATGCTGTCTCCAGTGCACAACCCAATGTGCTCCCTGCAGCCAGGCATTATGTAGCTGCTAGGGAGGAGATGGGGACCACGGTCTCAGTCCCGCCCTATGCCTGCCCAAGGAGTGTGCTTGCTGGGTGTTCTCTGCTAACCTGGAAGGAGCCGGCAGCTCTCTGCTGCCTAAAGCAAAGCTGAGCTCAGTGTTAGTCCTGGGCTGGTGGGACCAGATGGCTGCTTGCCACAGCCCAAACAGACTGTTTGGGGCTGGGAGCTGGGCCAGGCTGGGACATGTTGAGGCAGAGGCACTGAGGGCACATGAGGGTGATGTGCAGTGGGGCTGCAACGGTGGGGTGCGGGTCTGGGAGGGATCCAAAGGCACAGACACACCACACAGGCACACCACACAACCCAAGCACTGTCACACCAGTGGCTGAATTTCTTCTTGCCAAAAGGCAGTTTAATGTGGATCCCATGGAACATGTGGGAGCCAGAGAGAGGCAATCTCGCGGGTGCTCAGTTAGTCCTTCTCTTCGCCGTGTGTAATGACATGGACGAGGTTTTTGTAATCCAGGTTGCCAGACATGTCCGGAGGGAAAGCTGCGAACATCTGCTCGATCTGTCGGGAAGGAGACGGGTTGGAAAAGTGGCACAGAAGGGGTTTGTGGCTGAGGGTCTGTTGGGATGCAGGGAAGGAGCTCATACCTCTTCCTGGGAAAATCTCTCACCCTGTGTCATCAGCATTTCTTTGATGCTGCAATCAAGAGAGTGTGGTGAGCACCAGGGAGGCCTCAGTGAGGTCACCCACCCTCCCCTTGGGCAACCCCTGCACTCACTAGGCAGATTTCAGTCCTTTTCCCTCTGGATCGAACACCTTGAATGCATTCAGGATCGTCTCCTCCGGGTCTGCTCCTGCGGGTGACATGGGCACAGCCATTGGAGGCTGTGGAGGAGGAAGCCAACTCCAGCCTCCTGCTTCCCACAGCCTTTCAGGGGAGAAAGGGAAGTCTGGGAAGCATCATTCCCACAGGAATGTGGACCCTGCAGCTGGGGCCTCAAGTGGAGGTGGTGGCTGTTGAGGAGCAGATGCAGGGCTGTGGTGTGGCCGCAGAGCAGGCTGTCAGCACCGCCCGGCAGCCGGCGTCTATCTTATCTTTGGGTGTATTTCTAGAGCTCCAGGCTTTTGGGGCTGCAATTCCTCCTGGAGAGCTGCAGGGAGGCTGCATGCCTTGGACTGTGTGTCAGCGGGCTCAGAGGCACGGCGGGATCTCTTTGTTCCCTCTTATGGGGACAGCAGCACCGCAGCCTGTTGTGGTTTTTAAAGGTTGGGGAAACTGAGGCACAGAGACCTGCTCACACCCTACAACAGGTTGCAGAGACACGGAATGAGATCCAGGTCTCCAGATGGACAGCACCAGCCCTGTCTGAGACTGTATTGCAAATCAGTATGAATTTTGGGGTGCTGGGATCTCACTGGGAACACTTGCGAGGGGTACATGATGCTCTTTGTCCTATCTGTGGTGTCTCAGGACAGGGATGTAGGGAGAGCACCCAAGTCCAGGATTTGGAGGATGAGAACTGGAATTCTCGTGAAGAGAGGTTGTTGCTGGTGAAAATCCCACCATAGCCTGTATCTTTGGGGGGTCCCTGTGCTGCCACTGGGAGAAGGTGGCCCTAAGGGATGCGGGAGGGATGGGAGAGGGAGGTCATTTCACAAGTATCCCGTGGTTGTCCCCAGGTTTGACGTCTTGGCCATGGTACGGGAGCATCCCACTTCCCGTGCTCTGCATGCCACAGTACAGCAGCCAGTGCCACTTGCTTTCCCTTAGCAGCTCCCATGTGAAGCCTCCAAGGACCATTTGAGGGATCTCCCTGGAAGGGTGATGGAGGCCCTGGGAGCTGTGTGGCTTCCCCAGGTGGGACAGGATATTGGTGATGGTATCGGTGCCCAGTGACCCCCCCAGCTGCCCTCTTATCCTTGAGTTTCTCCCCAAACATGGTGAGGAATACGGTGAAGTTGATGGGGCCGGGTGCCTCCTTTATCATCTCATTGATCTCCTCGTTCTTCACGTTCAAGCGCCCTAGGGGAAAGCAGCGGTGGGTGAACCATGGGTGTCCATGTCCAGCTGCAGGTACACGCAGCCCTCCAGGCTCTGCTCTATTGCTGGAGGCTAAAAGACACACCATGGGAGCCTTTCCCAGAGGCTTTTCCCCCACCTGAAGCAGCGCAGCCCTGGGGAAGCACCTCTGACAAGGAAGGGCAATGAAGAAGTGAGGATGGGAGAATCATGGGCTCATTTCCATCATTTCCATCTCTGGTTTCTCCAGCCTCAGGATCACACGAGAGGGCTTCAAAGGGCTGAGCTGTGCTGCTTCCTTCCCTCACTGCTGTAGGTAGCTAGGGCTCGGCGGTCGGAAGATGTCTCGCTGTAACGGAAAGACAGAGCCCCTCTCCAGGTAGCCAATAGCGTTTAGCTTGTGACGTAAGCCGGCGGAAGTGACGTCATAAACCCAGGCTATATAATGCTGTGTCACTCTTCAATAACCGCCATTTGCCGTCCACCACATTGGTGTCTGCGCGCTGATGGACCCCGCGATCGCGAGCAGGTGATCACCTGTGCCGTTTCCTGAACCAGGTCACCGTGCCTCGCTGAGGCAACAGAGATCTAGGGACCCTGGTGCTGAGATGGAGAGCGGGTGTAGCACCTGCTGTGGTGTTGGAGATGGGATGTGCTAAATGTCATTTGTGGTTCTGTTTTTACAGAAAAGGAATCGAGTCTCTGACTCAAGAACAGAGAGAGGTGTCACTAACAATAGGCCAGGTCATGTCCCTAAAAAATAAGATGCTGGAAGACAGAAATTGCAGAGAGACCCGACACCTTTTGCGGATCAGAGATCGGTACGATTCTCTGATAAGAGAAAGAAAAGCACTGTTTGCTGTCCTGGACAACCAGGTAAGAACATCTGGACTGTCTCCTGCTGAGTACGGTACAGCAGAGTAGAGTCACAGAGTGAGCCCTGGAGCTGAAACGCCTTGATGTAAAATGCGTTTAGTTCAGGTCTTGGAATATAATGCTGCCTCCTGGCAAAAGACACATGACAATGACAAATGGATAGAGCTGTTCAAGTCAGCAGTGCTGGCTGGAAAAGTAAGGTCTGACCCTCAGCCTTGCTGTCCTACTAGTCTCTGCAGCTCCTCTTGGATGGCATACACCTGCCTGGGGTCATGCAACATCCCTTTGCTTTCCCCTTGACTTTCCCGCCTGAAAAAGAGGCAAAAATGGAACATCAGTTGTGCTGCCTGAGACATGGCAAATAGAGGAGCAGCAGCAGCTGAGTAATCCCGTTACTTCTCCTCTGGACAGCCTGGTTGGATTTGGTCTGAGGTCAAGGGAAACCTAGTACTGAAGAAGCGACAGGTCCTTGCTGCTTTCTGCTCTGAGCAAACTGCCCATGAGAGAAATCAGGGAGCGTGCTCAGATGGTTTATAGTTGCTATAGGTGCTGCAAAGCTTTCCACAAGAGGGTTAGTTTTCAATCAGGGGTCTCTTGGCTGAGTCATACCCCTCCCACCTGCTCCCTGCTTCGTTGTTCTCCAACTACTTTATTCTTCTCCTGGATTTGCTTCCTCTGGCAGCTCTCCACTTCTGGAAGAAGTTTTCCTCCTCTCAGTTCCAGGGAGGGCTGCACAGATCCCTGGCTGGCCAGCACAATGTGACTACCAAAACCCCATCCTCATCGCCTCTTCCACTCTACACAGAGTGCTGCTGTACCTTGTCCAACACCTGCTGAATTTCCCTCCAGAGGCAGCTACATTTCCTTCGTGACATGAAAAGAAACCTATTCCTAGTTAGAGTTTATGTTTCTGCGGGTGCAGGATGGCATCCTTTGGGATTAAAGCTGTTTCTGCAACTGCGAGCTCATTGATGACATGACTGCTGTAGTTCAAGTCAACAGAGGGTATTTTCTTTGGCTAACTGTCCTGACAAGAGTCCAGAACACAGGGGTGGAGATTAAGCTTTCCTTTTAGTATGATTCTTATTATTTTTGATCTGTGTTGCAGATAGAAGAGCTGGAAAAAAAGGTTGCGAAGCAAAACCTGATAGCAACGAAGGTAAAGCAAGCAAACTCTAGCAAACAGCTGCAGAAGCGGATTGACAAACTGGAGATGCGTCTGTACAACGTAAGCAAACCCATTGCAGACCTTTGGAGACCATTTGTGAAACCCACTTTTTAGTAAGGAGAAAGGGTAATGGTGCAAATGCATTTGGTTGACCTGAGCTGCATAAAGGATGTGACTTGCTCCCCTGGCCTGATTGCTCACAGAATATCTCAAAGGCTCCTTCAAACTTTGTGACCCAAATGCAGCACTTGTGCCATGCCAAGAAGCCTGAAGGTTTGCACCTGTGTAGTGATAAACCCAAGCTGCCTGAAGCCACCTTGCTTTGGACAATGCCAGCTCCAGGTCTCTGTTGTGATCAGCCTGACTTACTGTTGCCTCCCCTGTCTTGGGGAGGATAGTGCAAGGCCAATTTAAGATCTCTTAGACTGCTTGCCCTAAGTCTGGTCAAGGTCTTTCAACAGAGACCTGAGTCCTATACCAGCTTCAAGCTTTTTGTGTCTCTATTCCTAGGCCAGTGTCCATTTCAATACCATCGTGGCCAAAAATAACAAGCTTCGAGAAGAGATTGAAAGCCTGCAAATCCGGAAAGCTGTTTTGGACAACTTCTACTGCAAGCTCCATACAAAGCTGGAGCAGCAGAAGAGAAGGATGAACACTGCTGTTGAGCAAACCACGCAAGCCTACGAGCAGTGGTACGTGGCCTTGAGAACCCTGTGTGGCAAACTCAGTGCCAAGAGGCAATGCCAGTGATGACTGTTGATGTAAAGAAAGAGATTTCTACCTCAGAGAGAGGATTCAGCACTCTTGTCTAGAGCTGGGTGCTAGGATTAGGTGTCTGGTGAGTGCAGGGAGACTGGTACACGTGGTGTAACCTGCTGCTGCTCTCTGTGTGCAGGTCGGAGGCCCAGGCAAGGATTGCAGACATGAGCAAAAGGCGCAGGAAAGACACTGCCCAGTACCACATCGAGATGCAGGAGCAGGAGCGCATCCTTGCACGGGAGACCAAATTGAAAGCCTTCGTGCTCGCCAGATTTACTGATCGTTCTGAATTGGAGGAACAGGCCAAAAAGGAAAGAGGTATCAGAGGAGAGAGAATATGTGCAGTGGGGACTGCCAACCAGGAGCCTGCAGAGCTGGCAAGAGGACTGTTTATAGTGATTTATAGCACTGCACCCCAAAGGCCGGACCTCTTCCCTTTCCAAAGGCTGCTTCACCCAACTTTCACCCTACAAGTAAAAAGGATGAACAGTGGTAACCATGCAGCAGTGTGTGTGCCCTTGGGGCAGAGGGAAGGATGGGGAGGCTGCCCCTATGTGCAGCCATGTCTCCTTTTATCCTCCTGGGGAGGGATCCCGCTGTATTTGACCCATTGCCATGAGGACAGTGACTTCCCTGCTTAGTTTCGCTGTGAAATCAGGACACCTTCTGCCCCTCTGTCGCTGCTCTGCCTTGTCCTGAGCAGCGCACCGAACCCCCTCAGCACCTGCAAGGGAAGGCTCTGTAAAGGGTGCCTCGCAGGGACACACAGAGCCTGGGCTCTCTGTCTCTCTCTCAGACTTGAAAGCAGCCCGGAGGGCCAAGAAGCGCCAAGGGGAGTGCTCTGAGACTCGGGAAGTGGTTTACAAACGCCTGCTGGAGCTGGCAGAGGATGGGAATGTCGAGCAGCTGCTGAATAGCTTCATCAAGAAGGAGCACAAGAGCTTCGCCTGCTTGTTCTATGCCTCCGAGCTCAATGAGGATACGCCGAAGATGCAGAGGAAGATCAGGGAACTCCAGGTCTGTTCCAGGCTCTTCATGTCTCCCCTCTCAGCTGGTGGGTTTTGGGCTGGAGCGGGTGTTTCCTGTTCCATGTGTCCAGCATCACTGCCCTCACCAGAGCCCTGCTCTCCGGCTGCCACACGGGTGGGATTAGGGGGATGCTAAGAGCTAGCTGAAAACACAACTCCAATGAGCAGAACTCTTGTGTTTTCAGAGCTCAAAGTGTCTCAATGCTGCCACCGTGTACCCAGCAAAAATACTGCAGCATCCAGGAGAGCCAAGAGCTGCGTTTGCCTCACTCCATAGCTGGAGTGAGAGGAGGGGACATGACCTGCCCTCCGGGACTGGGAACAGTGATCCCCAGAGGGGTCAAGTGGGATGTCCCTGCTCCCAGGGTGGAGGGATGGTGCCCAGCCTCTGTTGGGCACATCTGGTGGGCATTCAGGCAGTATCCCCTTTATGTGCTTGTGTTTACACAGATTGAAGTTGCATCCCTCTCGAAGGCTCAGGAGCATGCAGAGGCCCAGAACTCTCATCTCGTGAAGGAACTGGAGGTATGGCGGCCAGGATTTCCCTCTGCAAGGGCAACAGATCCCTATCTGTCTTGGCATGTCTCCTAGGGAGTCTGGTCCTGCTGATGCTGCTCTGGCTAATGTCAGAAAAGGGCCCTGCATCAGCTTTGGCAGCCCTGTCTGCCAGTGCATGGTGAGAGGGTGATTGGAGGGCTCCTGCCAACCCTGCTCCTCCTGGAGCCTTGTCCGTGGCATGGGGAGCTTGGGATCCCCTTCCCAGAGCCTTTCCTCTGCAGGAATGGGAGCATCCCACAGCCTCTCCTGGGATGTCTCCAGTGTCCAGCCTGGAAGGGGACAGGAATGGGGTTGGGGGGAGAGCAGGGAACTGGTGTGACACCTTGCAAAACCTTTGCTGATAGAAAAATCTAACGAAAACCACCGAGGAAGCCAACCACTACGAAGACCTGTGCAAAGAGAAGAGCAAAATCCTGGGCCAGCTCAAATCCAGCATGGAAGTCGTGCTCAAAGGAATCAACTGCGACACTACAGACATAATGAAGCAGCTTGGAGAAAAAGGGGAGATCACGGATCTGAACCTGATGCAGTATGTTGGTGAGTCAGGGCTGCCCATCTTCTCATGCACATGGCCTGGATCTTGTATGTCCACCACCTGCTTGCGCTGTGTTTTAATGGATCTGGTTTTCCCACCTGCCCCATCATGGATGGGTGTCCCTAATGTGATTTTGTGATGCCACATTCCCAGCAAATTCAGGAGCACACCCGGCCGTCCCTGGAAGTGCTCACAAACCGTGTAGGCGAGGCCCTTAGTGATGTGGTTTAGTGGCAGACTTGTCAGTGCTGGGGTAAAGGTTGGACTTCATCCTAAAGGTCTTTTCCAACCTAGTTGATTCTATGATATGATCCCAGTGGAGCCCCAAGCCCTCATCTTGGCTCTGGGTGTGGGACCCAGCCTTGGACTCTTGTCCGTGGGGAGACAGGCTGCCTGACAGCACTTCCATGGGGAAATGCATGGATCCCCTTCTCAGCAAACATCTGGGGTGGGTTTGGGCCCACAGAAGCCCTGTAGGATGGTGTTTCTTCCCACCCAGGTCTCACGGAGAAGAAGACTTACGAGCTCCTGCGGCTGGAGTCCATTCTGCGCTACTCACAGACTGAAGGCGCTTCTCCAGACCTGCCCTTCTCCAACCCACTGCTGGGAGGCTTTGAGCTCCTCCGGGAGGTCAGCTGGTCCCAGATCTGCCCACCACCTCCCACCCTGAACGTCAGCAACGACATCATCGATGCCTGTAAGTGCGGGAGGCAGGAGGGAAGGGCTGTGTCCACGCAGCCAGACAATCCGTGATTCCTAGGTCCTGCTCTCACCCGTCCTCCCCAGCTAATCCCACCCAGCCTGTCCCTCCCTACCAGGTATATAAGTGGGAATATACACCTGCACACAGGTATATAAGGTGTGTGTGATGGGTGGATGTTTTCTTGCGCAGTGGAGGTGCCTCTGGACCACAGTCAGCTCCGTCAGATGGTTCTCCAGAACCACGAGAAGGACTGGGACAACGCTGCTGGCACGGATGAGAATGCACCGAGGGTGGAATAAATAGTTTTACTCTTGAGTTCCCCTCTGCTTTTGTCTCCTGGATATCATTCCATCTCTCTTCTCATCTGGAAGGAGCCCAACGCCTTCTGCAGGCTTCTAAAGGCGATATTTCGGCATGGCTTCACCCGCTGCTGACAGCTGCTGTGTAAAGGGCCCACTGCTCTCCAGTGGGATGCTGTCTCCAGTGCACAACCCAATGTGCTCCCTGCAGCCAGGCATTATGTAGCTGCTAGGGAGGAGATGGGGACCACGGTCTCAGTCCCGCCCTATGCCTGCCCAAGGAGTGTGCTTGCTGGGTGTTCTCTGCTAACCTGGAAGGAGCCGGCAGCTCTCTGCTGCCTAAAGCAAAGCTGAGCTCAGTGTTAGTCCTGGGCTGGTGGGACCAGATGGCTGCTTGCCACAGCCCAAACAGACTGTTTGGGGCTGGGAGCTGGGCCAGGCTGGGACATGTTGAGGCAGAGGCACTGAGGGCACATGAGGGTGATGTGCAGTGGGGCTGCAACGGTGGGGTGCGGGTCTGGGAGGGATCCAAAGGCACAGACACACCACACAGGCACACCACACAACCCAAGCACTGTCACACCAGTGGCTGAATTTCTTCTTGCCAAAAGGCAGTTTAATGTGGATCCCATGGAACATGTGGGAGCCAGAGAGAGGCAATCTCGCGGGTGCTCAGTTAGTCCTTCTCTTCGCCGTGTGTAATGACATGGACGAGGTTTTTGTAATCCAGGTTGCCAGACATGTCCGGAGGGAAAGCTGCGAACATCTGCTCGATCTGTCGGGAAGGAGACGGGTTGGAAAAGTGGCACAGAAGGGGTTTGTGGCTGAGGGTCTGTTGGGATGCAGGGAAGGAGCTCATACCTCTTCCTGGGAAAATCTCTCACCCTGTGTCATCAGCATTTCTTTGATGCTGCAATCAAGAGAGTGTGGTGAGCACCAGGGAGGCCTCAGTGAGGTCACCCACCCTCCCCTTGGGCAACCCCTGCACTCACTAGGCAGATTTCAGTCCTTTTCCCTCTGGATCGAACACCTTGAATGCATTCAGGATCGTCTCCTCCGGGTCTGCTCCTGCGGGTGACATGGGCACAGCCATTGGAGGCTGTGGAGGAGGAAGCCAACTCCAGCCTCCTGCTTCCCACAGCCTTTCAGGGGAGAAAGGGAAGTCTGGGAAGCATCATTCCCACAGGAATGTGGACCCTGCAGCTGGGGCCTCAAGTGGAGGTGGTGGCTGTTGAGGAGCAGATGCAGGGCTGTGGTGTGGCCGCAGAGCAGGCTGTCAGCACCGCCCGGCAGCCGGCGTCTATCTTATCTTTGGGTGTATTTCTAGAGCTCCAGGCTTTTGGGGCTGCAATTCCTCCTGGAGAGCTGCAGGGAGGCTGCATGCCTTGGACTGTGTGTCAGCGGGCTCAGAGGCACGGCGGGATCTCTTTGTTCCCTCTTATGGGGACAGCAGCACCGCAGCCTGTTGTGGTTTTTAAAGGTTGGGGAAACTGAGGCACAGAGACCTGCTCACACCCTACAACAGGTTGCAGAGACACGGAATGAGATCCAGGTCTCCAGATGGACAGCACCAGCCCTGTCTGAGACTGTATTGCAAATCAGTATGAATTTTGGGGTGCTGGGATCTCACTGGGAACACTTGCGAGGGGTACATGATGCTCTTTGTCCTATCTGTGGTGTCTCAGGACAGGGATGTAGGGAGAGCACCCAAGTCCAGGATTTGGAGGATGAGAACTGGAATTCTCGTGAAGAGAGGTTGTTGCTGGTGAAAATCCCACCATAGCCTGTATCTTTGGGGGGTCCCTGTGCTGCCACTGGGAGAAGGTGGCCCTAAGGGGTGCGGGCGGGATGGGAGAGGGAGGTCATTTCACAAGTATCCCGTGGTTGTCCCCAGGTTTGACGTCTTGGCCATGGTACGGGAGCATCCCACTTCCCATGCTCTGCATGCCACAGTACAGCAGCCAGTGCCACTTGCTTTCCATTAGCAGCTCCCATGTGAAGCCTCCAAGGACCATTTGAGGGATCTCCCTGGAAGGGTGATGGAGGCCCTGGGAGCTGTGTGGCTTCCCCAGGTGGGACAGGATATTGGTGATGGTATCGGTGCCCAGTGACCCCCCCAGCTGCCCTCTTACCCTTGAGTTTCTCCCCAAACATGGTGAGGAATACGGTGAAGTTGATGGGGCCGGGTGCCTCCTTTATCATCTCATCGATCTCCTCGTTCTTCACGTTCAAGCGCCCTAGGGGAAAGCAGCGGTGGGTGAACCATGGGTGTCCATGTCCAGCTGCAGGTACACGCAGCCCTCCAGGCTCTGCTCTATTGCTGGAGGCTAAAAGACACACCATGGGAGCCTTTCCCAGAGGCTTTTCCCCCATCTGAAGCAGCACAGCCCTGGGGAAGCACCTCTGACAAGGAAGGGCAATGAAGAAGTGAGGATGGGAGAATCATGGGCTGATTTCCATCATTTCCATCTCTGGTTTCTCCAGCCTCAGGATCACACAAGAGGGGTTCAAAGGGCTGAGCTGTGCTGCTTCCTTCCCTCACTGCCCTATGGAGCAGCCTGCTTCAGCTCTCCTTGGAAGATGTTTTGGGTTGAAATCAACAGTGCTGTTCCTCCCTGTGTCAGAAGTAAACAGGACTGAATGCCTACATCCTTTTACATGAGGTTGGGTGTCTTTGGGACTCCCCATCCCCATCACTGGTTCATGCTGGCCTCTGTGATCAGAGTCAAGCTCACAACTTCACAGCTTCCCACAAAGTTCATCAATGCCCCTAATGTCCATACACACGGGGGTGCTGTGGGATGGGCCTAACCAGGTCCTTCTTAGCTGAGAGAAGTCAGGGAGAATTTGGCCATGTACAATCCAGCAGCTGGATCTCTGGGATAGAACACCTGCTGCTGTGGGATCTGCTCCCACATAGAGCTAACGGAAGTGGGTTTGGATCAGGAGGTCTTCAGTGAAGCAGCAGATCCAGTTACTGCTGGGGCTTGGTTAAATGGGGGCTCACATAATAGGTCTGAGCTCACATAATGTTGTCTAAGCTGTTAGGGAGGACCCTAAAGGGCGGCTCACCAAGTGCAGCGAAGGTGTCTCTCAGGTCTGCCTTGTCAATGAAGCCATCCCGGTTCTGATCCATGATGGTGAATGCCTGGAAGCACAAGAGGGGGACAGGGAGCACCGGGAGAGGGAGAGTTGTCAGCCTTTGCAAAGGTTTTAGTATCCTCCTCCTCCCTTCGTCTTGGATGGGACAAGGGCACTTTGAGCCCTCACAGGATAGAGCAACAACCATCACCCAAATCCAGCAGCAGTCCTTGCACCCTTGGCTGTTGTGGGGTGATGGCTTCCTATGGCAAACCCTAATGCTGTACAGCACCATGTGCCAGCCATGCAGGGGGAACATCATGAAGAGCTGAAGGTCACATTGCATCATGGATGCTCAGTCATCCAGACACACCTACCTCTTTAAATTCCTGGATCTGGGCCTGCTCAAACATGGAGAAGACGTTGGAATTAGCACCTTCAGTCCTCTTCTTGGCTTTCTTGGGTGCCTGCAGGGTTTCAAGTATATATCACTAATTCACTGGCTTTTTATGGCGTGAAACTGCCCTATTTTTAGGTGAGTCCTTCGTGGTAGCTCTGGGTTGGTGCTGCTGCTCTGCTGTCTCCCCTGTGTGCTTGGTGCATTGCTCAGCTCTGGACACATGCAACCCTCCAATATCAAGGGGAGTTAACATTCTTGCTTAAATTACAGCTTTATCTTTGCTTCCTTGATGAGTTTAGCCAAATAGATCCCAGGAAGGATGAGTGGGGAAATCACTTCCCCATCAAAGGCTATGGCAGGTAAAAGGGTCGGCACTGGGGTGAGATTGAGATCTCCCTGGGTGGATAGCCAGGTTTGGGAGTGCGCTGCTGAGGTTGCACCCAAAGGCTGTAATCATTGGGTGCTTCCTTACCCTGCTGTGCCTCACTGAGAACTCAGCTCTTATTAAACTGCTGAATGAAAGAATCTGCCTCCTCCTGCAGTGAGGCTCGAAACAACCAGAAACAGCTCAATGTGTCTTTTATAAGGAGCAGAGGACAGAGCTGCTCACCATCCCACCCTGCCCATCATCCCTCTTCCCAGCCTTTCCCTCTAACCAGGGGGGGTCTGCCAGAGCAGGGATTTTAGGGAATACAATGGCCCTTGCTGTCACTGTATGGAGGAAGGGAAAGCAGCAGGATGGTATTTGGACCCCCAAACCCTCTGCCCCAGTTAGAAAGCTCTGCTCTTGTGGCATACACCTCTCTGTTCCCCACAGGATGCTGCTGATGCAGCCAGATTGCTCACCCCCTTCCCAGGGCAAGAGGGGTCTTTGGCCATCAGATCCCTGTTGCCTCCATCATTCCCTGCACGTTAAAGCTATCCTGGTGAAAAAGCTGACAGATTTTGCCTCTTCCCACTGGAATTCTGGGCTCTCGGTACTCACCATGGCTTCACGCAGGTCCCGATGTTGCTGCGAGTGGTGTCTCGGAGGCAAGTCCCTCCTTCCCCTTGGGCTGAAACAATAAATACATCCACCCCAGGTTAAAAATAGCCTCATGCCCACTTTTGGCTGTGGTAGGTAAATCAGCACCCCCCAGCCCTCTTGTCTCAGGCTCTCTCAGTCCCCCTCTCTCTAATCTGGAATAGCAGCTTCTTGTCAGCGGCTGACGTGACATGTGAGAGCCAGAGAGGGTTTCAAGGTTAACCGAGTGACCCCGCAGCTCCCACACTGCAGATGCTGACCCATGGTGGGGACTGCACAGCAGCAATCCCACCTGCGTTTGTCACTCGGGATGGGGCCGAGCTTTTCCCCTCTGCTGGGACGTGCAGGGAGGGTTTGGGCTGTGGGGACCCGCAGTTACAGTTGCCCAAGGATAAAGGTGTTTTGCCTCCATCCTGCCAGCTACCTTTGGGAGCCTTCATCCCTATCACAGTGTGGCAAAGCAGGATGCTGCGGGTAGAGAAGCCCCCCTGTCTTGCCTGCAACTGGGTCCCATCACTGTGATGCTCCAAGGGCCTGACCACCCCATCTCTGGTTGAAAGGTGACCATCCTGCTGCATGCAGCACCCCATTCAAGAGCACTGGGACAAGGCTGGATGTGATGCTGAGTCCCACAAAGCAGGGCAGGCATGCAGGGCTCCTCTCATGTGTCACCCCCCACCAAGGCACCTGTCACACACTTAAGCCAACCACTTGCTCGTCCTGGTCCCAGCGACACGCACGGGATTAACCCTCCCCATTCCGGGTGCGGAGCCGCATCCTGCAGCACCCGGGAGCAGCAGCACTGGTGCCACCAGCCATCATGGTAGGAAAAAGGGTGATGGGTTTAAACTGAAACAGGGGGAGTTAAGATTAGATCTAAGGAAGAAGCTCTTCCCTGTGAGGGTGCTGAGGCGCTGGCACAGGGTGCCCAGAGAAGCTGTGGCTGCCCCATCCCTGGCAGTGTTCAAGGCCAGGTTGGACAGGGCTTGGAGCAAGCTGCTCCAGTGGAAGGTGTCCCTGCCCGTGGCAGGGGTTGGAGCTGGAGGAGCTTTAAGGTCCTTTCCATCCCAACCGAGTCTGGGATCCTACGACTCTATGGCCTTGACCTGGTGGCTGGGGCACGGGTACTGCTGGACTCACTGCCTGGAATCATCCCCTCTGCATGCCAAGGAGGCTGGAGGGCTGGAACAGCGCTGGGAACAAAAGGGACGATGAAACCAGATCCCTGCAGCTTCAGGCTCTGCCCAGACACCGTCCTTGTTCCTCCAGAGGGCACAAATACCCTGCTTAATCCCTGGCACTCACAATTCAGATGCACTTCAATACCGGGCTGACGCGACTGAGCCAATAAGGATGGCATTACAGGGAGGATTTAAGAAGCCAGCAGGGAAATGAGTAGGGAAGGGTGCCCAGAAAGGGGAAAACTCCTGATCCTGGAATGTCTGCCTTGTCTGGATGGAGCTGCAGCTGAGGGAAGTGATTTCAGGATGGGGTTTGGGCTCGCCCTGAGCAAAAGGGCAGATGAGAGAGTGAGGGGCAGAGATGGGGCCAGGACCAGCCCTGGGCATAGCCAGGGATGAGGGGGATCAATCTGGGTGCGGATGCTCCCTCCTCCTGCCAAGTTCAGCTGGATTCATCGGCCAGCCGAGCCCAATTACCTTAATTTGTGGCATTAAGGAAAAATCCATAAGCATCAGGGAAGTGATGTGTAGCAGTTTAATGGGACTGGTTGGCCACGGAGCTGCCGGTGCTGCCTGGATGGTGCCCATTGCCATCCATGGCTCCACATCCATGGCTGTACATGGCTGGTGGTCAGGAGGCAGCCCTGGAGCCATGGAGGTATCCCAGACTGGGGTTTCTTTGGGGGGAAGCACCATTTCTGCTTGCCCAGACTGGAATAGGTCAGACTTTGGTCTCTCCCCTATGTTGCCCGTGTTGTGGTTGGGGGCACAATGGTGGCTGGGGGCTTTGAGGGGCTGGATGCGTCGAGTGCGGCGCAGGAATGCTGGGTGGGAATGGGGTGCAGGTGGCTGCCTGTGCTTCTGCTGTGATTTGTAAGACGGTGCATCTGCTCCACCGCTCACTCCTCACTGTCAGACCTAATCCTCTGTGCTGCACAGGCCGGATCCTGACCCCACAGTGAGGATCCTGGTCCAGCCTGGGGAAGGGGGCAGCTCCAGGCACATCTTTTCCTTCTCCTGCTGTGGATATAGGGGGATTTACTGCACCCAGGAAAAAAGGAGTGCTTTAAGTATGTATGTGTGTACATATATGCCTATAGAGCTCCATAGTGAACAAAAGAGCTGTTGGGAAGTGGCTGCGGCTTGTGAATGGATGTCAGGGAATAACACACGTATCTGTGCAGTGGCAAAATCAAGCCTTGTCCTTCTTATCTGCCAAAAAAGCCTGTGTTTTACATGAAAAAGCCTTTCTAATTAATAGGACAGCCCCTCTTGAGCGCGATAAAAAATGGAGTCAAAAGGATTTGATTAACCCCTGCTCTGTTCACGGCGCGTGCTCTGCCTGAGCCAGACGCATGCCTGCGCCCAGCCAAGTCCTGCCCGCGGCCGATAACGGGCTCCATCATCCCACGGAGCCCAGCAGCATCATGCCCAGGGGTAGCCCCTTGTTTGGACGTCGATGGAGCTGCTTTGGGGGGGTTCCAGGCCCCCCAGGGCTGCACCAATGGGTCAGGGTGCTCCAGAGCCATGGCTCAATCCGTGCCATTACAGTTTCCTCATGAATATCTTCTGCTCCAACTGATATTCTTCCCTGTGATCAGATACGTTTGACTAAACTAATACATATGTATACACACCAGTACATTCCCATTCAAACCAATGTAAATTACCTTTGACCAATACATTTTCCTGGGAAATCGATGCATTTTAACACTGGATAATATTTATGAAATTGAATTTTTTTATTGAAGCTAATGCAATTCTCTTCTATTTTATGCATTTTTATTAAACTAATGCATTTTAAATTAAACTGTTGTATATTAACTGCAGTGGCTGCTGGTACTTACCATGAAATAATATATGTTTGCTGAAATCAATACATATTCCAAACCTAGGAATTTCCAGTTAACAGGCCTGTATCAAAGATAACAAATGCATGTAGTTACTTAATTTGATGCTTATATACACTGCCTGCTCTATTTGTTTATTGGTAATGATTATTTTTAGAGGGAGAAAGATTATTAAAGGTTGAAGGATGGATTCCTGTGCAGCTGCAGTTTGAAGCCGCTGGTGGTTACCCTATCCCTGGTGCTCACACTGAAGGTGGCCATTGGGGTAGCCGGTGTATCCCAGTGCTGAAGCCCATCCTTTGCCACCGATAGCCTCTGTGTCCTTGGTCACATCCCTGCATCTCATTTCCCATCTCATTGGGGCTTGGGGGGATCCTTTCCCTGGGCTCATCACACTCCCCCCATAGCCCCTTTCTGCTGGCAGCATCTTCAGGAGGGTTTTATCCATCTTCCCTTGGAGTTCAGAAGGTTTCCATGTTTAAGAGCTTATTCAGACAGACTTAATTTAGCAGCTTTTCCTGATTCAGCTCCATTTTCACTTGGAAGGATATATCACTGCACTAATGGCCAGGAGGGTTTGCCCAGCTCAGGAGCCTGGGGAAGAGCTGCCGCCCACTAAACAGATCTGGGGACCGGCTGGCCTGAGGATGGGGATGAGAATGAACAATATCCCATGCACAAATTGGCCTGTCTGGGATGTGCCTTGTGCTGTACACAGGATGCGGCCCCAGGAGGAGGTGGCCATCCTGGCCTCTGGAGCTACAGCATTGACAAGGGAAAAGCCATAAATAGCAACATTATCCATTGTGTGGGCCGAATGGTGCCATAGTTGAGATAATTTGGGCAAAGCAATAAAAGAGGAAAATTAATTAAAGAGGATGTGCTACTTGTAAGGGGAATATGCCTGGATAGAAGTGGCCGTGGCAGAAAGGTGGCTGGTGGAGGGGCCCAAGCATCCCTCCTGCACATCCTGGGGTACCCCGGAGGCACCGAGGGCTGAGGCCGGGCACAGCTCAGTGCATGTCCCGCGGGAGCAGTGGGCACCAAGGGGAGATGGAAGAGTCCCCCGTGGCGTCTCAGCCTGCACTACTTTGTCCCCACGATCCGCTCTATGTCCCTTAGCGTGCCCCATAGGGGGTGTGTGTGTTCCCAGATCCTCGGTGCCCCCCGGTGCCCCTGCCCCTGCCCGGTGGAACGCGCTGCAGCTGCCGCGGAGGCCACCAGGTGGCGCCGTTGTAGCGAGAGCTGTGCGGGCGCTGCCCGGACCCGGTAGGGCGGGGAGAGGAGCAGGAGGGGAGGGGGGCAGGAGGGAGCGAGGTGGGTACTGGGACACGGGAGATGCTATGAAGCTACATCAGCTGCGGGAATGGGCTTCTGCGCCATCAAACACTTTAAATCATGTGTGAGAAGACGGGAAAGAGGCTGAGCCGCCCCATATCCCGCTGCGGGGCTGGCTCCTGCTTCCCCAGGCTGGCAGAGCCAGGCAGCGCTGGGATAGCCCTGGTCTCTCCCACTGGAAGAGGCAGAGACCCTGCAGAGGGGGCACTGGGCAGGCAGCCGCTTGTGACAACTGGCAGGGGCTGTGCTGTGTTCCCTGCACGGGAGGGGGACAGAGCTCTGAAGCAGTTGTTGGGGTCTTCATGAGGGTCTTCCTGCTCTGGGATGAGCATTGAAGCCCGTGGCCGGCCCCAAGGCCTGACTTGTCCCGACTCATCCCCGCTCCTGGTGTCCTCCTGCCTGTCCCGGGGACAAGGCCAAGCAAGCCCACCATCACCACTGGCTCATGGATCTAGCTGCCAGCATCACCCCTAGACTGCAGAATGGTGCCGGATCACCGCACAAAGGGCTTATGTGGATCAAAACCATCGGGAAGGTGTGAATACATTAAATGGGAACGTTCTGAAATCTAACTATTATTGTCCTTTTTAAATACACAGAAAGGCCCCTTCCGTATTTTGATTAAAAGCCTTTCAGAAGAGGAGGCAAGAGGCTGCCGTTTACAACGGGCTATTGTCAGGCGCACAAAGCGAACCCTTCTGGAGACAAACTGATTTATTAACCTGCACCTCGCAGCATTCCCTGAGGCAGGGAAGCCGGGGGGGGGGGCACACACAGTGGAATGGGGTCCCCCTGCTCTCCCGGGGTGCCCCAGGGCCATCGGGATGGTGCCTGAAGGGGCAAAGGAACAGGGGGATATAGGGGGAGCAGGGATACTGCAGCTCTGCATCCCTCTGCACGGCACAGGGCGCAGCTCCTCTCCTCTTCCTTATGGCTCCCATTGATTCGTTAATGATTTGGCCAAACAGAAACATTCCTCCAAAGCCCACAATTTAATTTGCTCACCAAAATGCCCACTTGGTTTTATTTCTGATTTATGAGCAGGCTCTTCTGTTCCAGAGAGGGGCAGTGATTTATGGGCGTAAGATCAGCTTTGTGGGTGCAGGGGGATGGCCCCTTGCTGGGACCTGTCTCTGACGGTGTCCAACAGCAGATGCCTGGAGCATCTTGTCATGAACATCTCAATCCCTGTCACTGACTTGGAGAGAACGCTGGCATCCAACAGCAGACGCCAACTCTCACCCCAGCAAAGACCATCCATCCCACCTGAGTTTATTGGCCCATCTATAACCAAACCTCCCCCTATGCATGGCCCTTAGAAGGACAGAAGCCAACTCTCATGGAGGAGTCCTCCATTTACACAGCCTGCTCTCACCCCTGCCTAATTACAGCCTCATTAAGCCAAATGTGAAGCACCTTTCTTGCACCACCTGCAGCCCCAATCTCATTATGAATCTCAGCACCTCCCACCGCTTTGGGCTCTTTGATTCTTTGGGTTAAGAGAGAATCTATTTATAGGGTTTGGGTTCCCAGAGCAAAGTTAGGCCCTTGATATGGGTGCACCCAAGCAGGGGCAGTGTAGAGGCATGTGATGATTGGGGTTCTCAGAGCATCCATGGGGTTTGCTGCTGGTGGTAACAAGGTTGAGGTTTCAGCCTGGCATTTGCAATCTGCACCGGTTCCAATGGATGCTTCTGTTGCAGCACCATGAGGAGGACCTGCTGTGGGACCCCCTCCCCTCCTCCAGCCAGCTCTGGAGGTGTGGAAGGAGCTGGACCAGGGCACCCCAGCTCTAACACAAACGGCCTCAGCTCTTGCAAAGCTTTCCTTTGGACTTTGGTTTTCTGCTTGCTTGTTCTTCTGCCTGAGGCGATTTGCAATTGTGGGATTGCAAACAGCTCCAAGTTTCTCTGGGAGGAAGAGATGAGAAGGAGATCATTCCCTAGCTGTTCATGCTATAGCTATAGCGTGGTGCCAAGGTCACTTTGGGTGCCTGCCTTATCCTTTTGGACGGCTCTCCTGGCCCAGATGCACACCAGACAGTAAGAAGGGAAGGAGCAGAGCTGTCCCTGTGGTGGCTGGATGTACCTGCAGAGCAGGGTGCTGTTTGGAGGACATCCCTTTGATGCCTTCCGGACACAAACTGTGCTTTTCGGTGGAATCCCAGGAGTCCTGCACAATGCAGATAACGGCAGCAGGATGGTACCTGGGCTGCCAGGTGAGGCCAAGCCACAGGGGCTGCTTCACCCCTGCATCTCCAGTGCAAGATCTGCTGCAAGGAGCAAAGCTGAGCGCTTTGGGGCTGGGATGGTGAAGGACTGAGTGAGAGCTGCAGGAGCTCTTGTCCTGGGTTTCCTGGTGTCCATGCGCACGAGGAGTAGAGGCTGTTGGGATCCTGACCACCTCCCTCTGAGCACCGGGATCTCCAGAGCAGCAGATGGTGACAGGTAAGACAAGGGGGACCAGTGTGATGGTGCAGGATGGGGTGCTGCAGGATGCCCTCCTCCTCTCTGTGGTTTCAGAGGCAAAGCAGCACCCACGTTTATGAGTCCAGGGCAGTGCTTCATCCCCCATTGTGGGGTGGTTGGGACCCCGGCTCCCCCACACTGGATCTCAGGTAGGGGAGCTGGGATGCGGGTTTGTGTCACAGCCCGGCAGGAGCCCCAGGCTCTTCCAGACATAGGGGCATACACAGGTCTGCATGAGAGCTTGAGGTGTGCTCTGCTCCTTAGCAGCAATATTGAACTGCCGCGTTTGCTTGGTCTGCAAATACCCGCCTGCAAAACGTACCCAAAGGGGCAGCCGAGCCCTTCTCCACTCAACAGGGACTCCTGGCAATCACAGCACGGCTCTGCCTGAGGGTTAATGCTCAGAGCCCTTTCTTTGGATGCTGGTGTGGTTGGCACAACAGGATATGGGGAAACTCGGGGCAGAAACCATGAAGTTTGGGTAGGAAAACAAAGGGGGTGTTTCTTGGACAGGTTTTATTACTGCCCAAATGCTGGGGTCTGAGCCCCATTGCTCTGTTGAAGTTGGCTTGAATTCTTCAGAGCTCAATTGCATTAAGTGATTTAAATAGTCCTAAATCACTCTGAATTTGGGATTTTCCCGGCCGGGCTTTGCTGCGTTCGTGTTTGCTGCTGCAGTTCCCACCGGGGTCAAAGGCGCTGTGGATGCGCCAGGTTAGAAACGGAAACCAACCAAACTTTAACCGGCGGCTTCTGGATGCTGATTGCCACCTCCCCGCGGTGCGGGATGCTCTTCAAGCACCGGCAAAACCCAAGCCCTGCATCGCGCCCCTTCCCCGGCCATAGGGGGGGTCCCATGGACCCGAGGGCGGCTGCGGGCGGGGCGAGGAGGCGGCGGGGCCGCCCCCGGCGGTGGAGGCGGGCAGGCGGCGCGGTGCGGTCCGATGCGCTCCGCTCCTCTCCGCGCCCCTCCGCGCCGCCGGTCTCCCCCAAGATGGCCGCCGACGTGGGATCGATGTTTCGATACCGGACGCGGTTTGATGTCCGCCGGCTCCAGGTTGGTAGCGGCGGGCGGAGGATGGATGGAGCGGGGCGGGAGGGGGGGGATCCGGACGGCCGCCCCCATCCCTCCCCTTATCCCCCCCCCCCATCGCTCCCGCCCTCCCTCCGCCCGCCCTTCGCCATCGATAGGTATCAGAAATTGATCCCCGCCGCCGCCGCTCTTTGTTCGGCGCCGCCCGGGAGCATGGAGCAGCGCTAGCGGCGATGGAGCTGCGCCGCCCCGGCCCCCGCCCCGCCGCCCCCGAGGTGACAGCGCGGCCGCCGCTCCGCCCCGGCGGGAGGGAGGGAGAGGAGGAAGCTGCGCGGGATGAAGTTGCGCGGAGCGCGGCCCCCCGCGCCGCTCCGCCAAGTTTCTTGCGGTCCCCGCCCGCGGAGCGGAGCCGCAGGTGCCCGCGGGCTGCGAAGTGTTCCCGGTGTTGTCCGGCCCCCCCCCGGGAGCGGGTCTGTAGCGGCATCCCCCGCTCGTGTCTGGAGCGGGCGCGGCGGGGCAGGGGCTCCTCGGTGAGAGGATGGATGCGCTGTAGCCGGGGGATGGCGGAGCGGGGCTGCCCGGAGCCCCGCCGCGCTCCCATTGTTCAGGGCCCCGGGTCCGCGGTGCCGGTGCTCGGTCAGCCCTGAAAGGCGATCGGGACGAGCCGGCTGTTGGCCGGTCCTGCGGTGCCCGGGACTGGCGATGGATGTGGCGGGAGAGAGATCCTTTGTGGCTCCGGGCAGGTCACGGCTGCTGTATCCCGCCGTGGTGCCCTCGGTGTGTGAAATTACCGGTAAGTCCTTTGTTAAGGTGTGCGAGGGAAGGTTTGCCGGGGGATGCTGGCAGTTTGTGATCTGAAATAGGCACCGATGTAGCGGGGAGGCGGATAATTAACACAATAGCTCTCCCAACATAATGGGATGAAACCCAACCTGGATCCACTACAAAAGCCGAAACGCTCATTTACATGGATATTAAATGGGTTTATCTCTGTCGGATATTACGGAGTTTAAAACGTAGTGTGCTTCGTAGGGGAGTAAACAGATTGAAATGCGATTTATGGGGCTCTGGTACTATATCAACAGTTCCAGCATTTAATGCATTTTGGCTTTTAAGCAGATTACGTGCTATGTCTGTGATACGCGACCCTAAAAGTACTGCAGGTACCACGGCCGGTCGGCTTGCCATGACTGCTCATTGTGGTTGGGAAGGAATTACGGGTCTAAGCGCTTCCGATACAAAAGCATTCCCAGCTAAATCACGCTAATGACTTTTCCTGGGTGTGCAGACCTTTATTTAAAGGCAAATATTGGCAGCTACTTTTCCTTGTGTCCGTTGGGGGGGGACTTTGCTGGAGGGAGAGGTGCTCAGAGCGGTGGGTGCTCTGCTTGACTGGATGGCCGCGGTTGGGTGTTGGAGCTGGAGACCTGGAGACGGAGCCATAGGGATTGACTTCTGTCCAGCCGGGATCATAGTGGGAAAGGTGACCTTGTGCCAGCTTGGCCTAATGCCCTCTATTAGAAAGGAAAACAAAACTAAAAGGAAGGGAAACAATCCATTTATTATCCTTCCAAGAGCTTTTCCCGTGTTTTTTTTCCTCCCTTTTCCTCTTTCATGCCTGTGCCTGAGCGGCTCTGCTGGCCTGGGGCTGCCTGGGAATGGCAGAGTTTTGAGGGACCCTGATGAATGGTGGGCATATGTAAAACATGTAGATAATGTGCTACTCGGCAGCACTTTGATCGAAACGGCGTCGAGGCTTTTTACAGCAAATAGCCTTGGAAATGAGAGGAGATAAAATTCCATCAAAGATAATACCAGACATATTTCATTGGGTTATGAGATTGTTTTATTGTGTACATTACTAATGCAGTATTTTTTTACAGCTTTCTTGTGTATAATAGTCGTAGCAGGATTCGGTCCTTTATGGGGTTTTTGTGTTTTAATTCGCTCTTGGTTTATTACGTTCCGGTTGGCACTGTATGGATTACACGCTCCGGATGCTGCTTTAATCTAACCCAAAC
The DNA here is from genome assembly GCA_039720435.1 of Amazona ochrocephala. Classification (NCBI taxonomy): domain Eukaryota; kingdom Metazoa; phylum Chordata; class Aves; order Psittaciformes; family Psittacidae; genus Amazona; species Amazona ochrocephala. Next base: position 13,307,967 of record CM077891.1, read on the forward strand.
CGGCAAAAAAGGGGAAGAGTTGCGAGCGGCTGATTTGGGATAATAAATACAAGAGCGAGTGAGGGGAGAGAGACTGCTTATAGCCATCTTTTATCAATGTCTTCGCATCATTATGCAGATGAGCTCTGGCTATATGGCTCCAGTGTTTGGTTCGTCAAATAAAACGCTCTCGGTTTGATTTCCTGTAATGCAAATGCTCTTGGCATTCCGGAGCGGAGTTGGGCAGAAACTTCATCAGGAGCCTTGGAATGCGGTGTGGTTGATGGAATGTTTTTCGCTGTTCAAAGTTTAGGGAAGGGGGGGGGGACACCGAACCAACCCCACAACTGTGGATGTGATTAAAATATCATAACCTTATGATATTCTGAAGTGCATAAATTTTACATATCAGCTACAGAGGGAGTTTAGACATCCATTAAATGATATGACAGCTTGACTTATCTAAATGTGCATCATTTAACAATGTGTCAAAATTCTTCTTTATATAGACGACAGCAGTAAATAAGCTATCAGTCCTCTTGGCTGAAGCTTGATTCCTGGAGCTTGGACTAACAGGCTGAACTGCTTTCTTGTGGTGGGCAGGGTAACCTCAGGGGGAGGCAAGGGTGCTTTTGGGGCTCTACATGGGGGGAACTTCGCCTCTGCAAATTCCTGGGTTCTGTGGTTTTTAGGGATTGCATGGAGAGATTGGTGGCACCTTCCAGTTTCCTCCAGCACCCAAGGCTGTTCATTCCCACCTCTGCAAAGCAGAGGGTGAGGTGATGCTCGTGGTCACTGTGCCCAAGGGGAGGAGAGAGGTGCCAGGGGGAGCTCTGGGTGCCCCCATCTTGGGAATTTCATCTTTCCAAGTGGAATGCTCTGGGTTTGTGCCGTTTCAGCCCATTTCTGGGGCTGGCGGAGGGGGGTTGTGAATGGTTTGTGCTTCCCAGAAGCTCTCTGGCTGCTCCTTGTGCATCGGGGCGGGAACTGCAGAATCGTCCCGTTAACACAATTAACATGGATTTAGGAACAGTGGCGCTACCAACACCTGGTTCTCTGCAGATGTCTGTTGTCTGACGGTTGTGTGCTCTTCTTGAGAGGCTCCCAATGACCTGATGGTGCTCTTTATGTGAGTTCTCCTGTCTTCTATTGTGGCTGTGCTATGTAGCCTGTCTCTTGGCAGTGACACTAGTGGCATTTCTTCACTCAGGAGCCATGGTTCTTTAGAGATCTAGGGCTATGGCAGCTGCAAATGCTTGTCCTTTCCATATACTGCGACGACAGATGACACGGACTCCTCTCATGAGGTGAAGAGAAGACGTTTCATTGAGATACAGCTTGAGGTTTATACCCTTATGCTAGCCCCACACAGCAATTTTCAGTTCCCCTTTTTCCATCTGGAGTGTTGATCACAAGATTATGATACCATTCTTTTTTCTTAACGCGGGCTTATCTCCCGTTAGTCTTATGATTACGTTATTGCAGGCACAGCATATTATGATTATCTTATTGCAAACACAGCATATCTATAATCACTTATTGCTAACATAGCGTCTACACGCTCTATTCTTGCTCATAGCCAGTTCCTTTTCTTCACTCTTGGTTCCTTCTTTCTCAAGGCCTGCATCCAACCATCTGTATGAAGTCCCAACCACTGCTCGTGGTGGAGGCCAAGCTGCAGCCATCTCCCCCAATGTACCACCAAGGAGGTTCAGCTGAACTGACCACCAAAGCGGAGCTGATGCTCCAGCATGGCTTGTTGAAACCTTGGCCACTGGGGAACTTGTGTCTCTGGATGCCACCATCATTGACCACATTGTGGTGTCCCCTTCCTCCGCACTTCCACTGCAGCTCCCTACTTGAGACAGGTTGTGGTGCAGCGTCCATCCCACTGCTCCTCCCCAAATCCTTCATTAGAAGCAGTTACTTGGTATTTCTAATATCAAGAAGGAACAGGATGGGCCCTGTTCCTGCTCCTGCCTGCCACTGGGTTTGGGTTGTGCACCATCAGGAAGTCATTCCATGAAGTTTCTGAAGTCAAATGTACATTTTTCCCCTATTATTTTTTCCTGTGTCTGAATAATTGAGACGCTGCCAGACAAGAAGAGAGCTGCAGAAAATGAGAGTTTATCTTTAGCTCCGCAGCTCTCGCTTTAGAAACTGGTGACCCCAATTCCAGCCCGAAGAGTGACTTCTTCCCTAATTAATAAATCCATTAATTAATTGTGTGCGTGCTGCAGCCCATTAGAGATGTACACGCTGGCCTCCTGATCCAGTTTAGTGGATTGTCTCTGTGGTCTTGGAGGGGAGGGGTGCAAGAAAGGAATTGGGATCAAGAGGCAAATAGGGGACAGGGATGGGGATGTGATTTGGTTTTGTGGGACTGGAGGGAATGGTATCAGCCCTGGTGGGTTATCCAGCTTGAAGGTGGGAACAGGGATAGTGAGCAGAGTGCTTGCAGTTGCTGTGCCTCATGAAATGGGGGAGATTGTGGAATGGGGTTCATGGAGTGGAGGCAGCTGCCTACTGCCCCTAACTTGGGCCAGCCCAGCCTCTTGCATCAATGCCCTGCGTGGCTTGGTGGCAATGAGGGAGCTGTTTCGCTGTGGTTCCTGGGTTCCTCATCACCTCCTGCTGCTTGTGGCCATGAGTTTGGCGGGGCTCAGCAGGGCCTTTGTGCTGCAGGTGGAGCTGAATGCTAAAATGTTTGGTGATCTGAATTATTATTTATGACTGGATTAACCAAGCAGCACACTCCCAGCCCCAGTCCTTTAGGAGGCACTTGCTTAACTAGATAACCTCAGCGGAGCATGCAGAACGCGCTATTCATCTCCTTCCATATGTTGGCACAGGAGCTGCTCCTTTCAGTTAATTTTTCTTGCTGTCTGCAGAGACTTCAACTCAAAATGCAGGCGAAGTTGTTGTGTGCGCTGGTCCCATAGCTGCTGTCTTCTCTGCTGAATGGCAAGTTAACTGTTGGCAAGAGCAGCACCAACTTGCAATGCAGAATGTGGATCTGGGGGCTGGAGCGACCTGTCTGCTCCTCAGTTGTCCCCTCCTGGTTTTGCTGGTTGGAGAAAAGCAGAGTATTTGGGCTCCCAGAGGTGTCTGTGTGTCCCATGGGATGCAGTGATGCTGCTCCCCTCCTCCCTTGGGTGCTGGTAAAATCATGGTGCTGTACATTCCCGGCCATGGGAATTCCCACATCTTGAATTCCAGGGAATTATCCTGAGAGCTGGTGACTCAACGTGGCAAACTGAAAATGCAGGAGCGTTGTTTGCAGGGTGAGAGGGTGATGTTGAGCTGCAGCATCCTCAACAACCTGCTGTGAAATGAAGTTCATTTAGGGTACAGCAGCAACGGTGCGCGCTCCCCCTTGCCAGACCTCGAGACAGAAACCACACAGCAGCTCGCTTGCTCTATTAGTGGGTAGCACATTCCCTCTCAGATTGGAGAAGGCGCATCAGAGGCATCCATCCCCCAGAAAGAAATGCCTGTGTGAAGTTTCTCAGAACATTTTGTACCGTCCTGCTCCTATTACGGAAAGATGTAATTCCCCAGCTTGGGAGATAATAAGCAGGTATTGACTTGTGCTGGGGTCATTATCAAGATTTATTCAGTCAATATGGCTTCTTGGGTCAATAAATCTTGAGGTTGATAAAGGAGGAATATATACCTGCAGACTTTATTAAAAAGTTTTCCCCTTTCCTAACACTTTCTCGTGTGCGTTGCGTTAGGATCTATGGGACCGAGTTCTCTTTAATTATCTTTTCGTGCAGCTTTTGGTGTCCCTTGCCAAGACAGCAAGACTTGGGAAGCAGGATTCAGCCCGCTGCTGGGTCTGGCTTGCTTGAGATCACTGCCTTGGCTTGGCTTTGGTGATGGAGTCTCTGATAGGGCGGTTACCATCTGATGGGAATCCCCCTGATCAGGGGGAGTGGGATCTGTTAGTGCCTCATCCCATCATCTCGGGGAGGATGAGACTGAGCACAGTTGCTGTGAGAGAGTTAAAGCTCAGGATTCATATTCCCAACCCACTGTAGAACACTGGGATTGTGTCCCCTTCCCCATCTCAGGCTGAGAAGCCTCTGGGATTCAGGATGCAGTGAAACAACCATGGTGCTCTGCTGCTTTGGGGTCTGCCCCAGCACCCGCTTGCTGCCTTGGGCAATGGCTTTGTGTCTCAGTTTCCCTGCTGCTGGGGTACAGGGGATGGAGCATCTTGGGGCAAATCACCTCCAAAAAGGGGTCTGGCAGCCTCATGGGGTTTGTGCCCATTGCCTGGGTGCATGGCTGGCTGTTGTCCATCATCTCCTGCAGCAAAGGGCCCTTGGAAGAGTTGCGTGTGCCATTTTGGCTGCCCATGCAGAGGATCTCAGGGGGCACCTCTGCAAAGAGGTCCAGGCTATATCAGCACAATGAAGAATAGCTCTTGAAGCCAGCAAGCCACGAGCCACAGGGGGTCATCAGCAAATCCAACCAAAAGGCTTTGGATAGCCTGGAAAGCTCAAGTGCTCGTTATTTACCGCAGTGCTTGTTAATGAACATGGGCACAGCAGCATCCACCCCTTCCCAGGTCAGATCCAGGTTTGAGGTGGGCAATAACTGCTCACCCTGGGCTTGCAGGCAGGAACCCCGTTGGATGATGGGCTCCTTCAACTCCATCCGTGTATTTAACATGATTTATTGTGGCCGTGCCTGCTGACGAGCTTTGCTGTATTCCCACAATTGACAGCTTTCCTTTTAAGCTGAAGCTTCCCGATTTCACGCAGCTGAGCCCTCCTTCCAAAATGGTTTCAGTGCTGCTTTTTTCCCCCCTTCTCTTAGTACGGCCTTGCTGTGTAATTATTTTTTTGACTACTTAGAAGTAGCACTTAATGATTTCCCCAAAGCTGCAACAGGGCCCCAGAGGATTGATTTAGCCGCAGTTTAAGCGACTCTCTGCGAACACGGGGCTGTTCTAATATTAATTGCTCGGTGGGTGCGTGCTGGTTGGTTTCTTCTGCAACATGGGTTTCTATAGAAGTAAATAACCAATTTGAACCCTGGGTAAATATCCCTCCGGTGGGTGCTGTGCCGTGCGTCAGCTGCTGGGAGCACGCTGCCGTTGCCTTTGGTAACGCTCCCGTGGTTTTACACCGGAGTCAGGACCTCAGGCATCCTTTGTTTTCTTCCGTCGGGATAACATAATAAAGTATTACCTGGTGCTGGCAGCGGGTCTTGTAATGTGTGGTGTAAGCACAGCAGCTCATTGGCGCCAGGGCCGCTGTGTTATTGCTTAGCCTGGCTGCAGAGGACATTTATTCTTTATTAATCACACTGATTAATAAAGGGCATGGGGAGAGCTGCCTTTGGCTGCGGCGCTCGGAGCGCTTTGCAAACATTGCTTCATCCCTGGGAGCTGGGTAATCATTACCCTCCTGTCCCCCTGATCCCTTGGCTGAGGGAGCAGTGGGCTCTGCTCTGGAGGGGCACAGTTTGGGGAGCGGGGTTGCTACAAGCCTGCTGTGATGTCCACGTGCAGTGCATGGTGGCTGGGATGGAGTGATGGGGAGGATGGTGCCCTCCAGGAGGAAGGCTCTGAACCCTCAAGACAGAGGCACGCCACCCTCCCTGGTGGGGCAGAGCATTGTGCTGGATCCCCTGAGCAGCACCCTTGGGGCTTGAATTCAGTGCCCAAGCTGCTGGTGAAGGTTCCTCCATGGTGTCTCTCCTCCCGTGAGCGTTTGCTGATTCCATATTCATTGTACAGGAGCCAGAGCAGGATGCCCTGATCATGTGCGCCAGTTCCCATTCTTCCAGCACCTCTAACTCCCCCAACCCCAGCCCTGGCAGGTAGCTGGAGCTGGTGGGACCCAGCATCCAGGATGGCAGCAGCCATCCAGGACCATCAGCTTTGCCCTCTCCATCCTGGGCTTGGTGCACGCCGCAGAGGTAGCGTCTCCTGCTACTGCACTTTCCCTTCAAATAAAAGCAGCTAATTAACATTATTCTTTAATTATTGCCTTTATCAACAAGGGGCCTGGTTTATACCAGCAGGAGAGTCGCTTTCCCTTCCACTACCCGAGCGAATGCTTCAATTCCTGTTGCTTTTGAAATGAATTTGATGTCATCTGCCCATTGTCACTTAATGGGGACACTTGGGTAATGATTGCGCGCTCCAGCCCTGTTAGCAGCACTGCGAGCGTGTAATTTAGCCCCTTAGGCAACAGTACTTTTGAAATCTCCGGATAGTTTTGAACTCTCTGTTCTTAATTAAATATGCAATTTTTCACGGTAACCAGGTTAATTCTTTTGTGTTGTGTTGTAATACTGTTAGGAATTTCCAGCGTTCTTATTAAACATTATTCAGGCATTGTGAATTCCATAATTAAAAAAAATGAAAAGAACAAAGCTCGATTCACTTCGCTCTTTTCCCCGGTTAATTTATCAAATGAATTTTGCAAATTTTCCCTTTTCTCCCCAGACGCCGTGCCAAGTGTTTTAAAGGGGAAGGATTTAATTGCTCTGTAGGGATTGGTTGGTTATGAAGGATTTGGCTGTTTGATTAGTAAACCCTATTGGGAATGGTTTAATGCTCCATGATCTTAAAAATTGTCTGATTGTTAGGCTCTCCAAGGATGTTTTCTCTTTTCCTTCTGTACGGCAACAGCTTTGCACAAGTGTGATTATTAGATAGGGATGGGGGAGTGGAGGGGTAGGTGGTTGGTGCTGGGTCAGCCTGGTCTGTCCTGGTAGTGCCAAGGGAGCTGCTGTTGCCCCTGGAGCAATGGTGATGGTGCGACAAACCAGTGGTCCCTGTGTGCATCCCTGTAGATCGCAGGGCTGGATCAGTGGCTGTGCCAGGATGGGGCTGGATCCTGTGCTCAGCTTCACTTCTAAGACTTGTTCCCCAATATCTACCTTGTAATATAATGAAATCACACAGAAGATCTGATTTACCAAGAGGAAAACCCCTGCTGTGTTCTCCAGGTCTGAATCACTCTGGTAACCCAGTGGGCAGCATCCTATAAGGATGCTGAAGCGTGTGGGGGGGTCTCGCTGCATCCTGTATGGGTGCTGAAGTGTGTGGAGAGGTCTTGCTGCATCCCATAAGGATGCTGAAGTGCATTGGGAGGAAGGATGCATGAGGAAGGATGCAGGGCTGCAGCCTGCTGGGGTTTTAATCCAGGTACCTCATAGCAGGGGTGCTTATAGAGCCCCAGACCAGGAGTGAAGCAGGTGATCAACTTCCTCTGTCTGGGTTGCTTTGGAAGTGCTTTTTGACTTAATGTAGGGAAAACCCCTCAATATCTGGTGTTTTCAGCCATGTGCTGCCATTTGAGGTATGGCCGCGGGGTAAAGGATGGTGATGGGCTCACTATTAAATAACTGAAAAGCCCCTGCATGGTGCTGACGCCCAGTGGGCTTGGGGGGAAGCAGGAGGGGTTTTACTTCCCACCCAATGCATGGAGCATCCCTGGCAGGTGCTGGTAGCTGGGAGGCGGCAGTCCAGCCGGGATCGATTGCAGCCAGTCTGAGGGGGCTCCCCAGGGGTTATTTGGGCTTTGAGGAGAGGTCAGGGAGTCATTAAACCCATAAATATATTACAGTGTTGTTACCTTCCAGCTTGGTTTCTGTGCTGCCAATTTTCCCCCATTCTGGTTCCAGCCTCTTAAGCTGGATGGATCAACCTGCGGTGGCTCAACCAGGCTGATGCTGCCTGTGACCAGGCAGCTCGCACAGAAACTGTTCAACAGTGTTGGGCAGGAACGGTCCATGCCAGGCTATGGCTATGGCTAAAGCAGGGCTGCAAGCCATTTGCTCTATGCATATTGCTCAATGGCAGTGACACAGGGCTGCCTGGGCTCTGCTGCGCCACTGGCATGGGGCTGCTCCCTGCTGCGCTGTGCTGCATCCATAAAGTCATTTAAAGCACAAAAAACCACCTAAAAAAGCCTAGACATTTGCAAGGCGAAGCCGAGCAGATGCTGGTAATGTATTCCCAGGCATGACACAGAGTGGCAGCGTGTCATGAACCTTGTCCCCAGGGACCCCTGGGTCTGTGATATTGGCTTTAACCCCCACCGGCTCCGGTCGGGGTGTAAATTCATCAGGCTTACGGGTATTGCTCTTGGACTACTGAATAATTTACAGTTGCAGAGCCCAGCCAGGTTCAGGTCATCGGGGTTCATGGGTTAATAACAGGTTTGGTTTTTGTTGTCAGCAGCTGCCTTGATAACATATGAAAGAATCCTATTCTGTTGATTAGATTTTGAAATGGATCAATTTTTAATCAGCAGAACATCTGACTCCCTCAGTAAGAGGAGCGTCGGTGCAGACAGGACGAGGGGCTCCTTATTTACAGGGTTGTTTGTTTTTACTAAGGCGCAAATCCTCGCCGGGGCTGGAGCCCGGCCCCCGTCTCCGTTTGCATTGGCTCTCCAAAATAAATCGCTGGGATTATCACCACGTATTGGATTCATCCACTGATTCGGTGGGAAATCCAGGATGCTGTTTGCGAGCTCCGAGGGCACGCGGAAGCTTTGATTTAGCAATCCGCTGTTATCAATGGAAAAGCATTTACTCATCGATCCCTAAGCCTTAGGTATAGAAGCATCTTGGGGGTGTTTGGCTCACCTCTTCCCAAGCATCTCTTTGGGAGTTTGCCTCCCCAAGGGCTACCAAAAGCCCCTTCAGGAGGAGCTTGTGGATGCTGGGAGAGCAGGGGACAAACCCCAGTGGGAGGCAGAGAGATCTTGGCCAAATTCCTATATGTGAGTAAAGATTCAGAGGGAATAACTTTGATTTCATATAATATTAATGTAATATTTTAGTAATGCTAAAAGAGCTGGGTTCCCATTACAAGTTAAATGCTGGGTGGGGACCTGGGCAGATGCTTATTTATTTATTGTATTATTACTTATATACACATTATATTATTGCAGCAAGCATCCCAAACTCAACCCATTGCGTTGAACCTTGATAACCACGTGCATTTCTTTTTGTAAAGGCATGCCCAAAACCCATTTATGTTTTACCTGAATGGAATCCACTGTCTTGAAGCAAGTATTAACAGCCACTGTAGGAGGACCCCTGAAAATAAAGCTCTATTTTTGAATAGTAGAAAAGGTAAAAGTCCTCCAAATGTGACTTTGGGGAGGGTATCACTGGGGTATGTATGGCTCCGTGGTCAGTGGCTGGGGAGGGTCTGTTGCTGGCAGGTATAGATATAAATAAGGACTCAGTGGTGCTGGTAATTTGCATGGTTTTGCCCTGGGTGCTTTGGGATTTCACTTTTCAAACCCGTGCCTTCTGGCGGTCTCCTTAACCCAAATAAACATTTTCCCTCTTGCCACAGATCAATTAAGCTCGTGGCTGTGTGGGGGCTTGCTCCTGGCAGGTTTCCTTCCCCGTTTCTGCTCCTTGGAACGGTTGCCTTGTATTTAAAACTGGATGTGTTTATGAATTTATATATAGAGAGCTTCGTGTTGATTCGGTGGGGGAGTCACTTGAGCACCAGGAAAAGCGGGCTGAAGCCTTTGGGGTGCCGGTGATGGGATGTGAGCATGGGGATGTGCTCCCTGGTCCTGCTGGGTGCTGTAGCCTATTCCAGCCCCACGTGGGCACTCACACCCTCTGTGTTTGCTGACCTCTGGCCACAGCCAGCCACGATCCAAGGTCTCCTCTGGGGCTTTGCAGTGCCTGGTGTTATTACAGTACCATAAGCCCAAGGGCTCATTTTCTATAGCCTGGAAATAACACTGCAGGTAATGAGTGTTTGCTAATAGCCACAGCAATAGCTTATGGGCTCTGGTGCCTGTCAGTGGCCATGGGCGATATATCAGTTTCTGCTGAAAACATTAGGAACATCAGAAGGTTAAATATGCATATTATATCATCCCTGGCAGGTTTGTTTTCAGGAGAGCAATGGGTGTCACAAGTTCATGACATCAAAATGAAGTTTATTTTGGTGATGGAAAATGTGCTTCTCTGTTAAGCATCTGCTGGTTATTTTCTGAGGAGAGGTGAAAGAAAAACACTTTTGCAAAGAGGAGAGGGGCAGCTGGAATGCCTTTTGTTTAATAATGGGTGCTTAGGAAGCATCAATGGATGTGATCGGTCTATAGTGTCCTTTTGGGTATTGGGGAGCTGCCCAGTTCTTGTGCTTGAGAGAGGCACCAGCTCCTCTGGTAACTCATTAACTCTTAAAACTGCCCTTGTGTTTAGCAACTGAGTAAATGAATTGCTGATGAGCCCCTGGGTTTTAATGTCATTGCTCCAGGCAGGATTGACCCAAAACTGCAGTGGGAGGTGGGCCCTGTGTGCAGTGAGCAAACTGCACTGTGGGGCTGGAAATGGTGCTTTGCCACTTCGTTTATGATTTAAAGGTCTGCATGGCGGTTGCTCCTTTGCAGCTCAGAGTTCATTTTGGGTCCATGAGGTTTGTACTTGTGACAGTCCCAGGGCTGGTGGGTACAACCCTGTGTGTTGCTTGAAAGCTGAGCTGATTTGATCTGGCGTTAGTGAGGCTGAGTTACTGAGACTGGCACATGATCCTGTTCTTTTTCCTCCGTGATTTTTAAGCCATTTAGCTGGATATGGAGCTCCAGCAATTTTGGACACCACAGGGTATTTGGGTCTTCCTATGCAGGACATGCAGGTTGCCTTTTGGCAGCAGTCCTTTTCTCCTTACCCATCCCTTGCTGTTCCTGAAGAATCCCTCCTTCCTACCATGCATAACCTGAGCCTGGAAGGGTTTCTGTGTTTCTTTTTTTAGGGTAATAATTAAACAATAACAGAGCCCAGCTTCTCTTTATTTAAAGAGCAGATGGAGCATCCTGTATATTAGCATGGTCCTGGCTCCAACAGCGCCAGTGAGTCCTGGAGCTCAGGGTTTGGATGTGCCCCCCAAGGACCGTGTTATTGGGCAGGCAGCGGGCAGCAGCCCCATGGGATGCTGCTCAGCATTAGAAGGGCATTGTTAGGGAGAGATGAGCAGAGATGATTTTCCTGCCTTCCCTTCCTATGCTATGGCTGAATCCCAGCGAGCTGCTTGAAAAACACTTCTGGGCCCCGATGAGTCGTAATTCCTTCCTGCTGTCTGAGTTGGCAAAATCCGGCACACGGTGGGTGCCATGGGCTCAACCCAGTGCTGGGCATCTCTCCCTGCATCCCGCCTCTGTGAGCAGCAACCGGAGGAGCCGCAGCTTTGATGGTTATAACCAGCGTGAGGTGGTTTTGGTGGCATGTGTTGTAATGGATAATCCCAGGCTGCTGCTTGAAACAGCTATAAAAGAAACGAGCACAGGCGCTGGCTGCTGAGCTTGCCTGAAGCTGGTCACTCCCTCCTCACCATCATGATGTGTTGGGGCTGCAGATGCCATCAAATCAGACCTCAGCCAAATTCTTGTCTTTCCCATTCTGTCTCTAACCAGCATCACCATCTCGCAACCGTGCTGTTTACCTCCCACACTGGCTCCTCGTTGAAATGCCCTATTTTGGGTCTTTTCTTAAGCAGCTCCAATTGATAATTTAGCTCTGGATAAAGCAACCTCAGAGCTTTCTATTTCTCAGAGGCCAAACATTGATGTTGTGTGAAATGGGAGCTTTGAGGAGGCTTTGTATGGAACTTAGCTTCCTGAAAAATTTATTTACTGCGACTGTGATCTGCAGGAGTGAATTGATGTTTATCTATAGTAGTTCTTGCCAGAAAAAGAAATGCATAACTGCACTTTCTGGGGAAGCTTTGAAAGGCCTTTTAAATAAGTGTCTAATAGTAGGCTCTCAATAGCAAACAGCCAGCTTGATAGACAGTATACAGTATATTAACTATAAGCAGGCTTAATCTTTTCCTCATGTTTTAGAGAATGCTTTATAACCTTGTGGCCAAAGAATTCATGAGCACCAGGTACTTGAAGCTAAGCAAAATTATACTGGCTGTTACTGCTGCGAGATCGATACTGCTGGGAAGCACGTGGGGCTGCGAGCTCCTGCTTGCAGCCAGCAAGCTCCTGCTCGCAGCCCATGTCCTGACTATGGAGCTTGGATTTAGGTGGCTCATCCATAATGTGGAGATTTCCCTGGCAAGAGATGCATGGGGAGGGTGATTATTGTGTAGTCCTATTGCAATTACCATGCAGGAGATGGGAGTCCCAGCATCGCGCTGAAGTGATGCTCAAGTCCCAGTTTGGTGATGGAGCTACATCAGAGTGTAGGATTTGGGTCTGGTGGGATGGAGCCGGCTCACCTGCATCTTCCCATTGATGGAGGTGGCAAAAATACAGCAGTTTTCTGGCTGGTAGCATTTGCCCCAAGACGAGAGCACTGAAGTCCCCAGTGAGCATCCAACCATAACCTTTGCTTGCAGTCGGGGATCTTTGCTTTCTCCGGGGTGATCTCAGCCGTGTGCTTCAGTGCCCTTATTTGCAGTCATGTTTTTCTGCTTTTCCTGCCCATGCTGTGTTGGATCCTGGGAGCTCTGGCCAGGAGTCAGGGAATCGATAGATGGTTGAGGTGATAAGTGGCTTTGCTAAAACCCAATTTTGCAAGAGGAGTTTGCAAAGAGGTTAGTGGAGAAGATCTGCATCTGCGCCCCAAAGAGCTCGCTCCAGCCAGGAGCTCAACTCCGACCTGAATTAACCTGGGGAGCAGCCTCAGTGCAGGCTGCGGCTGCTCTTCTGCTTCTGTAAATCCATGTGGATCCTGCGGGAGGGTGAGCCCGAGGAACAGTTCTTCTTCTTCTTCCAGAGAGAGTGTTTGGGGAGAACCAGAGAGGTGGACGTGCCTGAAGGCAGTATAAAATGGAACAAGCAGAATTTGCTCAGCTGATCACTTCTCGCTGCTCTCGGAGCTTTGGCTCTGTCGGCATTACAGTGGCAGTATTTACATAGGGATGAAGTGTTCCCGTACAGCTCCTCCAGCGCGGCCAGGTCTAAGCAGGCTTTTCTCTAATCTCCACCACGGCTGGCTGCTGCTTCCAACTCTATTTTCCCTTGAACAAACATATTCGTTGCACTGCCAAGAAGATCCCATAACCCATTTGTGTGGCGCTTACTGGTTTTGGCATAGCTCGGTGGTGCTGATGCTGTGGTGCCGGTGGTGGAGTGATGCTGTGCCGAGACATTGTGCTGCTTCCTGGCACCATAGCTTGGTGGTGCTGGTGCTGTGGTGCCAATGGTGGGATGATGCTGTGCTGAGACACTGTGCTGCTTCCTGGCACTAGCACCCAGTTCTTTGGGCTGATGATTTATTTGAGGGTGTTGTAACATTCCTCTGGTTCATCTCTCCCTTCTGCATCACACATGGGCTGCAAGGCAGCAAAGATGCGAGCTTTCCCACCTATGTATTTGATTTTCCATGGGCATCAAGATTGTTTTGGGGCTTTCTGGTGTTTCTCAATCTTGACTCATCTTCTCCCACCTACAAGGCCCATACGGCAGCCTCAGGGCACGGAGGTTGGTGGTGGGATGAGGCAGCAGCAGTATCCCCTCTCCCCTCAGGCAGTGGTCCTTGTTTTCCCTCTGTTTCCCATTCATCAAGTGGAGTTCCCCTTTGGCCAGTGAGCCCAGAAGGAGCATCGCATGATGCTGTTGGGCTTTGCTTTCGTGCCATTATTTATCACTACACTGCTTCATTACAGAGCCGCGGTTCGAATGCTGTGGCTGAAACCACCTTATTATTTGATTTCTTCTAATCATCGTGGGGAGGCTGTTTCTGGATGCTGATTGATGGAAACATCTCATCTCCTCTAGTCAAAGTGTCTCCGCTTTGCGTGGTAATGAAATAGTTTGACACTTTGACACGAGTGTCAAACACTTCCCTGATGATGCAGACAGCGGAGGCTTTGATCTAGGTGCAAACTGGTTTCATTACAACGAGCAGACCCCCCCTTTCATCCAGAGAAGGAGATAAGGGGTTTCAATTGGTGCTAAGTAATAGCTGCTCATAATGGTTTTAAAACTAAAAGTAGGGAAAAATATAAGACTAGAATAGTTATGCTGTTATGTCATGTTAGAAACGGGACCCAGGGCTGGGCAGTGGGATACGGTAAAGCCAACAGGATGAACGATAAACGTGAGAGAATCCTCCTAAAATAAACCAGGAATTTTCCCTTCTGGGAGATGTTTGGATTTGTTTTTCCCAGTATTTCAAGCAAGAACTTCTTCAGAAATGCCTTTTCTGGAGAAAAATGCATCTCGTTTTTCATAAAAGTGATGTTTTCTGGGAAAACACTCCCACTATTGCCCTTTTTTTAATGGAGAGGGAGGGCAGGCAGCCCTTTTGGGTGCTCCGGTTTGGTGCTATCATCTGCACCCCAGGTTCTGCCCTGTGGCTGCATCCAGGATGGCTCCAGGAGATGCTGGGGCAGTGGTGGAATCTTCGGGACAATGGCAATGGCCCCCATTTCCCCATCCCACCCTTTTTCTGGGGATGCAGCTTTGCCTTCTTTCCCCCCATTTTTCTCCCAGCCAAGCCTGGAGACATTTTGGGTCCTGGTGGGAGGGATCCCAAACATAACCCCAGGATGACAAAATTCTGCTCAGTCGTGAGCTTTTTCCAAGAGAATTTTGAGGAGTAATGGGTGAAATTCCTCCCTGGCATAATTACATTGGCATTAGCCTGCACTGTGCCTGGCTTTGGCTCAAGTGTGGCTAATTAAAAACAGCAGCACCTTCTTTCTATTTCGAGCAGTGAGCTGAGCACAAATGCCCCTGAGCAGCTGAAGAGAATTTCAGTGATGTATGGAAATCATTTGGTTACAGCAAGTCCTGGGGTTTGCATGCAGGTTTCTTCTTCCCTCTCTGCTGTATGGACACGAGCGGTGCAGCCTGGGCTCTGTGTTCGGTCTTCTCACTTTTAGCTGTTCTCTTAGTCTTTTCCCTTGAATATCTTGGATTCGATGATCACTGTAGGTCCCTCAACTGATCCATCACAGGTCCTGTGTCATATCTCATGCCGTACTCCATCTTTCCCTTCCAAGCACTGGTTCAGCAATCACAGCCTGGCATCGGCAGCAGGATGTCCCTTTGGAAGTACAACACCATGGGACCGTGTCCCCTCTCCTAAAGAGTGACTGTACATCCCAGGCAGCTCATCCTGGGACTGTGGCAGTGGGGACAGTCCCCTCCCTGCCCATCCCACCCCATCACCAGCTAATATACATCCTGTCACCATTCAGTGTCACTGTGGGGGTCCCTCCATGGGCTGTGCTGACCCACAGTGTGGTGCCCAGTGTTGGTGACCCAGCACTGGCTTTGTCCCCTCTTCTGCCCTTGGGCATTGCCCCCCAAGGTGCCTCTGCCCAGAGCCATGGGGTGAGCAAGCAAGGAGGTGGTCAGACATGGGCAGAAGTGCTTCATTTAGTGCCTCCTTAATTAGAGCAACAATTCCTGCTCCTTGCCCTCATCCGTGCCTGCTTCATACTGGAGACTTGGAGCGCAGCAAGATCCGCCCTGGGAGATGCTGTGTTCGGAAATGACAGAGGATTTGGGGCTCACTTTTAGCCAGAGCATGTGGTTCGTTTTTAGATGCTTCTCAAGTCGAGTCGTGGTGGCTTTGTTAAAGTCTAGGAGAGAAAAGAATCCCCAAAACCCTAGAAAGGCGACGCGGTTCAGATGCTGTTCTCTGCAGCTGGAGTTATGGAATTTCATACAAGGAAGCTTTTGTGAGTTCCCCGCTCTGCATCGGAGCACAGAGCGCCTGCATTTGAGATTAAACCTCACATTTCATTTTTATACACTGTGCTTAATCCAATAATGATTCCATGTTACAAATGGCAATAATATCTTTCAGCATAGTTAATCAGAAGAGACTTAATGCTGTCACTATTTATTAACCTTTGTTGAAAAGCAAGAAGTTTTGTTGCTAATCTGTGATTGTTGCTCTTGTCAGGCTCTATCAAGAGCAAACCAGAGCTGGCATTTGTTACAGCGGGGAGGATCAGCTGCATTCCCCGCTGTCTGCTGCATCCGACCCGTGTGTAGGGATATGGTCCTCTGCATTGCAAGGGGAGGATGCTTTGGGTGCTGCAGGGTCCAGGCTGGCTGGTTCCCTGTCTCCTGTCCCCGTAAGTGCAGCTCCCAGATGGGTTCCAACCTCATTGGCTCCTCCAGCTGCATGGATCCTGGTGCTGTATATAACCCTCAGGGTTGCTTTTCGGCTGCCTAACCCATGTTCCTGCATCCAGGAACGTCCCTGTTATTTGAGCTTCCCAGTGTGGGGAGATGGTCTTCTGGATCAGCAGCACTGGAGCAGCGATGTTGGTCTCTGATGGCTTGCAGGAGGTGAAGTGACTTCCAGTGGCTTCCCAAAAAGTTCAAGGCATCCCCCATACCCCACTGCCTGCATCCATGCCTAGGAAAGAGGGTGTTACTGGATGGACTGAAGGGTTAAGGGGGTTTTGTGAGGATGCTGTGGCAGGGGGTGAGCTGAGGCACATGGAGGTGACTCATCCCTCACATCCGAAGAGTCATCCCTTGCATCTGAGCATCACCCCAGTGCTGGCAGAGACAGGCAGGAGGCTGCAGGCAGCGTTGCCCTTGAAATCAGGGCCCAGGATGGTGGCTCGTGTGGCTTTGCAACGCCGGTAACCAAAATGTAGGGTTTGGAGAGGGGGGCAACTGAGGGTGTGTGGGTTTTGAAGCTGCATGGTGATAAAGGTCAGTGTGTGAAGGAATTTCAGCCTTTGATATTCTCCCGTTTGTCTCCTGTTGCAGGGAGGCTGGTGCTGGAATTGGCTTGTAGGAGCACCTGGAATTAATGAGCCAGCTTGGTGCTGTGCAGAAATCGATGCTTCCTGCATTAATTGTGCTGTGTTCGAGCTCTGGCTTTTTATTCTGAGTTATGTAGTTACAGGGAGAGATGTCTCTCTTCAGCAGTCCTCGGTCCAATGGGAAGGGGTCCTTCTCCCTGCGCCCATCCTGGCTGTGTGTGGCACATCCCCCATTGCTGCCGGCCATGGGATGGGGATGCCCAGAACTGCCTGGAGTGGGAATACCTAAAACCACAACAAAAGTAAACCCCAGGTGTCTGCTCCTTCCCCTGTAATCAGCCAAATAAAGAGACCACAATGATGGTCGTATTGTATGGTTGTGGGTGTATGTCTCAATGAGGAAAAGCCATCGGCACCCCCCTTGTGGCACTGCTGTGTCCAATGGGAGATGGATGGACAGGTCTCTCCAGAAGGCTGGTGTCTCCAGTGTGTTTGCAGCAGCTTTTACATGTATTTGCAAATGAGTTTGCATTTAATTGCAAACTGTTTGTATTTAATTGCAATGAGTTGTGATTCCTGCGGCCAAGCATCCATGTGGACGCAGAGCAGAGTCCCCCAGGTCCTTGGGGCTTCAGGAGCAGGTTTGGAAGAGCAGGCATTGCTGGTATTTCTTATTTTAGGGTAGACCAGCATGGAGCACTATTCTGATCTCAGCCTGGGCGCTCAAACAGGTGCAGTTATTTTATACGCAGCCACCAAGAATCCCGCTTTGCTAATATCCTTACAGCCTAAAGATGGTATTTATATTTTTAGCAAATTGTTCTTTATGGTATTGATTTACATGTAACGTGGCCCTTGCATGAATAACTGCCATGAATCTGGAAGCATTTATTATCCGGAATAGTTGCGAACTCAGTCAAATCCCGTGTTTGTTAGACACAATTACGGAGTTTAAGCTGCAAGGTAAGGAGTAAAACGTAAAGTGTATTATCTGTGACTGGCTCCGAGTTTCTGCCAGGCACAACATTGATCTGTGATAAGAGGGAAGGGTTAAGATAATTTGGTGAAATGAAAAAGAAGGAATAAATTACAATGAATGGGATCTTCGCTTTGGCCGTCGCTATTGGGGCTGGTGCCTGCCTCTGCCTGCTCTCCCTAGCCAGAGAAATCAACTTTTGAACCCAGTGGCTCCTATCTTTTTCTCCTGACTTTCATCCTTCGTGTTGATGGGCAGCAGGGACAGGCACTTGTTTGTTATCCTATTGAGAGTGAGCCCAGGAAAGCCAGGCTTTGTGGACCCAGGGCTTACAAAACCACTGTAAATCTTGTTTGGTATTTGTGAAAGAGTGATCGTATTAACCCCCCCCAGCTCCTGGTGCTGTGTGCCAGGGCTGGAGTTGGGAGGGCTGCAGGGTGCCGTGGTCTAAATTTAGCCATTTAAAAGAAGATTATGGACTATGCACTTGGGCCTTGGAGAAAGGCTTTCACAATAACTCCTGCAAGCCTGACGCCTTTAATCCTGAACTTTCATTTAAAATGAAGACATCTTTTCAGCTCGCCTCTTTCCCCTCCTCCATCCCCACTCTTCCCCATTTGAGGCTCTTCCCAGCTTGCTCCCAGAGCAAAGATGCGCTAAGCTCTTTTAATTTCTTATGAAGATAGCTGTTTTCTTAATAGGAAGGAAATCAAGTCAACACTCGAGTGTACACAGCAGTTTACCGCGATAGGAGGAATTAATCAGTCTATAAAGTTCACAGTGTACAAAGAGGGAAGGGGGAAAAAAAACACCCCGACTGATCAAACATGAGGCTCTTCTCTGAGATGGGAAGATAAAAGCCTTTTCCTTCCTGAGCTTCTCCGCTATTGGCAGCCAGTGGGATCAAGCTTATTTTTGTTATGGAAAGCTCGAGATAATTAATGTTGTTGAAAGAGGACCGTTGGGTTGGCGTCTAGCAGGCTAGCCCCTGAGTCTGGCATCTTGTGAAGCAGCGAGTCGGGAAGGGGAAGGGGGGGGAGAAATATTCCCCACAGAGGGACCTGCCAATTGAACGGAGCAATAAATATCACTGAGAGATAAAAAAGAGCGTTTAAAAAGGGCTGCGGTGCTGCTGTTGCTGGTTGAGCCGCGGCTCCCTGGCTCGAGCTATGAGGATGGTGCTGGTTTGGGATCTGGCAGCATAGAATCAGAACGGTTTGTGTTGGAAGGGACCTTAAGATCATCCAGTTCCAGCCCTCTACCACAGGCAGGGACACCTTCCACTAGAGCAGAGTGCTCCAAGCCCCATCCAAGCTGGCCTTGAACACTGTCAGGGATGGAGCATCCACTCAGCATAACTCCTCCAGATGCTTTTGCAAGGCCAAATACCTCCAAACTCCTCCTGGATACTGGGAATTATCGGACAAGGCTGTGCAGACCTGCTTGCTGCCTGCTTGATCTCTCTCCTCTCCTAAAGCTCGTTTGGATATGTCCTGTTACAGTGCTCGTGTTAAATCTCCCTGCACTAATAATCAATAGATATATGGTCACCCAGGCTGTTTATGTATCTCTCCTATCACAGCCCTGACAACATGAGATCAAGATGCGAGCAGGCAGGCTCATACATCGAGCGCCATTTAAAAAGTGGGATGAATTAATTACCACCATTAATGACTGGGGAGAGACTTTAGGAAGCTTCAGCTGATGGCTTGGAGCCTTGAGCATGAGACAAACAGAGCAGGTGGTATCTTGTGATGCTTCGGTGCTGATGTTATGGCTCACATCTGGGATGCTGTGGTCCATGGTCCCCATCTGCAGGAGACCAAGCAACATTTGTAGGGTGTGATGAGTCCCTGTGGATCTGGCAGGGAATAGACTGGGGGGAAAGGTCTAGAAACGCTAGGAATGAGGGCATTGAGATACATCTTTTCCCCAGTTCCTTGGGTCCTGCATTCGCAAACCTTCCTCCAACACCCCTGGTTGAGCATCCTTGTGGGATAATACATGACCTATGGGCTATGATGGCCCCAACCATCCCACCAGCACACTGGGGCTGCATCAGCATCACTGCAGCAGAGAGGCTGCAGCTGGATTTGCCACATCCAGCTGTTTGCTAAAGGTTGTGTTAATTATGATTAGTTTTTAATTGCTTTGGGGGTCTTTCTGTTGTTTCCCACCCCCCTTTGAAGGAGCTGAGATTGCACAGCCGATGGTCCCATCCTCCGCCACCTTTTCTATTCCAGTTATTTATTAAGCAGCATAACCAGAATTGCTCTCAGACAGGACTTGTCAGCTATAAAAGACACTGGCAAATTTCATTAGTTGACAGAAGGGGATTTTTTTATCCCCTTCCTCCTGAAAATATGAAAAAGTCATTTTAGTTTAGAAACCTAATTTTAATTTGGTTAGGTTTTAATTTGATTTGGTTTTTAAATTCATTTTCCAGCAGAACTCAATTTTTCAAGTGTAATTTGATGCCGTCAGTGGCTATAATATTTAATGTCCTACCTATAAATTGTGAGGATGGCTTTGAGATGATTTACAGGATCCAGGGGGATGAAGCCATCTCTTTGGCCTCGCATATGGGAGAGGCTGGAGAGAAAAGGGTTTTATTGTGGCAGCCGCAGTGGTTGGTGCTGTTACCTACAGAAAGATGGGAAAAACCTTGATTTTCCTCCTGGATCAGTGCTGGCGGGGGATGGATGGGAAGAGAGATGAGTCTGTGCTGACTGGGGATGTTCCTGGGTATT
This sequence comes from Amazona ochrocephala, assembly GCA_039720435.1. NCBI lineage: Eukaryota > Metazoa > Chordata > Aves > Psittaciformes > Psittacidae > Amazona > Amazona ochrocephala. Next base: position 13,328,365 of record CM077891.1, read on the forward strand.
TGTACTGTGCTTATGTCTGTGCTGGGGTATGGGGGACCTCAGTGGAGGTGAAGTGGGTTTGGGATGGTGACATCACCCCACCAAACCCATCTGCTTTCTGAAAAGCAAGGCGAGCCCTTTGTAGGTGTGGGATGCAGGCAACAGCCGACTATGGGGGGGTGAAATCCGGGCAGATCCTTGGAAAGTACAGTGTAATTGTGTAAAATACCGTCTCGATTTCATCCATCTGAGCATCGCATCTAATTACTGGATTAGAGAAGTCTTCAGACCATGTATCGAACATTATAAATGGGGATAAGATGATTCTGGTAATGGCTTAATAAAACATGGGAGGTAGTTGAGGCTGTCTGCATGCATCTTTGGGTCGAGGCCAGATTGATTTGGCAGAGGAGAAGAAACCCCTCGGTGCTTTGGAGAGTGTGGCCATGGGGAGGGTTTGATTTTTCCCTCTTGGTTTTGGCTTCTGAGTAGCTGCAGTTGGCTCCTTTCATTATCTGGGTGATGTGCCTGGGAATTCTTGCCTGGTGGAATTTGTCTTTGTGTTTTGTAAGGAAGCAGCCAAGCTGTGAGCTCACGTGTGGGAAGGGAGCATTTGGGTGCTCCGTTGCGGGGTTTGGGGAGCCTGGCATCAGGCATCACTGAGGGGGCTGGTCGTTTCGGCTAAGGGGTGGTACAGCCATATCTCCTTTCATATCAACAGAGCTCCATTGTATTCATCCCACTGGCACATGTAACGTGCCATCGGGCAGGGAGCCCTGTCCCACAGTGCCTGGCTTCCTGCAGGGCTGGGGCTTGTCCTTGGGTATCCACTCCCCTCAGTAACGTTGTATTCCTTCAGTCAACCCAATGTAAGCTTTTCAAGAGATACTCCAAAACCTTCCATGTGTATGGGCCAGAGAAATCCACCTTAAACAATTGTCCTGTATGGAAAAAGGGGGCACAAGCACAATCATCGTATTAGACACTGGAGAATACTGTCTGCCATAGTCTGGGCTGTGCCACCATACTCTTTGGCTTCTTCCAGTGTCCCCATGCTGACTTTGGGCTCCTGTGTGGTCCATATGCTGCACAGGGGGGTCTCACACCCCATGTTCAATCCCAAGGCTGACGTTCCGGCGCCCAAGGTGAAATCCCAGCGCCCCACCGGGATGCCCGTCTCTTCCCCAGGAGATGCCATTGCCGCCCAGCGTCCCCTGGGTTGTCATGGTTACTGACGCATGGGACCCCGGAGACCTGGCTGGGAATTAATGGCAGCCCGGGATAAAGGATTCCTGTCTGGGCTGAGTTGATGGATTACATTGATGTGCCATTTGTCATACCGTAATTGTTCTGGCAAATGTAATACCCACTAGTATAAACATTGTGCTGCTTTGCTAATAAAACTGAAAATAGGAAGAGAAAGGATGATGCAGTGTTATGGCCAGTTAAAGAGACACCGCCTCCACTCCCTGCCAGCACTGGGGGCTTCTGCCTGGAAACCTGCCCTGTCCTGCCTTCTTCATCCATGGAAAATGGGCAGGGTGGCCAGCTAAATCCTTGTGGGATGTGGATATAGCCAGGGAGGCTCTCAGCATCACTTTGCAAATCACTGGCTCTGTCTGGGGGGACACCGACATCTTCTTTGCCCTCTAAATGGGGAGCCAGGGACCCCGGGGTACCCATGCCAGGGACTGAGCCCATTCCTCTCCCTGCCTTGCACAAGCTTTAATCCGTGCAGGAGGTAAACAGGGGATGCAGCACGTTTGGCATCTCAGGGGGCTGCTCTCACCTTGATGCTGCTTTATTAATGGGGGCATGTACTATCCCTGTGTTCTCCCTGCCCTTGTTTTGGGGACACCAGGGTCCCCCTGCCCTGTTGGCTGATGCTGCCGGAGTGGTGGGTGCCCAAATCCCAGGTAGTTTTGCTTTCTGAGGAATCAGCCCGTGCATGGGGAGCCCGGTGGTGATTTCAGCAGGGCTGAAGCGCTCATCCTCCTGTAAGCAGGCCCTAGTGCTGGCTCTGGGGTGGAAGCGATGGAGAAGGGTTGAAGAGCTGCCACCGATCCCCAGTAATGGGACCTTCCATGACTATGCGGTGATCCCTGTGCATCATCCCTGCAGCCATGGATCAGCTGGGCATCAGGTCATGTCACCATGCCCATGTTCTGGAGGAGAGGACCATCTCATCACTTCCTTCTCCCATTTCTCTGGTACAAAAAGCTATGGGGATGATGATGATAAGGAATAACAACCCCCTTCAGCGCAGCTTCCGCACCCCTTCCTCAACCCTGGGGTAGTTCAGAGGCATCGTGGTTTACACAACCCCATCTCCAACTGTTACTAAAGTTTCTGGTTGACCTGATTCATGGGGATAGAAAAAAAAGATAAACACCCTTTCTGTGTTTGCAGTCATGTGTAATTTTTATCTCTTGACCTTTAAACGTAAGCAGCAGTAAAATGAAGAACTATGGCAGTCATTTAACACCCTGCCTGTACTAACTGGTTTCTTCCTGTGAGCCGTGGTTTTAAATTGGCTAATGCAGAATACTTGCAGAGCTAATAATAATTCAGATGACTTCTGTCAGCTATTCCGGTTTCATGGGTAATTTAGTAGTTGAATAAATTTTTACAAAAACCCATTCCTCCCCATGCCCTGTTATGAATCAGTGGATGGTTTACCATTGGCAGCAGTAACTGTAAGAAGATTTAAATTGCTACTGAAAAGGATTTGAGTGAAGGTAATGTTTTATAATGTTCTAAGCCATATGCACTACTTTCAGGCCTCATCAGTTTTACATTGATTCCTAGTGAAGTGTTTAATTGCATCATGAATGCAATATAATTCAGTTCTTTTTGCTAATATGGTATATATCTCAAAGTGATATACGGCGCTGACAGTGAGGACTCAGGGTTTTCTTGGGGGTTTAGAATATGTGTCTGTGGTTGCATGTGTGTGTGTACACATCTGTGCATGGCCAGCTGTCTTCTTGGGGTAACCTCTGGGCTCCGGGTTGGGAGCTCAGTGCTGGGTGTTGCATCCTTTAGATGCCTACATGGGCATCAGCACGTAGGGGAATTTTTATCAGACATATATATGATAAATATATACATAAACCATATCAAAATCTATTAAATATAAATTAATTATATATATTTTAATATACATTAAAATATATGTTAAAATATCTATATACAATGTGCTGATCTCACACAGTGACTACTGTGCTCTTGACTGGCGCCTGATGGGCAGGTCTGCTCTGGCACTGGTGATGTTTTGGTCCTTCCCAGCCCCGGTGGGCAATGGAATCTCAGTTGGAGGCACAGGCATGCTGCTGTCTTAGCCTCACGGGCAGTGGATTAAAAGAAACGCGCTTCCATGTTAATGTGAAGACGATTTATTTGAGTCCATAAAAGAGCTAATTAGGGATGCAGCAGATTGCGAACCGCTACCCGGTTGCTCTGTACCAGCGGTGGGGAGATGTGTGCTGGTGATGCAGCTCTGAAGCTGCTCATCCTCACATAAGCCAATTCCTGTCCCCCTGCAGTGGAATTGGCTCTGGAGGCACCACTTTGTGCCCGCCAGTGGCCCCGTGCTGGCCCTGTACCCTTCCCTCTCTCCCTGATTCCTCTCCGCTCCATGGCACAGGGACTTTCCTTGTTCCTTCCCCTTTTTCCTCTCGCTGCTTGTGCTCATTTCAACTTCATCAGCTAATTAAGAGCCAGGCCTTGCAGAGCCCTTTGTCATCCTGATGGAGAAACTGAGGCAGGCTCAGTGCTGGCTGGGGTTTTCCCATGGGATGTTGCCAGCTCTCAGCTGCAGTGGATTGAGCATCGCCCAGCTCTGCTGTAACCCTGATTTACCTGGCTGCATCCCGTTGTCTCCTTGGCTTTTAATTCCCAAATTGCCATGGTTTTGCAAGGAGAGGAGCACCCAGTGCTGCCAGGAATGCTTCCTCACTGGGCCTTGGGAATCATTATTACTATATGAATGAGTTCATATAATAATAATATGAATCATATGCCTTTGGGAATCATTATTATTATATGAATAAGTTCCTTGCTCAGGATGCAGCACCCTTCACTTTGCTTTGCATTTCACCATCCTGAGATGGGAAATCCTGTCCTCAGTGGGGACCTCAGCACCATGGGGCTGGGAGAGCTCTGGAGGAGCTTGGCGAGAGCAGGATCCAGCCTTACATTTGGAGTATTCCCACTGCAGGCTCCTCCTTGGCCGCGGTGCTCCCCACCCAGAGCTGCTGGGGCCGGGATGCATGCCGGCAGTAGAGCCTAATGCGATATCAAAGTCACTAACATGATTATGCTTATATATCATATTAGGGAAAATGAATACTAATTCAATACAAACTACTAATTCAGTAGAACAGAAAATTGCTGAGAGAATAGAAAATTGCTGAGCGTGCCAAAGCTGGGCATTGCTCACAGGAGATACGCTGCCTGCCCCTGCCTGTGCTGGAGCTGTGCTCTGCTGGTTGGTGCCACAGTTGGCTGGGACAGCACGGAGCATCACTGGGTGCGTGCTGATGCCAAGCTGGAAAGCGACTCCCGGAGATGGCTTTGCCAAGGAGCTGGGGAGAGAAAACCCCTCTTTGCTGTCGAGCCTGAAGCTTGTGGCTGGGGACTGGGAGATGTTTAGTGAGACTTGTGGGAGAGCTGAAGCAGAAGAGCAGGAAAATGGGTCCAGGTGCTGGAGGTGAGAGGAAATAAAGCTGGCATAGAGGGTGAGCTGTCTGCCCCAGCCAGAGGAGGCTGCCTGATGGAGCCAGTATATTGAGATGTTTGCTTTTTCCAGGCATCGTATCTCATCCCTGGGCTGGTGCTGAGCTTGAACTCCCTGAGGTCCAGGGCAGCATCCCTGTCTTGGGGCCTGTGATACTCACTGGGGAATGATTTCCATGCCTGTGATACTGACTGGGGAATGATTCCCATGGTCCAGCCTTTCTTCCTAACATGAGCTCGGGATTTCCTCCTCCTCTTCATGGCATTTCTGCGCAGTGATGTTGCCCCTTGGTATCTCAGATGTTGTTGCTGCAAACTGGCTATGGAGTCTCCTGCTCCTTGGGCCAGTCTCCAGAGCCTCAGGTTTGTGCCAGGGGCTTGAGGAGCATTGGGGTCTTGGTGAGAGGCAGCTACCAATGCCCAAACTATATGACAGGCTCTTTGGCTTGATTGGATTTCTATTTCCAGTTATTATTGCTTGTAGGAGTTTTCAGACCATGATGCTTCCTGGAACCACGTGGCATCCCTTGATCTTGGTGGCTGGCTTGGCTCTTCATCCACCACCACAACTAGGGATATGGTCCCAATGATCTGGTTGTATGGTGGAGAGGCCCTAAATTTCACTAATATACTTCTGAATAAGTAATTTTCATTATAATTCAATGCATCTGCTCTATGGGGGCAAAGAGGGGTCCCCCTATTCCATGTGTGCACCTTGGGACACAGTGAACCTGGTTGGGTTTGGAAATGCTGGGTATTTACCCAGTTCAAAGAGAGCTGTAACTGGGACACACAATGTTTCTGTACTAATATGGTAGAAGAGTCTTATTGTGTTAGCAATTTCCCATCAGATCATGTCATATTAGTATTGTATTGTATTAGTATTTGTTTTCACTAATGTGATGTGAAAGTTGCTAATATGATAAGACTCTTGCATTGTATAGTGAAAACAAATATTAATACGATAAGATGGAAAATAGCTAATAAGAAACTAAGTTGCTAATCTGACGTGATGGATCTCCTAAAGGAATTGGTTGTAGCTTTCCTGTACTTTTCCAGAACCACCTTCAACCCTGCTCCAGGGGGGAGATGGGAAGGCAGCAGCACTGATGGGTTTTAGAGAGGTGAACCTACCCAGAAAGCAAGAGCATCTCTTTTGGGCTTAAATCCAGGCTTTTGTTGGGCAGGGGGAAAAAACCCATTAATCCCATGCTTATGTGGAAGTGCTGGGAGCCCTTCCAAAGGGTCCTGGGGCAAGGTGATCCCTGGAGAACTGGAGCAAATGTGAGTTAAGGAGGAACAGAATCCACCTGAAGCTGCGGTTATGGCGCGCTCTAACTATGAGACATAACCAACGGTTTCCTAATTTTAGGTTGATTTTCCCCAGCCACTGGAGCAAAATATCAATGTCTGACATGGAGAGGCAGGGTAGGTGAACCAGAGCTAAATAAAAATAAACATTAAACAATTATTGGAATTTAGGTTTATTTAAAAACTCAGCGGGGTTGAGGGAATGAGCCACCTATTAGCGGGGAAAAAGCTATTGGGCTTTTTAACAACATGCTGTTTCTTGGCGGAGGCTGGGGCTTGGGCTGTGCGCGCAATCATGTTATTGATTAAAGATGATGTAGCAGCAGCACAATTATATCACAGTTTGCGCTCGCCGCGGTGGTACCGTTGGCCTCTCATTTGTCTGGCGGAGATTGGATTGTTTGCCTTGCCCTTCCCGGGTGTCACGCGTTGCTCCGATGGGTCAGCTTCCACGGCACGAAGGGAGGATGCTCTGGGGCAGGCAGGGGCTTGGCTTGGTGTTGTGGTGTTGAAAATGGTTTTAATTGGTGCTTTTCCCCCTGTTATTTTGCCATTAAACGGTAATTCCAAATTCTGCCTATCACAGAATGGTGGGAGCTGGAAGGGACCTTTGGAGATCATCTAGTCCGAGCCCCCTGTCAAGGCAAGGGCCACCTAGAGCAGGTTATGTAGGAACGTGCCCAGGCAGGTTTTGAATGTCTCTGGAGATGGAGGCAGTAATGCAACTAATAAGGGAATATTGTTTTGGGAAGAATCAAGCTGCCCCGGTCAGATCCGTGGTGGCACTTGCCCTGCATTGGAGGGTCCAGTGTTTCCCTGAGGATGAGATGGATCCAGGCCTACGCTGCTGCAGATGATGCTTGGGATGCCATAGTGGGCAAAACCATGGGGAAGGGTGATTTTAAAGTGTTTCCAGAAAATTCCACACAGGTATTAAGAGGACCACATAGAGGCAATGGGAACAGGCTGCGTGGTGCGCAGGAGCAAGCAGATAGCTTGCAGGGAGCGTGCATCTTCAAATCAGTCTATAATGCAATCAATTCTGTATATCCCTAGTGAAACAGCAACATTTATTTAACGTCTTTTATAGAGCAGCTGAGTTTTATCACAAATCACATTCCATTTCTATTCATCAGGGACCCCTTGAAGGCTAAAACGCACTTACTTTCCTCCAAGGAAGTTTACCAATTCTTCAATAAAGCCCCATTTACCTCCGTATGTAAAATTGACACATTTATTGAATATTAAACATTTGCTGGTTGCTTGTGAGCTTCTTTTGACTTTATCAGCTGCCCTTAAAAGTCGTTAAGGGAAGGATATATCCAAGTTGCAATAAAGGCGTGTTTACGGGTGGGAAGGGGATGGTCGAATCCACCAGAGAGGCTGGTTTATCCCATTTGGTGGCTCCATCCTTGGAGTAGTCCTCTTTCCTCCAGTGCCTCTTGGCAATGACCACTTGGTAGTGGCTTTTCTCTGATTATTAGAAAGGCTTTTCTGGGCATAAAAGCTGTTTGGTGTCAGGTGCTGATCGGGGTTGTGCAGGTTGCAGAGGATGCACTTTCCTAACCTGGAGTCAGTCGAGCTAATTAGCAGGAGGTCCAATAAAACAAGTTTTTCTTTTATCACTGTTACTAAGTGCTGTTGTAAATCAATTAAAATGTATTCTAGTAATTCTATTTTTCCTTGGCGACTCTGTTTAAAGAAATACCAAGCCATTAGCAGAATTCTGTGTATGTTTGATGGGAGAATATCGAGCTGTTGGTGGGGAGTTTGGTGCCTGGCGATGAGCACAGGAGCATGCCTTGCCTCAGTCTCTTCCCGCAAGCCACACCAGTCTCTGCCCGTTTATTTGGAGAGAGGAGCAGTTATTTTGCAGGTAGCAAGAGGGGAAATTCTTTTCCTTGATGCCAATAATTGTCCTGGGTTTTAATTCCTAAAGATGCAGCTGCATCCTTTTGGCACATTCTTGGAGATGTTTGGGGAATATTAACTCAGGAGGATGTGAGAGCGATGTGTGGTGGTCCAGAGGTAAATGGACCTTTCAGTCCATTCCCTGAACACATCACAGCCTCTGTGCAGTGAAAAAAACCTTGCTGGCTGGAGGAGAAAATTTGCCAAGAGCAAAAACTTTGGGATTCGCATGCTTTCCATGGGACTCCGCTTCTCCCTCTCTCATTCCCCATCTTTTCTCTTATTTAATTCACTTTATTTTGAGTAGAATTTACTAATGTGGGCCAGCTTGCCCTGCCTTATGGATCATTTCTCCCAGGCCAGTGGCTAATTGAGGATGCATCTTTAGATAGGGAGGTGGCTGCTGGGTGGTTTCATGGATTCCTGAGTATCAGCAGAGCACAGCCATTTTCTGATGGCCAGCTTGATGTCTAAAAGACCTTCCTGCTCTATCAGCCCGGAGAGATGAAGGGGCTGCAAATCCCATCTGGAGACAAACATCCTCTCAACCATGGGTTAGCTCTTTAGCCCCATGTGAGATTTGTTTTGGCAGCACTTGGGAGAAGTGTCTCCAGCCCATCCTCGTCCAATGGCCATGCTTATGAACTTGTTAACTGAATGCTCGATTGGGCACCAGGATGGGACTGTTGGGTTTTGGGGTGGGTTTTTGTTGCAGATGTTACCAGCAGGAATAAGGAGCATTAAATTTGAGATGTAGGGGTTGCTTGGTTCGTTTGAAGGATTTCAGTTTGTCTCTGCTTTGGAGCAAGGCGACTCTTTCATGCCACAGGGATGGAGTTGGCTGCAGGATGGGGTCTGGCTCCTGCTTTGCTATGATTTCAGCTCTGTCTGTGGATGCTGAATTATAATGTTGGAATGGAAAATTCAGCTCTCAGGGCTGAGACACCCAAAATTGTCCCAAATGGAAGAGCAAATGGGCATGCAGAGGAGTCAGCTCGTCTTCACAGTGGAGGAGGATTTTTGGGGGCACTTGTCCATATTAATTTCTAAAAGGAGCTGGCATAATAAATGTCACCCAACCAGAGCTCATCTTGAGTGGATAATAAAAGTAATATACAGCTGCCTCTCAGCAGCTCCTGTTCCACTGCCAGCCGAGTGGAGAAGCCCCTTTGCCAGGGATCCTGCTGCCGGCACGACCCTCATTCCCGGCAAGAAATACCCAAAAGCAGCTCCCGGCACAAATAACCTTTCCCGTGCACCGAGAGGCTCTTCTTTATGGGTGAGGGAAAGTGCTTAAAATGCTTAGAGGGAATAAACAGCTTTTAATGAAGTTACATTGCCACATAATGGGTATCATAAAATTGCCTTCATAGTACAGGGTCCCAGGATGGCTTTTATTATCGACTGAGCAGGAATCCTGTCTGTAAAGCTCCGGCAGCTGCAGAGAGGAGAATGCAAAGTCTTCTTAAATTACCAGATTGAAATAACGGGCAAATATTCTGCTTTGCTGCTTTGTTGAAGGCAAAGCTGCCTTTGGGGTGGTCTGTCAGACCTGGTTTGCAGCTTCTGAAGAACACAGGAGTTTCATTGCAGCAAAACAGATGTTCATCTTGTTTCTCTATCGGCTGTTTGATGAGAGATTTATTGCTCTTCTGCTGGGCTGGTGCTCCTCTGCTGCGGAGTCTATTAGGCAGCCCAGGAGCTGGCGGGGAGCCAGGGAAGCTGCGTTTTGATGAAACCCATGAAAAAGCCTCAGCTTGGAAGGCGCCAGTAATAATGCATCGGCTAGACTCTTCGGACCGGGCGATTGATTGCTGTGATTTGATTTATTGATCAATACCCTCAAATTTGGCGTCTGAGAAGCTGAACTAATCTTTAACTGCTGTGAACATCTCTGCCTGGTGGAGAATTAGAGCTGATAAGGAATGTATGAAAGGAATCTGAGCTTATCTTAATCACACAGTGCCCCGGCGCTGCCTGTGCCGAGCGGGAGTGGATGTGTGCAGAACACAATCACCAGGCAGAACAGAGCAGATCTATAAATTGATGGAATTCAAAGCCTCCAGCATCGATTACCATTATAACAAACAGTGGTGCGCTGAATGTCTGATTATTTTTAGACAAAGATTCTGTGCTCTCAGCAGCAATTTTGCTGATGCTGTCACTGTGTCAGATGTCTGTTGTTGATTGCAATTAGATGCAATACAAAAAAAAAAAGAAATTAAAACTATCTCTGCCTATAGTTTTATTTCCACTTATTAAATCTCCTCCTTTGTTTGCCTGCTCCTAATGTCTGCAGCTGGATGAAATATTGAGTTACCAGAAGAGATCTCTTATATTCTGTTGGGTATAATCACTTTACAGATCATTGGATTATATCTGATATGGTTTAGATAATCCAGGGGAAATGTGGGACATTTACTCTGCCTTGGTTAAATGCGCCCTGGTTTAGGGTTTCGAATGCAAATCTGCGTAACATTTGGGTTTCTGAAACAGGTCTGCAACCCTCCCAGTGATCTAATTCTATTAAAACACTAATCAATTCCCCGTGACGTCAACCCGCGTTCCTGCTGGTGCCGAGTGTTGGGTCCAACGTGGATTTATTCTGTCCTTTTTAAATGGCTTTTGGAGCTGCCACAGCATCAGCTTTAATGGTTTAAGGAATGGGTACTCTGGAATGGTGATGGGGTGTGGGCAGTGGGCAGCACGATGCGCTGGGCACCATGGTTTGGTTTGCTGGGATTCCATGTGCTGGGATCCTGTTATTGCCAAGTGCATCCATTGGTTTGATGCTTTCCAGTTTCTCACTGATGAGGGGTGAGCAGATGTGTTTGGGCTGGTTGATACTGTGGGAATGGCTCTGCCAGGGCAACGTGGCTAGAAAAGGGGAGCTTCTGAGATAGATCTTCCTGATGACAAAAGCTTTTTGGGAACCCTTTGTGGAGCCCAAATGAGCACCTAGGACTGTGAGTCCATGCGGTGGTGCAGAGACATTGGGATTAGGACAGTCTCTAGGGCTCCCCATTGGACCTTGCTGGGTTTGTCCTGCTGGGCGCTGTCCCTCCACACCCCACAGTGATGCTGGTACAAGCCCCCCACATTAGGGGAACGTCCCATCTGTTTTTCACCCCAGGGAGGGGGACGTGAGCTTTGCCGTGTGGCAAAGTGGTGGCCGTGGCCCTGGCCCTGACCTGGCTGCCAGGGGAGGAGGTCTTGTCTTGAACGAGACCTCATCTTGCTCAGACACGTGTGGTTCGGGGGCTTGATGGAAAAATGCACGGCGCTGGAGGAGTTATGTGCTGCTGGCAGCTGGTGTTTTCTTTCTTTGGGAAATCTAATATATTGATTAGCTTTCTTCAGAACAGCATCAATAAAGCGTATAATGGCATGGCTGGTGCCTGCGGCGTCTCCTCCCCTGGTCTGAGGCCCCCTGGAGCCGGGAAGGACCTTGGCTGCTCCCTGCCAAGCTCTGCGTCCTGCTGGCTGCTCCTCCCTTTCCTGGCAGCCACAGGCTCTGCTCTGCCCCATGAGCGTGCTTGGCCGGACACCCTGGTCCTCTGCAAGGCCGTTACCCCAGGCAGCCTTCCTCCTCCCTCCTCCTTCTCGCATCCTGTGCTGCCATTGGCAGCTTTGGCTCCATCGGCTCTGGCATGGATGCACTTGGCCAAACCCTGGTATATATCTCCAGGGTCTGGCTGTGCCATGGGACACAGCTGTGATGTGCTCCTGTCCTGGTCATCCCCATCCCTGGGCACCAGCAGAGCCACCATCACCCAAGTGCTGGCACCAGTGATGGCAAACTGTCATCATGCCGGAGGGCTTATTGCGTCCTGGATGCCTTCCAGGAACACATGGATGCTCTGCCTATGCCATTGTGGTCCCTAGCATGGTACAGACTGTCCTGGCTGCAGCCTGCCTTGGGGCACATGGATTGTGGCTCCAGCCCCACAGCCAGGGAAGATGGAAGGAGATACGTTTTCCATTGAAGTGTCTGAGGGAGTTTAGAGGGTGGTTTATTGTTGGTTTTGCGGTTGGGTTTTTTTGAGCTGATTGATTGCCATGAGGAATGGAGCCCAGAAATCAGCTGGAGCGGTGGCTCGAGGCTGGCTGCTGGATTTAAAGTCCTGGCTGGCTTCAAACCCTCTCAACTATTTCAGCTTTCATCTGTAAAATACACAGGAAGAAAGCGGGATCTTATTTAGGGCTCTCCCAAGCCCAGATCTGCCCTTGGATGCCAGTGCCTGTAGGAGCCGGTGCCTTGCACTTGTCAAGAGCTGTGTTATATACTGCTGGCTTATTTATTTCTTTGTGGTTCACTGGAGAGTGAATCCACCCGGAGCAATGGCCCATTCCACCATGTGGTACATTGGCATCCTGCAGCAGGTAAAGGCAGCATCATCCAGGATTGATTCAATTTATGGATGCTTTTCTTTTCCTTTCCTTTCAAGTCTGCTCTGCTCGTAAAGGGCAGGAGGAGCATCCTGGTCCCCCACTGCCCCGGGATGGAGGTGGCCAGGCTGCATCCCACCGGCTGGGAGCCTGGAAGGGTTTTCTCTCTTCTTCCCAAGCATCGTGCTATGAGCTCATTTGAGAGAGAGATTTTCGGGGGGAATTGACAGCTGATGACTATGGGAAGACGTTTTCAAAAGGAGAAACAATTTACAATAATTAGAAATTTATAAAATGTCTTTAAACATGGTGGTAATAGGGATAAGAAAACACTTGCTGCAATGTAATCAGTTATTAGCAGCTGATCATTTATCTCGATGGATAGTTGCTGCTGGTACATAAGACACGTGATAAAAGGGCTCTTGATTAACTAATTTGAATATCTTTTGAGAACAAATTCCGAGTTCTCTTTTTTCTCCATTGTAACGGATCCGTACATCTGTGAGATAAACACTGAATGAATATGGTAATGAATATTATTCTGGAAGCGGAGCCCTCCAACGCTCCTGTCGCCATCCCAGCCCTGGCCTTGGGAAGCTGCTTTAGTAAGGAAGGGACCTTAAAGAAGCCGTCCGGGAGGAGCAGTGGCTGTGGGATGCAGGGATGCAAGGTCCAGGAGGGCAGGAACAGGCTGGTCCTCTTCATCAGCCCCTCTTTGGCTTCCAGTAAGGAGCAGGATGGCAAGACAGCGGGGTGGTGGAGCAGCCACCAATCCGGCACATGAGATTGCATCCCTTGATATATGGGATTTCTGAGAATCAACATTTTCCTATCTCCCAGGGAATGGAAATCTGATGCACGTCTCAAATCTCTGCCCTCTGCGAGATCCCATTATGGCTTGCTTGATAACGGGCAGTAAACCCTGATTCCATTTTAGATGCTGAGACCTGGTGGCTCAGCATCTGTGCTGCAGGACTGTGGACCAGGGGTGGGCCCTGGGGTGGCAGCAGTGAAACAGACCCCGGCTTCCTTTGGCTTGCTGTGTGCCTACCTGTGCTGGTGGTTGGAGGATGCAGCCACGCTTGTGCAAGCAGGAAAACACAACAGACTTGTATTTCTCCCTTTCTGGCAAAGGCAGGAGGCTGCTGCTGGATGGGTTTAAATGGGATCTGGCCCCAGCCCCGCTTAGTTTCTCTGGTGGCTCCTGGCCCCACAGGAGCAGTTCCTACTGCGTTCGAGTTATTCATGGTCCTCAGCCACTGATGGACTCCATTCAAATACTTGTCCCTCGCTCCCCCTTCCCAAATCTTATGATTCACAGTATTGGCTGAAAGCAGATTCCTTTTGGCAGCAAGAGCCCCGGATATTTTATATTTACACATCATTTTCTTCCCAGGATCCCAATTTTTCTCTTCTCTCACCTCCCCCTTCCTCTTTCAGCTCTATCCCACACTGGGTTGTGGCTGTAGCTCCATCACCCACCATCCTCTCCCCACATGGCCGGCAATGCTGCTGAGGGATGGGGGGGCTGGATACAGTCACTGCTGCAGGGATGGGAAGGTGATGCTAGGGGCTGTTGGCACTGCTCCTCCTCAGCTGTGTTTACTGCAGCGAGGAGCAAAGTCCATGTGGCTGTGGATGCAGTTTACAGGTAATTAAACTCAGCTTGGTGAGGATTTAAACATTAATATTGATGCTAAAGTTTTTAATAAAATATAGGTAGAGAGAAAGAGGAATCGATTCCTATAGGCTTTTATTTTTTCTTTTCTCCTGCTTTATTGTCACAGGGAAAGGGTTGATATATTGGTGAGCGTGAAATAAGGATGCCCTGTGCTTGCACAGGGGTCTGCAGATGAGGAGAGAGATGATCCCAGAAGGAAAACTGGTGGAAACGGCTAGGAAAATGCATTTGGGAATGATCTGTATGGGGAGGCCATTCCTGGGCATCTTCTGTGGGGGGCACAGGCTCAGCCCTGCACTTGGGGCTTCTTGGGAATGCTGCTCAGCCTTTAAGTTACTTCTGTGTCCCGCATGTTGCTCTCCATCATGACTGGATCAGGGCACAACCCCTTGAACCCGACCACTGACCATGTGTCTGACTGCACCACCAGCATCACTCCTATTCCCAGCATAGCCCCATTGTGTCTGGGATGCTGGTCTCTGTGGTCCCCCAGTCTCACTGTGCCACTGCAGTCATCAAACCCCTTTCACCCGTGCTCCTGTACCGCACCAGAGGCTATTAAAAAGATGCTGATGGTCGTTTTTCACTCCCTGCTTCTCTGTATACACACAGGACCTGGGTTTAGCTGCTTTCTCACCAGTATTTTTTTATATAACAGTGAAATATTTATATTGTCCAATAACAGGCAGTAAACTTGCAATCTCACGCAAATTCATCTGAGATCAGGAGCTTCCTCCTCGGGATTTTACATCAGCAATGACCCCTGGTAATTGGCTCCATACATCCTTAGCATCATGGATCTACATAAGGCATTAGGGGGTGATGGATGGCTGGGGCCACCCCACCTGCCCCACAGTCCATCTAGCATGGTGGTGGCTGCCCTATACGGTGTCTCCTGCCCCATGTCCCAGCCAGGTGGGTTTTTGGTGATGCCAGGGAGGAAGGAGCTGGTCCTCTGTGATTTAGGCAGTCATGGCTTCAATCAAGGATGCAAGGCTGGCTCCATACTGAGAGATGGGGTCATGGTCTTGAGGTTTTGGTGGGACATGAGAATGGAGCAAGCTACCAGTCCTGCATCTGCTGCTGCTCCTGGTGGTGGCGGCTTCTGCCATTGCAAACCCAATTTGCCCCAAAGCTGCCTATTTTGGGAACTGGACAGGGATGCGCGGGGCAGGCAAGTTGGGGATGGGGTGTGCATCACCAGTGGCCGTATCTTGAGCCCCACACAGACACTTCCTGACCTCTGCCACCAGCACCTCATTCCCAATTTATCCAAAAGGAATTAACAGCCTTCCCCCAGCTCAGGTTTGACGCTTTCTGTCTCTTCCCACTTCCCAGCCAGTAATTAGAGTCTGTCTAATGAGGTTTTCCTGGCGGGGGCACATTCTCGTGCCGTATCTCCCCATCAGACAAAGGCTTTGCCATGGTTTGTGGTGCCAGCATCAATTCTTTCCAGCTGTTTTCACTGTGATGCAAGCCAGATAGGAACCGGGGCATCCCCCAGCACATCCAGGCTGCAGGATTTACCGGGAAGCACCGGAGAGGTCGTGGCACATCACATCAACACCATCGCTTTTATCATTTCTTTATTTTTCCTATCACATTCCACCAAAATTAAAAAGCCATCTCTATCTTAAAATCCTTATTTATGAACACTTAAGCGTAAGTAAGTCAGCGTTGGACGGCTTCCCTCCCCGCTGATGGATGTAATCTGGCACCGGGGTGGACCGGGAGGGAAATCTGGCAATACAATATGCTGTGCTTGACTATTTTGACACTCGGAGTGCGATGTTTTTTTTACAGTTACTGATGAGCTTATGGCACTGCTCCTTTTGGAGAAGCGAGGAGGAGGCTGGGGCTGGGAATATTGATTAGCAAGCTCCTGATAATCTCACCAACCCTCTCGGCTTGCCTTTTCTTTCGCAGGGAATGCAGAATTCCTTCAATTATTCATATAAACCCCCTCGCCGATAGGGCCAACGCGCCGTGGCTGCGCGACGCAGAGCACAATCAGACCCGGGGAATTGGATTCCTGCAGTCTTAAACCCCAACCTTCCCAAACCATCTCTATTTTACTATTTCCCCTCTTTTTTTCCGCCTCCTTTTGGTTTTGTTTTGTTCCAGAAGGAGCTTAATTCTGTTGCTTTGGTGCTGGCAGCGTGGTGGGGGAAAGCACACGGTCTCATAAACATTTAATTGAACTCAGCCAGGAATTGAAGAGGAATGTACCTGAGGTACAGGAGATTTGCTGCTGGAGAATTAACGCAGCAGGGTGGTGATTTCCCTCCCTGGCAACTAGGTTTTTGGGAGCCATAGATGTAAGAGACTGACAAGAATGGAAGCTGATGAGCCACAAAGACAAATCTCAGCCCCTAAATTTGGGGTACGGGGATTTATGGCTCCTGCTGCCTCTTATAGCTCCTTTGGATGGGGTGAGGGGATGCAGCATCCACCTGCATGCGGCATCCTCCTGGATGCGTTGTGGCAATGCAGGGGGAAACGTTGGGTTTGGAGGCGTTTATAAAAAGCAAGCGTTGGGCGCTCGGCGCCGCGATGCTGGCACCCAGCTCGCAGCGCAGATGGGGGGAGATGTGTTGTTTTTGAAGAAATAGAGGGAAAAAAAAGATGAGAAAAATAAAAAGAGCAACTCTAAAATAGCTCCTCGGAGGCTGTGTGGGGAGGGGTGGTTTCTGCCTGCCTGGGTGGGAGGAAAACTGGCAGCCTTAGAGGGGATGCTCAAAGGAGAGGTAGGCAGGACCTGCCCTCTCTCCCCACCATCCCACCCTTGATCCCAGCCTCTCCCCACACTGTTGGTTCTTGGGGGATTGAAATGGGAAGGGGAGAGTGCTGAGAGGGTCAGACTGGACTTGGTGTGGTCAAGGCACAGGGTCACTGTCCCCAACCCCTGAGAGGTCTCTGCGGCCCATAAAATCTGTCTGCTTTGTGTCCCTGCACAGTAATGGGTGGTCCTTGTGCCACGCATGGGCATGGTTATTGGCATGGTTATTGGCAGGGTCCTGCTGCTGCTGAGCTCCTTGAATCCCCCCTGAAGGGATGGTGGTGCTGCCTTGAGAGGTTGCAGGCAGGGGATGGAGTCATCGCTGCCAGGAGGTGACTGGGAAGTGCCGTGATGTGGCCAGGAGATGCTGTGGTGTGGCTGGGAGGTGCCATGATGTGACCAGTAGGTGCCATGGTGTGGCCAGGAGATGCTACAGCATGACCTGGAGGTGCTGCAGTGTGGCCAGGAAATGCCATGATATGACCAGGAGGTACCACAGCATGGTCAGGATGCACCAGATGAGGTTGCAATGGGTGATCTGAGGAGCAGCCAAGCATTGGGGTGAGACACCATGGTCCCAGCCTGCCACCTTGCTGCAGTAGGCAGCTATTCCTCCATCCTCCATCCTGACCAGCCCTGTACCCCTGTCATACCATGGCAGCTCTGCAGGTACCTTGGCTTTCTTTGGTCCCCTATGCTGGTGAGATGCATTGCACTTCAGGATGCCTCTTCTTCTGTCTTTCTAATGCTCTCTTCAGGGGCTGCTTTCTCTGCTCCTCTAATGTGCTTCGATGGAAACCCCTGGAGAGCTGCCGGTACTCGGAGCTTGCCAGCAGCGACACATTAGGATCTGTCATCTGCTGAGCATTACCTGGCTTTAAATCTGTCTCTTTGGAGCCACGGAGCTGCATAAGAAAATATTAAAGTAAACAATAAGTGGATTTACACAAATGTGACTGATTTCCATATTTTTCCTCACTTCATTTTATTACTGGGTTTACTGATACGCTCATTTATTTATAGGGCAATCCAGTATTGATTCATTCCGATGCGCCATGCATAAACACATAAAAGAGAGTGATAACAATAGGAATACATTTCCAGTCTTTTAAATACTGCATTTTTTCCAATAGTCTTCATTAGATCCGCTGCGAGAATTGAGCTATGTCCTTTGGGAAGCCCCAGCCCCTCCTCCCAAGTGGCTCTGGATCTGTGGGGGTGTAAAGGAGAGCAGGATGTAATTCCCAGCTGGCAGCAGCCGCTTCCCGGGCTCTGCCACCTTCCCCCCACCCCGGGGTATCTTTTCCATGGGAGGTGTTGGGGGATTTTATTCCAAAAGGTGGATTCTGCTCCCCTGAGGTTGAGTTTCTGGGCTGCTTCAGTGTGGGATGGACACCACAGTGATGCTACTTCTCCTGGGACGAAGCTTGCCAGGGCCTGGGGACTTTTTTCCCCTTCTTTCCCTCTCTTTGCCCCTCTTTTTCCCTTCTCTTTTCCCCCTCTCTTTTTCCCC
The DNA here is from genome assembly GCA_039720435.1 of Amazona ochrocephala. Taxonomy (NCBI): domain Eukaryota; kingdom Metazoa; phylum Chordata; class Aves; order Psittaciformes; family Psittacidae; genus Amazona; species Amazona ochrocephala. The sequence continues at coordinate 13,346,665 of CM077891.1, forward strand.
TCTTTTTTTGTCCTTTTTTATTATTCTTATTTTTCCTTCTCTTTTTCCCTCCTGTTTTTCTTTCAGAAGATTTTTTCCCCTCCTTTTCCTCTTCTCCCCTTCTCTTCCTCCCTCTTTTCCCACCACTTTTCCCTCCTCTTTTCCCTCCTGTTTCCCTGCCTTTCCCACTTCTTTTTCCTCTTCTTTTCCCTCCTTTCCCCTCTTTCCTCTCCTCTCCCTCCTTCCCCTCCTTTCCCCTCCTCTCCCTCCTTCCCCTCCTTTCCCCCACTTTCCCTCTCTTTTCCCTCTCTTCCCCCCTTTTTCCCCCTTTTTTCCACCTCTTTCCCCTCTTCCTTCCCTCTTTCTCACATTTTTAACACATTCCAGTACATTTTTCCCCACAAACCTCACTTCCCGCTGCTCCCCATGAATATTAACAGGGAGAGCAGAGCTCTACATCACCTGCATCACGGGAAGGAGCCCTTGGAAGCGTGGTGACGGATGGCGAGCGCTCCCTCTCCGCTCCTGCTTGTAAATGGGAAGGGGAAAAATATCATCTTGAAATATTAACCCAGGTGGGGGCATATGGGCTGTTCAGGCCGTTTCTCTCTGCCATTCCCAAATACATCTCATATCCATTTAGGCTCCTACATCCTTTCCATATGTATTTTTCTCCTCAAGGAAGGAGAAGCAGGGCCTGGAGGATAGATTGTAACTGCAGGGGATAAACCCAGCTTTTATTCCCCACTCTGATGAGCTAAAGGGCAGTTTCTTTCTCTCCCTAAAAGCCACCCGTGACGGCAGTTTAATGGCAACAGCTTGAGACGGACAAAGTTTGACTATCCTTGCGACGGAGAAAAGAGCAAAGCGAAAGCCCTGCTAATTACAAAAGTTGCTTTATGAAAGATAATTCAAAGCAATAATTTAGCAAACATAATCAAGTAGCGCAGATGGGGATTTTGATGAATAGTTTGCAACATGCAATTAGCAGCTCTTGCAGTTACATATCATTAACCCTCAGAGCACAAAAATTATTTTCTCATTATTAGATGAAAAGGTAAAATTAAGCTGACTAGACAGTAAAGGAACAAACTACAATTAATTACCTTCATTTATTACAGTCATTATTTTAAACTTCTTTTTTTCTTTTACTTTGATAGATAGATGAAAACATCTAAATTAAAAGTTTTGTTCTGCTAAATGGGAGGTGAAACTTTGCGATGCTCCGGGTGCACCCGCATCCCAGCTCCATCCCAAACCCGGGCATCAGCAGCACCCTGTCATCACCCTGCTTCATTTATGGCAGCAATGCTGAGCCCCCATCCCTGCCCATCTCCTGGATTGCTGCCACCAGCCACATAGGGAATTTTGCATATTCTTGCAGGAAAAGGATGTTGTGGGCTTGCAGGAAATCTGGGAATGAGCCCATCCGGGGGGGCACCTTCTCACACTGATGGTCAGGAATGAGCTTGTTCCTTCGAGTTGCATTGGGTTCGATGCCGAAGCCTTTTGTTTCGGTGTGTGTGTCGGTAGCAGACGGTTTGGAGTTGCCAACTGCCAGCAAATGCACTGAAAAAAATAAATTAAGGAAAAATAAAGGGGGGAAAAAAAAGAAGAAAAAATCTCAACTAAAGCGGTGAAAAAAGGTATTAAATTGTGATGATGGGGATGGTAAAATAAGCTTCAGGTATTTTCCTTACTTGCCGTGTCGTGACTGAAGGCTGCAGCTCACCTGGGGATGGTGCTGGGAGGAGGCAGGAGGATGCTCCTGCCCGGCAGCAGGCTGGCAGGACCAGCGCTGAGCTGGGGGCTCAGCCCAAGGAGTCCTGCACTGCATGGGAATGGAAGAGCTCAGGTACCTCCTCCCGGAGCCGGCCGGGCCGGGATGCTGCGGGAAAAGGTGGGGAAAAATAACCTAATGAGCTGAGCATCGTCTGCCTCAAGAACTTTGCCAAAGCGTCATTGGGCTTGTCAGGGAGTATTACAACAAAATTAAGAACCAGCAGTGATTTTCTTGCATTCGGGATCCTTTGCTTTAGAAAGTAAATTATTAATGCATTTTTTTCCTCCGTTAAGCAGTTATTTGCAGCAGTCTCGGTATATTTCTCATTAGAAATAACATCATCTGAAGAACTTCTATCGATTCTTTTCCCCCCCTTTTTTTTAATCTGCGAATCATGAACGTGAACAACATATTTCTATGATGTTCCCTTTAACTAGAATTCTCAGGCTTTATTTTTATATTATTGATCTTTTTTGACACGAATTGCTTTTTGGCCTTGTGAGAACGTTGTGAGCTGCTTCTGCCTTGGGAGGGATGAGCATGGAGGTGCAGTGGGAGGCAGGGTGGGTGTGAGAGGGATGTGTGATAGGTCTGTTTTGCACAATGGGTCTGTGTGTGTGCAATGGGTCTGTGTGTGTGCAATGGGTCTGTGTGTGTGCCATGGGTCTGTGGGTATGCAATGAGTCTGCAGGTATGCAAAGGTTCTATGGGTATGCAACAGGTTTGTGTAGGTGTGCAATGGGTGTATGTATATGTGTGATGAGTCTGTGTGTGTGATGGGTCTATGGTTGTGCAGTGGGGGTGTGTGTGATGGGTCTATGGTTGTGCAGTGGGGGTGTGTGTGATGGGTTTGTGCATGTGTGATGGGTCTTATGGGTGTGCAATGAGTTCCTGGGTGCACAATGAGTTTGCTGGTGTTCGATGGGTTTGGGTGGGTGTGCAAGAGGTCTCTGGGTGTGCAATGCACGTATGTGTGGATATGTGATGGGTCAGTGTGGGTGCGTGATGGGCTTGTGTAATGGGTTTGTGGGTGTGTGATCAGTCCATGTCCATGTGCAGTGGGTGTGTACGTGTGTGCAATGGGCATGTGTGTGTGCACCATGGGTTTGTGTGGGTGCACACTGTGTGTGTGATGGGTTTGTGGGTGTCTGCAAGGGGTTTGTGGGCGTGCAACGGCTCTGTGCATGGCTGTAACAGCCTTGTCCACATGCAGTGGGTCTCTGTATGCGTGATGTGCACATGTGATGGGTTGAAGGGGTCAGTCAGATGCAGGATACCGGGAGGGCAGCAAAGGATGAGGTGGGAAGCAGAGAATCCCGATCTTTCCCCCGGGACAGCTCTTTCCCCCCCCCGGCTCTCCCCCCTCCCCCCTCCGCATCCCTCCCGCTCTCCCCAACTTCTTTACACATCAGCAAAAAGAAAAAAAAAAAAAAAAAAAAAAAGAAAAAGCGAGGAAAAAACAGCAAAAAGCTTTGAATGAATTTTTTCATCAGTTTTCTTCAGCATTTGGGGTCTCTGCTGCCGCTTTCTCCCCCGACAGCTGTTCCTCTCCACTGAAAAAAGAGCTCATTTGTGGTTTACCGCCACCAGTATTTAGATGGAAATAACCCACTACTTATCCTGCACTTGATCTCATGGATGTAAGAATAAACTCACCGCCGGTGCAATGCAAATCCCGCGCCTTCGGAGAGGCGCTGCTCAGACGGTGGGTGCTCACCGCCGTGCCGGGAGGAGAACCGCCTGCGCCGGGGGAGTTTTACCACTTTGTCACTCAATTATAGTAATAGTGCTGCTTCCAAATGTTTAAAAAGTTGGCTTCGGAAGGTATAATCATGGCACAGAGGCCAGCCTGACAATAGTAATTAATTAGGCTATTACGCATTCTACAGTGATAATTGCTTTGCTGGAAAGTCACCAGCCATGAAAAGGACCCAGTGCGTAAATGTAATTTATCACGCGGCGGCGATCCCGCACCGCTGCCGTGCCTCACCTTGAGCCCGGGAATGCTGCGGAGGGAGCCGGAAGGGGGGAGAAAATAGGAATTAATAGTACCTGGGTACATAATGTGGAAGCAGAGCTCGCTGAGGGCTTTGCAGGCGGAGGGAGAGCGGTTGCGGTGGGTTTGCCATTGCTGATGGGCATCGTGGTGCTGATGGCAGCGGGGATGATGCCATCCTGACCCCATCGTGCTTGTGGGGATGCTCAGCTGTCCTGGTTTTGGCCATTTTCTCCTCTTTTCAGCTGGTGATGTTGCCCTCTTGGATGGGGTTTGATCCTCAGGAAAGGAAGGATTTGAGGGGTTTTGTTACAAAACCTTGATTTTAGGGCTGATGTGGGCTTTTTCTGCCTGTTTGTTCAGCTCTGTGTGAGAAACAACAGTGGTTTCAGGGTGAGGTGTCCCTGTGCAAGACTTGGAGCTGCTCCGCCAGGAATCTTCCCTGGCATCTTGGTGATTTATCCCCATCTGGAAAAGTTCACTGAAAAATTGAAATATCTATTTATTTTTATCTATATTTAAAATATTACCTTGAAGTTTATTGGCCCCCCAGGTGCCTTGCCTGATGGAATGGCCCCAAAGGCCTCCCCACCAGGGAGTCTATGGGTCCTGTGGCTCCAGTTAGGATGCTGATGGTATAGTTAACGGGTGGGAAGATGGGCTGAGCGGCTGCTCAACCCCTCACAAGTACCAGGAGGAAACCTAGATCCATCCCCTGTGGTCCTCCTCCTCTCCCGTTCAACATCCAAAGGATGCGGGAAGTGGGGATGATCCCACGGTGCTGATGCCATGGAGCACCCCAGCACCGCTGTGTCTCTGCCTCCTTACGGACACCTTGGCAAAGCTCCCTGTGCCACCCCAACACCACGTGCTGCCGGTGCGGTCAGCAGGCACAATGCTGTCCTGCTGCAATGCGCAGGCAGTGCTGCTCAATGGCTGCTTTCTGCCCCCCTTATTCCCCACTTTCGTATTATTATTTTAAAGCACCCTGAAGCCAAGGTTCTTCTGCAGAACGCTGAAGAAAAGCCCCCAAATTCCTCCTGTGCTGGAAACGTGGTGCTGAGAAAGTAGGTTTGTGTACGAGACGCTATAAAAAGCCCAGCTTATACAATTTTAACAATAGAAAAATGATCTTTGTGCTCCAGTGCCTGCGAGCTTGGAAGGAGAAGGCAGTTTGCTCAGGTGGCTGCTGGATTACAAATGAGTGGTTTGCTTTGGGTTTGAATGACAAGCAATGGCAAGCCGGGGCTGGAGGGAAAAGATGCTCCAGTGTGGGAGCTGCCACCGGGCTGAGGCGTGAAGTCTGGGCTTTGTTTGATGATTAGTCCTTTGGTGGCTTAAATGTGGTTTGATTGACTCATCCATAGTGCATCTGCCAGCACCGAATGCTGGTGGGCATCTCATCCTCCATCACTGGAGAGTGTGGGTGCCCAGTTTGGATCAAACTGGGCATGGAGTCATAGAATGATTTGGGTCGGAAAGGACTTTAAGATCATTCGGTTCCAAAGCCCTGCCATGGGCAGGGACACTTCACACTAGACCAGCTTGCTCCAAGCACTGTCCAACCTGGCCTTAAGCACTGCCAGGGATGGAGCATTCACAACTTCCTTGGGCAGCCTGTGCCAGCGCCTCAGCACCCTCACAGTAAATAATTTCTTCCTTATATCTATCCTAAATCTCCCCTGTTTCAGTTTGAACCCGTCGCCCCTTGTCCTATGACTACAAACCCTGATGAAGAGTCCTGCTCCAGCATCCTTGTAGCCCCCCTTCAGATACTGGAAGCTGCTCTGAGGTCTCCACACAGCCTTCTTTCTCCAGGCTGAACAGCCTCTATTTTCTTAGCTTCTCATTGTCTTAGCCTGCATTTTCCAGCTGGGAATGGGTCACCTCCATCCCCAGCTCCTGCACCTGAGGCGTCAGGGACGCAGAGGTCTGTGTCCCACCGGTGCTCCATTCCACAACAGAGTGTGCCGGAGCCCTGCGGGCAGCATCTCCCACCCCGAGGTGTTGTCACGCCTTGAAAAATTAAGGGGTGTAAATGATTCATGCTCATAAATGTTGGATGGAGCGTGCAGCAGATTGAGATGTTGTTCAGTTATTAGCAATGCAGCACACCGGCTCCCCACCACCCACCCGGCGCGAGCATCACCGGCAGCCAAGGGGGACAGGGGCTTGAGATAGAGGAGATGTCCCAGTCCTGGTGCGAGCATCACTTCTGCCCCAGCATCATACTGGGGTTGTGGCTGGGGAGGGCTGTGTGGTGAACCCAACAGCAGGCGAGCTTCTTTATTTCTTATTTAAGCGCCGACATTAAATTATAATTTTCATTTACTCAGAGCACATCAATGATTTAGGGCGACGTGACGTGGCCGCGGTACGAGTTTAGCCAAAGGCAATGAGCGGCTGTGCAGGGCATGGGGTGGATGCTTGGTGGGACCCATGTGCCCATCATGGGTAGCACCAGTGCATCAGAGCCAATTCCCTCCTCGGAGCCCGTGTCTGACCCCCGTTTCCCATCTCCCTGCAGGTGATTGCACTTAGTAAGAGAAGCAAGGAGGCTGAGACGGCTTTCCTGAGCGTTTACAAGCAGTTAATCGAAGCTCCAGGTAAGCAACACGGTGGTGACCTGGCTGCCTAACGCATTGCGTGCCGAGAGGAGCCAGCGAGGACCGGCCGTCCCCGTCCCGCTGCGGCTGGTCTCACCGACCTCGGCTCGCGCATGGTGCTCTGGAGATACCAGCCGAAGAGAGGAGTGGAAACAGCTTTTGCCATCGCTGTGTTTCAGCCCCTGAGCCAAATGCATCTTGACATTAGGAAAGGAATACATTTGCTCAGCCCTTGTAATAACACTGCGGCTGTCCCCAGTTGTCTTTTTGACGGTAAGTTAACCGAAACGGCCGAGCGCCGGCTTGCAGCACGGCTCCCGGCACCAGCTGTGCCTCGGGGATGGCTTCCCCCCTATCACCACCGTGCTCAAAGCCTTGGGAGGGGGAAACTGAGGCACAGAACTCTGAGGCTTGTGTTGGCATAGTCGGTGTGAGGGGATGGGACCCCGCTTCCCATTGCTCCCCACTCCTCGCTGTGGGCTCTGCTGTGCTCTGAGCCAGGAGTTGGCTGCTCAGGGCATGGAGCATCCCTCAGCATGGTGAGGATGCAGAGCTGCGAACGGCTGAAGATGCTCAAAAGGTCTCCTGCAGGGCCACTAATTCATTTTCCAGACATTTAGGAATAACAAAATGTTTTAATGATTTCTTAGGGGAATTAGGGAGACATATTTTTGTCCTCATTAAATTTTCTCCTCTGCTACAAGAACCAAATGTCAGCTCGGTTTCCAGAACCCAGTTATCTTCCCTCCCCACCTCCCCGCGCTCACCCACCGTGCTTCTCCTGCTTGCACACGCGTGCACACGGATGCACACACATTCACACCTCAAAACTGCTCCCTTCTGCTCTCTGCCCCCCTCTTCCTCCCCTCTCTCCATCCATCTTTTGCTCCCCTCTTCCCTTCTGCTCCCCAAATCCTCCCGCCTGTCGTTTTGTCCCCGTCTGTTACATGTCCGTGTGTCTCTCGACAGGCGAACTCTTTGTGGAATACTTTCCAAGCGCCCCATAAGTCCTGATTCGACATTTTTTGCTTTGAATGGCTGCTGTCAACACAAATCTCTGGCAGAGACTGTAACGGAGCCTGATTGCTCAGCAAGTATTTTGATAAGTGAGCTGGCTGTGTGTCTGTAATTACGGGAGAAAACCGTAAATCTTTTGGATATTGTTCACACAGATGTGGCGTGAAGGGAAGGGGGGGAAGCAGTAAAATGTGTTAAAAGCATAATTAATGTCATTGTTGTTGGGGATGATTTGATTTAAGGCTGGCTTTGACTCCTGGAGGGTTTCGTAGGGCACCGGCGGGGGATGTGTTTGAGCAGGTTGGGATGGGGCGGTGGCCGAGGTGCTGCCCCAGGGGGAGAGGTGATGGCACTGTGGATGCGCTGTGGAGGTGCCATGGATGCGCTGTGCGTGCACAGGGATGCACCAGGGGTGCGCTGTGGGTGCCCTGTGCTCCTCTTGGAGCTGGGCAGCAGCATGGAGCAAATGTCACCCTTCAGCACCACAGCACAGAGACCTCCACTGGAAGCTGGAAGAAGCGGCCAGGCCCTGGCACAGGGATGAGCTGCTGCTCCCCAGGGACACGGTGCTCCCTGGAGCTGTGCATGCTCAGGAGAAGGCGATGAGCACCCAGGGCACCTCCTGCCCCATCACACAGCGCCTTGAGCAGCTCCAGTGGCTGCAGAGTGCTGTGGCGGGGGTGTCCAGGGGTGGCTCAGACCCCCTCCAGCATGGGGAAAGGCCGTGGCCCTGGTGCCAGGGCTGGAGACCCCCCTGCCCACCGCCCTGTCCCTGCTGCAGCAGCACTGGTGCCACTAAAGGACAGCCAATAACGCCAGCTAGTGGCAGCACTTATTATATCTATAGGAACAATATATATAGTTGCATGTATATAAATACATAGATATGTATATATACAGTGGGTGAGTGATAGATAAGCAGGCTCTGCTGCGCTGGCTGTGCTGTTGGGTGGGCAATGATGCAGCTCCTGAATGCGTGGGAGCTGCTGCGGGTGGATGCGGCGCTGGAGCATGAGGAGCTCCAAGGTCCTGTTTTGGCATAAGCCTCTCTCGTGTCACCCATCACAGCTCAGGGCCATGACCCACGGAGGAAGGGACTGTCCCCTGTGTCACAGGCAGTGTCCTGAGCCCTCCTGGTGGCTCAGAGAGTGATGGCATCCATGTCCCTCGGTGTGAGCAGATGATGTGCTTGGTTTGGAGCGTGTTCTCTCTCCAGCCTGCAATAGGAAGGTTGGAGAGCTGGTTTGCTCACCAGCAGCATGAGCATGGTGCAGGCATGGCACGAGCTTGGTGCCTTGTTTCCGTCACTCCTTAGTGGTGGCCCCATAGGCAAGGACAGAACTTTCCCACGGGGTGGACAGCTTGGTATTAGCATGATGGAATTAATCCAGCCGGGTGTTTTGCATCAGAGCTGCCCCAGCTGATGTAGGAAGTGGAGCTGAAGTGCTGCTTGGTATTTTCCCTTCTAAAAGCCCCACTCCCAACCACTTCATCCTGGGATTTTGGCTCCAAATGGGAAGCAGTGCGCTGGGGGATTGCCCTGGTTGTATTTCAGCAGTGGGGCTGCGGCTCATGGGAATGAAAATGCTGACCCAAGGAAAATCTCTGGAGGTTTTATCGCTTAGGTCAGTTCCTTCTATGTTCTTTCTTGTCATGGAGGTGAGAGGAGCTGCTGGTGTGGATTGGGCAGGGCCTGCCCTGGTGTTTGTCCCTGTGGTCATGGCTCAGAGGCTGGCACAGAGCATCCTGTCAATGCCCCAGGGCTGGGGGAGTGCAGGGGGACCACCAACCCCTGCAGCCTGTGAGCTGGGCCCTGGGGCACTAGGTTTAATAAACCATATCGTTATCTCAGCTCGTGTACTTATGGGTGTTATTAATGGCTGTGAGAGCATCCGGTCTGGTTCTGGGCTGTGCTGCACCACCACGGCCCTCTGATGGTTCCCTCCCGCATCCTAGGATGTGGAACCAGCCTGTAGGATACTGAGCCAAAAGATGCCAGGAGCAGCCTGGGAAGGTCCCAGCGGGACCTGAGTCCTCATTTCAGTGCCAAAGCCAGCAGTGTCCTGGCTCAGTACCTGCTCTGGATGCATCCCCGTGGCCAGGATCTGGGCACAGACCTTTTATCCCAGAGCATCCGTGGAGCCTCTATGACATCCAGAAGAAAGAAGGGAGAACATTCCCTGTGGAGAAGGATGCTCCAGGGGCTTTCAGCATTAGCACGTGGGGTCTGGTACTCACTGGTCCTGCAGGGAAGCCACGTGATGGGTGCTGCAGTGGGACCCTGCACCCCATGGTCATGATGCTGAGGGATGGGAGGGCAGCAGAAGAGCTGTTCTGTGTCCCATTCTGAGCAGTTGTTTGATTTCTTTTCCATCACCATCGTTATTTTTCACCCTTGGATGCCTGCCATGCATCCCTGATGTACAGTAGCGCATCCCGGCTCTGTCCCACTTCCCTATTTGTCTAACTTTTTGACCCTGGAGAATTCAGATCTATTTTCTTTCCTCTTCTAAGAAGGTAAAAAAAAACCCCACCAAACCTATATTAACCTGGCTCAATAGGAGGCATTTTCTTGAACTTATTAAAAAATCCAGACTTGTAAATTAATTTGTTCATGTTGTACAATGGCAGTGCAGATGGACTCATTAGCATGCACACAACAAATAATTATAGATGAATTTTTAGCTGGCCTGCTTAATGGGCTTGCTGGGTTAATTATGTCAATGTATAATTACATCAGCCCTGGGAGACATAATGGCACACCCTGCTGAGCAGACACTAGCTAATGATGGTGTAATGCTGACAGAGGGAAGACGGACGGCTCTGAATGCACCTGCTTACCTCGGCACAAACCGCCATTGTCTGCACCCAAATGGGCCGGCGCTGGTGGCACTGGGGCCGCTGGTGCTGTGGGTACCACTGGCTCGTTCATGGAGGTGATGCTCCCTCGCAGCCTTGCCAATCCATTGCGGATAGCGATGGAAAGCACGGGCCTGAGGGGTGTTCCCGTGGCACTTGGTACCCCGAAGGGTTCCTCATGGCCAGGAGGGCACCCACTTTGGTTATAAGTGTAATGTGGGTGGCAAGAAGGGTGGGCAGTGGGTCCATAGGGAGGTGGGAGAGGGCTGGTGGTGGGCATCCCTTCTGCTCACCGCTGCATCCCGTGTCCCGCAGATCCCGCTCCTGTGCTGGAGGCTGCGCGGAGCCTGGAGGACCGGCTGCAGCAGCTCCAGCGCCTCGAGCCTGAACCTTCTCACCTGAAGGATCTCAGCCGCCCCTGGAAGAAGCACCCGGACCTCATCAGCGCCAAAGGTACCTCCTGTCATGGCCATTCCTTCAGATGAGGATGGCAGCAGCCCCAAATGGGTTACCCCATGTGCCTCTGAGCATCCCTGGGGCATGGGTTGGGTCTCAGGGCCAGGACCTGTCCTTTGGTCCCTGGTGGCCATTGCTGCTGTGCCCTACGCAGCTGTATGAAACGTGTCCCCCCGCAGAGCGCCGGGAGGGGACATCGCCGGCAGTGGCCGAGGCCCCGCAGCCTGGCATTGACAGCAAAGCACCGTGCACAGAGACCCTGCTGCAGAGAAATGAGGCAGAACAGCAAAAGTACGTGAGTACCGGGGATGGGGTCATCTTGGGGTGCTGCGGGGATACGTGGTTCCTGCTCCTGCATGGGGGTGTCTGTCCTTCCTTCCCTCTTCTCCTTCCCTTTGCACCTCCTTTGCGGACTCATCCTGTCCAGAAACCTGATACACATTCTTGGGCACTCTGCATCCGTCTGTCCATCCATCCCATGTGGTTTATGGGCAGTGGCAGGCATGGGCAGAGCCAGGGCAGATCCCTCCAGCCAGCCCTTTTTACACCATCTCCCTGGCACGTGGCTTTGCTCGGACAAATGGGTTAAGTCCAGGTCATTGGACGAAGGTCATTAAATGGCCTTTTACTTTGGAGGCTCCCGGTTTTCTCGGGGCCTTCATTATTATTCCTTAACACGCTGCACCGGGAAACAAATGAGGAATCTTTAAACCCTAAATTGCAGATCTCTGCGAATAAGTTCCTGGCAAGTGCAGGCTATAAATAATGCAGAATAACTTTTCCCTGATTGCTTCCCCCTCCTCCAATTAATTACAGGCAGGGTGGGCTGCCATCGGAAGGGGTTCAGCCATGGGGAGCAGGGACCGTTTTCAGCCCAAAGTGAATTCCTTTACATCTGGGGCAATACAACTCTTAACATGAGGGGGTAACATGGCTTGAGCACGTCCTGGCATCCTCTGGTGGGTATTTCCTTGATGTCACGGAGTGATGGGGTAGAGGAGGGGATGCAGCGGGGGGGTCTCTGTACCCTCGGGGCTGCGGCATCAGCACTGATGCCCATGTCTCACAGGGGGCTGCAGGAAGCACAGGTCACTTTGGCCGCTCGGCTGGGGGAGGCAGAGGAGAAGATCAAAGTGCTCCACGCAGGTAGGGGGGCCGGGGCAGGGGCTGCTGGCCATAGGGGCCAAGCCCCAACCCCGCGGCTCACCCTCCTCTTCCTCTTCCCAGCGCTGAAGGCCACCCAGACGGAACTGCTGGAGCTGCGGTGTAAATACGACGAGGAAGCTGCATCTAAGTAAGTCACTGGGGGTATCTGGTTGTGTTGGGAGGCTGTTGGTGTGCCAAAGGCTGAGCCAAGCTGCCTGCAGCAGCGCCAGGACAGCCCCATGGTGCTGCCAAGTGACTTGAGGAGCTGAGATGCTTTAAGCATTCAGGTCACGGGGACTCCCTGTATCTAAGATGCTGCGGCACCTGCAGGAGCCCTCGCTGGCCATGGAGGGCTATGGTTGTGCCTCCTTGCTGGTGACACCTCTTGCTTTCTCATCACAGGGCAGACGAAGTAGCCATGATCATGACAAACCTGGAAAAAGCCAACCAGGTGAGCCAGGAGCTGACTTCAGAGCCAAACCAGGGCACGTACCCTGCGCCCCTTCCATCACACCGGGGCTGATGGGCTTTGCCCCTCAGAGCACGGGTGCTGCACCCACCATAGCCCCCCAAGCATCCATGTGGCCTTATTGTCTGTCCTGGAAAACAGAAGGGATTCCCAGGCTCTGGGACTGGGAAGCCCTACAGAGGATGGTGGCTCTGGTTTCCTTTGCCTGGTGGCTCCTCCAAACCAGCCCAGTGGGACCCCTGACCCATGTTGAGGGTCACTGGTGCTGGAGCTGATGTTTGTCACCCCCAGCCTCTCCTGGGCATTTTAGAGCACACCCCCCACCACCCTGATGCTGGTCTCTGGTATCATTACCTCTGGTCCTACCCATCCCTATTCATCAGTTTCATTTAATTCTGAAATTGTAGGCCCAAATAAATGCGCATGGATAACGAAAGAGGCTTAAAGGGCAATTTGCATGTAAATAAGGCCTTTTGGGTGGAAAAAGACAGTGTCCTGGACATGGTCTGTGGCCAGCAGGGACTGGGATCAGGAGCTGCATTAGGATGTGGGGAGAGGAAATACATGGAGATGTTATGGCGATGGTGGGAGCAGGATGCTTGGGAGAGACGCGTGCCCTGGAGCCCCGCTGCGCCCATGCGGGGTGGAATGGGCTCTGGGTGCGTGTGCTGATGCTCTTTCTGCTCTCTTGCAGCGAGCGGAGGCGGCGCAGAGGGAAGTGGAGAGCTTGCGGGAGCAGCTGGCGGCGGTGAACAGCTCCCTGCGCCTGGCCTGCTGCTCCCCACCGGGCGCTGCTGGGGTGAGAGCACCCCTTGGGCACAGCAGCACCCCAACATAGCTGTCAGCATCCCTCAGGGCCAGCAGCACCCCAACATAGCTGTCAGCATCCCTCAGGGCCAGCAGCACCCCAACATAGCTGTCAGCATCCCTCAGGGCCAGCAGCACCCCAACATAGCTGTCAGCATCCCTCAGGGCCAGCAGCACCCCAACATAGCTGTCAGCATCCCTCAGGGCCAGCAGCACCCCAACATAGCTGTCAGCATCCCTCAGGGCCAGCAGCACCCCAACATAGCTGTCAGCATCCCTCAGGGCCAGCAGCACCCCAACATAGCTGTCAGCATCCCTCAGGGCCAGCAGCACCCCAACATAGCTATCAGCATCCCTTGGGCACAGCAGCACCCCAACATAGCTGTCAGCACCCCTCGGGGCCAGCAGCACCTCAACATAGCTGTCAGCATCCCTCGGGCACAGCAGCACCCCAACGTAGCTGTCAGCACCCCTCGGGGCCAGCAGCACCTCAACATAGCTGTCAGCATCCCTTGGGCACAGCAGCACCCCAACGTAGCTGTCAGCATCCCTCAGGGCCAGCAGCACCCCAACGTAGCTGTCAGCATCCCTCAGGGCCAGCAGCACCCCAACATAGCTGTCAGCATCCCTTGGGCACAGCAGCACCCCAACATAGCTATCAGCATCCCTCAGGGCCAGCAGCACCCCAACATAGCTGTCAGCACCCCTCGGGGCCAGCAGCACCCCAACGTAGCTGTCAGCATCCCTCGGGCACAGCAGCACCTCACCATCACGGCTGGCAGCACCCCATCATGTCTGGGAACATCTGTTGTAGCCAGTAGCATCCCGTCCTACCTGAGAGCACCCTAGGAGCACCCCGTAGCAGCCAGGAGAACCCTAGCATATTCAAGAGCATCCCACTGCACTAAGGAGCAGCCTATTGCGTTCAGGAGCATCGTTTTCTGTTCGGGAGCACCCACTGTATTCAGGGCCAAGCCCCAAGTGCCTGTGAGGCACTTTTCCACTGTGGGGTGTAGCATTGGGCATGTCCTACCTGCAGTCCCAGCCTCCTATGGGAAAGCGGGAGCAAGCACCCCTGTGGCACTGAGCAGATGTACCTGGGAGACCTTTAATGGCAGAGGAAGGGTCCGTCCCTCCCCGGGGCTGCATCCCCCACAGGACTGAGACCTGTGCTCGCCCGCTGCCCATGGGGACATGTCTGATGGGGAGGGTGGCCCTCGTCCCCACATTGGGTAACCGGGAGCTGACGGTGTCCCCTCTCCCAGCAGGACAAAGTGAACTATTCCATGTGCTCAGGGTCGAGGCTGGAGGCAGCGCTGGCTGCCAAGGACCGGGAGATCCTGCGGCTCCTGAAGGATGTGCAGCACCTCCAGAGCTCGCTGCAGGAGCTGGAGGAGTCCTCTGCCAACCAGATCGCTGAGCTGGAGGGGCAGCTGGCTGCCAAGGATGAAGCCATTGAGGTGCGTCCTCGGGGCCTTGGGGCTTGACAAGGGCTGGGGGACATGGGTCTGCCCATGGTGGTTGTGCACGGGAGCCGGCGCGAGGAATCCCCCCTCTGCTCTGCAGAAGCTGGAGGAGAAGCTGCAGGCACAGGCGGACTACGAGGAGATCAAAACAGAGCTGAGGTACGGCTTGACCAGCACCCTGCCTGCTTGTCCCCTGCCTGGCTGGGTGCCACCAGCACCCATGGCACGCTTCAAGCATCCCTAACAGCTTGACAGCAGCAGAAAGCCATTCCTGCTGAGTCACCCCCTTGTCTCCCTCCTAGCATCCTTAAGGCGATGAAGGTGGCCTCCGCCAGCTGCAGCCTTCCCCAGGCAAGTGCCGCGGCGCGCGCCGGCACACTCACCGGGCTATGGCACCCATGCCAGCCCTGCCGCCGGTGCCTCCGCTGCCCTTTCCCATCTCGGCTTGGCTCCTTGCAGAGCATATCGAAGGCAGAGGAGGCCCTGCTGCTGGGGAAGGAGGCGTTCTACCCCTCCCAGAAGTACCTGCTAGAGAAGCCCAGTCTGATGGCCAGCACTGGTAGGGTCCCTGCATCCCACAGCAGCTGGGAGCATCCTTGGGAATGAGGGTGGGAAGGCTGGATCCTGCCCTGGCTGTGGAGCCAACAGCAGGGGAGGGTTTGGATGCCACCTGGGGAAACTGAGGCAGGAGATGCTTCGCTGCAGGGCTGTTTCCCTCTCTCTCATTCATCTCTAGAAGAGGATCACTCCGAAGATGAGTCAGGGAAGGACTCGCTTGGCATGGAGCAGCCGTACCCATCCCCGCAGCACGCCCCAGCGGAAGAAGCAGCATCCCCTAGTCCCCTCCCACCTCTGCCCGGCCCCGGCTTGGCCCCCGATGGACCACGGACATTCTCCTTGTCCCCCTTCCCTGGGGGAGAGCGGCTTTCAGGGGACCCCAAGGCCCCCCAGCTCCCACCACCCCCCTATAAGAGCGAGAGCACCGGCGTGGGGCCGCCTTTCCCCTCCAGCATCTTCGGAGCCAAGAGCAGCACCGCGCACCCCGGTGGCACCGCGCCGGCCACCAGCCCGCCTGGAGAGCCGACCGAGAGCAGCACCAGCAGCAGTGCTGAGGAGGAGCTGTTGGACACGGCCGAAATCGCCTGCCAGGTGAAGGAGCAGCTGCTGAAGCACAACATCGGGCAGCGGGTGTTCGGGCATTACGTGCTGGGGTTATCGCAGGGCTCCGTCAGCGAGATCCTGGCCCGGCCCAAGCCCTGGCACAAGCTGACGGTGAAGGGCAAGGAGCCGTTCATCAAGATGAAGCAGTTCCTCTCCGATGAGCAGAACGTGCTGGCCCTGAGGACTATCCAGGTGCGCCAGAGAGGTGAGTGGTTGGGGTGGCCCCGGCCAGCGGGTCCTGCACTGGGATGCTGCATGTGGTACCATGGGATCCTATTCCGATGCATCCCGGTTCACCCCAGCAGCACCCCATGGTGTGCCATGCCATGCAGGGATGCCCAGCAACATGGCATGACAAGGCAGGCGGGGACACACACACAGGGTCACCAGTGGCACTCAGGGATTGTCCCAGTGGTCTCCCATTTGCTTTGGAGTGGGGTGGAAGCAGCTGCCAGTGGGATGGAGCCCTGGCAAACAGTAGCAATTAACAACAACCCATCCCTATGGAAGCCGCATTCTGGACGGGCTTTACTCATTTATTCTCACAAGTGCCATTAAATTATTCATTGGGCTGTTCCGTGGTGATGAACCAATGTGTTCGGGAGTATTGTGTTAGAATAATGAAGTGTTAATGCTGCGGGACCTCGGTGCGGTGTCGGCACCGCCATGGAATGGTGACATCTGGCACCAGGGACAGTGGCCTGTGGTACTGTCTCGGTGGCTGGTCACTCGTGTCTCCTCAGTGGCACTGAGCGCTGCAGGTCCATGTCCGTGCTGGTGTTTCAATCCAGAGGGCTCTGATTCATCCCTGGATCCAATAAAGCATTAACCCTTCACCTGCACAAGCACTGCCAGGGATGTGGGACATGGTCCACGTGTCCATGTCTCTGCTCAGCACCCTGCGTGCCCTTGGATGGAGAGAGCAAGGTGGCTGGGAGCTGGGGCTACCAGGTCTTCCTGTGCTCCAGCAAGTGACTAATCGGGAGTGACATTTGTCTTAAAACCAGCATCCCTAAAAATAACTGAACATGAGGAGCAGTAAATACTTCCTGACATACAAACGGAGCTTGTAAACCAGCACCGGTGACAGAGCTGTTATCCTGCCTCTTTGATCAGGTAGCATCACGCCACGGATCAGGACGCCGGAGACCGGCTCTGATGATGCCATCAAAAGCATCCTGGAGCAGGCGAAGAAGGAGATTGAGTCACAGAAGGGAGGTAGGTGCCAGTGTGTTGTGTGGCCCCTGGGGTGGCCAAGGCCCCACTTTGCACCCATGGGAGCAGCACCCAGAGGGGTACTCGTGGCTGCAGGTCCCATGGGGGAACCCATGAAACACCCACAAAGCCAACAATGTCCAGCACAGGAGTCTCTGCATCCCCTAGGAAACTTTATCCAGGTCATGCCAAGCCTGGCACTCGTGGTATTCCTGAACAGGGTGGCCCTGGGCACCCAGCATGGAGCAGCATTGGCATGGCTAAAATGGGCTTTGGGGGGCATTTTTCCCACTGACATCCATAGAGGAGATCTGGGATATGGTGGGAAGAAATGCTGGTTAATAGTTAGAGGTGGAAGATTACTCCCCATGCAGCAGCGCTTGTATCTGGGCTTTTGGAAGCTTTGGATCTATCCTTTTCCTCTCTTGTGCCCCAAACCAGATGATTAAATGAGGATGCAAGATCCATCTGGCACAAGGAATCATTAAAGCAGCTGTGCTCGCAGTCAATTACAAGAAACGAAATACATTAAAACAGGTAGTCTGCTGAGAAAGCAGAATCCCGGAGAATTGAATTAGACAGGAATGGTGGAAAAACAGACAGGGAAAACAAACATGTTTGTCTATTGCAATCTTTGGTAATGGGATTTATTTTGCAGCCGTCAAAAAGGAAGCTTTGAGCTTTGTGTTGCAGCTTTTTGCTTTGTGGGTGCTGCTGGTCCTTCTGATCGGCACCCATGCCATGGAGAGCACTCCAAATCCCTTTTCTCCTGCACTGTATTATTGCCACATTGTAAACCAGTATTTGCTGCTCCTCAGGGCTCCCCTCCCCCCTTTTCTTTCCAGGGGAACCCAAAACACAATCGGCATCGCAAGCAGTGGCCAACGGGGCAGGCGGCAGCAGCTCGGAAGATGCCATTAAGAGCATCCTGGAGCAGGCGCGGCGGGAGATGCAGGCGCAGCAGCAGGCACTGCTGGAGATGGAATCGGGGGGCAGCGGGCGCCCCGGGGACACACCACCCACCGAGCGCTCCACCCTGGCCACTGTCAGCCAGAACATTGTGCCCACCTACGTCAAGCAAGAGGAGGGGAACGGGACCAGCCCTGGCCCCCCACAGACACCCCTGGCTGTCCTCTCCCCCGCCGCCTTTGTCCAGAGCATCATCCGGAAGGTGAAGTCGGAGATCGGCGATGCCGGCTCCTACTTTGACCAGCACTGGGCATCGGAGCGGAGCCTGCTCAGCCGACCCTACACCTCCGTCTCGCCTTCGCTGTCCTCCTCCTCCTCAAGCTACTCCAGCATGGCCAATGGCCGGGGCTGGCCGCGGGGTGAGCCTGGTGAAGGTGGCACCAATGAGGACGAGCTGCCGCTGGCAGATGATGAGCCACATCGGCTCACAGAAGTGAAGGCAGAGGGAGCCGGCACGGAGCCGGCTGCTGGTGGTCGCCTCTCTTACTACCCCACCTATGTGCCACGGACCCTGAAGCCCACGGTGCCGCCGCTGACGCCGGAGCAGTATGAGATGTACATGTACAGGGAGGTGGACACGCTGGAGCTGACCCGGCAGGTCAAGGAGAAGTTGGCCAAGAACGGCATCTGCCAAAGGATCTTTGGAGAGAAGGTACCAGCCTGGAGAAAGGGGGTCTGTTGTCCCCCCTGCTCCATGACCAGAAGCCCTGGGCTCATTAGTGGCCTTTGCCAGCTCCTCTGAGAGTCCCCACTCTCCCCAGTGGGTTTCCTCTTGGAGGATGCCAAGTCCTCACAGTCTGACCCAACCACAAATGGTCTCCCAGTGGTCACCACCAACTGGTTGATGGTGCTTCCTACCAGAAGCACCTTGTCCCCTGTGCAGAGCCCTGCAGGGACCATCCTCCCATCCCACTGGGTATCCTACGAGGGCCCACCATGGTCCCAGGACCTATGGCTGAGGCCAAGGGGTTTGGACATGCCATGGGGCCATGAGCACAGCAGTGGGTGGCAGCCTGCTTCTCCTCCCTCGGCATGGGGACCGAGGGCAGGCAGCAGTCCGGTGCTGGTGGGTGACACGTGCATGGTGCCTAGGTGCTGGGGCTGTCTCAGGGCAGCGTGAGCGACATGCTGTCACGGCCCAAGCCATGGAGCAAGCTGACGCAGAAGGGTCGGGAGCCCTTCATCCGCATGCAGCTCTGGCTGACGGACCAGCTGGGCCAAGGCATCAGCCAGCAGCCAACACCTTCCCAGGG
Source organism: Amazona ochrocephala (assembly GCA_039720435.1). NCBI lineage: Eukaryota > Metazoa > Chordata > Aves > Psittaciformes > Psittacidae > Amazona > Amazona ochrocephala. The sequence goes on from CM077891.1 coordinate 13,365,847, forward strand.
TAAGTGCCACCGCGGTCCCTGTGGTCCCCAAGTGTCATCAGTGCTTCCAGTGCTTCTGCATCCATCCCCTGCATCCCAGCACAGGGCGAGTTTATCCTGATCCCACCCCAGCACTGGGAAGAGCTTCCCCAGCACCCACACCTCAATCCTGGGAAGCCCCTTTCATCCCCCTCTCCTCTAATTCATCCAACTCATTTTAAACCCCCTTAATTAGTCACACAATTTTGGGCTGTTATACAGATCCTCAAATGTTATTTGGTCAGAAGGGGATTTTGGAAGTCATTCAGGTTAATAATAAAAAGGAAAATCACAACGAAACACCACAAAGTAGTAACTGGGGTTTTAGTATCAGTGGTGTTTTCCCTCTGTAATTATTCCACTGGCACCTCCTGCTTTGCCATAGCTGTTGGTGACACTTTGCCAGCATCCCCAAAACATCCTTCCTGCTCCTGCAGGGTCCCTGCCCTCTCCCATCCCACCATCCCCGCTGACCCCTCTGCCCCGGTGTCACACAGCCAGCCCGGTGGAGCCCCAGCCGTCCCCCTCGCCGCCCCCCAGCCCCGCTGAGCACGAAAAGGGCTGTCAGGAGCCCCTCACCCTGGCCTTGGAGAGCAGCAAAGAGAACCAGCAGCCCGAGAGCCGGTCCACGCCTGCGCTGGGGGGGAAGACGTACCCCAACAGCCAGGGACCTGTGGGCATCCAGGAGATCGTCGCCATGTCCCCGGAGCTGGACACCTACTCCATCACCAAGAAGGTCAAGGAGGTCTTGACGGACAACAATTTAGGTGCGGATCCTCTCTCCGCCCGGGTTTTCGGGAGCTGCTGGTGAGGCTGCATGGATGCATCACCCCAATTCCCGTAGCTGCAGACCCCTCCTTGTCCGCTGTGGGTGCTCAGTGGGATCCTGGCATGCTGGGGAGGATGCTGGCTGGGAAACGGGGTGCACCCGCTCCATGGGGGGACTGTAGCACCCACCACACTGCTCTGCCCCGCTCTAACCACCTCTGCTTCTCCTCTGCCAGGCCAGCGGCTGTTTGGGGAGAGCATCCTGGGCCTGACACAGGGCTCGGTGTCCGATCTCCTCTCCAGGCCCAAGCCGTGGCACAAGCTGAGCCTGAAGGGGAGGGAGCCCTTCGTCCGCATGCAGCTCTGGCTCAACGACCCCCTCAACGTGGAGAAGCTGCGCGACATGAAGAAGCTGGAGAAGAAAGGTGAGGATCAGGGTGATGCAGCCCCAGTGGGACTGGGGTGCTGGGCAAGCAGGGGGGCTCCCCGGGCACGCAGCTGGGTCTCCTCTCCTGCAGCCTACCTGAAGCGTCGGTACGGGCTGATGAGCGCCGGCTCGGACAGCGAGTCCCCCAGCACCCGCTCCGAGTGCGCCAGCCCCAGCCTGCAGCCGCAGGACCTCAGCCTCCTCCAGATCAAGAAGCCACGAGTGGTGCTGGCCCCGGAGGAGAAGGAAGCCTTGAAGAAAGCCTATCAGCTGGAGCCCTACCCCTCGCAGCAGACCATCGAGCTGCTCTCCTTCCAGCTCAACCTCAAGACCAACACCGTCATCAACTGGTTCCACAACTACAGGTATGGGCGCTCCTGGGCTGTGGCTATCTGATGGTGCTGGGCCACAAAGGGGGTGTTGTTGTTGCTGTTCCAGTCCTCCCAGTCCCTCTTGCGTAGATGGGAAGGTGCAGACCCACGCATGGTGCTGGATTACAGCTGAAATGCTGCATGTGCCCTGGTTGATGGGTAGTCAAGAGGAGTTGACCAGCTTGACCAAGTCATGTTGAGCATCTAAAGCAATTACCATGCTCATATCCACTTTCTCACTGGTGTGGGACACCACTTGCCACTGAGCAGGAGCTCTGTGGTGGGTGGGGGAAAGCCTCATGGACACCCCTGGAGCACAGGATTCATCCCCACAGCGTGGGAGCAGCATGAGCTTCATCCTGAGGCAGTGTTATAGTGCATACATGGCTCCTGGGTCCTCTCCAGACACACTGCAAGTGCTGCCAGCTCTGATTCAACAGCCCAGATGATGGGCTGTGCTCCTTCCCCTATAGAAAACAGTATAAAAACATCTATGAAAAATGTTAAGTATTAAAAACTGTCTCAATTTGGCTGAAACAGCCCCAAAATGGTGCAAAAACCCATTCCTCATGTTTAAGCAGAGTCTTTTTCCCCAAAATAAGTGTTTTGAAGGCCAGCAAGGTGGGGTTTTCCATCCCAAGTGGTGTCATTGTATTTTTATGTCTGGAGATGCTTTTCCAAGACTCGTGGTGCCTGTGACATGGGATGATGGGTGGTGGTCACTGACTCTCCATGGCTGTATTCCGGCAGGTCACGGATGCGGCGGGAGATGCTGGTGGAGGGCGCACCGGACAACGACACGGATCCAGAGCAGAGCAATGGGACATCCATCCCCGTGCGCCGGGCCCCACATAGCCCCAGTTCGGACACAGAGGACCGTAAACCTGTGTTTGGGGGGGGCGAGCACCCCTGTGCCGCTGTGAAGGTGAAGGAGGAGCAGGGAGAGGCAGGCGGCTGGGGCCACCGGCGGGACTCACACAGCCCGGCCGGGGTGGCCGAGGGCACTGGACCCCTGCAGGAGGGTCGGGGGGCAGCCCCCCACGCCGCTGCCCCCAGCGCCGGCAGCCTCCCGCAGCGGGGGAGCCGTGCCGGTACCACCACCGCAGGATCCCCACCGCCGCCACCGCCGCATCCCGACAGCTCCCAGTCCTCATCGGGATCATCCCGTTGCAGCTTGGAGGTCTCCCCAACATCACCCTCGGCAGCATCCTCACCCGGCCTCGCTGGCTCAGCCTCACCGGGGCCATCCTCCGCTGGACCGGTGTCACCGGCGCTGCCACCAGCGCCCGGCCCCCGGCTCAGCACCAGCGTCCAGCGGCGCCATGAGAAGATGGCCAACCTCAACAACATCATCCACCGCCTGGAGCGGGCTGCCAACCGCGAGGAGGCCCTCGAGTGGGAGTTCTGAGCCCTCCGACCCCCTGGATATATATATAGACACCCACATATATATATATATTTTGTTAAATGCAGCACGCCCCAAGAGGCGACAGGCAGCGGGCACCATGGAGCACCCATGGAAAAGGGGGTGGCCCCCATGATGAAGCCACATCTCCCCCAGCTTTGTTTTCAATGTGAAAAACTGGGAACGATTTTAGAAAAGCAAAAAGAAAAAAAAAAAAGAAAACAAAAAATATTTATAGACCTCTTTTAGATATTTTAATAAAAGGATACTTTGGAATTTATTAACAGCTTAAGCTGCTTTGATATTAAAGATAGCTATAAAATGAAGATGATGTAGCAGTCGTGTCATTAAATGTACACTGAAGTCTTGTAGTTTGCCACTGGATGAGATTAAAAACAAAGGAAAATCCCCCAGGAAAGACTGAGCAAAGCCATCGAGAAGCACTATGAGACTGACCCAATGGACTGAACTTTTGCTGAGCAGTTTCCACCTCTGTCTGTAAGACACCGCATCGCTTCTGCCCCAGCCAGAGACTGCGACATAGTCCCTGAAGACTCTAAAGCGACCCCCCTGACGCCATCGAGTATGTATTTAGTTCTGGTGGTTTATGTTCTTGGAAACCTTTGTAACACAGAATGTCCCGTGCGGTTGTATATGTTGTAGAAATGTCTGCACTAGCCTTCTGGAATGAGATGTAGCATGGTCCCAACGCTGTCCCTTGTGCTTCCTCCAGCCGGCAGCCGGTGGCAGCCCCAATACAGCACGGTGCAGCTCCTGCCAGCTCGCGAAGGAAGAGGAAAACCAATGCAAAACCAATGAGAGCAACCTGTGCTTGTGATTTTGGGAGCGAGATGGGCAGAGGTACCTGGGTGTGATGCTCAGGGGTGGCTTCAGCTCGCTGGGAATGGGCATCCGTTGATTCCCAGTTCTCCATGCTCTGCCATCGGCCGTTTGGGAAAGGAGAAGAGATGGAGCCTTTGAGCTTTGCCTTTGGGGCACCAGTGCTTGGGGATGAGCACACAAAAGTCATGTGCTGCCTGCTCACAGGGGGTCGAACCCTGCTCGGGGCTGCTCCCAGCATCACAGCCAGCTCTGGTGGCTGAAGCACTTTTACTTAGGGAGAGCACCCGAGCAGGAGGAGCATCCCCTCGCTGCCGTGGTATTCCCAGGCAGTGGCTGCCCATGGAGCCAGGATGAGGCCCGGATTGTCACACCAGGCTCCTGCCTGAACTGGGCAAGCTCAGACCTGAACTGGGCAAAGCACCATTGAGCTTTGGCTTTCCCAGGGCTGACCCTGTGCCATCTCCCAACCCCACCACCACCAGCTGGGCTCTGCTAACAAAATGCCTTTAAACACCATGGGGTGGCCCATGCTGGGCTGCTCTGCCCTGTCCCCTGCTTTGGCATCAGCCATCACCCAGCATGGCCACCGCCATCGGGAGGGCTCCCTGCAGGCTCTGAGGCTATGCATTGACTCATTTATACGTTTTTATCAGAAGAGAAGGTATTTTTATACATGGGTGGTGGTTGGTGAGCGATGCTAAAAGCGGCTCCATGGAGGCACGGCTCTCCTTGCCCTCCTACCCTGCCCCAGCGAGCCCCAGCTGGCCCATGGCCACTCTTTTCCCTGCCACCCCTCTGCAGAAGGTCAAGGTATGATCATTGCTTTTCTCCGTTGTGTGCTAGCGGGAGCTTTAGTGGAATGGGATTCAAGGAAGCACTTAGGATGGTCTCGGACACGGCAATCCTGTTGTATTAAAGCTGGCGGGACATACCGGTCACGTTTTTGTTAGGCTCATGTACTGTACTTCAAAAGTTTCTATGAGATCGATGAACTTTGTTTAACAATTTTGGAAGGAACAAGTTCTGTAAAGAGCCACTAAATACAGAAGTTGGATACGACCCTGGCCTTGGAGTGTGTTTTGTCTGGAGGCAGACGGGATGGGAGCTTAGTGCCTGGATTGATGTTGGAAATCACAGCCTTGCTTCGGGTTTGTGACAAGAGCTCTCACTACCGTAAACATCTCCTGGTGGTTGAGGGAAGAAAAGAGGGTGTGAAATGGGGCTAGTCCAGCTAAGGTGAGATCATAGAATGGGATGGGTTGGACCTTCAAAGGTCACCTAGTTCAACACCCGTGCAATGAGCAGGGATCCTGCCCTGTGGAAGTCCTGTGTTCATCCCTAGTGCAGGTTTGCTCCTGACCCTTGGGTAACTCAGCATCCTTTGGCATGAGGTTTGGCTCAATGGCATGGCACCCTGGCACAGCTTTTCTTCAGAGCCGCCCATCACCGGGCACGTTTGCAGCTCCCGACACGAGGCAGGGATGTTTGCATTTGATGGATTGATAAATCCATATGTTGCATATCTGTTTAAGCTTGTTTGTCGGCTAACATGTTGGGACGGATTTATTTCGAATGAATATCTGAACGTCTGGAGAAGCTGGGCCAGCTGCCATGGAAACCAGAACCTTCCTCCACAGCCAACTGATGGGGCCACGTTAACCATCTGGATGCTGCGTGTACAGCTGCACCCCGCTGCCCTCAGCAGCACCACTCCAAATGCCAAAACACCAAGTGGGACGGCCAGGAGCAGGGTTCAGTGTTCTACAGTGCTCTCAGCAAGCAAGTGACCTGCCTGGCTTCGTGCCTCAGTTTCTCCAAGAGACATGGACCTCAATGATGTTGGTAAGAAGCTGGAGATGTTCATACAGGTGGGTGTTGTGGGCAGGGACATGGGGTCATGTTGGCCACTTCCACTTGGCACCAGCACTGTCTCCAACAAGGGGACAGGTATTTTGTCCCTGGCCAAGACCCCTTGGCAGATGGCTTGGGACGTCCCACCAAGGGTACAGGGCCTTCTGACCAGGGGCATCCAAACCTGGTGGCATCACACAGTGCTGCCTGCAACCTTGGGTTTGATGGGATGGTTGTAACACCCCACTGAATCTGTAATACACCAGCAACTCATATTGGGGCACTCCAGTACCATTTCCATCAGTGACACTGTAGGAGTGTCACTTGCAGAAGCGCTGCACTCCCCGTCAGTCTCCCAGCTCTTTTCCAATGCCCAAACCCCTGTGCTCGTCACCTGTGCCTGGGTGTTCCAGCCATCACAGAGAAGTAGAACCATGCTGTCCCTGCCACGGGACCACCCTGGCACTGGGTATCCTGATATCCCCAGGGTGGCACCATCCTAGCCCATCCATCCCATCCCTGCAGGCCATGTTGGGCTTCAGGGCACTGCAAGACCCTGGTGTTGGCTGTGTCCCACTTGGGTGACACTGTGCCTGCCCAGCCCCATGGAAGGAAGGGGATTAAAGGCACAGACAAGAACCTGGGGCAGGCAGGAATTTCTGAAACAACTTTTATTGTAGCAAAATCTGTATTTGTCCCAATGGGGCAAAGGGAGCCAGGGCCGCCCAGCTCAACCAGGTCACCCCACCTCCAAGCCAGCAGCCTTAGTGCCAATCTAAACCCTTGGGAGCAGAAAAGAGCACCACTAGCACGAGACACTGGCTTCCCTCCAGTTTGGCACATGAATCATTCGACAAGCTCCGTGCTGACACACACGTTCCCATTACCACTGTGAGTGATGCTTCCCCTTAGGAAGCCAGCTCAGGGGTGATGCCCTGCCCCGAAATATCCATCCAGCACAGGAGTGCCTGCAGCTGCAGCATTCCCTTGGGTCTGCCCCCACCATGGGTTCACCCAGGGCTGCAAGCAGCGATTGCCCCATGTGGAACACTCTGGGCCGGGTGTCAGCAGCTCCCCAGGGAAGCTGCTGCTGTTAAGGAAGGGCTGCGCTCACTGATATTTTCAGACCACATCCTGCTGGAGCAGAGGGATACGGCAGAGCTCAGCGCAGGGAGCGGAAGGTGGAAGCAGGGTCCCCGGCTGTGAAATACCCACAAAGGGGCTCAGGCCAGTGAGATTCCATCCAAACCCTTCTCCAAAAGCATTATCAGTGCATCATACCACTGCAAGAGCACCAAGAGGCCCCATCAGATTCAGTGCAGTGGTTGAGACCCAGCAGGCATCAGCCAACAAGTGGTTTGTAGCTTGCTTGCTTGCTGGGCAAGGCTGGAGGGGTGCATCCATGCAGGGAGCATCTGCTGCCTTGGCGCAAGATGCCCAAAAGCCTGGTAGCCCCCAAAGCCCAGGGGCTTCATGCCTGGCTGGCAGCACACTGAGCCCGGTTGCCATCAGTGCTGGGCTGGTGTTTCACCATCACAGAGCAGCACCGGTGTCCCTCAGCACTGAGCCCTCGGTGGCACCATCAGCAGTGTCCATCACCATCATAGACAGGGCTGCACATCCCAGGGTGACCAATGGAGCACCAACAGTGATCACCTCGTTACAGGTCCTGGCAGGTCCCCAGGGGCCAGGCAGGTCCCTCAGGGCCGGGGACCACGCTGCCTCTCCAGCCAGTCCCGCCGCAGCTGGGCCACCTCCCGGCCGTACCACTCGTGGAGCCGGCAGAAGGAGGACGGGCTCTCCAGCACTGCACTGCCCACCTCGGTGCTTGATGCCCGCCTGCGCGGTGGCGGCGGCGGTGGCCGCGGGGTCCCATCACCAGCATCCTCATCACAACCTGAAGCTTCGGGTGGCCGGGTCACTCCTGATGCGTTGTTCCACACAGCACAGCCATTCTCCTTTGGCAAGACAGTGGGCAGAGCCAGCGGCCGCTCCAGGGACCGCTCCAGCTCCGAGGGCTTCGGTTTCCAGGAGCTGGGAGACCCCCGGCATCCCCCAGCGCACCCACCGGCCACCCCATAGCGCATCTCCTCTAGCTGCTTCTCCAGCTCCCGCACCACCAGGCGCATGTAGTCAAAGCTGGCTCGTGAGAGCGACTTCACCCACGACTCCATGGCAGCCTGGCTCTCAGCCGCTAGCACGTAGGTGCGGGACTTGGTGCCACCAAAGCGGATGGCGAAGGTGAATTCCTCGGCCGAATCACAGAGCTCCACGGTGCAACCCTCCAGCACGATGACACCCACCGGCTCCCGGCTCTCCCGCTCCTCGAAGTAGAAGAGCATGTTGCCCTTCAGCACGAACCAGCGGCGGTGGTACGCTGTGTGCCGCTCACCGCGCTTGTAGAGGAAGCCGGCGTTGTCAGCCGGGGAGTCACAGGTAGCATAAAAGGCCAAACTCCGCTCGTTCAGCTTCATGGCTCCGTGTCCTGCAGGGATAGAGGATGGATGCTGAGGATGGGTGTGCTTTAATTGCGCTGTAATAACCCATTGGCTTGCTCTTGGCAGCAGCAGCCTTCCCACCCAGGAAATGGAGCCGGTGAACAAACAGCCCCGTGATAGCCGGGACAACTGCTTCCAGCTAAGGTGCTGTGTCCGGTGGGTGGCTCAGGGCTCCATGAAGAGGGGATTTATCCCCAGCTGAGTGTTTTCCCATGGAGGAGCCCCAGGTAGGGCTCACCCCAGTGCTCCACGTCACTCAGTGCAGGTGACCTTACTGCCGGCACTGTGTTTGCCCCACGCTACTTCGCTCCTCCCCACGGCACACAGGGAGGAATTATGGCCTGCGCCGCAGATCCGGCTGCGGCTCCAGAGAGCCATGGCCATGAGCCCTGTCACCCGGGCAAGGCCACCCTCCCCTTGTCCTCTAATCAGCCGTGGCCTCGCTGTGTCAGGCTTTTTGCCTACCTGGACTCAGCCTCTAGCTTAGGTCTCCAGCATCCGCCGGCATCGCTGATGTGAGGGTGTTCCTGGGAGCGCTGGATCCGGGATCGGACGGTATAAGGAGGCTGTGGAGTCCAGCACCCTGGTGTTCCCGCTCCGGCTGAGGGCTCCGGCGGGTTTCACCGTCCCCCAGCCTGCGCAGGGCAGATGGGCACTGGGGTTATTATTTTCCTATTAAGCCTCGTAGCAGGGATCAAGGAGATGAGATGGGGGTCCTCGGGGCGCCCAGCGCCGGGGGGCAGTGGGGACCCGTTCTCCCCGGTATCCTGGGGATCTTTTTGGGGTCCCAAAGTCTTCAGGATGTTTGGGAGCGGAGGAGCCCCTCCCCCCCCGGCTCCTGGCGCCGCTCCCGGCCCGGCTCCCGGTCCCGCACGGCCACCTTTGTCCTCGGTTCCCCGCCACCTCGGCTCGGCTCGGCCCGGCCCCGCGGGCGGAGCGCTGCTCCCGCCCGGCTCCGCCTCCGCCGCCACCGCCCCTCACCGCTGCTCGGGGCGGCCCCGCGGGAGGCAGAGGGGGCCCTTCCCCCGGAGGAGGAACCGCTCCGGAGCTCGGCCCCGGTGCTGGGGGGTCCCGGCGCTGTGGACAGCTCTGGGCACCGGGACCGAGCTCCGGGCAGCGCCAGGGGGAGGTGGGAGCACGAATGTGGGATGCAGGGGATATGCACGTCCATGGATGTATGTGTGGATGTAGGCATGAATATAGACATGGATATATGGATGGATGTAGGCATGGACGTACACGTGGATGCACGCATGGATGTAGGCTTAGAGTAGGCATGGATGTACACGTGGATGGGTGGGAAACATGGAAGCTTAGTGCTGAAAGTGGCTGCAAAACACTGAATTTTTGAGTCAGGTTTTTAGGGCAGAATCCCAGAAGTGGTGCCCAGAAGCATCTGACAGGGAACAGGAAGAGATCAGTGGATGAGAGGGCTGGAGAGGAAGGCAACAGGGCAGAGGTTGGTCCTGCGTATGTAGGAGATGCTGCAAGGGACCAGGCTGCCAATCCTGGCTGCTCACCTGAGCTTTCAGCCATGTCCCTGGGAGAGGCTGGGCCAAAGCAGACAGGGAGGGGGTCTCTGCCTTAGTGCAAAGGGAAAGGTGACAACTGGCCCAAAGAGTTAAGAACCACTGGGTGACAAGCCATTAGCTGGCTCTGGAGCTGCCAAGCATCATGCAGCCACGTGGGCAGAGATCACATCCAGCTTGCTCCTTCCTGACCATGGATGCCACAAGGCACTAGAGCTGCTGATGTGCTTTTGGCCTGGTGGCCAGTGCTTGCCCTATCTAGCAATGACTGGATGATGCTGACCACTGAGGCTGGTACCCACATCCCAGGGCAATCAGAAAGCTTTTGGCTGTGAGTAGCCTTCAGGCTGACTTCTGCTCCTGGTTGTCCTTTCCTGCTGAAAGCATCACTGACTTGAGGACCACCTCAGCAGCATCACTGTGGTCCCCACCTCACCTCCCCATAGCTGCCCCCATTGCCCTACACAGCTGCTCAGGGCTTTGCTATCTTCTGCTCATAGCAGTGGTTTTCAGATCACTGAGGACTTTCCTTACCACTTTTCTCTTTCATACTATAAAGAGGAATTTAAACCATCTGGGCTTTATCTTCCTTCCTGAGTGGAGCAGGCTCTGTTCAAGGCCACTGGTGGGAAGTCTCAGGTCTCTCTGCAGCACTTATCTCCCTGCCTTGTGGAGAGATGCCTTTTCACATAGCAAGATTAGGAGGTGGAAGGACCGTGGGAGAGGCACTATCACTATTAGACCCGCTGGGGTAACTGATCAAAGGGATCCACACTCCCGACTCTGGGACTCTGAAACCCTGGCTGCTTCCTACAGCCCCATTGGCCATGTTAGCAGAGGTTGTTCTGCCACTGCAGCCACTTCCCAGGGAGCCCTTTGAAAAGTCACCCCCATTCCTTAAAAATCACCAGCAAAATTCCTCTGTGAGTTTTTGGTTCCCTTTGGATCTCTTTTTGGGATGGTCTCGTGTTACCGCACAGGCTCCAGCACTTCTCTGTCTGAGCGGCTCCATTGTATTTTCTCTTTGTTGTTCCTCCAGTGTGCCCCAAAAAGGAGCCCAAAGCCTGTGCCTCAGTTTACCACGCCAAGTCTTGATGGGAAAGATGGGGGAATGAATTCCAAGGCTGAGCTTGACCAACAATGGAGATAAAAGGATAAGAAAAGGGTCTGGAAGGAGGTGAGGGGCTGCAACTTTGGATGTGGGCTGCCCTTGGCCTCTGGTTCCTGTTGTCCCATGACTGGTGACTTGGTGCGGTTATGCAGCAGCGGGCGCTGGATGAGGTGAGTGGGAGCTCTGAGTCACAGCGGGTGCTGGCTCAGCAGCAGCTTCCTGGGACTCTGGGGGTACTGGGGGGTACCCAGGGGCTGCTCCATGCCTGGTCCCCAGCCGAGGATGGAGAAAGGGTGCGGGTCTCCATCCTGACCACCAACCAGGGACCCCAAAGGGATTCACCCATGGAGATCTCCAGCCTGGCAGCCCGGAGGCAGGGGCGCCCCCGGGGAGGCTGCAGTGCGGCCGGTGCCCGGGAGAGGGCGGATGGAGCCCGGCGGCAGCGGCAACTCCAGGCTCGACGGGGCTGCGAGGGGCAGCGAGCCCGGGGAGCCCCCCTCCATCAGCACCCTGTTCATCAGGACCCAATCCATCACCACCCGACACATCACCGCCCAACCTATCACCACCCAGCGCTCTGAATGGGTGCAAGAAAGCCAGGCTGAGATTTTGGAGGCATTGTTCTGGGCATGGCCGATCCAGGGGCACAGCACCAGTGTGTGTGGGGGGGTCCTGTTTCAGTCTTTTCCTCATTGGAAGGAGATGGATTGGGAATGGATGGGGTAAATGACTGGGATGTATTTTAAATCATCAGGGAAGATAGAGCCCATTGGTGGTGTCACACAGATGCCCGTTCACAAACAGCTCAGCACAGATTCCCATAGCCAAGCACTTCCCGGTGTCACCCCCAGACATGGTGGGGGGACATCTCACTGCAGGATGGCAGATGTCACCTGCCTCCAATCACATCCCACCCTGGGAAATGCAGATGTGCCTCTTCCAAACCACTCCATGCACCCTGAGACCGAAGCAGGCCGAAGGGCTGGAGTGGAAGAGGGAAGAGGGAAGGACATTTGGAAGCCGGCTGAAGCTTTTAGAGGAGAAGCAAGCAGCAGTGGTTAAAAGCCGAGCCCGGTGCCGAGCGGAAGGGAAGCAGCAGCGTGGGTGTGTGTGTGTACAAAGGCATCTGTGCAGCTCTGCATAAACAAACAGCAAAAGCAGAAGTCGGTGGCAGTGAATTAGCAGTTGGGGACTGTAGAAAATCCATACAGGAAGCAAAACAGAAGAGAAATCTCAGGCCACGGTGACTGAGGACGCTGAGAGGGCACTTTTGAAATAGATGAAGCTCATCGAGCGTGCAATAGCTGCGGGCTGGGACGGCCGTCCATGGGAAGGAGGGCAGGCACTGGGCTCTGCCGACCGCTCACCTGTGCTTAGGAAAAGAGATAGAAGGTGCAATTATGCATAAAGTGACAGCAGGAGCAATTCCAAACCAGCTTTTAAGGTAAGATTTTATCATTTCAGCCACTCTCAGCTGCTTCCCTGTGCGGTTTTGGGAGGGCTGGTTGGGTGCAGTCACCTGCGTGCCCAAGGAGAGTGCGAGGTTATAGCCCTGCATGGAAGCTCCAATCTGGTCCAAGGGGTTTGTGCGGCTGAAGGAGGGCAGTGGGGTTGTGTTCACCCAAGCAGCAGCCCAGGGCCATGGTCTGGGCATGGCCAGTCCCAGGGAACAGCAACAGGCCCTCTTTCAGTCTTCTGCTCATTGGAAGGACATGGATTGGGAATGGATAGGGTGAGCAACTGGAGTGTATTTCAAAGCACCAAAACCCATTGGTGGTGGCACACAGGTGGCCATTCACACACAGCTCAGCGTGCCTCAGCCCGCTCTCCAAGGGCAAAATCCTGCAGCTTCCTCCCTCTCAACACCCACAAATCGATCTGTGGTGGCTGCAAAATCCCAGCTGCCACCTCCCTGGGTTTTTCCAGCGTGGAGTGCGGGTGAGTGCCAGACCTGGGCAGGGCTGCCCAGGGTACTTTCCATGGGGTCTCAAGGTGCTACTGGGGATGAGGACCCGGAGGAGCCCTTGGGACAACCGGTGACACAGGTGGGAGATGTCAGAGATGGCACAGAGCAGAAACCAGCCCTTTCCTGGGAAAAGGTGTGGTGCAAGTTTATTATCCTCCCATTTCCCACGGCTCACAGAATGAGTGGCTGCAGCTCTGCTCCCATGGGATGGGATGACAGCAGCAGGATGGCCAGGCCTGGTTTGCGTACACCCACCCCAGTCCACAGCCCTGCTTGGGGCCGGAGGGACACTGAGACTGCTCTGTCCCTCGCCCACAGTGCAGGACAGCCACAGGCCCTGTGGCCTGACCCGCTCCCACGGGGTGTAGGCAGAGCCCAGCGGTGCCTTTCACAGCAAGATCATTTCCCTAACTGAAAGGCAGAGGAAAACGATGAGAAATGGGGTTTGAGGCAGCGCCTCGCCCACTGCTGCCGCCGCAGAGGTCCCTTGGGACCCAGCCTGTGGAGCCGTGGGAGAACACGGCTGGGCAGGAACAGGAAAGGGGGTGTTTTCCTGCACAGCCATCCCAGGCTCCCAAAAGACCCCCGGGATCAGGCTGGGGCCGGGCGGACGGGACTGCGATGAGCGGACACCCGCAAACCCACAGAGAAACAGAAAAGTAATAAAAACTTAAAAAAACCCAAATCCAACGAACCAAACCCAAAGCAACCTCCATGAGCACAGCTGGGCTGTTTATGCCGCTGCCTCCGCGGGCGCGGATGCGATAAGTTAAAGGCACCGGCGGGGAGGGGCGGAGCGGTGCGGTGTGGTGCGCACCCGCGGAGCTGCCGGCGGGACCCGGACGGACAGACTGAGTTAGAGACAGCGCTGCCCCTCCGCTCCGCTCCGCCCCGCGCAGCCCCCGCCCTCGGCCGCGCCGCTCCGCTTTACATAACGCGCCCGGGGCCGGGGTCCGCTCCTCGCGGCTCCGCTCGGCGGAAATGCGGAGCCGCCTGCCCCGGTTTCCTGCCTGAGCCGTCCCGTCCCGTCCCGAGCTGCCCGCCCCGTCCGCCCCGTCCCGCTCCCGGTCGCTCCGCCGCGCTCCACCATGGGCGAGCGGCAGCCGGACGCCTTCTCCTGCAGGTAACCGCGGGCGCGCAGCGGGGCCGGGCCGGGCTGGGCTGGGCTGTACCGGGACGGGCGGCCCCGGGGAGCGGCGGCTGCGAAGTGAAAGTGGTGGCGGTGGCGGCAGGGACCGGCCGGGACGGGGGAGCTGCCCCGGAGCTGCGCCGGGTGCGGACCTTCCGGAGCGTGATTCTTCTTCTCTGCCAGCCCCGACCTCTCGGATCTCCCCCCTTCACCCCCTCCTCTCCTCGTTTCTTTGGGGGTCCCCTTCCTGTGGTCCCCTCCTTCTACCCCTGGGGACCCCTGTCCTCTCCGTACCCTTTTCCCTCATAGGCACTCCCTATCACAAGGGCCCTGTTCCCCTGTGGGTGCCCCCAGTTCTGGGGATCCCCATCTTCTTAGCACCCCTTTCCCCCACAATACCCCATCTTCTGGGATCACTCTCCTCCCCAGGTCACTCATTTCCAGCACCTTTATTCTGGGGACCCCTGATCCAGCCTTGTCCCTCTCTTCCATCTGCCCCCAGACCCTTGCAGCCCCCGCCATGGAGGTGGCCCCTCTTGGACACAGGACCATGTGGGGTGATGTCCACCAGCCCCAGCCACCCATGCGGGGTGCTGCCCTGCCTGTTGGGGCTATGCCCTGCCTGCTTACCCCACTGCCCCTTTCTCCTTTGCCCCCGTGCCTGCTGCCAGCACCAAGCAGAGGTGCCAACCGGAGCCTGCCAAGTGGCTCCTCCGGCTTTCTGCTCCCTGCAGACTTTGTTGGCTCACACGCACTGCCTGGCTTGGCAGGAGTGGGGGCTCAGAGCATGAGGCTGATGCACCGGAGGGCAACATCCCTTGCACTTGCCAGCGTGCCCAGTCCTGCTCATGCCAAGCCCTGGGGGGGTCACCCGCAGAGAGCCTGGACCCGCTGGCTCCCACAGCAGCAATAACAGGGTCATTGCTGCCTGGGCTGGGATTTACTGTAAAGGAAACCAGGATGAGTTCGATATTGTTGTTGCAAAGTGATTCAAGATGTGCTGGAGTTGTGGGCTGGTGGCCCAGGGACTCTTCGGGTTGTGCTTAGGTAGGAAAAGCAGCTGGAGGAAGAGGTGGCTGGCCAGGGACCTGGCACTGCTGCCTCTTGCATGTCACTGTTTGCTGGCAGGGATTGGAGTTTGAGGACCAATGACATTACTGGCAGGTTTCACTTTGACTTGTTTGGGATGAGATCAATGCCTCGGATTTCTTTTTAACTTTTGGTGCAGGAGAGCCCTATCCCGGAGCGGTCTTCCCACCCCCAGCACTGCTTTTATTTTCTCCTTTGCCTTTATGTATTTATTGCCTCTGAAAAGATCTGCTTTGGTTTTGCCTGAGCCCGCGGGGCAGCGGGTCTGCCAGCACCATGTATTGCACTCGAGAGATCAGGGTGCAAGTGCAGGTGGCTTTTGAGGGGTCGTGCATCCTATTCACCCAGAGCAACCCCCCCCCTCCATCCACACACCCCTGGGGATGCCGGGGGCTGATGGGCACCACAAAGGCATTGGGATAAATCCCGGCGGGTGAGACAAAGCGAAAGTGCAAGAGCTCAGTGCCGGTGGGGTTTGTGGTCCTGCTGTGCTTGGCGAGGAGGAAGGGCTCAATCCAGCCCTGGGGACAGTGCTGTGGTGGGGAGGGAGAGCCGGGTTGGTGGGAGCTGAGCTGCTCCCCAGGGGACCCCCATCAGCCGCTCCCATGGGAGCACTCCCTGCACCCGGGTTCTCCCATGTCTGCACCGCAGAGATTCATTTAATGCAGCAAAACCAACCCTGTAGAAAGAGGTCACCCCATGGCTGAACTTTACCCCACACGCAGTGGGTGTAGGGGAGTGGGATGGTATAAACCAGGCTGCAGGGTGCCAGATGCCGCGGTGATGGGCCCTCGGGTGAACAGGGGCCGGCAGAGACTTTCTAGGGATCAGGGCTGGCTGCAGCGGCTCATCCTGGTGAGCTCCCATAGGTCAAGTGAGCGTGGAGCTTGACCCAAGGTGGATTTGGGATGGACCGTGTCCATCCTGTCTGTCCAGTGGAGCGATCAGGGGAAGCCAAATGGGTGGAATTCCTCTGGATCTAAATCATCGGTGTCCCCAGAGGTCTGCGGCGCTGCTCAGCCCACAGAGACGTAAATTAAGGCCAGCCTTGGCCTTCAACAGAGCAACTTGTGTCAAATGAGAGGGGTGTACATGTCCTGCAAGAAAGGGATAGGGGAGCAAATCAGCCCCCAACCTCCTCCTGGTTTTAACCTGGTTTCCTCAGAAAACATAGCCCCTGTGGCTATGTGATGGAGGAATCTCTCTAACCTGCTCCTCCACTGCTTCTTAATTTGTGGGTTTGCTTCAGCCGTAGAAGAGAGGGGAGGAAGGTCCTGAGGCACTCTGGAGTCCTTCAGGTTGTGTGGAAACAGCCACTGGGTTGCAGGGAGTGATGGTGCTGTGCCATCACCCTCTATAAGACCTCAGAGAATCCACACCACCACAGGGAGCTGCTCCGAGAGAGCAGAGCAGGACAGAGCTGGGCAGTTGCTGCTGTGGATTCTGATGCACAAATGGCCTTGGCTGCCTTATGGTGATGCTGGAAATATGTAGGTGCTGTTTTGGAGGGCCCTGTCACCCTCCTTGGAGTCCCCATGCCCTGGGTGCATGGGCTGCTGGAAGGAAGAAGAAGCTTGACTAAAGGGCAGCAATGAAACTTCATGGGGCTTTCCATGGCCATGCTGCTCTGCGTCATGTTGTGATCCAGCTTGGAGGAGGGTGAAATTGGGATGGTTCCCTCTGTTCCCACCCTTATCCTAAGCCAGGCGGCTGCAGCCAGACCCTTTTCCACCTCTCCCCCTTCACCAGCCCCTCCTGCCTTGCTGAGAGGCTGCGTCTGCCCCCCCAAATGGTCCCTTTCTGCACTCTCATCCCAGCATTACATCCAGCCGATACTCCAGCATCTGCCACCCTGGTCCCTAGGGGATCAGGATGCAGAGAGGGGCTGCACCAGCACCCTCCTGGGGGGATGCTCTGCACCACTCAGCCCTTGTGAGCCCATCCCGGTCAGGCTGGATCCCCTGGGGACCTGCATCCCCCTGACCTCCCCCAGGGACCTGCATCCCCCTGAGTCCCCCGCACCGGATGCTCTCCCATTGAAAAGTGCTGTTCATTGTAACTCAGCCTTTTATAGCTGCCTCGCGAGCAGAGTACGGGGCTGTGCCAAGAAAGGCTGCTGCTGGCTCAGAATAGCTCTTTTCATGGAGGACATCCTGGGAAGGAACAATGTTCCTGCTCTTGGGATTGTGGGAACTCTCTATTTCTGCCACTCGGCAAGCAGGGAGCTATGGGGCAGGCGAGGGCGTCACCCAGCCCCTCGCTTTGCACCCTCCTCAAGATAGTCCTGGGGGTGAGTGCTGAATAGCCTCATGCTTCTAAAAAGGGGTTGAAAATGCCGCCGGCTGCTTCTCCTCCGGATTGGGAACGGTGGTTTCTGGGAGAGCCGGTGCATCAATCCTATTTCCTAGTTATGCTGCTGGTGTGGAGACCCACGGCTCTAGGGCTGGGGCTGCTTTCATTTTCGGATCGTGGCTGCACATGCTCCGGGGCTGCCTGTGCACAAGCAGGAGCTGAGTTTGCCCAGTGCCGTGGACTCTGCTCCATACCATTTCCCTTTGAGGCTGGGTTTGCAGCGCTGGGTGCTGTAGGGTGCTCTTCCCATGCAGCTCACGGCCCCCAGCATGGCTGTGCTGTGCTGGGAAGGCAGTGGGATGAATCCTGCAGCTCCTCCATGGCCTTGCTGGCTCTGAACCACTCATCCTTCCAGCAGCGGATGCTCCCAGCATCGCAAAGGCACAAATAAGCCATTGCCAGATCCGATCCTGACGCAGCGACACTCACGAGATTGAGCAAGGGTTTAATGAAATCTCCAGGGGCGGCTCTTCTCCCGGGCTGGATCCTGCACAAGCCGGGGCTCGCCATCCCAGCCCGCATCAAAGTCAGCCCGTGGCCGGTCTGTCCTGTCCTGTTCTTCCTGGAGCTCCTGGCCCAGCAACCCCAAAACACCCCCAGCACCCCAAAACAGCCCCGAGATGGGGCGGGCTGGGTGATGCACAGCTCCTCCAGCGCTTGGGAAGGCTGTCAGCCTTCCATCCAACCATCCCATGGTGCGTTGAGGGTGGGCTGGATTCCCCATTCAGTGCAAATTAAAGCCATCAGCTGTTGTGACAAGTCCCTTGGCTCGGTGCTGGCCTGCAGGATGGCTGGGAGCCTCTTGTAGGAACGTATCAGGTATAAGGGATGTGGATGTATATTCTGCTTTAAAGCCACTGGATGCAGAATTCAGGCATTGTGGGCTGGTGCAGGGAGAAACCCACCCATCCTTGGGCACTCACATCCCTGGGGCGTGTCCCATGGAGCCAGGTGGAGGAGCAGGATGCTGCTGCAGTAGCTCCAGCATGGATTCATCCAGGAGAGCTGTTTCCACATGAGAAGTGTGCCGGGTAGGAGCGAGGAAGGCAGCGTTGCAGTTAGTGCTGGCAGGAGGAAGCACTGGGGGTGTATTTCCCATTGTCGAGCCAGTTGGAAAAGCACATTGCTACCGGAGACGGCCTTTGGCTGCTTCCGCCGCATGGCTCAGGCGAAGCCCAGCTCTTCGCATGCTGGAAACCATTCCCAAAGCCGGTGTGGCGCGAGCCCCAAACCTTGGAAAGCAAATTCCCTGCTTTGGGAATCTCCCCGCATGTCTGAGAGGAGCCATCCATGTGGGTGCCCCGCTTCCTTCAGCGCTTTGAGGGAGCATCCCATGGAGCGTGCCGGCGGTGCCGTCAGCTGTGGCGGCGATTCCCGGGTGCCGGGAGGAAGCAGGAGGGTGCTGAGTCAGGGCAGGCTGGCGGCGCTGATAGACGGGGCCCCACCGGGGTGTTCGGCCAGGCCACAACCGGGCGCATGCCCAGCGCCGGCCCCGAGCCTCGGGCGGCTCTTCTGGGAAGCCGGGGCTGGCGGGGGGCAGATAACATCTCCCCTCGCTGAGAAACCTCACGGTACGTACTAGGAAGGGCGGCGGGTGGGCAGAGATAGAGGTTGGCTTCCCGGCATTATCGCCTCCCTGGCTGCAAACAAGCTCCACCGTTGCCGCACGCTCCCCATCACCACGCTCGCTTCCACCCAACCCTTGGGGTTTCTACTCAATTCTTCCTCCCCACGACCAATGCAATCACTTTTCCTCCCCTCCCGGCAGCCGGGCGCTGCCGGGTGTCTTCAGTTTCAGGGAGGTGATGGTGCCCGTGCTGCTGCAGCCGGATCCGGGTGGGTTGGCCGATGTTTCCTGCCCGGGCGGAGTGCATGGCCCCGATAAGTGCGGCGGCGAGCACGAGGTTCAGCAGTAAGCAGCCCATGGGGAGCGCCGCTGCCGGGCTCTGCCGCGCGTACCAGGGCGACCATGGGTGCCGTCAGATTGGCCTCACACCAAAATCTGCTCCAGGCAGAGATATGGCGTGGTTTGCCGGAGCCTGATGGTCCCGCGGGCAGCAGAGCATCCCCTGGGACACATGCTCGTGGCTGGCAGTGCCGGCAGCGTGGCCGTATCCCCCTGTACCGCAGGGATCTGGCAGCTCAGTCCCTGCATTCCTGCAGCTTTTCCTGTCGTTTCCTCCCCTCCCGCCCCCACTCCGGTTTTATCAGCTGCGTTGAAATAGGTCCCTGGAGGGAAACCCATCAGCGCTGCGAAGCCTTGGCAGGAGCAGAGCGGATGTGGCCCGGGCGGGCGTCCCCGCTGCAGGCAGCTGTGCTGGCAGGAAGCCCCATAGACACGCTGCTCCGGGACCTGCCTGCACCCCACCTCGCAGGTGGGGAAACTGAGGCACGGCCCTGCCAGGTGGGAATGGGGGTGCTGGAGAGGGGCTCTTCATCAGGGGCTGTAGCAATAGGGCAAAGGGTGATGGGTTCAAACTGAAACAGGGGAGGTTCAGGTTGGGGATAAGAAGTTCTTTACTGCGAGGGTGCTGAGGCGCTGGCACAGGGTGCCCAGAGAAGTGGTGAAAGCTCCATTCCTGGCAGTGTTCAAGGCCGGGTTGGACAGGCGAGCATGGTCCAGTGTAAGGTGTCCCTGCCCATGGCACGGGGTTAGAACTAGGTAATCTTAAGGTCCTTTCCGACCCAAAGCATTCTGTGATTTATGGTTCTATGCAAGGTGCTGCGGCAGGGCTGGGTGCTGCAAGTCCTGTCTGGCATGGCTGGGTGCTGAGCCATAGTGGTTCCACTGTGCCACTCACCGGGAAGCTGTCTGTCCCCAGACTGGCTGCAGCATATCCCATGCTCTACCCTGGTGAATGAAGTGGCTTTGATGGGGACCAAGTCAACCACGGTGCTCCCCAGGCTGTTTGCCCCGTGGTATGTGTTTGGACTGGGGTATGGCCACACTGGCCAGAGGCTGCAGGGACAGGAGGGAGGCATCAGGGCATGGGGGCTCCCCTGACCCCGCTGGTGTGCTCTGTCCCGCAGCGCATCCGCCTCGCTGGAGCCACGGCAATGAATGGGCACGCTCTGCCGGCCGGCACGCCAGCGCATCCCCGGGGCTGGCATGAGTTCTGCGAGCTGCACGCCATCAGCACGGCCAAGGAGCTGGCGCGGCACTACCTGCGCTTCGCCACCGAGCACCCGCACCATGACCTCCTGGCCGCGGAGAACTTCTCGGTGCAGTTCACCGACCTCTTCCAGCAGTACTTCTGCCATGAGGTGAAGGAGGGATTCGCCATGAACCAGCTCCGCATCCTGCCCGCCGGCCCGGCGCGGGATTACCGGGAGACGCACCGGCACCACACGGATGCCTCCTTGGGCACGGTGGCCACCAAAGCCGAGGCGGATCCAGGCTCGGAGCAGCCCGGCCGAGCTCCGGAAGCCTCCTCATCAGGGCTCCGCAAGTCCTGGAGCTCGGAGGAGCTGTTGGGGCCGGCACGGAGGCCTTTCTCGCTCAGCCAGCTGCGCAGGAGCTGGCGCAGCCTCTTCCGACGCCGTTCCTCGGATGCTCTCCCTGCGGATGGGGATGGGGAGGTGGCGGAGGCAGCTCTGAAGCCGGGACTGGGGAAGCGCATCCTGCCGTGGGGGCTGTCGCGGGAGCAGCCCCCCGAGGTGCGCAAGGAGGGCATCCTCAAGTACGGGCTGCTGGATGAGAGCTCCTTGGACAGTGGGACGCGCTGGCAGCGCTGCCGCCTGGTGCTGCGGCGAGCAGGGACGTCTGATGGTGAGGAGTATGTGCTGGAACTCTTCGACCCACCCAAGGTAAGGACCTGCTGGTTCCTGCCCCTATCAGCTGGGTGATGCTGCGGGCTGGGGATGATGCTGTGGGTTGGGGGTAATGCCAGGGTACCAGCATGTCCTCTGAGAGGAGCAGGGCCATGCTGCGTCCCTGATCACAAAGGTTTGTCACCATTAGCAGTGTCTGGGCACAAGCCCAGGACCCAGATGTGTTTGCTCTGCTGCTGCTCTCCCTCTTCTGCAGCCACGCGAGGCTGCACCCAGTTTATTTAAGACCTCTGAGAAGGAGAACCTGTGTTTGGGGGATGGAAGATGCTGTGACCATGTGCTGAAGGCGATTTGTGCACTGATTATTGCAGTCAGTCAAGATGCAATTGCATTTCTCCCTGCTGGGACCCCGAACCTGGGTTTTCCAGCTAGAAGCAAAGAGTCTGCCTTGTGAGATGAGGATAGAGGCTGGTGGCCTCCATCCCGCTCATCCTCAACCCCATGGACCCATCCCAACAAGTGTTTGGTGCACCCCAAATTCACCCTGTCTCTGGTTTGCTGCGGCTTCAGCAGCCAGGGCATTGGCTCGCCTGGGCAAGCTGGGAAAGGAAGGGGAAGAGTCTTCCTCTGCTCCCCATGGGACCTGGAAGGGAGGTTAACTTTAGGTTTGTGAGTACTTCTGTAGCTCAAAATTCAGCTCTTGGCTACGCCAGGGAGCTCCCGTGGTGCTTAGGGGCTGGCTGGAGCTGAGATGATGCAGGATGTGAGCGAGCAGGGAGCGATGGGGGGGAGCCGGGGAGTTTAATCTTTCCAAAGACAGTTCCTGCCCGTGGCAGGTCCCACGCAGGCATCACGGGCTGCGATTTCCCTCTTTTCCCCTTTTTGTCTGTGCTCATTTAACTTCGATGACCGAACTTGCGCTTCGGAAGGAGGAAACCTCCATTAGAGCTGGAGCCTCGTCCCTGCCTCTGGGCTGTGTTTGCTGCTTGCTGTGGCAGTGGGGCCAGGGAGCATCTGGCTGAATTCCTGCTGTTTCTGTCAAATGACTCCGATATTAAATCTTAGAAAGAAAAAAACAAGGTGAAAACACCAAAATTGTACAGTCTGAAAGTAAGAGCTGGTTTTGCTCCATCGTGTTGTTTGGTTGCAGTTGTTTGTTCCCATAGGAGTATGTGTCCATCCATGGGCATGGAGAGGTCTGGGTCTGAACAGCATCACTTTGAGTGCCTTGAGGGTGCTCCTGGGCGGCATCACTGGATGCTGGTGTGGTCCATACCTGGCTCACCAGGATGGCACTGGGCATGTCGGACCATGCCCCAGGGAACAGCCTGGCCGGTGGGGAGGAGGTATCTGATGCTGTTTCATGTGCTGCTGCCAGCTTTGCTCCTCCACATCCTCAGTGGCTTTGCCCAGGCCTGTCCTTGGGGCTTTGCGGAACCAAAACTAAAGCCAAGCAAGGGGATTCTGCCCTGCACAGGGTGCTCAGCAGTCAGGGCCTTCCTGGGCACCCACTTATGCCCCCCACCACCCAGAGGACAAGCATCCCACCGTGTGCTGCCTGCCCACAGAACCCAGTGCTTACAAATACTGCTTTTTGCTTTTCTCACCCGCCCCCCCCCCCCCTTTTTCCCTATTTCCCCCCATCCGCTTCCCTTGGGAAGCAAGCCTAGCGCACAGCACATTCTTCCTCCTGGCTGCTTTGACCCACGGGCAGGAGGCATTTGGAACAAGCCATTTGCAAGTTCACCCCGTGCTCTGCAGTGTTGTTCCTTGCAGTTTGCTCCAAATCTCCATCCCGCAGCGATTTCCTGGTGAGATCCCATCACCGTGAGGCCGGGGACCGTTTCTCAGCCAGGTCTGCGGAAGGGGGGATGTTCCTCGCTGGATTTCACGAGTCTCCACAGTAAATTGCTTCCTGTGCAAATACTCTCAGGGTGGGTCCTTCCTCTCTAATTAACTGGGCCAGGGCCAGGTCCTCCCTCCTTTACAGCACACTCAATCCAGCCCCTTTTCCACTAAGTGTAGTTGAACTCTGGGGGTGGTGGAAAGCCCCCATGGTGCTGGTGGGTCCCACTTCCCAAACCCAGAAAGAAGCAAAGAGAGGAGCAGGAGCAGAGCTGCTTGGTGGTGGTTTACTTTTGCTTTCTTTTTCCTTGCACAGAAATGCTAGGGAAGGATGCAGGGAGCCCCCTCTCCTCCATGCTCTGCCCCACGATGCTCACAGGGCTTTGCCACTGCCCATGTTGTGGATCTGTTCCTCATCTGATGATGCTGTTGGTCGTAGAATCAGACTAGTTTGGGTTGGAAGGGACCTTAAAGCTCATCCAGTTCCAACCCCTGCCATGGGCAGGGACACCTTCCACTGTCCATCCACAGACCTCCAGACCATTTAAGTAATATAGTGGAAATGGAAATTCAGCTCAACCTCATGGCTTTACAGCATCAAGCCAAGCCCCCAAATACTTAACACCTTGCAGTGACCGGGGTGCCTGCGGGAAGTGGCCATGTCTTGGCCTCTGCTCCTTCATTCTGCTTTTGGCAGCTTTTATCTTATGCCCCCCCCTCCTACTTTCTCCCTGGTGCACTTCAATGGGGCCTCTGAGCCTAATCCCATAACATGCCTGGCATCAAAGGGAGCAGGGTGCTTTGAAGGGCCCTAATCCCATTTACTGCTTGGGTGGCTAGTGCTGTGCTGGGTAAAGGGGTGAGTGTCAGTGAGCCGTGCAGTGCCACCTGTGGTCCCAGTGCGGGCATCCCATTCCCTGTCATGGAGCTTCAATAGGATGAGATGGGGCTTTGGGCAGAGGGAGCAGCTCACATTCCCATGCTTGCAGCTGCTGCTGGGTTGGTTTTGGCATCATTCCTTCCTCCCTCGAGCGCTGGAAAAATGGCGTTGTAAAGGAGGGATTTGGAGATGCCTGGATGCGGAGCTCTCCTGGAGGCACATCTCAGGCTGACTGCAGGGCACCACTGAGCTCAGGGCACCTGGGTATCGGGCTGTCTATAGTGCTTATACGTATGGGTGCATATACAGATGTGCACAGGAAAACCAGTGAAACCCTGGGTATGGTCCTGTGTGTGCTGCCCAGGTGGATTCTCTGATGTCTAAAGGAGGGCAACACTCACTTTCCATGGAAGCACTAACGACTTTCTCCTCAACCCTACTATTTATTCTCATACCACTTGTAGGTTTGGGTTGCTCTGAGGCCTCTCCACCTTCACCAATTTAAGCCAAAACTGGCAAAACAGCCCCTGCAGGGTTTCGGGGCTGCCCTGTTCATCAGCTGAGCCCCAGCCCCAAGTGCCTTTTACACGGCCAAGCCCTAAGCTCTATAAAAACCGTGATTTGCAACGGAAGCATCCCGAGCCGTTTCTGTTGACCAGATGTTTGCACAGGAAAGGGGAAGGGAAATGGGATTTGCATTTGCGCTGGTTTCTTCATAGCATTTTAATGAAATCCAGCGCATCCCGTAAATCGATGGCACGCCGAGGCAAGCCGGGAAGACTCCTTCCAGAGAAAACCCACGGAGCCTGTGTCATGGCTCGTCTGCAGCCGTGGCCGCAGGAGCAGTATTTTTATCTCTGCTCAGTGTGAGACTGCTTTGACTTCCTTTTCTTCTCTTCATTTCTCTTCTCTCTTTTTCCTCTTCCTTTCACCTGAAGCTGGTTTCTGAGAACTGCCACCTCCTGAGCAAGCAGGTCCTGCACCGCTGGGCTCCCATTCGCAGTGGCTGGGACCAGGCGTAGGGTGAGGGACATCCTGGTGCCGAGGTCCCCATCGCCATTCCAGCTTCTCCTGGAGCTGCTTTGTACCTCCAGGAGCCATTGGAATTGAATCAGTGATTCAGTGGGGATGTATGGAGAGGCAGAGGTGGAGCGGGAGATGTCTTCAGGGATGGAGAGGCCACACTATGGGAAGCCTGGACCCCAGCAGCAGCTGTGTTTGCATCCCTATCCCAGGCAGGGAATTGAGCAATCCCTGTCTTTTGCAGTGCAGGACTTTGCTTCAAATCCAAAACATGTTTCCTCTTAGTAGTGACCTACAAGTATGCTTAAAAACTGGATGCACCCAGTTTGGTGCACGAATGCCCTGGTTGCTGCGGCAGCACCATGAGCTCCTTCATTCGTCTATTCCTGCAAAAACAACCAATGCAGAATGGTCTTTTCTTCCCAAGGCCACCATGAGCAGGGCACCCACTGCCTGGAGGCAGTGGGTGCCCCATGAGAAAGAGTTTGTAGTGATGGGGAGCATCTGAGTGTCCCATCATTGCGCTGGCCCAGGGAAGAGCATGTTTGTGTCAATCTGGATCCCATTTGGTGTCCTCCATCCTGTGAGCTGGAGCAGACTGGACCACGTGTGCTCCTACCCTTGTCCCCATGGTTTGCCCAGGGGCGAGCCGGCTGCACGGCATCTTATTTTCTGTCTTTGTTGTCATAAAAATGTTGATCCCAGGCTGGGATTTGCTGCCTTGATCCTCTATCCAAGAGCAACCCTGTTGCATCATCCCTTGGCGGCTGGACAGTGGGTGGCCAGAGAGCTGCATCCCTCTCCTGGCATCGCCTTGGGTTGCATCCCCAAGGGACCGCATCCTTCTCCTGGCATTCCCAGGGCTGAAACCAAGAAACCTGCCATGGGGTAAGAGGTGGGGGGATTTGGTTGTACTGCGATTCCCTTGGGAAAGGCAAAACATCACCCAAAAGTGCCTGGAGCTGCACCGAAACCCACCGCAGACTTTCACTGCAGAGCAGGGTGAGCAGCACATCCCCAGCTTTGCTTTCGGTGCTGTGCTGCTCGCTGTTCTTCGAAGGCAAAGGGCTGGGGCATCCTTTCAGCTGCTTTAGTGAGATTTTGGTGGTGAGTTTCTCTATATTCCCCCCCCCCCCCCCATTTTTTCATTTTGGGTATCGCAGGGTGGGAGCGCGATGAGACAAAAGGTTATTTGTCATTTATTAACCACAACTTTTTCCATCCTTGGTCATGCACGGAAAAAACACTTTGAGCAGCTTAACCACAGCCCTGGTGCTAATTGCTGAAGAGCAGAGTTTCTTATTTTGGAAACCGTGTTGCTGGGATGGGGCTTGGTTGGGTTGTGAGGGGATGGGTGCAGGATGGAGCAGCAGCCCCAACCTGCTGCTTCCCCCGGTGCTGGGGTTGTTGGGTTTTAGAGGAGAGGGGCTCAGGGGGTTTCCTTTCATTGTAACCTCATCCTTTAAAGTCGACCCTGCTGTTGCTGGTGGGGTGCTTATCCCACTGCTGTGACCCCCACGCTTATGGCACTGATGCTTTGTTGCCTGCCAGCACATGGATGCTCATGGTCAGGGCTGTCTCGCAGGGATGCTGCAGGGCTGCTCAGGTAGGAGAGCACCATGGGCAAGCTGAGGGTCACTGAATCATAGAATGGTTTGGGTTGGAAAGGACCTTAAAGCTCATCCAGTTCCATCCCCTACCATGAGCAGGGATATCTTCGATTAGTTCAGGCCCTGTATGACCTAACCTTGAGTGTTTACAGGGGATGGAACATCCACCACCTCTCTGGGCAACCTATTCCAGTGCCTCATCACCCTCATTGTAAAGAATTCCTGCCTTGCACCTAGTCTAAATCTGCTTTCTTTTCATTTAAAACCATTATCCCTTGTCCTATGTGAGCAAAACATGGAGATATGAAGAGAATCACAAGGAAAGGGACTGGGAAAGTGCTCAGGGACTGTACCCAATCCTCCCGCAGCTGGGGATGCAGGGTGCAGGTGGGTGCTGGGTCCCGCTCAGCCCTGGCACCCAGTGTGAGATGCCCGGTGGTGTTTTTTTGGGTGGTTGTCTCTTTTTACCTTTTTTCTCGCTCTTTTCACGGCCCAGGATGTGGTTGGGTTTGGGTGTTTCGAGGCTGAGCGCTGCTTATCTCAAAGGTAAATACTGGTGAGAGGCTGCACAGGGTCTGGAAGGGTTCCCTGCTCCTCCCCACTGGTCCCGGCTCCAACCAATGCCTGATGGATATCGTGATCTTCAGTCTTGCCTGGAGATTATGTTAAAAATGAAGCATTTGGGGCAAGATCTACTCCATTCATTTGGGCAGAGCAAGGGGGTGCCCCGTGACGGTGCTCGCTGCTGCTGTCAGTAGGTTTCAGAGTGAACAGGCTCCTCACGCAGGCAGTGAGGTGGGAGTGTGCCACCCTAGAGTCCTCCCCAATGAGCTTCAAGGGCTGAGCTGAGCTTGGGGGGCCCTGCAGTGGATTTGGGGTGCAGGAGGCACATGAAAGGCTGGGGGTGTGCGGGGAAATGTCCCTCTGGGTGTGATACAAAACCCTTTGGCAATGTTAAGACCTTGGGGTGATCCTGGCACATCCTGCGGATGCTGTGGGGTCCATGATGGATACCCCCTGTTCCCCAGCCCTCTGGAGCTAGGTTTTGGGGGTGACTCAGTCCCCGGCTGCAGCCGGCTCTGCTCCTATGCAGGCACCTTGTTGACTTTCCATGCTTGTTGTTTATTCCAGGAAATTATTAGAGCAGCCCACGCTGGAAGCGAGTTTGGCTTAAAATAAGACACAAATGAAAGGGGCTGGCAAATGCTGCCTGTTTACAGATCCTGTTTATAGCCCTCATCCTCCCAAACCCCGCTGTGAATGCGAGCCGCTGGGCTCTCGGGTTTTGGGGTGGTTTGTAAGGTTTTGGAGAGGGAATGTTGACTCATTTACATGGGTGTCTGTGTCTCTTAGTGCATGTTTATCAATGCACAAAGCAGGGCCATCAGCCCCAAGGATGGGCTGGGGGTTTCTATAGGGAACCTCCAGATCTCTCTGCATGGGTATGGATTTACCCAGTGGCTCTTGGGATGTGTTTTGCAGCGTCCCAGGTTTATTTCCATGAGGATTGATGGGGTCTGGGCTGTGTTTTCCTGCTCGGCAGCCGCTCAGGATGGGAACAGAAGGTGCTTTGTGCCCTGGCCACCCCCGAGCCAGCGCTTCAGGCTGGCACAACGGTGCCTCTTGTCACCGCTGAGCCTGGTCCCCTCGGGGATGGCTCTGTCCCTGCTCTGGGCTGTGGGGATGCTCGGGGATGGGATGTCTTGGAAACTCTTTTGTGCCTCTGGTGTTGGTGGGTTAAGAATGTGCTGGGTTTCGGATGTACGGAGGGGAGGGTTTGGGGGGAGTAATGGCTGGGGTCTGGGATCACCTCTTGTGTTTCTCTGCTGAACAGAGGCAGAAAACCTCCTACCTCCAGTTCCGCAAGCCCCGAACACAGCCCCATGACGGTGCTCACTGCTGCTGTCAGTAGGTTTCAGAGTGAACAGGTTCATGCAGGAGGTGGGGTAGGAATGTGCCACCCTGGGGTCCTCTCCAAGAGCTTTAAGGGGCTGAGCTGAGCTCTGGGGGGCTCTGCGGTGGATTTGGGGTGCAGGAGGAACATGAGAGGCTGGAGGTGTGCGGGGAAATAGCCTGAATCAATGGGATCCCAGGCCCTGTCCCCAGTGCTAGAACGGAGGACCCCATGGAGTACTGGGATTACTGGAGGATACAGGCTGCGAGGCTCAACGTGGGGATCAGCAGTGGTGGAAATCCCTGAGGATGAACACCGGGATTTGCCATGGTGCAAACACCATGCCCAAGGACACATACCTGGATCATCTATGGTGCAAAGTCTTCAAGGATGAGTGTTGGGTTTAACCATGGGGAAACCCCCCAAGGCCGAACACCAGGATTCTGTGCCCTGCAAAATTCCCAAGGATGAGCACTGGGATTACCACAGTGGAATCCCACAAGGACGATCACTGGTGCAGCAAACACCTTGTACCCTCCAGCACAACCCTTGGTGCCCCCGAACAGGACCCTGCTGCTGCCCCGCGCCGGAGCGATGGATGTGTTTCCCCTCCAGTTCACCCGGCATTCCCCTGGGACAAGGCTGTGTCCTGGGAAACTTCACAGAACTCCCTGGGGCCTGTGGGTGCAGGATGTGGTTTGACACCAGCGCAATCCGGTGCTCGCAGTGCTGTGGATCTCAGTGGCCATCCATCCATCCATGCGTCCGTCTGTCTGTGCACCAGGCACGCTGCAGCTCCGGCTGAGGTTTATCCCTTGTGTAAGGGGTGCTTGGTGGGCTCTGGGATTTACAAGGAGCGACGGATCTCGCCTGTATCCATCAGGGTCCTTGCCCAAAGGCTTGTGGCACGTCCCGTGGTGTGACTCAGAGTGGAAGCGAAAGAGCAGCGCAGGGAAATCCCCGCACATGGAGGGGCCGGGCCCAGCGCCCGCTGCTCTCAATGGATTTGCTCTCTTCTCTGTGCAGGGCCGTGTCGCTGCCGTCATCACTGTGCCACTGTCATCATCACTGTGCCACTGTCATCATCACTGTGCCACTGTCATCATCACTGTGCCACTGTCATCATCACGGTGCCACAGCTGTCGTCATTCACCACCGTGCCACTACCGTCATTGCAGTGCCACCACCATCATCGCCATGCCGTTCCCCTCACCACCACTGTCATCATCACTGTGCCACTGTCATCATCACTGTGCCACCACCCTCGTCACTGTGCCACCACAGTCATTGCTATGGGTTGTTCCCATCATCCATCACCATGCCAGTACCATCACCGCTGCACCACCACCATCATCCCCTGCCACCACTGTCATCGCTGTGCCACCACTCTCATCGCTGTGCCACCACCGCCTTTGCCAGCAGAGGACTTGGCACTGTCCAGATCCCCTGGGAAGTGTGGATGGCTCCAGCTCCCTCCTGTGCAAACCGGCATGATGGGTGGTGGCAGCATTCTGGGGACCTGGCAGCGGTTGGCTGAGCGGTGGGTGCCAGCACCCTGCTGGTGCCGGTCAGACCTAGAGGTGCTGCTCTCAGACCTGGGCTGCGGCCCTCCCGGATGTGGGCACTGTGGCAGTGTGATTTCACTCTCATTCTTGGAAAGCTGCCTGCCTTCCTCTGCACCGAGCGAAGAACACCGTCCCGCACCTGCAGTGTCCCCTGTGCGGCATCCAGGCCGTGCTCCTCGCAGCAGCGGCTCAGAGCATCATGGCAAGAGCATTCCCAGCACATGCGAGTGGGCTGGAAGGAGTTTCACTGCCCAAGAAAAGCATAAATCCACCATATCCTTGGAGGGGTGCCGAGGGCCCCGCGGTGCTCAGCAGGTTTCCCACCTGGGGGAGCAGGAAAGGCGAGTGGGAAGGGGCAGGATGACGGAGGGAGCCCGGCGCCCCTGGGGCTGGTGGCAGCGCAGGTACCGGTGAGCGCGGTGGGGCAGGAGCCGCGGTGAGAGCGGAAACGCAGCGGCTCCTCTGCGCCTGCAACGCCCCAGCGCAGCTGTGACCTTGGTCTGACCTTCAGCTCGCGCTCCCGGCGCGGGATCCTTCCTATAGTCATCAGGTGCCGGCAAACCCGGCTTTAACCTGGGCACGATGCCCGGCGCGTGGGGCTGTGCCAGCATTCCTTGTGCTGGGCTGGCGCTCCCTGTGGCAGGGGTGCAGTGGGGTGTCCTTCCCCAGTAGGATGCTTGGGGGGGGGGGGGAAGCAGAAGGGAGTTTTGTCCTGGGGGTGTTTTCATCCATCTTCCGGTTTTCCCCATGTTCCCTGGCACTGGGGATGGTGCTGGCCTGGATGAGGCTTCCTGACTTTAAAGTCGAAGTATTCCCTGCTAAGAACAGAGATACAGATCCTGGGGGCAGCAGATCCACTCTCAGCACTGTGGTTAAGGAGGTGCCAAGAGCTCCTCATCCCCAGCCAATGCTATCGTTGTCCCCATCGGTGGCTCAATGTCCCCAGCGTTGCCTGGCTGCCGTCAGCCCTGCAGGGAAGAGGAGCACCGGGATCTGGTGCCCTGTGAGCTGGAGATCGCCGGTGTCACATCCCAGGATGGCCCAGTTTGCATGCCAGGAGTCAGGACCAGGGCTGTGCAGCGATGCTACAGTGCGGCTGTGTTCTGGGGTGCTGCTTCATGGGGTGCCATGTCCATGGGTGATTTTAGGGGTGCTCAACCTTGTGCTGGGGTTTTTTAGAGTAATAGGGAGGAATGGGTTTGAACTTAACCAGGGGAGATTTAGGTGAGATATAAGGGAGAAATTCCTTACTGTGAGGGTGGTGAGGGTCTGGAACAGGCTGCTCAAGGAAGTTTCAAATGCTCCGTCCCTGTCAGTGTTGAAGGCCAGGTTGGACAGGGCTTGGAACAACCTGTTTTAATGTGAGGTGTCCCTGCCCATGGCAGCGGTTTGGAACTGAGTGATCTTAACCAAATCCAAACCATTCTATGATGCTCATGGGGATGGGGGCTGAGCTGGGGCAACATCATGAGCATCCCTTCCTGAGCATCCCAAGCTGGCAGCAAGGAGCACCTAGCCCCATGGTGCTGCTGTGGCACCTTTCCTGCTGAGCAGCATCCCGTGGGTGCGGGGTGAACACGCGGTGTGTTGAGTGTGCAGTTTTGCTTACCAAGAAATCCCTTTCTGGGTACCGGCCACCACAGAGCCGGGCATCTTGTGGTGCCGGGGGCGGGCACACCGTGCCTGCGGTAGGCACTTCTCCGAAGCCAGACTGCTTTTTCGGGTGCCCTATCTCTCTGCTGCATCATTTCCTTCTCCCTTCACGCTCCCCATCTGCACCATCCCCGGGGAGGGATGCGGGGGGCTTCTCCGAACTCCCTTTTCCTGGAAATTCCCCCTTTACCTAGGAAAGCAGGAAGCCGATCCCAGCGCCGCGGGCGGGATGCGTGCCAAGAGAACCCTGCTGTGCCAGCAAGCCTGGGGACATGCCGAGTGTCACAACCCAAGGTGGGGGGAAAGCAGCCAGGATGGGCAACCCCTTTGCTTTCTCCCTGCTGGAGTTTGCACAGGGCATTGTTATTATCCGAGGATGGCAGGAAAATGAAGGTCTTTGGGATTGAGTATTGGTACCACTGTATCAGCTCACGGCATCCTCAGCCCCATTGGCGACAGTGATTGCAGCTTCGCTGCAATCACTGTCGCCAATGGGGCTGAGGATGCCGTGAGCTGATGCGGTAGCACCAACCCCGGTGCATGAGCGACTTCTAAGAACTTTCTTTTCAGCGCTGATAAGGGCTGATCCTTCTCGTGCTGCGTTTCCGGCCCCAAAGTACACCGAGTCCTCAGTTGAGAGTGTGGAGGGAGGGAGGAGGGATGGGGGATGGAGGAAAAGCAAGCAACTAAATATGGTTTGGTTGAGTGTCGGAGCGCTGGGTCCCTGCTGGGGACCCCCCCTTGGTGTCGTGCAGGTGGTTGGGGATGCGGTGGGGTGGGTTTGCTGTGAGTATCACAAGCTTGGAGCAGGATTTGGGCACTTTGGTTGTCAGGGAGCCTGGCATCCTCATAGCATCCCAACTGGTGTGGGTTGGAAGGGACCTCAAAGCTCATCCAGCTCATACAGGGACACCTTCCACTGGAGAAGGGTGCTCCAAGCCCCTGTGTCCAACCTGGCCTTGAGCACTGCCAGGGATGGGGCAGCCACAGCTTCTCTGGGCTCCCTGTGCCAGCGCCTCAGCACCCTCACAGGGAAGAGCTTCTGCCTCAGAGCTCATCTCAACCTCCCCTCTGGCAGGTTAAAGCCATTCCCTTGTCCTGTCCCTACAGGCCCTTATCCAAAGCCCCTCTCCAGGTTTCTTGTAGCCCCTTTAGGCACTGGAGCTGCTCTAAGGTCTACCTGGATCCTTCTCTTCTCCAGGCTGGATAAGCATCGTACCCCATCCTTTTGTCCACCCACAGACCTCCAGCCCCTTTAAATGTGGCTTGGGTCTGGCCACAGGGATGAGCATGGAGGGGTTGGGATGCAGGGGTCCCCTAGGGGCCTTGGCACTCAGGATGGTCCCTGGCACCCCGGATACACCCTGATCCCAGCAGTGGCTGGCGGATGCCACGTGCCGCAGCCTCACTTGCTGGCACATGGAATGTGCTGGGCAGGAGAGGAACCGAAAGCTGCCGGGATGGGTATTATTAACCTCTGTGGAAGTATTTGCTCAGCACTTTATCATGTGCCTGTGTCAGCAGCCGCTGACCCCTGCACCCATCTGCAGGGGCTCCCTGCCTGCACCCCAGTTCCCCCATCGTGGGTACGCTCAGTCTCCCTGAACCACGCTGCCATGCCGGAACCCCCTTCTCCCTCCTCTCCTCCACCCATCCCGTTGCCGCTGGTACCAGGATGGCTCCCACTCTGTGCAGGGTGTCCCGGCAGTGCCATGTGGGGTATTTCCATGCCACAAGGGGTATTTCCTTGCCAGTGGGGTTTTACTCAGCAGAGCCGGGTATTTCCTTGCTGTCTGCTGTGCCTCAGGTGGCTCCTGGCAGGCTCAGCCCTGTCCCAGCAATGCAGCGGGATGTTTGGTGGTGGCTCCGGGTGCTGGGGCTCAGCTCATCCATCGTGTTACCCTCCCTAGGGCTCCAAGCCAAAGCTGCAGGCCGCCTGCTCCGCCGTGCAGGAGGTGCGGAGGTGCACGCGCCTCGAGATGCCCGATAACCTGCACACCTTCGTCCTCAAGGTAAGGACTGGATGAGGGGCGCACACCCGACCCCAAGGCTTTTCCCACCCTCCGGAGCTCATGTGGCTGCCGAAGGCTCCTGTGCCAAATTTCAGTTCCTCTTCCCAGCCCTGGACTGGGGAAGAGTGCGTGGGGGATGCTCTGCACCCGCTGGGGTCAGGGCTGGTGCCCAGCATGGGTGAGAGGGATTTGAGTATAGAATCATGGAATGGTTTGGGTTGGAAGGGACCTTAAAGCTCCTCCAGCTCCAACCCCTGCCACGGGCAGGGACACCTTCCACTGGAGCAGGGCGCTCCAAGCCCCTTTGTCCAACCTGGCCTTGAACACTGCCAGGGATGGGGCAGCCACAGCTTCTCTGGGCACCCTGTGCCAGCGCCTCAGCATCCTCACAGGGAAGAGCTTCTTCTTTATCTCCAACCTGAGCTTCCTCTGTTTCAGTTTGACCCCATCACTCCTTGTCCTATCGCTACAGCCCCTGATGAAGAGTCAGTCCCTCTCCAGCATCCCTGAAGCCACCTTCAGATGCTGGAAGCTGCTCTGAGGTCTTCACATGCATCTCTCTTTCTGAAGCCCCTTCTCATGTCCCTCTCTGATGTCCCCCAGGTCACCAATGCCACCGACATCCTGTTTGAGGCAGGGGACGAGCAGCAGCTCAGCTCCTGGACGGCCGAGATCCGGGAATGTGCACGCAGGGGGTAAGCTCCTGATAGAGGTCCCCAAGCCTGGGGATAGGGACGACCCTTCCGTGTCCCCCAGCACTCAGCCTGGCTTCTCCCATCCCGGCAGGTCTGACGCGGGTGACCCCGAGCTGCTGGCGTGCTGGCACCCCAATCCTGCAGCCGCCAGCCCCACCACCAGCACGGACACCCAGGGCCAAGGTGAGCAGCGGGGACACCCTGGGGATGGGGCTTCCCTTGCCGGGGGGGTCTCTGCATCCTGCCATGGCCGGCCGGGCTGATGGAGCATCCCCATATGCAGAGGGGAGGTGGATGGGGGTGATGGGCAGTGGGTCCCCGCTTCCCAGGGGCACTCATCCCTATGCCCTAGCAGGGGCAACGCCGGGGGCCCCGGGGGAGGCGGCGGGGCCGAAGATGGAGCAGTTCCTCTCCTCCTGCCCCTGGTTCCATGGGCCCATCTCCCGCGTGAAGGCGGCTCACCTGGTGCAGGTGGGGGGGCTGGAGGGACACGGCGTCTTCCTGGTGCGGCAGAGCGAGACGCGCCGCGGCGAGTACGTGCTCACCTTCAACTTCCAGGGCAGAGCAAAGGTACAGGTGGGAGAGGGGATGGGATGGGGGCGGGAACCTTGCAGGAGTCCGTTGGGGAGAATCCCCACCACAGAGTGGTCCATGTCCCAGCATCCCACCCCATGGAGATGCTCTTCCCATGTGGTCCCTGCCCTGATGCTTGCAGGGGGCTGGTAAACCCATACCCATTCCTGGGGGGAAAAATCCATGCAGTGATACAGGCACTGGGGATGCAGCACATCATGTTAAGGCCCTTTGTCCCCCTTCACCCCAAATATCCCTGTGTCCCCCAACATCTCCTCCAGCAGTGGAGCTGGGGGAAGGGTAACAGGTCCATGCTTCTCCCCGCAGCACCTGCGGCTGGCGCTGACGGAGCGGGGCCAGTGCCGCGTCCAACACCTCCGCTTCTCCTCCATCGTGGAGATGCTGCACCACTTCCATCGCTACCCCATCCCGCTGGAGTGCGGCACAGCCTGCGACGTCCGGCTGTCCAGCTACGTCGTCGTCCTGCCCCAGCCACAAGGTACATGGGGACAGAGGGATGGGGACGTTCCATGGGGTGCCGGAGAGGGGCTCTTCATCAGGGACTCTAGCAACAGGACAAGGGGTGATGCGTTCAAACTGGAACAGGGGAAGTTCAGGTTAGATACAAGGAAGAAGCTCTTTACTGTGAGGGTGCTGAGGCGCTGGAACACGTTGTCCAAAGAGGTGGAAAATGCCCCATCCCTGGCAGCGTTCAAGGCCAGGTTGGACACAGGGGCTTGGAGCAAGCTGCTCCAGTGGAAGGTGTCCCTGCCCATGGCACGGGGTTAGAACTGGATGATCTTAAGGTCCCTTCCAGCCCAAACCCTCCTATGACTCTATGGAGCGCAGGAATGTCCCAACGGGAGGGTCCTTGGGGTGGATGCTGATGCCCTGGGGCTGGGCAACCGCACATGGGACCGGGTGGAAGCAGAAGCATTGGGGAAGCAGCACAAAAGGTGACTCCTGAGCTCCCACCTTCCTCTTTTGAGAAAGGAGAAGCTGCCCCAAACCACTGCAGATGGGGGGGGGGGGCACAGGATGCATCCAGCACCCCACCAGATACCCGGGAGCAACAGGGCAGGAGCATCCCCTTGACCGCCCATCTCCCCTTCACCCGCAGCTCCTGGCTCCAGCACCACGGTCCCTCTCCCGCTGCCCATTCCCAGCTGGAGCCGTGACTTCAGCCTCACCCCCACCAGCTCCTCCTGTCCTCACGGCCCCGACGAGCTCCCCCCGGGCCCCCCATCGGAGCAGATCTTCCACGTGGTGCCGCCGCCGTCGGAGCTGGCGCAGAGCCTGCGCCCCAGCAGGGCAGCCCCCGGCCCCCGGCCCCGGGATTCGGACTACGAGGTGGAGGCACCGGGCCGGGGCCACGTCCGTGCCATTGACAACCAGTACACACCGCTCTGACGGGGGCTGCTGCGCCCCGGGATGCACTTTCCGGTGGAGGAATCCCAGAGACCTTCTGGGTGTCCCATCGAGGGACAGAATGCGCCACGTTTCTTCCTTCTGGTTAGGGATGATTATTGTATTTGTGCAAGGAAGGGGGTAATTTTCACTCCAGTACGGGTGTGCTCCCTCTCTTCGGCCTGTTAAAGGGCCTCTTAGTTGTATTTTCTGGTTGTTATAATCAAAGCTTTCTTTGTCACTGTTTACACGCGCCTCTTGTGCCTGAGTCCCTGCGTGCCGGGCATCGCGCCGTCGGGCTCAGCATCCCACCCGGGGTCTTGAGTTGCACCCATTTAATTGGTGTAAGGCAAAGGGAGAAGAGGGAAATGAGAGGAGTGGGTTGTAATTCATCACCAGGTGCTGCTCCGGCCAAGGCGAGCCCCATCCTCCTGCCCCAGCACGTGCTGCTGCCAAAGCCCCCAGCAAAGCCCAGCCTGCTGGAGCTGAGCTCCTGCATCGGGTGGAGATGATGGTCGCGATCGGGGTTAGGGCTTTATTGTAGATAAGGCAAAAACCTGGCTTTTCACACCCTTCTTTCTAACCCGGAGCAGCTGCAGTGACTCCCTGCACCAGGCAGAGGAACACTTACACCTTGCTCACTGAGACGTGAACACTAACTGCTCCATCATTACTAATGTCACTAGGTGAGAACTAACGCAGAGACTGACGGCTAACTGCTCCTCCAAGTGATGAGGTGTCTATCCCAGTGATGGAGGTGTTTTATCCCGGTGATAGAGGTGTCTATCCCAGTGATGGAGGTGTCTATCCCAGTGATGGAGGTGTCTATCCCAGTGATGGAGGTGTTTTATCCCAGTGATGGAGGTGTTTTATCCCAGTGATGGAGGTGTTTTATCCCAGTGATGGAGGTGTTTTATCCCAGTGATGGAGGTGTTTTATCCCAGTGATGGAGGTGTTTTATCCCATGATGGAACCAATTTAGGCACAAATCTAAAGTGAGTTTTTCCCCAAAGCATTTTGTACCTCTCCAGCACTCACCCTGCTCTCATTTGCCTTTTATTTCCCCCTTGAGTCACTGCACAACCAAGATTTGGTGGTATTTAAGGCTATGCAATGGCCTCTTGCAGGCGAGGGGGGGTCCCTATGGTGCGCACTTCCCTGCCTGGAGGAAGAGCATCTCCCAGGCAGCCCCTGATAGCAGAAGAGCTCTGTTTGCTTGCACGGGTTGCAATCCAAGCATGACACAGGCGCTGCCGTAACTCCAATTGGAATCACCACGCGTTAATCCCCACGGCTTC
The DNA here is from genome assembly GCA_039720435.1 of Amazona ochrocephala. NCBI lineage: Eukaryota > Metazoa > Chordata > Aves > Psittaciformes > Psittacidae > Amazona > Amazona ochrocephala. The sequence goes on from CM077891.1 coordinate 13,403,430, forward strand.
CTGTGCCCTATCCGTGATGTAGGCACCAGCACAGGAGAGCATCACCAGAGCCGGGAGCGTGGCCACGTCCCAACCTCCACTGCTCCTCCAGGCTTTACCTGCCGGTGCCGTGCCAAGAGAGGAACCGCTGCTTGGAAGCTGCTGTTATATTAAGAATGAGGAAGGGCTGGAGCTGTTGCGACATGCGGGAGGGGATGTTTCAACTTCCAGATTTCTCAGCGCTCCCTGGGATTTCGGATGCAAAAATCGCCTCCGAATTGCCCCACAGGAAAGCCTCTTTACTTATACCCTCCTTGGCTTGGCCACGGAAGCAGGATCCTATGGGAGCATTCACACATTGGGATTAATTTGAAAGGAAGGAAACAAGAAGGAAAAGCGTCCAACGGCTGAGTTTAGGGAGCTCTGCAGAGACCCGGCCTCTAGGCAGGGCTTTGCTGTTAAGCCCGGATGGGAGGCAAAGCCCAAGGAGCCGAGCTCTGCTCAAGGCCGGGAGTTGAAGGGCACGATCACAGCGATGTGCTGGTGCAGGCAGGAGGCGGGATGGGGCAGAGACAGTCTGGTTCCATCAGTGGTAATCAAAGGCTGAGGGCTGGGAGGAGCGGGGCACCATCAACTGCAGAAAACACATAGGATTTGCACTCTGTGCTTCCCCATCTCCTGCCCCAGCTCTTTCCCGGTTGTCTTCGTGCGTTTGGAGCAGGCAAAGTCTTTCTCTGTTTAAAACAACTCGAAAGCGGGTGCCAGGCGCTGAACCCTGCATTTTGGTGCAGGCCGGCGCAGCCGTCACCCGCTCGCAGCCGAAACCAGAGCACGAAGAGCCAATTGCAGCTCCCGCGCTGCCAAACCCACAGAGCTGCCCGAGGAACAAAGCCAGCCCTGTCCTCAGCTGGAGCTCCTCAGCCGTATCCGCATCCCGTTCCCCTCCCTGCACCAGCACAAAGGCACCAGGGCTGGTTTGTGCCAGGGACGTCAGCTCCCTGCGCTGCACATAGAGAACCCCCCATGGTCTTGCATATCCAGGGATGGAGGGGAAGTTGTCAGCTCCTTTCCGTGCTTGGTGCATCGTTCCCGGAGCATGCATCGGGATAACACTTGCAGATGATCCCTCTCGCTGAGGTCAAAGAGCCGCCCTTCTTGCAGCTGCATTCAAAGGGGGTCTTTCCCCAATAGACGAGGTGGTCTCAGCCCAATCACCCTCTGCTCAGAGCATCTGCAAGGAAGAGCGGGCTGGGAAAAGGGAATGCTATTCACAGCCGGCACAGCCCTTGCCAAGAGGAATCAGATGCTGCTGGGATGGGTTGGTTTGGCACGCCGGGGGTTATTGTTCCAGTGCCAACAACTAAACATGCACTTGCGTGAGGTATTTTTAACCTGCAGTTTAATTGCAAGGGGGTTCTCTGTAGTTCCAATGGAAATTGCTGTGCTTGATGAGCAAAATGCATGTTGGGTTCGTGGTTCATTATCACCCCGTCAGCCACATCCCTGGCGCAGGCAGACTCCGGTGGATGTGCATGCCTGTTCTCCGCACTAGTGAGCAATGGGAAGGGCGCTCTGGTGATTCCATAGAGCTATTTCCATCTCAGACCTCCCCAGTGAGGTAGCCAAAGGCCATCAGCCACCCGGCTCCACCGTCTCCCCACCATAGACCTCTGCTCCGGCATGATTCAGACCGGCTGCAGTCAGATCCCAGCTGCACCGGGATCCAAGGGGATTTTGGGGGCTATTTCCCCAGCTCCTGGAGGAGTTTGAAATCCCATTTCTCCTAGAAGGCATCTGGCCTGTGACCCAGGTTACAGCCTGATGTGCAGCCCTACTTCTGCTCCTGCCAGCACCCTTGGCTACGTTAATCCATCCTCTTCATGAGCAGTGGGCAGAGAGCATTAAGCCATTCCATGCCATGGAATGTAAGCAACTTGAAGGAATTTTTATGTCTTTCTAGGAACATGGGAAAAGCCATGGACTTGGCAGGTTTAGTTCCCTGGCCCACATGGCCTTTTATTGGCACTTATGAAGTATCAGCATTGAATTTAAGAGGGGAGGCCAAGGGAAGAGCCCCTGCGCGACTGTGTGCTGCAGGCACGGCCACTTCCTGGTCTCCCATGGAGGACAAGGAACGTTTCCTAGAGCTGGATTAAAGCCGGATGTGACCGCCAGCTTGTGCCTTGGCCCTGGGATGGGCACGTACAACACGAGTGTGGATCCAGCATAGCAAAGCCATGACTGAACCAGCAGTGACTCCAGGGGCCTTTGGCTGAGCCCTCACCCGATGGCCACGCACGCAGCATCCCCAAGGAGAGGGCTGTGAGGATGGGGCCTCCCGCTCCAGCCAGCGCTCAGGACAGTTGTATTTGGTGACAAAGATGTGAACCATGCAGTGCCTTTGCTCTGTGACAGCAGGGAGCTGGCTTAGCACATAACACAAGGCTCGGGTCCAGCCAGAACATCCCTTCATCTCCACCTAAACTTCGGAACCACTCGCAGTTTGCCAACAGATCAGTGTACTCGCCACATCCCAATCAGTGGCTTTTGTGGGTCCTAATGAGTGACAGGGCCTCAAGAAGCTTGTGAGGTAAAGCATTATTTGATCTCTCCATCCCTCCTTCCCTCATCCCATCGCCGAGGACCAGGTTACCCGACACTGGCACCACCACTGCCTCACCAATCACCTTTACATTCAGACTATACTGGGGCAAAGCTTCTAAGAAGAGGTCCAGGGTGAGGCCAAAGCTTCTCATTTCTCACTCTGGACCCCCCATCGCTGCTGCCATCCAACCGATGCAGTTTTACTCTAACAAGCATGTAGAAACCTTGACATCTTGACTAACTGTTCCGAATCTTAAAGCTTGTTCAACCTGAACAGACCCAACCTCCACCAGCAACCACCAGAGGCGGGGAGGCCACTGCGCATCCTCTATCTCAGCCTTTAGCAGCATGATTAAAGCTAAGTTTGTTGGGTGACAAGTGCATTGATTTGAAAGCTCTGCTTCTCACCTGCACGGAAGAGTTCTTCCTGTATAGTAGGTTTTTCTATACGTTGTCTCTGTATGTACTGTACACGTAACTTATTCTTGAATAATGCAATTTTACCGTAATATAAAGAAATCTGCTCTTAATAAACTGTTTTTAGAACTTTGGTTCTCCCTTTTTAGCCTGAGTCTCTTGAGGGGCCTGGATACTGCATGTTAGCAGGATGCTGAAGGACAAGAACTCTCCCTTAGCTATGAAAAGCAAGAGGCAGCCTGTGCGAGGGAGCTGCTCCTTCCCAGGAGCCTCATTCAAGTCCGTGAAGGTCTCATGCCCCCTGCTGCCCACCTGAGCATTAATTCATTCCATCGCACGGCACTGCTGAGGTGGAACCAAGGATGCAGCAGTGTCTATAGTATTCCCCTGCGTGTTTTTCACCAAGCCACAACGTGCTGTTTACTGCTGTCCATGATAGCTTGTGCAGTTCATGCATCATGCCTCCGAAGTGCAGCTGTATCAGCATCCAGTTTAACCAGCATCATCTCCAGTGCCTAAAGGGCCTACAGGAAACCTGGAGAGTGGATTTGGACGAGGGATGTAGGGACAGGCCAAGGGGAATGGCTTTAACCTGCCAGAGGGGAGATTGAGATGAGCTCTTAGGCAGAAGCTCTTTCCCATATGGTGTCATGGTGGGGGACACACAATAGAAACCCCAGCCAAGCTTACCTGATGCTAAACAAGTCCAGAAGAGGCCACAAGGATGATCAGGGGACTGGAGCACCTCCCGTATGAAGATAGGATGAGCAAGTTGGGGCTGTTCAGCCTGGAGAAGAGAAGGCTGCGTGGAGACCTCATAGCAGCCTTCCAGTATCTGAAGGGGGGCTATAGGGATGCTGGGGAGGGACTCTTCATTAGGGACTGTGGTGAGAGGACAAGGGGTAACAGGTTCAAACTTAAACAGGGGAAGTTTAGATTGGATATGAGGAAGAAATTCTTTATTGTGAGGGTGGTGACGCCCTGGAATGGGTGCCCAGGGAAGCTGGGAATGCTCCATCGCTGGCAGTGTTCAAGGCCGGGTTGGACATAGCCTTGGGTGGCATGGTTTAGTGGGAGGTGTCCCTGCCCATGGCAGGGGGTTGGAACTGGATGAGCTTAAGGTCCTTTCCAACCCAAACTATTCTACGAGCCTATGATTCCACATGAACCTCCTGCTCCCTTTGGGATGGAAAGCCGGAGGAGACATCCATGAAGCAGAGGTAACACAAGAAGACACAAACGCTGAGCGGGTCAGTTTTTAAAACTTTTTTTATTTTTTAATTTTTTTTTTAAGTTTTTATTTTATATTATCTACAAAGTAAAAGTTTTCTTAACTTAAAAGTTACATCACTGTCTCACGATAGTGATCCTCTCATCAAACGTGATTTATAAATAATAACTCATCAGTTTGACGATTAGAATTCTGGTTTGCTTTTTTTTGTGTCTCTTTTTTTTTGTACTGAACCTGTTTCAAGTTTAGTTAGAAGTAAAAGGGATCTCCGAGTCTTGATTTTGAGTGAGAATAGCAGCAAGAACCACTCTTGTTACTTCTTTCGCTAGCTGATGAGTTCGTAACTTTGAAGGGTCATTAAAAAATAAATAACTTCCAGTTTTCAGCAAGCAGAGTTGGGGCACTTGCAGGACTCAACATACAGTGCATGGAATTATGGAATAGCCCACAAGTTCCTAAATGCCTCTACTCAGTCCGAATCTCTCCCACTGCAAGATGAACTGTTAGCATTCCTAGCGGATGTTACGAGAAATCAATCGCCTTTTTGTGTGTTTTTTTTGTGGTGGTTTGGTTTGTTTTGGTTTTTTAAACAAAATAAAATGAAATTCTAGGTTCTCTGTGCTTCCAGTTGGCAGAAGCAGTAGAAGGAGGGTATTTGGCCTACAAAAGGTATCCAGCCTTTCAGTTATTCCAGATGAGCCTTACAACTGCTGTTGGTGGTGGGCTTGTACTGTAAAAAGAAAGTTCAAATGTAAATAATAAATTGGCAAGCCACACAACAGTTCGCTATTAAGTGGTCACAGGACAAGTACCGAGCTCAACTTTGTCTCTTTTCCTTTGCTTTCTCTTTTTGCTCTCCTTTTCGTCTTACATTAGAGAACCAAACAAAACCCTGCATAGCAAGATGTCCTTCCGACGGTTTCGTTTCCTCACCTAACCCCTCAGAAAGCAGCTTTGTTCTGCTCACACATCCCCCAAGAAACAAGAGCAAGGTAACTAGTAGTTCGCTACAATAGTTTAGAGGCTGTTTGGAAATGAATAAGAAAGAAACCTAAAGGTAAGGTTAAATTTAAAGCAGAAAGAAGTCATTCAGCACCTCCTCGTCCCCAGAAAAGTAAAGCTGCAGAATGTTATTCTGAATTAAAGGTTAGACTTCAGCTGTTACTTTATGCAGTCTAACAGCTCTACCCCCAAGCAACGCTTTCACTCGCATCCTCACGGCCGATCCCTTTTCATTTAATAAAAGCTCAGAGCATTATAAACAGGCTACACAGACAGTCCATCCCCCACGGCAAAACCATGGCAAAACCTGGAAGAACTCATCCCACCACGTCTGCAGAGTTAGCTTCTCTCTAGCTGGAGTAGAGAAGTCTTTCTCTATTAGCTACATCTCGTAATGCTTATCTAGGCTCACATTTGGGTTGGCAATGTACAAATGCAAATGCAGCAGCAGTCTGCCTTCAGCACTCTATACAAGGACATCTTTAGGTTGGTTTTTCTGTTGTTCCTTTTTCCCCACATCTGGTTTCTAACAGTTCTTTTCACTACTACGACCTGGCTCAGTTACGGTGCAGGTCTCCCGGGCACACACTCCTCACCTGAAGGGTGCGTCATATAGGGGAAATGTGTTGTTGTCGAGACTGGAATGGGCTGTAGTGCACTTTGAGCGATGGCGGCTTGGGGACCACCAGGTGGCTGTGTCGTCATTAGCATCATTGGAGCATGGGCAGTTGGGTGAGAAGGAACCATTCCTGACTGTACATGAGCCTGAAACAAAGAGCTCTTTAGTATAATGGTCACAAGGAGGCATCACTCCTGGCCACATGACTGTCAAGTTTTTCTCCAGCTGCAGCAGTAAATCTGGAGATTCATTCCATTTTAACTAGATTAGCGACAGGGATTAAGTCAGAGATCTTAACACAACAAATAATAACAAAACAACAACAAAAAAGGGCTTAAATCTTTACTGCTGGCTCCGAGTCACATTCTTAGTTTTAGCCATTTGGACAGTGAGCGCTGGGAGAAACTGCCAGCATTAAACAGTGGGGTCAAAACCAAAACACACCCAAACAAACAAAACCTCAGCAACACATCTTCAGAACATTTCTGTTAGTAACCTGGATCAAAGCACTTCCTACGCAGAGAATGCGCCGGGTACAGACACGAACTTCACACGCGCTGGGAGTCTGGCATCCCTTCCTCATTGCACAACTCCACATTCTTTGGTGGCTCCCTGCCCTGGAAACCACTCTCTCCAGTGACCTGTGCCCACGTTATCGTTCATCGAAGCAGTCGTTCTAAGATGAGTGATTTAATCCCTTTACACTGTTAGGGCAGCTTTGTTCTGTTTCCAGTTAAGCTCATCACAGTTAAAGTCCTTGTGTAATCTAAAGCAATCAGAGTTAAGTCTTAGTGGAAAAAAGAGATTACTCTTTAGGATGGCTGATCACCTCCTGGCAAACAAGTTCAGTAACTTGTCAGCTGGCGTCTTTAGCTCAGAGTATGACTCTAGAGGTCATCAATATCTTGGTTTTAAAAGCTAGTGAACACTAGTTTCTTCAAAGCACAAAACATTAAAGAACTCTTAGAGCTCTCAGCGGGTTTCTCTTGGGGGTGGGCGGGGGAAGCATTTATTATCTAAGGTTTGCTTTGTCCTTCTACCATATCCCATCAACAGAGCACCACGGGGCAGGAACCGCAGTCTCCCCAGTTTCACATGCCAGTAAAGACAGATAGCAGGGTAGTGGCTACAATTTTATTTCTTAAAGACAAAAAGGGTTACTTGACTCATCACAGACATTCCTCAAACTCTTTATCAGACTTGCGCTGGACTAGTAGCACTCAAGAAGCCTTTAAAGGCAGGAACTGCAATTCAAATCTCACTCTTGCTCTAAAGAAGGCTTAGAAGATAAGGCCATGAAACAGAAATACCTTTCAGGATCAGCACCATTTTTCCTTTGACAAACATGCTATTATAGCAGCCATCATTATAAAGCAGCTATTCATATAGCAGCTGCATTCAATACACACATTGGATGAAAATGATCCGCTGTGGCTCAAAATGCTTTGCAAATTGGCAGCTGACAGGACTCTAATGAGTTTTAAAGTACTGTTTCTCAAGTGAGATATCTAACAGCTCCAGATTCATCCGTTCACTTAAAGGGACGTTCAACCGATCCCCTGTGTTAGCCTAACTGAGATTGCTACTACATGGTAGCTCAGAATGGTGTTCAGAAGTTGGAAATGAGGCTGCTAAGGAACTATTAAAATCCAGTGATTAGTTTCTCCATCATGGAAAAATGACATGCATCTAAAATTTCTTAACACAACTGTAGTTGTTCCTTCACTAGAGATTTCTGAGGAAAGCACTCCGATAAAGTCAGTTAGTTTGGGGTCAATACCATGGAGGATAGATTGTAGTTTTCATCCTACAAAACTTACAGCAGAAGAGACTGCGTAAGTCAAAAATCCAGGGGAAGGCAGGCATTCCTTTTAGCAGGCATTGCTAAAAATCCTGACTGAACAGACTAAACGTTGCCTCTGATTTGCTTCAGCAAGGTTTGCTTATTAAGTGCTTGGCACACAGAAAGGAAGGCAATGGTCGCATCCGTAGCGCAGGCACGGGCCTGGCCGTGATGTGTACCTCTAAGCTGACCTTAAACCAACATGTTTCATGTTGCAAGGCACAGCACTGAACATGCCATTAACCCAGGAGCTTGCAGCAAAGACCCTTCCCAAGGGCTGCATGCAGGGCACCCCGAGAAGCTCCTACAATCTAGGCATTCACACCAGTGTCATCACACCAGAGCAGAGCAAGAATCTTGTTTCTGGCAGAAACCAGAGCCTGGGAGGACATGGCAAGAGTAGTCAAGCGTGGACATCCTCTCCTTATCCTCCCAGAGTAAAAAAGCAGAAGAAATTAAGAGCCCAACAGAATAAAAAAGCTAAAAACTCAACATCAGTAAAACAATTCCTAAATAGCTAGTAGTTCATTGGCTTAATGAAGGGACCAAAGCAAAGATTTGATCAGGATTCTGCAAGGGACAGGACACCTATTAGACTAACCTCCCTAATCACAGTTAGTCATGATATCCCAAACTATTGTTAACCTGTATGAGAAGGCATAAGTCACACACCAAGTACTTGGTCTGAAGAAGAAACTGTGCAGGCAAATTTCCATTTAACTGTCATTCCTTGACAAAGCACACTAAATCCATGAGATTTAGATACGAAGAAACCTTTGTAACGCTGCTTTAGGCAGAGCTCTTTATTTATCAATCATGTGCTTCCCTTCCCCAAATCCAGGGTTTTTTCAGTGAGCTGACCACAAGAGAGCAGTTAAAAGAAGTGAGTTTCTGATCCTGAAGCAAGGACTGTCGCTAGGCTGCCCAACAAACATCAGGGATCTTCTGCCTAAGCAGGTCATTTAGAACCACACACAGACATACACACACACACACACACACACACAGAGGCACACACTTTTCTCTTTCAGCAAGGATTGTCTTGCAGTCATCTGAACTGAATCTCACCTATCTCCCATTGCAGTGCCTTGCTATTCCTTAGAAATCCTGTGTTACATCCTTTACTGGATGTACTTGTATATGTTTGACTACAATGCAGAGCCTAAAACTGCCACCCAAAGCAGCAATTCAGCCTTCCTCCGCTCAAGCTCTCACCTTCAACCTTTCTGTATGCCAGCTCTTCCTGTGCTCATGCAGTGAACCTGAGTAGTGAACTGATCTGACTGAGAAATAGCCTAAAATGGGGGCAGGGGAGGCACACGTCAGGTGAATCATGTCCCCAGTCTGGTTTGCTGCATGGCCAACAAGTTCTGTGAGCTGAATGGTGGGGCAGGGCAGGGATGGGAGCGGAGAACTGGGAAGAGAGCTCAATTTCTTTCAGTAGCAGTGCCAGCTTAAGATGTCTTCATTAACCTACAGTTGTAGATGCACTGGGTGTTGGAAGCTGAGGTCCAAATCTCTTGTAAAATTCTAAATAAAAGGCAATGTACAGACAGAAAACCTAAACAACACAACAGGTAGTCTGTGCTGAGAGGTGACAGAATGGAAATCACTTCAGCAGGCCCGACTGTCCTAACTTTTGTGGCATTAAGACATTTAGTCTTGAAGGTTGTTAAACTGTGTTTACCTGGGGGACATGGGCCATGTGTGGCGGATTGGTATATGCAGGTTGAACATGGGAGGGATGAATGGTGAAGACTGTTTGTTGTGCTGTAGGAAAACTATTTTGTGGAGACTGCGTATTGGAGCCTGGCGTCATGGAAGGTGGGGTTGGAGCTAGACCTGCGTGGTAAATTGCCGACTGCTGCTGTGGGTTTGCCAGGTGGAGTGCCTGAGCAGCCTGGTGCTGATGATGCTGCAAAGAAAGACAGAAGATGGTTTAGGTGATGGTCTAAAGGAGAGACATGACTGTTCTGTAAACTACAGTAAGAAAGGTTTGCAAAACTGCTCTCAAAAGTGGCAAGAAGGTCACCACATCTATAGACATGAGGAAACTCATCTCAAATGCACCAGGCTCATTCTCTCCTTGCACTAGGAAATCATGTAAGCACAGACCTGGCAAACAGAACCTACACTGCCAGGTAAACCCAAGGAGAACCTGCAGCCATGGAGCTGGGTGTACTTCACATTTGCACTCAGCAGCCCAAAGTTACTACCAGTAGGTAACTAAGACAGGCAGCACCATCACAAGGACTGTTCTGTTTTCAGCTGCTTGCCTTTGGCAAAATACAATCACACAATTCTTAGCACTGATCTTCTGTTTCCAATTGTAACTCCACTCATATGAAAGCTCTGACAGAACTCTGATCCCTCCTTAATCGTAACACAGAAAGAAGCTATACCTCAACCCCTGTGAATAGGGGGAAACGAACGCTTGGACTCTACGGTATTAGTCCTTACTAAGGAAAAAGGACTTCCATGAGTTTCCCTGCTAGTTCATCTAAGAAACTACGTTATAAGCCTATCACCTTGCCACTGCAAGCAGAGAAAAATTACATTATACAGCCCTACTTCCATCCTTCAGAAAATAGAAGGGAATCTAGACAAGTGCCCCATAAGTCCTGTTACATGCAGTTTGTCTCCTACCATTTTTCCTCTCAAATAAATCAATATATCAATGTCAAGCATCGGATGCAATACCTTCCAGCAGAGCATGTTAAACACAACGTCAACACACACTCCCTCAATTCTGTTACCTGCACGGGGCTAGGAGCAGGGTGGCTTCCAGCATGTTGGCTTTGCTGCTGGCCAGTTGGTGTGGCAGAAGGCTGAGGATGCGGAGGATGCGGATGCAGGGTAGCATTAGGGTGGGCATACTGCTGAGCAAGTGAGCCAGTGGAAACTAGGATGAAAGAGAAAAACATTTAGCAACAGATACACAACATGCATCTCATCAAGTTACCACCTGCACTCGAAGGTTTCACTACAGCTCAAACTACAAATACTGTAAATATATCCCCTCCCCCTTCTATAGAAAGTATTTATCTATCAAATAGCTGAGTTCTTACCTTTTGTGCAGTTTGGTTTTGCAGGAAAAGTCTATAAATAACCATAATTAGACAGTTCATCTTCCCTAGTTTGACAAGGTAACAGATACTACACAGAACAAAGCAGTATTTTGGTTTTGTTTAAAATATCAAATTCATCGTTTCATACAATTTAGTTTTTCCTGAAGCAGACTTTTCAAAGGTCTTACAAGCCATTTTTATTTCCACCATCCAAAAAATTCTTTGGCCTTATACCTGGCTAACCTCACCATGCTACTCTTCTGGAACTTGCTCACAGTACAGTCAGTGTAAAGTATATGCACTGCATGTAAAAGAGCTACAGGGACACACAGTATATACAGAGCAGCTGAGAAAACTGAGGCTGCTTGAGCATCAAAGTTTTGCTGAAGCCAGTATCCCGTACTAGAATAACGTATCTTTGCCTCTCCCCTCAAGGCCAATTACAGAGCTCGGTCTGGATCTCCACATTCCGTGAAATCCTTAATTCCTTGGAACAGTAGCAAATAAAGTACAAAAACCTAAAAAAGGAATAACAACATAGAATGTTCACACCAGCAAACCCGCATCTGTTGCTACAGCCACACCAGTCTCCAACAATAAACTAACATCAAGTTCCTCCTTGAAGAGCCCTGCTCTGTTCTGCCTCAAAATGGGCCACATTAGATAGTATGGGGGGGGGGGGGTGTTTCTTACTTTTGAGACAATCTAAGTATGAAAAGCCATAATGATAGCAAGCTTTCCTTTAAACACAAAACATGCAACCAGAAAGCGAGGCCCTAAGGAAATGAAGATGCTTTGCCTATTCCCCTCATTGCTTTTAGATGTTGTGCAACAACCAGGCCAGTTTGCAACTACACTTCTGCACGCTACTCTCTCCAATATCACAGCTTGCCAAGACAAAGGCTGGTTTTACAGACAGAACAGTCCAAGCAAACTATCAACCTGCTCCTACAGCTCTTTATTTCTTTTCATAGTTGTGACTGAATTTAATTACTCCTTACTACTGGGTTACAGCTTATTTAACGGGGTGTGTATTAGATGAGAACTTGATAGCCAATGAAGTGCCTATCTGTCACATACCTTTAGCAGCAATGGGTTTTCTAGTGCTGTTTCCTTCCCCTAGTAAATAAACCTGGGAGAAACCCTGAGTTATGCTGCAGCCATCTGCCTTGTGCATTCACAGCTAGTGAGGTGTGGTTTATCTCCCTTTCACAAGGAACTGTTTGCTGCAGCTCCTGAAGAGCGTCACTGTGCTGGCCTCCAAGTTCATGAATGCACACAACTGCCTGAGTGCATAGAAAGGATGAAAGACAAGATGGGTGGAGAAAACGGACAAAAATGTAGCTGCATCTGAAAGCACAATACTGTTCAGCAAAAGCGAGACTCAAAAAGACAGCAACCCACTGTGCTCCATTAACCAGCCCTGACACAATACTACCCTGTGCAAATGCTTGTTTTCCTCCAGTTTGGCTCACTATTAAGCATACAAATGCTAGTTCTAACAATCAAACTTGCTAGAATGCATCCAGACAGCATCTTTTTGCCTAACTGAGATTTCCCTCCCCTGTACAGGCCACTATGAAAGTCTCTCCTTTAGGAAGTAACTGCCTGCCACATTTCACTTAATCACGCCCTGTTGTCTTGAAAGCTCCATTAAATCTTCACCGAGCAAATGGTCCAACAGTGATGTGCACCACAGTTTCAGGCTATTAATGCAGATGAACTTCATAGATATTTGTATCCCTAAACTCCTACAGTCTGGAGGCGATGGCAACATACTTATGCGTGAGCATGTTAAGTGCACTTAAGCACAAGTGTACATACTCATACACCATGAGCACCTCTGAGAAGTGTTTTGAGAACACCTTAGTGTTTCCTATGCATACTGTCAAAACTACCAATATCTTATCCCACAGCACTTTGTTAAGCTTTCAAATGCAAGAAAAGGCTTTTCGTGTATATATATATATATATATATCACTACTAAAACTTATTTTGCAGCAGCATCCGCACCATGCTTCATTCTGACTTTCCAACACTGCTCCTTACAATGACTGTGTGAAGATCATCAATGGACACACTGCTCATTTTTACAGCATGAAGTTTCTGCTTTCCTACAGCAGGAAGATTTCTCAACCTCGTTATTATCCACACTCTGCAGAAGGCCAGAAGCTATTATCTCTGTCAAAGTAGTAGAAATAAATGCAGAGAGGGACTGACTTGCTTGCCAAAGGGCATTGCTACCAGCAATCCCCCTCAGCTCTCATCCCACTGCCTCAGCCACAGCGCTGGCACGCCTGACTACAAATTAACTTCAACCCCATTCAAGAGGCTTTAAAATGTATATGGAAATTAATGCCAAGTTGTAAGATACTCAAGGCTTCCCACATCCTGCCACATTACTTGTTAAGAGCCACGGAAATAATGTGGTACTCTCTTCAACCATTCGTGCAATCCATCTTTCGTCTCTTCATAGCCCACAGAATAATAAACTCAGTTACTCTGAAACAGTATACAATAAAACTTCACAAAGAAGAATTTCTCTCTTAAGAAACCAGTTAAACCTAGGAATAGCACCCTGAAGAACAGATACAGAAGCAGGAGGAAGATGAGGTTTGTGTCAGAAAGCAGCTCTTCCATAACCTTTTAACATCTTTTACTTATAGCTTCACGCTGGAAATACCGGATCTTTTATACTGAGGGATATTTATTTGCTTAGCTTCTCCTCTCCCCCATTTTCTCCTTAACAAATTACTCCAATAAACTCTGCAAGTTCAGTTAAAACTACTTCAGATGCTGCTGCAAATCATGTTTTAATAGTAATACTAAAAGTGCCTTTCAAAAGATGTTATTTGGACACTTATCTAAATCCTGTACTGATACTGCATACAAATGAAGAACGGTTCAGGGCAAGTGGCAGCAAGTCTGAAGCCCATGCACAGATCTTTGTTAGCTCAAAAGCAGGGTTCAAACTTCGACTCTAGGGATGCAAAAGGGTTTCCATGTTGAGCTAGTGCAATTAATAGTTCGTGACAAGCCAATGAACTCTATGAGACTGGCAAGCCTGTGAAAGAAGCCTTGCAGAACAGCCATGAGAAATTCACCTGCTTAGCCGTAACTAAAGCACTTTCACTGTGACTTATGTCAAGGATTTTTGCCTGTTCATCACAATAGCTCACTACACATATCAGAGAGCAAACAAGGTAAGACAGGAGGTGAAGAAAAACACTGTAAATCACCAATTATCCAACATTTTCTCCAATTGTTAGTACTTTGGACATTTTCCAAATGGCCATCCAGTATCCAAGAAAGTGCTGAGAAAGCTCCAGGAAAGGACAAAACAGCTCTGTGTATCTCCTTGCTGCAAGGAGCCTCAGCTCACTGCAGCACAAATACACTGTTTTTCTCACCCTTTCTGCCTTAAGCTCCCTCTCCCCCTGAAATACTCCCGGGATAATCTGCTTCACTTCAGCATCTTTTTGATCGAGCGGTTTCCTACCATGAAATATTCAACTGCACCAACCTGGCAGGGATAGACAGTGAAGAAAAGTGATTGGGTAATGAAGTGAGCAAAAATATCAGATGGATTGAATTACTGAATTCAACTCTACGAAAGAGCAACCCATTTCTCTGAGAGGCAAACAAGGAGCAGTCAGCCATCAAACCCACAGAAGGAGCTGAAATCAAAAGAGGTCAGAGCAGCAGAAATCAAGCACAACTCCCAGCAACATGGGTAGATGCAGAAAAACATAGCATGTAATTCTGTGCTTTCCCTGGTAGGAATTTCAGTGGTGCCAATGGTGGTCATCGTTGGTCATCGTCCAAAGATGCACTGAAGAGCCTATTTTCAAGAACTGACCAGTGAACAAATCTCAAAACTATTGCCAGATCCAGTAAGATGGTGAGGATAACTACATTTAAAAGACCTGAATGGTAGGAAGCAAAGAAATAGCAAATGTTTCTTTCATAACACAAACATTTCAAGAAGTCATTTTACACAGGTAGAGTGGACTTCACTTTAAAGATTACTCATGAAAGGAACGAGCTTAGTAAATTATTTCAGTGCACCAAACCAAGAGGCATGAAAACAGGACAGGTCAGCATCCTCCAACACCAGCTCATGCAGAACCACAGCTGTACCAGCAACACAGGAGGTCTGTTCCAGGAGAGCTTTTTGGAGAACAAGTGGTACTTCTCACATCCCTCTTGCATGAGCTAACTCAAAAACCCCAGAGGAGTGCCTGGCATGGGCGGCATGGACTTGAAGACACACACAGCAACAAGTCTCACTGCAGGATAGGAGCAAGTACGAAAATACCCTGAAACTGCAAGGCCTTCTTTCCCATGTTTTGGGTGACAGCGACAGCTCATCCTGCAACTACACCTGTAAAACCCAGCTTCCTCAAAGTGCCAAGAACACCAACATACAAGGCAGCGGGTTTTAGCTCATCTGCCTTTCCCAGTATACGTATGTAACTGAAGGCTGTATTAGCTGTTGCGTACCATGAGTGTGGAGAACATCAGCATCTCTCCCAGTGCACACACTGATGTAGGAAACATCGCACGGGAGCGCTGGAGCCAGGTAACAGATACTGTTCATCGGCCAAGGAGGAAGCACCTGATGCAAGCAGCCCTCGCCTACTCACTCTTGTTATACCAAAGACAAAGTGCATTGCTCACAGCTCTCCTTCAGTGGTTCCAAAGCAACTCTACAGAAAGCTTCCTTCACCTCAGCTGCAACTCAAGTTATTTCCTCCCCGGGGCTCTGCACTTGAGGCACAGCTTTTTTAAGAGATGAGGCACAAGACACTTCTCCTTTTGGGAAGATGAATAACTTGTGAAGTTTTAAAAACCCCATTTGAGCCATGAAAGGAAGGGAGTGAGGCAGTTCAGTCACGTTTTAGGAAAAGGCCGTCCACATGCAGTGCTCACTTCCAGTTGCGGATGAAAAGACTGGGAAGTAAAGGCAGAGATTATTCAACATGCAAAACCAATCTTAAAAGCCAACAAATCAGCTTCCTGTGCTTATACCAATCTGCTTCACGCCCCTGTCCATTGAAAGGAACCTTCCTGAGTTTTCCACACACTGGTTTGGTGCAAGGAAACTTCTTCCCTCAACACGTCCCATTACTTTAACATCTGCTCTTTAGAAAGTGCTTTTCTGTACAATCAAAATTAGTACAAAAAACCCAACTCACTGGCAAAGTAGAAAGAAGGGCCTGTCTCCTTGCTGTATGGTATTTTGGGACATGCTGAATTTGGGAAATAGAAAGGTAAATTAGCCTCTTGCCACGTGCATGCTTCCCGTCTTCTGGAAAGGTCAGTGTCAATGCTTTAAGGTTTTCTTTTTTAAGCTTGTAGAACCATGCAGATATTTTTATTTACTTAGGTGCTATTAGAGGTGGATATTTAGCTTTACAAAGGAGTGGAGATGAAACAACACAAGTCTCAAGCAAGCCTTCCTTAACTGTGACACTGAGGTCTTCAGTTCCCATTTCACACAAAAATCAACTTTATGTCAATTAACGGTCTATTACAGTCCACTGTAATAAGAAGGTTAAAATGTCATCACACTAAAACAGAAATTGGCCCCCTGCTTTTTCAGCTAGATCACTGTCATTTATAACAGTTCCAAGACGCCTTTGCTGACTGGTTCACTCTTAGTCCCTGGAGAATCCTCTGAAGTTTATATTATATCCACCATTGTACTATCAGGGTAATAGAATTTACTCTACTGCTGAGACAGAAACCAGATAAAGTTAGAGACAACACCAGACCAGTAAAACATATGCAGAAGGGGAAAGGGGAAGGGAGAATGGGGACAGCAATGAGAGCACAAAAACCAGGAAATGCATCCGTATAAAACCAAGGTCTGGTTTTACACAAGTTTGGTTTTAAACACAGAAGTTAAGCTTTTCAGAGGACTCCAGTTACCTGAAAACACAGGCAATTCAGCTACATGGTAAAACTAACACAAGGTCATTGTCACAGGAATGAATATATCCACCCTCTGCTGAGATACCCACATTTTCTCCTAACAGCACAAGACAAGTTTGGGTCTTTGTGCAACACAGACCAAGCAGTCAAACTGCAAACCATGGCCAGCAGACTCCAGCCCAAGGACACTGGTATCAGCGAGATCACACAGAGCCAACACTTCTGAGACAGACAATACGTTCTGAAACCAACGTGCAGTTAGGCAGGGTGAGAACAACAACTCCATGGTCAGGTATGTGAGTATGGCTGTTAAAGGTGTGTGTACTGCTCTGCTTCAGCAGTGCCTGCGTTTCAAGCTCTCCTTGGTAAGGACATCTAAGTGGCTCACGTCTCCAGAAGTTATAAGCTGAAGTGTGTAATTAGATGTGTTTAGTATCTGGTTGGTAGATGGGAAGATAGTTGCTTGAATATTGTCCTTCCCAATTGTGTTTTGAGGGGAAAACCCCAATGGTTTATACACTCCTCCATCATAGGTTTAGGTGGGTCTACCGGTGACCACGCTTCTCTGCTTCTCTTGGGCTCTTGTCAACAGCAGGTTGTCAAACAGAAGCAGGACACTGTAACGACTGGCAAGGAAATCCCAGAAGTGCAGCAACATCCCATTAAACAGCATTAGACAAAAAAGACTTTTTCTTTAAAATGGAAGAGTGCTTATCAACAAGTGTAGGTCACAGCATGTGTTTTGGATTCAGCTATCTCTTGCTGAGATGGGAGGGAAAACAAAACCCACACTCTGGCAGTGAGGGCAGTTCACTTAATTGATCAACAGGCATTTCTCTTCGCTGGCAGGCTGGAACTGCTTGCCACAGACTTTCAACTTGTCCCAAACCATCAGTGGAGATGGAGTTTCAGGTCTCACCAGAAAACATTTCACACCTTTCAGAATGCTCCAGAAGCAGTGCCCCCCAACCCCCAGGGCTCAGGAATGTCATCCTTGCAGACAGCTTCTATCACATATGCAGGAAAAAAGGGGAACGTTCCAAGAGTCATCTCAAAGAAAGCACTAGTACCTTGAAGGATAAAGGGGCAGTTATAGCCCACTGAATCCTGGTATCAATGGGGGCAAAAATGAATTTAAACACAAATAACATACACTTTTAAAATCAAACAGCAGTTTTAAAGAGCCAAAAGGAAATCTGAGACCTTGTTTGAGCAAGTGCTCCACAAATCAAAAGCAGCGGTTGTTGCCTCTCAGGAAGTTGTTATTCTGATCTCTCAGATCAGTTTTAGAAGAGGACCAGAATCAAAGTGCATTGGTATTCTGAGGTCAAACATACTGTGGGTAAACTCAAGATTCCCCAAATACAGAACATAAGTTACGGATACGTTCTTACAGTCACTCAATCAGATGTGAATGATTCCAGTGCGTTGTTCTTTAGCAATGTACTCCACAAGCAGCTTATATTTATCACCTCAGGCATTTCTATGCTTTCCCCAAGAGTTCACATATTGATAAATGGAAGCTGAAGTGCATATGTTACAGATGGACACATCTGGAGGAAACACAATCCATCTAGGCAAGGTCTTCAAGTACTCAGCACATGGAAGACTTGCAAAAAGCTGAATTGAGACAGTGCTGCACTACATCAGAAGTCAACTCGTGTGTAGCTAACTGTAAACCATGTAGGTTAAGGGCACATTTGAGCCAATTCATGTTCACTAAGCAATAAACACATCTGCACATGGCAAGAACATACTCTTAAAGAAGTGTCTCATATGGAGTTCATGATCCAGCTGCGTTGAATGGTTTCAATAACAAGAATTTCAAGCACTTGATCATGTACTGAGAAGGTTGGAGAACATTTAGAAGAGTCACCAAATAGCTACTTGAAAGAACACAGGAGGACATGCAACTTCTGTTAAATTAGGTGCTCTTGGAAATGTAGTATTTAATTACATGGCAGAAAATACCAAAGAATTCAAGTTTGACCCAACTCAGTTGTTTGCACTGGTAGGTAGTTACATACCTACAACAGACAGGCTGCAAAACCAACACAGAAATGAGATCTAACAGTTGTAAATCAGAGTATCAGCGATAAAACTATACAGACATCTACAGATCAAAGCCAACCAAGGGAAGGGGCTTGTACCTCAATGCTGTAGAACCCACTGGTTACAGAAGAAAAGGATGGTGCACAGTGAGAAATTGCTAGGAAGTCACATGCAAGCATTGTGAATCATATCTCAGATTATCTCATGTTTGGTTTTTATTTTAATTAGGATTTGAGAGGAGCGTTTTCACCAATAAAGGTCTGAAAGCCTTTGATCATTCACTTCATCGGAACTCTATTTAATCTAATGAAAAAGAAGATCTGTTTACATGGACACCTCAAGCACGAGAGTAGAAAAGATCAAAGTTACACAATTAGCAAGGACCTGTGAGAGAAAGGCTTAATCTCTACCGAGTAACTTCCATTTCAGCTTCAGCGCAAGTGAGCTGAAATGTTCTTCCTCCAAGTGTCAGAAAAGGTTTCTCTCTCTTAGGTTTTGCTTCTCAGCTCTATTACCATCCCACTGCCGAGATCTGACAGGATGTTTTCAGATGGGCAAGAGACAGACTTCTTCAAATCAGAATTAACTCCACACTAAACTTCAGATTCTCAGCCTCTGCAAGTTTTCATGACACATCATGGACTTCCATTAAGTAGCAGTGTAAAACTAAGCACCGGAACACATACAAAGATGTCTAAAGGTACAGAAAATCTTTTATTAGAATCTAAGTCAATAATATACGTGACCCAATAAAAGGCTTCTTCAGATGCTATTAACAAGTATTGAAATGCCATGTTTTCAAGAGACCATCTGCTGGTTTGACATTTTATGACAATTTCCAAGCCTTCTAGCAACCTTGATTCTACTTCTTTCAATAGCATGTTTTGCAGTGAGGTTTTTTCCTCCAAATTGGGCATTGATTTATCATACATTTATAATGCTTTAGAAGTTCTTTCACATTTTACTCTGTAACAAGGTAACCCACATTTTCAGCACTTCACTGTACGTGAAATATGCCCATCTGATAATGCTGGAGAGTAACTGTCAAAGTCAGAGCAATACATGAGCTGTTTCATATATTCTTGACTTACCAAAAAAAGAAAGGTAAGCAACACATGTTTTATTTTGCTTAAACAGCAGTGTTCATACTGTTAATAATGCTAGTAGTATAAGGACAGCATTTCACTAGTTGTCAGAACTAAAGTCAAGTTTTGAAACTGAGGTCATAGCCTTGCAATAAAACAAGTCCTAATTATAATCAAGAAACAATCAAGGGATGTTGTGTCAAGAGCATCAAGGGAACTTGAACAAACTTCTTTCGGCAGATATTCTTTAGCAGCTCCCAGGTTGATATTTCATCTTGGTCACTGGCATCCTACTGAAATCAGCATACTTGAGTTTTCATTTTAACCCGGTGGCTCAGTTTTCAATGCTCTCTGCTCATCATCTTATGCAATATAAACCACATCTACTGGTGTAATCTGAACAATACCCATGTTTGAAGCTTGAGATTAAATACATCCCTGCACAACGTTAAGAACTTAAAAAGTTACATATAACACAAAACGTTTCCTACCATACATAGCATGCGTCTGTTCATGCGCACCATACTGTGTTGCAGAAGAAGATACTAAACCAGGCTGTGCGTGTGTTGGTGGTGCCATCATTCTAGCGTTGCCCTGTATTACAGGGCTATAAACATGAGGATGCTGCAGTCAAGAGAAAGAAGAAAACAGTTAATTGGAGGGCTATTACAAAGAAACTACTGTCATCTAAACAATTATGTACTTAGAAACAGTAATAGCAATAGCTTAGCCTTACTAAAATACAGAGCAAACTACAGATTTCATACTAGCACCATCATCCCAGCTGTTCCTAAAAATTAAAGGGTATTTTCTGCAGCGGGTTACAAAGTACCAAACCCCACTGGCATATCTGATTTTTGCTACTCGAATTATGTATTAAACTTATGCATGTAATTCTGTATTTATCCAATTAGGTCTATTTCAAAGCTTTTCAAGTAAGAGCAGTACACCAAATAGTTTATTTTTAGAACACCTAACTAGGAGCTGTCCTGGCCTTGACCTGGAAAGAATTCTTCCAAGAGCTAAAAAGGTAGGATCAATAATAAATGCCAACTTCTAAACTGACCTTACAGTCTGTTGCAGGCTTTGAAGCACACTATGACACCATCAGAACACAGAAACTGCTCTAAGTGACTTCTTATGACTAAATACAACTTAGGACTGAGCCACTTAATTACTTCTTGTTTGACTTATCACGTAGAGTGAAAGGACTCTTACCTGAGATTGGTAGTGTGGCACATGCTGCACAAGAGGCTGATTAGGAAACTGCTGGGGACTATATGCAACATATTGTGTTGAATAAGCAGGTGGCGTAGCTACAATTGGAGGGCCTGCTGCTGAGGCAGGATGCATCATGGTGCTCTGATGATGTTGGTCTTGCCGTTGCTGTGGCATATTTGGTACTACAAAGCAAACAGTGCCTCACATTAGAAATACAGGACAAAGAATGACTATCTTCCTGAAAGGTTTTACATTACAATGTCACTGTGACCAAGTGGGACACCCTCACCCATCAGCTTTAACCACGTATTAGAGCTCTATGAAAAAGGAACAGCATGAAAAGGAGTTCCTCCAACAAACATTTGATTTTCATCACTGCCTTTGAGAGGTGCATACAGCCACAAACCCAGGCCTGCTTTTTGTGAAGGAAGGAACAAAGGTGGAGGGAAAGACTGTCAAGAATAAGCAGAGAAGAGAAAGGTTGTATCAGCATACCTATGTTATTCAAATTTGATCCTGTCCCCTTCAAAAGGCGTAATTCACCCTCTATGGGAACTACTCAGCAACTGTTCCATCAACTGGAAACCTGAGTCTGTTAAAATTACTTGTGCTTATGACTGAGGAGAGCAGAAGAAAGGTCTCCTCGCAGCCGCTATCTGAGCTATTCACACCTTTGAAGCTCTGTGCTACCCCTCAGGATAGCAGAAAGCAACTTTTAGATCACAGTCAACACCGAAGGGGACAAATCAACCTTTAAGAAGAAAAGGAGTAGGAATAATTAGAGGAAAGAAAGTTTAAGAGAGCAGAGTGCTGTAGTGTGGGACCACCTGAGCTATCCTGGTAAGACAATCAACCAAACCACAGCAGCCAGGCACTGAGAACAAACTAATGCAGCCTCCTAAGCACTAGGGCATGAAAGTTCAAGGTGAGCTCCAGCGTGCTGCAGTGAGACTGCAACTAATAACTATGCTAACTCGAGCACCTGCGAACTCCACTGCAGTGTGCAACGTAGACAGAGCCCTTAAAGAGAGGCAAGGAGGGAAATGTTGAAGACGTCAGTAAATTCACCCAGTGATGATTGTATTTACAGTGAAAATCAACAACAGAGAAGAGTAAATACAGGATGCAACTGGAGCAGCGTAAAGGCCCTGACCTCCAACCCACGCAGCTCCGTCAGGACTATGCTGTGCACACGATGGATATCCAAAAATAATGGAACTTGAAAAAGGATTTCAGAACAGGAGAGCAGCCTCATGCGGCAAGTGGGTACAAGGCAACGTATTTCTTACTAAAACAATCAGTGTCACCACCCAGAAGATTTCCCGGGTCAGACCACAGTGAAGTTAGTGTGTTTTAAAATAGAAATACATTGTGGGGCTTTGTCTTCCCTCCATCCATAAAGGCTACTTGTTTATTTCTACACAGCAGAACTGCTCTTTGAAACAATTTCCTCCTCCAGTGACTGGAGCTGCAGCACTGGAACCTATCATCACAACCCACTGTATAAAACTGCAAGAAAGCATGCACTGTGTAGAAGCAGAGCATTATGTGAAACACGACTATCAAAACAAGACCAGCATTTTTCTGCTCCTTCACTGCACTGCCCAGAAGAGAGTTAAGTGCATCTCACCACACATGTTCCCTCCTCCACAGCCACAGGTGTCACTTCTTAAAACCATGGTATTGTTAGTCCAGCTGTTCAGTTAGCGTTGCAGAAGGAATGCAAAGGAACAAACTGGAACCAGCAGTAAGCTCTTTCCAGAAGAGCAGCATCACATACTCTTTCTGAAGTATTTCTCTCTTGCTCCTAATACTCTGAATTTCTCTCTATACTCTGAAGTATGAACTCTTTCTGAAGAAACAGCCATTTTGCTTGCTGACCACAACAACCCCCTCTACTAAAGCACTACTCAGGGCTCTGCTGTAAACCAGTGGAGAAAACTCGTGCAGAAAGGTTCCCTTTAAACAAACCCATAATGTTCATGAAATATAGGAAATGCTCAGCTTACCCTAACACTACAAGTAACAGCGACATTTTCCTGTTTGACGAATCAGATTCTAAACCAAGCAACTCCCCATTACTCAACCTTAGCATGTTTTGGCTGAATTAGTTTATCTAGAATTTCCACTTACGTCTCCTTATTAAAAACAGCATTTAAAATAGCAATTGAAACCAAATTAACACAGATCAGAAAATACACAAACATCTGTAATGTATTCATGCTGCATGCAGACTAAGAACCAAACAGGCAGTATTATTCTCACCTTTACCTGCTCTATATGTCTTGGCTTGGTTCACTGGCATGGGCGTCATGGGAATTGGATACAAAGGCTGAAACAGAAGGAGGTGAAGCTGTGACATTCCTTTAAAAAGTGAATGTGTGTCAGGGTGGGGGTCCCACTCAGCTTTGATGTGTTTTACTCTGTTACGTTACATGGTTTAGGGAACTCTTGTCTAACTTCAGGTATTTTCTTGGCTCGCCGTGATTAATCTGCGTGTACAAACAACCAAGGCCATATGGTTTGCAACGACCAGTTAAGTCATGCTACGACTGCTGCTCCAATGTATTAAATCAGCCAGCTTTGTAACAGTTAGATTTGCAATTTTAGTAATCCCTACAATGACCAGAAGCTAGTGGGACACAGCTGGAAGAAATAGTTGCTTAGAATTTAAAGAGAGCTTGGAGGATGGGGGGGAATCTGCACAGATTAACAACAAATGTGAGTAAGAGCTGCTGGAATTTACAACTGTTGAGACTACTACAACATCCAGACTGAGTGACCACTGGCTGCAGTCAGTATTTACACAGCTAAAACTTCACAACAATGCAACTGCGTCCATATTTACAAGAGTATTGTAAGCTGTACTATCTCCCTGTTGTAACTTAGATCTCCTAAGCGTCCTCAACCTGCTGACAACCATCTGAGAAGTGTAAGTTTGCATTTTACCTGCACGCCTGGACTCACTGGAACCGGGTACATCATATTTGGTGCAAAACAAACAGGCTGAGTGTACACTGGGGTTGGCTGCTGATGACCCACCATGGAGGGGCTAGGCTGAGCTTGCGGACGAGGGGAGGTTGGTGTAGTAGAAGGTTTCGGCTACAAACAGAGTTCAACAAGGCAGATGCAAGATTAGTTTGATTACCCTCCAGGTGCAAGTTTTACTTAGAAAGATCTCCTCAAAAGCAATGTTGAACAGTGTCAAGTAACTTACTTGAGCAAAAGATCGAGGGTTGAACTCTTTTGCATTGGGATTAAGTGTTGATTTTCTAACTTGCCTAAACATAAAAAAATGACATTCAGCATTATTTTTATAAGCATATCTGTAAAACTCCCTAATGATTAAAAATTTAGAGATTAAAAACCTCATTTCCATCTGGGAGTCAGATTTCTGAGAACTCAAGCAACACATGGCATGCAAAAAAAGCCACCCTTGGTGACAGTGCTCTTACTATACTTATCCATAAGAAAGCTTTCCTGCTGTTGATACTACAGCTCACATGAGCCAGGAAAACATTTAAATAAGCATTTAGATATGAATTAGGCATCAAAAGAGTTCTACATGGAGCTCTGCCACTGACTCATCAGATGACTTTTAGTAGTCACTTCACCTGCTCTCTTCTCTGTATAACAGAGAGTACTGGTATCAGTATATAAACAGTAAGACATTACACATTGATCACAGCTTTATCCACAAACTAATGCTAATAACAGATGTGCTTATTCTAAAAGGCATAATTACTCACTCAGAAGTATCTTTCTTCTCCTCTTTATCCTCTTTATCTTGTTTACTTCCAGGCCCAGATGTCTGTACACCTTGTGAAGTTACCTCAGGCCCTCGCTTTTGCTCAGAACTACTACTTATTGAAGGAGAAATACTTGGACTATTAGGTTTGCTACTGCCACCATTAGAGTTAGTATTACTGCCAGTTTCTATGATAGATTCTTTAGGGGTTGATTCTGTCTTTTCTTTAACTACATCTCTTGATTTTTCACCTTCTCGGGTTTTGTTTAGCAGCTGATCCACTGCATCTGAAGAGGAACTCGACTGTAACTGAAAAGAAAGAACCCCAAGGAATATATATTCAGTAAATCGATATGCAGAACTAGGGAGAGACAAATCTAATACTATCACATACACAGAGTAAACCACAGTCCCACAGGCCTCAATCATCTGGAAATGACCTTTTAAAGCACACATTTCCATTCCCAGTAGAAAAGAAATCTATGAACCAGGATGACGTGTTAAGCCCACGCTGTGAAAGAAGCTATTCAGCGACTCAAATGACCTATGTGTTGATTAGGAAGTGACAGGAAAGCTTAAGACAACCCTCTGGACTCATCCCCATGTGATTTAACAGGAACACTTGAAGAGCCAACCTGATTTAATAAACCAATATAACCATCTTCAATTTGCCTCAGCAAAACCCTTTACTTCATTTTCAAACAGCTCTTCCATATGGAGCTTGAATGTGATAATTATTCGTACCTAATAACCAAACAGGTTTCGAGCACTATTTTCAGTGTACAGTCAATATGCACATGCACATGTATTGGGCAATTCTACTAGCAAGAGTCAGCATTGATTTTATAATATCTAGCATGAATACTTCTGTTTTCATAAATGAAGCGCAGTGGCAAGGACCTGTTCTCCTGTTAACACACGCATCTTATTCGGCTCATTAAAACAGCCTGGATGCACATGAGTTAACACCATTAAGTTAACATACAGAGAAACTTACCCTAAAGTCATTCTTAAATTTCTTTAAATCATCAATCTGTTTTCTATGTTCTGAAACAATTGGAGATACACCTGCCAAATACAAGACCAACATTGTCCAAGCATTTCTAACACAAGACTGATACACAACACGTACACTTTATTGAGTTTGCAAAAATGTTTCACAACTAAAAATGCAATAGTGTTATCGTTTCATCTGTAACCCCGTGTAATCCCATGAACTGCATGTATGAGCACACAAAAATACACTGCTGAAACCACGGCATTACATAACTGGCATATCTGTAGTCCTAACGCGTCGCACCAAGACAGAAGCCCTGAGGTGCAGGGACTGCAGAACTCAGCTGAACACAAAGCAGCATGCAGCAAAACCCTCAGAACATAACAGACCAGCGTTTCAGAGCATAGCAAGTAAAGGTGAAACGCTGATCAAGGTCAGGTTTACAGCCAGACTTGACCTTAAAGGTCTTTTTCAACCTAAATGATTCTCTGGTTCTAATTGCAGCATGAAAAGATCTTTTGGAGAACTGAATGAACAAACAATGCTGCAGAGAGAGACATATTTAAGGCACAATACGAAGAAGCACAGTAACAAAAAGCTATGCTGACCATGATGCTCAGGAGTATTGTGAGCACAGCTCTAAGCAGAAACACTCATTGAGTCCAGACAGCTAAAAACCAGCTTTCTAAGCAGGAAAAAGAACAACCACAGGAAAAGATATCCCATCATCCACATGAGCATCCCTGTACTTTGTAGTCAATGAGTCAATACAATGAGTCAAGAACAACATGTAAAATTGCAGGCCTGCCACTTCACACCTGCATGACCAAGTTTTCACTACAGAACACTCCAGTCAGACTCCCTCCAAGTCTTCCTCAAAATGCTAACTAAAGCAGTCAGTACAGCAGGTTTAGTGCATGGAATTCCTATATGACACAAGTGTATTTGAAAGCTTTTGATACAAACCTTTGTTTTCAGGTTTAGGAAAACTAGGAGAAGTCTCACTTGGCTTTATATTCTCCTTGTTTCCAGTTGCTGAATTTTGCCTCTGGTCTTGAAGCCTAGTATCTTTAGCTAGGAAAGAAATTACCGAAGTTATTCACTTACACACAACTCAAACTAAGCAAAGAGAGTATGATAGAAACAGAACTGAGATTAAACCATATTTAGCTTACAAACGAAATGTTAGGGTCTGGAGGGTTATCCTCCTTCCTTCCCACTCTACTGTCTTTAAGCCAAAGAAGTCCCTGTCAAACACATCCCTTGCATCACACACAGAGCCTTAACTAGGCTGGAAAATGAACTACAAACTGAGAGCGGACTGTTTTCACTAGTCCATCAGACAGTGCTTAAAGATTAGAGCTCTCAGACATCTGACTGTGCTCTTGAGTGTTTGGATTATTCCCCTTCCTTTTGCTATGCTCAGAATATTCCTTGAAACCAGCATCCCATGTTTCTTTAAACAGCCAGGAACTCAGCTTGAAGAAAAAAATGTAATCCTCAGTTCAAGTCAAACACCTATAAGCCCATACTCCCTAAAGAGCAGAAGAAATCACACACATAGACTTACCAAAAAGCTTTTCTCCAACCTTAGTTTAAAGCTAGCATCATGACAAAAGGGGAACTTGCTACACAATGAAATTAAATGCATCAGAAGTTCTCCTGTCATTTAGGAAGCAGCTCTGCTCTTGCAGAGGCACATTCTTTGTCAGAGATTAAGGAACAGGAGCATTTGCAAGCAGCAAGGGTATCTTACCTTCACTGGAAGGGGTAACAGCTCTGTTGGATGCAGGGCTGGCAGGTGTAGGAGAGGCAGCTGGAACAGGCATGGCAACAGATTCAGTGGGAATAGTTCCAGGCTGAGGAGAAGGCAGAGCTGGTCCCATGGGAGTGCTGCTCTGCCTTGGAGACCTAGGCCTGTGTGTTTTAGGGGATAATCTCGGAACTAGAAACAAACAGGGAAAAAATAGTTATAGGATTAAGTTTCCTCATCTGCTCAGCAGTTTGCTTATTTATAAATCACTAACGACATGCTTTAAAATACTTAGTGGAGCATTATATAGCAATTGAAAACCTGTTTACCTTTCAGGTACATCTCCTAGTTCCTTACAATGCAGCATTTCAGGTAAGCGGTGCAATTATTCTGCAGACTGTCTCCTAATACATATCACTGCCCTGTAGTGTCACCATGAGACTGCAATATTCTCCCCAGCCCCCAAGTAGTACAACTACAACAGCTCACATTAACACAGAAAAGGTGGTCAGGTCTCCACACAAACAGCTGTAAAGCATTTTTTAAAGGGCTGAAAAAAACCACATCCATTTTACAGCGTCCTCTTTTGGAGGTTTGCCAGCTGGAAGAAAAACAATATCCTATTGAAAGAAGATGGTTTAATGTATGGGTCTGCCCCTGTGTTAAAGCAGCGAGGGAAGCTGTATATTCTTTGAATGGCAAGTTGTACCTCCTGCTCATCCCGCCGTGGCTAGTTACGTGCTCTACATCACATATTAACTTCAAGTGAGCAAGGAGAAAGAGAGGTAAGTTGTTGTAACGATCCTACTTGCATGTTAATAACATATAAAATGGGGAGGGAAGATGAATCAGACGTAATGCCATAACAGAAGAGGTTAAATCTTTTCCACAAGGCAACAGGTCTGAGGGGGTCTAATTCCTCCCTTCTTTCTGAAATACGCATTCCCGCTATCCTCCTCTAGAATTCTAGCACTAACATGTACCAGACTTCAAACTGCTGCTCGCTTGCCCTTCAATTCAAAGAGAGTGCCCAGCTGCTGACAACTCACTAGAACACGGCCTCAACTACAAAAGCTCGAGACTAGGGCCTGTGTCATGAAGTACTTAAGAAACATGTTAATGGAACAGGAAAAGAAGAGCCACTGACTATTACCTGCTGCTACAGCACTGAGACAAACACAAAACTGCCACTTAAAACCTGACCAGTTTTTAAAGGAAAAAGATATCCAACTTAACTTGAATATCATTTCATCATCCTTCTAACACCAGCCTTCCTCTATCCAAACGCCTCCTCCATTTGTAAACCACAACTCACACTGCCATTAACCAAATTCAGTGATGCAATGGAACACACAGAACTTTTCCTGTCTCCTTCAATAACTTGCCTGAAAATTGCTTTTTTCAACAACCAATTCCCACATTTTTCCTTCCTTTCATAGAGCATCTCACTTAACCTCTCTGCCAGTAGGTCAATACTGCACTTGAAGGACCAACTCACCAACTCGTTTACTAAGCTACCTGGGAACATCCTCGTCCCACATCATCTAAACAAGCTAAGTTAACAGACCAGTGTTGATTCAGAGCCTGAATTGTCTAGAAACGCAGTATTCTGCTGAGCATTCACACTCTAAAGTGCCCCTGGCAAGCCATCTGCAATAAGCCAAGCTTTACCTACCCCCACTGACAACTGATGACCACGTCCCACCTGAAGGGCTGCCTCGTGCCACTGCAGTAGTAGATGCTTCCCCTGGTGCATTATGAGATACAAATTCTAAGCCACTTGAAATTGTACCCCTACCAGTAGAGACTCTGTGACCTCGAGGGTGCCGTTGTGCCTTAGGAGACATCCGTGGAGGCCCTGAGAAAAAGAAGACAACCCCACACAATAAGTACTTAATGTCCACCACTACGAGTACCCAAACATACTGCTTTTAAAACTGGATTTAATCTAATAACTCTCAGTATTATAGTCAAGCAATTTACACTGACATCAACTAGAACCAGGGATCCATGACAGTAAAGAGGCCAAGTCATTGGTCCAGCCAGACTACCAACACACTCATCGCCTTGCTCTGACAGCTCAAGTTCATTGATATTTAGAAGCTTTATCAGAATTAGAACAGGTACGCAAGTCCTTGATGGAAAAGATTTGAAACCAAGCATCCAATATTGCTTACTGCCAGACAAGCCAAAAAGGTGAGTGGCCCAGTTCCCTCTGGATAAGCACAGTTCCAGGCTCTCAAAGGTTTTCCAGAATGAACAAATTTCCATTGTTTTTGGCCAGTGATACCAACCATGTATTCACAGTGTAGTCACCACTGGCTGACCAATGCTCTTGGGGAATTTCAGCAGAGCATTCTGCATTGAGGCTGAATTGCCTGCAGCACGTCGCAATTCATTTACACGTCAGCAAAATTGCAACTAAACAAGTTATTGTTATCCCAAGGTTCAAGTCATGCATGTTGTAGCTAAAGTCATACGTGAATACAGTAATTCTGAACAGCTTATACAACTGCCGCAGGATAGTTATGCTCAAGTCTAAGCAGCAATACAGTTCCTACAGCCTAAAATACATTTTTCTTTACAAGATGAGACTCGAATGTTGATGCTTCAAAAGGAAAAACTGTGTATGAACAGAAGACAATGTGGCTGATTACAGTTCACTTTTAATGTAGGTCAATAACAGTGACAAGTTCAGATGATGGCTTTCTGGTTCTAGATAAAGTTCTAAAATATCAAGTACCTCTTCTGGAGACATAGATCTTTAAATGTCAGCCTCTATTTTAACCATGACTCTAAAGTACATTTCAATCCAATTTATCTACAGGCAAGCCTTTTAAAGAATACACACTTTGTCCAGCAATGCCCTAGACCGTGGTGTGCAGGCTACTTTTTGAGTGCACTTAAAGAAGATTAAACAGTTTAGAATGTGCTCCCTTCCTGTACCCTCAGAGGACAAATTTAGCTCGGATACTCCTGCATACAGCTATGGAGACTCATGGGTCAGCCTTTCCCCGCATATTCCTGGCTGCTAATGCAAACAGATCTAAAGTCTTCTACAGTTCACCTATGAAGCAGCTTATCCTATCCCACTCCACAGCGCACTTCTCCAACCATTGGTTTCTAACAAAAGGAAATTCAATGATTTAGCTCAATTTGGAACTGCTTTTTGTGGAACAACTGCATTAAAATATTTGATATGTTATATAAATTTATGTTCCTAAGAAGGCCCTTCAAGATATCAGGTCCTGCATGTTGCTGTTGGTTAAGTTAAGACACTGAGCAGCGTTTACAAAGCTGAGCTGATTTCAACCCAACTTGGGAAATGTCACAGCTTTATTTTGTTTTTGTAAAGCTCTTCAAATAAAAAGGTTAATAGAAATAGTCTGATAAAACTAAAGTTAAACACAAATTATAGGTTAAGTAATGAAGAGGAAAAACAATTTTGTAATTAAACTCACAAAGGAGTTAAACAAAGACAAACAAAAACATGAACAAATCGTGGTATTGTACCTTCTGAAGACATGCGTTTAGGCATAGTAGAGACAGGAGCTGGAGAACCATGAGCAGAGGGGTGAGACGGGGGCCTGGAGGGCCGCGAGGGGGGCCTGGAGGGCGGCCGTGTAGGGGTGGCTGCCCGAGGTGGAAGAGAGTTGGGACCTGACTGGTAGCGAGAAGGTGGGCGAGAGGAAGGAGATGGGCAAGGCGATGGCCAGGGAACACCTGACAGAACAAATGATATGAAGGAAAGTATAAAAACTAAAGAAAAATTATGGGGAAAAAGGTCAACAGAAAAAAAAAAGTAAAATATGACAAAATGATTTTTCATGTTTAACCCTTTGGGGATAGGTTAGTTTAGTTCGGCAACCGAGAAAATCGGTCTCTGCAAGGTTATTTCCTCCACTTCGGGTCAAATTTAACATCTGAATGTCACAAACTCCCCAAAGGGTTAATTAGGATCTACAAATACTACTAAGGAATAGACAGCAAAGTTTGATCTGTTAGCCTATTATATATATGTTCTACAGTACGCATCACTCTTGACAAGGTCCTTAAATAGCTGCTAGAGGTTCTCAAACAGCGGTTCACATATAGTATTGACTCTACAAACTGCTACTTTCAAACCAAATGATGAGCAGTATCAATTCTAGGAACTGTATCTTTACAAAAAACAGCGGTGTTCAGTGTCTGAATCCTGCCATTTATGCTTTTAGCAGTTATCTGAAGTATTAATGTCATATTTTAATCTAGGATATAGGGCTCACTGTTTCCAAATCAAAGAGATTTAATTCACAAGCCATTCTGAATATCTTAGGTATATGATGTTCATTCAGCAGACTAATAGTATGACAGAAGCCACAACTACTATGAACAAATGTCAAGGTTCGCACTGTTTGGGCAAGACTCAGTTGTACATCCTTTATACAGCTGACTGTATTTAAAAAGGAAGCCTTACTTACCTTTAGATGGTTCTCAGACTTCCTCTCCAGATAGAGGCACTTGAGTATTCTACACTTATCATTTATTCACAGCCGTCTCATGTAATAGCAGTTTTAACTTAGAAAAATAATGCCTCTAGGACAGGCTACTGCTGAAATCCATCTCAGATAGATGGTGTCTGGTTTATGAAACACCAATTCCTGCTATACAGTGCCTAGTGATGTCTGTTTATAAATATAACCCATGTGTATAGCAGCAAATACTCAAATAGCTATTTGGAGAGAAGGCTTTGATTCCTCTTCCCCTAACACTTCTTTTGCTTTATCCTTTTTCATGGGAAAGAGAACTGATCCACGCACCAGAAAGGAAGAGAGATGCCTTGCCGGCTGCCACCTCCCTTTCACTAGGTGTCAGCATTGCTACTCCTTCACATTGAGCTCAGCAGCAGTACTACACAAAGCAGGTTTTACCCTTTAAAACCTCACACTGCACCATCATCTAAGACAAAGGTGATTGAGAAGGAAAACAAGTGGCATTTCTGCTCTGAAAAGCTTTGTATAGCGCAGCCAAATGCGTGTTCCATTACAAATTAAACCCAAATCAAAATCACAACCTCTGTGTTAAATGATGAGTGCTTATGAAATACACATCCTAAGACCACACCAGATGCAGTTGCAACATAATTAGGTAATTGACTGCAATTTTATAACGCACATTTGTTTAGATTTCAGATACTTGCCTCCGTTAACTACTCTTTGATCTGCTCCAGAGTTAGGACTGAATTCTGAAGTATGGGATCCAGACCTTGAAATTGGTGGGCCTGATCCAGACTGGCCCATCCTTGGTGAGTTTTGTCTTCCACCTCCCCAGGACATGACATCTCTATTCCTCTGTCCAGGTGGAATGTATTTATTTTCCCTGTGAAAACAGCAAAC
Organism: Amazona ochrocephala; assembly: GCA_039720435.1. Taxonomy (NCBI): domain Eukaryota; kingdom Metazoa; phylum Chordata; class Aves; order Psittaciformes; family Psittacidae; genus Amazona; species Amazona ochrocephala. The sequence goes on from CM077891.1 coordinate 13,436,361, forward strand.
TTCTATCAGTGTTAAGACAGAACAGTGAAAAGTACTTGACCAAGTGCTCTGTTGGCATTTTCTATCCTTCTCAAATCAAGCTAAAGGAGAATTCTAAATACTATCAGATGTTGACCTAACATTCACCTCCTGAACTGGCTTTTGATACTGACCACAGAGTCCACTTTCTATGAGCTGACAGACACTGAACACTTTAGTACTAATGCCTGAAATTCCCCATGACATACCATAACCACTGCCTTTTCCTGTAATTCGGTCTGAATTCACCACAGAGATAATACAGAGCCAGGCAGAGGTGCGCAAGTTAGCGTGAGTGCCAAAACCAGCACAGGATTGTTTACACAAGGTTCCTAACCTCATCAGCCCTGCTGAAAAAGCAGTTTCAATGAGCAAATTGTACCAAAACACGTACACCACTTAAATCAACCTACTATTGACAGTGTATGCAAGTACCTAGTGTTCACACCGTGGCCTTCTCGTTCGTTAGCATTTCTCTGAACAGCAGTGTATTTTTCTTCTTCTGTTCTTTCATCGTTTTCCAAGGCAACCCGAGCTTTGTATTGGGCACTTGATTCAATTTCCTCTGCTAATTGAGTTGCTCTGGCTTCCCGTTTTAAAAACTCTTCTGAGTTATCTCTTTCTAATGGCACCCTAAAAGACAACGGAGAGGAAAAGAACCTCTGAAATGCATTTAAAAGCATAAAGGAGCTACAAAAACGACACTGTGTTAATTCTAACCAAGTCAAGAGGACAACAAATTGCTTTTAAGCCAGCAGACTTGCTGTCTTTTTCAGTCTGTTGATATTCCTGGACTGATTTGATACTTGGTGCAAATTCAGTGCTATTTACCTGCCTGGAGAGCTGAGGTCAGGGTGCAGAGCTGTTCCATAGGACTTGCAAAATCCCCAGTCCCTGAAGCTACGCAAAGCTCCAAATTTTGACATGGCTGAGTACATTAGTAATAAAAAGCCTCAGCCCGTTGTTTAGATAGGAAGCTGCTCTAAAAGACCAAATTTGAATTTCTTTAGCTATTTACACATTCCCAGTAGACACAAAGAGTCCCCCGTCCTACTGAAATTAAACAGTCACATTCCTAATCCTTTGGTAATTCCAGCTATAGAACTGCAGCTCTTCCTGTTACGAGGAACTGCAGAAAAGATGAATGCAACACATTAAAGCACAGGGCCAGAAACCCATGACTCACTTGCCATGTCTTAGGACCTCAAACCCATTCATTCCAAGTATCTATATTAGGTAACAGCGTGTTGCAAAAAGCATACATAGGTTCCTTAAGAAAGCCACCGAGTATTAAACACAGAAGCAATGAAATACTGAAAGATAAAGAGGTCACAACCTGCATCTCCTTCTGTCCACCCATGGTTTTGGTTTTTACCTCTTCTACTTTGTGTTTAAGTACCAGGTTTTATAAAGCAACTTTGCACTTTGTCCCCAGTTCTAATATTGAGTTCTAGAAGTCACTTCATCCAACCTTACTTTAGAATAAACTACATAAAGAACACAGCTGAGGCTTGGACCATGCTATGCTGGGCATTGTAGAATCATTACCGCACATACTTTGAATAATACAGAAGAAGAACAAAGAAAGTAGGTGGAGACACAAGCCAAGTATGTACTAATATATGCAAGATTACTCAAGTGTTGGTGGCACAACCAGGAAAACAAGTGGCTCTGCCAAATCCAAGCCAGCACTCAGCTACTGCATCACATGTTTTTCCTCATTCACTTTTGGCCAGTCATCTGCTGGCCTTATCAATGGGAACTGCTAGGATATGAAATAAAACCCTTACCCTTCAGTGTAAAGCTTTGGCTCAAATAAGCTATGCAAGAACATAAAGCACACAAACCTGAAGCCACAGGCCTCGCTTGCCCTGTATTACGCTTACACTTAAGAACACCCAATACATCCTCACTTATTTAAAATGACTGAAAAAAATGAAGGGATGTATGGTAGCAGGGACGCCAACCTAACCAAGCAAAGAACTCCTGATGGAACATATGGATTTATGTTTTCTAATGGGGAAAAACTGTTCTGAAGCCCAGTGATGAGAGAAGCATCTACAGCAGCTGACGAACATACTAATGCAGTACACTTGCTAGAACACAAACTTGGACCTTCATGCAGTTTGACAAACTATACCTGCTTAGCTCTAGGAAGAGAAAACAATCAAACAATAAATCCTTTACAGTCCTTCAGCGGCACATACAAGCATTTAGCTATGCTGCTGCTCACCACATACTTGGGAGAACAAGGAAAAGCTTCCCAGTTTAGCAGCCTGAGATGCAGAGCAAGTTGCCTGACTAGGAAACAATGGAATTAATTTAAAGCCACCTTCATGGTTTTAATCTCTTTCCATTAATACCCATAAAGCAGAAAGATGGAAGACTAAAGTTCAAAAGTACAAAAAGTACTTAGAGCAGCGAAGTATATGAAAGAGCTGCTTCCCCAGGATTCAAACGTAAGCCGATTAAAGCACTTTGATTATCACCATGTCACAGGTCTATTTTAACAAAACAGGAGAAATGAAACTGTTGAACCAGAGACCTGCAGACAAATGAAATCCTAAATATTCCCTGCAATTCCTTGCCATTCAAAAGTAAGTTTACACTTTGTGGGTTAAAAGAGTGGGAAAACATTAAAGACATTTCACAATGGCTGCTGAACATCTGCAACTGGTTTGTTTTGCAGTTGCAGTTAACATTATAACTGCAGACTATTGGGAACAGGTCCACGCTGCCCAAGTAGCCAGAGCAGACTTTATACTACCTCTATATTCAAGTTGTTATTATATTGCAACTAAAACTTCAGTTGAGATCTGGACAAATCTGCTAAACAGGTCACAGAACACACCCCCCCCCCCAAATCATCAGCAACATTCCAACATCATCCAGATCAACCGGCTCAATAAAATCAGGATTGAGTGGAACTGCTCTGTTAGGTTACACACAAACTATAGATGGAGCATCTGTGCAAAGACAGTTGCACAATTTGGTATTTTCCACCTTATTCATAAAGGTTTTTGTGAAAAACAAGTATTGTTGCATGCCTCACTTCAGAAAACATTGCAATGGGAAGGAATTGTGTCCATTTAAGGGAATATATAACGATTACTACATCTAACTATTCACAAAAGGCTGGCAAGGTTTCTTAAGCACTATTCATTCACTGCTTTTTCAGTTACTTGATTCCACAGCTTTAGAGAGTATGCAAAATTCTCTTCCGAATACACAGTTTGTTGAAGCAGGGAGAACATGAAATACAAATCTGATAACAAAATATGTTGGAACTTACGTATAAGAAGATAAACTGCTGTCATAAGTTGATACTACACCATAATTTTCTTCATTGTAACGAAACATGTCATTGGGATCCCATCCATTAGACTAGAAGAAAATGATGTTTGTTTTTCAAAATGACACTGGAAACACATTCCCTCAAACTTAAGGGCTGATGGCAGGAATTAAACCTTTTGCCCTTTTCCTTGGGCGTATAAATTCACTGTCCAGATAGCAAAGTTACTAAAGCCACTATTTATTTCAGAGACATTTGCTCACCAGATGCACAGATTTTACCTTTGAAAGCCAGGTTTTTTTGGTTGCTGTGTGGGTTTGTGTTCTTTTCATGATGGGTTTTAAGTACCATGCTCACTCTGGTACTAGAAGATTACTGGCTAGCAGGAGATACATAGATGAATGCCTTTTCCACAAGTGCAAACTGACACTTCTGAACGTTAGAAGTGTCCTTTGCTGTGGCAAATGCTCCAGCTTTTCAAAGGCACTACTAACGCAATTATGTGAGCCACACACCCCACAGGCAGAACACCCCTGTTGATCTGCACAACTTCCCCACTTTAGTAAAATTGCTATTACAGCACTCAAAGCACAATGGTAAATGTTGTGAATGCTTTATAAAAGCACTGACAGTCTTAAGTATTCTAATAAATCTCAGCTGTACAATATGTACACTAAAATTGACAGGATAACTGTTCTACCCAAAGTTAATAAGCGCCACAGTAATATGAGTAGATTCTCCTCTTATCAGAAATACCATCCACTTTCTTTAACATATTGCAGTCTGAACACCTTACTAAGAAGAATGAATGGTTGAGTAAGAACTGACTGCTATGGTGTATAAGGAAATGTCATTTGAGATCATACTCTTCATCTAACGATGCATAATCTACTGAGATTGTATCTGTGCTTATTATATCATGGGTCATACTTCCATACATTTCCTTGATCTTAGCTCAGAGACAGTTAGCTAAGCACAATTTCGCCATAATTTCCAAATGCAATGATAGTCAGACAGGAATGCTCAGGTTAAACATAAATCACTTCAGTGCACTGCTGAATGTGGAGTCCTTAATCAAAGCTCCTCTTTCAGCCAGTCCATGAGTCAAACACGTCCCTTACCAAAGCAGCTGCCATTTGTCAATATTTGCCAGAACTGGCATTTGAAATCCAGCTATTCTTATTCAAATGGTAAAAATCTACTGTGGCAGCTGCCAGCAAAGACTGAACATCCACCCATACAATGGAGGCAGCAATTTCAGTCCAAAGTTCATTACTAGATTAAGGAACTGTTGCAAGGCATGTCCAGAGAACTAGCTGATCTACAGACTGCCATACATGATAAAAAGCATTACTTACAACATCTGTCTCTAATGCCTCAAGCTCCTCCGTAGCGGTGTTCTCTCCTCCATCCCATGGTTCAAGATCCTTTTCCTTGTGTTCACCATTGACTTTAGCACTGATGGCTGAATCAGTAAAAGCATCTACAATGGAGTGGGGAGGGATGGGGGTGAAATTAATTCGGTTATGTACAGGAAAACATACACACTAGTTTATCTGAGGAACAACCAAATACAGCTGAATCACAGGCACGTTAAGTATCATTCACCTTCTCTTGCAGTTGCGGTATTCAACAGGACTATGTTAGAGAAGTACTTAGTGCTTTGAATAGCTATGAAAATAGAGACTCAATTCTAACATATCAAAAAATAGCAGTAATTACTTTCAGTTATTTCAAAATGGGGAACACAAACTGCATGTATGGTTATGGGGAAAAAAAAGAACAAAAAAGATGCCCTGAGGATCCCCGTTCCTCTGGGAAACCCAAGCCTTGTAGAAAGCACTTTTCCAAACAGCCCAAACAACTGCACAATAAGATACTACGCAAATGTCAAATAAGCATGAGTGCAACTCAGTCCCTTTCCCTTAAATAGGGAAACTACAGGTTTCTCTTCAAACATTTGAGTTTCTTCTATTTCTACAACTCCAGCACACCAGCATGCATGCACACGCTTCTATTCCCTTTGCAGTGTAACTCAATTATCCACCCGCTCGGTGCACCATTCACTGTGAGGTGAACAGAGATGTCTTCCTGCCTGCAAGAGCTTTCTCAAGCAGCAGCTTACCCAAATCCCACTGCAAGATTCAGAAACTCTCTACCTCTTGTTCATAGAATCCCAGACTTGTTTGGGTTGGAAGAAACCTTAAAGCCCATTCAATTCCAACCCACAGGCACGCACACCTTCCACTAGAGCAGGCTGCACCAAGCCCCGTCCAATCTGGCCTTGAACACTGCCAGGGATGGAGCAACCACAGCTTCTCTGGGCACCCTGTGCCAGCGCCTCAGCACCCTCATAGTGGTTGTGAGTAACATACGAAAATAAACAGGCAGAAAGGGTCTGCTCGTGTTTATAAAAGATATAAAAAGCATATAAAAAAATAAAGATCATGAGCTTTGATTTTCACTTGTTCACATTTCATTCAAACCAGACTTAGGAAGGAGTAACACTTGAATATTGAAGCGCCATAAAACACATCCAGAGCCATTCATCAAGGAAGCCAAGCTTTTATATTTGTAAGCAACCAGATCTCAGAGCTGCCACGCTTCAAAAGAAGGAACTTAAAAACAAAGTAAGCTTGATATAAGCTCATAAATAACTAAATAAGCCTAAAATAAGTAAGCCTTCAACCTACAATTTCCTATTATCATTCTACTGCTGCAACAAGGAGTAAACATTTCAGACCTTTAGCAAAGATGAGATCAAATCACCAGGCAGCGCCAGATATGGAAGAATGTGGCTTAAATTAACTTCTGGCAAGATATAAAGATCTTACTAGGGAAAACGAACTTTAAAGCCATTGTGAAAAGAATTCACAACATATGAAGCTGGCCACTGATGTTCTGCTTTTTAAACAAGCACAGGAGACTGCTGACACAGCTCCTTATTCCTGTTTTACCCAATTTCACAGTGAGGTTCTGCACATATATTGGTATGATCTGTCATAAACATGAACTGTGCTCAGTCTGTCTAATGCCATTCAGCTCATGAAATGCTTGCTCAACACAAAGACCAACTATGGGTAAGGGATTAAGCATTGTTAATAAGCTCAGATGGAACAAAATGTTATAGAAGATGTATAAAAATAAGGAGTTTATTAGCTAAACATTCATTTCAAATATAAAAGAATCAGTAAAACAAGAAAAGAAAGGCAAATGAAGGAAGGACACTCAAGGAAGCACAACACTGTTAGGGCTCCCATGGAATTCCATGAACCTGCATCCATCACCTTGTGTGATGTGATCTGGGACAGCACCAACACAGCTGGAGGTCAGCACTTTTAACTGAGATTGTATTTTAGCTCATAGAATCATAGAATAGTTAGGGTTGGAAAGGATGTCACTAAACACGATGCCTGTAGCGGGCACGCTCTGGGATTGTTACCTGTTGTGAAACAGTCACTGTATCATCATACTACTACCTTTGCACGATGCACAATCCCAATCCCTGCCTTTTCAACTGCTCAGAACAGGTAAAGATCAAGGGTGAGAAGTCACCAACTAACTGCAAGATACTCTACATGATCCTGAGAAGTTACACATGCATGTTTCACAGTGCCACAAATGTGCGAGCAAAGACAGTAAGTTTCTGTTATGTATTATGGCAAGAGAAGCAGTATGAAAGGCAAAATGCAGAGACACAGAGTGACTGCCAAGAAAGTTACCTGTTTCTGAAGGAACTACAACAGATATGGAGAGAGAAAAAATTGGAAGACATCAGATATAAATACAGATGGGTTTTCTTCTTTCACACTGTACTGCTGAATTCAGGCGATGCTCAACTATTTCAGTCCCTCTCACAGACATGTTTAAACCAATATATATCTCCCACCCTGCAATGATCATTTCCATAGTAAAATGTTCCCACCTATTAACAGCCCCACTTTCCTTCACAAACCACCCCCTTCCAAATAGCCGACAGAACTGCAAGATATACCCACTCAAAAGGAAACATCTCTTGGTTACCTTCATACAACCAGCTTTTAAAATACACTATATCATGTTTAAATGTCCTCTGAAACTACACAGTAACACAGTGCTACCTCATTCCACAATGAAGGAGCAACTGAAGAGCACAATTAACAGGAAGGTAAGGCACATGTATTTGGAAACTTTACATCTACCTTATCAATACCCCATAGCTAACACTGCCACAACCCAGATAGACCAAGCTGCTGCTGTGCCCAACACCATTAATCCAGTGTTCCATGTTTGATCTGCTCAGCTTGGACACTTTACATCACATACAGGTCAGAGGCTGCTTATGTCACTCAGGAAACTGAAATCTGCTTCTACATTACTTCAATGAGAGCACAGGGAGCTCTCCTCCAATGAGATGAGAAAAATATGAGTTAAAAGGACTGGTAACAGCACCTGATGGAGATAATCTGTATTTCAGCAGGGTGTTTCCTTAGTTTCTGATAAATTACTTCAAACTCCACACAAAACTGTCCCATTCTGGATACTGCGAATAAAATACCAGCTTAATAAGACACATCTCTCAACCCACTAATTTTCTTATTTTAAAAGCCACATAAACATTAAGCAGAGTGCTGTTAAAAATTATCGTGATACTGTGCGGAAAAAACCAACCCAAGTCAAAACAAAAACTCCACTATCTAACGAATGCTACAGATCTGAGTAAGACATGTAGAGTCACTGCTGTTTCCCAGCAGAATCCAGTGTATCATGGGGCACAAAAGCTCCACTGCTCTTCATTTCTCTCACTTTAGAATGAAAGCCACAAGAAAGACTGCAAGAGCAGTTTAACCTCTACAGCTCAAAGGAAATCCAGAGGTAGGAGAAATACAAGCTACAAAGGCAGACTTCTAGTCAGACAATATGGTCTCAGGAGCATCCAGACAAAGTTTAAGTGAGGCACAATGGTACCTCAAGGCACAGATCACTGTTTTCCGGGAACAAACAGCCAGGCAGGGACATGGGACACCGAGATTAAAAACACTGAAAGTCAAACGAGGCTTTACCAAAATCCATGTGTAACAAAATTCAGAATAGATGGAAAAAATGAATTCTACACATAATTGTTCCCAAGATAAAAATACTGCCCTTAGGATTAGTGGCAAAGTAGAAGCCAAACCATGGGTTGCTGCTACAAGTGCTGACTGGCAGAGCAACAACAGGCAAGATACTGACTGCACAGGCTCAGCCTCCCCTTCATCTGCTGCCTCATACCTCTGAGCTGTTGAATGAGCAATTCACATGACCCTGACATAGCCAAAGTTTCAATCAATTCCTTTTCTACACGGTAAAACCCAAGTTCAAGATCAAATGAAAACTGGCCAAAGAGCTCAAGCTGTAACACTCAATTAGCACCCCCTGCCTCTGTAGCTGCTTACTGTGACATCTCCCAAGCAAAGGAACGTGATATCAAAGACCTCACTTCTTGTTTCAAAGCATGTTGACCAGGGAGAAAAAAATCCCAAGGCCAATTCTATGCAAGAGAAATTCACATTAAGGCAAATTAAACAGAAACATTGAGATAAAAACTCCGCTTGGGCAAAGCCTCCAAGTATTGAATGAGTTAAAGAATAAATGGCCAGAGCAATTAAGAGTCTGGGTTTAATCAATTTCAGTGTTTTAACATGCATGTCTGCACAAACATATTCTGAGCTACTAATGGTGAAGAGCACAACTATGTAATTAAGTGCAACTCTGCAGTTCAAATGCTATTAAACCAATGGGCCTTACGTGTCAAAGGTGCTCGTCCTGCACACTGCAAGCTCTGATCAAGTTTAGCAGGGTCCAAAGCAAACGGAGGTTCCATCTTCAACGTTTCAACTGCAAACTCTCATTTGTTTTGTAACTACCCACTACTGATCTGAAACATTAAAACCAGTTACCACCAGCTCTGCAGAGCCAAGGTTTCCTTCCTTTGTTCATAATATGCCTACTGCTATTCCCCTTGCAACACTTTCCCTGCAAAGATGCCACTTTCAATGCTAATTCAAGGAAAAACTTAAATAGCCAATTCTCCTCTGCCTTTTTTCATTGCATTTGTAATCTTCTTCTCAGAGTGCAGTAACGGTGCCAAAAACCAAATAAAAACATCGTAGAAGCCTTTTACTTTAACAGTAGTTATGCTGTTGAATTGTCTTGTCTTTAAAGAGAAGCCAGGAAGGCAACTCTGAAGCCTTACCCAAATTTGAAGGATATGCAGACCAGCAGTGCTGAGTGATCAGCGGTTACGGCTACAGGGCACACTGCTACAAGCTGTTCTGCTGAACACAGGAGAAACAGACCCTCCTATTTCAATCACCCATCCCAAGTAATCTACAATGAGAGATGCAGGCGCTTCACCTTGGCTTCAGAAGGTGAAGCAGGAAGATGTTACATGCCAACGTACAGCTTCCACATCAGAGAGGGTTTTTAGCAGTCAATTTCCACTGCCACATGCAGAAGACGGAGCCTGTCCCTATTTAAATGCAGACAGAGTAGTCTGAAAGGGGGGTGAAGAATCTAATACAATTTCACCTGAGTTTTCCAACGCATGTTTCATTCATCAGCTTGCCTGTACTGCAGAAAGCCCTAATTCCACAGAGAGAGACCCTCAGGTGGCTCATTTCCATTCATTCCAAAGCCTAACAGGACTCTACACGAGCAGGAAGGTCTGCGCAGGCTCGCAGCGTTGCAAATAAGGGCCCAGGAAGTAGGGACAGATTTAAACATAAACCACTTAGAACATCCCTATCTACACAGACCTGCTATTTTTTATCCCAAGCCTTCCAATTTCTACAATCTGGGCAGGCACCACTTTCTCCACTGGTGTGCCTAAAGGTGCAATGTCATGCTTGGCACAAGCAAATCGAAGGCTGCTGCTCCCAAACAGGGTGTTTTCACCCACCCTGAGCCTATACTGACGTTACCTCCCCTGCCCTCGCACCACTGGTGTAGCCTCAGGATGAATTATCAGCTCAGCACTCCAAAGCTGCACAAACATGATAGCAATGAAAGGTCCTTGGCAGACTATTTCAGATGGTTCTGTAAGACACAACTATGTGTTCTACTCCTCTGAAAGAAGAATCCACCCCTTCCCTTTCTCCACACTGCCCGCTCTTTCCCAGTACTCTTCCAGTCTCTTCTGCCCGAAGTGGTCATACAATGGAGCTAACATCTCTGCTATTCAAGTCTCAGGGCAAGTCAGAAGATCAAGACCCAGTCAGGAGTATCATTTGTCCACACTCCTCCAGCTCCGCAGAGAAGCAAATGCCAGAATAGAATTCCATAGAACTCCAGATACTTGTACTGAACCAGGAAACCAGGATGCACTAAAACTTAAAATCAGTACCTTATGCAGATACTAAGTTTACTTCAAGACCTCCTCAAAGGCTGAGTAGTCTCCTCAGGGGTAGAAGAAACTACCTACAGGGACCCCAACAAGCCCGACTCTAGGTAAGCCTCTCTTACGGCAACAGAATGCTTGTGAAGTGCCCTTTTATTTGGCTACATGTTTAAAGAAGTGAGAGCAAGCTGCCTTTCCAACCATCTATGTCCAAACTGCCTACTAACTTGTCTGTGAAAGCCAAACACATTGAGGGCCAGGCAATTTAGAAGCTATTTGGTCCTGAATAAGTGCAAGACTGTCAAACTTCCCTGGACACCAGACAGTGCCAAGAGCACCACCTCCTCACCTAGGAGTTCAGACTCAGTTTTTACTGTGAATCACAAAGGCTTACCATGAAGATTTGGGTTTATTTATAAGAACACAAGGCAAACAGCTCTTGTACGCACATTCATACACTTGCATTCTACTGAATCCTTGCTTATTTAATTTCCAGAGAAGCAGAAAGCCTTTCATGGCTCTAATTTGCAGGTGTGATCAGAGACTGATGTGAGCTTTCAAGTGTCATTTCAAGACAATACATTTTTGAGACAAAATGGAAAGCAGATTCATTTACCCACTATGAGCCACTGAGTTTTGCAACCTTCCACTTTATCTTGCTCCAAGTCTCTACGCTTTGTTTCAGCTTTCCTCTTCAGCTACTTACTTACGAGATTCAGGTTCAAAGACATTCCACCTAATAAAGGCAACTGAGTGACTGTTCAATCTGAAGCAGACATTTTCTTCTAGAAAACTTGCATTGAGTAATTATTCCTGGAAGTAGCTGTATATTCTTCATTCCATCTGCTCCAAATCTATAAATATTGGGTAATGGAGAGCCCAGTTTGCATTTACATTAAAGTGATGTTCATAGCAGGCCCGTTATAAAACAGCTCTCATGTCATTTAAATTCCAAGTCCCATCCAGAACCTGGGACTTATCTGCATTTCAATGCTACATTTGCTCTGACATTATGCATCTTCTTCTGGGAAAAGCAAATTCCTTGAAACAACAAGGCTCTCATTCTTCAGCTTTAAAGCAGGCAAAAACATGTGCATGTACAAACACAAGGTGAAAAGAGAAAGAGCTCATTAAATGTCCATCAGTCCCTACGCATCTCTACGTCACTGCTACAGGGGAATAAAGCACGTGTGTTACAATAACCACTCAGCTCCCAGTGACAGTTGCTGATCACTCCAAAAACGCACACACAGGCAATTCACCCCATGGCACAGCAAGCTATGCATCTGCTTCTACAGCCCAGCAAATTGGGAATATAAGCATAAAACCCCTTGAGATTTGTTGCTTCCCCCTCTCCCAAAATCTGCAAAGGAACTAGACTCATAAGCCTTCTAGGCTCCAGCAAAGTCATTAGGGTGTTGAGGTCAAGCATTAGAAGAATAAGTGTGAAGACTGCCTTTAAAACTGCTCCATTCTGACAGCTCCAAGACAGATCTTCAAGATCTTAAGACCATTTGCCCGCTTCCTCAGTGGGTTCTCCTGTATTCTGTAGAGCTTCATCTACAGATCTGCACGTTGTAAAGCAGGAATTAAAACCACAAAGAGTGGATTTGCTGAGAATACTTCGCTCCATTTGCAGTATTTTTAGATTATTCATACGAATGCATGTTTAGAGACAAAAGTTACTTAACTAAATACAGACTTTATATACATCGAGTCTGAACAGCAGTATTTTTATAAAGAATATGTGTATTCATGGAGCCTCATAAAACATTGCACAGATTAATTTAGAAAGGCATTAAGCAAAAAAACCCCAACCTCCCACTAAATCTGTAAAATGTTTTCTAACACCAATTGGGATTTGCTTTCCAGACACCAAAATCAGCCTCTCAAAATGCCCTCCCAAAGGTTCTGCAACCCACTTGAAATAGTCTTACTAAGTTCCAATCTCAGGAGGTGCTGAGCATCCAACAACTTTAATGGGATATTTGCATGCTTCACACTCAGTAACAGTCTAAATGTGAACTTCAGTTTTTGGATTCTAAAGCATCTACTTTAAGAAATCTTGACTGATCATTTTAAGACACAGACAACTTTAAACCCAAGCATACCTCTTCTTGCATAATTGGTATCCATATCCTTAAAATGCACCATCACAAAATCTGAAGACTTGAACAAGATACTCTCGAGTATGTCTTCACGTTTTGGCCCCAAAGTGGACTCTGCAGTTTTCCGATGAGCAGCATCGAGCACTAAATCACACTGTTAGCGACAGAAAAAGAAGGCACTAACTTAATGCACGATAAGCTCCTCAGCAACTTCATATACTGGCAAAAAAGACCCACTTAACAACAGTTTTTCTGTAAACCCAGACATGAATAGGCAAAATAATAATAACTATTGAGACTTTAACCAAACTCTTTTAAAACAGGGAAGAGTCAAGATGAACTTACCTTAGGACTGTAGGTTTTAAAAACTCCTTCATATATACCACCATTTTTCACCTGTACTTCACATTTGGATCCCTAGAATGCAAGAAAAATGGAAACACAGCTTTCTACCAGCTTGACAAATGGTATTTGAGTGGTTCTCTCAAAGATGTATTTCCTATGTAAGTTCCATGTGTAAAAATACAGCTCAGTTTTTAGTCAAATCATCTATCCAACACTCGCCCATTTCTAAACATGCCACTGCGTTCTGCAGATGCAAACAGCTGGGTGTGCAGCACCATTTGTTCTGAAAGGATCTAAAGATGCTCACAAAAGCACATTCGGGGCTCATCAGACTCCTGACCAGTTAATGCACACAAACATGGGGTTTCGTACAAAAACAAAACCTGTGCCTATGTGTGTGTACAAGCCAGGATGAAAGCTTCTCCTGGGCTCAAGCAGATGCAGCAGGCCAGTCGGCCTTAGTTCATTTTGGCATCCTGGGACTTCCCTTCAAATCTGGGACTTCCATTCCCTGCACAGAGACTCATTTTATTTAGCTATAACCTATACTAAGGCACAAAACCTCAAAATAATGACCAGTGCACCTAAGAAATCAGCTGGAACTCTGCAAATTGCATTTGAACCTTTCCGAGCCAAAAATACAGGATAGCTATTACTGTGCTTCTTTAAAGATCAAACCTGGCAAAAGATACCCACTGTTAGATTTTAATATTCACTCCACTGTATCACAATTAGGGGACTAGTTAACAATTCTATGTCTCTATGGCAACTGTTTACCCCCCTTCTAAATAGGAAGACTTACAACAACTGATGTCAGTATGTGAACCATTCTCATGTTTGCATAGATGCCATCAAAAGAAATCTGAAAAACAGAAAAAGGTATAGTCATGAACATAGGAGAAACAGTTGTGATAACTCAAAAAGCAAAATAATGCAGGTTTCCATCAGTGCGTGCTAATTCATAGCAACACTGGTCCCAAATCTTACTCAAGCCAATATACATAGAACTTAGGTCAAATGAGATTTTGAGATGACTCATACCCCTTTCTCTGACCAGTTAAAGAGCTAACACTCTTCCAAACAAGACAAACAGCACAGAGTTTCCCCAATCATAGAATCATAGAATAGGAAAGGACCTTAAGATCATCCAGTTCCAACCCCCCTGCCATGTGCAGGGATACCTCCCACTGTCACCCAATAAGGGAATTCTCCTGCTGGCTGAGTAGCTTGTATGCACAGGCTCCTAAGCGAAAACCCTGCTAACATCCCTCACTGGGTTAAGAGCCATCAACAGGATAAGGTACTTCAACTGCTGTAGAAGAAAAAAGAGGTGCTTTCAGGGCCTGCTGAAGTACATCTTTCCATCTAACAGACCCGGTCACACGCACTAACAGCAGCTAAAGTCATCAAACTGCAAAGCACCAAAGAGCTACAAAACCCATCATAAAATTAGTCACAAGTAATTCACTGCAGAAGCAGGATGTGTGGTCCTACACCACGAGAGCTGACCAACTATCACCCAGGTTGCCAGATGACATGCTCACATAGGCATACATGAAGTGGTCAGGATGTCTGTGTTTTGCTGCAACATCTGGTATCTGTCCTTGTCAAATTCCTGCCTGTAAACCAAGAGATGCTGAAACACTGCAAGGACTCCACCATATTTTGAGCTTTTTAACCGACAATGTATCTTTTAAGCTGTCAGCTGCTTAATCCACTTACTCCTCCTGCACCTTCCTGGTCTGAAAAGACAAGTTTAAGGAAACTCCTATGCTCAGCACTCAGTATGGAGGTGATGTTTAGCGTTTGCATACGACTGTTTTTCACCACTCTTCCTCAAAGCTTCTTTATTTTCACTGAGGTGTCATGATATAGTCAATAAACATTTATGTAAGTAAACTACGGTCCTTTCAAACCTTCTTACTTCTGCCCCATTCCACAAAATTAGTCATCCTTGAAAACCAGGCCAATAACAACTTAGAAAACATTTGATTAGTGCAGTTCAAAGAGCCACATCTTCAGCTTTGATAAAACTATGTTCTACAAGTCAAGGCACACCTACACTTAATATACAGCCTTGACAGTAACTACAGCTACACATTAGGTTACTG
The DNA here is from genome assembly GCA_039720435.1 of Amazona ochrocephala. Classification (NCBI taxonomy): domain Eukaryota; kingdom Metazoa; phylum Chordata; class Aves; order Psittaciformes; family Psittacidae; genus Amazona; species Amazona ochrocephala. The sequence goes on from CM077891.1 coordinate 13,451,592, forward strand.
GTTACCTATTTCATAGTAAAGCTAAACAGAATTGCTATTTTTATTTGACTAAATGTTGGTTTACTGTCATCTATTTAAGGAAAAAGCCAACGTTATAATCTTCAGATAGGAACTAATTCAAAAGCAGTGCCTTAAGTTCAATGTTATCCATACCTATAACTGCAAGAAAATGCAGACGATTCATACTGCTGTAGTGAAGAGCTGAAGTGAGCTTTCCCCTCTCCACCCTCCCAGGAGGCTTAAAAGAATGCAAGATGCTACATCCTTAGAAAATCGGAACGCAGTCCAAAATATTCATTACAGTATCCAAAGGAAAAAATGGAGAGGATAACCCCGTATCTGCTATTCTTACACTGATACTTGGGTTCACTATACATTAACTGTTTCCTTATGTGTGTCTATATATATATGCCTTGTGATATCTAGAAGTGGTAGAATGAGGGAAATATATACTTACAGTAGGCTGAGGCGGTCCTTTCCCACTGCTGCGACCTCTGAAATTGAATACATACATGGGATATGGTTAAAAGAACTGCTGAAACCAGTAAATTTCTTAACAATTAAGAATTCAAAACCCCATCTTAATTTAATGCAGAGGATGGGATCAGAGAAAAACAGAGCTCCCCTAGAGCAGAACTTGACAACTACAGGGCCCACTGCATCTATCCTCCAAATTACTGACCTACAAGCAAGTGACACTGGTTACTAGGCAAGAGGGTTACCCACAATGAACTAAAACACAAAATGAAGAAAATACTAACCCTGTGCATTATAGAAGTCTAAAAATACCATATCTTAATCAGAATCATAGAATTATAGCACGGTTTGGGTTGGAAGGGACCTTCAATCTCACCCAGTTCCAATCCCCTGCCACGGGCAGGGACACACCTTCCACTAGAGCAGGTTGCTCCAAGCCCCTGTGTCCAACCTGGCTGGCTGAATCCTATAACTAAAGCCAATTCCAAAACTTACTGGCACCAAGATTCACTTCCAGGCCCAGCCCCTACACAGCCCAGGGTCCCCTCTTTAAGACTAGAGGCTCAGTACCTTGTCAAGATCCGTCTGATTAACGGCCAGCCAAACAACAGAGCCCTGACGCACGCTGCAGAGGAGCCCTGATTGTAAGGCCCTACCTACAGAGCTCGCTTGTAACTACTACAACCCAGCAAGGGAAGCTAATGGAGTCTATCCAACCCCTCAAAAACACTAACAGCTTTTAATGCAAATCAATGTGTAGCACTCCGGACACTTCAAAAAGCTTTTAAATTAACCTATTTGCCCTTAATTCCTTGCAAACAGACATAATTGTCCCCTCCACCTCAGACATCTGAGTCCCAACAGCATCCTTGCAGCCAAGCAAGTCAACAAGAGCTACAATTCTTCAACCTCAGCAATGTGCCTTATTTCAAAGCTACCTCCTTGTACCAAGAAGTTCCAGTTTCAAATATTTCTCATAGTGATTCAGATTTGCTATTACAATGACTTCGGAAATGCACACCATAATGTGAGGCAAAATGAAGTCTTCTATAAAAAACAGACCCATCTTACAGATGAAGAACCATTTAAAGTCACCAAAGAGTCATGTTCACACTTCAAAATACCCAAACAACACTGAAACCTAAATCCAACTGAATGTCAACTGCATTCAGTGGCTTTTGTAAACACAATTCTGTGGTTGAATACAACCTTGCTCTCAAAACAACATGCCCTTATAAACAGGGCTCGGGAGTTAGTCGAGAAATCAAAGGAACTTCTCCCATTGAACACAGATGTCCCAATAAATTGTGCAGAAATAAGTCCATCAGAGAACCATGAAAGGCCTTAAGGAGGTAAAAACGAAACCCCACTTAACCATCACCTGACTCGCTTAAGAAGAGGAGCTTCTGAAACAGCACTATAGTCTCATAGAGCACCAGACACATGGGTGACATTTGCTGATTGGCACTAACTGCAGATTTCGGGTGCCTCGCTGACATTTCAGGATACTTGCAGAGCACTCATCTCACAAAAGAGAAAAAACCCTAATGCAAATAGCCTTTATTTAATTACCTGTCAGCCTTAACTTCCCAACTTCAGCTTGCTCTGGAGACAAGCAAGTCCCACCATTTATTACAGCTGCCATATCTCAAATGGCTGCCTATGGCACGGTGCTGCAGCGAGCCCTGCACGAGCCTGGAACATCATTCTCAGACAAATGATCTTCTTTTGGAGAGTCATTTCACCCGATGTGAAACACCCAAATAAGAGAGATGAGCAGTCCAGGTCTGCCTTCTCCTTTTATTACAAGCAAAAGTGCCAACACCATGGTCTTTGAAAGAATGTGGTTTAAGTCAAGCCATTTCACCAGGTCCCTCTGTTGCTCTCACGGATTTTGGAAGATACTCCTACATCAGCTATAGAAATGGGCAAAAGTGAAAGAGTTCAGTGTCTTCGAAATAAAAAGCCCTCCCATTTTTAGTGACCAGTATTCTCAGACCTTAAATAACTGGGTCGCTAGACTGGTCAGAAGGTTTGGAGTGTTTCCTCTAAGCATCAACCTAAGTGTTCTAGATTTTCCATCTCCTACCACATCTCCAAAACTCCTGTTCCTACCCACATTTCTTTAAGGAACAATCAGATTGTGCTCATCCACATTGGCAAAAGGTCTTAACTTCTACATCAGACCAAGTGTTAAGCCACTTGCAGATACTCTACATGCTGTTCTGGTCTCTCTACAGACCTGACCTCTTGCTTTCCAGCTACAAGTGTTAAGAACAAACCATTAAGAACAAAAGGAAAGACATTCACTGAGATGAAAATAAGACATTCACCAGTTCTGCCAGCGCTATATTCAATCAAAACTGTGTTTCTTCTGCTAAAATCAGGGCCATCAACTTGAGGTTTATATTTCCACAGGTGAAGACTCAAGTTCAAAATACCCCTTGACACATCTCTGATGTATCATGTGGGAAAAAGGTGGGACCTTTACAAAGTGGGAAGTAGATGGTCTTTGCCAGAAGTTGACCACAATTTAAAACAGAGGTAACACTAAGAAGTAGTGGGAGAAACTGGAAGGGCCAGTGGCAATTTGGTGCTGCCACCTAAAACCACATCTTGAATACAGTTAAGTACAGTAAATAAAACCAAAACCCCAACATTTTGTATTGCACAAATGTGGCGAAAGGAGGTGGGAGAAGGCAGAGCACCCTGGCAAATTCAACTTGTTAATCCTCTGCTTTGGGGTAGCAAAGCCCCAAGTAAGAAAGATGCTGCACCAGACAAAGCAACAACCAAGCAATTAAACTTAGCAGCCAACTCACTGCAGGCCAACAGCTACACCTTTAGAGTGAAAGTCTCTGTCAGGACTTACTCCCAAATCCTGCACAATCAACATTCTTCCCCACCAGCAACTTGCAATTCTTCTTCTATTTTTATGAGCATTTACTATCCTGCTCCTCAGCATCCCCCATGTTTACATGCCAAGAGAAGCATTTGTATAAGCAAAACAAGGTCACACATTTCTATTTTCTCAGTTAAGTGAAAACTAATGCAAGGTTCACAAATCTTCCCAGGATGGGAAAGGAAGTCTCATGATTTCTGTCCAGCAGCATCTTCACTTTGAGACTAAGAAACAAACGCAAACATACTGCAACGTCTAGAGCAGAGGTGCAGCTCCAAAGGCTTGAATTTAACAGCAGTGAACAGGTTTCTGGAGCACTGGTGGACATTACTATGGCTTTGGAAACAGATTTACAGGATACTTGAAAGGACTTTCATTACAGAGCTGGCAAAGCCTTCTTCTAAGGGAGAAAGCAGAAATACAAGGCTTTAAGTGCAGAACTTGTCTGTACAAGTCAAATGAATCGAAGCAGTCAAGAAGTCCTGCAGCGCTGTTTTCTGTAGTTTTTCCCCAATACTGACATTATTTCCCCAATACTGACATATCCTGTCTTCTTACAAGATGACAACTTCTGCAGCATCTGAATAGGTAGTAACCTGACTCAGGTCTGACCCAGCGCACATCTGTAACCTGCTGGTGGACTTAGTCATTGAAGAACCTTCTTCATATACGTTGCCATGAACCAGTTGTTTAATTAAAACCTACTCCAAAGCACATACATAACATCATACTAAAGTGCACTGATGACAACAAAGAAAGAGACCTGCAGGTTACCCATTCGTTTTGCTCAGCAGTTTTGTACTGCTGCATCAAAACCAACACACACACAGAGATGTCAGAAAAAACTAGAAAAACTGAATGAACTGTGTTGTCCAAACCTCCAGAACAGTCCCTTCCATGAGAGCAGAGTGCCTCAGCACACCATACTCCCAATTACTTCCAACTGAGCAGAACGGACACTTCTTCTCTGCCCTTTCCTTAAGCCTTCAGTTAGGCTAGTCAAAAAGGATGTCAAGGAAAAAGGAAGCTAAGAGTAGGCAAGAAGTGTTGAGTCTCAAAAGCAGCTACGCAACATGGGATCATTTCAGTTCTAACTTTCTAATGGTCAGACCCATTTGTAAAAGGCCAGTAACTGAGACTACCCTTTAACAGACTTCCAAGTCCAGCTGGGCAAGAAAATGACCCAACAAAAAATGAAGAAGACCTTCTGCCACAATGTGAACTACACACATAACCATCCAAACCCTGCCTCTGAGGTGTTCTGCCTTCAGACAAAATAACAACGGGGAAAAACTGATAACAAAAAAGGATGCAGTGCTTGAAGGAATGCTGGGGCAGATGCACTTTCACCTCCCTGTGCTTCTGGAAGGGCAAAATAGAACTAAAACCCAAAAAGTAGGTACTGGATAATGTTCTGAGTAGCACAGCAGAGCAGGTCTGTGTATGAGGTCTACTTCTCCAATTGCAGCTCTATGTGCCACTGGCATCCCCCAACAGCCTCATTTCCCATCTGCCATATTGCACAGGCACTTGCTATTGAACACACTATTTCACTTAGGGCCTCTTTATAAAACAAGGTATTCATCCTTTTTGTTTTTCTTGAACACCTTTAAAGAGACCTTTGTTGGTCATATTTCCCCTTATGTAGAAAATCAGCATCGTGAAAACAAATACTGCAGTATCTCAGGCACTGACAGAAGATTTCATCTTTTCTAATAGGAAATATGTGTATCCATCATCACAAAACCATGGATGCAGATGCAGTGAGCAAAGCTGACCCTGCTCTCACTATCAGCCCTACAAGGACCAGGTGCTTCACCTACCTCAGCCTTACAGTGACAAACACACAGCAGAACACCAGGTCCAGGACAGTTCGCTATCAATGTGTTTTCTAACCAAACCTAAGCCTTCAAAAGCAACTCAGCCATGAAAAGTAACATTTTTTGCATCTCAAGAAGAGAATGTTGGCGCTGCAGGGAAATGAACTGCTTGGAAGAAAGCCTGGCATGAACTGGAGATGTTTAAGTTTATATTCAATAATATAATGCTTCAATTTGAAACCAAAAGGCGGGCCAGCTAAAAACCGATCTGATGTTTCAAACAGAAGAACCACTTGGCTTTTTATTTCCATGGACACATTTGCAGCATGAACCACCTTTGAACCTGTACTCCCCGAAAGACCAGACTTTCCTATAGGACAGCAACAAGAGCAGATCTCTGAAGGGGCTCCATGGGGCTCCACCAGCCCAGGGGCTGTGATTTTATAGACCCTTCATTCAGAAATAAGTGGGAAAATTGATTAACAAACAGAGGCAGGAGTGTGAACACCTCTGAGGGAACATGTCAGCTGCTGAGCAGCCCCATTGGAACTCCCTAAGGAGTCCTGGAGTGGAATTTATACAACAAAACTAGAAAGGCAGCACCGCGAGGAGAAACCCAGGGGCTTTCATGTTAAAAACTTCAGAATTGAAGCCCACATCCTCTCATGTGCAGGGACAAGGGCTCACTATTGTGCTGTATCTAAAAAGAAAGCTGTAGGTTTTGTTGCCCTTCAGGTTAACCTCTACAGTGCCACTGTGTGTTGGCAGGGATAACTGTTTAGCAAAGCACGGTGAAGATCATGTTCAATGTAAACAGCAATATGTAAAGATTAGTAAATCCCTGCAGTGATTTGCTGAGGTATTACTGGTATTATTTAAATGTATTTTGTCCTTTGCAACCCTACCAAAGCTTTTCTGTTCCCAGTTCCACAACAAAGTAAAACCCTATTTCCAATGATGTCCAACAATGGGGCCACTGTAAATTCTGCTTTATTGCCAGGGCACAAAACTGAGTAGAAGAATAAAAGCCAAGTTAAAGAGCAAGACGAATAAAACTTGAGATGGAAGTGCTCGGAGTGCCTGTGACCTTCAGAACTGTTACGGTCCTGCTCTGATTGTTTGCTCTGACCCCCACAGCACGGGACGTATTTAGAACGCGAGGAAGTTTATTATTTTCTTTCCCTTTTCTTCCTTAAATGTGTGAATCCGCAGAGCCCGGAGCAAGAACGGGATCTCCCTCCCCAAAGCGCTGTGAGGCAGCGGGGCCTCCGCAGCCTGCGCAGGCAGGACGAGAGGCAGGGGGGCGGGAGGGCAAAGCCGGCTGCGACCCCCCCCCCCATAGTCCTCACCCCCCCACATGTGGGGAATAAAGCGAAGCCGTGCTTGGAGCCGCCATCCACCGGCGAAGCCAACGGGCGCTCCCGCGGCCTCCCTTCCCGCGAGAATTTTATTGCGATTTAAATAAATCACATTTATACATCTATCGGGATTAATAAAAACGCGCCCCAGCGCGGGGATGGGGGTCGGCGCAGCAGGGACTCGCTGCTTCCCCCCCCCCCGGGGCCAGCCCCGCCGCCCCCCGCCCCGCGGCCGCCGCCATCGCGGCCGGCACCTTCCCGCCGCCGGCCCCCCGCACACGTGCGGCCGCCGGCTCCAGCGCCTCGCCTCGCCCCGCCGCCCCCCGCTCCATCCGCCACCACCACCCCCCCTCCATCCCCGCCGCCGCCTCCTCCTCAGCAGGCGGGTCACGTTGGCCCGGTGGAAGCGGCGCCCCCCGCCGCAGGCCCCCGCCAGGCCGCGGGGGGCTTCACCCGCCAAGCCCGTCTCGGAAAATGGAGGTTCCGCCGTGGCCTCCCAGCCGTCCCCGGCCGCCTGAAGGGCAACCGGCCGCGGCCTGGCCTCGCGGCCTCGCCCCGGCGGCACTGCGGAACCGGCGGGCCGCTCGGCGGGCCTGCGTGCGCCCCGCCCGCCGCCATGCCGGCTCCCGCCCCGCCGGGCGGAGCCCCCCGCGCCGGGCCGCGGCCCCCGCCGTGCAGCAGGCCCCGCTCCCGCCCCCCCCCCGCCACCGCCGCCGCCGCCGCCCATGGAGACCGGTGCGGGAGCGGGGGGGTGAGGGGGGCGGCGGGGGAGGGGGGAGCAGCGCCCGCTCCGGGCGCTCCGCAGCGGGGCCGCGGCCAAGGCCAGGGCCAGGGCCGGTCCCGCCGCCGCTGTCGCCGCGCACCCACCTGCCCATGTTCTGCCTCCCGCCGCCCGCGGCTGACGGGAGGCCGGGACCGCCGCCGCCGCCGCCGGGGGGCTTGCGGTTGTTGCCGGCGGCCTGCGGCGCCGCCGCTTGCTTGAGGGACATGACGAGAGGGACGAGAGCCGGGGTGCGCGCCGGGGCTGGGCGAGGGCCGGTCCGCGGGGCCTCGCTGCGCTGGCGGGGCCGGGGCGCCGCTGGCTCGGCCGGTTGCTCCCAAACAGTGCGAGCGGGGCGGAGGGAGCGGAGCGCGGCGCGGAAGGATCCGCGGAAAGAAGGGAAGGGGGGGGGCTGGGGAGGGGAGGCCGGACCGGGCCGGCGGGTGAGGGTCGCGGCGAGGCAGAGGGTGGCAGCGGTCTCCCCCGCTGCCTCTCGGGTATCTCCGCGGTGCGGGCCGGGGGGGAGCCGAGGCGGCTGCGGCGAAGCGGGCAGCGGCGGCCGCGGACTCTTTACGGGAAGTCGGAGGGCGCCGCGGCGGTGCTGCGGCGGGTGAAGGGGCGGAGGCGGGGAGGGGAGCGGAGCGGAGCGGAGGGGGACACGTGAGGCGGCGGCGCGGGACGGCGGCAGCTCCCGCCGCAGCCCCGCCGAGGGGTCGGGCCTGGCCGTGAGGCCTCCGGGGAGCAGCGCCCGGTCCCGCGGCAGTGAGCCCGGTGTCATCCCCCCACCCCGGGCGAACACCCCGCAGCGGGGAGCGTCCCCTCGCACCCGGCGGTGCTGCGGCCTCCGGGCCTGGTGCTGTCTCCCCTCCCACCCGAGCGGGAGCGCGGCGGGTTCGGCCCCGCAGCGCATCGTGTGAGGGAGAATCCGACATGGAGAGACGGACTGAGGGGAAAAATGGCCGAGGCTGCGGGAGGCACCATGGAGCGCCCTGGTCCCCCCCGTGGCCGGTGGCCAAGCTGCAGGCCGGCTCCTGCCGTCAGCCACAGAGCCGGGCTGTGCCCAGTGGGCGCTTGAAGCCATCGCGCTCGAGGCCGGCTGAGGGAAGGCAAGATGGGGCTGAGGGGTAGCGCATCCCCCTGCTGTAGCACAGATGTACACTTGGGGTATTCCCCCCCCCCCCCAAATCGCTGCAACCCAAAGAAATGATAAAATTAACATAGAATATTTGAGCCCTGTTCTCCCATCGCTCAATGTTGGACCCATCCACCAGAGAATCAACGGGCTTGGAAAAGCCCTGGAAGATCAAGCCCAACCGTTCCCCAGCACTGCCAAGGCCACCACTGCCCCATGGCACTGAGGACCTCATCTCCACGGTGTGTGAGCACTTGCAGGGACGGTGAATGCAGCCCTGCCCTGGGTATCTGTTCCAATGCCTGAGCACCCTCTGGGGAAGGAATTGTTCCTCATCTCCATCTAAACCTCCCCTGGTGCAGCTTGAGGCCGTTTCCTCTTGTCCCATCCCTTGTTCCTTGGGAGCAGAGCCCAGCCCTCCCCGGCTCCATCCTCCTCTCAGGAAGTTGTAAGGAGCAATCAGGTCCTCCCTGAGCCTTCTCTTCTCCAGACTGAGCCCCGCATGTCCCTCAGCCGTTCCCCATCACACTGTGCTCCGGACTTCCTGCAGAAATCCAAGCTTCGGCAGCTATTCAGCCCTGCCACGTTCATGGTACCCGCTTCATGGAGTGGGTTTCACCAGCTCATCCAATACACAAAAATAAAGGCTGGTCTCTCCTATTAAAAAACTCCACATTTATGTACATACAGGATTAGTAAAAGCAGATGTAACTTGAAAACCAAGAGCTAAATTGATTTATAGCCATGGTTACTCCAAATGCTCAGAGTTTAATCTATTCATAGAAATGCTCCAGAAATCCCACAGGATTCAAATGTAATAAAAAGGAGCGGCATTATTTATACACCTTGCTTGTAAAGCGACAGCTTTCCCGTGCGGTTGGAAGAGCTGTGGGTGGCAACTCACAATGGTAAAAAGATAACAAATATTTAACAGCTTGCTTAAATGAGCAGGTTTTGCACCCTACACTTTTGACTCAAAGTGTTTGGTTTCACCTCACAGGCCCAAGTCGGGGTTAACACATCCTGAGCCAGGTGATAGCTGTACCCCAAGTGGGCTCAACATAAAGCCTTTTCCCATTGAAAATGCTTTGCCCTAAGCAGAGACAGAGGTTTTAAGGACACTGCCTTTTTCCAATCACTTCAGTGAACTCACTTTGCTACTCCACAGCCATGGAGCAGAGAGAAGAGGATATCAAGGATTTCTGCAGACCAAGAGATTCTGAAGGAGACACTACCACCTGCAGAGCTGAAGACAACGCACGCTGTCACTGGCACAGATTTTAGGATCATTTACTGTAAGAGCAGAAGTCTGCTTCATTGCAGATGATGCGATAAGTGACGTTACCTAAGAGAAGCAAAAAAAGACCTTCTATATATATATACACACACGCAGAGACAATATATACCTAAGAAAGGCCAAAACAAACCCCATATATACATATATATACACACAGAGACAATATATACCTAAAAAAAGCCAAAACAAACCCCATATATACCTATATATGCACACACACAGGCAATATATACCTAAGAAAAGCCAAAACAAACCCCATATATACATATATATATACACACAGAGACAATATGTACCTAAGAAAAGCCAAAACAAAACCCATATATACCTATATATGCACACACACAAGCAATATATACCTAAGAAAAGCCAAAACAAAACCCATATATACCTATATATGCACACACACAAGCAATATATACCTAAGAAAAGCCAAAACAAACCCCATATATACATATATATATACACACAGAGACAATATATACCTAAAAAAAGCCAAAAAAGGACCCTTTTTATATAGACAAACACCAAACGCACAGGTAGTACACAAACACACATATATATACATGTATGTAAAATCCACTAACATAAAACATAACCTGCATTTAACCAAACTCCTTAGGGTACCGTTGAGGTTTCTGTATTCTTTTGTTGGTCTGCTAGACCTCAAGCAGAGGGCCTCCAAGTGCTGCACACTAGAAGTGCAGCAGGAAAGGAACTTGAGGAACCAAAATGTGCCTGGAAACTAAGATTTCCTCCTCAACAGTGTGTTTCATTGGTGGGGTTTGCGTTTTAAACCCAGGTGACCACGAAAAAGCACAAGAAAGACTGATAAAAGACCGAGTATAACATATCCAGCTCACTTAATGGTTTGTTTTTCTTTAAAGGACATTACTTCAGTGCTTTCTCAGCTAAGAATGTTTACGGTGCACAGCCATTAGTCACTATTTATGTGGCTAAAGGTTAAGAACTATTAAAGAGCCTGCAGCATTTTGAAGCGGCAGCCATGCTGCAGGGTCCTGCTGGCAAAGACAGAGCCCTCCGTATTCAGGGCTGTCAAACCCCACAGGAATAAGTTCCACGGGCAGAGGTGGCTTCTAAGGCAGGATATGAATGCAGTAAACTGCATTTTGGGGTGATGTTACATGCTTGGAAAGCAGTGGATGAATAAGACTGGTGTTCACGTCTGCAGTAATGACTCAAGCGCAGTTGCAGTTTGACTTGTTTTCTCCTTCAATGTATTCTTTGTTTTGGTAAGCTCTGTTTGGCGCTCATCGCACCCTCCCTGCTCTGTTTGTCCAGCATCTTCGTCAAAAACACGTTAAAGTGAATAGAGAAGTGACCAAATTAAAGTAACTCCGGCAGTGGTGACCGACAGGGAACCTGCAGGTCGGCTTCCAGATGGATTCCTCCGTGCTCACCAGCAGACACTGCTCCTTACCTTTGTGTTCTGAGCACACTTCTACAGTGGACTACCCACATTTCCAATGTAATGGGATTACACTGCTGTCAGAGCACATAATTCCTTTTGCTTCTACCTGTATACACTCTGCTTTGATTGCCCATCATTCCCAATATTCCATATTTACTATTTTATGGCCTGGCTTTATCAATTCCTCACTTTTTTCTGCCATTCCCTACCATTATCTCTACTAATCTGGTTGCAAATTAGGTCGTGACAACAGCCAATGCAGTGCTCTAGCTGTAGCATTCAGAGCTATTCAGGATTCCAAGTGGCCTGCTCCATGATGAAGAAAGAAAAGCAACACTTTCTAATAGAGAATCACATCCTGGTTTGCTCCTTCTGTCCATGTTCCAGGTGAGAGCTGCTCTTCTTCCCAAGACAACTCTTTTCATTCAGATCTGTGACTCTATGTGCAGGCTCTGTTTGCATGGGAAGATGAATGAGTCTGATAACATCAGTACTTACCAGGAAGTGCTGCATGATGCAACATTTCCTTGATCTAACCTGCTGTTAGGTGGTTGCTCTCTTCCTGGAGCTACCCAGGGTGATCCTCAACAGCATTCAACAAGATAAAACACGCATGTCCCTACAGAGGGACAACCAACTCAGTCACTCAGCATCTATTTTAACCAAATCAGCTGTTACAGGAGCTCTGAGCATGTGTTTTCTCTTCCCTGAAGACTTTTGTTGTTTAGCCCCATTATCCTTAACCCTCTTCCCACAGACTAAAGCTTTGCGAACAGTGCTATGGGCGCAGGGATCTCCAAACCCTTGGAGAGACATTAGGAAAACAAATTGGGTACTCGAACACCCAAGAAACACTTCCGAGAGAGAGATGATGTTAGGTCATCAGCAAAGCTCCCTCCAGTTGTAACTGATGAACACACTACTGGCCAAACCAGAAACAGGTACATGCACCACAACAAGCAAAACCAAAGCCCAAGCTCCAAACCAACCAGATGGGACAATTGTTGCCTTCCCTTTCCTTCCCTTCCCACCCTATGCTCTGTGTAGTGTCTTCTCATTGCCTGCAGCCCCTTGAATTCACAGCTCAGTTCCAAGCAGACACCAGCTCCCATTGGAACCAGTCTGTGATCCACAATGTGCACCTTTATAGCTATCTCATCCCAGTGTCTCTCAGCCCACCAGCATCTCACTCCAGCTCAGTTCAGACTGGGCACGGATGATGGATGTGCCGTGCATGCCAACTGCTTCTCCTGCAACCAAGAGGAGGCGAAGGGAAACGCCAGCATCCACAGAGCTCAGAGGAGAGCTGCAGAAGTGCCAGGGCTTGTTTCACCTATAACCAACATCGTCATGAACCTTGCTGTCAATTCCCATTGGCCTCAGGCACTAAACAAGGGCATTTCCTTCCTCACGCAGCAAAGCTCCCAGGCCGGTACGAGGATGCTGTAGCTCCACAGCAATCGCTTGGGGATGGAGCTGGAACGGGAGACAGCACCTCTGCCCAGCAAGCTGCCAGGCAATCCAGCCAAGCACTTTCTGCTTTTTAGATCACACGTTTCTAGAGCAGGGAGGGGGGAGCCCGGCCCGCAGCAGCACCACACAAAGCGGTCGTTATGCCAAGATTTAGCTCTGAAATCCCTCAAGATCTGGTGCTCACAGCGCGTAAACAACCTTTGCCTCGCAGCCTCACGGAGCGGTACCTCCGTGCTTCCCAAGCAGCCACACAGACCCACCAATACCCATCCTCTCCCCATCCCTTCGCTGAGGCAGGCATGCCAACAAGGAAGCCAGTTGCCATGGCATCTTTTCCCCCTACAGACAGATGTCCATTAAAAACCAAGTCAGCCTCAGGTTTGCTTCACAGAGCAGCTTCCAGTCATTATTACCAGCCCACAAGGAATTTCCAGTGTGCCCCTTCACCTCGGATGTTTCAATGCACACCAGTATTAATCCCTGGGGATTAGAAGGGAGCCACTACAGAACAGGCACAGGTACGTTCAAAGGACACATTTAGGATAATGATCTTGGTTTATGCTTTTGGCAGATGACGACCACATGACCACACTTGGAAAGGGTTGGATTTGTTACCTCTGGCACTCTTCCCCTTGTTCACTAAGGCTCGGTGCTGAAATCATCAGTTAAATTGGAAGGGAGATGCAGAACTCTGCCCCTCCTCTGACATGGTACAGCTGGGGCTGGGAATTTGGCTTTGGGAAGAACCTACCTGCCCCAGCCAGGAGCATCAGCGGAGGCTGCATCCATGGAGGAAGGATTGCCACTCCTCCATGGGGAATCCCAGGCAGCCTCTGTGAGCTTCCAGTGCTTCCAGTGAATACACATGAGAGGAGTGATGTCTTCTTCCTCGGTTACAAGACCACGTTTCTATTGTGGAACAGGAGCCTAATGGATTCCATACTCCCTTCTCAACCCATCCTGCCTGTGGTGGGGCTAAGGGCTCCTCGGAGGTGTCCCATGGGAAAAGCAGGGCAGCTTCCTACTACATCAGCGCATCACCAGCATCTCCACAGGATGGAGCATCAGAGGGAAGAGATATAGACCTCCTGCATGGAGCTGATGTGTTGGAGGCATTAGTGCAGCTCAGAGCACTGCAACCAGGCTGGCTCAGGGTGAGTTTTCCATAGGGGCCTGGGTCTTCCAGGGAGCCAAGTGCCGCTGCTTCTGCCATAGAACAACTCAAGGCTCCGAAGCAGCCGGGTCTGAGCACATTCCCAGATGCTGATCCCGAGGGAGCGCTCCCTTCCAGGATCAGAATCGCTTCCCAAGATGAAACATTTGGATTTCTTTTGGATACCAGCAGCACAGCTGCAAATACGATCAGAAATATCCCATCCTTTTAAGTGCTTCTGCAGTCTGACTCCCATGGCCGCAGAGGAAGAGCCGGGGATTCAGCGTGCTGCCTGCATTCCCACCCAGCTGCACATAGACCTTGGCTTAACACCACTGTCCATTCCTCCCCATTGATTTCTTAGAAGGAGGAGAAGGTGTTTGGCTCCTTGCGATGAAGCTGCAGGGGGATGTCAGCAAGGGGTGAGGGCCAGGAGCTCCTCAGGGCTGTGCTCACTTCTTGGTGCTCCTTCACTGAACAAGCAGGATCCAGTTGGGATTTCTCCCTCATTCCATTGAAGCCAGAGCACATTTGAAAGCTGCCGAGGAGAACTGCTTGGAAAAAGCCCTCTTTGCTCCTTATGAACTCCTGCACTTGCAGAGGGAAGCTCCATCAGCGCAGCATCCCCATCTCCTGTGGAGAATTCCAGCTCACCCATCACGCTGGGCTGCATCTCCCACTCAGCTCCTCCAGCCCTCACAGAAGGTTTTCCAACTGGGACTCCGCAGAGACCATGGATTCAGGCCAACAGCACGAGGAGTTTCTCCAGCCTACGTTCATTCTGCTTGGACTGAGACTACCAGCAGCAGAGAGGAATTGTTCCAGGGGACCCAGTCACCTTTCGGGTGCTAAACAGATTCACTGCGGTTGTATTGTAGAGCTCAGACCCGGACACCATGAAGCTGGCTTGCAACCTCATTCATACCTGCAATGGAAGCCTCCCACCACCCAGAGGGAAGGCGCCCACCAAGGTGGTTTTTTTATGGCAATAGGATGCACTTCTGCACCTGAGGGCATCACGCATCAAGGAATAAATATCACAAAATCACATATAGAGACGTGAGGCAGAAGGGAGGCAGAGGCATGTAACATAGAATCATAGAACAGTTGGGGTTGGAAAGGACCTTATGCTCACCCAGTTCCAACCCCCTGCCATGAGCAGGGACACCTCACACTAAACCATGGCACCCAAGGCTCTGTCCAACCTGGCTTTGAACACCGCCAGGGATGGAGCATATTGAGAACATCATCTTTGCATCCAGAAAACCAAGGCATGTCCTACACGGACACTGTCCCAGGTGGTACCACCACACAGAAAACGGATAATGGCAAGAAAACCAGACAAGCTGCAGCCTACCCTTAGA
The DNA here is from genome assembly GCA_039720435.1 of Amazona ochrocephala. Taxonomy (NCBI): domain Eukaryota; kingdom Metazoa; phylum Chordata; class Aves; order Psittaciformes; family Psittacidae; genus Amazona; species Amazona ochrocephala. The sequence continues at coordinate 13,466,760 of CM077891.1, forward strand.
GAAAGCCTTCCTTACATGTATGAAGGCAGCACGAATGCGCAGACAGGGACAGCCCAGTTTGTGTTTGGTCACCTCCATCAGCATTATGTGGAGCACCCACATCCCCCAGCACAACCGCAGAGGCTTCGCAGCTCAACTTAAGCACTTTGGGGAGCAGAACCACTTCAGCCACAGGAGGAGCACGCAGGGCCCTGCACCAGGGGCCGGCCCAGCCCCAGGGATCTCAGGCAGGGAATAAGGCACACACTTAACACAGCACAAGCAAAACAATGGCTCAGCCTCCCCCTGCCCTCAGGCCCAGATAACCTCTACATCCACATCATCGCATCACCACGCCTGCTCAAAGGACCAAACTGTCAGTCTCCGGCTGAGCTCAGACAGCTCTGCTCATTGCAGAGCCCCACCAGCAAGCAGCAAAGCTTCCCACTGCTTCCCAGCATCAGGAACGCAGCTCAGGAAAAGCCCCCACCTACCCCAGAGCACGCTCCAGCTCCAGAAAAGCAGGAACCCTTCAGGTGCAGAAGCTTTGTCGGAGCTGTTGGCCCTGAAGAAGCTTCAATAGGGCCCAATTTCCTGGTGGGGAAGGAAGCGCTGATCCCTCTGGGGTGGCTGATGGGTTTAAGCAGCTTGGGGGTGGAAGGAGTTTGACTCCCTGTGAGGAGGTGGAAGGAAACCATGTGAGTGTCTTGAGGTTTGTTGTCCATCTCAATTAACCAATGGCTTCCAGGTCAAGAAGGGGCAAAGTTATAAATGCTGCTTGCTGCTATAAACAGTGTTTGCTCAGGGGTGGTGCAGGCGCAGGAAGCCTTAGGTGTGGGGTTTAACTGGGGCTTGGAATGAAAGCAAACATCCCCAATTGCTTCCTGCTCCAAGCAGACCTGCCGCTACTCTGCTGTTGCCCCTGGGAGGACGAAGCGGATCAGTGCTCGGAGCCTTACGAGATGCATCCAGAGCTCAGGCTGGGGATGGGCACACAAACATCCCTCCTGCGCTGCAGAGCTCCCCTCCAAACACTACCGCCTGTCCTGCTGGATGTGCCTGCCTTTAAAATGCCATTATTAGATCAAAGCGCCCGTTTATGTAAAAGGAAGGGGGGGGGAAGCCTTGGAGAACCTGATGTGATTTTCTCAGAGCTCAAACGAGAACAGACAAGTCGGTTGGTGCAGATCGAGGCAGGAATTTTCCACTGGGCCTTCGGGAATGGGGTCCGATGAAAAGGCAAATGGAGCAGAGAACAGGCGGTGGGATGGCAGCGTGGTCCTTGGGGGGGCCATGGCGCAGGGAGCACAGCGTGGCCATGCGGTGCTCTGGCTGCTCACATGGACGGATGCCCATGGATGTTTGCTTGTGGGGCAACTCTGTGTGCATCCACTCTGCTGCTGGCACTGCGCGAGGCTGTTCTGGGGCACAAACCAAAGAGACACCACCTCACCCAGCACCTCAAAGAGCAGAACCAGCGTCACAGAGGGGATTAGTTGATGTTAAGGGCCAAGTTCTCCCCGAAGGGCAGATTAGCCCACCAAAACATCACTGAATCCCAGAGCTGTGTGAAGCAGAGCAACATGAACCAGGGATCTCACCCCAAACTGTGCTGCCAGGCTGCATGGGGAGGGTTCTGCTGGCCCGGCCCAGAAAGGGCTCATGGAGCCCATCAACAGAGGGTTTGGGGCTGCGCTTCCAAGCAGGGGATGCCTTTGTCCTGCCGTGCCCACCCGACCCCATGTAACCACCTCTCCGCTCCCCTTGCTGGGAGCAGCTGCTGGAGTGAACCATCCCAGCATCCTCGAAGCTCGAGGCCTCTGCCAAGCTTCGTGTGACTTCCAGCCATCGCTCTGCTCCGTGTTCGTCCCCGGCTGGTTGGAATCCCGGAGCCTTCCCTGGGGTCCCTCTGGAGCAGGGGGGTGCTCCCACCGCAGAGCTGCTGCCCGGGTGCTGTTTGTCACCGTCCTGCCCACGCGTGCGCCATCACGAGTCACTTCGCTGCCAGCCTCCGAACCAGGACCCTTTGCAGAGAGGGAACGGCAGGAACGTGAAGGGAAGGATCCAGGCCCTGTGGGGGGAGCAGGTGCCCCCTTTCTTGCTGCTGGACCATCTCCTCTCCATTAGTGCCACGTGGCCCACGCAGCAAGCGCCAAGGCAGGCCGTGTCCCAGAGCTCTCTGACGCCGCTGCAGCACCCAACGCGCTCAAAGCCCATCGCTGTTCTTCGGGGCAGGAATGTGTGCTGCTTCCCCGATTTTAACAAAAATAAAGCCAGGCTATTTTAAGGGTTTTAATCACAGGAGGAGCGTGGCCAATCTGAGCTGTGCGCTGCTCTGCTGCAACCTTCTGCCGCGGTGCGACTGAGTCATCAGCCACAGAGCTGACCTGCAGCTCGATGGCAAAACCTGACCGCTTTTTCCAGGCGCTTGGGTGTCCGGATGACGGCTTTGGAAGTGTCATGGATCGGCCTTTACCAGGACTTTCCCCTTCACCATAAGCAGGCTCAGGCCACGTCAGCGCTGCTGCCACTGGTCCCACCCACAAGGGACATCTCAACCTGGCCCAGCAGCACTGAATGAGCACACCAGAGGTTGGTTTGGCTTCCTGGAGAAGCCCAAGGACTGAGGGTGATTCAGTTCAACACCGAAGCTCTCAGCAACCCTGGGTTCTTCGGCATCAGCTGCCCACTGCCCACGAGGTAATTCAGTACCTGCTCACAGCAGCGCAGCTGAACCGAGCTGCCCCCAACCCAACCATGACAAAGAGCTTTGCCTTCCAGTTAAGAAGCAGAGAACTCAGCCTGAAGTCGCATGTTGGGTTCTCCCCGCTGCAGGCTGCTCCCGCTGCTTGCAGCCGAACACAGGCAGCAGCACTGTGATGCTGGTTTAATCTCATAACTCCAGGGTTCAGCATCTTGGTGCCCTCCCCAAAGCAAGCTTTTAGCCAAAGGGTCTTAGATGGTGTAAAAAGAGACCTCATATGAAACAGTTTCCATGGGAGTGCAAGCTGTGTTGTGCGTCTCTAGGTCCTGGGAGTCATTCACAGCAGGCAGAGGCCCTGTTGTACAAGCCACATACTACAGCACATTCCTACTACCAAGTTAGACAAGATCAGAGGTGAACGGGGCAGATCCCAAACCCAAGCAGGGGATACCATGAGCGCACTGACCAGGGCCCTGTATTCTAGAGCGAGGAAGTTCCACACTCCCAGTCCATAAAGCCAGGAAGTGGATTGCAATAACCTTCCGAGTTGTTCTATTTATTGCACCTCCTTTCCGTTGGCCGAACCGAATGGCCTCTCGTAATAAAGGACCAGCTGGTTCAGTTCTCTGCTCCAGTTCGGAGCTGGGAAGGCAGCGCTGCTGTCAGGGACTAAAATCATGGCTGTTCCTGCAGTGTGACCAATGAAAAAGGCGGTGCTGTGGTCTGCAAGCACAGACGCGGGACACCCCCGGCCCCTTCCCAGAGGATTTGCCGGGAATATATTCAAAGTGAAAACCAACAATAAGAGAGAAACAACCCAGGTTTGTCCTTAGAATCCCCTTAGAGATGCGCATCCCTTTGGGGCAAACACCACGGTGCTTTGGTGGCTGAGCTTTGGGCCAGTGCCATGTTTCAGAGCAGGATGGGCAGCGCTCTGTGATCACAGGAACCGGATCCAGACCTTGGCACATCAGCCCTGTGGTAGCAGCGCCTTCAAGATCTGTGTACAGACAATGAGGGAAGAGGTTCTGAACCGGTGTGTGACGCATCTTCCTCACCTCATGTTGGGAGAGCAGCACTGGAGCTTGCGACACCGCGGCTCTAACGCGGAGGGAACGCGCACCCTGTTCCAGGAGGATGGGAACGCCGGGGCAGCTGAAATGCACCTTCACAATGGATTTACTCCATCTGGCAAAGTGCCTGTAAAATAACCCCATTAACCAGCATCCAGGATACAAACCTGATGCTTTCTGCCCCAAAGGCAGCGAGCATCCGCCTTTAAAAGGCCATTTTTAGAAATGAAGAGAGTAACAAAGTCCCTTAAAGCATTTAATACCCCAGCCTGGAAGCCTTCAGGACTCATTCAGTTTCTTACACCTCCAAGAAGGTTTAATTTTCCATACCTCACTCCTTTTTATTTCCATGCTCTACCCCTGCATGAGCAGCTCTGCAGCATCGGGACTGCACATACTCACAGGAGATGGATACAACCTCAGATTTACACTGTTTATTAAATAGAAATCATTTCTCAACTAAGAATGCTTTTAACCCAGGAGAACTGGAGAAGCCTCACACACCGGGCCTAGCCTACTCCACAGCATCCCCATGAGGAATGTGGTGTTGAACAGGGAACACATCCCCCCTAGCGCAGTCCACTCTCCAAGAAGAAAGTCGAATGCATGATTTCTGAAAAGGTAGGAAGGCAAAATGGGCATTAGGATCTGCCTCAAACCAGCTAAATAGTGCAGTGAAATGCTCTAAATACCACAGACACCTCCACTGACCGGCAGCCAGTTTTATGAGCAGCTCTGAAGACAATTCCTAGCTGAGCTTTAGTGCACTGGGCATTCCCAGAGTCCCAAGGGGTGAGGGCCTGGCCCACACCGGCACGGCCAGTTTCCATGTGGGAGCAGAGCATTCCAGGGTTCATTTGCCCCTCTTGCCACGGCCTCTCCTGGAGGAGGGTTTGCCTGTGCCCGCTGTGGAGGAGCTGGCGGACGATGCCACCGCGATGTTGATCTGTCCTTCCTGAATCTCCTGCCGGGTCTCAGCTGGGAGGTGGTTGATTTGCTGTTGTGTCTCCAGGTAGAACATGACATCCCGCAACTGCTCCTGGATCTCGGAGATCTGCAGGTCCTTCTGTTCGCAGGTTTCCCTTAACACCCTCTCCTCCTCCTTCAGTTTGTTCTGAAGCAAGGCTTGATTGGCCCGCAAGCACTTGTTCAGCTCCTGCTCCTCCTTGAGCTCGTTGGAAAGTTTGGCCACTTTGTTGTTCAGCTGAGAACACCTTACAAAGAGAAGCACGAGTCAGGAAAGCAGCACACTACAGCGAGATCAAACACTGTCACATCTTCCTGATCTCCGGTCCCTCAGGACAGCCCCAGCCCCACCACCACCACCTGGAATTCATTCTTCTGGCACAGAATCATAGGATCCCAGACTGGGTTGGGTTGGGACCTTAAAGCTCATCCAGTTCTAGCCCCTGCCACAGCAGGGACACCTTCCACTAGAGCAGCTTGCTCCAAGCCCCTGTGTCCAACCTGGCCTTGAACACTGCCAGGGATGGGGCAGCCACAGCTTCTCTGGGCAATGAGATGCTCCCTCCTGTTTCAGACAGTGCTTCCCTGCTCCTACCAACTCCTTGCTTTTGCCCTGAAAGTTTGCTGGGATCATACATGGACTCCTTTCCACTGGGCAAGGGGAGCTGCAGGAGCCCCAGCTCACCAGCCTGGGTACCCTGCTCCAGCCAAGATAGCTGGACAGGCGGCAGCGCCAAGGGCCTGGTGGCTGATGTGGAGTGGAGCACCCAGTCCCACCTATGGAGCTGGCACACAGCAATCCGCACAGCGCCCGTGCTTGACATCCTTCATCTGGGCAACTCCTAAGATCTACGTCTTCCCCTGTGCTGGGCGAGATGCCTCTGCTGAGCTGCTGTTCTCCTTGGACAAACCCCCCAGTTGCCAAGCGGACTGGCTTCTCCTCTGGAGCAGGCAGGAGAGGGATTACTGAAGGCTAAATATGCAGACCATGTAAAAAGAGCCAAGAGCCCAAACGCTGCGCTCCACTCAACAGGCACTTTCAGTTTGTGAACACCTACAGGAACAAGAGCTCGGGCTAAAATAAGCTGTGTTCTCAGCCTCCCAGTTTAAATAGCCCCAAATTGCCCAGGAATAGCAGGAGTTTTTTCTTGCTGGATGTCAGTGTGCAGCGTTTTAATGGCTGCATGGAACTAAAGCTGGCAGCGGTACCCACTTCCTTTCGACAGACTGCTTTTCTTTGAGCAAGTCATTGAGCCGCTGTTCCAGGCTGTCACACTTCTCAATGGTCTCTTTAAATTTGGTCTTCATGTTGTTAATCTGTAAAAAGCAAACACCGAGGCGTTTCAAACCGATCAAAGTCCTCAGCACTTTCATTGTGACACTCCGCTTTCTGGAGCCCTTGCTCGACTTTGACCGATTATTATATCCAGAGACGCAAAAGCTTCGAGCCAAGAGAAGGCTTTACTTCAATGCAGACCCTCCCCATTACACTTTGCGGCACCCCAACAAGGAACCACGTTGCCGTGGAAGCTGCTCACACAGAGCAACAACTCCGGCTGTAAACCCGTGCCAGGCACCCCATTCAAACAAAAGCTGCATCGGATCCGTAGCTTCTCCCTGGCGGCCATTCCCATTCATTCCACCATTCCCTCAGACGGTTTTGTATCCTCAGCAAACTTCAATTGCCATCTTAAGGCTTTGTCACGCTGGACTTTGCTCAGGTTAAACTAAAGCTCAAAGCATGGTCAAAGTCTGAAAATGAACATGTTACTTTGCTCAGCACTGACTCAGCACCTCGCTGTCATAAGGCAGTGACCTACTGACACCAATATCTTACTCATGCTAAACGCAAACAGAAACACACGTACATTGGCTTCCTCTTCCCCTCTACCTCACAGCTCGAGGCTGTTACTGCTGAAGAAAGCCAAGCTCATTCCCTCCGCACTGCACAGAACACAGCAACACCTCTGATGTAGGATATCTATGGACAGAAACACTTGTTGCCCTTATGTTAAGGTCATAAGCTTGTGGTGGAGGCAGGAATTTAAAGGGAAAATGCTTTTTTGGAGGAGCAATCTGGACAAACGTCAGTGTCAGAACACGTGGTGTCAGCACACTGATGCCATAGTCAATGCAGAGCAGCTTTCATCCCTTCCAGCCCTAATCCCTGGATGTTGATGCAGCTGATGGTTGATTTGGAGGAGTAGCCTGGGCACTGATAATGGAATACACTGCATGGTGGCACTGATCCAGCCAAGACTTCCACAGAGCAAGTGCCATGAATCAAACTGGAAGGATCTTTAAACATGAAATCACATTTGGCCATATCTGATAGTCCTTTCACTCGGAAGTTGCTTTGTGGATCATGTTTCCTCACCATGTGCAAGATGGTTTTTGCTGCATCTTTTCCTTTTATGGGGCCCTCCATAAGGTTTCTGGACTGTTCTTTAGGCCAAGGTCCACGACCATTACTTCAACTGTCACAGTTTCTACAGCTACACTAACTGCAGACACTAAATGGTTAATTAGAAGTCATGTAGAAAGTTGAGTTAAGGACTCAACCCTAAACCCTGACTCACTTTAAACTCAGTTGAAAGGATCTATGGAGAGTGAGAAGCATTAAAATATCCTCACTGGATTTTTGCTGATGGCGTTTTGAAGCAGTCCTGCTTACAGGATGCTTTATAGGACGAGACTCTGAACTTCTCCCAAAGGGTGCTGAGGAGAGATAGGGGATCAAAACCAAAGGGCAAATCAATATGCATTTGGAGCAGAAAGACAGCTCCCACTTTCTGCAGCCCAGCAAATTGAAGTCATCTTGTCTACGCTACGCTAACCTTCCCTGGAGACACACGTCAGCCTGAGACGGATGGCATCGGCAAGCAGGGATCCTGCAGCACCACGGACTTGTTTTCACCACTGCTGCAGTCTCCCCAGCAGCCCATTCCAATCCACCTTCAATCGAGGTGGCAATCTACCTACTTCTGCACCAGCGAGCAGCAAATTGCTACATCTGAGCATCAAGATAAGGGATAGAGCTCAGAGCCAATTTTCTCAGCTGGTAGTGAAACAGGCTGTGCGAGGCCACGTCACGCAGCACTTGAGCTGTAGGAGACTGAGCAGCTCCATCTCCCATTGAGCAGAACAGTGGCCAGGGGTCTGGTCTGGCAGTTTCACACGTGCCCAGAGCTCACCTCTTCAGCTGTGTCCTTTTCTATCCGGACAATCTTGTTTTCCCAATAGATCCGTTGTGATTCCAACTGGCTCGTTAGCAAATAGGAGTACTACAAACACAGAGGATACACACACAAGAGTCAGCTTTCCCATAAGGGTGCCTATGCCCATTGAGAAGCCCAAAGGGCTCCAATATACAAATCAACTTAATCAAAGCCTTTGGAGCACAACAAGAAGGATCAAGTTCTACCTAACCATACCCAGTACCATGTCCAGAACTTGTTAAAGACTTTCCATCGTAGTGACAATAAATCTCTACAAGTTTTACACTCTGCAGGAAAATGAAGCATCACCCATCCTGGCATGGGAGTCTGAGATCCCAAAAGCAGAGTTCCCCATTCACAGCCCAAAACCCAAGGCAGAATGCATGTATCTGGCTTCACTGAGAACAGCTCGGGGAGAACACCCTCAGCTGTGTGTAACAAATCACAGCTATTCCTCTCCAACATTACAGTCCATTCCAATGGTATTTTGGCATCTGAACAAGCATATGCCTTACATCCCTTCTTTTCCCTTCTGGTTCTTCAAATGAGTTATGAGAAGGTTGGAAAACGTGATCATTTCTTACCATCAGGCTAATAAGCTCCAAATTAAGCATTCACTACAGAATTAAACATTTGCTTTGAACACTCAGTAATATCTGGGTGCTAAAACACACTGCCAAATTCATCCCCTCTAGAAATACTTACATCTTGTCAGCTGGATAGAGAGCTCTCACACACTTTCAGCACTAACCTCTCAGGAATAGAAAGGGTTACAGTTACCTGGTTTAGCATCTAAGTGTTACTCAGAGAATTCATGGTAAAGCAACTTCAGTATTTACTTGAGCAATAAGCTTATGAAGTCTGGTCTCTAGGGCTGCTCCTCCTTAGATATCCTCGTGTCTAATGCGGCTGAAATCATGCTGCAGTATTACCTGCTCAGTGGAGCAGTCAGTTTTAGTTTCTCTCCTTTACCCTTCTAGCTAGGGAGGAGAAGCTGGGCAGCAGGTACAAAATCCATCCCCAAAAATCATTATCTGGTCAAGAGAAGGGAGCAGAACAGGGCTGGAATCAGTGGAGCCTGTCAGCTTGCTTTGATAGCCAAGGAAAGCACGCAGCTAGTTCTTCCATTCTTATCCACTTGACAAGCTAAACTACCCAATTTGACAGTTGCACACACATCCTGGCTCTTAAGCCAAGTCACAGACGCACTGGGAAGGTTCTGTTGAGTGAATCTGGACGTACGGACCCGTTTCAACCTCCAGTGATCCGAGTGTAGCAGCGCAACCAGCTCACCTTCAATCTAGTGCTGAACGCAGGGCGAAGCTGCAGCCAGCTGCCACTGAGCTGCATTGGCTCTGCAGAGCCAACAAGAGGTTGGGTTTTTTATAAGGGGAAAAAAAAGAGGCAGTAAAAACACCCTGCTTGTGCCTGAAGATGATTGCCTCCACGCAGGGAGCAGGGCTGCTGCATAGGCTGATGTAATTGAACTGTGGTCGTATCTGGATTTGAAACGCTTCCACCCGGCAGCACAATGCAGAGCCCAACAAGGCAAAATATTTACCTCTAATTGTAAGGCATCGATTTTCTCTTCCTGACACATATCTCCCTCGCACTCATACTGAACTATCTTCCCATCCGTTTTACTTGCAACCAGGCGATGGACGTAGTTATCTGAAGAAACAAAATTCAACCACAGGCAGTTTTAGCTGAAGAACACCCAGGTTGACACCAGTTATGCAGCACAATTAACCATGCAGACTGCTGCAGCAGCACATTAGCAAGGCAGGAAGCCAACATCAGATGTATTTGTTGTTTAGCAGACTTCGCAGAGACACCTTACAGGATATTTATTACAACAGCCCATTCCCATTCCTCAGGGCAAATTGATGGAAAGGGATTAACAAACACATTCCACAGAGACTCCTGGGCCGCCCCGGATCATTATAGAATCACATTCTCCCCCTTCCATCTGCTGCAGACCCACGAAAACTGCTATTAGAGAGGAGATGGATGTTCCCAAAAGACCAGGTATTAGTACAGATGCAAACTCCTTAATCTCCAAGCAAACTCTGCCTCAAGTACTCCTCCTAATGAGTCCCAAAAGCTGTTTTACAAACAAGGTCATCCTCCAAAGGGGGAGCACAGAGCACTTACCTCCAGCATAGTCCCAGACTCTGTGGTTGGTCAACTGCATTGCATAGGTGTGCTGGGTCTCCTCAAAGTGCTTGTAAGCGTGTCTGCTCACGTACCGGCCGCAGCCGATGTGCCCACAGATTAAACAGATCCAAAGGTTCTGCCAACAGAGGAAGAAAGCTCTGTATATACAGTGCTGTCAAGTGGTGGTGTCAGTGCTTTGAGAAAGCGTGGTCAGACACTGATGGCCTCCTGATGCTGGGTACATCCAGGCACCTCCTTAGAGAGCAAAGTGTTTGCTTTCCCCCTCCTTCGAAGCCTTGCTCAGCTGGAAGGTTAAGGAGAAGGAGGTACCTGCTCACTCAAGGCAATTACAAGGCTGTAGGCGCTGGGCGTGTTGATATAACATCACAGGATGCATGGAAGAATGGCTTTGGCTAATGAATGAGGCGCCTCAGCAGGCCCACAGAAGCAAGCTCTGAAGAGCACAGACTAGAAGGGACCCCCAAGCTCAGTGTTAGCTTAGCTGCCTGCTACCAAACTCATCACACACACTCATCAGCTTACACGCTAACACCTTCTAAGAAAGATTTGCCAGAAGAGGAAGCCTGGGAGCTGAGATTCCTTCCAGTACTGATTCCAACTCAAAAGGAAAGCAGATACACCACCGACTGGTACAATCAGCCCCAAAGCAGCCACAGAACTAACCCCAAGAGCAACCAGAGCAGCTCTGCAGTCAGATTTAGTCTAGATCTCACTCACCATCCACCCACCTACTTACTTCTTGAACTCCACACTCAAAACACTTGTTCTCTTCCACTGGCTCAGGTGTTTGGCAGTATCTGCAGACAGGACACCTAGAGGGCAATAAGCATCATGATGAGACACAAGCAGCTCCATTTTAATATTACAGTAATTAAAAAGAGAACCAGAGAGCTGAAAGTAAATGCCTCATGCAAGTGGGATGCTCCCTATATGTGTGCATCTCTCAGCTCACATTTACCCCACTCACACTGTCCTCCGTTCCACACAAGGCTGTTCTTAAACCACTGAGTGACAGAAGAACAAAGAGCAGTTCTTCCAAAGCCATTTCACAGTCTCAGCTTGATTTGGGTTTGCTGCAGTCCAACCGTAGAGAACATCTGCAACCAAGAGCGCCAGTGGGGCTGCCAGCAACGTCAGCCTCTGCCAGCAAGCAAAGGAGCCGTGATCGAGCTCAAGGAACACATCCCTGCCTCAGCTATCACACTGCAAGCAGCACTTGTATAGATGTGCTACACATCTCTAAACATTGCTCCTCCAGACTGCTGCCAACTGGTATCTTCAGTTCTCCACCACCTGCAGGGTTTCACACAGCAGGTACATGCTGTTGTGGAAGGAGGCTGTAACTACACACTGCTGAGGACAGCCCAGTAACAAAGGGAGGCACTGTTCTCTTTGCAAACATACCTTGGTACTCAAAACAACCCTAAGGAGAGGAGGGGATGCTTCAATTTCACTCCAAATGGAACCCATCTCAGCCCTTCCAGGAAGAACATCCCATAACCGTACCCCAAAAGAATCAGTACCAAGGCCTCTGCTCTGATTTCGTTTGAAACAATACCAATATGCTGAAAGAACAACAGGAGACCCACAACCAGCTTCTGTCCAGCCCCTAAGCCCTAGAAGTTCAGCCAGGGAACAGGGTAACTGAGGCTGAGCATCCTCTTGCCAGGGCTGTTCTTATGTATTTTTCATTAGCTGCTGGATAAGCTACAGAAATATCCGAGGGAGGAGACAGTTGGATTGCAGTCAGCTCCTATACAACTTCAGGCACTTCCAGCCTCCGTGGCGCCAAAGCAAAGTGGACAGGGATTTTCTTGTATCATCCTTCTAGACTGGGAGCGTAAGTTCTGCTTAAACTGTACATTAGATATTTAAGTGCTGTTTTGGACCCTGCTCCCACACTGGCTGAGCTCCATTGCTTCAAATTGAAGCTGATTTTGGAACAAAGCAGCCCATAAACTTGTATGGCTACGCATGTCATCAACCTACCTGAGGTTCTGTTACTCTGGCTTATAAATGATATAGAGAGGGGTAAACGTTTTCCTCACACTCAATCAGAATCAGGTAATAGTGATAGAGAAGAACACGGAGTGAAGATCAGCAGCAGCCTGCTACAGAATCTACAACTGCCTGATGGGCACCACAACAGCATCCAGAGGATGCAAAACATGCACCGCTGTGAGCAGCACCCGGGTACCAGCCAGGGCTCTGCAGTCAGAAGCTCAGACACATGGAAATCCCCATCTACAGGGATGGGAAGACAGGTAACAGGAGGAACAGGAAAGAGCTGGCAGAGCAAGAAGCAGAGCTGCTGTAAGGACAGATGCAGACCTGAGCCCCAGCCCTGCCTAGTGCACTGGGGTGCCTCCCTGAGCCCTCTCCCATCACTCAGTCCATACCCACCTTGAATCATACAGCCTGGCTAGAGCAGCTGCCTCCCTGACTTACCCAGTGATTCTGCCACTTCCTCCTTTCCCTTCACACTCTCCTGTCCTGTCCCCTGCCTGCCTTCTCTTACCCTATTCCTCTTCATCCCCATCCAGCATCTAAGACAGGAGGACAGCAGGGCTCCCAAAGACTCCTAAGCTCCAGCCAGATGTGCAAACCTACAGCACAGCCTCAGCTACACCAAGGAAACAAGTGACTGAACAGCCACCTAAGACCGAGCGACACATTCCAGCTGTGCATCCCATGCTGTTTACCCCTGTATTTTTATCCTATGGTACTTTAAAATCAGCAGCATTGCTCTACAGCTCCCTTCCTGCCTCAGCAGCGAGGCCCATGGGAAACATTGTTCAATTACTTTTGGCAGGAAGATTTCTCTCCGGGAGTCCCTTAATGGGAAAAATCCAGAGCATCAGAACTTGCCGCAATTCCTGCCCCCACACTGATAAGCAGAACCAGTCTTGTCAGCACACAACCACCAGACTCAAAACAACAGCTTTAGATGTGGAACTAAAGCAAAGCCTCTTACGTGGTGTCCTCCCACCGCTGCAGGCACTGGCTGTGGAAGCTGTGGTTACACAGCGTGGTGAGGACCCCGTTCACAGACTCATCCATCCTCTCCAGGCACACTGTGCACTTCGGGAGCTCTGTCAGGTCCATCACGGGCAGGCTGGCCCCCTTCAAAAGAAGAAGGGGAGATAAATTGCTCAGCACTTTCCAACCACTGTAAGCGAAGCACCCACAGAAGAAAACATCAAACTTCTTCCCCATTGCTGCTGGCACGAACATACAAAAGCACTAAAAGTATTCCATGAGTCCACACAGTGGTTACAACTGCCAGGATCCTCTTCACAACATGGGCTCGGTACAGCTGCTGCACCTGCAGCCGGGCCCATTCTGTTTTCTGGATTCACTAGAGCTACCCCCAAGGCAGGTTTAGGTTAAAGACACCACAGCAATGAGGCATGAAGCCCACAGAGTCACCAAACCAACTCTCCCAAGTCACACTGGGATGGGATAAAGGGCTTGGGTTGATGCAGTGAAGCAACTCTTGCAGCACTCTGCCCAGTCCAAATAAGCTGTTAAAGCTCTCTGCAGTGCAGGGAAACCAAACCCAACCAAACTTACATCTTCTGATTTGAAGACTTCAGCCCTTTCCACATAGACCAGCTGGCAAACATCCTCCTCTATCGAGTTGAACTGCCGGCCATTGCATGCCATGTAAAAGCTGTCTGCATCAGCCTGTGCGCAAAGCAAAGGAAGCCAGTTAGAAAGCTCACAGCTGATATAACTGAGGAAGGGAAGTCTGCTGTATCCTCCCCTCTCCCTGCCACCAGGCCCTGCAACACCAGAGGAGGGATTTCAGAGTCAGCTCTTTCCAGCAGACACTGCACTGGGGTTAGCGTTACCACTTGAAGACAAGAAGTTCAGAGCAGTGACAGCTACTCTGCTACCTGAACACTCAGCAGGGATAACGGGTTTCCCTTCAGCATCTGTTTTGTCCTTGGTCAGCATTTCAGCACATTTGCAAAGCAAATTTGGTCTCTGAGTTTCAGAGGGCCACAATGCAGGATGCTTGTGTCAGGGGAAGGAACAATGGAAGTGTGGGCAAGAACCCATCTCACTGGTCACAGTGGAGACATGCTCGGGATGTACTGAAGTACTGAAGTATGCTGGAGCCCGAGTCACTTGCAAACAGGCAGAACCAACATAAAATCTGAAAATGGGTGCGTTTGACACACAGAAACCTCCCCAAACCCTTTCTCTCACAAACCATTGCACCAGATTGAGGCGAGTGGAGCTGAGTGCCACCCTCCTCTGTTCCTGGTCACTCCAACCAGGAGCATAAAGGTCCCTGACGTTTCCTTTGCCACCTACAGAGACACCTTTTAGGGGTCCCTGGCAAACAGGGATTCCGGAATTTCCTAGGAAACAGGAACTGCAGGGTGAACCGAGTACAAGCATATGGATTTGCTGCACAGCTCTTTAGCCCAGGGTCATTTGATGCAGCAATACACAAAATGCATCCTTGTAATTACTGCAAAGAGCACAAACCACAACCAAATACTGCATCTGCACAACAACATGGCAAGGACCTCACACAAAACTGACAGCTGGGAAAACCTCCCCGGGAACCCCAAATGAGTCATTTTCAACTGGGTGAAGAGAGGGCACAAGTGAGAGGGTCCACACAGGAACGGGCAGGGGGGAAATGCTTAAAGCTACATAGAAGATCTGTAAGCAGCAAATTGTTGTCTGTTTATCCATCCACCCCCTGGGCTCAGTTGCGGGGTGAGGGTTCTTTTCACACTGCGCTGGCGGTGGCTGTGAGACCACCCAGCTCCTTGGAAAAGCAGAACAAGTCTTTCCCAAAATGCAAGCAAAGCCCAGCTGGGTCCTGCCTGCTCAGCACAGTGCAATCATAGAACAGCTTTGGGCCGGAAGGGGCCTGAAAGCTCATCCAGCTCCAACCCCCTGCCACAGGCAGGGACACCTTCCACTAGAGCAGCTTGCTCCAAGTCCCATCCAACCTGGCCTTGAACACTGCCAGGGATGGGGCAGCCACAGCTTCTCTGGGACCCTGTGCCAGCACCTCAGCACCCTCACAGGGATGAATGTCTGTTTAATCTTCTTCCAATCTAAATCTCCCCTCTATCAGCATAAAGCCAGGGAGCACTCCTAAAGAGCAACCACGTACAACAGCCCCTACAGCAAAGGGACTTCCAGCTCTTACCTGTGAGCTAAACTTTATCAGCACCATGTACTGGTTTGGAGTGGAATCTCGGATGATTTTCATGTGCTCGATCACTTCGTAGAAGGAGGCCACAAACTTCATGAGGTCGTGGCTGGTCATAGTAGCAGGGACAGTGAGGATGCAGAGCATGGCACTGCGCCGCACGTCCTCCTTCAGAGAGGTCATCTTGCTGAGGAGACAACAGTGGCACAGCCTCAGCTCACTTCAGAGAGGGCAAAGACACAGATGGACACATCCCCAACAACAAATTCCAAGGTAACTCTATTCTCAACCTTAGCCCCCTTTTGCTTATTTGTATATATGAAGAGAGAGAAGCCAGGGAGTGGCGAGTGTCTGGTGCACCCACATGGACCTATTACTCCTGCCCAGATTAAACTGGGCAGCTCCAAACTCCCATGGCTTTGTCAGGAATAATTTGACATCTGTTTTCCTATAAAAACAGTTGAACCTGGGAAGCCACAAATGCTCAAAACTCTTCCTGGAACACACGAGCAACATTTGTTACCAGTTCAGATGCTCATTTTGTGTCTCACAAAGACCTGACATGGCAGCTCTTGTGTGATTATATGGGAATGGCATGGAATAATCACCTCTGAAATGCAGGATGAAGCCTCCTGCCCCTGACAGCTCCTCGGGCCTGCTGCCACGACCCCAGGGACCACAATTTAACCATGGGATCCCTTCAGAAGCTGTTTCCAAACATCATTTTATAGGAACCTGCATTCGTCTTGCACCCTTACACCTGAAGCAGCATCACCCATGGGTGGCGGATGGGGCCAGCCTCCAGCTCTAACTCCATCAGACCCCTTCGGCCCTCTTGGTTTGAGTCACCTTCCTGTTTGTCCAGCTCAGGAGCCACAGCCCCGGGGCGACCAACCCGGGTGCTGGCATTACTCAGGAGCAGCATTCCCATTCGAGCTGCAATCACCCAAGCATCCTTACTTTGTTTTGTACAGGTGCATGATGCCATGAACGATTTCAACCGACGGGTTCCCACTGAAGAAGGAGATCTGGTCTGGGAGCTGTTTTGAAGGCGAGTCTGGAGCAGCCTCACGCTCTTTGCTTTGATCATCATGTTTGTTGTTGTCCTCAGCAGATGCAGCCTCCGGAGCTTTTCTTCCTTCCACAGCAGCTTTTGTTTCATCTGCTACAAATCCAAGGTTTCCACATTACTCATGGTGCAACAGAAGCGTCTCCTGCTCCCCAAGCACAGCCTGCATGTACACAACAGCTCGGAGAAGTCAAATTCCAACCCCGGAAAGCAGCAGAACGCGACGCAGCTCATCCCTGCTGTCCCAGAGGGAACTCCAGAGCTGCCATGCTCCTGGCACAAGCCCCTGGCAGGACCCAGTGCTGTGGATCAAGCACAGTGAGTTCTGTGCCAGTCAAATCCCAACAAGCACCCGCGTCAACACAGGACAAGCAAGACAGGTTTGCTCAGCAAGGGCTGGGAGAAAGCAGCTCCTCTGATGGCAGCCTGGACATTTGGCTTAGAGATTCCAGCTTTAAATTTCCTTTGTCAGGTTTGGGTTGGAAGGGACCTTAAAGCTCCTCCAGTTCCAACCCCTGCCATGGGCAGGGACACCTTCCACTGGAGCAGGGTGCTCCAAGCCCGTGTCCAACCTGGCCTTGAGCACTGCAGGGATGGGGCAGCCACAGCTTCTCTGGGCACCCTGTGCCAGCGCCTCAGCACCCTCACAGGGAAGAGCTTCTGCCGAAGAGCTCATCTCAATCTCCCCTCTGGCAGGTTAAAGCCATTCCCCTTGGCCTGTCCCTACATCCCCTGTCCAAAGCCCCTGTCCAGGTTTCCTGCAGCCCCTTTAGGCACTGGAGCTGCTCTAAGGTCTCCCCTTAAGGGGCCTTCTCTTCTCCAGGCTGAGCCAGCCCAGCTCTCTCAGCCTAGCTCCCACAGGAGAGGTGTTCCATTAAAAAATGGACCTTTATGGAGCAAGAAATATTTCCCAGGAACAACCAACCGCCCCCCGCGCATTCCTCAACTTCTCTCCTCGTTTCCCAAGCCACACAAGTGACTCAAGACCTGCAAACCCATCAGCATCCCCACACCGACAGGCAACCGCCACCCGCAGGGCCACATCCCCTTCCACCCCCCGGAGCACGGCAGCACCACCGGGGCCGGTACCTGGCCGCGGGTGGATGGTCTCGATGATCACGTCGGTCATCTCCCTGCGGCCGAGGTGCTGGTGGAGGATGGCGGCCCGCTCCCCGGGGCCCTTCCCCTGCAGACAGGCCGGTACAGCCGAGCCGGTGCCCTCCGCCGCCATCTCCGGAGCTGCGCAGGGAACAACCGGCGTTGGTGCACCGCCAGCACCGCCACCCGACCCCTTCCTTCCCCGGGCGCCCGCGGGCCGCGGCGCCGCTCCGTGCCGCGCCAGGGTGGGCAGCGCTGCCCCGGAGGGCGGCGGGGGCTCCGGGGCGGTCCGCAGGCACTCACCGGCCGCGCCGCCCCGGCCGCGCTGCCCCGCAGGCACTCACCGGCAGCGCTGTAGGCGAAGGCCGCGGGCAGCGCCGAGTGCTCGGCCAGCTCCAGCCGGAGCACCACCAGCGACACGCTCATGGGGCCTCCCGCGCCGCTCCCCTCTGACCCCGGCGCGCTGACGTCACACGGCGGACGGCGGCGGCAGCGGCGGCGGAAGGAGCCGGAGGAGGAGGAGGGCGCAGGGGGGCGATGAGCGGTGCCCCGCTGCTTCTCGCGAGACTTGGAGGTGAGCTCTCGCGAGAGCGGGGGGCTGCGGTTGGCCGGCGAGGGGCCATGGGCCCCGTTACCATGGCAATGCAGCCAAGATGGAGGCGCGGGGTCCAGGGCCCATCCCGTTTGCTAGAGAACACCCCAGCATTAATTCAAACATTAAAACCCCTTTCTTCCTTCCCCCTCTCACCCACCACATCCGTAGGTTATAGCTCAAAGCTGTGCCAGGCTCTGCTATGGCTCATGGTGGAGTAAAAGAAGCTAAAAGCCCAGCCATGGAAATAAGGACTTTGATTCATGGCATAGAGGTGTTCATGAAGGATAAATGATACCCTGGGTAACCAAAACAGCAGCATCCTATAGCCTCTATAAGACGTCTTTGAAACCTCCCAGCATTGCTGGCATCGTAGATAGTTAACTTCAGCAACCCTGGCTTCATGGACTGCTGGATCCATGGAGAAGCAGCAAGGACAGAGTCACTTTGCAAAGGTTTGCAGTCAGCAGTGTGTTAGTGATCAGTCAGACCATGCCGTGCCTCCGAAGGGCATAAGGACCCTGTGTAGAACCACATTTGGGGGGCGCCTCATGCGCATGGATAAATACCCCTGCAGCTCAATGCTCTGTGTCCTATATCCCATCTCCTCGGTCCATGCAGGCCAGTTGTAGTTTTGCTACCACCCTCATCGTGGCTCTCAGGATGTACCCATGGAGCATCGCCCGCACTGCCCCTTACCTGCTGCGTGCCGGGATGCGGCAGCACCTGCAGGGATCCATCCATCGGAGCCGGTCCGGGTGGTGCCGGTACAGAGCCGTGATCTTCCATGCTGGCGGAGCGCTGCTCCCATCCCCTTACAAGACAGCCAAGGGTGTGTATTCTCATTCACTCCTGCTGCTTCCAGGCATGGGGGGAAAGTGGATTTCAGGTGATGCTGTCTGGTCTGGTTCTGGTGAGATGCTCGAGAGCTTGCCACGATCATGGTGGTACCTGTGGTGTCATCACTGGTACCAGAACAGTGACCAGCAGCAGTATTGACAGCTCCAGGTCAGCACCTGAACCCATCTGGGGATGAACCTGTCCTGTAGTGACACTGATACCACCCAATGTTACAGCCCTTCAGCACGCTTTAACAACTCCGTGTTTTCACCCCAAGGTGCCACACCGAAAATAGGGGTGAGGTGCTTCAGCTGGGGGCATGTCCAAACCTCCTGTCTGTGTCTGGGTGAATGGCACCGGTCCCTGTCACTTCCCATGGGTGCTGGTTGATGTCTCAGACCCCAATGGGATTTCAAGCTGATTTCCCAGTTCTGATGATGCCAAACGTGCTCTTTCCTGGGTTTCTTCCTGTGCAGACTGGGAGGCCCGGAATTGTCTTCCAGCCGGCGCCATCCAGCAAGCTGTGTTCTCTGGAGGGGAAAGCAGTCTCTCGCTGAAGTACACGAGAGGAGAGCTGACAACTGTGGAGTTTCTGCAGGAACTGGGCCGGCAGTGCTTTGAGACCATAAGCCAAAACACCCTCCTCTCTTTGTGCTTCCTGACTGCAGGAGAATGGGACCCAGAGGGGAGGAAAGAGCAGCTTTTTAAAGCAACCCTTTGGAAGGGTCTGGATTTAGCATCTTGGAAGCATCGCTGCCTGCTCAGGGCAGGCTCTTCCCTGTCATCATCATTCTGGTACCCAGGCAGGATGGTCAGCTGAATTTGCCTTCGCTTCCACCAGCCTCTTCCTGCATGTTTCATAATGGTTTTATTTCACAACACCTCTAGAATCAGTGGAGATGAGAAGTCTGAGCCAGAAACCAGCTAAAAGGCTTTTGTGGTTGCTTCATACACAGACCATGGTTCTTAAGATCAGTAGAAGCCCCTCCAACACGGCTTTAGGAATCCTCTTTTGAATGAAGCCTTTTTGAAACAGCTCAGTCTAAAATGCAGATTCACAGAATCATAGACTCATAGAATAGTCAGGGTTGGAAAGGACCTTAAGCTCATCCAGTTCCAACCCCCTGCCATGGGCAGGGACACCTCCCACTAAACCATGGCACCCAAGGCTCTGTCCAACCCGGCCTTGAACACCGCCAGCGATGGAGCATTCACAACTTCCCTGGGCAACCCATTCCAGTGCCTCACCACCCTTACGGTAAAGAATTTCTTCCTCATATCCAATCTAAACTTCCCCTGTTTAAGTTTGAACCCGTTACCCCTTGTCCTATCACTGCAGTCCCTAATGAAGAGTCCCTCCCCAGCATCCCTATAGGCCCCCTTCAGATACTGGAAGCTGCTGTGAGGTCTCCACGCAGCCTTCTCTTCTCCAGGCTGAACAGCCCCAACTCTCTCATCCTTTCCTGCCTGCAGGATTTCTCTCTAACCTGCCTTGATTCCATGGCAGACACAGTCCTGGTGCGTTTCTCTCTCCCCAAATCAGCCCTTGATCTCTGCTGCTGCTCCTGTAGAATGAGTAATGCGAGAACACCGGTTTATTTGGTCTAAGCAATTTAGCTGGGAGCCTCAGTGCCTGCTTTCTGCTGCCAAAGGAAGTAGGACACCGAGATAAGGTGATCAGGCAATCTGCCTACCCAAGCACTCTGACTTTCCTCCCTGCTTAACACCAATCTATGGTTAATTATCATCCTTGGGGTTTGTTTCTTAGGCAAATGTCCGTGTTCCAGTGGACTCTTTGCTCTCGGACTTGATCAGAGAGGAGATGATAAAACAGCTCCCCATAATGGCAGAGGCACTACAGTGTATCCACGCAGAAGGTCTTAAGACAGCTCTTCTAATGGACAACTTCTGCCTGCTGAATGGGCAGAGCTTCCTGCCCCTACAAAAGCACTTTGATGTGGTAAGCCTGGATGGATCCTAAGATGCATTTCTGGGGGTCTATAGGAAGCAGCAACTGGAATTCTTTCCATGCAGGTACCAAATGACGGGCAGCCAGCAGCGTGTGTCAGCAGATGTAAATGTAACTGCCTGTGAAGATGTTCCCTGGCATAATTCATTGCAGTGATTGGGCCTGGGAGAGGGTCTGAGTGAGGGGCAGGTACTTGTGCGTGTGAAAACTCATTGCAAAATGCCTACACAGCCACAAGTATCCGTGTAACAGGCATAGGGAGATAACGGTTATAAATATAGATATAGATATAGAGATATATCTTTATATAGATACAGATATATCTTCATATAGACAAAGGAGATAATAGGTTGATAAAGGGCTTAGGAGCTGGAACACTATACAAGCAATAAGTGCCATTCCCCAATGCCCCTGCCTGCTTTATATTTAGTCCTTTTAAAGGTTGCTTCATCCCAAAGAACTGGGAATCCCACAACTCCAACATGCCAATCCGAGCTGCTGAGCAGGCAGAGACCCCTCTCCCAGCACGCTTCCTGCTGCAGAGAAGCAGCAGATTCGCTGTGAGCCTCGAGGCTGGTTCAAAGGGCTCCACTTTGACAGGCAGCTGTGGGGACTCAGCTCTGCGTGACAGAGAATTGGCTTCTTTTGATGTGCCCCAACTCACATCTATGAATTCCAGGAGTTCATTCGTGACTTAAGTTTGGTTCATAGCCTTAAAACAACAAAATATGCGAAGAAAAGTCACCTTGTCACCATTACATTGTTATGGACTCAGCTTTGTGTGCATTGCAGCAGTGATGCTGGTGCCTGGGAAGTTCTCATAGCAGAGTGATGCTCTGTTGGGATGCTCTGTGGTGCTTCTTCTCATCCCAGACTGTTTCAAAGCCCTTTACTAACCATCACCTATCTGGTGTCATCACTCATGCAATGTGGTTCTTCTATAGCAGCAGGCAACAGCACTGCACAGTAATTAGTGGGGGGAAAAAATGAATTGAGTGTGGATTTCCATTAGCATTGGCTTTTATATCTATGCAATAGATTCATTTCTATTCCTGGAGTGTCTGTCAGTGCCAGGCTGAAATCCTGCTTGAATTTGTTATGGTTGGGAGGGCAGTGAGAGTGTTCAGAGACTGACTCAATGCTTTGGCCCCAGTTTGAGCAGGTGATTATGGTCAACATCTCTGCTGCTGTGTAGTGGTCAGGACATCACTTTTCCAGATCATTTGGAAGGTGGTGCAATCCAAGGCTTTCTTGAACAGCATTAAGCAATTGGTTCAGCATGGTCTGGGATATCCAGGCCTCGCCGGAATGCTTCCATCTGAGGACTGGCTCATCCTCTTTAGCTGATTTGGCCTGGAAGAGCCACAGCCAAGGACTTGGCACCTATGCTGTCACTTGAATCATGTCCTATCCAGCTCTGTCAGCCCTCTGTGTCCTTTATTTCACATGCTAATTAGACTGGCAGTCTCTTTCCCACCCTCCCATCCTCCGTTTCCAACCCTGCAGATGATTGTGGTCACAGCAGGCTCATGCATAATCCATTTGTTGTTGCTGTAGATGGTTGAACCCTATCGGGAAGGGATGGGCAAGGCAGACCCTCGGATCTACAAGCTGTGCTTGGAGCGCTTGGGCATTCAGGCCCAGGAATCCATCTTCCTCGACAACAACAGCCAGAACCTAAAAGCAGCAGCTCAGCTTGGCATTAAAACGGTGCAGGTACAAAGCAAAGCAGCCAGGGTGGGCTCTGCTTATGGTTTTTGAGTCCAGAAGCTGTGTTTGACTTGAATGGCTCAGGATTTTCAAGTGGCAGTGGCAGACTCGGGATGCCAAAGCCTTTTGTTTCAGCCTGTACTTATTCCTGCAGGATGTGGTGGGGTTAAAGGGGAGGATTCCTGGCAGGCTGCACTGTTTCATTCACAGCTCTAAACCCCCCAGCCAGCGTAACCTTGGAGAAGTCACTTCTTTATGGATCTCCGGTCCCTGTTAGAGAAACAGCCCCAATGTATGGTTGAGATGTGAGAAAACAAGCAGTATTTAATGGATTTCTAGAAGCTCTGAGCTCATGGATCTGTCAGCTGGGGACTGACTGCTTAACCTCCACCTTTGGAGAGAGTGAGCATGAGGGGTTTCCTGCAGTCAGGGGACCACTGGGGGAAGATGGAGCTGATGGGAAGAGTGTACTCTGCTCCCCTTGGCTGCACACAGGGTAGCCCAGCCCCAGCTCACAGTGCCTGTGCCACCATAACAGGTATGTCTCCAGAGCAGAGACCAAGGTGGGAGGCTCAGTGAGTGTTAGCAATGGTGCTCCCTGTTGGCAAGGAATGACCTGTGAATCCCTGTGTGCCTTAGTGGATCAGTGCTGTGGAACTCACAGATAAACACATTGCAAGTGTGCAGAGCTTTCTTTCCCAGGCAATTTTAGCTGCTGCTATCACCCAGTGTTACTCTCTCCCTCCTGCTTTCAGGTCAATGATCCAGAAGTGGCATTCCAAGAGCTGGAAACATGTCTGGGTTTCCCTTTGCAAGGGTTTGTTCCATATACCCGTGCAGTCAGACCAAGCGTGGAAATCCCAAAAGGCAATCTGCAGAAGTACCTTGAGGATGTCCTCGGTGACCACACCACAGGTATCACAGTGCTTCCTGCTCTTCAGCCTCAAAGCTCACCTATTGTGTAGCCATTGGCTCTTTCCATCATACAACAGAAGGCTCCTAACCTCCAAGGAAACAGTACAGACACTCAGTGATCTGTCAGTGTATCCCAGAAATGGGAAATGACAGTTTAGGACTTCCTCATCTGGGAGGGGTTCAGCACAACAAGCTGATGCTGGGAATGTTCCTGGTCTGTGAGCCGTCTATGAGCTATAGCTGTGCTCCGCAGGGATTTGGGACACAGGAGCAAGGTGCAGGTTCCTGATTGCAAGAAGGAGATGTAACACCTATAGACGCCCCGGGCTCTGTCTGCTGAGCCCCTGCTCCCTCTCTGCAGGCCCATTGGTGTTACGGCAGTTTGGCCACGGACACTCCAGCCAGAGCTATTCTGTCAGGTTTGGAGATCACTTGCTGGTGCTGAAGAAGGAGCGCTCTGACAGCCCACATCCCGCAGGCTCTGCTGTCGGAAGGGAATACAGGTGAGAAGGAGCTCCGCTCGTCATTCCAGCTGAGCAGGAAGGGCTCCCGTGGATCCCAAACACCCCCATCCTAGGGACAGTGCTCTATTCCAGCCTGTTCCACATCCGGCACACAGCTCTGTATCCCAGCCTGTGATCTCAGGACACTTGTGGGGGAGCAGCTGGGATCTCCCCTTGGTTTTCCAGAGCGTGTTGGATAATGGCTCAGGGCCACGTGAAGGTTTTGGTGTACTTCTTTTGCCTACCTCCCACCATGTTGGTTTCAGTGTATTTAAAACTGAGCACAGGACTCTAATACTGTGTGTCTGCCTGGCAACACTGCAGCTCTAGTATTGATTCCCTAGTGCCTCTCTGTGCTGACACAGCTCTCTGGCTCGCCCTGGCAGGTTACTGAAGGCCCTTGCTGAAGCTGGCGTTCCTGTTCCCGCTGTACTTGCCCTCTGTGAAGACAGAAGGTAATCTTGTCCCTCACCTTTCACTCTGTGCTTGAAAACCTCAGCCAGATTCCCCCAAAGAGGAGAGCAGAGGAAAAGGAGCCAGACCTCCCCGAGTGCACTGGGCTCATTGACGTTTGTCTGGTCTCGGGCCAGAGGAGCCTCTACAGGTTCAAAGGACAGTAACATTCTTATTTGGCTTGGTTCAGGTGTGTCCTACTTTAGCAGTTAATCAAGTGCAGTCTTTGGAAGGCAGCTCCAAAGCAATGGTTAGGGCTTCCCACTGACTCAGTACACTCAGGGTTCCAATAAGGAGGTGATTTTTGTGACTGCCAGCCTCAGACTTGCCCCAAGATCCCCCGCCATGGCAGCAGCAAGTCTGCAGCCAGGACACCCCGTGCAGCCTGCGGTCAGCACAGCCACGATCACATCCCTGCTGCCTGCAGTAGTAAAGCCTCTGCACTGCAGGTAAATGTGTGTCCATCACTGTGGTGCCTGTGTGCAGTCTGACAGCCCAAGCTCCACAGCCCACAGCAGCCTAAGCCCAGGTGAGATTGAGGGCTGGCGGGTAGCAGGGTTAACCTCAGCCCCTTTGCTTCCCCTTGCTCCCCAGCACCCTTGGCACCCCTTTCTACCTGATGGAGCACTGTGCTGGCCATATCTACAGCGACATCTCCTTCCCCGCGCTGCAGCCGGGCCAACGGAGAGCTCTTTATGCTGCTATGAGCCAAGTCCTGTCCAAGATCCACAGCGTAGACCTCAAAGCAGCCAAGCTGGAGGAGCTCAGGGAGCACGGTGAGAGAACCTTGTGCCCTCTATCACTGTTTCCTTCCCCTGTATATCAGCGTTCCAGGGGTACGGGGTTTGAGCTGAACTTGGGGGCAGCAGGGTGCCTGAGTGCTCAGGAGCGGTGTGAGGGTGTGGAGAGCTGCTTTAGATCCTCCAGGTCTGTGTTTCCTGTCAGAGCTTCCTGCTGTGAGCAAGGGCTGCGTGTGGGGGCAGGAGTAACTTGTTTGCTGCCATCTCTGACCAAGCCTCCTCAGCTCCTCCAGTCTCTCTGCAGAGCTACATCACCATAGGCTCTTGGTGCTCATCGCAGGGTGCTGGATCTGCTTGGCTGGTTCACTTTTTCTTCATACACCTCCTATGCATCTCTTTTGAAGCCTCTTTGTGCCAGTCCCTTTCCCTCAGAGCCTTCCTTCCTCTGTTACAGGTAATTACCTCCAGCAGCAAGTTGAGACCTGGACACAGCAGTACCGAGCTATGGAAACTCGTGTTATCCCAGCCATGGACAGACTCATCGAGTGGCTGCCTCTGCACTTTCCTGCCTCTCAGAAGACAACAGTTGTGCACGGTGATTTCAGGTACTGCTTGGCTGCCAGCACTGCCCTGGAGCACATCCCAGGCACCAGAGAGGGACACGGAGTGTAAAGCAATATAGAAACACCAGAGAGGTGCTGAGTTGGGCGGCACAGCAGCTTCAGAGCGGTCCAAAAGCTGGGCTCTGGGTCAAGCTCAGCATCCCCCAGGTAATGAGATCGAGAGGGCCACTGCAATCTGGTTGCCTCATGGGTCTTACAGAGTTCCTTTGCCCAACCACTGTAAACACTGCTCTAACACTGGAGGATCTGCACCCTGGCAGGATGGTGCCCCCTCTGTTTCCTCCTCAGTAGGCTGCTGCCCTCTCCTGGGGCTCAGACTGGGGAAGGCTTTACCACACATCATCACGCACATTTCAGCGCAGGGCCTGGAGTCATTGTGTGCCTTGGAAATGACCAGGAAATCCACTTGGACAGTGATTTGCCTGCCTCACGTTTTGGCTGGCCTGTCCTGTAACATCTGCTAACGCTCTGAGGCTCTGAAGAGCTTGGGTTCATCCTGCACAGCACAGTTCGGTTCATCATTAATCGGAGTTCACGAGTGAGTAATCTCCGTCCTCCCTGACCTGTGCCTGCAGAATTAATGTTTCACTGATGCAGCCTGCTGAAGGACTCAGAAACCTGTGAAGGGAGTGAAGGGCACTGAAAGCACCTACTGCTGCTGAGCACCGGGGTATTTCTCCCTGTCTTGAGGCCTTTCTGATCTCTTTTTCCCTCTGATACAGGATGGACAACCTGGTCTTTCATCCAGACAGGCCAGAAGTCCTTGCTGTCCTTGGCTGGAAGCTTGCAGCTCTAGGAGATCCCATCTCTGATTTGGCGAATAGCTGTATGGCCTACTTCCTGCCACCCCACTTTAGTGCACTGAGAGGTACAGAGAGGGGCAAAGCCACATCTGACACACAGAGACAGGAACTAAAGTCAGAAAACAGATTAGCTCCTGCCCAGAGAGCTCGGCTGATGGTTGGGCTCATTGCAGCTGGGAGGAGCTGTGGGTCTTACACCATATTCCCTGCTCTCCCATTTCTCCCTTCCCTAAAGAGCCTTCCAGGGTGGAAACATCTTTCCGCATGTGCAGTCATCACTGTACCATGGTCACTCCATCCCCAGTTTGTTTCCCCACTTCACCTCTATGGGCTGGTGCTAAACCCATCGTGTGTATGGAACCAGTGCAGCAGCGCGGGCGCTGGATAGGGGCATCTCCACAGCGCTATGGCTCTGCCACCAGCCTCCCATCACCCCTAGAAACCTCTGAGCTCCTCACTGCTGCCTCACTGTTGCCTCTTCACACCTTCCAGGCTTGAGGAAGTGTGATCTGGGGCACCTGGGAGTCCCCACGGCGGAGGAGTATTCCCAGATGTACTGTGGCCACCGGGGAGTGGAGCGACCGCAGAGCTGGAACTTCTACATGGCCTTTGTCTTGTTCCGGCTGGCTGCAGCGCTGCAGGGACGCCACAAGCAGTCTGGGGCAGGTGAGGAACCCACCACGCCAGCTCTGCACGGAGCACACACACAAACAGGGCTGCTCAGAGCTCCTGTTGTGCCCCGCACACAGAAGGAAGGGTGGAAGGGAGCACACACAGAGCGTTCCCTGCAGGTGCTGCTTGCTGGGTGCCTGTTTGCTGATCACACAGTGTGTGCTCTCCTGTCAGGGGGGGACTGAGCAGAGTTCAGAGCTCAAGGCTGTGTCCCACAGGTGGAGCTCCCAGACCAAGCACCACACAGGCCCAGAAGCAGGGAGGTGCTGGGAGCTCTCCGTGCTGTTTTATCTGCACACATCAGGCCTGGCCTGGGGTCTTTATCAGAGGAGAACAAGATGTTACTTTCATATTCCTTAGTACGGAGTTCCCCCAAGTCCTGCTGGGCTGGGCCAGACAAGGGCGCTTGGCGCTGCTTGGGATGTGACACGGGCTCTTCCAAAGAACAGTGTCCCGTTCTTCTCTCATCCCCAGGGAAGCCAGCCCCACCTGAAAGCAGCCCGGAGGATGTAGAGTTTGTGGCTGACCTGGCTTGGGATTTTGCCATCAAAGAAGGATTCCGTGTGTTTGACAGCCTCCCCACCACACAGCTTCTCACACGATGTTACAGCACCTGGGCCAGGCGAGGGCCGCTCCTCAGCAGGAGCTATGGGACCTGGTCATGCCCTGGGGCAGCTCCTGTGCCCAAAGTCCCTCTGGTCGCTCCCACCACCAGCCTCTTGGGTTTGGCCCAGAGTCTTCACTCCAAGCTGGAAAATATGGGCATCCAGTGGGGTTTTCTGATTTCCCAGCCCAGATGGACTCCACGTCCTCTTCTAGAACTGAAGGTGAGACATCCTCCTTCCTAAAGCTGCTTTGCATCACTCGCACAAGGGCAGGGGATTATGGCATGCCTCTGAGTGCCTTTGCTTTCCTGATCACATCAGACCTGTGGCATTCATAGAGTCCAGTGCCTTAGAGAGAGGGCAATGGGTTCGTGTTGCTGCTGCATTGGAGTAGCAGAGTTCATGTTCTGTGAAGCAGCAATTCAGAAGCTGGCACCCTCAAGTGGAGGGACATGGGACATTCCTGGTATGGTGGGGAGGGAGCAGAAGCCAGCTAGAAAAGGGACTTACCCATGTGGGGGGGCGGTGGCAGAGATGGGAGTAGCATCAGCGCTCTCCCTCTGCCCGTGCAAGGCAGGTCAGTACACGGGTACCAGGAGCCCTGAGCACCCTGCCCAGGCTCTGGTTTCTCTGTGCTTCTCCTTCCCAGTGCTGGTGACTGTGGCTCAGGAGCTCGTGGCGCTGGGCTGCCTGGTGTTGCAAATAGGTTTGCTGGGAACTGTGTTATGAGTAATCAGAGTGTGTCATGAGAGCAAACCTCCCTACCCTCGAGTTTACACGGATTATACTTAGTGCACTCGAGTGACGCTACCACATTCTAGGGGATTACTTAACCACCTTTTAGCTGCCAGAAACGAATCCCTTGTGTTGTTTCAGCCCTTTGGAAGCATTTCCTTGTGCTGGGGCAGAAACCTGCAAATCCCAGCACTTCAGGGTGTTTAGGAGCTGATCCACTGAGAATCCACTCTCTGCTCCATGCCTTGGGCTTGTCTGGGGGCCACAGGGCTCACCCCCAGCCCTGCCACCTCCCGGCTGTCCCTGTGCTCTGTCCCTGTTGTGAAAGCCAGGGGAGGAGTCTTGCTGCCCGCAGCAGAAAGGTGACACAGTTCAGTGCTGAGCAGCCAAATAAGCTGGGGCTGTGAGCTGGGCAAGGGCCGAGGGGAAGGGTGAGCGCTCCTCGTGCCAGCTGGCACCATAGGGCAGAGGTTCACCCCAGCACATTCACTCCACTGAGCAGGGCAGCATCTCAGCTGATCCTGCCCCAGCCCGCACAAGGAGCCAGCAGACTTCACCTCTTGGTCCTGGGGGTTGCCCTTCCCCACAGTTTTCCAGGAGATCCTCTCCAGAGGAGCAGGAAAGCTCAGTTTCTCTTTCAGTACAGTGCACAGCATCGAGCCTGGGAGGCAGACAGGGCTGGTTGCTGGAGGCCAGCACCGGGGCAGAGGGATGGAGGAAGATGTGATGTCTCATCCTCTTCCACCAGGCACAAAGTGGCAGGACCCAGGCAGTGACTCCGGCATTGACCCTGCAGGCCATGGATTGGGGTAGCCAGGTGAGCAGGCACATGCACCTAGCATTTGTCCCTTCTCTGGCCCAAACAAAGCAGCACAGGGACCCCTCTCTGTCCCTTCTGGGCCTCCTCCACAGCAGGAACAAGTCTGGGCCCCAAGAGTGTGAGGGATGACTTGTCCTGTCTGTTGTGGGATCCCCGGTGAGGCCGTTTCCCTGGCACTGCATTCCCCAGGGCACTTGGAAGGGGCTGGGACATCTGCTGCCACCTCCCCTGCTCCTGCAGCCCCTCACGCACCCCACGTGAGCTTTGATCTTGCTCTCCCACAGGTCTCTGGAGCAGAACATCTCAGCAGTGCAGCCCCAGCCCGGTGCTGAGCTCCTGGGTGAAGGTCCTGCATGGTTCACAGCACTCTGCACACCAGAGCCGAGCCACCACCTCGGACCTGAGGCTGCACCAGCCTGGGAGCTGCTGCATTTCAGCGGCGTTTGCTGTTACCCGGGGTCTGTTTCTTCATTGCCAGGCTCAGGAGGTAGGCAGCAAAATCCATCCTTGCGTCATGAGGCTTGCGGGTCAGGAATGCCCAGACGAGGGGTGCAAGGCTTGGTGGTGGGCATAAAGAGAAGGGAGTAGGGTGTCTCTCCTTCAGCACGCCTCCAGCGAGCTGCAGACACTACGAGAGTCCTTGGGGATAGGGGAACTGAATCAGGTCCTTGAGGACTCTGGATTCAGGGGAGACTCTGGAGCTGGGGGTGACTCCATGGGGCCATGACTGTAGAGAACCCCTCTGGGTTTCTCTGAGGTCCATGAGATGCAGGCTGCATCAGTGGGAGCTTTCAGTGCTCCACAGAGGCCAACAGCAAGGGGAGAACTGTGGGAACAATCACAGCACTTCCAGGGCTCTTTATGTAAAGTCTGCTATTAATTCAATATTAAAGTGATGGGCTCAATATTAATTCAATATTAAAGTGATGGACACACTCCTTGGAACTCTCCTCCAGTTTCTCCAGCGCGGGCACAACCTCACAGCTCACTTTCACACAGCCACATCCGCCTGCCCAGTGTCCCCAGCACGTCCCTGCTCCCAGGGGCACAAGGGGTGCTGCGTGGGAGCGGTGCTGGCTGCCCAGCACCAGGACCACGGGCTGCAGGGAATCCTTGTAACCTGAGCTCCAGCTTCTCCCAGGCTCCAGGGTGGAATTCTGCCTCTCTAGAACTTCAGGCACTTGGCACTGCTGCAGAAGGGGGAGGGAGCCTGGATCTGAGCCTGGATCCGAGCCTGGATCTGCCCTGTCCACAGCTGGGATGATTTCCACGCAGGCACCTGACCTTGGCACCTTCCACCCTCTCATCTCAGGCAGGCTCAATCCCAGGCAGCTATTGCAGGGCTGAGCCTTGGGCCTGCTGTGAAGGTGTTTCCTCCACTGCCCGTTTTAGTGCCGCTGGGTTTGTCTGCCGAGCCCCAGGGAAGGGAAGGGTCCTGCTCAAGAAGAGCAAAAGCATTAACGCAGGGCTAATGCTCAGTGTCACCAGTTGGACCGGGGTATCAGCAGAAGACAAAGGATGGCGTGTGGAGCTCTGCTGAAGCTCAGTGCTGAGATTGCCCTGTGGATATGCAGCCTGACCCGGCCCTCTGGCACAGACAGTGCACACAGGCACATCCCCACGGGTAAAACAGCTCTTTCTGGCACCGATTAACACGTGCAGGCCTGTAAAAGGAGGGCAAACATGTTGGAACAGGTATGTCACCTAAGGGCTACCCCCTAAGGAGCTGCCCAGGACCCAGTCTCTGGGGTGACAAAGGAGAACTGGTCACCCTGCAGGGATACGGGTGGATGAGGGATCTAACACAAGAGGATTTCTTTTTGCTGATGGAGGAAACCTGCAGTTAATCCGGGTCCTGCGGGATAACCTTGGGCACTCGCTCTGCTCCTCTGGGCCTTGTGGTTCCTCCCTGCAGACCATGGCTGGTGTTCCTCTCCTGAGGGAGATGCCCAGGCACTGTCACTGTGCTGCCTCTGCCTTCCCCAGCAGTGCATTAAGCTACTTCGGAATTGACATATTCCACCTTTTTTCTGCCTCTTTAATAGATCAGAGCTATCCACCCCCAGCTGCCCTTCCCCAGCCCCTCGCTGAGGGACCCAGAGGTGCTGTCAGACGCAGGGTTATTTTGGAGGTTAAAACCTTCATGGTTTCAGTCTCTGCCTTCCATAGTGACAGCGATGATAACTTGAGAATGCCTCTCTTGCCTGTGTGTGCACCTGCACTTGGACGCGCTGAAGCTGCACGAGGCTTCTTGCGCAGGAAAGGCCTTTAGCTGTTGTTGGGAGCACTTTTACAAAGCCTCTCACTGGCATGCGCCCCGTGATGTTCCTGTCGTGAGGAGCTCCGCTCTCCGCTGGTTTTGTTCCACTTCCCCTCTACACAGAGGTTTCTTTATTAGAGTCCCAGGTACACATTAAGGGCACATCCACATAGCGAGGGGTCCCTGAGCAGTTCATTGCAACACCTTCCCCACAGAACTAACCAGGGACAGGGGCAACCTGCGCTGGACACCGATGAGGCAGCCCCGGAGCATCAAACCAAGCCGGGCTGACCCGACCCCAATGCGGCCCAACCGGGCTGTGTCCAGCTGAGCCACGCCAAGCTGATCCGAACGGGGCCCTGCTGAGCCGAACCGAGCCCGTTCCATCCCAACAGAGCCACGCAAAGCCCGCGAGCCGCGCTGATGTGGTAAGAACCCAGCCCGGCCGCGCCGGACGGGGCCCGGAGGAACCCCCGCGGGCCGGGAGGTCGCTACGGAACGGGGGCGGTCCCTATGGAACGGGGGCGGCCCGTATGGAGCGGGGCGGTCAGGGTGGAACGGGGCGGTCCGGGAGGAGCGGGCCCCGCCGCACCGGGCAGCGCAGCGCAGCATGTTGCGGGCAGCGGTGTGCGTCTCCCGGCTCTGCCGCGGCCCGGCCGCGCTCCGTGCGCCCTTCTCGGCCGCCGCCGCTTCCCCCATCCCGGCGCCCAACCCGCGCCCCGACATCGCCTGCAATAAGGTAGGGCCGCGCCGGTGGGTTCCCCGGGGGCGAGCTGGGCCCGGGGCCGCGGCCCGAGGGGATGCGCGCTCCGGGTCCGGGCCGAGGACACCGCGGTTCGTGGCGGGGAGGGGCGGGAATTCCGGGAATTCCTCTTGGGAACCGCGATCGTGGGCGCGGCAGCGGGTGCGGGGCGCGTGTCCCGCCAGCGGAACCGCTGCCGCCGGTTCCCTAAGGGTTAAACTGCGCGAGAGGGCACCGGCCCCGCTGCTCCTTCGCTCCCGGCGGCCATGGCCGGGGCTGTTGTTGGCTCTTGGCCGAGTGCTCGGGAAGTTCTCGGTGAGCACCGCGGTGCTGACCCTGTCCCCATGGACCTGGGGCAACCGATGTGCCCCTGCGCAGCTGCAGCCGGGCATCGCGGGCTCGCAGGGACCCACTGGGACGGAGCTGCTTCCCGTTGAGGTGCTGGGTGCTGAGGGGTGAGTTCTTGTTGCGAACTTGAGGGTGTGCCTTTTGTTGCTAACGCTTCTCCTTCGCGTTGGTGTAGATCTGGAGCCCGCACAAGTCGGGTCCCCTTTAACGAAGCAGCCAAGGTGCTGTCAGAGGCTCCCCCGGGCTTCCCCCGGGTCTGGTGCTGAGGCTCGGCTTGTTTCCTGGCAGATTTTCATCAACAACGAGTGGCACGATGCGGTCAGTAAGAAAACCTTCCCTACGATCAACCCAGCGACAGGAGAAGTCATCTGCCAGGTTGCAGAAGGTGACAAGGTAACGTTCTCTTGGGATCAGCTTGGCTTCAGTGCTAGCAGGTACACGGGGGTTACAGGGGAAGGCACCGATGTGGCTCTGTCGAGTGCTGTTTGCAGCAGTGTCTGTGCTCTTCCTCAACCGTTGCTTTCAACACAACCCTTTGGCTTTGCCTCTCACCAGTGCCACGCTGGGACTGGGAAGGGCCAAAAGGAATAGATGAGTCGGGAGTCATGATTGGAGCTTGCGGGACAGGCAGGGACGAAGGCAGATACTGCGGTCCTGTGGGTGCTGTGCTGGCAGCGTGACCCAGAGCCGCAGTAACAGAGGAGACAAAAGGTCAGGATTCCATTGGAGAGCCCAGACCATCCCCAGCCCAAGGGTATTAGAACAAGAGGTGGTGGTGAATAGAGTCATGTAACCATTCCTTATGGAAGGCCCTCCATGGGTGCTGTGGCAGAGCTGAGCTGGTGTCTCCCAGCGGTTCTGGATGCTTTCTATAGCCTGGGAGCTTGTTAGTGTTCCCCACGGGAGGGGTGGGGAAGGAAAACTCTCTGTTATTTGCTTGTCCGTGGTAGACTGGCTTGTCCTGGCAAGACCACTGCAGCAAGCCAGGACAGAGAACCAGCGAGGAGCCAGTTAATGCCCTGACAGGACAGAATGATGGATTAGGGGTGTCCTATCAAGCACAAAACTCCTTTAGACCGTCCTGGTGCAATCAAAACCTGAGTGAGCGTGAGAAGCACACTTTGGGAGCTTTCCCTTGTTCTGGGATGCAAATATTAACCCAGCAGATGACACGGTGGAGATGACTTGATGGGATTTGCACTGTGCGTAGCTGCAATAACGAGTGCCCAGATTGATGCTCGTGGGGTGAGCAGCCCAGGGGATGCAGGTGTCTTGCAGTGAGGCAAGTCAAGGCTGCAAGTTCTTGCCCCAACACGGCTGGTGTGAGCAGCCATGCGTGCCAGGGGCTGTTTTCTTCTGGAGACCAAGGAGAGCTTCAGCTGTGTTTTGAAAGCACGAGTGGGGGCTGGCTGCTCCTTCCTCACCCTCCTGCCTTCCCTCCTCTGCAGGCAGATGTGGACAAGGCCGTTAAGGCAGCCAAGGCAGCTTTCCAGCTGGGCTCGCCCTGGAGGAGGATGGATGCTTCTCAGAGGGGGAAGCTGCTGAACCGACTCGCTGACCTGATCGAGAGGGACCGGGCGTACCTGGCGGTGCGTGTCGTGCTCCGGCTGAGCTCTCCGCTGCGAGCGGGGAGGGACAGGGGCAGAGACGGGTGGTTTGTGCCATTGGCTGTGGTGGGGAGAGATGGGAAGTGGTTTTGGGAAGCTGAAGGTGAAAAAAGCCAACACAGAGCAAAGCCAAGCTGCAAACTGAGAGGTGAATCTACACCTGTTCGTGTGACTGTCCCCACCTTCTGGTAATCCCGTTGTGTTTTGTAGGCGCTGGAAACTCTGGATAACGGCAAGCCGTACTCCATCTCCTACCTGGTGGATTTGGACATGGTAGTCAAATGTCTCAGGTAGGTGTGGAGGCTGCAGTGGCTCCTTGTGCTTAGCTGGCCTGTGGTAGCCAAACCTCTGCATATACAGAGGCCAGATGCCTCTGATTCCAAAGCTGTGGGCAACAGGGCTGTATCGGCCTGCTGTTCCCACGTGGCCCATAGCAGGAGATTAGACACCCGTTTTCCTCTATTTTTTGCTAAGAATGAGGCTGTATTCCTATGATTTCCCAGAGGACTTTTGTTGCGTGTGTATCTCTTACTATATACAAGACTTGTGGTAGTGGAGGTGATGTGTGTTATAGCACAGGGATGGTAGGAGTTACGTTATGCTAAGGCAGGAGAGAGAAATGTTTCTGTTTATTGTCCATTCTTAAGATCCCCTGTTTGGGACATACTTGGATTGGTATGTGTTTTACAAAGTGATGAAGAAGGGAGAAAGCAGATCACTGGAGGAGGTCTCTCTTCTCCTGATGGGACACTTGTTACTCTAAATTCACTGACCAAAACGTTACTGTTGGTAGATACTTTGCAGGCTGGTCAGATAAATTCCATGGCAAAACCATCCCCTTAGACGGAGACTTCTTCTGTTACACAAGACACGAGCCAGTGGGAGTTTGTGGACAGATCATTCCGGTGAGTAAAACGTATCATTCCTTCCTGCAGCATT
Organism: Amazona ochrocephala; assembly: GCA_039720435.1. Lineage (NCBI taxonomy): Eukaryota > Metazoa > Chordata > Aves > Psittaciformes > Psittacidae > Amazona > Amazona ochrocephala. The sequence goes on from CM077891.1 coordinate 13,502,103, forward strand.
CCAAGGATTTGGTGTTATCACAAAGAGTTGTCTTAAAAGCCTTAAAGTTACTATTCGTTGCTCACCACTGCTTCCTTCCAGTGGTAAAGTTATGCTTGCACCAATGGGAGGGCTGTTAGGTTCTCCTGGCATTGTAGAGCTATCTATTGATTTCATAAGCTCTGAGTAAGAATTACTTTGTATCTGCTGATATAACGAATTTAAACCCCTTTAGAGGGGTTACCTGGCTCAGAACTGCAGTTAAGTTTAAACTGGTGTTTAAACTGCTGCGTGATGAGGAAATCACTGCAAAATTCAGCTTTATGTACGTGATCTTACTTTGGTAACTAGCAGCTGGGAGGTGGTTGGTCAACAACAAAGTCATCGTTACACACTGACCTGCGGATAGTGTTATCTCTTTCTAGGAGTAGCCACATTCTGATTGCTGGGTGCTGTATTTGCATGGTTTTCATGTTTGCATTGAGCAAGAGCTGAATGTGAACGCCTTGCTGGTGTGCATGCACTGCCACTGCAAACAGTTTGCCTTCAAAGCACCTCAAAAGAGGGTTTGATGGCTACGCTGACGGTAAAGATTAATTTACATGGGTTTTGCAGGGGTGCTGAGACACCTCCAATTAGAGTTTCCCTGGACAAGCAGAAGGCAGTGCTTGAAAAGGAGACAGGCACTGGAGGGCAGCAAGGGAAGGATCAAAGGCTGCTTCCATAGGCACTGCGCTGGTTTGGATGGAGCTCGCTGGTTACTTACTGATTAATTGGAAACCCTCAAGCTCAGAGCAGCAAATACCTCCTTGTTTTTCAGTGGAACTTCCCGCTGTTGATGCAAGCATGGAAACTTGGGCCTGCCCTGGCCACTGGGAATGTGGTGGTGATGAAAGTGGCAGAGCAAACCCCTCTGAGTGCTCTCTATGTGGCCAATCTGATCAAAGAGGTGAGCGAAAGGATGCGTTTCCATCGCTGCTGTGGTACAGCCAAACTGGTGACTGCACGGCGTGTGGCAGGAACAGAGAGGGGCTGTTTGGCCTGAAGAAAGGCTGGATTGTCTTGGGTATCTAGCATTTGGTTAGCAAAAACACCTTCTCATCCTCATAAATGTGTATGCAAGGGACATAGACCTTGATTAGGGAAGGACTCTTGAGGTTTAGGTTATAAAACCAAACTTCAGGGTGATTGGGAGGTTGACATCTATTGCTCCAAACTATGCTCAGGGTGTGGGGTGGGGAGTGGAGTTGTCCTGGTGGTTGCAAACTGCACATTAACACTAAAGCGAGGCAGAAAAGGCTCTGCTCTTTGTGGGAGGCCTATTGAAATGTTACTGGCAGGGGAGGGAAGGGGAAATCCTTGGTTTGTAAAGGACTAACGTTGCTCTCCCGTGTGGTGAACCGGCAGGCTGGATTCCCACCAGGAGTGGTGAACATCATCCCTGGCTATGGGCCCACTGCTGGGGCTGCCATCTCCTCCCACATGGATATCGATAAAGTGGCCTTCACCGGCTCCACAGAGGTAAGGGAGCACCTTAGCCTGCAAGCCCTTGGGATACAAGAGTGTCTCATTGCTGTAATACCTTTTCTGTGTAAAACACTGGAGGTGCTTTGCCTTCTAAAAAGAAAATAGAGCTGACTTCAGAGTGTGACATTTAGTCTTACTTTACATAAGACTCTTCTAAGGTGCCTTCTTTAGAGTACTTCCTCTTGCTTCCCTTGAGCTGCTTCAGAAGAGGTGAAACTGAGCAGGCTTCAGGTGTTTCCTGAGGGCCCTGACAACGAAGGGATTATTGTTCAAGTGCTGCCTGAGACCTGGGATGAGCCACGCTGCCCAGTGCTGCAGACGTAGGAGTTAATTCCTGATACCTGTTCTCCTCACCATGCAGGTTGGGCACATGGTCCAGAAGGCTGCAGCAGAGAGTAACCTGAAGAGGGTGACACTGGAGCTGGGAGGAAAGAGTCCAAACATAATCATGTCTGACGCAGACAGTAAGCACCTTTTAGTGTAGTGCTTGAGCTGTCCCTTTGGCATTGGCTTTCTGCAGGCAGAGTTGGGGGGAGAGGAAACCTGAGTCTCCAACCCTGACTGTATCTGGATGTTCTCACCCAGTGAAGTGCCTCTTGCTGTAGCTGCTGTATTTGTGTAGCAGCACTTCTTCACTCCCACTTCTTCCCCAGTGCTGTGGAGTTCAGTTATCAGCAAATGAGAACCGGTTCAGTATCTTCCTTCGGTCTTACTTCCGTTTGGTTGTGTGTCTTTCTCCTGGTGTGTACCACTCTTTTCTACTCTTACTCATCTCTTGCATGCAGACTTCTTTTTGGTCTTGATGAGCCAACACGTGCTTTTATATGGCAGTGAGGAAGTTCTAGATCTAAACCAACTTGTCCTTAATACCCCATAATGCCAAATGAGAACTGTATTCTGCCTCGGATTAGATTGGTTTTTCTCCAGTATGAGATGCTTCAATAGACCCCCACGCTAATTAAATGTGTATGTAACTTCTGCCCTACCAAAGCATGGAAAACACCCGTCAGCTGGAAGGACTTTGTGTCACTGGTACTCCATCAGCCTGCATGGTCATTGTTCAAAACACACTGCTTGGGTTTGTGTGCTGATTTGTTTTCTCCCCTCTTCCCAATCTTAGTGGACTGGGCCGTGGATCAAGCCCACTTTGCCCTCTTCTTCAACCAAGGGCAGTGCTGCTGCGCCGGATCCCGGACGTATGTCCAGGAAGATATTTATGAGGAGTTTGTGGAGAGGAGCGTTGAGAAGGCCAAGAACAGGGTGGTTGGAAACCCCTTTGACTTTAAAACTGAACAGGGGCCTCAGGTAAGAGCAGGAAATATCCTGGTCTGTTATCTCCTGAAATAGCCCTGAGTCATTGTGTATCAGCAGATTGGAATGAAAGGTATCCCTGGGTCTCTTGATTAACCTCCTTTGAATTGTGGCCGTTATCTCCTTGCTTGCACAGGGGGGAGAAGTCCGTTACCCATTCTGATGGTTCCAAACCCTCCACTTGAAGCTGGCGTTTAAAAACGACCATCTCCCTTTGAAGCTGGCTCTGCAGGCTGTTCAAATGAGGGATTGCTGGAGCACAGTCACATGCACAGCAGTTTGTAGTCAGATCTTTTGCTGCCAGTAAAGTGAAGCTGATCTCTCTGTCCTGTGGCTCGTAGGTAGATGAAGAGCAGTTTAAGAAGATCCTTGGCTGCATTAATACTGGGAAGCAGGAAGGAGCCAAACTGCTGTGTGGTGGCAACCCCGCTGCAGACAGAGGCTATTTCATCCAGCCGACTGTCTTTGGCGACGTGCAGGACAACATGACGATTGCCAGAGAGGAGGTGAGACTGCAGCACCTTTCCGTGTGTCAGCTTCTCCCTTCTTGCTCATTTTGCCCCCTCTGATGCAAAACCCCACAGGTCTGGGCATGCGTGAACCACAGACCTCAATGCTGCTTAGGAAGTGACCGCATTAAATTCCCTCCCGATTACATCCAGGGTTGTTTGTAGTACAGGAAATGATAGCTTGAATTCGATGCCCATGCCTCCCACATCCATACGTGACTCCAGCACCGACCGCAGCCCTGCTCCGTGCTCAAAGCACACAGATTTTCACATGTTCTCTTTGGATTTTGCAGATATTTGGGCCGGTCATGCAGATTCTGAAATTCAAAACCATTGAGGAGGTAATCGAGAGAGCAAATGACTCCAAGTACGGCCTAGCAGCAGCCGTCTTCACAAAGGATTTTGACAAGGCAAACTATGTGTCACACGGCCTGCGGGCTGGGACAGTTTGGTGAGCATCCACACCTCCTTCTCCCTCAGCTGCTGGAAGCCTTCTGGTGTGCTGCCATTTCTCTATAAGCTTGTTCTTTGATAGCCTGTCTCTGCTTTGGATCCAGTACTTCGCTGAATGTAATGTCACGCCTTCAGCTGTTGGTAAATATTAGGTGTATTAGGCTTCCATGTTCCCACTGGGAATTAATGAATGGAATGGAGGGGAAGAAATCCAGTGCTGCAGCTGGGAATGAGAGCAATGGCTGCAGGGCTGTGAGGGCCAGCAGTGATTAGATCACTGAGCACATCTGTATGGCCTTCTGCTGCAGCTGTTGTTCCTCTGTGTTCGGAGGCCGTGCAGGGCCACGTGAATGGGTTTGCTGTTGTTTCCTGGTTGATGGGGATAAGGTGTCAGTGTTGATTGACTCTGTGTCTGTGAGAACGGACAAACAGGGAAATCCTGCCTGGAAATCCTGCCGTAAACACACATTAACTGCAAAAGGCTCTTCCATTAACCAGCTCTGAAACTGCAGGTGCTTATATCTTGTTTCCGTTTCAGGGTAAACTGCTATAATGTGTTTGGGGCCCAAGCCCCCTTTGGTGGCTACAAAGCCTCTGGCAATGGGCGAGAGCTGGGAGAATACGGCCTGGAGGCTTACGTAGAGGTGAAAAACGTGAGTATCCCTGTATCCAAGGAATGACCGTCCCTCTGCCATAGCTCTGGATTGGGTTTGTGCCTGTTGGTATTGGCTGCTCTGAGTGTTGCCATTTGTCCTTCTAATGCTTGGAACAAAATTGGAGCTGCACTTGTGAAGTGACCACAGACACAACTTCATGTAACCGCACTTAAACCAGAGAGCTCCATCCCTGGCAGTGCTCAAGGCCAGGTTGGACACAGGGGCTTGGAGCACCCTGCTCCAGTGGAAGGTGTCCCTGCCCGTGGCAGGGGTTGGAGCTGGAGGAGCTTTAAGGTCCCTTCCAACACAAACCATTCTATGGTTCTAGAGAAAAACTTAGGCATGTAACCTAATAGACTTTCTAATGTATACGTATTTTATATCTAATATGTAATTATCCATCTTTCCTATGTAACCCGAATAGGTTTTCTAGAGGAAAGCCTACTAGATATGTAACCTAATACATAATAAAACCATATCTAATAGGTTTTCTAGAGGAAAACCTATTAGATACATAACCTAATAGATCACCAGCTGCCTGCATCACTTGTTTAGCTGCTTCCACTGTAACGAATGCAAGTGTGTGGACTTCTCCATGCTTTTATTTTGTGGGGAACGGGAAGAGCGTGTGCCTGATGGGCAGAAGCTTCTGCAGGTACAAACAGGCAGATGGACACTCGGCACTCATCACCTGAGAGCAGGAATCCGGGCAGTGACCAGTGCTCAATGCTGCTCTATTGAGTTGACACCGGTGTTCCAGTGTTAGGAAATCCCATCACCACAGGCGGATGAATACAACTGTGATGGATACAACTGAACGCTGCCTCCAGGAACATAACTTGTGTTGTGTTCTCTTTCCAGGTGACAATCAAAGTTCCACAGAAGAACTCCTAAAGGACAGCGTTTGGGGAACGCCTGTGGCTGCTCCACGGGATGCAGAGCAAGGAAACCTCTTCTTAACACATGTAAAACATAGGTGGAAAGCCTTTAACTCTGCGTTAAGAATTGTCTCTTTAGAGGGTGCCTGAAGGAGCTGTTGTTATAAACGCTACTTGGCTTTATCTTTTTAAAGTACCAAATATACCCACTGGAGTCCTAATGCATTACATGGGGGTACTCTTGGTGCATCAGTATCTGATGGAGAGGATTTTCTTTCCAGGAATCATTTCAATGCTTGCCTGCAGTAGGTTTTATAGGAACTCTTTATGGGCTTACACAGCTCTACCCTTGTCCTGTGCACTCATCTATGTCCTGAACTGAGAGCTGTGGGACCCAGCAGGGCCTGAACCTGAGGTAAATGCTTGCTCTTGCTGCTCTCATTGTTAACTACTCCCAATAAACACCTCTTAATGAAGTTAACCTGGCTTTTATCGGAGCAGTTTGTGGGGTGGGAGCCTCAGTGCGCTCACAACTTGTATTTACCTTCTCCTCGAGCCACTTTAAACCTTTTTGCTCGCTATCTGCAGCGCTTTCCCCACATTGTCTTAACGTTAAAGGAACCTGCGGCACGGGACGCCCCTGGGGTGTGTTGGTTACAGCGGGGGCTGTGCTGTGAGGGAGAACCGCCAGCCCTGCGCGACCTGAGGCCGCCGACCGAGGCCGCCGACCACGGCCGCCATTACCGCGCCGGGATCCCCTTGGCCGCGAGCCACCACCCCTCATGAGATCTCGCGAGACTTCGCGCCCTCGCGGGGCGGGAGCCGGCGCTGGCCGCTTCGCCCCGCCCCTCTGCTCCTTACGTCATTAGAAAGCACCCAGCACCTCGAAGGCCCCGTGGGGGGGGCTTTGTTGGCGACGTCGCGCGTTTAAGGGGTGCCCTTGGCCGCCTGTAACCCGCGGCACCGCGGTAGCGGAGGCTCCAAAACCCCCCCGGTGTGAGCGGGGAGGTGGCGGGGGCCGGGGGCCGCGCTCCCGTGCTGGGCACGCCCCGGTTGGCGGCGCTGCGCCGGGGCGCGCCGCCCGGCGGGGGTGCCCGTGTCAGGGTGCCGGCAATGCCTGGCTGCCGGGCGGCGGCGGCGGCTTCGCGGCGGCTCCCGGGCTGAGCGGCTGCTCCGGGACCCCCCCTCCGCCTCCCTGCGAGGTCCCGGCCCGCTCGGGCGGGGATGAGGCGCTGCGGAGGTGGCACAAAGGCTCCTCCGGGGCTGCCCGTTGCCTAACGCGGCCCAGCACCCCCCGGGCCGGCCCCGCCGCCGCCTCCCTGCTTGTGCCTCGCCGGCGCCCGCAGCCCCGCAGGAGGATGTCGGAGGATCAGGACATGGACAAGATGATCAAGGTAGGCAGGAGGCAGCGGCGCTCGGGCGCTCCCCGCCACCGGCCCCCGCTCGTCTCCGGCCCGACGGGTCCCGCTCCACGCTTCTCGTAGGGCTGCGGCTCTACCGGGGCCCGGCCGCGCTCAGGCCGGTCACCCGCAGCGCCAGACACCGGGCAGGGAGATGGGAGCTGCGGGTGGAGGATGCCGCGGGGTCGGTGTTGAGGTGCTGAGGCTGTGGGGAGCAGAAGCGGGGTACCCGGCGTCCGCCTCGTAGCAGTCCGCGGCTGTGCAGGGGCAGCGCTGTCGCCTCCGTCCATCTCTCGAGTTCCTGTTGGGATGCTGCCGTGAAAGCAAACCTGGTGTGTGGGATGTTTGTGCTTGGAGCGGTGGTGGAGGGGCTGAGCGCAGCCGGGGCTTCTGTGTCAGCAGCGAGGGTCAGTGAGTTCAGTGCGCGGCTGAGCGGGTCCCCTGAAGCAGCCCTTTTGGGATAAAGTGGCAATAAACCAGTGGTTTAAAGACTCTCTGCAGGCTCTTTATCTTATGCAAAGCACTCGCTGTTACTGCCTGGATGCCTTCATAGATGCTTGTTTTAACAGGATGCAAATAAAAAGACCCTGTAGGTTGGCATTTGGATGGATGCCCCATCCCTGGCAGTGTTCAAGGTGAGGCTGGATGGGGCTTGGAGCAAGCTGCTCTAGTGGAAGGTGGCCCTGCCCGTGGCAGGGGTTGGAACTGGGTGAGCTTTAAGGTCGCTTCCAACAGACACCAGGCTGGGATTTGCCACCTTTCCTTAGCCCTGCTATCTGCCATGGTGGGATTTGCCTTTACAATGCTCACTTGGGATAAAAGTCAACGCAAGCGATGTCTCAACACAAGTCTGCTGTTCGTGAAACCTGGATTGATTTAAAATATGCGGGGTTTTCCTTTTGAACTGAGAAAGCCCAAAGTAGGAGGAAGTCCAAGCACTGTGTTTGGCCATTCCAGGCTATTGAAATGATTTACTATCTCTTCCTGCCTTGTTGTCCAGCTTGGCACAGTGCAGGTGAAGCCGCTGTCCTAAGGCTTTCAAAACTAAGGTTTTTCAAGTATTTCTGTGGTATTTTGTGGGAAAGCAAAGATCTACATCAGAGCTCTTGAGGTTAAAAACAAGCCAAATGAGCTGAAGTGGTTGGGTAAGTGTACAGACCTTCCGTCCCCCTTAGCGCAGAGGGTTTGGTGGAGAACAGACTCTGGGCAAATCTTTGGGTTTGTCTGAATCTAAACCTGATTCAGTACTTTTATGCCTTACGCTGAGTTTCCTCCTTCTCAGGTACTTGGTTATTGTTCAGTTTGGTTGATTTCCACCTGCGTCTGCGGGTTTAAGGTCTGTGATTCCAGATAACGATCGCTGTTGGAGGCAGAATAGTTCCAGGGCTGCGTGTTGGAGCAGTGGAGGTGGAGTTATGGTGCCGTTGGCATTTCACTTGTTGAATGCATGGAGTTTGTCCAAGCAGCAGTCTGTGGACTTTTAATTGCCTGGAGTGGATACACACGAAGTACCTTATTTCAGACCTTTTCCCGCTGGGATTCAGTGGAGCCTGAGAAGCACCTGCGTGTTCCCCTGAGCGGTCCTGATGCATGTCCAACCCTGTTGGAAAGCAGATCAGGCTGGGAGAAGCCTCCAAGCCCTGCTTTTCCAGGCTGTTAGCATCCCAGACTGCTGACTCTGCATGGGAGGATGCTCCAGCCTTGTTGGTTTAGGTACCCTGAGCTTGCTGAAAGGGAATTGTGCTACTGGAGAGCGCTCTGTGTGAAACTCGTGTAATTCAATGCATTTCAAATCGCTTTATTCCCTTTGCCCACTGGAAGTTAATCTGAGCAGTGATCAGAAGTTTCAGGTTCCTTTCGCAGTGGGAGAAAGAGGTTTCCTGTAAGAAACACTGCAGATTTTCCTTTGGAAAGTGCTCTCTGGCACTGTTCTGCCTCCTCCATTCCCAGCGGCAGCGCATTAGTTCCAGCTGACCTGTCAGCCAGTCTGAACACCAGTTCAGTGCTGTGCAGCAGTGCTGCTGTAAGGCTTTGTGTTCTCCAGATGTGGAGTTCAGTGCGGGATGCCTTTCCCTCTGCTGCCGGCGTCCACAGGATGTTAATCTCCATGAAGAGGCAAAGCGTTCAGTGTTACCGGTTGGAACAGCTTTTGGGGTTTTCACAAGCAGTTTTCTATCTGTGCATTTTGGGTATTTCACCTTGTTTGAGTGTTATGAACTTGTGTTGATTTGCAGCTGTGTAGTCTCAGGGCTGTGTTTGGAGCTGCTGTTTTTAACTAGGCGATATGAGCAGTTCTGTACCTTGATGGGCATCAGAGGTCTCAAATACTATATTTTGTGTCGTTAGGAAATGGTGAATGGTGTTTCTTGATCAATGATCCATACATGATTCCTTTTTACTTCCTGGTTGTGAAACTGCTTTGGAATGAAGATTGGAAGCCAAATCAAAATGCAGAAAGCAAAAATGTTGGCTTTTTTACTTAAAACAATGGTAAATATGAAGAATATGAAAGAGGAAATAAATTGTTATTAAAAATGGGCTTATTTGTAGTGGTTGAACTTGTCCTTCGTGATTGAGAGCTATCAGATCTTATTTTCACTTCATTTGATCCATAGATCTCAGGCTTTCCAATTCCCAACCAGCTTCTCTGTTCCACTTATTCACCTGGGATGAAGCAAGTAGTCTCCATGCCCTCACAGAAGTGGCATGAGGCAGCAGAAACTGTAGTCAAGACTGGGCTTGTGTGTGGAGACAGTGTCTCCTTTTAGCCCAGCCTGTGCAGTTGAAAGGGCTGGGGAGGTCTGGGGGCAGGCAGGGCCGTTGGTTTTGGAAGAGGAGCAGCACACTTCAAAGCTCTCAGTGAAAGTAATGAGGAATTATTATCACTCAATCACAGCGTTGCTCTGGAGTCCTTTGGCATTTGCTTCTCCAGTTCAGTGGTTTGACTTCAAAACTTCTCTTGAAAGCACATGCTGAGGATGTTCTCCCCAGTCCAGAGAAACCCTTTCTCCTCTTGTTAATGCTCTTCTACAGTTGTGGTTTTATTCCAGCTCTGCCTTCAGTTCTCTGGATATCAGGAGAATGAAATCAGTTCTTCCCCAATAGCTTCTCACAAGTGGTGTTTATGTTGGTTGAATTGAGAAGAAATTCTGTGTGTTTCTACTTAAACCCAACAAACCATGTGTGATCCACTGTGCTTTTCTTCCCCTTTCCTTTGAAACCCTTCATAAAACCTCCTGTTAACTTAAACTTTTCCCTTCACACCATTCACAGGAGTCATGTATGATTTGTGGTTAGTGGGAGGTGTCCCTGCCCATGGCAGGGGGGTTGGAACTGGATGATCTTAAGGTCCTTTCCAACCCGAACTATTCTGTGATTCTATGTGTGGCACTGCAGACTGCGGTAACAGACAATTTGTCCTTCCATATCTGTCTTTTGCACTCTCTAATCCCTTCAAATCTGGCCTTCAATATCAGCTTTCCTCTCTTGCTTTGTTTTCCAAGCCGTGTGGCTTGAGGTCTGGCTCCAGCCTGGCAATAGTGTTAATCCACAACTATTGTGGCGGAGGCGGATGACCCCAGGTCAGGGACTGCCATTCCCAATTAGTCGAGAGCAAGAGTGTTCTCAGTTCCCTTGTCTGTAGGTTAGTGGAAGGTGTCCCTGCCCATGGCAGGGGATTGGAAGCAGAGGATCTTTATGGTCCCTTCCAACCCAAACCATTCTGTGAGTGAATGTGTTGGAAGGGACCACAAACCTCATCTGGTTCCAACCCCATGCCAAGGGCAGGGACACCTTCCACTGGAGCAGGGTGCTCCAAGCCCCTGTGTCCAACCTGGCCTTGAGCACTGCCAGGGATGGGGCAGCCACAGCTTCTCTGGGCAGTTTCTTGCGGTTCATCAGATTTCTTTATGTGTGTTTTGTTTGGTGACTGAGTTTGCCCACACTTCCAGCATCAGCCCTGCTCTGTTGGTGGGTCCCCATCAGTGTAACAGCACATGGCAGCAGCATTAATCAAAATGTTCCACACCGAAGCTACGTTTACATCCTGCCTTGTGGCATGTTTAAGCATGATAGCCCTTGTCATAATGAAACCAAACCCTGTTTATATGGATTTGGACAAAAGGATTACAGACATGAGCCTGGCTCATTATCAGACAAGCTAAAACTAGTCAGGCAGGGTTTCATTTACAGGATAATGATTCCAAAGGGTTGGAAACCCAAAGAAAGCAGCAAAATAATTTTCCATTGTACCTTATGACAAAGAAAATATACAATAATGCTAAAATTGGGCCGTTGTGTTCAGTTGGGATTGATCGCTTATAGGTGGGAAGCTGGATTTAAAAGCTGGGGTGGGAATTGCTCTTAATACGCTTCCTGTATTAAAGATACAAGATCCTTTTTACTGTTCCCAATCATCCGTTTTCAAAAGGCCAAGTGAGCAGTCCCAGCTGCTCCGAAATGTCTTTGAACTGTGCTATAGTATTAGGTGAGCATTTGTATTTATGTTTGATTCTGCTGGTGTGAAGCTCTTGAGCAGGCTCTTTCTCGGCTCAGCTCTTGCAGATGAGGTCTGGGAGCTGGGTTCCTCTGAAGGGATGGGGTAATTCATGTATTTTGATTTACTTTCTTTACTCTCTTCCCCCCCCCCCTTGACTAGGAAACCTCCATTTTAGAGGAGTACAACATTAACTGGACGCAGAAGCTGGGAGCTGGGATCAGTGGTCCCGTTAGGTAAGACCGTACACCTCGGTTTGTGTGTAATCTCAGCCTGTTTCATTGGCTATGGAGAAGCGAGTATGTGTTGTGTGCTAGCAGCAGATGTGTTACGTGGAAGACTCTCATTATAGACAAATAGATGTGTCTACCCCATACGGGTCATAGCTGATGTGCTGTTGTCTTTTCTGGGTGTGTTTCAAGTCAAATCTCTCTTCCTCTCTCTGCATTATCCCATCTCACTGCTGTGTTCCTGAAGCAAAGGGGGAGCAGGAATCAGTGGTGAAATGGAGACAGCAGAAGATTCTGCTCAAACACCTTTGTCCCTTTGGTACTAGTGTCAGCGTGGTGCAAAGGTCGCTGCTCCCATCTAAGGTATCATCACTTGGGGCATGGGCACTGTGTGCCCTTAGCTATTTTTACCAGCTATTTGTTCAGATCCTCATGCGAGGCCAAAGCAGATAGTGCCATGGGCTCTGCATCTCCAGCCACGCTTGCCCAGCATGAATTGCTAACCCTGCAGGAACTGGATGCTTTCCATAAAGCACAACATACATCCCCTTTTCAATAAGCACTTTGGGGAGCAGGAATTTGTGCTGTAAAACAACTGCCTGCGCCTCTTGTTTCTGGGTGCTTGACAGGGCAGTTGTCTTCTGTGACCATTTATCTTCTTGTCCAGGCAATTGGTTTATTCTCCTCATCCATTTTGTGTTGCCTCTGATGTTTATTAAAATATCCCTTTGTGCTTTCTTCCTTTAGCTGCCTGGGTATACGTGGGCCCTTCCCTCTGACGCAGTTCAATTGTTCATGTTAAATGGGGGAAAGAGAGAGGAAACCCGTGTGTGCCACAGTCGGTGGCCTTGCCAAAGCAAGGGTTTCCCATTCAGAAGCACTCTATTTACCGCACACTGCACCCTCCACTGGGGATGTTCAGGCTGCCTCTGGGTGGTTTGGGGTTTTTCATCTAGGGTGTCTCTTCAGGCTGGGTGTACCGAGTGTGTTCCGCTTGTCTGCAGTTCCCATTGCTCTCAAGTCCCTTTTCTGCACTGCTGGAAACAGAACTTTGTGTGAGGTGTTTCTACGTAACGTGTTTGTTGTGGGAGGCTGAAAACTGAGGCTTTCACGCTGGGACGTGGTGGCGGGTGCCCTGTGTATTCCAGACTGGGGGCATTATGGAGATAGGCTGAGAAAATTGGGGCTGTTCAGCCTGGAGAAGAGAAGGCTGCGTGGAGACCTCATAGCAGCCTTCCAATACCTGAAGGGGGCCTATAGGGATGCTGGGGAGGGACTCTTCATTAGCGACCGTGGTGAGAGGACAAGGGGTAATGGGTTTAAACTTAAACAGGGGAGGTTTAGATTGGATCTGAGGAAGAAATTCTTTACTGTGAGGGTGGTGGGGCCCTGGAATGGGTTGCCCAGGGAGGTTGTGGATGCTTCATCCCTGGCGGCGTTCAAGATGGGGTTGGACATAGCCTTGGATGGCATGGTTTAGTGGGAGGTGTCCCTGCCCATGGCAGGGGGGTTGGAACTCGATGATCTTGAGGTCCTTTCCAACCCTTACTATTCTATGATTCTATTACTGCTCATTCCCATGTGGAGAGCAAACTCATACCTCCACATCAATTGCTTGAAGTGTCTCTTTAATGTTCTTGCTGACTGATTTTATTGCTGTAATACCAGAGTCTGCATGAAAAAAGCCTCTCAAGAACGCTTTGCACTGAAAATCCTTCTTGATCGTCCAAAAGCTAGAAATGAGGTATAGTTCCTGTTTATACTGTCTGCTTCTCGCACAGCACAAATCTTGTCCTTTTGCTGAATTGTTGCAACGGTTTAAGGAGGGAAAAGCCCCACTGATCCGCAGTTCTTGCTATGCAAGGTTCCCTGGGTTTGATCCTCTGGCTTCGCTGAGCTCAGCTGCTGTAGGATGAGATAGTGGGTGAAAGAAGGGGGTTTTCTAACTCTGAGTTTGCTGTAGGTGTTAGCTGTATAGGTACCAGTGTCATTTATAGAGCTGCATTTTAAAGCTGGTGTTCTCCCTATGTTCCTTACAATATGAATAGTTCAGAATGAATTCCGTTTCTGTACATCTCACTCCTGGGTGTCACTGAGAATTGCCAAGAATGCTTCAAAATGTGCTCGAAATGGTATGGAGAAACTAAAGAAGCTCATTGATGCTTTTTGTGACTTACTGTGCCTGGCAAGAGGCGTGCCGAGGTACCAGGCTGTCGGTCAGTTGACGTGATGTGACATTGACGTGACAGTCATTCAAGTTGTCTGGAAAGCATTAATTGTCCTCATGGTTTAGGCAACTTCCATTTCTGGTCACTGAGCAAATTCCCACTTAAGATTCACAGGGAAAATATCCTGTTTCCAAAGAGCATCCAACCTCAGCTTGCTTTAGCAGTTCCAGGTAGCTTTAAACTGGGGAAAGCTCCTGTTTCAGGATGTTGGAACAGGGGATGAGGTTTCATGTGCTGCAGCTGCTGGGTCATTGGGCCATAAAAGAAGCCAGAGTAGGGAATTTCAGGTTTTGCTCATGAAGTTTTGGTTTCACGTATCTCCATTGCTACTTTAAAGCCAGTTCTAGCTTGAAATTTACTTAAAAACCCCAAAGAAATCAAAGACTGGGCTATTTCTGGAGCTCTGCTGGGTTTGTTCCGTGCTCTGTAACAAATAGGTTGGCAATGTATGATCTTTGTGCCTTACCTGGTCTAAGCAACATAACGGCCATTCCTCTAATCCCTTGTAGGCATTTCTTATTGTGTGAATAGCTTTAAACTGGGTGTGACTGGTGCTGAGCACTGGTAGCAGCACATGGGCCCGTGTGTGCTGCAGTCTTGGGGGCAGCGGGAGGAGCAGAGCTGGTCAAGTGCATGTCGCTGTGTACAGTAACGTTTCTTCCCTTCTCTTCAAGGTACGTCTGCACATGATGTGTGCAACACATCCCAATATTGTTCAGATTATTGAAGTGTATGCTAACAGTGTGCAGTTCCCACATGAATCCAGCCCAAGGTAAGATTACATAGGGTGATTCATCCCCACAGCTTGCTTTCCATGTTTAGGCCAAGGTATAGTGGAATCTGCTTGGTTTCCTTTTGACCAAAATGAGCATTTATGGGGGTTTCCAGATGTATTTATTCTTCAGGCTGAGCAAACTTGCTTTTCACCCTTTCAGTGCCCAGGCTTTTGAGTGTTTAAATGAATTTGCATCCTTCACTGCTGGTTTTGAATACATCTTCATTTTTAGGTGTTACATTGGTTTGGTCTGTGATACGGGCATTGTCAGAGACAGTATATTAGCTTCTAGCTTCTGTCTTGCTTTGATATTGCTTGAGGAGCTTGAACTGAATCGATTGTAACCTTCGAGCTCCTTCTGCTTTCAAAGCACTGTTAAAGCAGGGTTAGAGCTGTGACTTCTGTTGCTACCTAGAGCAAGTGAGGTACTTTTACATGACGGTGTTGCCTGTGAGCCACTGGGAAACTCAGAGTGCCAGTCCTCATTAAAGACATAATGGAAGAAAGACTTGTTTCTAAAATACCAGGTTCTGCCCTGTAACCTCTCAATACATTGTTCTGCTTAAAGTGAACACAGCAGAACATGAAGCAGGCTTATTTTTCATACCTTAATATCACTTAGGATAAAAGTACTGTCTTCTAATTGGGTGTTAGTGGAGAAGAAAATATCAGAGCTGGGAGAATTAAAGAGCTGAGACCTGGCTTAGTCTCTGATGTATCTGGTTTTGCTGTGTGGCAAGAACAAGGGGTTAGTTTGTTGAGGACCTAACAGTCCTGATCTCCACACTTTCTATTCGTTATCCTTCCTAATTATGGCAATAAAGCTGTAAATTAAAACCAGGAGGTGCAGTGGAGGATCCAGACTCAAATGCATTGAAGATAATTCCTCAACCTTCTGCTTCAAAGTTGCCGTGACCATCTCCAGCGCCCAGGCAGACAGCGAGGCAGGTCGGCACATCTGCAGGGATGGGTGCAGGCAGGTATATGCTGTGCTCTAAGCCAGCTCCAGCCTGGAAGCTGTTCAGCCTGTTTAATGCAAGACTCTACCTGCTGGATTAGTCTTTAGTTGTGTCTAAATGGCTTCCAGGTCCGAACTGGCTTGCTGGTGGAAAGCGTGGTTGAAGCATGTATCTGTCTGAATGCATCCATGTAGACATGTCCATGGTGTTTGTTCCAGCTGGATGTGGGAGCCCATCGTAGAGAGGGAGCTGTAGATTCCTGGCTGACAATCAGTGAGTCAGATTATGCAGGGAGCTAGAAAATCCGGCAGGTTATATGCTTAAAGGCAAAATTACAGAGCCAGAATAGGCCTAACAACTGTAGGAGAAGCGAGTATACGTGTCTCTTTTGGCCTGCGTCAGTAGATATGAAGTATGCATTATTAGCTTAGCAACTCTGTTATTTTTTTTGATTACTTTTAATATAACAAAATGAAATGCTTTTGAACAGGGCTCGGCTCCTAATTGTAATGGAGATGATGGAAGGGGGAGAGCTATTTCACAGAATCAGCCAGCACCGGCACTTTACTGAGAAGCAAGCAAGCCAAGTAACAAAGCAGGCAAGTCAACCCCCATGTATAAGCAAATCCATGAATGATAATGGCTAAAGGACTTAACAATTTTTGGGTGGGGAGGGGTGGTGGGGAAAAAGGAAGCTAAAATAATCCTCAGTTCTGATCCGATGATCATTGCCTGCTTTGTTATAACCTGACAATGCCAAAGTTTGAATAGAAGCAAAGGATTTGAAGGTGTGGGCTGGTTGTTCTGGGTTGGGACCCTGGGGTCTCTGCTGTCTTTAGCAGTGGTTTTCCTGACCTGGTCTACAGAACCCTTCACCTGAGAAAGCTCTTCTCTTGCACAACCTTCCTGCTGTTTCCTCACTGTTGTTTTGAAGGTGGTACCTCCAACAGCTCTCACAGACCCCATGCGGCTCCTGAGCTCCAGTTTGAGAATCGCTCTTGGCCGTGACACAGACCTGGTGTTTCTCTTGCCTCTTGGGCAGCAGACAATAACATTTATGTGTCCTGGGCCAGTGGTTTTCAAGCTGGGTTCTGTATTTGGTGTTATGGAAGATAACAAGAGGAATGTACCACCACAGTGCATGTTTTCTGTGCTGTTTGTTCCAGTGTAATTTTTCCCTCTCCAATTCTCTACACAACTCACTCTTGAATGTTGTATTTTATAGTCTTCATGGGATTTATTGTTAGAGGATTTGGTGTCCATCAGGCTCTTTCTTGCTTAGCAGTGTCTGGTGTGACTGGCTTATGTCCTGCTATAGTAGGTAGGATGATGAAGCAGAAGGGCCTCCGTGAGATTCATTCCCAATATCATTTTGGGGTGAACTCATTCCATTTCACTTCCAAGCTGTTGGATGACTTGTGGTGTGCAGTCAGAAAGCTTGGGTTGGTGGGAGGGTTGCAGGAAAGATGGCTGTGTGTTGTGGTAGCCTCTTTAGGGAGCTACAGGAGAGGACCAGCAGGTTGGTGTAAGGAGCCACAAGACAGAAGGATCTTGCTATCAAAACGGCACCACGGTATGAAGTTGAGGGCTGGAGCTGCTGTTGTTTGCTGCTTGCAGAGGTCACATTGGCATTCCAAACACAAGATACATGAACTGTAGGTGAGAAGCTACACTGGAGATAGCAATCAGTAAATGTCTCGCTCCCACACCAGTGATCACTGCAGTGAATAAAGGAAAGAAAATGTGAGACAAGATGTTACAGCATTTGTTGTAAATCGATGGGACTTTGTGAATATATCCATGTCCTGATGACTTGCTTCTCCCTAAGCTGGGGAGATAATCTTTGGTACTGAGGCAAAAGAAGGGAGCGGAAGTACTGAATGTTACCTTTCTGGCTTGTGCTTTGACTGGTTTCTGATGAAATGCTAATTGTGCTGTTCCCTTTTTGGTGTCATCCAACAAAGAAATGAGGTGGAAGTGCAGAATTGCTCTTGACAATTTGTTTTCATGTCCTTTGGGCTGTTTTATTTTGACAATGGCAGTCTCCAGGATTAACATGTCAAACTGTACCAAAAGGCAAGACTTTGAGTTGAATACTGGCTGTGCGAACACTTGGGTTATTCAAGTTGCTCAAGTAACTCTTTGCTTTAGTGTTTATACAAATGAAGTTTGAAAGCAGCGTTCAAGTTGTGTTCTTTCATCCAGTGGTGGTTCATCATTGTCTTGAACTGGGTCTTCGTTCCTTGTACCAAGTAATGGTTAAATCTTGTTTCAAAGCTGCCTCATTTTCTCTGGGAACGTGCTTGTGTTTGGTTCTAAGTGAACAGTGAAGTTCTCATGTAATAGTAATTTAGTCTCCTAAGGACTCAGCACTTCACTTGGAGCTCTATGTTTGGGTAGGATCCTACAGAAGCCAGCAGGAACACTTTCCAATAAGGGCTGTTTGGCTTTGCCTTACTTTCAGTGATGCTGTTTAAGTGTTTATGCCTTGTCTTTAAATGAATTGCACTTTGAAATGTACAGTCTGTAGAGCTTTCGTGGCTGGGTTACAGGTTGCTAAACCACAGCAGCGTAAGACGCCGTCTTTGAAAGAATCAAGTAATGCATTTCTGTGTAATACCCCATGAAATGAGTAGATTCCAGGCAGTACCATCAGGAATTAAAGATTAAAACTGCCTGAATGGTGACTCTTAAGCCAGAAACAAATGTGATAAAATACTCACTGAAATATTGAAGCGAGAACTTGCTGCTCACTGTCAAACAGGGTAATTGCTGGAGAGGGTGCGAGCAAGTGCAGTGACTTTGTAAGTCTAGCATAGCATGTAAAAGGACACTGTCGTGATCTGTGTCACTTCTGGGGGTTAGTAGTACCCAGAGTTAGTCAAACTGAGGTGGCTGGGAAGCTCACTACAACTTAGCCCTTGTTTCCTGTTTGGTCTGAGTGGTGGGTTCATTTCCCAATCGTGGCTCTGCTGCACTGATGTGCAGGATGGCCAGGCTTGTCTTAACGCTGAATTGTACCCAAGTGGAGTGAGCCACATTGGGGCTCTAAGCTATGTTTGCAGTGTCCTTTTTAAAGCTGAAATAAGTGTCCAGGCTAAAGGAGGAGTTCTGTAATTGTGCTTGATTTATTGTGCCCTTTTTCAGATAGCTTTGGCTTTGCAGCATTGCCACTCACTAAACATTGCACATAGAGACCTCAAGCCTGAGAATCTCCTCTTCAAGGATAACTCTCTGGTAAGATGAAGACTTGGTGTTCTTTTTTCCTACTGAATTCTGTTAAATGGCTCCATGGTGGTTTTCAGAATAGTTGCAAAATGACATCAATGCAATGTTGTGGTGACAAAAATGAAGGAGCTTATTTGGCTTTGTGCTTTTCTGATCTGTTTAGAATGCAGGCTGTGCTGCTGCTGCTGTTAAATGTGGCTCAGGTTCTCCACCCCAGCACAGAATCCTGTTTTGATGATAAGAAGATCCACTCTGCCACATTTGCTTCCTGGGTGTTGTCAGGATGTTCTAACATACGTTATAGATGCTTTGACATATCCAAGCTCTTGCCCTTTTCATTCTTCTGCTCATAACCACCCTGCATATGCAGTGATACCCCTACAATGTGCTTTCCAATTCAGAGGGGGGCTGCTTTAGACCCAGTGCACGCAGGGAAACAGAAATGATTGTTTCAAAGATCAATCTATGATCTTCTGGCCGCTCTGTGGAGCGGTGAGGGTATAAATACAAAAGAGGAGCACGTGTGGCAAAGGTAAGGTGAGTACCAAGTGAAGAAATATGTGTTAGAAAAGCCGATACAATGAGATTTTGTAATGAAGCCTCTTCTCCTTGTTTCAGGATGCTCCTGTTAAATTGTGTGACTTTGGATTTGCCAAAGTAGACCAAGGTGACTTGATGACACCACAGTTCACTCCATATTACGTAGCACCTCAGGTAAAGCACGAGTACAGTTCTGGGCTGAAGGGGAATCATGATCTGTATTGCTTGTGTCTCCGTAATCATGTCATTTTAAAAGCCTTTGCTGTCCTGTTAAGGGCTTCTGGGCACAGGAATCTTGAGTAATTATATAGTAGCCAGCTTTGAAGATGGAGCGCCACAGTGATCTATTGACTGCAGGAGATTGTGAGGCAGATTTCCCAGACTGTGTCCCTGGCACTGACTGGTTGCTGGTGCCTCCCGACTTTCCCAGACCCAACTCCCACCAATGGGACTGCTCCAGGATTTGGACAGTTGGCCTTTAACTGCATTAAGGCAGTTGGTTTGGAGAAGTCCCTGCTTTGCAGTCCTTCTTCCAGCTCAGGCTTGTTCAAGATGACATTAAAAACGACGACAGTGAAACAAAACGGTTCTGTAAAGGCAATTGCTCAGGAGGGCAGTGCCAGAGGGTTACCTGTTCACCTTGGCTTGCCCCCTTTGTCCGTGTGCATTGAGACATAATCTATCATTACAGCAGGCTGGGGTTTGTAGCGCTTTTTTTCCCCCACTCTCTTTTGTGCTTTGTGTTGAGGTCCTGAAGAAAATGAAAGGAAAACTGCGGCTATTTAATTGCAGTACTGGGCACGTCAGCAGCCTTTAATGACTGGGGAGAGAGATTGCAGGGATCAGACCGTGCGGCCACAGTTGAGTGCCCTGAAAGTGCCTCCTCAGCTGGAGCCTGCTGGTGAGGGGCCATGTGCACCACGGGCAGGGTTTATAAACCAAAGTGAGCTACCAACCCCACAGAAAGCTTTTCCCAAGCATGTTTAAACTGGGATTTTTGTAGAAACGCAGATTTGACCAACAAGGGACAAATTTGATGTGATGTGTTTGTGGGAGAGGCAAAAAGGGGCATCTCTAGAGCTAAGGTTACCCTCCAAACAGGCTTCAGGTTCTAGTCCCAGAGTATGGAGATGTTAGAGGTTGTGACCAAATGAGGTGTGAGCAATTGCTTTGATTCAGAAAAGTGGAGGTTTCACCCAAAGCAGCAGAATATTTTACCTGAGATTTTCCCCATCAGTTCCAGTCTGTCTGAGGAAGAGCACTTTGATTTTGGCAGTCTTCAGTAGCTGGAGGAAGTCCACCGGACGGAGAAGCATCGGGCATCTTTGGCATGGGCATTGCTGTTTGTGGTGCCTGTAGATGAGATGGATTTTGGATTTCTTTCTGGTTTTTCTCTCGTGGCAACAGGTATTGGAGGCACAAAGACGGCATCAGAAAGAAAAGTCTGGTATTATCCCCACCTCTCCAACACCTTACACTTACAACAAGGTAAGCTGTGAAACTGGCCACAAGTCAATGTCTTTACAGCACAGTGTCTTCCCAACCCCACCAATGTATCTGCTGTAGGAGCAGTCTATAGACACAGTTTATCACCTAAGGCAATAAACTTGATTGCCCTGAAATTGCACACACTTATGGCCAGGAGCACTACAGTTGTTCTTACCTCAGGAATACATCTAGCTAGTCTCACACTGAGTAAAAAGCAGGAGCAGCAGGGACATGTCACGTTGCTTGCTGGTTTGTGTGCACGTGCTAGGAAGTAGTAGTTGTAGGGCTGTATTTCTCAGAAGTGTGGTTCCTTTGGCTCTCCTAACAGGAGGCCCAGGCAGACAGTGCTGTTTCTTCCCTTCAATGTGTTAGGTTCAGACCAGGCTTCATTCAGTTGAATGGGCAAATTAGAAGATAATGATCTCTGCAGGTAGTTGTCGTTCTCTGTTTAGAACTGACAGGCTTTAGCGCTTCTGGCTCTGTGTTCCTCCTGATAGAGTGAATAATGAAATGCACACTTGGTCCCAGCTTAATTAATGATCCTTTAATTAAAGGGGAATGCACAAGCACTGTTAAAGGCACACTAAATATTAACAAGATTTTGGAGAGAGGAGAATGATTCTGCTGGAGTGTGACCATGTGGGAAGTGCTTTCACCTCCACCAGAGGCTGGCTCCAAGGAAACCTCTTCCCTGCTGCCAGGCAGAGTTTCTGGGTGTGCAAAGCACTCTTTGGGGTGTCTTGTTCAGGTAGTTCTGGTGGTACCTTGTCTGTATGAGGGTTCTTCTGCAAAATGACCCGTTTTGTGTGCTGTGTGGTCTGTAGCAGTGGCCATGGGCAATAAGTGCTGTGACAGTCTTGGCAGTGCTATGATGGAAAGTGTCCTGAAAGGCTGTGCTCCTTTTTGGTCATTCCAGGACATTTTCCTCCCTCTTATCATCCCTGTCTCCTGCTGGCTGAGCAGTGTTTGAGCCACTGAGTGTGGTTTCAATGTTAGTTTTGATTAAAGTTAGCTGGTTCTGATTGCAGGGCTAAGTACCTACACTGCTTCCAGCTTTTAGGGATGGTGGTTTAGCCCACCACATGCTGGGGGGGGGGTAGTATGATATATACTATTGTGGTTTAGTAGCCTTCTATAGGGAGACCTATTGTCTAGTGTTTCCTATTCAGGAGTCTGCCTTCTTTATGGTTATGATCATCTCTTTTCCACCTGGAGAAACCAGTTGATTGTTGTAGTCAGACACTGATCTGTTACTCTGAGCTGCTTTCAGTCATGGTGGCACTAACCGGACAGGCTGCTGAAAGAAGTGGCCTCATCCTTACCTTGCCAAGTGTGACTCACTGCAAAAGCAGCATCTGGCAAACCCTAGTTCCCCAAAATAGACTGTGCTAGACCCCAGGTACACTGTCCTTCCACAGCCACCCCGAGCCTGGGTGGGAATGCCTGTGATCCACCTTCATGGTCAGAATTGCTCTCCCACTGATTTAAATTAGAGGAAAAATAACCCTTATCTTTGATTCTTGAGTGGTTTTATCAAGTTGTGTGTGTGTTGGATCAAATATGAGTGTCTGTGTGGTGGCTGGAGGGGTTGACTCTTGAGACATGGAATCTGAGAACCATATCGATGAAGTATTTAGACCTGTTTTCTACTTACATGCCTTAAGTTCCATTGATTTCATTGGACGTTATCTCTGGTCAATGGAAAAATGAGGAGAATTTAGGTACCTAAATAGAAATTCAGACTTCCGGAGCCATCTGAGGTTGGCTTAACTTCCTGAAAAGCATCCGTATGGGGGTAACTCCTTGGAGTTTCTTTTGTTATCAGCATCCACATGTGACCCAGATGAGCAATAGATGTGGCTTTCAGCTTCTTCGCTGTGCTGGTGTTTAGCTGGATCCACCTCCTGGATGGACTTGGTGTGTATCACACCAGCAGGAGCACTATTGCAAGGGCAAAGGAGGGAGCTCCAGGCTGGAGTGGGAGGATGGGGGGAGCACCGCGTGGAGTACTGCTCCTGCCTTTCTGAAGCTTCTTCATCTCCTGGCCTCCAGGATGTGTGTTTTCCATTACAGACATCTCTGCTAGCTCATTTGTTTTTAGTCTCACTTTCTCCAAAATGAGTGTATTCTGGGTTATGCTCTGCTATTGAGAGAGTAGGATTGAAGGATCCTGAGAGAGGTACTAAATGTGCAGCTTACTCGCACCACTGATGCACTGGCTGTTTCCATGCAATTTACCATTGCACAGCATGGACTTATAGGAGTTCTGTAAGCAAGCTGCTTTTGGGTACTGGAAGTCGTTTAGCTTGGCAGCATGGAGTTACCTTGTGCTTAGCTATTTGCCATATTTAGCCATGGAGGTCCTCACATGGACCTTTAGGAGGAGGCTGAGCTGTGTTGCTGTTTTCTTAGGGAATCACATAGAGCTTTTAACGTAGCTGCACCACTGCTTGCTGCAAACTGCGCCCCAAAGTGATCATTTCCTTGCTTTCAGAGCTGTGACTTGTGGTCCCTGGGTGTCATTATTTACGTGATGCTGTGTGGATACCCTCCGTTTTACTCCAAACACCACAGTCGGACAATTCCAAAGGACATGCGGAAAAAGATCATGACAGGAAGTTTTGAATTTCCAGAGGAAGAGTGGAGCCAGATCTCAGAAATGGCGAAAGACATTGTGCGAAAGTGAGTCAGTTGAGGAAATGTTGTATTGCTCTTATATGAAACTGGAAAATCGCTTGGAATTGAGTTATCACAAAGGGCTTACTTTTCCAAAGGCGGGGGGATTGCCTGCAGCGCATACCGCTCAGAAGCTTGCTGTCCCATTCAGCACAAATGAAGTCTGGTAAATGTTTTATCTTTCCCTCTCTTTTTCCTCCCCAATTGTTGTGTTCAGTTTTTGCTGTCTCTTGTCTCCGAAGCTGCTAGAGCGTGACTGTGTGTTTAGTCTTTAAGGGAATGGGGATATGGCAGTGATTCGGAGCGGTATAGACAACTGCGTGCCACATCTGCAAGTGCTCTTTAGGCATGTATCTCCAATGGTAATGTTTGAACTCCTGTTAGAATCAGGGGGCGTTTAGGTGGTGTAGTAGGATGTGGTAGATCTGTCCCATAAAACCCTGTTCACGTAATGCACAGTCTGAAAGGAGTTAGGAGAGGAGCACGGAAAGGGAGGTTAAGCTCTGTCACAAGTGCCAGAATATGAGATAAGGTTTTGCACTGATGTTTTACTCTAAATGCTCCTGGGAACTGTTTATCATGCAGTGCACATCTCTGGGTTGCAAGTGTTTCAAAGACTGATCCCATGGTCCTGTTTGAAAGCAAGAATGTGGCACTGATTAGGTCTTGACCTCACTTGTGTTTTCCAGCGTGGGGGGGCTTTCTGCCTTTGCTTGGACCAGCAGAGGAAGCGGAAGGATAAAAGCAACATAAATGGGAAAAAATCTATCTGTTAAATAAGTTTAAGCTGTCACTGTCTCCTCTGCCATAGTGTAAAATCTCCAAGGACTTGACATTGTGTGGAAAGGGAGCAGGGACCTGTTTCTGCCCGTGCAGGAGAGCCCACAACCTTCCACCAAATAAACTGCAGATTACATTGCAGTGAAACCTCCATTTATACCAAGGTCAACTCTTTATTCTCACTCAGAAGCTCCACAGTCAGTAGGTTTCATTGTCTTTTAAAATGGCCATGAAACACAGCTCACAGAATTGTGGTGTTTGGATTCGGTTCACTTCACTTAATTCCCTCACTAATGTGATCAGGACTCCCTTTCCTGCTTGTCTTTTCCAGCCAGTGAGTCTGAATCTGTGTTTATGGTGCAGGAATACATTTAGACATCGTATAATTCTGGATAAACTTACATTATGTAGACTGTTATTCAGATGGAGTCTTGCTTCTGGAGGTCGTTTTTGGCATTCAGGCAGCTGCTTCCGTTCAAGCATGTTGAGCTGATTTCTGACCTTGAGCTTTACAAGCTGGAGTGCTTGGTAATAGGTTCGGACTTTGAAGACCTATAGGAAACGAATGCATGTGTCTTGGGTCTTGTGTCCAAACTGGCCTGTTTGGCAGCATGGCCTTGCAGGTGAGCTTTCTGAGCTAGCCCGTGGTCCTGCTGATGTTTGGGGCAGGTTATTTCCACTTTCTTATACGTTAAACGATTCTGCTCTGCAGCCAGGAGGCTGATCTCGAATACTGGCTGATGAACTCATCGAGTCGTTCTGTCTCTGATTTAAACTGGTGGGATAACTTGTCAGCACTCTGTGTGAGATTTCACTGGTTCATTAAGCAGTTGTGAGTATCCTGAGAGCAGCAGTTTATTGGCAAACTCTCTGGCCAGGGTTTTATTCTAGGGAAGTTGAATTCCAAGGTGTTTTCAGAGATCTCGAAGTTCCTTCTTATTCTGAGGCGCTGCAGCCTGCTGAAGTGGCCATTACTTGAGGTTTTGCAGGGAGAGAAAAGCTAAGGAGTTGAATGGTAAAACCTCCTAGTTCAGTGAGCAGGTTTCTAACTTGGAAACTCTGCCTTACTTCACCGTGCCCAGAGTCCTTGGTATGAGCATAGCCTGTTACATGGATGAGCTCTAGATGTGCATTCCCAGAGAATCTTGGTCTGGATCCTTTCCAGTTCAACTGGAAGATCATTTTCCCATCTGGGAGGATGTGAATGTAGAGTTGAACAGTACACAGGTATTACTAAAGTGGCCCTCAGTGCCTTTCTTTTATACTGAGTTGCTCAATGTAACTGAATGAGCTGTTACAGCGTTAAAGTATCACCACAGCAAGGGGCAGTGAAGCTGGTGGAAAGTCAGACTGCTTTTGGGTCAGCTTAGTGTTTTAGTTGCTTTTTAGCCCTTCTGATGCTTAGAGATAGCTCAGTGCTCTGACCCCACACAGAGCAGCACATTGTAAAGCAGCAAAGACTCTTTATGGACTGACTGGTTTCTCTCCCAGGCTGCTGAAGGTCAAACCTGAGGAGCGTCTGACCATCGAAGGTGTGCTGGACCATCCCTGGCTCAACTCCACCGAGGCACTTGATAACATCCTCCCCTCTGCCCAGATGATGATGGACAAGGTCTAAACAACGTTTAATTTTATCAGGAATGTTGCATAGGGAATCTGGGTAGCTTGGGGTGGTTTGAGTCTTTCCTTTCATGTGGTGCTGTGCAGATAAGGAGCTCCCTTTCTGCCTTAAGGAGAGCCTGAGATCTTTGTAAGAAAATGGAAATGGTTCCACTTGAAATTTGGGATATAAATCTGCATAATGCAACCCTGATTATTGTTGTGCATCTCTGAAATAAATAGGATTCTTTCATTCACACGGAAGCTAATTAAAACATCAAGTGCAACTCTCTCCATTGCAGGCAATGGTTGCGGGGATACAACAGGCTCATGCAGAGCAGCTTGCAAACATGAGGATCCAGGACCTGAAAGTCAGTCTCAAACCCCTTCACTCCGTCAACAACCCGATCCTGCGCAAAAGGAAACTATTGGGGTAATTGTAACCATGCTCCTGAATTCCTGATGTGGTTGACGCGCTCTTCATGTTGAAGTGGGTAGTTGGAGTCAGGTACTACTTGCCCAAGATGATGTGTCTTCCAAGATACGCCAATGAGGGCAGGAAGGAGTTGGATAGAGTTAGTGTGTTATAGAGGTAGCAAAACAGATCCCTTATGAGGAGTAAGGTAAGGCAAACTGGGAGAAAGAATTCCAAGGTTTTTTTCCTGATCCTGACACTTCTTTACTGAAAAAGATAATCTTTCTCTCTCTCTTTGTTCCAGTTCCCTATCTGAAAACCAAGATAATGCATTTGGGATTACCCTTATTTGAATTAAATGAAAGGAATATTTAGTTTACTTCATCTGTAAAGGGTATCATAATATAGGACACTGTTATAATTAATACTATAGCTAGCTCCTCTTCCTAGCTTTCCAGAGAGTGAAGGAGACCATTATACTGGTGCAGTTATGCAATGAGTAACAGACTTGAGTTGCATTCAAATTGTGATTGTTTCCTCCTTGTTCTGTTGCAGCACTAAGCCAAAGGATGGTGTTTATATCCATGACCCTGAGAATGGAAGCAACGATTCCAACGTGGCTCTGGAAAAGCTGCGAGATGTGATTGCTCAGTGCATTCTACCACAGGCTGGTAAAGGTTGCCACTTTGATCTTAAGAGTTAAATTCCTAACACATTTTACTGTGCTTCACGATCAGTTTGTGCCAGTGGTGAGGGGGGATAAGAAAATTCCTGTCATCCTAATCAGTCTGGAGGGGAAAGTGTTGTCTGTGGACTGTCATTTTGGTGCATGCATAATATTAGTGTCAGAAGTGACATGCAGAGCTGTTAACATAACTTCCAAACAGGAGTGTCTGCTTTCATGCTATTTCTTTGTGTGAGGGGAGGAGGGATATAACTACACGAGGTGTTTGCAGGCAGAATGGCAAACCTCCTGTTTATCTCTGGTCTCCTAAACAGGAGAGAACGAAGATGAGAAGCTGAATGAAGTGATGCAGGAGGCATGGAAGTATAACCGAGAGTGTAAGTTACTGCGAGACACTCTTCAGAGCTTCAGCTGGAACGGTGAGGAACTGCTGCTCTTCCATGGAGAACGGTGCTAATGCTGGGTGGAGGAGGAACCTTTTTATATGGAAATAACCCCAAATGTCTTGAATCTGTGCCAGGCTGGTTTAGCTTTTGACTCTTCTGGCCCTTCAGCCAGCTCAGGTGTCCTAGAAATGTGGTAGAAAGTTCTGCTTTAACGTTTCTATTTGAGGTTCAGGGTAGAGTTTTCAAAGGCACCAAGTCAAGTAGGAACATAACAGCATAAGTGGATCATCACTTTAGAAACTGCGTTAGCAGTTTTCAGCTGGTTTCCTTCCAGCTGTTTATTACCCTCTTTCTGCTGGAGGCTGCTGCCCTCATCTGTGTCAGCACATCTGCTTGCTTTGGATAGGAAATGGAATTAAACTAGGCCAGCTGCCTTGGGAGTGTTGACAAAGCCAGGGGGCAAAGGTGCCAGCCCCAGGAGCAGATGCTGATGAATATAAAGGAAAGAGGGGCATCAGCCAGGTTCATGGGGGCTTGGTTGTGCCTTTCCCTCGTTCTGTTTTGGTTGGGTTTAATTCAGGTTTTTAAGTGCTCAGTTTTTTTCAGTGGAGCTCGAGATCATCACTCATGTTCTGATTTTGGTATGAAACTCAGTGTGTAACTCAGCCACGATTGCTTTCCTCCTTGTGCCCAGCACCAGCTGATGTCCTGTTCTTCTTCCTTTCAGGCAGAGGATTCACAGACAAAGTGGATCGACTAAAACTGGCAGAAATAGTAAAACAAGTTATCGAAGAGCAGACAAACTCCCATGACTCTCAATAGCTGGAGCTTCTTAATGTTATTTTTTTTACCATTTAAGATTTATTCTTTAACTGTAAAAAGTATTTTTATGTAAATTAATAAATCATAATTATTTCATTAAATTTCCATACTGCTTGAAAATGCTGTATAGTTGTAGATACAAAAAAGAAAATCATTGGTACTGTAATATTTTTTTTAAGACTCAGTTCCTTGAGGTATATATGATCACTTATGTACTGTTAATCATGAGCCCTCCTCAGATGGGGCAAATTATATTGTTAAAGACCATTCTTTTTCTTACTAGCCAGTTGCAGAAGCTGCCTTCCACCTGCTATACATACAGCCAGCTGCAATGACTATGTATGTGAATGAGACAGCCACAGTTTCTCAACACCCTGCTCAGTAAGTACTTGAAGCAAGTGCTGCAGAATACAACCTCATAGCTGCCCTTTGCACCGAAATCCCAAGTCTTTCTGTAGAGGCAACTACATAGCCTTCTTCACTAGCTGACCCTAGAGCCGTGCTTGGCCTTGCCAAGGGCGCCTCGGTTCATGTGCTTGCTGCATTTCAGTTCTGATCAGTAGCCCTCTCTTTCTTCTTCCTCATCTTCCTCAGACCGTCTTTAAGGTTTAGTCCACTTCTCCATCTTCCTCAGACCTTTTTTAAGGCTGAATTGGCCATTCAGCTCGACTCCGATTTTTATCATGTTCAACAGCAGAACAGAAGAATGTTCTAGTTACTTACGTACACATTACTTTTATTTTCATGGAGGGATCTTCTACAAACAAAACCAAGTATGGGGTTCATTTGCTTCACCCCCAGATCAGACGTTGTCTGTGTTCCACCTGTGTACTCCATTCTTTCCTTTCTAGAAGATCCAACACTTGGTTTCAGACTTGTCTTCTTCTTTGAAAGAGATCATCCTGGCAAGGGTCATAGTGCTGCTGTGTGAGTCCACTGGTGATCCTTCTCTGTGTCACCCTCCAGAGTCTGAGCATCCTGTCTCTTTGATGCCTTTGAGCTCCTCCTGGGGAGCCACAGATGCAGGGCTGCTCCTTGACACACGTCCTAGTGCTGCCTGGACCATCAGGGCAGATTCTTACACCAGTCTGGAACATTGGCTCCAAAAGCTGCTTTTTTTAATCTTGATGAAACAAACAAATGAAAAGAATCTGTACATATTTCTAGTTTTCTACCTTCTGATGCTTTTCTTTCCTTTGAGACCGGTCGGAGGCTTTTTATAGAGATATTTTGGTACTAAACCTGTGCAGACATTGAATGAGTTTGGTCTGCAGACTGAAGTGCCAATTCAGGGCTATTAGTAATGACTCTTGAACATTATTGTTATATTTCATAGCTCATTAATTTGGGGTTTACGTTTACAAACCTGAGCCATGAATCTCCCAACTTCCTCTTATGGCAGTCCAGCCTTTGTTCTTTGTTGTCTTTTTTCTATACCAGACTTCCTTGCAACCTTCAGCTTGGATGGCAAACCAGTGTCTGACTCTTTCTATGAACTTTTGTAAGCAGTAACTTAGTTTTCTACGTGAAGGAAGTAGTTCATTCCCTGTTCTTTGTCAGCACCTTGTCGGCTTTCTTTTAATCCTGTTGACAGTTTTCCAATGTCTGATTTATTGCAGGGTAAGAACCACAGTCCCTATGTAACCATCGCTTTTCTCTGATGGAAGCAGGGAGTTCTTGTGTAAGCCAGAATTGTACCTCTGACACTACATGGAATATTTGTGCACTGATACATATCAGTGACAACTGTAGAGGATTAGCAAAAGATGAGTATTTGCCAGTTCTTGGTGGTATCAGCAAGTTTGCAGGCCCTATTACATGCATTTCTGTCCTAGCCCTAAATTCTAGGTCTTCAAATGCAATAGATAATTTCCTTTCTAACTTGAAATCTGTGGGTTTTTTTTCTGAGAGATCTTACTCTATTGAAACTTTTAAGTCAGGTAAATAGAGAAATGAACAAGGAAATCACCTTTGTTTCAATGGGAATGCAAAAAATTCCCTACAAAACCACTTTCCAACTATGCCCTCCCAGGAGGAAAATACTGGGGCAGTTTCTTGGGAGCCAGAACTTGTTAGCAGTGAAAATGGATCAGATTGTAGCTACGCTCATGGTCCATGCACAGTCCAGTTAGCAGAGACTAGGGATACAATCCAAGGGCCTTGAGTGAGGTGGATGTAACACGCCAGGACCTGTTTTGTGTCTGTTGACTTCTTTAGTGCTAGAGATGCTTGAATGCTGTTGTGTCTGTAGGAGATGGCTCCAGCCTGTTTCTGCAGTACCAGCGTTTGGTACAGCAGGGAGCACGCTGGGGTGTCAGAGCGACTGCAGCTTGCTGACATCCAGGTGGAGAAGGTGGGATCTGACTGCATTAGAGGGTCCCTTAACTGACACAACAGGATCATTCCAAGCTGCTGATAGTGAGGTGGGTGCATTTGTGACTGACTGCAAAGCGTTCTGGTGTCTGGAGCAAAGTCAAGTTTCTAAGGGTTCTGTGACAAGGAACTGCTTTTTAGGGATTTACTATAGATGCTATTGTCTGCGGTGAGTAAGAATGGTCTGGTCAAAAACGGAAGTAGGGAGGGACAGAGGGAGAAATCACAGTTTGAAGAGTCAAGGTCAAATGGTTTTATTTCTATGAGAAAGGTTATTTTGGGGTGTTTTTTCCTCTTTAAAAAGTTCTGGTTTACATTTTGAAATTACACTTTAATGGTTTCTTTTACATATTTGAAAGTAGGATTTGACTTTCTCCTTCCTGTGTTTATTATTGTTGTTACTTTTCAGTTGAGATAAATGCAAGATACCTTGTCCTGATTCCGTGAGGTTTTACTTGGTGATAAATCTACTGATCCTTTATAGCAGACTGTGAATATTGTATATATCTTGAGATGGAAGGGTTGTGTGGGATCAAAGAAGACATTCTTTGTGCTAAGACTAAAAGGATATGGGAAAGCTGTAGGTTGGGTTGGTTTGGGTTGGGTTTAGCGTATAATTTAAGAGAAAAATCTCTAAAATCATTTGACCTTTCCAAAATTGTATGTATATCTGACTTCTCCTGTGACTTGATTATTTGAAGCTCTATGTATGTATTAAAGAGTTAGAAAACCTTGGTTAGGTGAAAGAGTTTTCCATTGGAAATAGCAACATGTCAGAGTTTTGCTGTCACTACTTCAGGTTTTCATTTGAAATGCAGGTCTGTCCTCATCCGCCATGTTGAACTTCTGTGTATTCAGATGTTTTCATTTCTCCTTTTCAGTGTTACCTGTAAGGTGTTAGTTTATTTTGGATCAGTATTATATTGTAAATATTACGCATCGGTGTATATAAATGATTTTACTAAACTTCAAAGTTACTGGCTGCTTTGTTTTGGTTCCCAAGTCCTTTAGTACAGAAGGGGGGAAGGAGCGATGTGGCTTGGAGGGAACAGCACCTTCTAGTTCCCCATCCTGCCTGCCTTACAAATGTGAATAAGCATTTTCCTTTGTATTTTGCGGAGGTGCCATGGGGCTTAGATGAAAGAATGACTGACAGGATGAGCTGGATAGAGCCCTAGAAATAGTGTTCTCTGCCTGGCAACGTAACCTGAAATTACCTCTTTTCCACACTGTTTTCCATTAGATGGCAGCAGTACGTGCCCAGTGCTAGCAGTGAACCCCGTAAGGTCTGTAGGATTTGTCTTGTAGTGATGACTTTGGGCAGCCAGGGAAGGGAGGGATGATTTGTTCTGTGTTCCATGATGTTCCCCCTGTCAGGTATAACGGCTCCTCCATCCTGGCAAGCGTGTTCTTTGGGGCAGGTGCCAGGAACCTGTTTCTTCAGGATGACCATCATTGCAAGGCGCTGGGCTCCACTTGAAGGCAACAGAAGCAGGAGCCCTGCAGGGATCTGGGGCAGGAGCAGCAGCCTGGGAGTCACCAGGAGGTGAAAGATGGGTTGGCCTTTGCTCTGGCTGACAGTGCACTTTGCTGGAAGGTGCTGGGGTTCTTCTCACCTCGGAGGCAGTCAGGCTTGTGCCATCAAGCGTGGCGCTGTATCTTCCTGGCTCTGGAAATACTCATCATTAAGCATGGTTTGACTTGTTGGCAGCACCCAGATAGTCCCTTGTCACATGAGCATTTTGAAACAAAAGTGGCGCAGAAAAGAGGCAGTGGGACAGCTGTGAGTGCCCATGTGCCCCTTCCTTGTAGGAGTTAAAATCCATCTGCTTGGTATCTTTGAGGAGTTCGTAGCGCATTAGAGAGTCAGTGACCCTCAGAGCATCCGCAGGATTGGGAAGGGAGTCAGAGCAGTTTCCAAGCATCCTGGGAATATTTAAGGCAGCCAAACCAGCTGCAAGGGCTCTGTAGAAGTGGCACAAGAAAGATTCCCTCACCCCCAAAAAATGCTTCTCCCTTTCCAGCAGCAAAACTCCCCTCAATAATTAAAACATTCAGTGATGTGTTCAGCTGAGTGAGGAGTGCTGCGAGGGTATCTGTCAACAGCCACTGAAGGCTCTGGCTGCTGCAGCTGAAGGTCCCATTAGCAGCCAGATCATTGTTTCCCTGGTAATCTCCCATCACTTTCCACTTAATCCCCTTTTAGACAAATTGCTGTAGCAGCACTGGCTCATCTAACTCTCAGCAAATGGGGTCAGCCCAAGTAGGGTGCAGCAGGCTCTTAGTGATGAGGCAGGGCCTATTTAATGTCCTATTGTTCCTGCCTGTACCAGGGTGTGGTCCCACCCTCCCCATGGAATGTTTGTGTTTGAAGTGGGGCTGGAGAAACGGTTGCCCCCCTGGCCCTTCCATTCCGGCCCCAAGGGCAGCTCTCCCCTGGCTTCCCACCCTGTGCCAGGTCTTTCCCTGTGCTGCTTTGCTCTGTTGCAGTTGGATGGCAGGCTGGCTGCCTCCCGGTGTGTCCTACCTCTCTGGTGGATGGCTAGCTGAGGAAGAGCTAAGACATGTTGGATGAAGGGCTTGAACCTGGCTGCAGGCTGAGTGGGGAGAAGAGGACAGACCCTGAGGGAAGGTGGTGAGAAGGGATCTTGGTTGCTGAGTTAAAAGTAGCTTTTTTGATGTCTCATCATCCATATTTTCTGCCCTTTCCCCCAGCCAGGGAGGGAGTGACCATGGCTCCAAGCTGGACACAGCCAAGTTGCAGCCCAATGGGCAGGGGGGTTCTCCTCCTCGGCCTGGGCCTCTCCTTCCTGCTGCAGGGGCTCCTGCTGCCCTGTGCGGACTGCAACCCTCAGACCGCTTGGGACCATGCAGCCTACGAGATAGTCATTCCAAGGAAACTTGCTCCCAGTGCGGGCAAAGGCAGCAAGGAGGAAGTGTCCTATGGCATCAACATTCAAGGGATAGCTTACACGATTCACCTCAGGCAGAAAGACTGGATAATAAAAGACTTCCCTGTATTTGCTCGTGACTCCCATGGGAAAATGAAGGCCAAGCAGCCCCGTGTGCCAGTGCACTGCTATTACGATGGCTACATAGAAGGTATCCTGAATTCTGCGGTGACTCTGACTGTCTGCTCTGGGCTCAGGGGACTGCTGCAGTTTGGAAACTCAAGCTACAGCATTGAGCCCTTGCCAGGTGCCACCAAGGGTCAGCATCTTCTGTTGCGGAGGGACGCGGCGCTTCCTGGAACCATGTACATATACGATATGCCTGTTGAACGTCAATGGTTTCCACGTCCTAGTAAGGAGGCAGAAGGGCAGTTCCAGCTCCAGGGCCACACACGGTATATGGAGCTCTTTGTCGTGGTGGACAAGGAAGGTTTTGATGCCTTGGGCAGAGGTATAACTAATGTGACGTTGGAAGTTATTGAAATACTCAATCTGGTGGACGGGATGTTTAAATCTTTCCACCTTCGTGTTATGGTAACTGCACTAGAGATTTGGGTGGAGAAGAACCCTATCAGTATTACGAAAAGCATAAACAGGGTCCTTTACGACTTCAATCATTGGCGGAAGCAAAGCCTGAAGTATGCCATGCATGATGTGGGGTGTCTGTTTGCCTCGGTGGACTTTGGTCACGGTATAGGTGGGTTGCCCGTGAGTGGCAAATCCAACCTGGGCAGTGCTTGTAATAAAAACCGGGCCTCTGCTGTTGTGTCATTTGCCAGACAGCCTTACATGGAGACTGCTGTCAGCGTTGCGCGCGTGTTAGGGTATGCCCTTGGCATGGCGCATGACCACAGCTACTGCACGTGTGGAAACAGCTCTAGATGCATCATGAGCGTGAACAGCACGGTGAACTATGTATTCAGCAACTGCAGCAAAAGGCACTATTTTGATTTTATATCATCAGGGCGAGGATTCTGCCTTAATAACATCCCAGAATCAGTAATGACATCTGCGCTGAGGCGCTGCAAGAATCGTGTCCTGATGCCTGGGGATATGTGTAAATCAGACCCTTGTTGTGACATTGCCTGTCAGAGAAAGGGAGCCCTTTGCACTTCTGGACGCTGCTGTAGGAACTGCAAACCTCTTCCAGAAGGAGAAGTGTGCAGGGAGAGTGCTGGACCGTGTGACTTGCCCGAGTATTGCAATGGGACATCTGAGCATTGCCCAGCAGATGTGGCCAAGCAAGATGGGACTGTGTGTGCTGAGGATGGGTTCTGCTACTCAGGCAAATGCCGGTCTCCCACGTTACAGTGTATGAGCATCTTCGGTGAGGAAGCAAAGCCTGCTCCGCTGGCATGCTTCCAGGAGGTGAACATGAAAGGGGATCGGTTTGGCAATTGCTTCGGAGATGGGGCAGATATCAGCTTTCAGAAATGTAAGCTAGAGAATGTCCTGTGTGGGAGGATGCAGTGTGTGAATGTGAGGCGTCTGCCTCGGCTGGAAGATCACACAACCGTCATCCAGACCCCGGTGGGTGATACCTGGTGCTGGGGCACAGACTACCACTTGGGTGTGGACATTCTGGATCCCGGGCTTGTTAAGGATGGCATGCAGTGTGGGGAGAAGAAGATCTGCATTAACCGGACATGTGTGCCTGAGGGGAGGTACTTGACATCCCGCTGTTCTGCCAAGAAAACGTGCAGAGGAAAAGGCATCTGCAACACTAACGGGAACTGCCACTGTGACAATGGCTGGGCGCCTCCCGACTGCCAGTACATTGGATTTGGAGGCAGCATTGACAGTGGGCCTGCGCCCGTCACTAAACACGGGCTTTGGAGGTTGCTCTTTGGGGTTATTGGGATAACTACTGCTGTTCTGGTGCTCGCAGCAATTGCCATTGTGGAAGCGAGAAAGTTCGGAGTAACCCAAGCGTTACACACGTATGTTGGATCCTTTTGGGTTGAAAAATGGGCTTCTAAGGGCGATGTAAGTGACCAGATGGAAGAAGACGACTCAGAACCAGCTGAGAGTACTGTGTAGGACTTGACATGGCAGCCGTGGAAAGCTGGACTCAGCCACCAGATTCAGACTCCAGTTGCAGTGGACTCATTTGAAACCGATTTAGATGCATGTGCAGTTATAGGGGACCCGGCTTTTATTCTGTACAATATCAAAATGAAATTGTTTTGCTCAATCTCGCTCTGTAGGAGAAGTCATTGATAAAAATGACAGGGGAGCTCAGGTTAAAAGTCTGCCTGCTGCTTTACACTGACAGACACCGACTGAGCAAGATAAGCCCGGGGATGGCTGAGGTAGAGCCTTTTGCAAGGCAAGAGTGACAGTTGTCTCCCAGCCCAGAGCATGGGGTCTGCAGCAGCGAGCCCCCCTCTCTACTAAACATGCAGTCCTCAAAGACATCTGCTCTTCCCTCTGAGCAAAGAAACCTCAGGGTCACAGACCCTCTGCTATGGCTCAGGGGAAGGGGTTCAAACTGTCCACGCCACTGTATAGGACCTCAACTTCACACCCTAAAGTCACCTCCTCCTGAGCTGGAATCCCAGGCAGAGTGGCCACCTTTGAGCCCATCCTGGGCACCCCTGAGCTCTTCCTCTGTGGCACTGCAGCC
Source organism: Amazona ochrocephala (assembly GCA_039720435.1). Lineage (NCBI taxonomy): Eukaryota > Metazoa > Chordata > Aves > Psittaciformes > Psittacidae > Amazona > Amazona ochrocephala. The sequence continues at coordinate 13,538,072 of CM077891.1, forward strand.
CAGGAACAAACATGAGCTGCTGAAAACATCAGGAGACAGGAGGAGAGAAGAAAGGGCTCTGAGGCATAGTTATAAGAGAAGGTGGGGAATATGTCTGAAAGAAAATAAGGGAAGAAGAGGGGGGGAATCATTACTACTCACATCAGTTGCCTCTATGAGAAGTACAAAGCTGGTAGCATCATTTAGACAGAAGCTTGCAGGAGGCTTGGAGCAGGTAAAGGAGCTGTCAGCAGCATCCCATCCGTGCCAGGCTGCTGTGGAGGTGTCCATGGAGGCTGGGAGAAGCAGGAGCAGTGCTGGAACAGAACAGGTATAAAGAGCCCAATTAAGACGTCATTTCAGCACTTCCCAGCTGAACACTGGGGAGCAGGAGCGCTTTGTGCTAGAAGAGGCATTTTCCACCTGGTTGCTGCTAAGTTCAGCACTGCAGACGTTGCTGCCTGCTGGTGTTGGGCATGTGTTTGTATGCAATGTGGGGTGGGGGGGGTGTATAAAAAGCTGTGCCTGATGTCTAACAGGCACGTGGGGGTAACCACCAACTGATGCCCTGTGAGTGGTGTTTATAGCAGCCTTCCCCAAAGAAAACACTAGAACAGCATGTGGTTTATAAATAGCTCAATATGGGGATAATGGGGGGACATGCTCAGAATATTTGGATGCTGGAGAGGGACTCTTTATCAGGACCGTAGCAAAAGGTAATGGGTTTAAACTTAAAGAGGGGAGATTGAGGTTAGATATAAGGAAGAACCTCATAGCAGCCTTCCAGCCTTCCAATATCTGAAGGGGGCCTATAGGGATGCTGAGGAGGGACTCTTCATTAGGGACTGTGGTGAGAGGACAAGGGGTAACGGGTTCAAACTTAAACAGGGGAAGTTTAGATTGGATATGAGGAAGAATTCTTTACTGTAAGGGTGGTGAGGCCCTGGAATGGGTGCCCAGGGAAGCTGGGAATGCTCCATCGCTGGCAGTGTTCAAGGCCAGGCTGGACAGAGCCTTGGGTGCCATGGTTTAGTGGGAGGTGTCCCTGCCCATGGCAGGGGGGTTGGAAGTGGATGAGCTTAAGGTCCTTTCCAACCCAAACCATTCAGTGGCTCTATGAGTTTTACTGGGGGGGTGTCACTAACAAACAGAACTACCTGGAGCCACTGCCTTACAGCCTGGTGAAGGAGGTGAGGTGGTGGCCAGGGGCCATTCCCATTTGCAAAGTTAATTAGCTTCATTATTGTGGTTAACTCTCAAATTCGTGACCCACAGCCAAGCTTTAGCTGGGATTTCCACTTGTGGAGGAGGGGGAGGAGGGGTGGTGAGGACGTGTGGCTCCCAACTGCCACTGAGTGATAGGGGAGCAGCTATAAAGACAACCCCAGCTCCCTGGCCATGACGGGCACCCCAGGTGAGGGGAGCACAGCAGGGATGGGTGCTCTTCATCCCTGTTACCTCACAGGAGCCCCCACGGCCGCCATGCTGCAGACCCCGGCTGCATCATGGCAGCTGGCAGAGGCGGCTGCGCTTGCAGAGCCTTCTCAAAGGGCCTTGAGGGGAATGGCTGCCCCTCAGAGTAGCAGAGTGTGACGTACCTTCATCCGTGCCAGCCCGGAGGGGACAGCCATGGCCTGGCCGCTGCGTGAGCGCCTCAGGGCAGATGGGGTCCATGTGCCCATGCGAGGGTTGGCGGGACACTCCCTCAGGTGTCTCGCCGCCATTTTGAAGGCGCTGGCGATGAGATGGCTCCAGGCACATCATGGCGGCCGGGGAGAAGCCCTTCTCCTCAGGCTGGGGGTCTGGGCAGTGTTGGTGGCATCTCTCCTCCGTGGGGCGAGCAGCCATCACCCACCCCCGGGCTATGCTGTCTATGAGATAGTCCATCCGAAGAAGCTGGCCCCTAAGGCAGAGGCAGCCATAGGAGCAGAGGTGTCCTACGTGCTGAGGGTGGAGGGGAGGAACCGCATCGTCCACCTCACACAAAAGAGAGGGTTTCTGGTGAAAAACCTGCCCGTGGTCACGTACAGCCCGGGGGGGCACAGGGTGGTGGAGCAGCCCCATATCCCCCAGGAGTGCTTCTACCGCGGGTACGTGGAGGACAGCCCCGGCTCCCTCGCCACGCTCAGCGTCTGCTGGGGCCTGAGGGGGCAGCTGGAGATGGGCAACCTGAGCTACGCCATCGAGCCTGTGCCGGGGTCCCTCACCTTCCAGCACCTTCTCTATCGGCGAGAGGCGACCCAGAGCAAGCCCTTGGTGTGCGGGGTGACAAACGAGGTGATGCAAACGCAGCTGCGTGAGATGGGGCCGCAGGTAACGCTGAGAAAGCATGTTTTCTGTCGGGGGCTGAAGCACACCACCTATGTCGAGGTGTTTGTCGTGGTGGATTACTCTCTGTTTTCCTTCCAAGGGAGCAACGAAACCTCCGTGATGCTTCTGGTTACAGATACCATCAATTTAGCTGAAATGTACTTCTATAGCCTGAGGATTCGTGTCTGCCTGATCGGGATGGAGATCTGGACACACAGCAACTTCATCAGGCACAGCCAGGATATAGAAGATGTCCTTAAGAGTTTTAACTACTGGGCAAATAGGGATCTCTCTCAGAGGATGGCATACGACATCGCACATCTGTTTACTTACATGGACTTTGGGCTAATTGTTGGGCTGGCATATGTAGGCACTGTCTGCTTCCCTGGGTACCGCTCGAGTATTATCTCACATATACGGAGAGATTTCACAGCCTTCTCGCTTATATTTGCCCATGAGCTGGGTCACAACCTGGGCATGGAGCACGACAAGAAGAACTGTGCGTGTGGAGCAGCCACCAAGTGCTACATGACGGGCGACTCGCTCACGGGTGCCAAGGGGTTCAGCAACTGCAGCATGCAGTACTACTTAGACCTGATGAACAGAGGCCACGGCCACTGCTTGTGCAACATCCCCGAGCCCTACAGACTCTTCCATTTGAAACACTGCGGCAACAAGGTGATTGACGAGGGAGAGCAGTGTGACTGCGGGGGGCTGAAGGACTGCCAAGGCAACCCGTGCTGCCTCCCCAGCTGCAGGCTGAAGCCTGGGGCTGTCTGCTCCATTGGGCAGTGCTGTCACAAATGCCGTTTCCACGCTGCAGGATACAAGTGCAGGTCGGAGGCAGATGAGTGTGACTTGCCTGAATATTGCAATGGGACTTCGGCGTGGTGCCCACAGGATTTGTACGTGCATGATGGGACACCCTGCAGCAACAACGGCTACTGCTACCATGGGAAATGTGCGACCCATGACAACCTGTGCAGAAAAGTCTTTGGGAAGCACGCTCACGGTGCTCCAAAAAGTTGCTTCCAAAAGCAGAACATGAGAGGGGATCGATTTGGCAACTGCGGCGGTGATGGCTCCAAAATTGCTTTTGTGGGATGTAAACCCCAAAATGTTCTGTGTGGAAGGCTGCAGTGCGTCAATGTGAAGAAGATACCCATTCTGCAAAGGTCTAAAGCCATCATTCAGACACCAGGGCCAAACGATTGGTGCTGGGGCACAGCCTACCATGCCAGCATTGATATACCTGATGTCGGAGGAGGGACTGATGGCACCAGATGTGGGCCAGAAAAGATCTGTATTAACAGGACATGCATAGATGTCACGGTCAAGATGAAGTGCGACGGGAAGGTTAAGTGTGGGGGGAAAGGGGTTTGCAACAACCTTGAACACTGCCATTGTGAAGCTGGCTGGGCTCCTCCAGACTGCCAGTTCCACGGCCTGGGAGGGAGCATGGACAGCGGCCCTCCACCAGCTCTCATGATGACCGTGGGGGAGGTTGTCCGAACTAAAGTGTTTAAGATAGTAATGGGGATCACAGTTCCCCTTACCATCATTGGGATTGCTGTTGGCATTGCTGTAACCAAATACAGAAAGGCAAAAGTTGCAATTGCAGAAGGCAGTGAGACTTCTGCAGATGAGGAGCTGGGTATAGAAGAAGGAAGAGAAGGAAAAGAAGGTGAAGGAGGAGGAGGAGAAGGAAAAGAAGGTGAAGGAGGAGAAGGGGGAAAAGGAGATGAAGGAGGAGGAGAAGAAGAGGGAAAAGGAGAAAAAGGAAGAGAAGAAGAAGAAGGAGAAGAAGAAGAAGGAGAAGAAGAAGAAGGAGAAGAAGAAGAAGGAGAAGAAGAAGAAGGAGAAGAAGAAGAAGGAGAAGAAGAAGAAGGAGAAGAAGAAGAAGGAGAAGAAGAAGAAGGAGAAGAAGAAGAAGGAGAAGAAGAAGAAGGAGAAGAAGAAGAAGGAGAAGAAGAAGAAGGAGAAGAAGAAGAGGAAGGAGAAGAAGGAGAGGAAGGAGAAGAAGGAGAGGAAGGAGAAGAAAGTATGTTTAAAACCCCATGAAAGCAGTGGGGAACCCACCAGTTGAGGTTTGGAAAGGACTACAGGCCCCGTGTGTATGCCCCTGCAGCTGGACTGCTAGTCCTAGGAGACGTTCCACAAAGTGATTTACACACCGTACCTGGGTAAACTGTACAAAATTAATTACACCAAACCTCAGTATTTCCTCTTCTTGTGTTGCCTACGATGTAAATAAATTTGGGTCGGGCCCCAAAAGTGAAGCTGTTAGAAAATAAGGAGTGTAAAAGCTAAGAGAATTGTTTTCAATGCAGCTAAAGATCTGTTTTATTTTCCACAGAGTGGCGGAACCTTAGTAAATAATTCACTTGAGCATTTACAAGAGCATAGATAGATTCATGCAAAGTCCTTCTCACCTGGTTCATAAGAGCTGCTCCACCATAGGCTTATTTTTCTGGGTACTGGAGCCGAGGAGGAGTTGCATGAGAACAGAAGGGAAACGTGCAAAAAGTCAAGGCACGGAAGTGAGCGCTGGGTTTTTTATGTTACGTTGCAGTTCTTCATTCCTTGCAGTTGGCTATTAGCATGACACATGCTCTTATATAGTGGATTAAAAGTCAGAGATTGAAAATACTCACTTTTGCTTTACTGTTAATTTGTAACGGCAAAGACTTTGGGAAGTGCAACATCCTTTGACCACGTCCCCTCAGAGGAGCTGTACCAGATCTCTGAGCTGTTACATACAATTTGCTGCATTTCTAGAGCTATTTCCACGAGGAGAAAGTCTGTACTTCAGCTTTACCACGTTTAAAGAATCCATTTACAGCCCATACAAACCTGTAAAATAAATAACTCTCTTCTCTGAAGGGTCTGCCTCTGCCAGGTCTGCCCAGGCTCCTCCGGCACTACAGCTAACTGCTGCTGGCACAACAGTTCACAGCAGACAGCCCGATGCCAGGTCTGGCTGACGTTACTAAACCACAATGAGGTTTTCTGAGGATGTAGGGATTCATCAGAGCAGGGTGGATGTGGAGCCCTCTGTGTCTGGTGGGCTGATGGGGAGCGTGCTGGAGTAGGACTTCTTCTGGGAGCGCAGGAGAGGAGTCTGAGTGTCAACGTCCCGGCAGGCATTGCGTTTGAGGGAGAGGAAGATGTGCTGCGTCCAGCCATACACGATGCAGTTCAGAAGGCCTTGGGAAGCTGCTGTTAGAGCCTGGGAGAGAGCACAGGGGAGAGCTGGGTTCTTCTGTCAGCCAGCACAGCACGGCACAACACAGCTCCCCACCAGGCTGTCAAACCCAGCACGTTATGCCAAGCCTCTCACTTCCAGCATGCTTTTATCTATCCAGATCCCCATGTGATAGAGGAATCTCACAGTTATTTTAATACTCTTTGCTAAATGCTGCCTCAGGCACAGCAAGGAGCTGGACACGTGTGGAGGAACTGCATTTGGAGACTTATGGAAGGCTCCTTTTTACAAAAAGAGTGGAAAAAACCCCTGATTTCTAGGGATCCTTTCTAGTTCTATTTTCTATAATTGCCATGGTGCTGTGATTTTGGTTACTGAGACCTTTTCAAGCCTGTGAATAACATAAAACGTCTAATAAAGATCTTTTCCAACCAAAGCATAAACCAGACTTAGGCACATACACGGCAGAGATCTTTGCAGCTGGAAGCATGCTTTGTCCAGCAGAGACTAGAAGCAGGCAGACACTAATATCCCTGTGCAAGCAGAGAAGGGAAAACATAGGAGGTTGCAGAGGAACACATTTACCTGTAGAATGAGAAGAGCCATGTAGATTTTGCTGGTTGTTGAAACAGTCAGCTTCATTATTCCAAGAAGGACAGCTGTAAAAAAGGATGGAGAAGAGGGTATTGCTTTAATCCCACCTCTTCCAAGTTCCACTGCCAGGCTCTGTGTCCTGGGTGAGTATCATGAGAGTAACTCAGCTCTCTGCTTACCTGGGGTCCAGCAGCAGAAGAAGGCAACAGGGTAAAAAACCACTCGTTGTTCTACCATCTTAATCATGGCCCACTGCTGATCTCCCAGGAACCCTGTGGAGTTCACAAACCTTTTGTACAAGCCTCGGGCTTGGCTGAGTATAACCTAAAAAGGAACAAGCACACATGGTTGGTTGTACTTGGTGCAATGCTCTGATCTGCCTTGTTCATCTAGGACAGAGTATTCCATTTCAATCTATCAAACCTTTTCATGCAACAGTGTGCTGCCTGAGGGACAGCAGTTGCTTTGTACATGACCTTCCTTGTCTGAACTGGTTTGAGCTCTTGTTGACCCATGCAGTAGGTGATCTGCTGCCATGCTCTGAGCCTTCTCTACCTGCTAAATCCTTTTAGAGATAGGTTAACAGAACACAGGACTCCAGAAGGATTTATATGGTGGCATAATGATATTTTCCCTCCCCTACCATGCCTTCCAAAAGGGAAGCAGCACCACACAGTCCTTCCCCTGACATTGCCTGGCCTCTGGTACCACCCAAACAAAGATGTAAAGATGAAAACTGACCATCTGGATACAATGCCTAGTGTGCAACGACTATGTTTCTTACCAGAATGGCAATGAAGCTGATCAGAAAGGAAATGAGGAAGACCCCAATGCCATAGAAATGCATCGCACGGCAAACAGAGCCACTCAGGGTTTGTGGCTCGTTGGCGGGCACAGCTATTTCCGTGTGCATCAGGAGACACCTGTGGGAGAAAAGGAACAGCCTGAGCTCCTCCCGTGGCTCATAGGCAGTGGGGCTGTTTCAGAGATGTGTGAAGCTCACCCATGCTTCTGGCTGAAGTTCTGGTAGCAATTACTGCTGTTGCCCAGGCAAAACACAGGTACCATGAGAAGGAAAGGAATCAGGCTAAGAAGAGAAAGGACAATGGCACAGTTATTAGTTATTAGCATTACACTGTTCCCATCCCCAAGCAAACACAAGCTGCTTCTTCTCCTGTCACTATAGAGGACTTACTTAAATACTGTTTTTATTAACATCCATGCAGGCAGTACATTGGTAGAGGGAGCATCTCCTTAAAAACACGTGTACAATTAATATAGTTCTAACTAACTTGGTTAGAGAAAGGCCCCTACATCCAAACCCTCCTACTCTGAGTTTGTTAGGTAACGTTACTGATGAGCTTCACAGTTTAACCAAAACCTGCTTCAAAATAAGCAGGAAGCAAAGATCAGGGCACTGCAGTTTACCAGAACCACATCCTTCTGCTACAGAGACTCACACCTTACCTAGATGAGATCGTTGCTATTCGGCCAATGCAACTCGCATAATCTACAACCTGCAAAATCCAAAGAGCTTTATTAAATGAGTGTTTCTGCACAGCCTCTGGCTCCCAGCACCCAGCTCCCAGGGAGCACTTTAGCAGCCATGGGCTCTTTGAATGCTGATTAATCCCCAGACTAAGTACAAGTTTGTTTCCACTTTGCACTGAACCAACACCACTGAGTTTAGTCTGTGCTGATTTGCAACAAGAACAACTGAGGCTTCCACCCACTCACTGCCTTGTTCTCCTTCAAAACTAGGACTTGAGAAGGGAACTTGGAACTGGACAAGGCGCAGGCACTTGATGAGCTCTCTGGTGTAACTTGCTCATTCACTTAACCTAGCCCTGTTCCTCACTAACTCCATGCTCTAGTGGAGAAATAAAGGTGATTTGGAGTGTCCTGGTATGCACTCACCAGGAAATGTACTTTGGCAGCTGGGATCCACACAATAGCTACGACAAAACAATGTGGGAACAACTGTAATGCTGGGGAATTATGGTAGGTGTTGGGTTTTGAAGGGGAGTCCAGCAAGAAGGAAACCAGTCCTACAAGTGGACCCAAACCCTATGGACAAGAGCCCTTGAAATACAGATTGATCTGCCCAGCCTGCTACTCCTGAACCAAGCAGAACATCTGGGATACAAAGTTTGCTGTGCACAGCAAACGTCTAGGGAAGAAAAAGGCTATATAGATAAATGTGGATAATGGGTTGAATGGGAAGAGCTGCAACACATGAGGAGCAACACACAGGTTACAGCGATAGTGGTGCTGCACTGTTTAGCCAGGTGGGAGGAATCAAACAACCCCAAGGAGAGACGTTGGTCATGAGGTACGTGAAGTGTTTGTTTAGCCTGCAATGCAGAGAGTGTTTTTCTGACTCCTAAGTCCTTGTCCCTCGGTTCCCAGCGATTACCAGCTCCCCAAAGGGCTTTTGTAAAGGCCAGCGATGATGAAGTGAGGTCTGGCCGCTCTTCACAGAGCCAGCTGCTCCTTTTATCACTGACTCACTTCCGTCACACCTCCTACCCCAACCTCTTACAATATCTTATTGATGCTCTCAAACACTGTATGGCACCCAGGGAGGACAGAAATTGTCAGCTCTCAGTTCCAGGCAGCCCCTGCTTTCCTGCCCTCTCTGCCATGCCCAACTGGTAGAAGGCAGGACAGCAACAAGCCAGTTACTCAGCTGCTGCACACTGCTGTTTTACCTGCAGAACTTCTCCAACAGCCAGTCCTGAGTTTTCTCTGCTCTGAGATGTACACTGCCATTGCCTTTGTCTGCTTTAGTCTTGCAAGCCTAACCTTCCACTGAGATGCTACCACAGACTCAGCAGTAACTCTCTGACCTCAGTAGGCAAGATACGTCAATTCATACAGCCATGGGGCAGGAAAGGCCTTCAAAGTCCTTATAGTGAGATTTACTGTTACATATGCATCTCCTAAACCCCACCACAACCCCACAGTTAGATCTTGGTACTCAACAGTTGCTGCATGCCAGTCCTACTCACCTGGGGGGGTATCCTGAAAAGGTTCTGATTGTATTTCATCTTTAGGTCCATGTACAGATGCCAGGTGTAGTTGACAGTGTATAGAAAAGAGGCCACGTAGAATATCTGTGAAATACAGACAGTATTTCAGTCCTATAATAGTAGTTCCTGTAGCATCACTGATGAACCCAAAGCCCACAGGCCAGAGGCAGGATACTAAACAGCACAGTGAACTCCCAAAGGTGAGGGTCCCTGTACTCATGTCTACTTAGGTGCAGTGGGACGCCAAGAGGAGGGGTTTCCACCTCGGACTGCACAAAAGCAGTTTGACTTTGGCCTCAAACATGGGACAGGACAACTAATGACAACAGGGCTGTCTTAAAAATACAAATATGGGTGACTTGGCTCATTTTTGGCCCAAATCCCAGCAATGAAGGGTTCAAAGGCACTTGGACCCTCCCTATGCTGCATCCATTAGGAAACACAACACAAATGCAGCACTTAGATTTGCTTCCGGCATCCTGAGCTCACTACACAGTGAATTCACGGAAATGGAAAACAATGAGATATTTGAAGAGGAAAGCGGGGACAGAGAATATCTGCACTAAGCCTCAGTTAACACCTCGAGAGCTCTTTACTCTCTATGGGAAAAGGAAGGAAAGGAAAGCTACAGAACTCTTTCCCCCAGAGAGCTTCAGAGCCTTTGATTCCAGCTTGAGACGAGACCACATATGTAAAATTCCCCATAAAAACTCCCAAATCTTTCTTGCATTTCTTTCTGCATCCAACGTTGCTCCAGGCAGGCAAGTACAAACAGTGCTGCCAAATCAGACTATATATATGTGGGCGCTGTGTTTGTTACAGGAAACACATGCTTCAATGGCAAAGGCAAAGAGGAAGGGCTGGACAAGTGAATTTTCAAGTGGATCTGCTACCTCTTGCCAAAGAGGCAAGGAGCACGGGTTTGCCACCCTGATAGCATCTCAGGCTGGGAAAGCAGTCACTAAACAAACTTGGTCTCCTTCAGGTTGCAAATGCTCTTGGTTCACTCAGGAGGCCGAGTCCAATGAGGTGCTACATTGCAGCAGGAACATTACACTGACTTTCCAGCTCATTAAATGAGGTTTAATGAGGGTTTGTTGCCCTTTTTCAATTACTTCCAGGGAAGGTCATCAAAACAGTCCACAAAGAGCATTCTCTTGCACTTCAGAATGCCTCAGAGAGGCTCACACAATGTCAGCATTGCCTTGTTTTTCGAATAGGGAACCAAAAGCCACTTGTGAAGATGCCAGCAGAAGGCGAGGGGAGCTCTGCTCTCCTGAGCTCCAGCTTTGGCATTATGGACAGTCCGGAAGTGCTCACTATGAGGAGATAACATAAGGGCTGGAAAACGTGAAGGTCCCTCATTATAACCCTTCTGTGGCTCCCATTGTGCTCATCAGCATGAGCAGGGCCTGCCAGGATGTTATTAGGCCACTGGAACTGAACTGGAAGAATGTGGGGGAATTGTGCAATTATAACCACAGTCTCTATTCTGGACCTTATTATTGTCATGCAAAGACAAGGCAGGGAGGAGAACAAGCTTAGTGGGCAGCAGAAAGGAGCAGTATTTACATTTACAACAAACAAGAGGCTGGGGTTGAAATAGGGAGAGTCCAAGAAACAAAGCAATATCCTTTACGACATGGCATGAGCGTTAGGGGTGCTCCATCTGCTGCAACACCAGCGCTTGGTGGTAAAGTGAGGGTAAACAGACTATAAAGCAAAATACTGTCTTGCTCCTAAGGCAACCCCTTGAGACAACCACATCCCATGAACTGGGGTGTGAGCCTCTCCAAAGGCAAACACCACTGCTGAGCCGTCCTGAGCCTGCCCTCACCCCTGTTAGTGCATTTTACATCTTCCAGGTGCTTGGGTACAAAGAAGCCGCTCGTGTTTATGAGACACGCAGGGATGAAACCTTTACATGGGGCCGGGAGACATTTACTCATTTCATCCAGTTACAGATCACCCCTAACCCACAGAAGCTGCTGGTTAAACCTGTTACCACCTCCTGCTTACGCACAAGGTGTTCCCACCTCGCAAGGGCATGGCTGGGGTGTTAAGTGAGGAGGTGTCCTGCTCCGTGTCACGTGCGGGCACGGTTGCTATGGTGAGTGCTCCGTTTGTTTTAATTTCTCCCAGAGCAAACAGCAGCCACAGCTCTCACCAGGCACAAGGCAGCTCGGCCACCCCTGGAGGGGGGTTTGCTGGTGGCACGCAGGAGAGAAGCCCGGTGACGCTGTGGCTGAGGTTGGGATGTGGTAAGCACCCTGCGCACCCCACTACAGCATCCTGACTGTCCCCCGTGGGGCCGAGGCAAAGGAAAATGCTGTAAGGAGTTGTCCAAGGCCAGCTCTGCCCTTCCTAGCAGTGGAAGTAAAGCTCCCACCTTGCCCCCAGCCTTGCTGGTGGCCCTGAGAAGCATGGCCTGTGCAAGAGCAGAAAAGAGACAGAAATGGATGGGAGCATAGCATGCGCTCAGTGTCTCCACTGAGAAATGATGGTGTATTATCCATATCCAACCTACTGCTCCTTTAGCAGTGCAACCTGTCTTCTCCAGGCCATAAAAAGATCACAGCAATATTAAGAACTGTCCCCCAGGCAAAGCTGCAAGGGAAACAGCTCAGAAACAACCTCAGTCCCGCAAGCTCCTTCTACCTTCTGGCTCTGTAAAGCCTCTCCAAAGCCTCTCCCTGATCATTGCCCCCTGTTCCATCATCTAAAAACCACCTTTGATACTGTTCTGCACCATTCCCAAGTGGCCACCTTACCCACCCCCCACCGTTTCCTCTCCCAACGTGAACATATTGCAGTGCTTCCACAGCGGAGCTACGGAGACCAGAGATAAGCCAGGAGTGGAGCAGCTGCTCTCACCATCACCAGTAATTCGCTTTTACCCACCAAACCAGCTGCAGGTCCCCATCCCTAGACACACATCAGTGCGAATGCTTCCATACCAGCTACCTCCCTGCCCAATCTGAGGTATGCAGAGAATCTCTCCAGCTTCATACACTGCCACTGAGTGAGGATCTTTCAGTGCCCATTTGTGGGTACCACCATGCTCGCAGGGAGCTGCCCGAGCCCACACAACACATATCAAGGCTTCAACAGCCACCTTTTTGTGGGTCCTTAAAAGAACCCTGTTAAACCCAGAGATCACCACTTGTGAACCACCACCGTGGCCCAAGCTTGGCCGCATCCTGCGGAGTGTTTTGGGAGCAGTCATTTGCAAAGCCTAATACTGAAATGGGGAATCAGTGAAACAAAAGCAAACTGTCAGGAAAACAGTATTGCACTCAATCCACTCCAATTAGTCTCCAGCAATGGAATCAGCTGGAATTCAGCCGAATTGCTGGGGCATGGGGCTAAGATTGTGCTGATGGAGCAGCCCCTAAGCACCCTTGGGATTGCTTGAGAGAGGATAGGGCCAGGCCAGCAAGAGCAACACAAGCCAGTCACAGTGTGTCTGTTCCTGCCCAGGATGGAGGAAGCATGAAGAGGAATAGAAAAGCTGCAGTGTGAGAGGCAGAGATAGATCACTGTGGGCATGGGCCCAAGAAGAAACAGATTTAGACCCATCTACTCACTTTACACAAGCAACCCAAACACAGCAACCACAAAATCCCATGCTCTCTTTGCCTTCCTCATTGCCTCTCCCAAACCGGATGTACCTAAACCCAAGCATTGTTATCTCTGTTTTACACACAGGGTGAAGAGATCTGGTAAGCCAAGTTCACACGGGGATTTCTCTGCCAAAGCCTGTCTAGAAACAGCCCCCCCAGCCATGCTCTGATCACCAGCGAGGCTGGTTACAGCAGTGGGCGCCCAGTGAATGCATGAACAGGGGTGCCAAAGCTACTCACTTGTCCCGCGGCTTGCAGGTTGTAGCAGACGAGGTCCTGCTTGGAGGTTGGTGTGCTGTAGAGAAGCGCCCCAGCGAGCCAGCACATGCCCAGAAAGAGGTCGGAGAGGCTTAGGTAGAAGAGTGGACGAATCTGGGAAAAGGGATATTGAGCAGCAGGTCTGAGTGATGGCCACAACACTGCCATTACCTCCTACAGCAGCAGTTTCACCCCATCATCTTCGTCCCCCAGGGCAGCTCCCCTTGCACACAAACCCCACACTGATTCCTGCTCTTAGGAGCTGTCTCAAGGAGGATACCCCATTCTAATCCCCCTTTCTGCCACTAACAGTGCCCCAGCATCCAAGAGCAGCATCAACTCTTACAGAAAAGATCTCAAAGGTCCAGAATGTTACAGAAGGGGACAGGTTGGCAGGGAGAAATGACGCTTTTTGTTATATCAACTGCGAGAGAAATCAAACTCTTGGTAAACACAAACCCTCCTTCAGGGCTGAAATAACTCAGAGCAGACGTTTCCCCCGTGTTTCATGTCATTTCAGCTGGTGACTAAGGCTGAATCTATTTTACATGCCAGATTAACTTTCACTGTGAGAGCCACCACTCTCGGTGCTTCACGCTGCACCTTGCTGCAACAGAGTCGCGTCCCCTCTAACGGCAGCTCCCAGCCCGTTTCCAGTTTGCATGCACTGGCCAAAAGCCCTTAAATGCTGTAGGAAAACATTCATACAAAATTCGGACCAACATTTTGCTGTTAGTGGGAGTGCAGCCGCTCTGGCAAAGCAGCTCATTATCTAGAGTCTTAATTGTAGCCTTTGGTACCTGATTTTCAGCATCCTGGAGAGAAAATCATGGCGTTTTTCCATCCCCATCCCCCCCCCCCCCCCCCCCGAGGAAATTATAATGCTAACCACAGCATGGAAACATTTCAGGAGGCCTTGAGTTTTAAATTGAGCTTTTGGTAATATTTGCCTCAATACTGTCCTTTAAGTAAATGTTTACCACGTTGTGTTACTCGTGTCATGCTCCTGTGAGCAATGAGAAAGAGCTTAGTAAGACTGAGAAGAGGTAAAGTGGATCTGATTGAACCAGATGTGGCCTTGTGCATAGTTTGTTGGAGATCTGCCTGGTGTGCTCCTCTCCTCCACCTTCCGCAGGATTTGTCTCCTCCAACACCCTTGTCTCTCCAGTTCCATATTTACCATCCAACCAGCAACACAGTACATCAATTTGCTGTTGCTAACTAAATATCTGGAGCTAGGTTGTACATCATTACACACACAAATGTCTTTTTTAACCAAGTTTTTCCTTGCTGGCACAGAACTGAAGCCCTGGCAGGCAGCTGTAGACATGCCAGGCTGTGACAGCATCCAGTTTGTGAGCCCGGCAGGTGAAAACCAAGCAGCTCTGAGAGAGAAGCAAAGCAGCACCTTTTGCAATCAAACAGGTGACCCTTTCTCTAAGCAACAAGTGTCCTTGGAGCAAGGAGAGACGGGCTGAGGACCTATTTTGGCACAGACCTAAATAAAGGAGGTGACAGTGTTTAGTGAAAGGCAGCCTGGATCTTACTTGCAAAGAAAAAACCCAACTGGTATCTATAAAATAGAGGAAGAGAATGTAAAGCCGTGACGATTCAGAGGAGCTGCCAGGCTGGAGCATACATGTTGATTTAGCTCTGTCTGGCCATGGCCCAGGGACATCTGCTGGCACAGAACCTGTTGACAGGAGGGGGAAATTCTTTGTTCCTTGCCATCCTCTTTTCTGAATGATTTAGCTCAGGCTGTGGTTTTATTGACCCCGTAGAAACACAGAACCGGCTTCAAGAATGCAATATGTGATTTCCTAGGCTGGGGGCTGGAGGGGAAGTGTTTATAACATTGCTCTCCTCCCAGCCTCCAGAGCTGTTTATTTTCAAGCATTTTACTCTGGAGCCTCATGATGACTCAGGGAAGAAGCTGTTTGTTGCAAGCTTTGATATGGATCTCTTCCAGCCCCTTTGTTTACAGATCTCCAGTCAAGACCAGACCCATGAGGACAAGGCGATGGGGAAGTTACTGAAGGTTTTGCTGCTTTTGAAACACCAGCCCTGAATCTCCCCAGGAAAGCAGAGCAAGAGCCTGGAAGCCTGATGCAGACGAGTCACTCCAGCTGGTATCCATCGCTCCTACATGGATTTGCAGAGATAAGCTGAGCAGAAACATCTGGACTCCCTCAAGCAGGACAGCCCCATCTGTGACGTGGAGCCATGTGTGGCTTACAAGTGTCTGGAGTGCAGCTCCTAAGCCATGGCCACAGCACATGACTAACAGCAAAAGGGTTCTGGAGTAACGCAGACTTTCAGCCACAGAAGTAAACGGGAAGAGGCTGTGGAATCGCACCAGGACCCCTGCCAGATCCACATCAATATCCCAGGGTGGAAGACCCTGGAAGAGAACTATGTCTGGAACTCTCCAAGCACAGGAGATGAGGTAGAACGACCTCCAATATATACCTTGTGCAGCACAAGCTCAGTTTTCCATCCCAGCACCAAGGTGAAGTCCCAGGCTTCGCTCCTCCCCAGGAATGCATGGAGATCTGCACAGCTCGCTCTGGATGTGCTCAGCAGCGCATTTCCAGGAGGCTGTTCCTGGGAGCAAGGCTGCCCTGCATGTTGTAGGGCTACAAGTTTGCCCTGCAAACCTGGTCTCATGTTCTCCTTCCCACCCTGCTTCATCCAACGATGTGCCAGTTATTACCCTGACTGCACGCCTTCCTTCTCTGGGGATAACTCACGGCATTCCCTGGAAGTCCTGCTCTCTGCAGAGCAAATCCATGATGTACCAAGAACATTGAAGCTGAGGGAAGTAATACAGCTTGGTTACAACTTAGCTGCCAGCTCTACTGTCCCACTGCCCTTAGCAGTAGCCTGTTATCTGTGTGGTCTGCAGACTGGGATGCAAATCCCGGACAGCAAACCCCACCTACACATGGATCAGCTTTGTGCACTGCCTCCAGCATATCCTGGAGACAGAGGGACCATGTGTGGACAGCAAAAGCCTGGCTTGGGATGGAGATCCACAGTTACTGAGCACACACCAGTGACCTGCTCAGGACATCTCATCTACCCCAGACACACAGGGCTCCCTGCACTTGGGATGTGCCTGGCACAGGGTTCGCATCTGATCCACAGTGCACACACATGGACAGCCTCACCCCAGGCTGAATCATCCGAAGCCCCACTGCAGCATCCAGCACAACAAACTGTTCCAGCCTGGCCTCTTTGTGCCTGAACTTGGCAGCGTCTTTGAGTTGTATCAGTTTTAGTAGCACACCTGCCTGGAAAAGCCCTCCGAGATTCCCAAAGACCAACACCTGTAAAAGCCTTTCCCACAGGGACATCTCCAGTTTGCACTTCAGCAGCTCTGTGCACAGCTCCACAGCCCTTCTGCCCACGGAGCAGGACACACTCGCAAATCCCTGCTCCCAGGAACAACTGGAGGACTTTCCTGGAGCAGCAGGAAGCTCGGGGCTAAGAAATCCGCTTCTCCTTGGTGCCTACAGCTGAAGGTTAGTCCCGTCACCTCCTATCACAGGCAAAGGGGCAAACTCTTAGCAAGCCCTTTGCCTCCCAGATGAGGTTCCAAGACATAAGCCTGAGACCCGCAGTTGCTCCGAGGAGAGCTCCTGACCTACAAAGGTCTTTGCCACACACACGACCCATCCACATGGTATCAACCCCTCGGCTCAGAGAGGACAAAGAGGCGCAGACCTTACCTCGGGGGATCTCACTGCGTTCTGAAAGACGGCATAGGCAATAATTGAGCTGGAACCTATAACACTGAGAAAGCAAAGCACAGGTTGGAACAGGAGCACGTCTGCCTACCTGGGATGAGGGATTCCTCTTTATTGCCTGTCACTGTAGCGGGAACTTTATCCCGGCACCCCAGGGATATGGGTTTAGGAGCGCGGTACCTGAGCATGGCCATGGTGAACTGTATCCACTGGAGAGCTGAAAAGACCTGAGGACAAACGGGGGAGCTCAGCACCACATGGCCCCACACTGGGGGGTACGGAGCGGGGCTGGGGCACAGCCGCTGCCCCCCGGGGTCCCGGTGCCGGCGGGGCTCGCTCACCTCCTGCCAGTCCCCGTCCAGCCGCGCCGCCTCCGCCGGCAGGGCCATGGGGAGCCGCCGCCGCCGCTGCACCGCTCCCGGGGCTGCGGGCACCGCCCGCGCTCCGCCCCGGGGCCACCCCGCTCCCGGCCCGCCCCGTGCACCGCGCCCGGCCCCGGACGGGCAGAGAGAGGGAGCCCCGGGGGAGCAGCGGGACGCTCCGCCGCCGCGGGGCGGGACTCGACCCAGCGCTAACAGGGGTGCTCTATCCCGGCCCCCCCTCCAGCCGCTGACCCGAACCGACCCTGCTTAGCTTCAGGGCAGTAACGTGGCAGCGGGCTGCTCACCCGGCGGCACCCGCCCGCTGGCGAGGGCGGCCCGTGAGGGGGCGCGCGGCCGTGGCCGCCATGACGGTTGCTCCCTCAGGAGCCGGGCGGGAAGCGGCTCTGCGCGGGCCTCGTGAAGCGCGGACCCCGCCGGCTCCTTCCTCCTCCCTTCGTACCGAGGAGACGGCGCTGGGTCCGAAGGACGCACTCCAACAGCCTCTTGTAAACGCCTTACCTCTAGGGCATCCCTTTCGCCTCTAGGTGAAAGTCATCATCTGACTGATCATCTGCACCTTCCCCTCCAACCGCACAACCAGCAGCAGCTCCTCCAGAAAGCACTTTAAGCAGCAGCTATTAATGGGAACAACCTTTTTATTATAGCATTATTAATACATTTTACCTGGCAGCAGTATCTGCTCCTTGTACCCACCCCAAGATTCAAAAGGCAGCAAAGCTCCCACCGGAAATCAGTTTTGCTCAGCCTAAAGCAACATCTTCAGGTAAAACACACAGATGAGGCTCTTTTCAACTCTCTACAACCCTGATCAGGCGCACAGCATCTTCCAGTGGCCATCCGAGCTCCACACAGCATGAACACCACATGCAGCATGGAGTTTTGGCCAGTGACCTCATCCCTGGGCCAGGCCTAGCCATTAAATTAACACAGATGGGATCCTAAGGACACAAATGCTTCCTGTAACAAGACCTCACGTTCAAGTACTTCAAACTACCAAATGCTGATGAAGCTTTAGTTTGAGTCTCAATTGCTTCTGAAGAGGAGGCTGGAGAATCGTGGTCATGTTCACTATGGCTTGAGACTTTCAGGTGTCCGTATTGGTCTCACCCCTTTACTCTGAAGCTGGGAAATGAAGCTTGGAAGGGAAGGCCGGGCAAAATACTCAGGCATTGCATGTGCTCTTCAAGCATAAGGAAACTCACCCAAATGTACCTCTGAAACAACATGATTTTGCATGAACTGGTGAGACTAAATGTAACAGCACCTCAAGGAGCCTCGGGCCTTGCTCAGAGCAACCCCCACTCGCTCTGTCAGGGTACCACAATGTTTGCTGAAGTGGCTGCTTTGGCCAGGAAATGAGGGGCAGGTTCTGATACGTGCAGGACCTGTCTTCACTGCCAGCACTTGGCTGATACCCAACCCAGACAGAGCCAGGAGCCACTGCAGGAGAAGGCAGGAAGGGGAAGCTCCAGGTCTCTCGATCAACAACAGGTAAGGAAAACACTCAGAGAAGGAGCCCTACAGGGAAGACAAAAGGTGAGAGGAGGAGGAGACTAATGAGCATAAACCCCACAGACACTAAGGACGGGGGAAGGTGGAGATGTGAGGGGCACCCAATCTGTACCTTTACCAACGTGTAAGATGGAACGAGACCAAATTTTGTTATTAATTTGCCAGGGAACAGTTGTAAAAACCACCAGGAAATGTGCTTCAGGCCAATCTAGTGCTTTTTTTGTTGTCTGCTTTAACACTGTTATTGAGTAGAATTACACAATACTGGCGTCTTGCTTTAAGGTGATTTTCCCAACATTTAGAATACTGTGGCTTTAAGGAACACCTTCCTCTTGATCTTCTAAACAGAATACCAGAAGGAAATCTGCTGCTCTCTTGAAGTCAGTGGGGAGTTTGCTTACATAAGGAGAACTAGTTAGGACTCTTGACATTGTTTCACAGCTTGTACAAAGTTCTCCAACGTATTAGAGCTCATCTTTTTCATTATTCTTCTTCAGGAAAGAAGCCAGGATATTGAGGCTTTTCTGGAGCTCCTCCTTCTTCCCATCACTCATTTTGTTCTTCTCGATCAGTTTGGTGATTCGGACCACTTCATTAGCAGCAAACTCTTCCCCCTGCTCCAGTATCTTGCTCATGATTTTCAAGTATTGCTCAGCTGACTTCTTCTCGGTTTCTTTTGCCTTTTCTAAGCTCTCCTGCCCCTTTTTCAGGAGGGACTGGCGCTCTGACTTCTCAGTGGTGCTCACAAACTTGCTGGCCAGCATGTCGTACTCCTTCAGGCAACCTGGCATCCCCAGGTAGATGCCGTTACTCTTCAGCCAGCGCTGAATAGCCCCGGCCTTGATTTGGCCGCTGTAAGGTAAGGGATTGTCAAAGTCACCATCCTGGAACAAGTGAAAAATAGGGAACTTCTCCTTATCCAGCTTGTACTTTTCTCCCAGCTCAGTGTTTAGTTTATCACCATAATCTGTCAAGGGAAAACGAAACACAGAAAAGCAGAGTGTGTTAATCAAAAGGAAAAGTTAAATTAGGATTCTCTTCTACGCAGATATTTGTCTCCAGTTTCAACATGTCCTAATGACCTTTTTGCTAAGAAATGCCACACACTGAAACGAAATCACTTCTGCAAGAACTGAAGTTTCGCTAGCCACAGCACAATGAGCACCTTCTGTGCTTTGCCAGCAATGAAGGGATGAAATAACCAGATTACATATGCTTTGCTTGACCCGGCTTGTGGCTAAAGCATGATTCTTGCAAAGTCTCTTCCCTGGAAATAGAAAGGTTTCTCTCAGCAAAGACATTAAAACGCAAAGGGAGGAAGTGCTGGGAATGAGGAGGATGGCATCCAGTTTAGCGGCGTGGGCTGACTTGCTTCATTAAGCAGCCAGAAGGAGATCAGCAGCACACCCACACTGGTGGCAGGAGGCAGAGCTCAGCCACCAGCCAGAGCAGGGACCAGGCCTCTCTTGTTTCACACTGTTAGAATTACCTCAGAGCCTCTGTCCACCAGAAATCACGGTGTTCTTTCCCCCACACCAACCCGCACTGTGCTAATCAGCCCAGAGTTCCTCACCTGATATACCCACTTCAGCCACCAGAAGATCCTCACTGGAGCCTGAGCTCTCTGCCAGCTTTTTAAACTCATCCTGTTTCTCACCATAAGGATATTGAGTGTCGAACTTCACAAGGACAAACTTATGCTTTGGAACTACCTAAAGGAAAGCAAAGCACAAAACTTTAGCATTTGGGGTTTGAGCAATCTATAAGACATCTAAAGCTGCTTTCACTTGTCCTCCTGTGCCATGAGGAGGTGCGGAGGGAGAATGGAAATTTTCTAATTATGGCTTTTCAAAACTGACTCACTGCAGTGTGGAGGGAAGACTGAGCTTCGGCTGTATGTGCTCCTACACCAGATGACATAGATGATGCAGTGTAGGTCTGGGGGATCTGATAATGCCTTTAAGTACACATGATTTGCTTACTGTAAAGCTGATTAGCATCTTGGAGGGAAGTCAGCTCAGCGGTTTCCAGGGGGACATTAAGAGGAGAGAGGCTGAACCCAAAGGCACTCTGAGGTGTCCCAGCATGAGAGATGCAGCTCTTCGGGGGCACAGGGAGGGAGTGGAGGTGCTGCTCTGGTTCCATCAACAGAGAATTCCTCTTTTAATTGATTCCCCTTCACTCATCCTTTTGCTCTGCCCAGATGCTGTCCTTTCAGATGAGCTCAGAAAAGGATTCTTGTTGCCTGCTTTGGGATATCTTTTGTCCTGCCTTGCAAAATTCTTTTGTCTAATGAATAGGGTCCGATTGCAACACCGTCCCCACCTACAAAGTGTGTTACAAGCACTGCTCAGAGCAGCTGATTGCAACAGTGAACAGGATCCTTCGGTCCTGGGCCTGCTGCTCACTGTATTTGCCATCCTGGTAAGGGGTGAATGTGGCAGGTATCACACTTTGTTATTTCTGCTGGTCTTTGCAGGTCCCTCTTGCAGTGTTCTGCCAATCGCTTCAAACTGTTGCAGAAAAGCTGGAAGCTCCTAAAGGTTCATGAATCGTATCATGGAATGGTTTGGGTTGGAAGGGACCTTAACACTCATCTTCCTGCACAGGGAAGAACTTCTTCCTAATGTCTAATCTCAATCTCCCCTCTGTCAGATTAAAGCCATTTCCCCTTGTCATTCTCAGCCTGTCTCCAGAGCAGAGCGCTCCAGCCTCTAGACTTGCGCGTGGCAAGAAACACTTGCTCATGCCCGAGCAGCGTGTTTTGGGCAGGTACTTGTCAAACAGCCAGGCTGGCCGCATGCAGCCTCTTCATCTCTCCCGGTGCAGCACATGCTGTAACGCCACCACACCGGGATTTCTGCTCTCAGGTATCTGCCTCATGCTGGGCCTTTGACACCGCAGATCAAAATCCCGCCGTGCTCCGGCAAGATCCCTCCATTTCAAAGTGATTCAGTGCACAAAAACCTGCGGGCCTCCCGTGTGGCAACAGCCTGTTGCTTCGCGTTTCATGAACAGAAGTCAAACCGGCCCGGGCACGGTCCTGCCCCGGCTCCCCGGCTCGAGCAGAGCAGGGCCGGCGGGCGGCGGCTGTCAGCTCGCAGGCTACGGCGCAGGGGCCCGGCCCGGCGCTGGGCCTCGGAGCCGCGGGGGCCGCCGGCCGGGCCGGTTCCGCTCGCCCCGGGCCGCAGCACTGCCCAGCTCCACTTGGACTGCACCGATTGGTTGTCCGCCGCGGCTACCGCTCTCCTATTGGCTGTGGCGCGGCGCGCCCGCCGCCTCGGCCATTCCGCGGGCCCCGCAACGGTGGCGGCAGCGACGAGGGGGGGGAGCGCTCCGCGGCCCGCTCCGTACCCCGGCCCGCTCCGCACCCCGGCCCGCTCCGCACCCCAGCCCCGCACCCGGCTGCCGGGGCTGCCCGCCTGTTGCTTTGAGCCAGGGGTGCGCATGGCCGCTGCGCTCCGGCGCCGGCCTCCGACGCGTCCTCCCCCTCCCATCCCGAGCGCTCCGGCAGACCCGGCAGCGCCCGCCGGGCTGGCCCGTACCTTGTAGAAGGTGATGGAGTCGAGGGGCACGGAACCCTTGGTGTGCAGCGCGCTGCCGCCGGGCAGCGCCAGACCGAGCAAGCAGAGGAGCAGGGAGCCGGCGGCGGCCGCCGCAGCCATGGCGGAGCGCGGAGGGAGCGGGGCTGCTGGAGACACGTGACCGCGCTGAGCCCAGCGCCGCCGGGGACTTGCCCCGCCCCGCGACCGACCGGGGCAACCGGGTACGTGGGTACCTGGCGGCTTCCAGCTGCAAAACAGGAGCCGGGGGAGGCAGGAGCGGGGGCAGAAGGGAGGGGCTGGCTCTGCAGGAGCCTGCAGCGCTTGGGGCCATACAGGGAGAGGAGAGAGCAGCGCGGTTGTCTGCGTTGATACACAGCAGCAGGGCAGCCTCTGCATGGCATGGCCACAGCCCTCTCAAGCCCAGTTTATTGTTCTATTACAGATTTCTCTTGCACCGCCACCCCCTACCTTCCTTACAACTCAAAGCTAGGCTGAAGTGCAAGCACTGCACAAAAGCCGAGGGGCACATCAACATGATTACCTGTCAAAAGACACACCGAAGCTCCAGCCTCTGCAAACATCATCCTGCAGCCAGTCCACAGCAGAAAAGCAACGGGCATATTTTCTCCTCCGTCGTTGTAGGCAATTTGATTTTTTGCTTGTCCAGCACCAGGATTATCTAGCTTCAGCATAAAGCTACACAACACAGGCGAGCATGTCAGTAACTTCCAGACCGTGGAGACAGGAAAATGAAAGAGGCAGCAATACTGATTTGTAACGAAACTGACTTTTATATAAATTATAAACCCATCCAGTTTAAAGCAGATCAGTTGCAGTTGTGTCACTTAAGTCCGTAGAAGGCTGAGGCAAACGTATCTCCTACACTCATAAATTAACAATGAATAATCCAGGAAGAGAAAGGTCAGGTAAGGCTGTAGATACAACAACAAAACCCTCTAAGGTTACTAGCAGTTAAAGTCACAATTATCAATGATTGCAAAATATAAATGCAATTTTTGATCAGTTAAAAAGTACAAAAATGATGGGCAACACAAACAGGCATTGTAGGGTTTGTCCTGTGTGTAGACAAAGCAGAGCAGGAGACTTCTGACCTTTATCTACATCACACACTGGTTTTAAGCAGTTGAGGAAATCTGTAAAAGGATCATGGCTCATGATCCCAGTAGTATAAAAGCAGTATTTTTCAGTCTGTAAACAGTAGTCTTGGTAGCTTCTTCTAGGTATGGTTTCAATTTATCACCTCCCCCCAAAAAAAAGAAAAACAGAAACAAACAAAAAACAAGTCCCAAGAGTGGAAAAGGGGAAGCAGCAGCAATGGGTTACAGCTTCAATTTCTTATCCTGTCCCTGTGGGACATATTCTGGAAGGGAAATGCTCTTTTGTAAGAAATATATATTTAACTGTACACAATACATAGGGGGAAAGTCTCCCTCAACCAAGCCCCAATCAGTCAGTATGGAGTCATTATTGTACACCATTTCCTCCTATAGAGAAACTACAGCTTGTAAAGAGATGGCATCTGGGTTTATGAAACACCACGTTGTCAAAAACGTGTTTTTGACAAGCTGATTGTTTGCCAGTATCTGGAACTGGGAATGGGGCAGTAGCCAAGACTGTGACAGTGAGTACTGCCCCTGAGCTGGCACAGGCCTGGCTGATGTGTGCCACAGGAAGCAAGAGCCAGTCATGGATCCATCTCCACTCAGCCCCTGCTTCGGATGACACATGTCCCCCCCTCCAGCAGTTTCAATTCTGCTTTTAAGGGAGCTGACGCAGAAACCCTTTTTTAAAAGCAAGTTCTGCTTTCAGGCACATGGCAGGGTTTTAAAAGCCTGGTTATGTTAACCTTACACTTGACTTATTTTCACCATTGCCTATGGATATGACTGGTTGAGTTCAACCTGTTGTAGCAGCAGTGCAAAGAAACTCCAGCATGACCCAGGCCTCTGGATGAGGGTGCTGCACCCACTTTGCATTCAATGCTGGTATTTGAAGCACTGCCACGGGAGAGGGAGGGAAGGGGACACCATCAGCCTCCTGGAAGGAGAAGGGGCAGAGGATGGATTTCTGGCTCAGTGCTTCTCTCTGAACTGCATCAGCTCAGAAACGGGACTGTTTTCACCTACCCTACACATTTGAAAGCATCACCTTCAGTCATCAATCTTGCTTTAATTTAAGAAGCATACTCTTCTTTCTTTCAAAAAAGGTATTTCTATACAATATGTAAGAGTTCACTTGGTTCTTTTTCTTTTTTCTTTTCCTTCTCCCCAAGGAAAAGTATTACTATAAAACAGACTTAACACATTTTGGTATTCCTCCAGCCCAGAGCACTTACCAGACATTGCAGTTAAACCACCAGGACATCCACTACAATTCTGACACCCTGCAGACATTCTTCTTTCCCTTTCAGGATGGGGAAAAGCAAAACTAAACCCAGCAAGAGCAGCTCTGTCAAATTAGTATTTTTTTCCTTTTTTTTTCTTTTTATACAGGGGATTTATTTAAAAAAATACTCTCCTCAACATTCTAACGTCACTAATAAACAGAGAGAGATGACAAAGGCAGGATTGTCAGCTCTTAAAACTTTAAATATGGACTTCAGGTACTAGCTGCTTCAAAACAGAAATGAGGAATCTGTAAAGTCTGACCTGCCCCTGTACTGCAGGTTCACATAACCTCCTTTTTGCCTACAATTTAGGCTGCATTACTTCTTTAAAATGAAGAAAAGCCCTGGCAGAAATGCAGATGCAGCGGGAGCAGATGACGCGACTGCACTTTCTAACGGAACACCTAATGAGCAAGTACTCAAATCATCAAAGATCAACTGCAAAAAGCAAGCAGTTACAGAAAGTATTCTCAGCCTCATACCACAGCTGAAGCAAAAGTTACCTCTGCCAACTTAAACCCAATTCAGTTGCTATTAAAATAGTGACGTCTTAAAAGTTTCAGTAATCTAAATACACTTTGTAAAAGTCATGATGATTGCCTTGACATTGAACTGACATGGAACCAGGCCACAGCGTCAGACTTCACCACCGCCATTATATACAAGGTCTCTGGTTTTGTCTTTTTTGCTGAAACACCAATTCACATCTCTCTCAAGCTTAGTGGCCAGGTTTGCTCCTCAGCAGGTTTGCAGTTACTCCAAACATGGAAACAACCCATGTACACATCACCACCACCACCTCTCCCCTCCAGCAGCTCTCTCCTTAGAGGAACCTGCCTGCCACCAGGCCCGGCTCACTCCCATCCTTGCTGGCTGGCTGTACACTGAGGGTGTTCCTCCAGCACAGCCTCACCTCCCCTGTGGGACCACCACACTGAATTCATTCAGTAGGACCCACGGGCTTGAGGACACAATAGCTCCAAAACAGGCTCGTTTCACTGGAGGCAGCCGAATGCATCTACTTCTGCATTTCTAAGGCAAAGACCATACAAAAATTATAAACACTGTATGGTGATGAAAATACAACTCCTTTGAGATATATGCTTTACACTGGATTTCTATTGCTGCTTCTAAAGACCATCTCCAGTTGTTTCTAGAGATTGGAAGGGAAGAAAGTGAATTTTCTCCTGTTGCAATATGCTTATGAACATGTATAAAAAGTGGTCAAACCCCGATAAGGGTCCCTGCTTCTCATTTATGTACAATAATTTAAATCAACTCAATACATCTGTAATACCTAAAAAAATTGGTTTATGATTTTAAGTCCTTCATGCATTATGAGGAAGTTCTAGATTAAAGTGATGGTATATTGGATGTTGCTTCTGTCTGGGACTCTGGTGTCACTCCCCTGTGGAGTCTGTCAAGGATGCAGTTCTCAAATCTTTAGTTTTTTAATGGTATCGAGTCTCTTTTTCAGCAGCTCTCCAATTTCCTGAACTGAGTGATGGTAACTGCTCTGCACCTTCCCCTGCACAGTCTTTGTAAACTTTTTTTCTTCCTGCAAAATGCAAAAGAGAAATCATTTACCCCACAGCAACTGCTTAAATCCTCCCTTTACCTTTGCCCCACCATCTCAAGCGCTGATAAGAAATTCATGAAGCCCACAGTGTAAGTTTACAAAGGCAATGTCGTCAGCACAGAATAAGCAGCACCAGCTCAGCAGTAGTAATTCCTGCAGATACCAGTGTTGCCCAGACAGGGCTGGTAACACATTAACGTTTCTTCCTAACTGCTGAAAACATCCTTGTGCAAAATACTTGTGGCTGACACAAACAGTGAGAGCAAACCCTGATGCCAAAGCATATAACAGCCAGAAGTGCAGCCCTATCGATGGGTGACCTGATACCAGGATGCCTTCTGCAGACACAGATAACGCCTGGCAGGCACCACCCAAGTAAACCAATCCCATGTGAGAAAACCTAACACCAGTGGCAGGGTTCAACTGGCCCATCACCAGCATCACCACAATTTAATCCTAATACCTGAACACGAGGACTTCCTCAAAAGCACCTTTTAGCTCTAGACACACAGAGCTGCAAACCCAGCTTCAAATCTGAGCAGAGCTATGCACACTGTGTTCATCAGGATTTACTGTCACAATGTCAAACACCAGGACAAATGCTCTGAGCAAACAGAGGAGAAGCTGCAGACTCCCCCAGATGCTTCTGCTCGAATCCACGTGCTAACAGTCATTTCTTCCACATCTGCCTCGTGCAGCAGCGTGATGCCAAAGGGAAGAAGAGGAATTTGCTGAGTCAGTGAGAAACCAGGGAAATTATAGAGATACATGATTAAAGTGTGTTACCTTTAAAGTGAATCTTGACTTTAAAGTGAAGATTCTTTGATGGCATTAAGAAAACATACTACATAGTTTTTACTTGTATTTGTATTAAATACAGTAAGGAATTTCCTGCTTTTTATCAGTTTTTTTCAATTTCTTTTTTATGTGTGTGCATATACATATATATAAAAATACATGTATCTGAGATACTTCTACAACAGCCTCATACAGCAACAAGGGACATTTTAGATCCTGTGCTATGAAATAAACAGGCCAATTCAAGTGAAAAAGATACCAGCTGGCTAACACAGGTTCTGTGGGCAGATGTGCAGCCCTGAAACAGATGGGTGCAGCAATTAAATCCTTCCCAATTCAAAGGCTCCAGATCTCCCCTCTAAACAAACCCAAACACCAGTGCCCTGTGTAGGTTGAATTTCCCATTTGAGATAAATACACTGGAGACCTGGTTTTGTGTTCTCCCACCCCACAAACCAACACTGGCAAGGAAATAATTCCCCTCTCAAACATTTCACCTGGAATCTGCAATCCTGCTTTGAGAAGGAGCAATGACTCCTCACTCTCCCATGTATCAGATGATGCCTATTCCACCACTGTGCTACACTGCACCTTATATCTCCACCTGCCTTTCAAAAGCACCATCAAGGAAACCCCAATTCTACGCTTTCCATCACCTTGAGGCTTTTTAGCTAGACTGTCACTATTTCAAAGATATTTTTAGGACCTCAACCACTGTTTTAAGCAAATATATTCACAGTAAACATCAAACTGTTAGACAGTATCATTAAGAGTTAAACTTCATGATAAACAAGTTATCTGACTACCATGGCTTAAAAACTCCCAAGCTTCCTTATTAAGCCCATGCTTCACATGTCTAAATGCAGCGTGAGGTTTGTCATGTGTAGCACCTATCACTCCTGCCTTTGGTTTTCCCTATATAGCTAAGGGCAGGGGAGGAGCTGCCACTTGTTTTTCCATAAAGATCAAGAAATTGTTTCCAGGGAAGTGACTAATCAGCAGTAGGTGAATCTCAAATGCTTCCTGAAATGTTATTTGCATCCATTCTGCTGAACCACAGATAACAGAATAACTCGCATCCCAGACAACAAAATCATGTTAAAGTTTTTCTTCACTAATATACTGCACAAAATGAAAGGATTTTAGAATCCCTGTGTTTAGATCTTGTCTTCTGAGATCATTCTGTGCAGTGAGCTGGGGCTGATCAGATGGGGCAAAGTCACTGTGTCACCATGAAAACAAACCCTAACTCAGCACTCTAAACCTCAGCTTTCCAGCAAACTGGTCCCTAACCTCTGGTTAAGAGCAATTCATTGATCATAACAGGTTTTTTATTCATTTTCCTCTCTTTTCTTCCCTCCAATAAATCATTTTTGTGAAAAGCAGCTTTCAACAAAGCCATCCCGTAAGTGTGTACATTCAGGTCGGTATCAGTCACACACAAACAACACCACAAGCTCTTACCTCTAAAAGCAGAGTGTCCTTGAGGGACAGCTCTTCAAGTTTTAGTGCACTCAGAATGATTTCAAGCCCTCTGATGTGATCTATTACATTGGAAGTTAATGTCTGGAGCTCAGCAACGTAATCCAGGAAATGTGTAAATACAGGTGGCTATAAAAACAAGTACACATCTTTAGTTTATAAACACGTATTAATGCCCATTCCAATGATGATTCTATATGACAACTCTAGCATTCTACTCCTTGTCGCCAGTGCTAAACTATAACCCACGCACCCAGACAAGTTTACTGTGCTGCATTCAAGGCAGGAAGGCCTCTGATGCTCTAAACTCTGCTTCCTATTAAAAAGCATCTCTGACATCAGAGATGTGGCACATCACCATTTAAAAGAAAAAATGAGTTACAAAAATGAGTAATTTCTTTCAGCAGCCTCTACAAGGCAAAATTTATGGAAAACACCTTATTAACACGTTATCTATCCTGATTTTTCTTTCAGCATAGCTATGCCATTGGATTGGGGTGGGGGACAACAGAAAGGAAGATGGTCTCTACCATGGCTAAACTGCTTTCTTTTTTTTTCTTCTTCTTTTTCTGCATGTTGGATTTAAAAGGTCGGAGGACACTGTCACAGTAACTCGATACCCACAGGGCGATGGAGATCGTCTGGAATAAAGGTACAAATGTTACTCACTGCATTTACAACCTCATTTAACGTTCCTACTGGTAGGGCTCAATAGTTAGAGCATGCAACCAAACCCTCTGCTTTCATGAGTGACTGAGATCAAAGAAATCTCACTATGTTTTAATCCCAACATTTCTACCCTAAAGTATTCCAACAAAAAAATACCTCAACAAAGAAGACCAGGTTTTCTAACAGGCTTGGGTGAGTTTTCAAGGTGCCATCTCTGACTTCAATCAAATCACCTTTACATTTACTGAACAAGTCTGAAAAGGAAAAAAGAAAAGCAATATTAAGAACACATACATCAACTTGAGTGCGTTTTCTGCACAAAAGGTATCTCAGTGTAGTGCGCAAAGCTGTCAGAGGACTGACCACTAAGCAGTTAATGATACATTTGGCCAAAGCCTCTCAGGAAGGTCCAGCTCTCAAGTTTTCTCTGAATTATATTTCATTACAAACAGTACCTCCACACCATTTATTAGCACACCTGGAACAAGTACTAGGGGGACATCAGCTGTTAAGCCTAGGCTGCAGGGTAAGCGAAATGACAGGACATAACATTCTGTGGCATGCAATAGCTTGGTGACCAGACAAGCCAAGGGGATTCTCAGCCTTGTTCTCATTCATAGGGGTCTGGCAGCTGCATCAACACACACACTCCATCACACAACTGCAACACACTCAGCAGCACATCCTCAGAGCACCATGAAGCAGTACCTTAGCTACCAGTGGTTATTCTCGAGTTACCATTTACCTGTCAGTCGTTCTACTAAAGAGTTGAAACTATTCCCTATCCTCTCCTGGATTTCTGCTGAATCTTCTAGGAAAAGAAAAAGAAAATGTTATAAACTACAAGTCTGTATTTTCTGCTTCCAGAAAACCAAGAGGCATTCAAATACAGTTTAGTGTTAGCAGTCAAAAGCAAATGCAACTGCTTGCAAAGAGGATCCAGTATTACATCAACATGTACTGTACAAAAATGAAGACTTGCATAAACATTAAATTAAGGCACCATCTCCCAGGCAACTTAGTGTCAGTCAAAAAATTAACAGTCTGGGTCCACATCATCCAGTGCTTGGCAGCGTTCAAACTAAACAGAGACACGTCTCGCTCCCTCCCACCACACATCATGACAATCTGGTTCAGCCCCTGCCCCTCAAACACTTACCTAAGCCATTGGTATCTAGTTCATAAATATCACTAACAAGATAAAACAAGCTAGTCTGGCACTGACAGCTGCCATTGCTGAAGAAGCCAGCCATTCGGGTAGGAGGAGGGCCAAGGACAGGATACTAGGCAAGAAGCAAAGAAAAAGATAAAGGTGTTGCAGCTTTTCCTTATCCAGAACACAGTGTTTTGTCTCTGGCACATCTCTCAGTCAGATTCATACACTACAAACTCAGGGTCAGTTAAGTGCATTCTGCAGCCTGCTGGACGTTACAAGATGCATTCAGTTTCTCTGCTTGCATTCACGTTCACTTAATATTTGGGGATAGCTTTTTCCTTAACGGGTACCTGAATTTTTTGTTCTAGAAACTTCTTCCCTGAATCCACTGCCACTTCCAGCTGCTGGAGCAGGGATCGGATTGTATCAATCTTGGATGAGACGCCGTTCTCTGCAGTCTTTTCAGAGTTCTTTGGTTGAATAGTGTGACTAAGAGTTGGGAGTCCGCTTACTAGCCTTAAAGTTAAAGACCGGATTCGCAACCACATGGTTTCTTCCTCCAGTGAGAGTTTCTTATGTTCTTCAGAAATGTCCCTAGAGAAAGGCACCAAATGTTTTCAGGCAAACGCTTCAACTGGGCAAAGTAGCTAGCTTCACTCAGGCACAAAAGCCTTCCCAAAGTTATTTAACATTGTACGAAGAGGAAAGAGTGGGCAGAAATTCAGAAAACTGTATTAATACGTCAAAAGGCAGCACTGCTGGAAGTGATGAGTGATGCTTGGTAAGTGTGCAGGTAGCCAGCCCAGGGAACATTCAAATACAGCAGCTCCCCTCCTTCTTTGCCACATGTAAGGAAAAGGTGACTCTAGAGCTGAGGGTGTTTCTACTCACCTGTCTTTTGGATCCCAGTTAAACAAGACTGTCAGGTCTCTGTTGTCACGCAAATCGTTCCAGGGAATGTCATCCTCCTCTGGGCTCAGACTCATGGACTTTATACTTTCTTCTAAACTGGTTGATCTGCATGTAAGAACAAGTGACGAGATCAAACATTTGATCACTGGAAACAGAAAACAGCTCACTAACAGAGCACATTCTCTATACTGTTCAACTCTTCTGATGTCAGAAGTGTTACACATACATGGCACAAGCAAGGACACCAAAGGGGAGAGCAAAGTAGAAGCAGAAAAAGGTAGCACATAGGTTTCTGCCCCTTGAGCTGCAAGTGCAACTAACGAAATCCCACTTGGCCAGTGATCTGCTTAGGCACAAATCTCCCAGTTCTTCCAGGTTCAAGGTGCTGCACTTACATGTTTGCTTCAAGTAAGAGGTCCAAGAGCATCCGCTCTGTGCGAACTTGCGCGAAGTGAAGGGAAGAGTTCAGCCTGTTTCGAAACGCAATGAACTCTGGGATCTTCTCAAATGCACCGTACTTGTAGGCTTGAATGATATATTCTGAGGTCTGGAAGAGAACACACATTGTCCCTGTATTAGTGACTTCCACACATTCACAACAACCAGAGTTCAACAAGGCCACTGCCAAGAAACTGCATTTCTGTGGTTGTCATTACCCCAGGGTTACAGAATCTGGCACTTCTGCTTGTCCAAATCACCCCAGTGGTTTTGCTACTTTGAGAACACCCAAACGCTCCACCAGGCAGGTGGTTTAACAACCAAACCAGCACTAAGGTACACCACATTGCTGTCACCACTGAGACTGATAAATGCTTAGAGAGGAGAGATGATTTTAGAAGGCTTTTTTTTCTCTCTCTCTGCATTATTCAAATGATTAAATCATTCTTTCATTATGAGAAGTACTTCCAGGCAAAATAAATACACCCCAGATTTTCTAAGCACTGACTTGGATGTGCATCGCATGTTACCACAACATAGATTAAAAAGAATTACTCACACATTTGGTTTTGTTTCTCTTTTTTATTAGATTTTTCAGTACAGCATCACAAGGTAACATCACGCAGTGTGTACGCATTACAATACAACCTAAACACCAAAGGAAACTGTCAGGGTCCATGAGACAGTTTGCTTCACTCTGATGAACTGCAGCAACACAAGGCACACAGCTAATATTTCAAATCAGCCCAGTGATGTGAAGCAGACAAGCACTAGGTTTTCATGAAACTTTCTCCCTGTAGAGACAGAGTGAACTATTCATGCTCCCAGTCAAGACAGACAGCTGCATTTCTTACGTCAGAATTACTCGACAACTGAGAAATGCTGGCAAGTCAAATATCTCCTTCTGAACAAGACTATGAAATGCACTGAGAAGCACAAAAAAAGGCCTCTGCTTAACTCAACTTTATATGGTACTAATAGACTCAACCTATCTGGAAGGCTCTGAGACACTAGAAGCTAGCAGCACTCATAGATGAAAGCCACCTTTTTTCCTTCCCTCCAAGATCAGGAATGGCCTTTAGGTCTGCTCTATCTTTTTATTTCCCCTAAGAAATTTGGTCATTTGCACCGTACGAAAAAAATATGCCAAACAGTCAGCAACGTACCCTGTGATAAACAGCCTTGCAGAGTTCATTGTCAGGCTGAGGGCTGCGCTATGGGTGCTAAGTCAACTGCATCCACGTGGTTTTTAAATCCCCATGGGACACGTTGGTGCTCTGTGTGCCTGCAGTATCTGGAGAAATTAAAGACGGACGGACACAAGAAAATTAGAGAGATTACTTGTGATTCTGCATAGTTAAAGGAGGACTATCTCGAGAAAGAGAAAGTTGCCTTTTTAGTTTTGGTTAAATATAGCAGTACTGCCTTCTTCTCCTCCCTGTCCTTGGCATCCTCTCCCAGAGCAGAAATACTATGTCAGGACTGCACAGCATCCTAGATGGCTGTTACTCATGGGACCCACTCTTAAACAGGATTCACTTCAGGCTGCGAAGTTCAGCAAGTCAGAAGGAAAACTGATTTCTCCATAGCAAACAGCCTGAATCAGGAGCTGTATTTTTATGCCAGAGCACTTGGTTTATACCCCACACTTCCTGTTGTAGGCAGAGT
This sequence comes from Amazona ochrocephala, assembly GCA_039720435.1. Classification (NCBI taxonomy): domain Eukaryota; kingdom Metazoa; phylum Chordata; class Aves; order Psittaciformes; family Psittacidae; genus Amazona; species Amazona ochrocephala. The sequence goes on from CM077891.1 coordinate 13,571,371, forward strand.
CCCACGCACAGTGTGCTGCAGGACATGTTCTCTGTGCTGCAGCAGACATTTCAGCTATCTCCAGCATCAGCCTCAAGAGGAGCAGGCAGTATCTCAAATGATGTCAAAAAGTAACTTCTGAAGGACAGCCTTCCTTTAACATTTCAGTTAGATGCTGTTATGGGACTCAAATGGGAAGCTGGTATCAGGACCCTGAGTACAAAGGGGCAACCCCAGTAGAACCACAGCAGCACAGAAACTGGTAGCAGATTCTGACCTGGTGATCTGTGGGACATGTTTTATGGTAAAGAACCCCTTTTATCATCTCCACTCTTGTCATATCACCATCCTTCGTGAACAGTACCCTGAAACTAAGCCCTTCACTTCCTGCAGCTTGCACCTTACATTGAGCTTAAAGGACACTTGCTATTTGCCAATTAGTACAGATTTTGATGCATTTCCCAATTAAAATGATCTTAAGATGATACTGGAAGCATCCAGAACACACAAGAGATTTGGCTACCCTGTTCTTCTGGTTGCAATACTCTGTTCTCCAAGATGAAACACGATGCGAGTCTATTCCAGTCACATCCTTATCTTGCAGCGTGAAGTACATAATGCCGATTGCACCACTTTGCAGTTTCAACCTTTAAAGCTGTAGTAGAGAGGCAGGTCAAACCCCTCAGGATTTCTAGAACACAAACTGAGTAGCAATTTCCTGGCAACAGCACTTGGAACATGGCTGTCTTCCTCTGTGTGCAGATGTTGAGCTGCTGGAAACAACCAGCTCTTCTCTGCTACAAGCACCATCATTATTCATGCCAAAGAGAATAACCTTCTTCCAAGGTAACCACACCTGACATTACTTCAGCTGGCTTTCCAGGGAAAGATGATTTCTTGATGCTTCACGCTGCAGTGTTCCCAAGCAGACAAATCACATCCAGTAGTTTTTCGGTTCCACTTTTTCCATGTGGCACCCAGCAGTCATGCATTTCATTCTGGCAGTTGGTTCCAGATATGCTTTTCATTAATATCCACCAAATGACTTTTAAAAAAGGGGGGCTAAAAAGGAAACCCAACAAATATAAAGCCACTACTACCACAACAGACACGTAGGAGAAAGCTGCCTGGATCCAGGGCTTCACCACAGCACAAAACATTGCACCCAGGAATCCAAAGACTCTCAGCAAGTAGAATGAGCACTTAAATAATGAGCAAATGAGGGATGCAGAAAAGAGCGAGTTCCCATTGTACAATCCACGTGCCCCTCTGTGCATCCTGCTCACTACAGTAAAATTGATCAGACACAGGTAACAGCATCTACCTTCCAGGCACAGACAAATGGCAACTGCTATCTTGTACATAGGAATAATGTGGGCTGCCAACACAGCAAGGGTACTTTTCCTGACGGATTACTGTGTCAGCATCTTTGACATCTCTGCTACTCAGTATAGACAAATCCTGTGTTTCTATTTATTGCTAGGATAGTGGGAAAGCAAGCTGTATGGCTGCAAAGCTTTAAGAGCACCTTTGCCTGTGGCTGACGGACAGTTACAACTGGATTGCACCTGGGTTCCTACAAAGTAAAAGTAATTTTCTTCACCTACCTCTCAACAGCGTTCAAACTAAAATATAAACAGAGAGGATCTAGACCCACTTCTCAAAATGGAACTGCCTTGTAAGTTTTAGGGAGATTGTCCCACGTGCATATACTTCCCTGCCACAATTCTGGACTATTTCTGTTCCTATTTACTCAATTAATCTCCACCAGGCCTCAAAAATGTGGTGTTCTCGTACCTAGCCCATTTTTCATGGATTCCATGGGAATTCTGAAACAGAATCAGTATTTTCCCTATGAATGGATTAGGATGTACAGAGTGTACTTCCCAAATAAGATTACTGACAAGTACAGTTCCTAATCAGCAAGCTGAAGCATGTGAGATGCCAGGTTCAATGTGCATTTTAGGAAGCACCCCATCTCTTTGGAGGAATTCAGCTGCTCTTCACTATCTCTTCCATTCCAGCGCTAAGACTCTCATTCAAGACAACTTTCTTTTCGTTCACATCACTTTTAGGGGTGAACTGAATAAAACAGGTAGTTCCCACTAGCTCAAGACCAGGTTTTGCAATTCAATCCTGTCACTTCAAGATGATGCAGTTAGTCATGGGCTCTGCTCTGCCTTCAGTGAAGCTCAGACTTCCAGACTGTTTTCCCCCTCTGAAATCCTCCCACCTTGTTCCTTCTGCTTTCCCTGCCTTTTAAAAGTGATGCACATTCCCCACTATCCCTGTTGCCCAAGACAGCCATCACTAGAACATGCAGCTTCAGTGACTGGAACATAAAGGATGCATACATATGCCACAACCATCTTCACCCACTATCCCTGGCTGCTGTATGCCTTTTCAAAGCGCTGTAACAGCACGACTTATTTGCTACATGACATTTCATTTCAATTATTGCCTAAAATCACAATCCATTCATTTAAAAGCCATCAGACCTGGTTTTTTTGAGGAACATTAAAACTGGCTTTTATAAATAGAAAGTTAAAGCAAAGCCCCATGTAACAGTAAGTTACAAATCCTTGTAATGAGAAACACACGTTGAGGCAACCTTTACTACAAAGTTGCACACATATTATACTCCTCTTTGTTATCATGTTATCAACCACTATATTTCTGTAAGCCCTTACATTAGGCTTCTGTAAGGCAACTTGACACACTGCTCTGCTAAAGGACACAGCTTTCTTTCAACTTACATCTTTCTGGTTGGAGTGGAAAAACCTGAGTGCAAAATTGCAGGATTGGGATGCAGCAGCGTAGTGGCCCAGTGCCTCTGCATAGCGCGTCAGAAGGTAGCTGCAACACAACACAGCACAAGTCACACACCAGCACACACAGCCCTTGGGAAACCTGAAATTCAAACACAGCTCTGCAAAGCCCAGGTTTAATGCACAGTCTGGAGCTTTAACAGAGATATTAACACTCATGTTAAAATTCAGGCTTTTAAAACCAGTATGTGGGGGTTCAGAGTTCCTCCACCCACCTTAAATGTGCAAGAGCTTGACTTAGATACCCACAACACACTAATCAAGGTAAGGCCATGTCGTGCGTTGGTTTTCACTAGCGCTCCCAAGCTCTGCTGAGCAGTAACACAAGCTGGAACACCAAGCTATGACTGGCACTGAGATACACATTTCACAAACTTCTTTCATATTCCCCCTAGTTAATACTATGAAAACCCAAACCAGATCAGAACCAGGCAGGAAAGATCCTCCACAAGAAGGGGAGCATATACAGTAGATGTGTCTCTCAGAATTCCAACACACTTTTTACAGGACACTGTATGAAAACCTATGATGTGCTAACTTCTGGGAGCAAAGGAAACTGCAGATCTTGGGAGTGGTCACTGGAGGGTCACCATCACCAATTATTCTCAGTATATACTACCCACCCGATGGTGTCGTGCTGTATGTGCTTTGCATCAAGGCTGGAATAGAGCTCTGCAACGGGTTCAAATGCACCAAGCCTGCAGTAGATTCGAATGAGCAGCAATTTAAACTGAGCATTAGAAGGACTGTGAGATAACCCTTCTTCTAAAAGGGTCAGGCACTGCCAAACAGCTGTCTCTTCACCTGGTGACAAAGACAAAACAGGAATGGTGAGAGAAGCACTGAACAGAGCACAATTCACTTTGGCATTGAAGCTTCCTTATGTTACACTCCTCTCATAACGCATTTAAACATGCAGATGGCATTCATCAGCCACACTGCTGCCCTTGAACACAACACCCAGTACAGCTGCTCTCTGAAGGAAAGGGGGAAGAATAACTTCACAGGGAATATCGAGCTCACATCTCTGCAGAGCACAGGCCTCACACATGAGCTCACTACATAAGGGACCTTTCCTGATGAGTCCTGGACTGTTCAGGATTTCTAGCCTATATATACAGAGCATTCCCAAGCATCATGCAAGAGAGAAGCACAGAGCCAGGAACTCAACACTCCACTGGTGGCCTGACAGGGATCTGACTACAGATTTACTCAGGCAAAAGACTAAATCTTCCTCAGCAAAGGCAAAGGCATAAATGACAACTACACTGGAGGATGGGAATACAAACAATGCCCATGGACAGCCACCACTGGAGACTGACTCTGTGGGACTGGGAGACTAACAGGCAGAGCAGATGTGGAGTACAGGAATACTCAGCACAGGACAACAGGTCCCAGCAAGAGGACTAGAAGCAAGGGATCCAAAAGACAAAGTATGTCAGGGAGGGAAAGAAATGCTCTCAAAACACCTCCAATTCCAGAAAGGAGCTGTCAGCATAAGTTGTGAAAAGGAAGAGAAAACATTCCCTACATGGGAAACTCAGAATAAGCTTCTGAAGACAGCCAGCACTGAGCTACAGCAGTCAAGGCTCTGCCAGGGCTTACATGAATTAATCTGAACAATTATATCCCTTTAGAGGTCAGTGAAATTCAGCTCAAACACCAACCTGATAGAGGGACTCCTGAAATACCTCGCATTGAGGAAAAACTCCACTAAGCTAGAGGCCTAAACTAGCCCTGCCAGGTACCCGCTGGCCACAGGGACACAGCCCCGCTGTCACAGCCATCCAGGGTGGGATTAAGCAAGTCACACTTTTAGGAACGTACCTTCCAGCCACAGGTCAAGCAGCAGATGAACCGCAAGCAGGCAGTAATAGTCAGAGAACTGCAATTCAGTTTTCAAACAAGACTTCCCTGAAAAGAAAGAACAAAGTTACCCTTCAATTACTGACAGTGCTGTCAGGTGCTTCTCACACTGTCAGTGTTACCAAATGTCAGAGCTGCCTGGCAGATAACGACAGTTTAACACATAAAATCCAGAGCTGTCTTAAAAACTTAGACAACTTTACACACATAATGCATTTGCTCATCACATGAGTGGACTCTGGGCCACTTCACATGTTAACATCTGCTGGGAGAAGAAAAGACACTCCTACAACTGAAAGATTTACAAATGAATATCCTTGGGCGTGTATTTGTCCCAGGTACACCAGTGGTTAAACCTGGCTTTGCTTAAAGGCACAGGCAGCTTTGCATAGATACAAATGTTCCATCTGAACTACCCAGCAATGTCTCATCTTTAAGATACATGACCAGAAAGTAAAAAAAATAAAGGAAAAAGATAATTCAGGTTGTCCCAAGGGTATAATCACACAGGAGAAAGCAAAGCATTATCAAGCAGCACAACCAGTGCCACCAGCATATGTGCTGCTCCGTCCCCATGAAAAACCCCTGCAGTGAACTGTGACATCAGCTTCAAGCTTTTCCTCACCAAACTCCAGTCCATGGCGGTATCTCAACATCAACTCCCGGACCGCAGCCAGCTTCTGCTTCTTCTCCATGGCGTGATAGATACCGAGCAACCTGGAGAGCTGCACCACACACAAGTGCTGCTGCAGGGCCTTGATGTCGCTGGGCAGCGCGAGTTCACCCTCTGCTGCTGCTGACAGGGGGATTACTGCCAGCAACTGGCTGATGAACTGGAAGAGAAACACTGCTGGTGAGTCTGCAGGGCAGCTGGGCATCACTTCCTCCCTTGAATCAAGGTGGAACTGTCAGCATCAACCCTGCCATCCCACTGAAATGATGGTTAAAGAGCTGGCTTCACTGCTTTTTATTGATATATGAGTTGAAAGGTGCTGAGCACACAGTTCTGATTGCATTCAGTAGCTTTTAGGGCATTTCATCAAACAGATGGAGGGAAAAAAATAAATCCAGGCAGCTCTCCAATCCACTGACACACGAGGGAGTTCAGGCACCTGTTAACACTCTCAGAAATAACATATGCAATTAAAATAATGAGATACTGAAAGGCTTCCCAGCACACTTCCAGGGAATGGTGGGTTTCTATGAGCTGCTACATTTTCTCTCAGCCCTGAAGTCATGCGCTGGCCCCAGTGAGGTCAGCTTTGATTCATGACTTCTGGTTTGAATTCACTTGTAGGAAAAGCAGCCTCTCCTTGTTTACAAGGTTAATGGGAGGCAGCAGAGCTCTCACAACACACAGCCAGGGCTGGACATTGCCCTAAAATCCAACAGTGTTTACAAACTTCAAACTGAGTTAAAGCCAATGAATTCAGCTTTACTGAAACACAGGAATGGCATCAAATGGATGCCTGAAGAAAAAAAGCATGACAGAAAAAGCTAGCTAGGGGGAACACCAGACACCATGCAACAAATTCCAGTTTTCCCCATAGTCTCTAATGTAGATCGTGCTGACAAATCTTTGCAGTTTGAGATACTGCCAAGCTGAACAAGGTCAAACAAATCACTGGGCTGCATGCTCCGATTTACGCCTCTAGGAAACCAAGACTGATGTTGCAGTGATTATTTCTGGACTATCTGCTGTGTCTAGTGGCTCTGCAAGATCCCCATATTCTTAGTATGACACAACATGACATAGTCACTAAATCAGCAGCAGGTTTAAGGCCAATCAGAACATTTTAGAGCATTTATTCAAAGTCCTGGTTTTATGAGCACTGTGACAAAACTGTTGCCCCAACTTTTAAGTATAATTTCCCTCCCTCCTCCAGGTTTAGGATTTATTTCTTGGAAAATTAGGATTAAACCTATTCAGTACTTCAGGGCTACCTTGCAATGGCATCACCATTTCCAGAACTACAAGTTAACTCTCCTGACCATATCTCTTGCCAGCGGGGTAAACCCATACCTTTTAACATAAAACATCATCAGCAACCCATACATACAGTGACTGCCATTCTCACTAGCAGCGAGGCTGCAGGAAGAGCCTGCATTGGCAGTCAGAAAGTATTCTAATAAACTAAGATAAACACCACCACTATCTACATCCCATTTCCATTTTATCAGCCAGCCACCTCTGGCTGATCCAGGATTCTGTGTCCAGCCCTCCCCAGCTCTGATAACTTCACATAATGGCTCAGAAAAACAATGGGGTGAGTGGCAGGATTCCCAATTGCTGAAGTCACTCAAAGAGCTGCTCGTGGCTCTGCACAAATAGTCTTTAACTGAAAGAGAACTGGTTGCAGAGATTGGTTCTGGAAAAGCTGCCACAGGTCTCTGGGTCACCCCTTGATCAGTATCAATGTGTCTACTCTTTAGCACTGCAGCAGAGCCAAAACATCTCTGTGAGACCCCATCTGCACTGAGGAGGGAGCACATTTTTCCCATTAAACATGTAACTTTAATGGGAAAAACAAGTGATGGATGGGACAGGAAAGAGGAGAATGTCTCTGTAAACCAAGTTACAGCATACAGCAAAGAGAACCCACAGGGATGAACAGGATGTGCTTTCTGTAGTGTTACATTGCTCCACTTTGTAAGCTGTGATCTATAAACAAAAGTGATGAGAGATTTCTCATTTGAAATGAGCTTATCAGGCAGCTCATCAACTGAACTACAATTCCTAGAGAGCTTTTCATTACAAGATATGAGAATTCAACCAAGACCACCCCAAAGTACCCTGACACCTTCAAATGGTAATAACAAAGCCAAATGAACATGACATTAGGTCTGAGAACCTGCGGGATCAAACTCAGCTTTTAGGCTCCAGTAAAACTCCTCTGAATGAAACTGCTCAGTGTATGCAGATGTTCATTGTATTTTCTACACTGCAAAGAGTTCTCCGAGTCTCAAAAAGAAGGTAAAGAAATTGATGTTTCAGGTCTTTGCATATGAACTACAGGTACTTTAAGATAAAAGGATCACAGTGCAAACAAGCACTGCAGTTCATGCCACTTCTTTAGCTTTCCTTACCTTTGTGTATTGGCTGGATGGGAGGAGATCCACAAATACTTTGAGATCAGTAAAACAGCAGGGTTTGTCCCCAAATTTTCTGAAGTATTGGAACATCAGTTCTTCTGGATCACCTAGGAAAAACCCAGTTCATCTTTTTAATATGCTGCATTAAAAGCGGAATCTGTAACATCACCGAACATGAGAAAACTCTGTTAATGCCTTTTCCCCCCCTCTTTGAGAGTACATAGTGATTAGATAAGAGAGCTGCACTACTGCAGATTTTGAGAGGCTCAATGTCTTTGGTAACCAAGGACACATGAAAAAAAAACCCCAAGAGCTTCATTCAAGCTACTCCAGCAGATAAGAGCTCAGCATAACAGGCCTCTGCTTATCTAACAGCAACTTACTGCTGGATGGAAATACAGAAGGAAGTAGTAAGTAGCACAGATGTGGCTCTAATCACATTCGCTCCTTCACCAATTCCCAACATGTGATTTTTAAATGCAGGTTTTCAAAAAATAAAACCTGGTGCTACTGCCAAAAAGTTGAACTGAAAAACCACCCCGAGACCACAGCGTGACAGCGGGGCGTTCTGCAAAAGCAGTGCACAGGAATGAGCTTTTCATTGCCGTATCAGTGACTGTGTGCTCTTACATCCCACAGGTCCTTTAGAAAGCTCCCCTGCTTGCTTGTACAAGCCCTCGAGCAGTTGGGAACTATCTGCCCTTCCTCAAAGCTCATCTTCTAATGCTTCCAAAACTACACACAAACAACAGCACATACATTTCCTAACAGAAACTGTATTTAACGCAGTGATTTAGCAAAGAGCTTGTTCTGAGTTTGTGTTCTCTCCAGAAGATTAATTCATCACCCAGTTAAGTGGCTCTTACCTAGTTTATACTCATCATTACAGCCTCTGTATCGCAAACGTCTGATCAGCTCCAGTTTAGCTAAATATGGTCCCCGAAGCGGCCGAGAGCTCTTAGATTCTTCTGTTATTCTCTCTTCTATAAATTTCACAGCTTGCTCTATAGAATAGTGTACCTCTCCTTCCAAAGAGCTGTGCAGGCAAAGAGACAAAAGGTTCTTTGATTTTTTCCCACTGATAACACGTGCTCAGCACATTCCTCTTAAGGAAATCTGGCATGATGGATTCTTTAACTTATCACCATGAAAAGCGCACACTGGAAGAGTTCTATAGAGTACAAACCACTAAACACTGCTTTCCAATAAACTATTGCCAGTATCCAACACAGAGTAGGAAGGACACATCATTTAGGGTCTGATGTCAAGAAGTCACCCAAAAGACACACTGTGGTGCTGAATATATGAATGGAAACAATTCATTGTAGCATAAAGGAAAACCAAATCAACAGTAAAGCTGTCAACTTACTGCTCTTCTTCTGGTGGAGGTGTCCAGGATTCATCAATGAGTTGAAACACTGAATCAAAGTAGGTGATATAAAACTGCCAATCATCTGAGCTGAAACAAAAATCAGGCACAGGACAAAGTTTAGGGAATTGCCAAAACAGTAACTCACTGATAAAACTGCATTCCCTGCAAAAGCTGGATTTCAGGAATAGCCATATTCATAATAAGAAAAAACGACCGTAGCAAGAATCCTTTCTCCTCAAAAAGGTCTCACATCTTGTGAGCCATCACTGTCCTGAATTCTTGAAGCGTATTAAAGGGAACAATTTCCATACAGAATTGAGGCAAGCTACAAACTCTCCTCTTAACATTCATATTCCAATCAGAGCATATTAATATATCCAAAATGCTAAGGCAAAAATTTCTCTTCTGTGTTTAACTCACAGCTAAATACAAAAAGCAAACAACAAATCTCTCTTGACAGTTCCAAGAGACGGATTCATTCATATCAGCATGCTCCCTCCCGATGCATCTGCTCAAAGCATTCCCCAGGATGAAGTCTGGCCAAGTGAGAGAAACGAGGCTCCAGAAAATTAAACGTAGATGCAGTTCTCCTCCTCTCCCACCATGAAAGACAGAGCTGGACCAGCAGCACAGACTTCAGAAACAAGGAGGTAAACACAATTTGACTGCATGAATGTGTGGCTAAAATCAGCCTTCAAAGAGACGCAACTGACCCTCCCTGTCACCACATCCTTCAACATTCCATCCTTCTGCAAACATTTGGAAATGCTCTGAGATCCTCTGATGTTCTCCTGGTTTAACCACCATTTACAAACCACTGAACAAGGCAATTCACAGCCAGGCAGGGATTTTTCTCCCGTTTTTTTGGAATAGAAATATAATCTCACTTTTTCAGCAGCAGCCTTCTCGACAGCGCGTTGCACTCTGGCCACCTACACAGCTTCTTGTACATTGCCATACACTTGTTCTCCCGGCTTTGGAGCTCACTTGTCAGCTTCTCTACATTAAAAACAGAAGGGCAAGTTTTATTTAATCAGTGTATTTCCTTCTCTACTTTCCATAGAAAGCTTCTTATTATAGCCCAGGATGCAAATCAGTAAGTGTAAAAGAAAAGAGGCCCTCAAAGGATAAAAGGACAGATTTCCTATGAAAGCCTTCATATCCCAGTTCCTTAAACCTGCAAGGGATGTGCATTTTAATCACCAGAAAACCCTCAAAAAAGTAAGATATTAGCAACCGCTTTGGAAGATGGCAGCTACAAACGAATGGGCTATCAATTTACTACTGCTAAGCACACTGCTGCTAAGTTCATCAGCAAACAACACTTAAAATACCATAATCAGGTGGGTAAAACCAGCTTGCGCAAGAGCACCTCCACAGTTTGTATCAATGTTTGAAATTGGTGTCAAGAGTCGGGCTTCTTACAGCTTTCTTACTTCTTTTGGGCAGTGGACAAGCCTGAAGCAAAGGAGAACTTGCTGTGCCCTCCACACAACTCTGATGATTAACAGACAGAATAAGTTACCTCCCAGTTTTCCTCTCACAACATCTAAGGCTTCCTTATACTTCTCCAGACGTTCCAGAATCATGTAGTACAGCTCGACCTTAAAAGAAAGATTAGAGTGCACTGAAATTTGCTAGTAAAACAAGACCCAGGTGTGCCAAGAAATAAAGGGGCTTGTGTTCCTGTCATTAGAAGAGGAGATAGCCAGGCCTGCAAAGCTATCTTTAGCATCCCAGAGGGTGCAACACTTCAGGAATTTAGGTCTTTTTTCCATTCTTGGTCCTGAAGTTTCTCCTGGGGCCTCCCAGGGAGCAAAATCAAATACTTCATCAGTCAAATCAAGTGCCAAAATATTTCCTTGGCCACATGATTACAAATCCCTCTCAACCCTCTCCTCCTTCTGTCCCACTACATTCATATTGACATCCAAAACACTACTGATTATTATCTTGGAAAACTGTTACAATAATCGACTCCCTTTAACAGTGCATTCCCTCAGTAATGTCCAAATCAAGCTGAAAGTATCTGCAAGCCTTACTTCAGCCTCAGCTTCAATCTTATCCTCCTTCACCATTTTCTCCACCATTCTCTCAGCTAGTGGTAAAAACATCGTCTTTGAGAGGTTTTCATCCTGGGCTGAAATAGACTGAAGAAGTGAAGAGTTATTGGAGCAGCTCAGCTGCTTCATGTGTTGTCCTTCCCATTGTTTTTTCTACATTAAAAGAGGAAAAAACCCACCCAGGTGCTCCAGTTCCCCTCTCCCAGCCCCACACACTCAGAGCTACCATCTGCCCTGTGCAAAGAGCACTGCTCTGTTAGAAGGCAGCACTAAAACTACTGATACACAGAAAACCTTACTCTTGATTTCACTGTCCACACTTATGCATCCAGGCACACAATACCCACGACAGGTAACATACAGCAAGAGCACAGCACTGATTTCCATTCCGCAGTGGATTAGAGAAGGTGTTTAATGCCCCCATGCTTATTTTGTGTTTGGCCAACACTTTTGGGCTGTCTGAACAGCGCCCAGATCTGCTATCACCAGCAGCAGCACAGCCAATCTGCTTCTATTCCTGCAGACCCTCTGCAGCCTGAAAGAGATGCTAAGCTCAGAGCTCTCGTTTCTTTCCTCCTAGAGCCTTTGTAACCTAGTTAGAGAGGAACAGCTCTGACTCAGGAGCTGCAGATATTTGAGGTTCTATTCAGGAGCTAACGAAAAAGACAGTCCAGAGAGGAAAATTCAAGTTACATAAATGTGGTAAGGCACACCAGTTATGCTGCTTTATTAAAACACTATAGCATTCATTTTGCACCACATCAACAGCGGTACTTGAGGAGGGCTCAGCCCTTCCCCCAGCATCATACACATACATTCAACAACACATTTTACTTAAAATAATCCCCAATATTTTCACTCAGAACATTTCTATATTTGCACCTGCAGCAAAAGTCAACTCATTTGCAATTCTGTACGCACCTGCATAATCAGGCTCATCACAGACCAGAAATAGTAAGGATTTTTGGGTACAATCTTATAAAGTGCCATTCCAGCCTGAAAAATATAAGGCAAAGTTTTGTCATTCCTGAAACACCTCTTTGCACAAGCTCTCATGACAAACACAAGCAGCAATCATGGCAGGAGACAACACAGAACTAGCAACTACATGGGAGGACTTTTATTAACCTGTGAGCCCTTCCATCCCAATGCATTTTGCTAAAGAAGAAAACAGGGTGAAAACGTTTTGGAATACTTTGTGTAGGTCTGACAGGGAACAGCAATGAGCATGTGCACGTCTGACTGCCTAAACAGATGCCAGCTTTAATTAGAAGCAGTATCTACATGAGGAAGCAGAAAACTTACTCTTTAGGAAGGGGCTATTTCCAGTGCTGATTTGCACTAGAATGTTCACTCAGTGCTAAAAGGCACAGCAAATCACACGCCTCCCTCATGTAAGCAACAGACCCTCCACACTCATGTCATACATACACATACTCAGATACCTGAAACATGAGGTCACCTGTACACGCAAAGCTGTGGTTAAAAGCAAAGGTTGAGCTGAAAGCTTGGCTGCATCAAAGCAGAGCCAAAGAACTGAAGATTTTCTAGCCTAATACACAGTTATTCACATATTTTTCTCACAAATTTCAGTGCCTGTGTATAACAAGGAACAACACTTTTACCTATAGAAAATCTGCATTAAGAAACTACATATAATACAGTACACTAACACGGATGGACTTGTGTGCCAATCTCCTGACTACAGACTGCATTTTCCAGTCCTTTCAAATGAAATACCCCAGGACCCTGAGGTTTATTTTCACTCTCCAATCAGTCAGCATCCACATACTCTTTGCATCTCTAAGTCCTTCAGTGGAGTGCACAGGGCAGTCTGGAACATCCTACTCTGCCAATGTCTGGATACCTTAACTAGATACATGTTTATATGACATTTTAAACATACAAAAGGTCATAAAAATGCTAAATATTGTTATTTATCTGTGCAAAACTGGCATTTTTTCCACTTCTGGTTGTAGACAGGAACACAATTAACACAGTCACATCTCTGAAATTTACATTGTGTTATGAGGCTTGTCATTCCATGTACATTAATAACTTAGCTTTCACCTACAGCTTGAATCAAACAGCATGCAAGCTGGGCTACAATGGAGGATAACACTTCTGCTCAATATATTCCTTTAGTTATTTGCACAAAAATTCAAGTCACCTTAACACAGTGGGAACAAGAGGCAGTTTAGGGCTTATTTACTCAGCTCTCTGTGCTTTTTTATGCAGAAGAGTGAACACACATGGTTTGAAAACAATCTTCCACTTATAGGCATTCTCCAGGCACCTAATTTGAAAGGGATGAAAACAAAACTAACCAGCATGACACTGTTCTGCCAGCTGAGATGTACTTAAAGGAAGTGCTTTTTAATTTGCCTTCACTGAATTACAACCAATACAAGCTTAGGTAGATATTAGATTACAGAGGTAAGAGCATGAGCAACATTCCTCTTCCCAAACGTAAAACTAAGGAGTAAATCAAGTCTGAAACACGGATCAGAAGATCTGGCCACATCTTTTCCTATCCTTTATAATACACTGCTCATATGTAACCACTGAACTGCTCAAGATTGATAAAAACCTCCCCAAAATAACCAACATATTCTATCAGACTACACACACAAAAGGCACAACTTTTGTCCTAACCCACACAAGGAAGAGAAATCATTTGTCTCCAGATAACCCACCCCTCAAATAATGGTCTTTTAAGCCTTTCTGTGCAAAACAAGAGGTTCTAACCTTTGCATTAACCCAGCTGAGCTTTCTGGAAGATGACCTGTGACTAACAGTAACAGAAAAAGACACCTTAAAATGACCAGAACACAAACTGTTGATCATACCTGTTGCATCTTCTTGTATTCACCAACCCTGGCGTAGGCCATGAAGAGGTGGGAGTGATACTCTTCACTGTTGGGAACCTTCTTTACAGCTGCCTCATAAAGTTTAGTTACCAGTTCCGCTAAACCAAACCCAGATGCTTGAGTTAAGACAAATTTGGGAGTAATTTTAAAGCACAGCTACCTAAAGATAACATCAGTGACACTCTGAACTGTAATTTAATTACACTCATCAACCACAGAAACAGCTCTCCCTCCCAAGACCCCAAACACTACATACATCAGGCAAAGGAGGAAAGTGCTTACAAAACCCAAACAAACCAACCTCAAACCGGAGTTAGCAGCAACAACTGAGCTGCTCAGAAGCACTTAAGCCTTTTTCTTAAGGAAGTGAATCTATTTTGGAGCATTAAACGGAATCAAGATGCTGCTCCTGGCAGAATAACTGCTCCACATGAATTCTGTGCTAAAACACAGAACATTTTCAGAACCTAGTATCAAGTCAGTTCTCTTATCACAGGTTTACTTATGTTAGTCATATCCTGTTATTTCCCAATTGCCTATTTTAGCACTCTTAACAAGTAAAATACTTTTTAATAGCATGTTTTAATAATAGGTCTGTCATGACTAAGTTCTTACGGTATTGTAATACACAAAACTTTCACATTTTCACCCTTGCAGAGCTGTTTTTCTTACACAATCATATCTGAGTGTAGTATTAAAAAACTCATGTCTTTCACACATTTTACATATTCTCAACACACACGCATAAACTATCTAATCTCAATTTTCATGCAGGACTGAAAGTGGAAGTGCCTGACACCCACTACTTCCTTTCGGAGTTATAAACCTAAAAGTTAGAAATCTGAGCTTAATGCTTATGCAAGTTTAGAATCACCAAAAGGCTTTTGACATCTTTATGTTGAAATCACACGTACACAGAAAACATTTCATATTATGCAAGAAATGATGCTTCAACTCCACATGTACCTACACACATAGAAAGAAGCTAGGAAAGCATGAGCAACTGCTGTACTGCAGACTGACAGCCAATAGCCATTTCTAAAGAGGTTGTTTCACCCCATTGCCATTGCTCCAGCAATTCAACTACAAAGGTTACTACCACCAGCAAGAAGCTGCCAGAAACAACTGTTTAGAGCTGTAGATAAGCAGTACATAAGGTTCAAAAACAACCTGTGTGATTTGTCATCTCTACCGTATATACAGACAACAAACTCCAGTAGCTTTCGTTGAAAAGTGAACTCACAGGCTGATGGTGATGGATTGCTATTACCATGTCATTAATTTAGAACTATGTACACAGGAACGTTAATGAGAAGCCGAAATAAGGTTCTTTGCTGTATGATCACTAGAGCCTTAGAGGCATTTATAACAGACTTCCTTTAAATTCCCTGAGTATCCTAATAACGCAAATCCCAGACTTTGCACGTTTCCCATGCAACTGTGGGTGACATCCTTTAAGAAGCATATAAATAATTATGATTTTTAAGAGAGGGGGAGGAGAAAGCTTACGTCTGTGCATTTCCCGGTAAAGGATGGTGAGCGCCTGCAAGGAATTATCATCTGTGGGTTCAAGTGCTGCTACTTCTTGTGCCAGAGCATACGCTTCATCCTGTTTGCCAGTCCTCTGCAAGCCAATTGCCTTCAGAACCTATCGACACAAAGCAGAGGCAGCTGTTAGGAACACAGTTGGCAGTTACCAGTGAAAACCTTCTCATTCCTGGTGGAAAGAAGCTTTGCCCAACCACCTCATTGCTTCTACAGACCTTCAGGTTTTATTAGGTTTCTAATCCATATGGTACAGAGGAACACTTCCAAATGCAAGCTGTATCAATAGCGGGGCTTTGCATTTCTTTAACAGACATGCAGGCAGCTCTAAGGCATCAGCCACCACTCAGCTCTCCCAGCGTGCAGACTGAAAACTGACCAGACCTGCCTACATAATATTGTGTGGACTAGAACAGCCCCAGATGTCCCTGAGAGCTCAGGAAATCTGGAAGATCCTGGACACCACCACGCCTCAGAGCTGCGCTCACCAAAGGAGGTCTGCACCACAGTCACACTTACCTTTGCACAGTGAAGATCCTTGTGTTTCTTGAGCAGCTTATCTGCCTGCTGGATTGCCATTTTATTATTGCCATTGTCGAGATAATCTGCAGAAAAACAACATATACAGCATTACATAGAACATAAGACCATTCTGGAAAGCTACCTCCAATTTTACTGTGGAGTATGTACTCTATGCCAGTAGCACAAACCCCATTTCCCTTGTACAATTACTACTAAGCCTAACATTCAGGAAACATGTCACTTTGTAGATGAAGTATTCATCTGCTGTACCAGTTTTAGTCATTCAAACAAACAAGCTTTTGTAATTACTCCACACAGATCATTACAGCAACAAAAGAGACATAATAGAACGGGTTCTGCAGCACCAGCTCTTTGCTAGCAATGATGCGGAGCCTCTTGGCTTCAGCCAAAGCTGGAATTCATTTGGTGTGCCTTTGGGAGACTTTCAATGACTTTTAACAGGCAGCAGGTTGGAAACTAAGCACTCAACATCTATCAAAGCATTAAGTGAGTAAACCTACTTGTCCACAAGATCCATACCTCAGGCAGAGCAAATCTGTCCCCTACCAGAGCATCACTATCTTTCACCAGAATGGTTTTTATTTCCTGGGGGAGATCCTGCTGCCTAGTAAAGCTTCAGCTGCAGAACCCCCAAACCCCTGCCTCAAGACTATTTTCTCCTTTATTCAGCTCAGCGTTCACCACTGAGCACATCATCACGTCACTGTGCAATTACAAGCAATTTTAGATTAGAACATCCCCCCTATATGCCTCCCCTTCCTCAAAAACTAACCAAAACCTAGCAGAGAAAGCTTAGCTGCACCTGAGGTGCCAACAGGGAAGGGTCTGCTCACACTGTCCTGGCCTCTCTCCACCAAACTGAACTGAGCCAACACCAGTTAATTGGAATTACATTGACATCTTTTTCTCATCAAGTCTGTAGTTCTCATTATGAAAGAACTCTCTTACCGAGGTGACCTTAGTAATTCCTGGGATATGGCACAAAGTGTGCATCTATACTGATGAGATTTATATCCAGCAGCTTCAACATTTGCTTCCACGGCCGAGTAAGTGCTGCGGATTTAACGTAGAGCTAATTGGGCTCCTGAGACCACACAGACAAAACCTCAAACAAGGCAGCCTGCCCACACCAACCAAAACAAAATGCTGCAGCATGGAATATAGTTTAAAGCTGTAAGACATTGTCTGTCCCTGCGTTAGATGCCTGTTTTAACTTGAGAAAGCCTGTGCATCACCTTCAACATCAAAACTTAAGCAGGGGTTTCTCAGTGAAGAGGTTCCAAACCCATGGAACACAACGTTCTGGTCATGTCTTCATACACCAGCAGAGACTTTGTGATTCAAGGACCTGTGTTGCACAGCTCATACACAAATTACCTGCCATGCTGCACTGCCTGTCTTGGATTAACAACTGTACTGATAATATCTCTTCAGCTCTCTTAAGGTAAATCAAATAAACCACAAACTTCTCTAAACTGCAGCAGAATAAAGAGCCTGTATTTTGCTAACAACAAGTTAAGTTTGTTGGAAGCCAAAGTACTGGCAACTTCCAAAGGAATTGAGTGAAAGGGAAAGGAACTTCAGCCTACATTAGTCGCAAGTTTGGAGGTGGAGATGTTCAGTGGCTGGAAAGGCAACATGTGAATGAACCTCCAGGTGAAGGGAGAACAAGATGGAAGATAAATGTAGCTGTCGAGGAAACCTGAGCAACCAGGCACATGGTGCAAACCCCAAACACTGGTTTAAGTCAAGAATGAGACCTTCAGCCTCACGCTGCACATCTCCAGGTCGTGACTTTTGTGAAGTCCTGTATTTCCCTCTTGAGGACGCACACTTTATTTTGGGTTCTGCAGCACCAAAGCCTGGATTCCAATCTTACGCTGCAGATAATCCTTCCTACAACTAGCAGAAAGCTATTTTAAAGATGTCTCTGAAAGGAATACAGTGAAATACATCTCAGCATCATCTGCTTTAATGTCAGTTGAGTTTACCAAGCTTTTTCTTGTAAGACTATTTAAAGATGTTACACAGGTTATAACACAAATAATCACACGTCGCTAACAATGGCATGTACAGAAAACTAAGGAAAACTCTTGGAACTGTTACATAAAGACAAACCACGGTGCTGCACTCATGATTATGGGATGAATTTCAAGACAGCTGCATGTTTCCTCTTTTAATCAAACAAAACTATCCCCTTCCATCTCACTGGAACCATCACGGATGCGAGTCTATAACCGCACCATTCTCACAGCAGAGGACATTCCTGAAGCATCCCAAATGAGGCAGCTCTCCACCTTCGGAGGAAGAGATATTTTCTTCTAGTCTTGAAAGAAGTTGAGAACATCTTCCTAAATCTCTGTCCAATCCTCAGTTTTAGAGGACAAACGACACTGTAGCCTGGGGAAGTATTTTTCTTCTCTCTTTCCCTATATTTGCATAAACAGAGCCAAGCTTGCCTCCAGTCTCTTAAGCAGTCCCAATTACATGTAATACCCTTGAAAATATTGGGGAAAGCTCAATACAGGAGGTTTCTTAACAAGACCATCTTTTAACTACTTCGCTCTCGTCTCCCAATTAACTTCCATTAACTAACCTGTGCCACAGCACTTCAAAATACAACTTCAAGGTACCCACGACTGCCCTTGCTCCTTTTATGAACTAATCCATTTCCAACTCCTCTGCAGCAAGAAACAAACGCCAACCAGAGTTGCACTGACTGAAAAAGGCGCAGATACCCCCCTCCCGATGCGTACTGCCCCTCCGCGCATCACCCCGGACCCGGGGGTCCGAACGGGGATCCCCCTGGAGGAAGCGCCGCCGCCCGCAGGAAGATGCTCAGCGGGGGCGAGCCCCGGGTCCCCCAGGTCCCGCCAGACTCCCGCTTCTACCCCTGGGTGGGAGCCGGGACCGACCCGCACCCCCACGGGCTCACCGGGGCAGCGGCGGGAAGGACGGGGGTAGGAAGAAGGCTCCCTCCGGAGGGAGCAGCCAGGGCTGGGGCCGCGCTCCCCGTCACCCCCCGAGCGCGCTGCCCCGGCGCCTGCCCGCCGAGCGGAGCGCGGGGCTCCCCCGCCGCCGGGCATGGAGCGGCAGAGGCGGGCGAGCGGGAGAGGCGGGCGGGCGGCGGGGCCCGCCGGAACAACCAGAGAGCGCTCGCCGGGCCGGGCCCCTCCGTGCAGTGCCCAGGGGCCGCCGGGCGGGTAGGGGCAGCACCGCGATGCCGCGGCGGCAAGGCCGGGGGCTGGGCTGGGGGCTCGCGGGGTCCGTACCGTAGATGGGCCGCAGGCGCCGGTCGTTGGGGTCCTGCACATGGCCCCGCGCCGCCATGATGAGAGCGCAGAACCGCAGTGCGCAGCCGCCGGCCGGGCCGGCCCGGGGCGGGGGTGAAGGGGCCGGTAGGAAGCACGGGGCGGGGCCGGGCCGGGAGCCTGGGGAGCCGCTGGAAGGGAGCGGGGCTGGTCCGGCTGTGCGAGCCCCGGTCGCACCCCGCCGTGCCCAGGGTGGAGGAGCCCCAGCCCGCTCCTCGCCTGAGGGGAGGGAGCCGCGGCCCCTGCTGCGTGGAGCGCCCTGCCCGCGGTGAGGGACTGAGGGAAGGGGGCCCTGCCCTGCGGCCCCCGGGTACAAAATGGCCATCGCGGCGGTTACCGAGGCGGAAACGCGGCTCTGTGGGAACTGGTAAGAAACGAAACCGAGCGCTGGGGGCGGTATCCGCGGTGCCTTCCTTCGGGCGGGATCGGCGGTGCGTTCCCTCCAAACGCTGTGAAACACTGGAACGTGCCGGCTATGGACGTATTGTCCTCTAGAAACGTTTGGCTTTGGGGTTTTACCTTGCCTTGTAGTTTTTGCAGCCTTCATTGAAGTTTGTGAGTTAACAGGCGACTGAGCAGAAACCAAAGGAAACAAGCCAAAGTATTCGAATAGAAACACAGATTTGAGTTTTAAAGGTACACATGAGCTCGACGAGTCCAAGTTTTCCTTCAGCAGCTACATGGCTCAGAAGCAGGTGTAAAAATAGAATCCGGAGGAACGTATTGCTGTGGCCTTGTTTCTCTTTGATAACAGTTCTCCTCGCAGGAGCTCCGATGTCTGTAATGCCTTCACTGATAACGGTGGAACCTTAGGGGTGCCTCTGGAATACAAGCAGCTACAGCAATTAACTATTGTTTTCCTCAGAGATACCAGAATCCAGACACGTGTCTTGCACTATCAGGGGAGCTGGTTTGCAAGCAGCGAGTTTGTGCAGTTGGGCCGCTGCTGTTGGACTTTGTTCTTTGCCAGGGCATTGGCTGCTTGGGATCTCGCAAGGGAGAAAACTGAACGTTTGTTCATTATGTGATATGGAAGGCACTGGGGGATAGGTTATAAAGTTAATGATGGTGTTTTGAAGGCTGATTTCTTGGGGGGACAGGATGGATGATAGATCCATCTGGAAATGACGCTCCCTGCTTGAGGCAGGAATAAGGACAAAGCTCCCAGTGCCTCAGTTCTTTTTGGACCCTTTGTGTTTGTAAGCCGTGCGTCCTCCTTAAGATAGGAAAATACGTATCTTAGAAATGAGTTGGGAAGCTTTGGCCATGGAGTAAATTCAGGTACTGCTCCTTCACTGAGCAGATCTGGCCTGTCAGGATCCGATATTTGTATTTCCCAAGCAGAGCTCTGGTCAACCTCTCATAGCCAAGTTATTTCAGGAAGAAACTTTTATCTTCTCAGGCTAGTTCATTAACTTAAACCTGGCTTGTTTATGCTGCAAAAAATACCTTTCACATAAGGAAATGAATCCACTTTGATTTTATCTTAATGCAGTGTGAAAGCTGTGACTTTTCCATGCTAATATCCCACTATAAAGGAGCACTGAGGCCTGGCTGGGCTCGCTTTCTTTTTAGTTACCCACCTCTCTGAACCATGAATTCATAGAAAGCTTTCTCAGGATTTTATTATTCTTATGCAAACTGCTTGGGATTCTTTCCTGCAAAGTGACCTCTGTGACTTTCTCACAGCAAAAAGGACATCCCTGCTGTTAATTTCATCATCCATGAAATCCACTGTAGCAGAAATATTGAAGTATGCTGCTTCTGCAGCGAGTCCGTCCCGAAGTCTGAAATGAAGAACCACATTGAGTCTGAGCACGTGCAGGTGAGAAGCAAATGTCTCCTCTAACATTGCTGACTTCTGTGGCAATTCATCTAACAAGGTTCTGTTTATTGTAGGTTACCTGCAAGTGTAGGATGAAGATAGAGAACAGCCTCCTGAAGGATCATGAGGTTGGTGGGCTTTATGTTATTAGGCACTTGGAGAGTACTCTATGGTGTTTCCAAGCTCTGATTCCAGAGCCAAGACCTGGATTCCAAACCTGTGCTTGGAATCCATTTTATTGACCTGTGCTTTCTAAATTCAAACCCTATGACAGAAGGTGATTGAAAACTGCCTTAAAGTGGTGGAACCTGCTCAAGTCTTCCTATCAAAGGGGTACCTGTGAGAACTGGTGATTTTGTCCTTATCAGTGATCAAGATGAAAAATGCTAATTCAGAAGTACAGAACATCATCAACTTGACTTTTTCTATTCCTTTAACGTCACACAGTTCTGGCTCTGCTGCACTCATGGGAGTTTTAATAACTCCTGATGTCAAACAGGCTTTTCAAATAGCCTGTAAAATAAACTAGACTAGGCCACGGTGGGGTTTCTGAGCTTCTGCATCCTCTGGCTGCTGTCACAGGCAGTCTTGTGAGGAGAAAAGGGTTTTCTTTAAGATAAGTCCAATTTAAAACCCTGCAAGCAGTTTATGCTGCACGTTTGTGTGTCGTGCTTTTAGTTTTTGTAAAGCAAACGATGAGGCATTATTGCAGCAATTATGACGTGTATTTAATCCATGTTTAACCCCTTTTGAAGGGCAACTTAGCACTTACTTGTCACTCAGTAGGATAAAGAACATAGGCCAGCAATTCTTGTTGAATAGCAAAGGAGCTGTAAATCTGTTCCTTAACAGAACAGGCACTGACTTGTTTTTAGCAGTGCTCAATGAAATGTGATTAATACCGGATTTCAGGACTGTATCTGTAACAAGTTCAGGACTGTAACTTCAAAAAGCACAAGGTGAATCTGCTGTCTAAGCAATACAGGTTAAAAACCCCCATCTGAGCATTGAGAGTGCTTCCGTTGGCACCTTTATGAGTACACAGGTTACACAACACATTTTGCTTCCATTTCTCACGTCCTATCTTATTCCAGGCTGTTCTTCAGCGTAGCTTTGTGGCTGGCTAAAGAAACAATAGACCACTCAGTTCCTAAGCAAACTGAGAAGCTCCCACCAGGTCTGCCTCAGCCTTCTGTAGGTGAAAAGCAATCCCTCTGTTCTATTCCCAGGCGTCAGCGTGCCCTCTGCGTCCTGCCCTCTGCCAGTACTGTGGCATACAGCTTACGTTCAAGGAGCTGCTGGACCACGAAGTTTACTGTGGGGCCAGGACTGAGCTGTGTGGAGGATGCGGCCGTAACGTCATGGTGAAAGATCTCCAAGAGCATCCTCGAGTCTGTGGGCAAGAGGTGAAGCAAGTGAGAGGAAGCAGAGCAGTGGCTCGCTTCGAGGATGAGGATGTAGTTTTGCATGCCCTTCGAGATGTCAGAAGGCAATTCAGATCAGGTAACTACACTGGGCCTGTGTGGAGAATGCCCCAGAAAAGCACGTTTATAGCAGCTGTGTAGGAGATAAAACCCTTGGGGACATTAGCAGAAGAAATATTTCAGCAGTAAAAAGAAAGCAAAAAGGAGATAAGGTGGAGAGGAGAGTAAAAACTGGCTTCTAATGTGACATTTACCAGTTGATCAAAGTGTAAGGTCTTGTAATTGCTTTCTGTGAGAATACTGAATCATGGAAGCTCCAGAGGCACTGTGAGACTGTTCTGCTGTGGAATAGCTCTACAAAGATGTAAGCCAGCTGGATGGAGGACTCTGAGATACCTGGGGTGGAAGCCCAGTCCACTGCCTGTTTTGTCTCTAAGTATCTAGCTTAAAAATGAAATTGGAGTTGTTCTCTGCAAATTCTGTCCATTTTTGCTCAGCAGCTGCACTGCTCTTCCCTTCAGTTAGGGTAGGTAAGAGGTGGACGTGGGTTCCCATGTGTAGTACAGCACATTTCAGCAGGAACATCCAGTTTGGCCATCACTGAGACAATTACCAATGCCTCTGCCCTTTCCTAAGCCTCTAATCTCTTACTACCACGTGCAAGGGGTTACATCACACTTCAGCCACAGCTTTTCCAGGAGCTGAATTCATGTTCTGCTGTGGGCCACGTGGAGGGTTTCACACTGCAGAATACTGACTTACAGTCTTCACTCAGCTTGTAGAGATAACTTCTGAGCTTAGCTAATAAAGCTGAATAATCCGGAGAGCTGTAGCCTGTCGGCCACTTGCAGTAACTGCTAAAGAGTGTTCACAAGTGGTATTTTTATGCATGTGGGAGCTATATTTGAAATTCTCACATAATCAGTACAAATGAATACCAGAGAGATTTAAAATAGGCCAGCATGGGGGAGGAGCACTGAGCGTGTCTTTAGCATCATCAGCTGAACCTTGGGCCTGGTTTTCTTTTCAGTGTGGCTTTCCTACCAGAAAACATGTAATGGTTTTCTTCTGGACATGTTGTCAACTGTAATGTCAGTAAAAGGAATTTGTTTCCTCTTTGAGATACTGAAGTTTCCTCAGTGACTTTGTGAAGCTCCCAGGAAGCTGAAGTTCCAGCTTTTGGAGCAAGAGGAATGACTTCCTTCTTTTTCTCCTTTTGGCTTATTACAAACAAAAGTAGGCTGCCTGTTCACCCCCTTCCTCCTGAATTTGATACAGGCTTTGAGTGCTGCACTCTGAGTGTGCACATGTCACACCCTCCTGGTTGAGCTGTTTGGTGTCCAGAAGGGCACTGCTTGTTCCTGGCTTAATGTTCTCTCAAATTTGTACTTGTCTTTTGAAGAGAATGAACGGGAGCAGTTGGGGAGAGATGAAAGCGCTCATTCTTCACTTGACGAGGAGTGGAACCCTGACTTGGACTACGCGTTGGCTCTCAGCCTCCAGAGTGAGGATCGTCAGCACAGGAACACTGCAGCTGAAATTGCCAGTGACTTCTGGGAAAACTGCTACACCAAAGAGTCTGTGCCATCTGCCTATCGTAATGAAAGAGACGGGTCGGATACCTGCTGTGGCTCTTTGGTACCTTCTAGCATGTCAGACCACGGTAAAAGTAAGTGTGAACGCTGTTGTTTGCTTCTTAAAGGGGAGGGAGAAGGAAAGAGGATTCCTGGACTGGGATGTCAGAGACTATCAAGGTGGTCTAAAATGCAAAATCAGCCTCTTTGAGAGTCCCTCTAAAGCAAGACAGGAGGGGAGGAAGAGATCAAAGCTGTAGTGAACCTCTGACCTTGGTATGTGGCGGGAGCTTCATAACAACTGAGTAGGTGATAAAACGTGAAGGCAGGACCTGGGGGAGGCCTCAAGTGCCAGCTTGTGTTGAAAGGAGAAATGGTACTAAAGGGTTTATTAAAGGCAGTAATAGGCTTTTTTACAAGACTATTTGATGGATCTTTGACTCCAAAACATTGTTCTCACTCTGAGTGATGTGAATTTGCTCATGTGGAATTCAGCAAGTGGGACCAGAGTGACTGTTGCCGTAATGTTTGCTTCAGTTGCTGCCCTGGCGCAGAGCAGGAGTCTGCTGCTTAGGGATTTTGAGGGTAAGTCAGTCCAGCTGCATCAGACTCCTCCATGGGTGAGGGTATAACTGTTGCTTACTTTGCAGGTGAGATCATCATGTTGCCGTGTGAGTTTTGCGAGGAGCTGTACCCTGCTGAGGACCTGATTCTTCACCAGGTTTGGTACTTTCTTGGATCTAGGGGTTGGCAGCCATTTGGTCTTTGCAGAGCATGGCTTTTCAAGTCAGCCTGTGCTCAGCAGGAGAGCTAATCTTCCCGTGTTCCTTGCATACAGACAGGTTGTAACCCAGCAAGTGCCTTTGCCTCCTTCAGTAAAAGAAGTTCTTCTCCAAATCCATGGGAATACGATGGTCTGCGTGCTGGTGGGTCCAAAGGCTTTGGGTCTCTCTCTTCACCCCAGCCCCAAGCTGTCCAGGCAGAGGAAGACATCATCATTCCCTGTGAATTTTGTGGCATCCAACTGGAAGAGGAGACGCTCTTCCATCATCAGGTACTAAGCTAACCAGAGCTTGATCTGTTGTGTCACATCCAGTTGTTCAAGGACTATGCCCAGTCCTTGGCGTGCCATGTGACCATCCCCTGTGTCAGATCTTCCTAAACGAAGCCTCTTGGGTCCCAGCTAAAATGTTGGGCTATGCTGAGGCTCTCACTGAAAATAACTATTGTTCTGAAAGCTCAAAACTAAACAAAAGGCCCCGAAATTGCACAACGTAAAGGTTTGATTTGAACATAAAAGTGATGTTGAAACCAGGATGTATGAATCAGCTCAGGTGGGAGAGGAGCACAAGTGTGTAACCTGTGTTGGTGAGGGAGGAAGTAGAGAGTACAGACTGCGAGTCTAGGAGGGAGGGTGGATGAGGTGTGAACATGCTGGAGGCTTGGCCTGAGGGAGAAGCCATGGGTTGAGAAAGTGATGGGTGGTGCAGAGTATTCCAGTTCCCCGTCGCCTGGTGCTTCCCATGGGGAAAGAACACCAGGTCCTGGCACTGCTGTTACTGCTGCCCCGGAACACAGAGCAGGTACCAAGGAGACCATTCGGTGCTTTAATGCTGCTGTAGACCTAAAGAGCAGATCCGGGGTGTGCAGGGAAGAGTCAGTCCTCTGGGATTTGCTCCTCTTCCAGCCAAGTGATGAAAACAGCTCTCACGTTCTCACAGTCCTCACTAACAACTAGCGAAGCAGTTTTGCTGTGCTTCTGGGCCTTTCCTCTCCTAGGGAATAGTAAAATCACTACTAATAGAAATGAGATCTGATGATGTTTATTTAAAACCCACTCCCTTTACAGTTGGCTCTTGGAAGGCTCTTTTTTCCCCTCGCCTCTGTCACCACTTTGGATGTGCAGAAGCTGCTTTCTCTACCAGCTTCTGGTGTTTGTTAACTCCGTGACCGGAGCTGCATCACAGCAATATGGTTTGTTTGCAGACCCCATAAAGGACACCCCATGTTTGAAGTTTTACACTCCACAGAGTGATGCCTGGTGCCTGGCGAAGGTACCACGTGGGTTTTCCTGTCTAGTTCCTGGTTTCGCTCTGTCCCGAGTCTCTTCTCCTTTTGCTGTTCCTCGGTGTATTTTAAGTTGGGACTTTACAAGTGCAGCCAACAGGGGAAGTTGTGTGGGCAGCATGACTCAGAAAGCACTTTTAACTTGCTTTTTGCCCTCGGAGCCATCATTCAAACACTGCAATGTGCGTTGTGCTGCAGCACCACTGTGACCTGCGCCCGGCCAGCCCTGCCACCACCTTTCCATCCTGGCAGCCACCATCTCCACGGGCCAGCAGAGGGAGAAGAGGATCAGCAGAGCTGGCTCGGAGACGGGCCCGGCACCAAGGTGAGGGCAGAGCAGAGGCTTCCGTGCCCTCCTTTACATCGGCAGGAGCACTGCGTGTCCCAGGCTGAATGTCTCTTGCTGCGTTTACTGTTCCTATTCAGTGCTGTATTTTGCCCTCCCAGGAGATGTTTCTCCTTGGAGCACAGGCGGCTTCGGGCAGCAGGAGCTGAGCTGTCCTGCACGAGGGACCACATTCCGGAGTAGCACGGCACACACCAGGAACACACCCCAGGCCTCTTCCCTGAGAGCTGGAGATGCTCCTGCCTCCAGAGGGAAGCCCAGGAAGGCGTCTGGCAAAGAGGGGAGGCCGAGGAACAGAGACACAGGCGAGCCTGCGGGTGGGATAACGCCACGTGTGAGACCTGCTCAGAGCTTCCATTCAGAAGGCTTCACACCCAGCATCTCCAGAGCTTCACCAACCCAGCCAAGGTACCACCTCTTCTGGGTCAGGTCTGCCCTAAGGGGTCAGTGGTGCTGGAGGAGCAAGCTTTGCTCTCGGAAGTAGGTGCATGCCTCAGGTCTGGTGCATTCTGAGCTGCAGCGGACAGTGACAGACCCACTCCCGTCCTCAGCCTCACTTCCCCACGATGCAAAGCTGTATTCCCTCCTATTTGTTTGCCTGTGACTGAAAGGGTTTCACTCAGTTCAGTTGGGCTGGGGCTTGTCTGAGTTTCAAACAGGGCTTCCAGCGGGTCCCTGCTGTGAGGGACCTGCATCTGCCTGGCACGGAGGCCCTGAAGCTGGGGTAGGCTTCCTGCCTCTGAATGTGTCCCTGTTCATCCTCCACAGGACCAGCAATGCGGGGGGAAGGAGCCCTGGGGCCTGGGAGCGTCCAGGTAGCCTCAGGTGCAGGAACAGCAAGGTAAGGCAGGGCCTGGCTGTTACCCTTGCGGTGGCTCCACCAGGACCATTTAGCCCTTTCACTGAGGGTTCCATCAGCCGCTCCTGACCAAGTGCTCTTTGACAACTGCATTTTCACTTTGTTTTCTCCCCTTTCCTCAAGGCCAAAGCCCAGAGCCCAGCACGTGGACAGCCGGAGGAGCAGAGGCCCACCGCCAATGGGAAGCACGTTTAGCTCTACATAGTTACTGCACCCTCTACTGCTTATTTCTCCGAGTGCAAGCAAACTCCTCCATTGCTATGTCACTGAAGACTTTCTATGAATTTAATTTTTATAGGTGGTGTTTTATATATATATATATATATGGCTGTATTTTTGACAGCGTATTATAGGCTTTTACTGCTGTGCTCTGCACTGGACCCATCCCAAGACAGCGGCGTGGGCAGCACCTGCATTATGTTTCCGTGGGGGCTCTTTGTGCCACCCAGTGAAGGAGTTTCTGCCATGCAAGGCTGGGAGCTCAGCCGCGTCCTTTACAGGGCAGGCTCTGGCTGTCGCTGTGCTGCTGGGGCAGGGGTGGGACCCCAGGGGTGCACCAGCCCCTGATGCTTCGTATTGTGTCTGCCGGAGGTGCCCGGCCCTGGGTGCTCCCCGGGGGCACAGAGGGGGTTCTGGGTGTCACAGGGTGTCACAAGCCCTGAGCCCATGGAGTCTTTGCAAGCGCTCTCCCCTGCTGTGCTGAGTCCAGGCTTTTAATGTTCCTTGTAATAAACTCTAATGCTGTCCCCAGACCTCGTGCAGCAGTGGTCTGTTCTGAAGCCATGTGTGACCAGACGCTGTTCTTACCTGCACTGGGTCCCTGCTCGTGTTCACATCCCCTGTGCTGTGGGAATCGGTAATGGGGAAGCTGGGGTTTAATAATGACCATGGGCATCCGCCTCATTGATCAGGTAGCACAGATGGCATGAACGAGGCTGGTAAGCCCATCGCTCTTCAGGGCAGGGCTGGCGCTGGAGGCCGTGGCACTGCCACAGAGGCCACGGCACAAAGGACAATGGTTGGAGAGAATCCTGCTTCTAAAATAAAGTCATTTTGTGGCTGCTTCCACCAAACTTGAGGGTTTATTTGTACAAGAAAAGCAGAATAAAGGTATTTACACCCAGTGGCACATCTGGGGAAAGCCACTGTGGCTCAGTGAAGGGCTTCTGGCGTGGGTACAGAGACATACCGGCACCATGGTGCAGGACACTTCCATTTCTGTTTCCAGTAAATACAAGTTACAGCATCTTGACCCCCGAAAGTGGGATTTTAAAGCCGGAATCCTGCAGCCCCAGCAGCGGAGGGTTTCTTTCATCATCTTCAATGACCTCCAGCCCCAAAGAAGGACACAGGACAGCCAGAGGGAGGGCAGGAATCACCTTTATGCAGTGTACACTCCATGGCCAAGAGCACTGAACAGGTTAACGCCGTGCGCAGGACCCACCTGGAGCCACGACCCAGGTCCAGCAGATTTCCATTATTGAAGTATAATTTTACATTCTGAATGAATATATATTAAAAAATAATAATCATCATCACGAACCAATCTTTGCTTTGACAAACAAGCCTATTACAGACAATGTCAAGTTCAGTTAAAGCACGAGGAAGTAAGGATGATTAGAAAAGCTTTAATTAAAAGGCCATTTGAGCGACAGTCGAACCGCTGCAGCGCTTCCTTCCTTGGAGCATAGAGCCCTGGAGCCGACCTGCCCCAGCGCAACTGGAGTCCATGAAGGGTGGTGGTGGCGCCGTTGGCCCTAGCTCAGCAGCTTCGTTCACACCACGAGGTGCAAACGGCATCGACCGAGAGTTCGTTATTTGTCATCATAAATAATTAACTGTAATAAATAGGGATCAAGTGACGGGACAGACGCTCCTTGGGGGCAGGCAGCGGGCTCGGGCCGCTCCGGCTCACGGGAAGGAGACAGGCAGCAGCCACGGTCCGTGCCCGCCAGTCCGCCCTGAGCAGATTTACCCCCGACACAAACCAACCCTCAGAGAGAAACCCAACCGCCATTCCACGCGCTTCCCAGCAGCACGGGCCTGGGAACGCGCATCCCAATGGGACGAAGCTGCTCCGAGCCGTTCCTCCTGCTTAGCTCTGCCCCTGCCTTTGTAAACTCCACGTTTGCGCTTACTCCCAGTGACTTCTCCGCTACATTTATGCTTCTACCAGGAAATGGACAAGAATCAAGAGTAAATATTCCTCCTCTGTGCGCCTGTTCCTTGGCAGGGGCAGGACACAGTGGAGGGTGACAACAGCGTTCCTAACCACGGGATTCGGAGACTCCGCACGCCACCAACTACCTCTACAACTGTTGCCCACGTGTCCCATCCGCTCACGACCAGAACACACACACTCGTGCAGGCTTTGCTTTCTTACTCACGCGTTATCTTCCACGTACCACACACGCACCATTCCCGATATTCACAATAATATACAATAAATACAGCTTTGCCACTCCCATCACCACCGATGAGCCCCATCAGTGCACCATGTCCTTAAGGAGATGGGTAACACCAACCTGGAGCTGCAGTGACACCCGCACCAGCGCTGACCTTCGCGTGGCTGACGTGTGCTGAGCACAGAGGGACGGAGCAACCCTGAGCTTCACTCACGTGGTGCTGAGCCGAGCAGCAGCGTCCATCGTCGCTCCTGGTTCCTGCTTGTGTTGGGTTGCAGGTGCCGACCACAGCAACGCCGTCCTCGTGCAGGGCAACAGGCACCAGGGAAGGATGATGACACAACGGGGTGTCTGCAGCGCCCTGAAACCGCCCCTGAGCGTCTCTCACCCCGTACAGGAGATGAGCGAAGGGAACTGCTCTCTCTCCACAGGCTGCCGTTGTCTTCCACATAAAACAGAAGCTTTATCTCCGAAGGAGGCGGTGCCTTCCCCCGCCGCATCCTCCTCCTGGTGCCACGGTGCAGGAGAGTTTGTTCTTAGAGGAAGACCATGTGCGAGCACAAACTGAGCTCCGGGTGCGTGGCCGCACGCTGATCCTCGGCTCGGGATGAGGATGGAGTCACAGAGCTGGAGCTGGGGCCGTGGCTCTCGCACCATACAGAGGAGCCACTTTATCTGCTAATACTTGAGTTACAATAAATGACTCGTTACGAAGCCAAGCAGAAGCCAAGAACACCGAGGGCAAGAACCCGCCTCAATCACAGCCCTTTCACTGTTCTAACTCCTCCTCAGCCCATATCCAGCTGAAACCCCTGGACCCGGCAGCGATGCCTGCGCTTGCTGCTTGGTTAAACACAAGGACAAGGCAATGGCAGAAGCGACCCGGCCCGAGCACAGGACTCGCTTTGCTCCAGCAGCTGCTGCCAGGCGCTGTGCGCGGTCTCTGCCCGCAGCAGGAGCGGCGCCAGCTCCGCTCCCGAGGCGATTCCCCCCCAGCAGCCCGGGTTTCCCAGTTTGGAACTCAAAACACACTGCAGGGGGGGGGGGCGATCCATGAGCCTTCACCTCGGAGCGCTCCGAGTCTCGGCCCCCCCTCGCTTGCGTGGTGTTGGCAATGGGGCGGTCTCCTTCTAAGTTACCAAATGAGGTGCATGGGGAGCGGTTTCTCGGAATGAAATCAGACACAAACTGGTCTTTACTGAGCTATCCTACAAATATTCCACAAACAAGGCAGCGAAATAACCAAGTCCACCACAAAGTCTACAAATACAAAATGTCCTCCGGGAATCAACGGGAACAGAAAGGTCAGGAAATAAATTAACCTCCAGCTCATCCCTCAGCGGAACAGGAGGCGTCCGTACGGGAATCGAGGGGTTTCCAACGGTGGCGGTGCCTTGGAACCATCCCACAGCCCCCTCCGGGTCCCTCAGCCGCTGAGCGGATCCTCCCGGTAGTGGATGGCGTAGCGGAGCTTCTCCAGCATGATGTCCAGCGAGGAATACTGCGGGAGCTTGAT
This sequence comes from Amazona ochrocephala, assembly GCA_039720435.1. Taxonomy (NCBI): domain Eukaryota; kingdom Metazoa; phylum Chordata; class Aves; order Psittaciformes; family Psittacidae; genus Amazona; species Amazona ochrocephala. Next base: position 13,602,857 of record CM077891.1, read on the forward strand.
CATGAACATGCACGTCTCGACGCGGATGTACCGCGAGTCTGGAGACCCTGCGGGGAAGGGGCCGGAAGGGGTTGGATGCACCAGCACTGCCCATCGCTGCCTGAGCCCCCAGGGAGAGGCAGCGACGTCAAACCCCAGCCTGGCATCTGGCTCCTGAGCCTTCTGTGCTGCCCCACAGCCATCGAGCCAACGTCCTCCCCAATCACTTTAACAGCATCCAAGGCACACACTGTGTCAAGCCTCTCAGTGTCTTCAGAGGGCAATGTTTTAAATTACCATTTGAATAAATTAAACCATAAATTGTATTTTGACACGGTTTAAACCCAAGTTCTCTCCTTACTTACAGCCATAACCTGCCGCTCTTTTCACAGAACCCCAGCCTGGTTGGGTTGAAGGGACCTTAAAGCTCCTCCAGCTCCAACCCCTGCCAAGGGCAAGGACACCTTCCACTGGAGCAGGGTGCTTCAAGCCCCTGTGTCCAACCTGGCCTTGAACACTGCCAGCAATGGGGCAGCCGCAGCTTCTCTGGGCACCCTGTGCCAGCGCCTCAGCACCCTCACAGGGAAGAGCTTCTGCCTAAGAGCTCATCTCAGTCTCCCCTCTGGCAGGTTAAAGCCATTCCCCTTGGCCTGTCCCTGTGTGTCAGTCCTTGCTCATGAAACACCAGTTTAAATGGAGGACAGGGAGCTGCGATGGATTCCCTCTCCCTGGCAGCCCCTGGTCACTCACCTGCAGCTCCATCAGGGGGGGCGATTTTCATGGGGTACGGGGGGACGTGGGCAGTGTCGGGGCCCCCGTCCTTGCACGGGCACGTGAAGGGGATTCTCTCCTGGTTACAGGCGAACTTGATGAACTTGCAGAGCTCCTCCTGCGTGAACATCTCCAGCGCGCTCCAGAAGAACTCGATGTGCTGGTCGGTCTCCATCAAGCCCACCTGGTACATGGTGTGTGCCTGGGGGGAAAGAGCGGGGTGTTCCCTCCTTCTCCCTTCGGAACTCTTCCCCACTTCCGCTTCAAAGGCTTGGAAGCGGAGGGCAGACACCTTTTGCCCCAGCAGCTGCAGCTCTTCTCACCTTGAGGAACTCCAGGTTGATGTAGGGAAGCCCACAGGTCCTCAGCTCCATCTCCAGAGGGGTCAGCGTGGTCAGGAGCTGCAGGGGGATGATGGAGCCCAGGCCAGCGCGCACCGCGGTCATGCACTCCGGCGTCTGCAGCTCCCGCATCCGCAGGCTCCGGATGGCTGTCGCATACACGTCCTTGTTCTCCCACCTGCAAGGGCAGGGATTCAGGCTGGGAAAGGAGAGCGTCTTGGAGCCCTCCTGCCCTGACCGCGCTGTTACAGAGGCTTTAAGGGGAGTCTCTGCTTCTGAATAACCAGGAGGGAGCATCCTGATGCTTCCCAATTGAATTCCTCTTTCCTCCTTTCCTCTCACACCCATCTCTCACACCCCTCCTACCCGTGGGTGCTCACTGACGCCTGCACAAAGTGGAGCAGCAGTACCCTTCACCTGCCTCTACAGAGCAAAAGGCAGTAAACGGCACCAGCGATTCCACATTCCTGCCAAGTGTAAAGAATTCCCAGATCCTTCCAGCCCTCAGCTCATTACAAAAGCACCTCTGGAGGGCCTGGTGCTTGGAAAACAACTCCAAGAGATGCTTCTTTGCCACGTAACCCAGTGCAGTGTCCTGCCGAGGAGGACACCGCTGTTTCTTACCCCACTGGAATGTGCCGGCCGCGGGGACACAGCTCCACCTCCTCCCCCGTCATGGTCAGGTAGGTGAACTTGCAGCAGGGTTTGTTGGGACAGTCGGGGCTCTCCGTTGCCAGATGCTGGGAAGCAATTTCTGCACAGAGAGCTTCCAGCTCCGTCTCGTCATTTATCTGCCATGAAACACAGGACCAGGAGCTGCCACCCAGCACATGGCACCGCGCTGGGCTCATGGGCTCACTGCAGGGCACAAAGCGCACTCGCTCCATCATCTGGAGACACTGCGGACAGTGAAGGCCAGGGATGGCTTTGGTGGCTCTTTACTGGTTTAACATTGCCAAGCCCCAGCAACACTTGAGAAGCCTGAACCCCACCGTGCCTGGCGCTGGAGGAGATGAGCAGCTCCTCCGAGCCATCAGGATGTAAAATCCTGCATCCAAGAGGAGTCAGAACACTTCATGACCCTGCTCACATGAAAACCAGCTGCTGGCTGTGTAGCCAAGGGCTTCCACATTGGGCAGGCAGGAACATCAGGGCCTGCTGGAGCAATGCGCTTGTGTGGAAAGGAGGGAAGAGGCAAAAGGTTACTTACGTTCTCGAACTTCTTGACGTAGTTGTAGGTGAGGATGTCAGCTTCCTGGAGATCAACATCTGGATCCAGCGGCTCTCCCACCAGCGTCTTCCAGAAGGAGGGCAGGAGGTCGAGCGGCAGAGGAACGTCTGCTCGGATTGCGATACCCAAGAGCTGCCCGAAGAAGTGGAAGAGCTGCTCCTCCGCATAGGTGATGGGGCTGGGAGTCAGGATGTACTTCCCCTGAGGGAACAGAGCAGGTTACCAGGCTTGTGAAACCCTGATCTGAATGCAATGGACGCTGCCCACAAAAGGACATTGTCCTTTTTGGCCACAGATGGATTTGCTCAGTGTGGCATGGAGCCTGTCTCACTTACACAGTGACGTTACATCATGTTATCACTTACTGGTCAAAAGCAATACCGTAAAGCTGCTGTCCTTGAGAGCCCCACTGTCACAAGCTGTTAAGCAGCAATCACAGGACTCCTCTGTATTTGTATTATCAGTTTGGTACCTGAGTATTTCAGCTGTGGAATGTTCCCAAAATACAGTCTGGCCATGCAAAGCCAGGTTTGCCATGTAGCAGGTCTTAAGCGGAGGGGAATGATCTGTTTCCTGCTCTGAGTATTCCTAGGAGGGAACTGTACCTCAACTACTGTAAATTCTTTGGGCCATAAGCTTCGTCTTGTTTCTGGAATATATCTACTGCACTAAGTATGCATTAATAGCACAGATGGAGCATCTTATCCTACTAGCAATGCGACTGACTTTCCTGTCGACACTCCCGGAGTCATAGCAGCAGAACACGACTTCACTAGTTTGGGACAGACAACTGAACCAGATTCACTTGAAGCGAGCTTCAACCAGGACTCTTAATTCTGCTCCGCTTTGCAGCTCTGACCCCATGGCTGCTTCTTCAGGACCTTCAGGACCAGGTGAAATGGATTGAAGCTTCTATCACTGACCGAATGTGTTCTACCGCAGTTCAAACACGCGCATTCAAAGAGAGGAAAGCAAGTTCATTTCTTGCACTGAGATTGCCACACCTTGTTCTTATTGACTGCAGAGCTGGGGCACAAGAGGAGCAGGGAGAGCGAGGAGCTCTGCAGCTCTTTACAGACTTGCCACAGGAAGTGACGGAAAGATCCACCTGCAAGAGAGAGGGCCAAAGTCACGAAATGCCCTCGGGCTCATTCACTGCATTGAGCTCCGAATTTGCCATTCCTGAAATCATGTTTCAAGCCTTAGATTACACACTGCACCCCTGGATGCACAGATATGTGGCTTAACCGAGGCTGGGGCAGATGCCAGCCACACCAGCTTACTACTCATGTGCAAGTCCACATGTAAATGGTCTAAATACATGTAATAAATACCATTGAACTGCTTCCCGCTGAGCTCTGCAGTGCTGCTTTGTCTTCCGAGACTAGCACCAACATTTGTTACACCAGTTGGGCCGCAAATGGGATTCGTTACTTGGTTAGAAGATGAATGGTGCTGTCTTCACCACAGCCGAGCCTTGCCAAGCTCACAGCACTGAGGCAATGCCTCAGAACTCATTACAGATGCTGAGCTGTAGATGTACCATTTATCTCCACATATATTCTGTCAATAAGCACTATAAACACTACGGACCTTAAAAGAAAAGCATTCCCCTTGGGAGAAGGCATCAAAGAGGCTCGCTGAGGAGTTTCCTTTTACACAGCTGACAGATGACACTAGATGGCAACACCAAATTCATTTTGGGCTTTCCTCCTCTAACCCCATGTGCCCCCATGAATCTCCCCAAAGAACCGCTTCCCATCAGCACACAGAGGCTGCACTGACTGGGCGAGCAGCAGTCCATTTTGTGTGACACAGTGATATTTGCTTTGATACCCTATCAATTATTCACCAGCTCTGCAAAGCAACGGTTTCTCAGCTCTTGCTTGAGCCAAGTCTCTTTGTGGAGCAGATCAAGCCATGCTGATGCAACCCCAAAAGGAGTTGGTATCTGGAGGGGGCCGGACAGCATCCACATAGAGATCGTCTTACAAAATGAAGCCTCACACATGACAACAGTGTCAGGAGAAGATACAATAATCTTGTTGCTCAAAGCCTTCTGTGGAAGAGCAGCGCTCCTGTGTCACAGGAAGCGTGTCCACGGAGGGGCAGTGAAATCAGAGCAGTTAATGGTCTGCTCCTTTATGAGGTTCACTCTTTCAACCAGTCACGTGAAAGCTATTTATACGATTACAAGAAATGCCGTACATCTCCTTATAAGAAAGGGGAAGATGCAAAGATTAAGGACAGTTTCGAAAGGAACAAACCCCTGCTCACACTCAGTTCCCATTTTCCCTCTTTTCGACTTGGCTGGGACGAGCAGAAGTCCATACTTGTGAAGGCACGTTGACAGCAATTCCCAAAGCCACCTCGCTTGGGCATTCTTAGTTGTTAATGCCTTTCTATTCCCTGATGGCTGCATTACATAATGCATCTTTCACTAGTACCTAATGGCACCTTAATCTACTGGCTACACAACCTCACACCGCTTTAACCATAAAAGCCACAGTGATGTTACCCAGCCCATTGCTAACAAGAGAGCGCTTAAAAAAACCCCAAACATCCCTGTTCTCAGCACAATGTGGGTTTACCATTGCCAGGCACCAAAGCCACCTGAAGAGACGTTCTTCCTAAACGCTTTTAACAACGTATTATTGCTTTATTCAGTTGCTGCAGTCAGAGTTGCAGCCGCCATTCCTGAGGTATCAGCAAGGATGGAAATTAACCACCTGGCTTGCTGAATTCTTGGAAGCTTCACTCTTTTCCATCTGCAGCCTTCCAACATCTGAAGGGGGCCTATAGGGATGCTGGGGAGGGACTCTTCATTAGGGGGTGTAGTGAGAGGACAAGGGGTAACGGGTTCAAACTTAAACAGGGGAAGTTTAGATTGGATCTGAGGAAGAATTCTTTACTATTCTATGACTACAACCACCATAATGGTAACGCTGCTCTGGAGTTAACATGAGACACGTTGTGCTGAAGACTTGGATCCCACCTCTCATCACTGTACCTGATGTCCCCAGTCCCCTGGATCTCAACTTACTCGTTCCATGAACCTCCTCCCCTGTGAAGCGGATGTTGAAAGCATAGGTAGGGTCTCCCCCGCTGGCCAGTTTGACGCAGAGCTGTGAGGACGGCACACAGGCGAGCTGCCGCGCAGCCTGGCAGAAGTAGGAGTTCTCTGAGGAACGGATCTCCCCTGGTTACAAACGAGAGGTACAGTTACAATCCTCATACTCAGAGTAGTTTGCATTAACAACCAAGCTTGGTTAAACAGACCCAACTTGTTGCAATGGGTTCAAACGGGTTCTGAACAGGAGCAGTGCTTCCCATACCTCCAACGATTTCCAAGGGATCCAGGGTGATTTCTGGAGCTGCATGATCAGCAGTTCTTTGCACAGTGGCATTCAGCACTCTGTTCATTACAGTTACTTTTGTGTCATAAAAGATTAAGCCTAAAGAACGAAACACGTTTCAGTGTAGTTCATTTATCCTTCTACCATCTTGTTCTCTGAAACTCTCTAATGGACAATGGCAGCACAATAACTCCACCTTCACCAGGTGGGTAAGATATGGCTAACCCACATCTTTTTCACTTGAAGTATGTGTTGCTGGAAGAAGTGCAGTGGGTTTGGGCACTGCTGGACACAATTCTGATGGTATATAAATAGATCCCAGCAACCCCACCACAGCACAGAGGGATTTCTGTAAATCAGCAGCACTTTGCCAAATAGCTCTCAGGAATCTGAGATGTTTTGACAGTAATGTAGAGGCAACAAAACAGGATAAAACCCAGGGCTGTCACACTGCACCAGAAACAGAGGCTCTATGACGACAAATCTCGGCACATTCTTCACTTCCCCTTGCCGGGTTTATAAGGTGTTTTTCCAGCTGGGCCAATATAAAAGCCACTTACACACACTGATACCTCTGGTGAATTCTGTATCTTCTTCTCCAGAAGAAAACAAGTTTGGGAAATGTAACAACCTAAATCTTGGTTTTGTTTGTTGTTAATGGAGGCTTGTAAAAGCGACCTCAAATGCTGATGCCTGACAGGGATTTGCCTGTTCTAATTCTACACTTCAGTGCCAAGGAGGATGCCAACAGCCCCCGTGCCCCAGGATCTGACCTTTGGCCTCCTGCAGCAGCGCGGCGATGCTGTTCGCGTACATCTCTGTCTGCCGAAGCTCCACCAGCGGCAGGAAGAACGTCTCCAAGGTCGTGTTGAGAGACTGGAGCAGCGCAAACCGCAGGCGGAGGCTTTCAACAGGAACGTCTGAGGTGGGAAACGTGAGTCAGAAGGAAATTCCCTACCTACTGCAGAGCCCACCTTCCCAGCAGATCCACTCCAGCAGCCGCACGAGCCCCCGGCTGATGCCTGCCCATCAACAAGAGGACTGGAGATGCAAGAACAGCCATGATCCATGATGTTCCTTCCCGGATCTCGAGACTCTGGGTGTCTTTCAGCATCACTGAGTTTGCATTACCTGGAGATTGCTTTAAAGGAACTTAGTGCTTAGAACAGGATTCAGGTGAATAAAGCCTGCCTAGGTCCAGACTTGAAACCCACCCTTTCTTCCCCCTCGAAGCTGAACTCACCAGATAACTTGCTCCTCCACCCTGATCTAGGATGTGTGCTTGAAGAGCACAGAACAGCACAGTGTGTTTCTAACAATGCTGCCAAAGCACCACAGTGCCCAAGCACACCCAGGGAGAGAGAGGGAAGACCCAGACTCAGTGTTCCCCTCTGCCCACAGAGCCCAATCTGCAGCCTCCAAAGGAACGTTTCAGCTGCCTGAGTGGCAGCCACGTTGGTCAGGAGCACCATCCAGCTCTTCCAGTGAGGAAAGCCCCTATGCAAACCATCCACACATACTCAACAGACAGGAGATTCTAGGATCTGCTGCATCAGCTGGATCCAAATAAACTTCATGGGGATGGAGTCGCGCTGGTGTAATGGCAAGGTGACGACAAAGCCTGTTAATGTACTGGACAAGGGCTACATCCATTTCCAGGGTCCATTTGCGGGATGCTTTCTGAGCATGTCTTGCATCAATGCAGGCACACCTGAAACATAAAAGGTGTAAGACCTGTTGATACCTAACAGCAGTACTGCTTACTAAGAGCACGTGGAGCACAACACCAGGATTTTTCTGCTTCTCTCCCCGTTTCTTAAGCAGAGCTGTTTCCTTACAGAAATCCCAGCTTGAGAATAAGAACTGATTTATCATCTGCTTTGCCTCATTGCTATTAATTAATAAGACAAAAGGAACCGCCTGTTAAGCTCACTCGCTGCACTATCTTCTTTATGCTCTGAAGCAGATAAAGGAGAAGGGGATGTGGCAATTAGCTTGTGGCTTGACACAAGGAGATAAGGAGGATTCATTTAAGGGACTTTCTTCCTGTACAACATTAACAAGGAAATAACTGTGCCCTCTTCTACATTACTACTGCCCCAGCAGCAGCACTGCCAGTTTAAACAATCACCCAGCACACAGAATAGAAAGCTGTTGTGGAAGAGAACCAGATGCAGGTGGATCTACAACGCTCACCAGGCCCATGTGTTGTCCATTTGGAAGCTATGACGGACAGCATGGCCTATGATTTTGCTAGCTATGTTGTGCACAAGTCAGTCAGAACCTGCATTTTGACAGCAGTGACTTTTCAAGCATGCTTTAAGAAACAACCACACACTGGTTAAAGCTGCTCGGAGGAGGAACATTTGGGATTGAGTCAGCACAATGAATCAGTATCACCTTTACAAACAGACTTGCAAACCCCACCTTTCGAAATGCAGATCATATCCACAGGACAGAATAGCTCTCCACACACTACGGATGTCCTGTTTAGATCGGTCAACCACAAATCTATGAAATCCATCCAGGGTCAAATACTTCTCCTCAGGAACTGACAGCAAAGATACAACCAGCAAATAGTTAATGACTTACTACAGAGTTTACACACCACATAGGAAAATGGTTTGTGTATGAGATGTCACCTGCCAGCTTCCTCCTGGTTCTACCCATCCCACCATGGCTGGTCTCTCCAGTAGTTCTAAACATGTTATTCAGGTCCAATCTGGCCTTTGGTAAATGCTGCTCATTCTTTCCTTTCAAGGACACCAATTCCCCAGCTGCCCTCTGGAACAGCTCCACCGATGTACCTAACCAGGCATCAAGAATCCATACTTAGCTGGATGCTGAAATTCCTCTCTTCTGAACTAACCTGGCATTTCCTACAATGAAGAGCAGAGTCCAAGCTTGTGTCTATTCACCCTTCTACCTGACTAGAGAAACAAATATCAAGCAAGAACCTGGAACTTCTCCCTGTCATGGCATGACTGTGCCATTTCCTCCACGTGTTATGACTAGTTATGAGGCATCTGAAGCTTCAATTTCATCCAATTTTCCTCTTGTAACTACATAATCTTTCTATCTAAGTTGAGAAACATGATTTAAACCCACCTAGTTCAAGCCCATGACAGCTTAATCCCCCACTGTACAAAAAAAGCCTTGACACTACACCTCTTGGGAAGCCAGCTCTCCACCCAATGCACTCACATGGCCTACGCGCACCGTTGCATGAGCATGGTTTGCCTTTGCTTACATTGAGTCCAGATTAAGATATACAAATCAAAGCAGCATGTTAAATCACTAAAGTAATTAAGTTAGCCTCATTAAAACCAAGGACAAACCAAATCTATCATGACATCATATATGCATATCAACACAAAAAACGTATTTCTTGACTACAGTGTAATACCACAGAAGTCCATACAGCTGCTACCTTCTTGTTTCTTTGTGGGAGACTTTTCAGGGTCCTTCTCTTCAGGTTTGCTCTTCTCAGGAGATTTGGGCTTCACAGTAGGTTTCTTCTCACTTAAGGCTGTTCGGCTGAGGGACAAATGCAATGTTAGGATGAAAGCTTTCTTTGACCCCTTCAAGAAACCAAAACGTTCCTTGAAGGTCTTCTATAATCTCAAAGTTACATTTCCCTCTTCCAACTCATACATTGGAATACAGAGAGAGGGGGAACAAAAAACTGGATTCCTAAAGGGAAATCAAACGTGTTGCAACTCCCAAAAGGCTGAAGGCACCAACCTGACACTGTTGAGCATAGACTTCTCCTTTGTAGGTGGTTTAGTAACCGGGCGCTTGGTGCTCACAACCTTCACTGGGTGCTGCTCTTTGCCTGCCTTGTTGTACTTGCTCTTGTCAAATTTCGGCTTGGGCACACCATATTTCCTTAAAATCTTCCAAGATAGAAAGTGGATAATTACCCAATGCTTTCAAATAACGCAAGAAGGATGCTGAAAAGGCATCTTCCAAGCACTACCTGAGTGAGCTGGTCCTCCAGCACCTTCTTTGGAGGGCGGACATTTGTGAAGAACAAGTGAAGAAGGTTTCCAGGCGTCTGAGAATTTATCTGCTCTTTACTAAGATAGATATCAGCAACCTTAATGGGTTTGGCTGGAGTCAGGCTCAGCATTTGCTCAGAATGGACACAGCTTTTAAAGATCTCTGTGAGGACTTCCCGAGCGCCCGGCACCAGTTTCTCACCTAGGTACAAAAACCAAAGGCAATACCGTACAAAATGCCACGGACGACTGCTTCGAACTTCAAACATGAACAAACACTTTGCATTGAGCTGAACGCCACTGGCTCTGAGAAAGTCACTTAGAAGTAGTCCTGCAGACCTGACCTTTCTGCAGTCTAATACCCCATTTATGAAAGAGAACTGAATGCTTTCTCCTGCTTTGGCCACACACTGTAATTATTATTTGAATACTTTCCTGGTAATGAAAAGAGCAGATTATTTACGATGCCAGTATAAAAATGATGCTGTGGAGGTACTCCCTGACTATCAATTGAACAAGCAGTCAACAGAACTTCCCTCAATTATTAACCCTCCTCTGTCCTCTGATCCAGGATTCTGGCCCACTCCAGGTGTATTGGGGCTGTATAGCTTTCACGTTGTTAAGAGAATATAAGATACTAACTGTTCTATTGCAACAGTTTCTACCCTAGGATTATGCTGTGTCTAAAAAACATCACTAACTAACCCAGTCAGTAGTTTTGGGGGGGTTTTGGGGGGAGGTTTTAATGGTTTTTTAGAGTTTTTAGTTCTGTTTGATTAGCTGGGAGGACAGTTGAGCAATGTTCAGACTGCAGATAGCTGCTTGCCAGCTGATGAGAGGGAGGAAACGTGCTGTGAAATTAAACTTACTCCTTGGCTCCCCCTCAATGTCACCCATCAATGAGTGACTCACACTGGATTTACAGTAGGAAGGACAATCTGAGGCCCCCCCTTAACATGCATAAATGAGATAAATGCCAACATGAACACCACCACCTACCTTTTATTGACTTGTCATTGAAATAATCTTCTAGCGCTGGGCTCCCTTGTGTGTCAAATAAGCTCTGATTTACAGTAGAAACAGTTAAAATCTCTTCAGTTGACATTTCCATCAGCTCATCTTCACCGTCCAGACTTGACAAACCAATGAGGTCACTGCTATTAAACAGACTGGCTCGGATTTTCTCTATTTTAGCTCTTGACCTTATCTGTACAAATAATGAAATGAGTTACCAGGAATTCTCACAAAGCAAAATAACTTCCATTTATATCAATTTGTTCTTCCACTTTCTCCCTTTCCCAAGTAAATAATCACTATTACATCTCTTCCAGCATTCTTCTATGGCAATAATTCAACACCAGAATTCAGGTTCAGCCTAGAAAACATCGTTTCTCAAAACACCTGGCCACTGGAATCACCACGCTATGAGTTAATCAGGCACAGCTCTGAACCAGCTATTACATCTCTCTGTCTGGAGACATCCCTTAGAAATAGCAGGTACGAAGCTGAAAGTTTCAGGTAGGTAACCTGTCATTATCTGCAATTCTGCTGTCCTTGCTTTGATTCTCCATTTAGAAAAGTGTATTTAAATTAGCACAGGCCTTGAAGTCTCAGCTGCACTAATTGGGAACAGGAACAATCCTTTGATTCCAAGAATAACCACCATGCATCATTATCAGAGCAGCTACAGACTTGGAGTAGGTTTCAATGTGAATATGCTGACAGCTTTCTGTACACACTTCATGGTTTCCTTCAAGTCTGGTGTCTTCACTTCAATTAATAGCTCAAGAATAGCAGCTGAAGGTTTTCTATCTGAATAAGCTCCTTTTCTTCTAAAAGGGAAACAGATACAATCCCAGACTATGCAGAAACGTCTCTCTACATCCACACGCTACCAGAAATGGCTGTGCTTTTGTAAGCTCCTGATAAATCTGCAGCATGCAGCCTGTGTAACAACAGAGAGGAAGGGTTCCTGTGCACAGCTGAAAACCTGGAGTGATCTGGCATCAATGACAGACACTCACGATGCTCTGAAAAATTAATCTGGAACCAGCCATCAACACAATCATGTCTCCTAAAGTAACTTCATATAGGAATCTGTAGCTGGTTTAATACGTGAGAATGCAGCCATTAAACATTAAATAATTGCCTTGCTGGTCAAACTAAAGGGCCACTTATCTCTAAATTAATCTCCAGTAGCAAATCTTTGAAGCAAGTTTTATATGAAAGAGGAAATTAATACATCCTTTCCTTTATATGCTCTCTCAGCCTCTAGAAATCAGTTTAAAGATTTCCTGAATTGAAGGCTGCAGTGACTACTGTGCTTAATAGCTTCCAACCTGCACATCCTCCAGGAACTTCATCGCTTAGGAATTAATTTATACTCTTGGCTTCCGCAACAGCTTGTGACAACAAGCTCTACAGCTTGGGACATGCAGGAGCACTTCCTTCTGGTTTAAAATTGCCACTTGGTAACTCCACTACTAGGTCCCCTCTGCCCTTTGAGAGGCAGTGAATGCTCCTAAGACTGAAGGTACAGAGAAATTCAATGGAGAATGAAGTTCTGTGTTCCTCAGCCATCCTGACCAAGATGAGAATTCCCAGTCTCCTTAGTCTCACATGCACATATGTGTATTCTGTACCCATGACCCCTGCTGAGCTGCACCTCAGTGGTGCTAACAGAGCCTTTCACTCTCCATCGCTCAAGCTGTGGCCTCAGTCAAGCAGAAGAATCTTTACAGAAGGAAATACACAACAGTCAGATCACAGTGTGGCACACAAACCACAAAACTACAGTGTTTCCCAAAACCAGAGGATAAAAAACCAGTTACTAGAATCAGCTCTTATTCTTCCAGAAAAGACTGACCCAAGACACCCTCTCCTGATAATGAAGCCATTACCTCCACTACAGCAAAACCTTTGATTGGCCGTGACAGCAGTGGCTGGTTGTCCAGAGATGTGACTGTGTACATGGATCCCACATCAGACACAGATGCTGTTTCTACATTGTCCAGTGGCTCCCCGAGGCTGCCGAGGCTGCCAAGGCTGCCAGTACTACAGTGGGAAAGATCCAGACTCTCCTGGCTGGAAACAACGTGTGGCTCTAGCAATCCTGGTGGGATGGCCAGTTCCAATCCAGCTTGAAACTGGTCAACTGAGATATCACTAACGGTCCGAGATATGCCCTGTGAGCTGCAGAGGGAAGCCTGGCTGGTGGATGCAGAAGCACTGACACTCATGGCAGGGGTGACACTGCTGGAGCTGCTGATATCCAGACTGTCTGCACTGCTGGAAACAGTTGGTTTTTCCAGTTCAGTTCTGCATTCGCCTCCTTCTGCTTTGTCCTTAATCTTTTTGGGATCCTCCTCCTGCAGAGGGATGTAGATCTCATCTTTGAAGACACCACCATGCGCATTACATGCCTTTCTGATTGCACTTCTTACAGTGCTCTCCTCCAAGTGAGTTGGTATCCCAGAAATGACGAGCAAGCGGCTGTGAGCTGTGGGACCTACCAGTGCTTGACATGCATCTGCTACAGCATCATTTGTCACTCCCAATCCTTGTGGATCCTTCTTAGTTAGGTGTCTGAGAATTATAAGCAGAGTCAGTGCTCTATGAAACCATAACATATCCTCAGGCTTGCTTCCTCCTATACTGAGGATTGCAGCATCTGTGTCAGCTGCTCTGGATGAAGACCGTTTGCCTGAAGACGATGTCTTCTCCCGCTTCATTTTGACTTTCTTCCTCTTTGACAGCAGGCTTGGACTCTGTGGTGTCTGTCCTGGAGACGATGAAGAGGAGGACGAAGAGTCGCTCAGATTTGGGGCACTTGTTGAAGACATCACATTAGCTGTTACGCTCATATTGATAGGTAAGGTTACTTCTGCTACGGCAAGGCAGACTTCCATCAGAGCATGGAAGTAGGTTGAAAATCTTCCTTGGTCAGCCACTCCAACACCAGAACCACTGCATGCATTTCCAGACACCCAGTTTTGTGTTTCTTCATCGTACAGCTTGTGAAGTTCTGACTGCAGGGCCATAAGCATAGCTAGGCAGGGGTTCAGCTGGAGGGCAATAGAAGACGACAGTCCTGCTGGATTCTTTTTCTGCTCCAGATTGTGAATTTTACGCAGCAACTCAGCCAAGAGATGAAATATTAATTCCTTCACACATGCTGCCATGTCGGTTGTCCAGAGAAAGTTCCCTGTGTGTGGAAGATAAGACATGGGAGTCAGCAGTGTTTCACTTTCAGTAGCTCTATGAGTTGGAACAGTAACATTAAGAAAAGCACAAAGAAATGTGTTTTCAGTGGCTGCATATCAGCAGTCAGATGGAAAAGCTATTCCAAGAAGTGCCTATCAACAGGGAATATCTGGAGTTTGAAGACAATTTCAATATTTGCTGCAATTTTCCATTTTTCCCAAACTTTCCATCCGAACCAGCACATTATTGGTGCTTATTAACTGAGTAAATACTGCAATCTCACCTAAAAATTCCACTACTTGCAAGAGAACTGAAGCAGGAATAGTATCCAGCTCGTCTTCCGATTTTCCATCCCCATCTTCCAATTTCCAAGTTAACAGCTGCTCTGTGAACGCCATTGCCAGGGGGAATTCAAGCGGAAGAGAATGCAAGACCAGCACAGCTCCAGGAGGAGGTGATACTCCTAAGCAAAGAAGTCAGACAACACTCACCGTGACTCCAGGCATTTGTAAAGTAAAAGTAGTAACATAGCTTTTCAGATTTTTTTAAGGCTAAATTTATACTAACTGAGAATTTTCTCTATTAAGTACCTTATAATAAACAACTAGAAACGTTTATCTATAATGATACACTTGTAGTTAAGTATAATAATTATAAATGTACAGTTTATTTTGTTTACACGACATACAAAATAGAACTGCTTTTAGCCTGTACATATCTAAATACATACAAGACTTTCACAAGCCTATTTTTTGTAGTATGATGTGTGTGACCAGCATTAAGAAAAGCATCAGAGATGCTGTAGTCCAGCAGAAGAACTTAAGGACCTCTGATGGAAAGCTCTGAGAGCTTATTGCCCTCAGTCACCTTCACTACTCCACATAAATCACACTCTCCCCCCTTATGCTGGAAGAGTTAAAAGGGTATTAATGATTGCTCCTGCTTGAGAAGCTGGCATGACCTATGTGCTATACTATACTGCACATATATTACTCTGCATATTAAAGGGCTCTACAATTACAAAAGGAGATCCTGACAGATCTAACAGAACTGCCAAAATCAGTCAGATGGAATGCAAAGTCTATAAAACCATGCTTTGTTGGTGAAGAATGATGGCATATTCCTGTTAGGACATGTTTCTTAATACCTTGTACAAAAATGCTGTCATAACCAGTGGTGGGACTGGTAACAATATAGGAAGGTCCTATGGATATAATGCTGATGCTTGTTCCACTTCTGAGAATACAGTTACAAAGGGGTTTTAACTTAATCTTATTGTTTTACCTAGTTTGATGTGGACCTTGTCCGTCGGGGTGATCACTGAGGGGTACTGGTTGGTTGTTGGGGGAGGTGTTAGGCCTGTGTTGGTTGGAGAGGCATCTCGAGGATAGCACACTGCCTCTATTAGGTTTAACTGACCATTCCTTTTGACTTTATGGCCAAGCCCGTAGACAAGCACTCGAGCCCAAGGAGCTTTATACAGGGATGAACTAAAAAAAGAGCAAGAACAGTCTGGTTAGACTGTAACTACCTACTAACAATCCCAACCCAGCCACAGGAAGACGAAACACGCTGAGGTATTCATCCCACCCCCAGAAATGAGTCTCTGAGAAGACACAAACAACTACATAACTCGGGGTTCACAGAGGCTCAGAGGCAAATCTTTCACCTTTGTCATTCCCGGCCCCTCAATTACTTACTCTTTGCGGAATCCAGACTGACTTTCCTTACAGGACACAATTACAAACGCAGCCCCAGGAAAATTAACATCCATATTGACCTTGGATTCTGAAATTGGGAATTCTTCAGCAGGAAATTGTTCTGGTGCTGCCTGTAACATAACATTTCATAATGAAAGCTCCCAAGTAGCACCAGCAGCAAATCACCTCCCTGTTCTGTTTTCAAATGAAATACAGCATTATAAATAACGACATAGTGTGAGGCCACTTCATTTTAATATGATCCAGAGTACTGCTATTACTTGTGTTTTCAGGCTGCCCACTGTGATCAGAATAGGAATACAATCCATTCAGAGAAACAATTCAGCATGAGGGACGTATTATGGAAGTTAGAATCACACATAAAACAAAGGCTGCTTAAGAAGAAGAACACTGCTCATAAAACATTACTAAGTATTTTACCTGCAGAAAGGAGCAGATCTGTTTAGTGAGGTCTAACAGACTCTCCTCGCCTTGATGCAGCGTCCGAGTAATGGCAACAGTGAGCCACTCTCTGATGGCTTGTGAATTGCCCTGGTAGAAGAGGTCTGTGGCAGCACAGTTCTGGGAGTGGACACAGTGTTGCAGGGACTGGGCCAAAAGAATAGAACTTGAACTGATTGTTCCATCTGTAATAACAAGTAAGATGTGACAAATTTGGAGATCAACATGTTTATGTAGCCTGCGAAACAGTGGAAACAGAAGTTTTAAAACACTTTAGGTTACAAGCCTCTATTTTCACTGGTGAGCAAACGTCCTCCCAAAGGTCAGCAGTAGAAAGACTAGACCTGCACCCCTGACAAAGTTGGCTGCAGATGGGCTGGCTCTCTAAATGCCAGCTGTGCTCTTCCCCTGCCTCATGACAACCCTTAGGGAGGTCTCTCGCATGTGCAGGGCTGCAGGCTTACTCTGTCCCATCTATGAAGGCAGGTGTATTGCAATTTACTGCGAAGTACAATGAGGACAAGGAATCAGAAAAACCCTCTTCCCCACTCATTCTAGATGAGATGAAATCAGCTTTATCTGCCCTCAAGTTTTCTCCATGTATGAACAAGGTAGCTTTTGGGTGACCCCAAGTGGGCTGCAAGCCCCGGCATCTCATGGCTGCCACTCTGGAGCTAATGGGAGAAGACAGAGAAAAGCAAAGTGCTGTGCACAAAGGAGTGGGCAATTCACCAAAATGCCAGTTTGGGAACTGTGGACAGCGGCAGGATTTAAATTGGACAGATTGTAAAGAGGATAAACTAAAACCCATGCAAAGTAGCGCTGTACTCGGCAAGAGGATCTTTTACAATGTGGCATCAGTTAGAGGTAGCCAAGTTTCAAAGTAGCTGAAGGAGGGAACAGGACTCTTTCCAATGGGAAATAATTACTTTCAACTATTTATAGCCTATATTTAGCACTTCCTCCTTATGCTCCAGCCACACACATTTCATTGCATGTGGAACAGCTTCGTCATGATAATGGTCTTTGTTAACACTCTTGAATTAGCCAAAGGTTCTTTTCCACGATTCATCACACGCATTCCCTAACCAGATCTATGATTCCAGTGGGAAAAGGACAAACCACTTTGCGAAATTAAAGGAGGTGAATTTTGAAAACTGAGACACCCAATTGGCATTTGGTTTTACTGCCCTGGATTGGAACTATAAAACACCCTCAATTCCTTATCAGGTCCCATCTGAATACTGCCCCCACTCCCCAATAAATAGAAAACAATCAATGACAGAGGAACAGAAGGACACTGAATGGAATCTTAGGGAAGACTCTGAACTCTCTTGAGTACTCGTAATTAGATCCTCAGCAAGAATTTCAGTTTAGTACTTTATCGCTAAGGTTAGGAGCCCACTGAGATACTTTCCAGACATCAGCAGTACTTAATTAATCAATAAGTGACAAATTCATTAGATATTTTGGTCCCCAGAAAACTATCGTACCAAAAGAGAGCTGTGATAAAAATCAGGGTTTACCAGGAAGAGGTGGTGCAAGCAGTTGATTGGATAGCAACTGCAGGTGCTCCAGAGTGATATCACGGATAGCAGGAATATGGAACAGCCGAGTAAACATATGTGGAGATTTGGGAGCAAAAATATTGAGGAGAGCCATGCGGCAGTACAGCTTGGCCAGGGAAGCTTCACTGCGCAAAAGCTCTCTGGAAAACACAAACATCAGAACATAAAATTGCTTCATCACAACTAAAGCCATAACCAGCAGCCAAATACATATACTTCATTACTTAAGGTTTAAGTAGACCCCAGTCTTTCTTATTCACTCAAGATAACACTCGTGGTACCAAATTAAAGCACCTGAATTAGAAGCCAACTCTCACTAAAGCAGTCAAGAGCTCTTCAGCTCCTAAACAGCAACTGACTGACGGTACAAGAAACCCAAGCTTCAAGGAAGGTTATACCAGCATGTACTAAAACACTTGCACATGGCTGAGTAAAATCCTTCCAAGAAGACAATTGTAATAAATTTCCTCTATTACAAAAGGATCTCCAAAACCCTCAAACCCCACTACTCATTAATACATTCAGATTTAATGACTCTTTGTTAGCTTTAATCCAGCAACTCCAGTAAGATTCAGAAGTTTCTTACTGCTTAAAGCAAGGCTGTAGTAGGTAACTGCTACAGGAAATGCTACAGATCAAGTCAGATAATACAAAGGCCTTCTAACTCCATTTCTTTTCCTTTTTTTACCTGTGAATTTGGATATTGGTATTATCCAGGGTAACCAATCCATTTGTTGCAGTCCTCCTATAACCAGCTGGTGGTCTTTCCAACATGTCAATAGGATACCAGTATCTCACCAAAACTCCTTCGCTTCTGAGATAAGTCTCTACTTGGACCAATTCATTTACCTGGAACACCAAAACCAACACTGTCAATAAACATGGTCATGGTAAGATTTTTTCTTTCAGGAAGAGCACCATATTACCATTCTAAGCAGTTCAGTCCGCTTAATCACATTTGCTCACAGATGCGTGAGGTTGGTACATTAGAAGCCCTCCCAGTGTATCTTTACTCACTGAATCAACATCCAGGACAACACCATGAAGACCGAATGTCTTCAGCATCCCCCGAATAGCAAACTTGGGTAAAGCTGTTCCAACAGCACTGCTGGTAACGTTGTTACTGTCAGGAGAGCGAGTCACCACTGTGAGACCTGGTCAGAAAGGGACAACATGATTTTAAGGCGCAGCTTTTTTCCTCAGATTGACAATTCATGCAGTAGATCCCAAGTACCAGAGCCCCTCAGCTGCTATTTTCCCCTCAAAATCCTTTCTGTTGAGCTTACCTTTTCGTACTTTATCAATTGTAAATTTGTTTGCTTCATCTTTGATATCCTCGATTGTAGGAAGGTAGAGGTCTCTTGGGATGCCACCATTTTCCTCATAGAGGAATTCTACGGTTTGTCGTGCTATATCAACCATTCCTGGTGGACAGAAGGGAATGCCTGTTATTTCCCCAGCTATCTGAAGTAGGTTCTTATTAACATCATAAGCTGTCAGGCTGACAGACAGGGAGTGGAGCTTTCCTGAGACACTTGTACGCTGCTCATCAGGGCTCAGAATTCCTACTTTGCTCTTATTGCGGCTTTCCCACAAAGAGGTTGTCTTGTCAGACCTGTATTCATTTACAAATCCAAGTTCTGAGCACCTGATGAAAACACTGAGTACTTTTTTCTTCAATTAAGATTTTGCAGACCTTAACTTAGTAAAACACAGGAAACACAGCTGTTATCTCCGCCCTTACTAACACTGTGTAAGACAACATGCATTGAAATAAACATGGCCATACCTAACTGCAAAGCTCCTTTAATCTGATCCAACCCAGACTTCCTTTCAGCCTCATTACGGAATCTTCTTCTAATTGTAGGGAAAACTTTAGTTTCCCAGGCTTTAACCAACAGGGCATAGTGATCCTCCTGCAAAGACAGAAGTTACTTAGAACACCAAGAAGAAAGAGAAGTTAACAGCCACTATATTTTCCCTAAGGAAGCAGGGAGAACCCTTGTGCAGCAAAACTTAAAAATCTGAGTTATAAGACCTGTATTTAGACTACAAGTTACAGCAGGCAGAGCTTGCCATGTTCCTCACCCGGGGAATGTCATCATCGTCATCATCATCACTCTCATCATCTGCAATAGGAGGGGGGTGAGGATCAGGGCCTGATGTGATAAAGTTCTCGTAACTTAGCTCCATTTTATAGTGGCAAGATGTATCACTGTCATATTCTGCAAAACACACAGGGAAATGATGAGATCATAATAAGGCAATAGAAGACATGCCACGATATCCATGCAGCTTTGAGATATATTGTGTTCCACGGTCTCCAATCAGCCTATGGAAGTCTAACGCATTTTGACACAGCACAACCAATTGGCTGATGCAATCAACATCTTATTGTATTCAGAGCCTGATAAGGTAATTTCTCATTATATTGCATTAATTGAGAATAATTTGTGCATCTCTACAAAAGAAAGACCAAAGTAAGATCTTTTTCATTGCCTTGTCTAAAATCCAGTCAGTATGCAATGCCTGTCATACTTTTTAACCTAAATAGGCAGTACCTAAGGACTGCAGCAAAGATATGCTTAAATACTATTTAATTGACTGTAATTTCCCCTGAAAGAGATTTAAAAGAAGTTAATCATCACTTTACGTTGTTGAGCTGTAGCAACAGCTGCAATTCTACACGGAGGTCCGTGGGTCCCAGGATCTGAAGCGATGCTGGTGCCAGCATCATTATCACTATCAGAAGCCATGGCAAAAGGCAGCGCTTCAAAGTTGGCACTGATTTCTTCAGCGAGGTCAATGCAGAGATCAGCAGCGTTCCTGTGAGCCTGTCCTTCAGCATAGGCAAACTGGCGAGATCCAAAGTTGGCACGGACCTTCGTGTTCTGGAAGATGAACATAAAAGAATTGAGATGAGCTGTGGATTGTTCTGATCCTTCTCTTTGTTCTTTTAAAAGCCTCAGCCAAAGGGAGAAACTGATCACACCTCCATGCCATACGGCCTTCCCAGCAGCATTAGCTATAAAACTGGCTGCAGCAGGGAAAGCAGTAAGCTTCTAAACACAAACTTCAAACTTGCCTTTCTTCTAGCTTCAAGATACAGCACAATTAGCTGGTATTCTTCGAAGCAAGGTCATTGCTGGGAAGGAATACTAACAGAAAGGCTACTAGCACAGAATAATGCCATCTTGTCCAGCCATCAGTGGTTTGGTGAGATGGCATTTCTGCTCATTAGCGTCCTAACAGGAAGGTTAAAAATAATGGCAAAACATCTATATGCACCTGGGAAGGGTAAAGGAACACCTCAACCTAACTCAGTAAAGGTAAAAACTACCACTGTACTTTTTTATAGATACATGAGCAGGCACAATACTTTCTATGTCATTTTAATATATCTGAAAAAGTATGTATGAAGCAATGTATTTCTGTTAAAAACTCACCTTTTTCTGAATGTGGACAACGGGCCACATTCCACCAGAGACATCTTCCAGATAGGGCCCAAGTCGCTGCCCACAGTATGTAAAATAAACTCTGCCTTTAGCTGGCTGCCCTGGAGGAGGTGGAGTCCCTTCTGTTCTTTCCCATCCAATTCCTGCTACATCCCCTGCAGAAAAATAGAATTATCCAAAGAAGAACATGGATTTCATCTTTTTTCTCATCCACTGTTTCCTTTACATTTAGAGGATTTGCTTATCTGCTAAACCAGAAAGTTAGCTGTACTCTTACATACCAGGAGAAAGAGTCACATCCAGTCTAACACTCTTCCACTGTAGCAGGCTGGAGCCATTGTAATGCACTGCTCGCCCATTGCTGAAAAGTAATACAAGGAGAAATTAAGTAGAGCACTGAAACACACCAGGATTACAGCTCACTACCTGCTGAAGTGCAGGTAGCTGTGATACTGCCAACAGGCAACTCAACTCTCCTTTTTTTGACAAGGAGAGATTCCAATTCACCATTTTAACAATGAAAATGTACGTTGCCTACTACAACATGGTCACAATCCTCTTCCATATGGAGCGTACAAATGTACCGAGCAAGACCATGATTTCTGATGTACATCTGCAACGTACTTGTGAAAGAGACAGGTTCCCACTGGGTTTGTCCAAGCACCATCCCGTTTTTCAGCTTCTGTAGCAAATCCAAATGAAACTATTGGTCCAGTGTCATCATCTGTATCTCCATAGGAAACTATTTCAATTTCCCAGTAGAATGATGGGGCCTAGAAATAAAAATAATCATTTTAAAACAATTACTTACAAATCTCAGAAAACTTTCTGGTTTACCTTTCTCTTTTCATGTACTATTGAACATTAAATGACACAAACTGTTGCACAGTTTGAGCTCTCACCTGTACTGGAACTGGTGAAGTGGCATAGATGAATGTGCCCCGAGGAAGTCCCCCACCTGCACTAGGATCAGCCAAGAAGGTCACAGCAGTGAGATGCGATGAAAACATGCACGCTCGCACGGGGGGAAACACTCTTGATGGGCTCCAAGTGATTTCTTTCGGCTACAAAGAGGAACAGAGAATTTTATTGTACCAATTACAGTTGAAGTCTTCTACTGAAATCCAATAACACATTCTTTCATGAAGTGCACATTTAATACATCACATACAACTACCACAACTGCAATCACAATAAATTCCCATTACAGAAATTCACATTAAATGGAATGTTTAAGCACAGATCCAGACAGTTTGGCTCCAAGACCACAGGCAGACCCTCCACACCCTGTGTCTGGCTTCGTTTCCAAGGAGCTGAATGCTCAGCACTGTTTCTACACTCACCTGCCTTCTGTCTGCTTGGAGCGGAGGAGGGGGAGGCCGAGCACAGTCACGATACAACATTCGTAGCCTTTCACACTGCATTTCTACAACAAGGAGCCTCTCCCCTGTAACAACAAACCAAACAAAGCAAATCTAGTTACTGGAGTCCAACAATGCAATCTTAATGCCAGCAAACAGAAACACATACATCTGCATTTTAAGAGATCTGATTAAATAGTCTCACCTAATCAACAAAATTAAGGGCATAATCTAATGCATACAAGCAATTGTTTTCCTCATGTTTAATACATATTTGGCTAGCAAAGGCATTACTATGTTGATTAAGATATAAAATTCATTTTAGTGAGCAGGTTCATGACTCAGCAAAAGCAGGAAGTCAAAAGAATTTATGCCTGCTGTCAAAAAACCAGTACCCTCCCTCTTACACTGGAGATCATACTGACACCCTCATGTTCCCACCCTGACATCCTGCACTTCAGCCACTTTTCCTCCAATGAAAGGCTCTGACATGGTCCTAAAAACTTGCTCTTGAACTAAGACTTCTGCTGGGTCCATTGCTTATCCTTAAATAGGAAAGTAAATCAAGAGCTGAATGATCATGAATATAAGAAAGCATTGTAAATACTAGCAAAAAGGTCATAAAAAAACCCGAGAAGTGATAATGCCAGGGAATACAGAGTAAATTACACTGGAAGCAAGGACAGTGCAGAGGGTTTGGAAATGCAGTAGTAGAGAACTACTCCCAGGACTTGCATCTTCTGTGATACGCAGAACAATCATGTTCTGGTCTAACCCTTATGCATGACGTTTAAAATGATATAGTGTGATGATAAGCTACTTGTATGTTAACAGCTCTGCAGCTATGACAAGACATGCTGTACCGTGCCAGCTATCAAACTCTTAAGTAGCTGAAGGACAAAACAAGTGAAGTGATTTTAAAAGCTGTTATGTCTCTGAGTATGACAATGAAGCTTCAAGAACATGCTGGATACCTACCAGGGCTGCACTCCTGTGCTACCAAATTAAGAACTTCCACAGCAGCTGGACACTGTTGAATAAATTCTTCACAGAATGAGCTGTCTTCTAACAGCTGAGCCATCACCAGGCATGCTCTTAATGGAAAAATAATAGGTTTAAAGCATTACAAAAGTGTACACAGAATTCACCTTTCCTCTGCTTCCCAACGGTTACTTACACGAAGCATTTGCTCCATGTATTGTCAGTGTTACAGGGGGACTTTATTTTTGGTGCTCATTTTCACAACATTCAGACAATAAATGTACTTAAGGAAGCAAACAAGAATTGTTGCCTTGTCTCCTGCTGTTATATGTCAATGCCCACAGAGGAAGAAAATATGAACCCATGCAATTTCCACCCCTGGCAGTGTTCAGGGCCAGGTTGGATGGGGCTTGGAGCACTCTGCTCTAGTGGAAGGTATCCCTGCCCATGGCAGGGGGTTGGAACTGGATGAGCTTTAAGGTCCCGTCCAACACAAACCAGTCTGGGATTCTATGATTCTAAGTTGTCTTGAACATTTGTGTACAGTATCAAAACAGACTCACAAAACCAAAACCTGGTTCTTGCACAAAAACTCACCTAGTTCTTATTTCAGCAAGAAGCCGGACCACTGCCATTACTGGAGTTGAGCCATCTCCTGTTGCAGGAAGTGAGGTGTGAATAGATAGACTTCCCTCCTGAGGGAGCAACATGGACTGGACTGCCTGTACTACCTTCTCAGTAATGGACAGTTTATGAAGAGGCAATGCCTGATGGTGGGGGGGCACGGTAAAAAGTTAAATTCAAGTAGTTAGTTTCTAAGAAATGAGGGTGTTTTATTACCTGGAGTTAATTCTCATTTTGTACTATCACAAAACCAGCACCAAACACCAGCCAAAAAAAAGAAAGCAAGAAAAACCAAACAACCCCCCAAAAAACCAACACAGTATGCAATGGAACATCTTTAAGCACCAAGAAGATGAGTATCCATGTTACTTAAATGAGAACTCGCATATAGATATTAAGAGGTAAACTTTACAAGTAGTCTTTAAGCAAAGATGAAGGAGGCTTTTTACATGCTGTAGATTAATTGTGACAAAAAAATAATTGATATTATACTTAATATTGGATTCTTAAAACTACCGTACCTCAGATCTTGGAACACAGAGCCTAGATAATGGAATAGTTAATGTGTCTGATGCTTGTGAGGTCTTTCTACTGTCTATACTGGTGGGTGGAAATTTGACCGTTGCTATACCTTCTTGTTCATTAATAGATGCCACAACTCCAATGCTTCCTGCTATTCCTTTACCTAAAACCTACAACCAAAGAAGGTCTGTGTAAGATTTAAGGCTCACAAACAAGAAACACTGAGTGTATAATACCACACTCTGACTCAACACAGAGCTGGATGTTTCAGTAAATGGGAGCAACACACAACAGCAGTCTCCACAAGTGTTATTTCAACTGCTTCACAACCACAGACAACCTACACACTGCTTCCCAAGTATGCCAGTGCAGGCAAGACACCATCAGAAGCACCAGTTCTCCTGTCAGCTATAAAATGTGAATGGCACTGAATTACCTGAACTTCAGAACCTATTTTAATTGTCTCCTTAAAGCCACCCAGAGCACAAAGGGCAGCTACTGCCTGCCGAGCGATTCTTTGAAGTTTCGCAAGTTTCCTTCCACTGCTACTCCCATTCTCCAAAATACTCTCTGCGTATTTCCCAAGTTGTGGAATGTACATCAGAGCCCGAGACAGAACCTGAAGACAGAAATCAAAAATAGCAGAGAATGACTTCAAAGCACAATCCAAACAAAACACAATGCCCCAAGCCTCCAGCCCACACACAGCCTCAGAATTCCATTTGTTCTTGAAAAGAATTATGTAACTTAGAATATTCCGTGTTCTCTGAAGTGCAAACATCACAGATCTCTATACATCATCTTAGTAAAACCCTTTGCTCAAGGATCAAGCCTAAGCAATAGATTAGTTGGTACGGGTTTCAGAGGAACATAAAAGCAGAGTAGTGCCCTTTCTAGCCAACACTTTAGACCCCCAGAGGTCATGGCAGAGAGGACTGATTAGCAAAGGTAGATTAACCATCCAGGGAAGGCAAGATAGCTCCCTAAACAAACAGCACTATTAATTACTGAAAAGACTGACAGGTGAATTAGAGAATGTCAATGTATTCTCTGAAGACGGATAGGTTTTCATTACTTATTCCACACCATCTACCAGAAAGGGCTGCGTTAATGCAATTATACATCCCAGTTTGGACTAAACTGGGAAGGAGTAGCTTAGGAAGTTGCTACTAATTAAGTCCTCTCAACTACTCAGTGAATGCTTGGTGTATTATTTGATAGTTAATCTTCTGTTTGCTTACTTTTTCAGCAGTTGTTGTCCATATCTGAGCTGCATTTGATTCTGGTGCCATCAATAAGCTATGCAGCAAAGCGATCACCTCTGCTGCCATGCTGTTTGCAACATGACCGCTAATGAATGGCCTCACAGGATCCGTCCTACGCAGGATAAGAAAGTAATTAATTTCAAAACAAGAGAAGGAAAAGAAGCTTCAATTGTCAAGAATTTAGGGCATGAAAAAGGGAAGATTATTTTCTGGAGCACTACAAACACTAGTATATAGAAAAGCAGAATCTAGATTAACATAGAATCAAAGTGACCTACCTGGCAAGCTCAGAATTCCTCTCTCTGCAAATAGATGTTTGCGCAGTCTTCTTTTTGTCCCCAGTGGACAACCCACTCGTAGTTTCTGGATTGATAGTTTCTATGGGTGGCCCAACACTGACTATTAGACCAGACTGTGCCCACTTAGTTGCCTTTCGAAGAGCTGCAGCAGCTTCTTCTGTAATCACTTCACAACAGCCACTCTGAAAACAAAAGTGCCATACAAGACAAACACTAATGTTAGCTCTATTTTGCCATACTGTGTGATGCATTTAACTCTCTTCCCTCTGCATATGTAAAAGTACTGAGAACACATCAAAACATCCTCCTATGTATTAGTCACAGTCATAAGACAAATCCTCTCTGTTGCTTTTTCTCATCTAAAAAGAGATCAGAGATCAATATAGATTCATTGCCTTTAACATTCCATTTTTTGCATAACAGTACAGTTTCTGTTCTCTGATCAAAAAAGCCACACATGAGTATCTCTGGTGCAAACATTGAGGAACATGTCTGAAAATATACATGAAAATTTAATCTAAATACTATCAGTGAGCATTAAACATTTCAGGAAAGATAGCATTAAAAGGCTTACAGATGATCTACAATGGTTGGAGGAAGCATTAGCCAAAATCCTTTTCCATCATCTAGCCCTGTTATTTAGATCAATAACTCCATAATGTGAACACTACATTTAAAGTTATCTTTCTGAAGAGTTCTGTAAATTAAATAACATTAAACAAAGGGGATATAACATCAACAAAATCCAAAATCGACAGGATATCAATTTTTACAATGCTGAATAATTCTTTAGCTATTCCTTTCCTTACCTTTGTCATGTCTCGATCCATTTTCACCACTTTCTCCATATTGGCTCCAGTTCCCAGCCGGAATGGACGACCTTCTGAGCTACTATTGGAGTGAAAACAAAACACATCAGCTTTGTTTTCACTGGTGTTAAAAACAGCTGAACTATACAGTTCCATTTAATACCTTATGTGTGGTTTTAAATTATTTGAAAACAACCCTTGCAACTGAATTGCTCAAGAGTAACAGAAATACTTTGTGTTCAAAGACAAACCCAAATGCACTATAATTTACAAAAGGAATTTAACACTATTGAATGTAGCGATTTGCATAGCAGTTTAACCTTTCCCCCTTAAAAAGAAGCATCATGCAATTGTCTTTTACTTAACACAAATGCCTGAGTTAACCTTTC
Organism: Amazona ochrocephala; assembly: GCA_039720435.1. Lineage (NCBI taxonomy): Eukaryota > Metazoa > Chordata > Aves > Psittaciformes > Psittacidae > Amazona > Amazona ochrocephala. The sequence continues at coordinate 13,630,174 of CM077891.1, forward strand.
TCCCACCAACATCCAACAGCTGTACCTTTCAGTACCATTTTTAGGGCCTGGGTTCAAAACCAACTTGGAGTGGGGGAAGATGAAACAAACAGTACAAAATACAAGAGGTGATGATGCTGGCTGTTTGACATTCAGAGATCTCAAAATCCAAGTGTGCACTAAGAATGCTAAAGAAGCTGTAATAGGAAATTATTATCCAGTGTATGCATTATTAAAAGCAGTGCTTTTAAAGCCATTTTTCTTTGACAGCTCTATTTGTTGGTCCTACATAGGCTACAATACAATAACAAGATACAGTCAATTTTTCTGATGGAGTATTGTTCAAGTAGTTCATTTTTCATGTCATTGTTTTCAGACAGATCAACATATTTTTATGTTCCTTTGGTTGTGGCTTTCATGGCTTGTAAGCAAATCAAAACCAAAACGTCCCACTTCATATCCCCCTCCTCCTTTTATACGTGTGTATACTCTGCTCTTGTTTCAACTTTGCTGCTCTCATCACTGCTAAACAGTCTCCTACAAAACAGGCAAGTCCAGGAAGCACTGCGATTTAGTCTTTCTGCCTCACCACAAATTCAGTGTAGTGGTGGGCATTTTATCCAGGTAACAGCATGCTAAACATCAGCCCCATAAGCCATTTTTGCATTATGTTATTATTTTGCCAGAAAACACAACAAACTGGGAACACATTCTGCTTATGTCTACGATGCATTTTTCTATACCTGTAGTACTAAAAAAAGAGAAGAGAAATGGAAATGGCAAAACTGGTTGCTAATTCCAATCCAGTGAGTTACGAGTACCTTAGTAATGGCTGAAGGACTTCATGGGATGACTGGTCTTCCCGTTTATGAATAAAAATAGAAAGTTTACCATCCACTGCCTCACTTTCTTCTCCAGGATCTTTATCACCTTTTATGGAATTTTTAGGGCTGGCTTTTGCCAAAGTAGTATCTGGCTCAGAGGCAGTTGGAGAAAGAACTGTCTGGCACCCTTCAGTAGAAAGGGAAAAAAGAAACCCAAAAGGAATTAAAACACACAACCATGAGTTCTATCAAACTTTCCTGCCCCTGAAAGTAATGCTAACACACCCAAGATGAATCTAATACATCACTGTGACACTCAGTCTGAGAACAGTTAAATTAAAAGCCAGGTGGAAAGTCACAGAAATGCCCTATCTTAACACTGACGCATAATATACCTTTTCCTACTTGAGCTTTCTGTCAGTACAAAAGCTCCTCCTTGCAGAAACATGACTTGCTTGGCAATTTCTCAGACTGACATGACACCAGAAAGATGCTGGTACCTGGTACGACATAATCCGCCAGCTTAGCCAACAGCAGAGAGGCAATCTTGGAGGCTGGGTCACTGGGATCATCCTGTTCACTGTTCAGAGAGGGTACTGAGTAACTCCATGGAGGCAACTCCACATTTCCACAGTCCTCAACACTCATGAGAGGCAGTGCAGCACGACACAACTGGAGGATTATAAGGACCAACTTTGGAGAAGGACGCTGATCCAAGAGAAGCGACAGAAGCTTAGACACACAGGCTGGCTGGCTCAGGATTGCTTTACCTATGTGACTCCTGAAAGAGATTAAAACCAAGACTGAGTAAGTGTCAGTTTAGAATGATTTTCAGAGTTATTTTACCCTCACTACTATCAAATATATATATATATATATATATATCCATCCCCTAAAGAACCCCACCTGCTTTCATGCACAATAAAAAATACTCCAGAGGCAAAGGCCTAGTACCTTGACAGGTCATTAAGAAGGCTGAGAACATCTTGTAGTGCATCATTTCCTGCAGCTTGGTTACCACAACACTCTGTGGCTCGAGCGAGGTGGTTGGTAAGAAGGCTGGAGACCTGGCGAGCCAGACCAGAGTGAACCGCTTCTGTCGAGCCACCTTTAACAGCAGCGCAAGAATACACAATTGGAATTAACAAAATGAATGGACATGTCTACAAATTCCTTACCCATAAACTGAAATGAGTAAATTTTTGGTCTGCTATAGCAAAACAGTTTATATATAAAATGTCTTTAATTAAAAGTAAAACCTGATACAACATCTACGTTCCATCAGCCAATAGCTACACATCTACGAGTTTACGTTATGGGTGAATCCTATCACAGAAGAAACCTGCCAGGGATCACTCAGGGTCTCTTGGCTCTGTCTAGACATAACCAAGTGACAGACTTGAAATTATCTGCAACATAAACACTCCCACAAGGAGGAAAAAAACCCCTAGAATTAAAAAAGCAACAAGAAGAAAATCAACTTATTTTTGTATACACTTGCGTGTTCTGAAGAACCCACACAGTACTGAAGTCAGGGTGAGCAAATGGCCTATTTTAAACACATTTACACCACATCTCAGGCACTTAAACAATTCTAAAGCACACAACAGAAACCTATTTGGCAGTGCTCCTACCTTCTTCTTTTTCCCATTCAACACACCGATTGGCCAGCACCTGGAAGGCAGCCCAAGCCATGGTGGCCACCTTCTGTTTCTTGGTCTGTTTTTCATTTGAACTGGATTCTGTCTGACTGCTTAAACTGCAAAGCCTGTCCATAAGTTGTACCAGGCCACTGCGTACCAAACATTTCTCTTCACTCCTGTATGAGAAGAGAAATTTGGATTTTACTTAAGTAACTTTTCAGTCACTAAACAACAGACACAATGAAAACACAGAAGGTGCTGTTAACTCAGCAACTAACCACTTCGCTTGGCAGAAAGATGGTTCTGCCTCTCCCTTGTCCTCCCCAGATAAAATTCTGTACTGTAAGCAAACTTAACAGGATGTTCCCAAGACAATCCTCATTACTCCCCATCCCTGGAAGTGCCCAAGGCCAGACTGGACAGGGCTTTGTATACACAAGGTAATAGTTCTCCGTAAGGCAAAACCTATTAAGGATGCCTTCCTTCCGTTTCTGCAGGAAACACTTTCATACCTTGTGTAAGGTATAGTGCATAAGAGGCCAATGCTATTGGCACAAGCAATGGGGTAGCGAGCACACAGTGAGACCACAGACGTCATCGTCTCTCCAAAAGCTTCCTGGACTTGTTCCACCATCCCGCCACATGTGAGCTCTTCAATTCTGTTGGTAGTTAGATATTTGAAATGGTAGGTTTTCTAGGTTAAATAAAATGAACAAACTTCCAAATACAGCTTTAAAGAAATAATCAGCACATACCCAAAGAACATTCAGATGTAAAATTCAAATCACTTAATGTTTTAATATGGAACATATGCAAACAAGATAGTAGGATAGTTTTATTTCAAATACGACTGAAATTTGACTATGAACAAAACACAAAGTACTTATCAGATTTAGTACCAGCTCAGTCTACCACTAATACCTAATTAACATGAACACAGAATGAAGTTAACAGAGTAAGATACTTTCAGACATATCTGTGGACACATCATCCAAGTATGAAAGGAAAGTTCATTTACTACCAAATAAAAGCATTTTTCAGAAGCTTCTGCCTTTTAACCCCACGAGCACCAAAATGGCTGTTGCAAGTTTAGTTCTACAAACTGGAGCCCTCACAGCTAGTCACTCCTCATGGCTTTTCCTTCTGCAAAGCAATTTGCTATCTTCTACAGAGACTAAAACAATTCTTTTTAGAGAAATAAACTAACCTTGGTCCTCCCTGGAGCACCATGGTCACTGGGCCTACGAGATGTGTCACACCTCCAACCCGAACAGCTGCTGTCAGCAGCTCTCTCATGTGCACCAGGGCTTGCTTCCTCGTGTTCCCACGCCGCCACCTGGTCTGAGCAGCGAGCAGAAAACTGCTGCTGGACACCTACGAGATTGTGTTTGGTTTTGTGAATGAGACACAACAAACACTCCCTTCCTTGTGAAAGTCTGAATTTGGAAATATAAGGATTAAGCACATTCAAAAGGACATACTGCTTGGTCGGGATTCGTTCCAATGAAAGCGAAGAGCTGCCCCAGTAGAACACTGTACGTGGGTTTATCTCTGCTGTCCTCAACGGTCAGTGACTGGAGAAGAGTGAAAGAGCTACTTCTGTGGCTGGTAATGTGGCGGCGCCTATGAGAACAGGAGAGTTACAAGGGGCAGCAGTAAGCCAGGCTTTGCTTGCAAAGACTGATGATTTTAACAACACAGGCCACATCATTGTAAAGCAGCTTAGTGGAATAAACCCTCACATACCTTTGACTTGATCTAGCAAACTCGATATCTTCGTTACCGATCATTTCCAAGTCAGATGGTGCTGACATACTGCGAAGGAAGATGGGCTGGCGGACAGCATGAGAGATCACTTTTGTTTCAGACGCTGATTTACAAGCTGCAATATTACACAATATGACAGAATGTCACTCCAGCTGTAGGAGTACAAACTGGTTTTAAAATCAATGTGGACATTCCAGTGAAGGCTGTAACATACAGCAGGGAAAATGCAGCCTAAGCAAGAATTTGCAACTCAGTTCTGAGAGCTTTCCTGTTTTCAGGTATTGTATCAAGTTAGATTTGATGTGACCAGGTTATGCATTTTTCTCTCAATAATTCAGGAGACTAAGGTTTAAATTCCACTTATTATTAACCAGACCTTAATTTACCATCATCATGGCAATCACCAAATGAAGACACAACCTCATTTACTGTAAAAGAATTCATTTAATTTGATAAAGTAAAAAAAAAAAAGAGCAAAAACATTAATTTTAAGTGAAAGAGGGAAATAAGAGAAAAGGAAGAACTGATCTCTTTAGAAAAAAGTAAAAAAGAAAGTACAATGTTGGTCGTGAGATCTATACCTGGAGTCTCTGCAGGGGTACCAGATATACTTCGCGTGATCCCAGACTGCGCTGCAATAGTGACATGCAATAACAGCTCTGCTCTGTTCATCAAGCTCTTCACTAGCGTTTTGGTTTTTGCTAGGGGATGAGAGGTCTTCTGTATCAGTGAATTCACCTCTTGATAAAACTTCTCCCTAAGATTATGAAACAGAAATAAAAGAAGCAAACTCAATTCTGTTTTAATGCCTTCTGTAATAAAGTGCTACCATGAGAAAAGTTATTTTATAGATGACATACAACATCAATCTGTTCTATGTCGACAAAGTAGAAAGCAGAAAAAAATGAAATAAATGATTTGTTAGTAAGTACCTGTAGTAGCTGTGGGTACTAATACTAATATATTTAACACATATTCTACAGCTGCTCTTTCAAGTACCTTTCCTAAATGGTCCACTCCACAGCCAGCTACCAACCTTAATGCCAGGACCACATTCTCCAGATCGCTCCCATCAAAAGAAACTTCTTTCATTGAACACAGAAGTTCTAGTTCTTTCATCTTGCTCTAAACAAAGTAAGGGAAAAGGATGAACATGTATTGAGTGAGCAGCGTGAAGCAGGAGCACACACACACGGCAGCCACGATGCTTACCTCATTGAAGTGATAATCATAGAAGAATGGGACATTGTTCTCCAGCTTCCCATGCATGGCGTCATCTACCTCGTTCTGCCATTTCTGCTCCAGCTCAGCCACACTCTAATAAAGGGACAAAAATAACACTTATTGCAGTTGGTCACCTTAAGGAGCAGAAGAAATCTTACAAGGAGAAATCTGAGTACATTTTGTATTTCTATGTTTCTAAAATGCTGTCAATACACCTTTATTCTCAAAAAATGCCTACTTGGTTTATATATTTTTATTTTTACCTGCAATTGTCTCTCCATGGCATTTAGCTTCTTAAAGGTCTCTCCCATAATTTTACAAAGTAAATCATATTCTTCAGCATGTTCCTCCTGATACTGGAAATTTATCAGGGACTGGAGTGCATCAACCAAATTCAAATGTTTAATCACACATGAAACTACCATCTCCTCCATTACTTCTGGCTGAATCACATCCCTAGGGTTATAGGTAAAGCCAAACTGATTAAGCAAGAATAATGGACAAACTTTGACAATTCATATTTACAATTCACTAGATGCTGCTTTACAAACAAGTATTTACACAACATTAAACTCATACCATCATACACACCAGGCATGCCGCATCCTCATTTTGCTTCTTTAGCTCACTTACTTTGGCACTGAACATTAAACCAATAAAAGTCAAGCTAAAGCAAAACAATGACTACTTACTTTATACTGGGCCTAAATTGAGGCCGAGCACGTCCAGAAATTTCCCTGAGTTTTATCATGATTCCTGGAGGCAGCCTAATTCTAGGCAGATCAAAATAGTGTCCAACGGGAGGCACTAGAACATCAGAAGGGTATGTAAATTCTCTATCTTCATCTATAGTAAGAGGCAACGGAGAAGGACTTGGTGTAAGGGCTGGTGATATGACACCATTGGCTTCCACCTGCCATTGGCACCTGGAAGAAGAAATAAGAACAGATGAAAAGGACCTTTTTTTTCTCTCCTAACTCTTCCCCCCATACAGAAAGAGACATTACAAGGACAGATCACATATTAACATATTAAATCTGGCTTGTACCAAGCATAGCCCAATCCTCCTCTATTTGCTCGAAAGAAAACCTCTCTTCTAGAGAGTATTCCCTTTGTTTAAGGCAACACAGAACTGCTGAACAAACTGTAGGAAAAACTATCACAAGACAAGACTTGAGCACAACTACAGAAGTCTATTTCCCTCAGAAAATAACCCACACTGGAACTCAGACCAAAGTTACTATCTTTTTACCTTTGTAACAGTTTAGATCTTAAGAGCTCTTGACAGGTTTCTTCATCTTTGGTAATTTCTGGTCCATTGTATAGTATTCGCAGCATAGAACAAGCTAACACAGAAAGGCCAAGTGCCAGGTCAACTAGGAAAGGCAACCCCCCGGACACGTCCTCTGAAGACTCCTGCAGTAGGAATAGTGATAAGTTACACTCAATCAACCATGAAGTCCTTCCCCAATATATTTCAAGATAGGTGATTTTATATGCATAGATATACATATATATAAGAGTATATGTACAAATATATCTATCTTTTATATATCAATCATACATCTCTTACACAGAGGTATAACTTAAAAATACTTAACAATTAAAAGCAATGCGTAAGAACAATCCATTATTTTCCTGAACCAAGAAAAAAAGGTAAAGTCATTTTTGGTTCAGTCATTCTTTGGCCTGCAGGTCTGTCATCTCGCAGGCCTATTCCTAGCTTCCTGGTAGAACGATTTGTTTTGTTTCATTTGATCCCAGCATCCCCCTCCTCTCTTCTTTATAGGCTGGAATCATTATTCTCTTTAAATCCCCAATTTCCAGGTTGTAACAAGATACCCGTCTCTCCAAAGAAATCCTGCTCTACAAGCAGCAAAAGATATGACAGTGACTTCATCCAAGTCCAGTGTCAATGACAAGAGATAAGACAAGATGTACTTGGTCATTACTATCTTCATAAAACCCTAAGCCATGCCACATCCTAAAACTTAGATCCTTTACATTGTAAAAAGATGATTCGTCTTACTGCCAAAATAAGTAACAAGAAACAAGTAAGTTTTGAACGTTAACTTCCAACTTTGAGGCACACTTCTATTTGATCTGGAGTGCGTTACAGACAGAAGACAAACCAGGCTGAGCCTTTCCCATGGAATCTGTCGTGTTTGAGTACCTGTGCTCGAACAGTGCAAGCAAAGCCCCACATGGCTTTGTCTGGAGTGTTGTGCTCACGACCACTCCGCATTTCGAAGGAGAAGGTGACTGTATCTCCTTCCACCTTCAAATTTTGATGGGGAGGAAGGAAAGAAAAAAGAAGAAGAGACATTTAAGAACTGAAGCAAACAAACAGGTTTTTCATTAAAATGGCTTATTTTATGCATTAATGCTTTTAATGACACTTAGATAAGTATTACTTTTATCTCCAATTAAATACTCTGATCTAGAATTCTTCCCCTTTTTGTACAGATATCTTTTAGCAGACAATTTGATTTTAATTTTGCTGCTGGCTAACTACAGTAAAACAATAACAACCACTGCAGTTGTAGAATTTATCAGCCTGTATTACTTGGCTTTGATTTTCATCAGAACACTTTGACTGTCTGTCTGCAAGAACTCATGCAAGAACCAACAGTTCTCTTCCTGAGGGCAGACAGACAAGCTCTTCGAGAAGAATAACATCAACACATTACTAGAAAAGTTTGCTAAAAGGCCATTATAAAAGTCTATGTCTGAAAGATAAATGAAATTCCATTAATTGTGAACAACTAAGTGGTGGTTGGAAATTGCTTTCCACTTTATTACTTTCTGATTTCTTTTTGAAATGATTTTTCATTATATATATAAGCCCAGTTTTAGTGTGGGGACAACGCAGCAGCAACACAAACATGTAAGGAAATACATGATGCTGCATACAGAGGGAACACATAGCAAAGCTATTGAAACACTGAAGTTTCAAGAAGCTTAAGGGATTTTTCTGTCTTGCTTAACTGCCAAAAGCACCCAACGTCATTTTAAAAACCAACATAAATGCTACATTTACTACTTGTTATATTTGTGGGTTACTGTTAAAAAAATGCAGTCATGCCCACAGACCTTAAGAATATATGCACAACCTGAGACTATGCAAGAATTTCTCTTAGGAAGATAAAAGAATGAGAACAGTAGTGCCATTAGAGACTCCAGGACTGAAACATACCAATAACGAATTCCAGTAAGACATAACAAAACAAGATAAGCTCAAAGAGAAGCATCACATGTAACATAGAGCCAAGTTTAAAGTTATTCCCCAAGGACATAACAGCCCACTTAAGAAGTGATCTCAGGATGGGTAACCATACACTTAAAAGCTTGGACTTTATTGTGACAAGGGCTAAAAAGGACTCAACAGGGTTTCCAAAGGGGAATGTTCTATGTGAAATATTGGTGGATTATAATACTGTACCTTTACTAAGTCTTTCGGCCAACCAGTTCCTAAGACACTACGGCTGCCATATCCCAGTGTATTGCCTCCATACTCAGCAACCTTCCTACTGTTTGTGTTAGGACCAGCATAGATCACCAACTTCAAAACATAAAATACACTGTTAGACTGTAAGAGAAAAACAAGAAAATCTAATAATAATAATAATACTTAGCACTTCCACCGCGCTTTAGATTCTCAAAGCGCTTTATCAACATTAACAAATCCTCACAACAGCCCTGTGAGGAGGGTAGGCAAGTATTATTATCCCCATTTTACAGATGGGGAAACTGAGGCAGAGAGGAAATTAAGTGACTTGCCCCCGAGGTCACACAGCAAGTCAGCAGTGGCATGGGAGCAGAAACTGGGAGATAGCCCAACTTCGATTCCTCATGCTGAGCTAAATAGAACAAATGTACTGTCTCTCTACTAATAAACAGATTGATCCTGCTCCCATCAAAGTTCGTATTTTGCTAGATTAATGGTTGGACTCCATGACCTTAAAGGTCTTTTCCAACCTAAACAGTTCAGTGATTCAGTGGGAACACAATGAGGCCCAGTTTTCCAGAGGAGTTTAATATTAACGTCACCCATTACTGGTTAAAGACATTTATAAATAACTAATGGAAGTGAGTATCACAGGACTTGTTCTACGTTAGAGAATATATGGCAAGAATTAGTAAGCAGCACAAGTAGCTCTCTAGTTATACAAGGTCAGTGCTAGTTGTTGTGTCTTGGAATTGAAAATACTCTTTCATTCTAATCCATGCAAAAAAGGCATATATCATCAGGGAAAAAAACAACCTTCCTAGTTCTGCCCAGTTTAAACAATCTGGGCTCATCGACATTGGAGGCACCTAGGTTAGAATCTGGGAAATAAAGAAGACTGAACAGCAGCAAAAATGAGCAGGAAGTCAAACTGTGACATTCTGAGCAGTCATGAAAGGAACTTAAAAAATAATGGAAGAGTGTGGTATGAATTTCTGAGGGGCAGAAAACCAAAACAGCTCCCATCCAGAGCCTCTGGAGCCTACTACATTTCTCCTATTCCATAACTATCACTACTTCTGACACCTTCTGAGGCAGTTTCCTAATTGCAGAGCCTAACCCTTAACAAAAGATCCTCATAACTGATAGGTCTTCAACACTGAAACAATCACTGGATATTATGTTCTGAAACAGTACAAAAGAATTAAATATGTATTTTTTTTGATTGTTTCTTCAAGAATGATAGAAATTAAACACAAACCATTTACCTTCATCTTCCTGTCTTTCCATGTCAACAGCTCTTTGTGCATTTTCTATCATTTAGCTAAGTCTAATCTTAAGATGAAACTCAAGTTATTCACACTTATGCCATGTAAGAAATAACCTCTGTGCATCTCTGTACTTTACAGCCAGGCAAGCTGACTGTGACATTATAGTACACTAATAAGCTCCTATCCATGAAAATCTCCTGCGTTATCCTGGAAATCATGAAAGACAAGGGGCAAAAAGGCAAAAATGGGAAGTGCTGCTGCTGAAAATATATACAAAAGAAAGAATTTTGGAATCCACCCGTGCTTACCTTGTCGTAATCATATTGTGAAGAACATCGGTTGTCAAATCTAAGGTATAAACAGCGGGCTCCTGGGATATGGACAGTTTCTTTAAATTTGTAGTTATCCCTGACAGGATGAACTGTTTCTACAGTCTTCCCAGCAGCCCAGGGAGCTGGGATCTTCAAACCTGTCAGAAAACCGGGCTCTTCTTTCTCTTCCAGCATTCTGAAATCAGAGTAAACCATTAGTCCTACAATTCAGCACACAGATTTCTACCATGTATCCAGATATCAGACTATAAAGTACTTAAAAATCACTTCTCAGTATTGAGATACAGTGACACACAGTATTGAGATACAGTGACATACAGTATTGACTCCTCATTTTAGACATAACTATATTGAGGGAATGTGCAGAACTTGAAAAGTATGAACTAAGCACATTAGAAATAACTATGCCAAGCCCTAACCTGTAAGTCTGAACTTTTCCCTATGCTTTCCAATTTTCAAATTATGGTAAGCAATCTAAGTAGTACCATGGACAAATAAATAGTATTATATATTATGTATGGATTTTAACACGATTGGTTGCATAAAAAACCCCTTCCCTCCAGGAACAGCACTCAAAACTGATTACCCTGACATAAAACAACATGTTTCACTGAAGCTTATGATTTGGAGGAGGACTGAAAATAAATTCAGAGTTTTCAAACTATTTCAGACTGTTTTCAGACAGTTTACGGCACATTATCACAAGTTGTTTAATGTTACAAATTCTGCAACACTGCAAATAGCAATGATAAGCATTTTAATTTCATTTAGCTGCATGTTTCTGTTTCTAAGCAGAAGCTGTGTCTCAGCTCAAAGTGATATAGTACCTAAATGGAAGACTTAAATCGTCTTCTCTATGTAAATGAAACCATTTAATATGTTTCCAATGGTTTTAATACTGTATCTCATACTGCCAGAGCAATTTGCATTTTCTCCTGATGATCTTCCTTAGCTTAATTTATTGTAAGAGGAACATTTAGAATTAATTTCTAATGCTTTAGGGGAAGGGAAAAAACCAAAACAAACCATCCCCTGTGCAAACAACCCGAAGATAGCATTAACGTAATTCTATATGCAAAAAAATTCAGAATTGCCTTTTGTAAAGGCTTATATATCTTTAAGACAGCCTTATAAACCACTATAGCTTTGCCTTTCATAAAACAAGGAAAAACATAGGAGAGCGAGACTGCTGCTTTCAGACTTATCCCTCAGCAATGGTTAAATGAACAGCTAAGACATTTTATCCCATGAAAAGACCCAAATGTAAAAGAAATCACCTCTCATCAGGCAAGAGCTTCCCTTTCTGTTCTGATGCACCACTGGGAGAACTGTTCAGTTCTGAGAAAACTGGAGACTGAGTTTTAAGCAGCAGTGCAGTCTGTGGCACAAAATACAGTGTTAGGAACATGAAAACGGTAAATAATTTTAACATGTTGTTGTTGAACTATATTAACAATCACACTGTATGCCATTACTGACAACGAATCATTACTTAGTAGCTGTTGTAACAATTCAAATTTAACATTCAGCATTATCAGCTTTTGCAGCTGTTATAGCAATTCTTACACTGTGATCTGCGGGAAGTTGACCAAGACCTCCAGCATTTCAGAACATGCATGTCACATCTATTTTTCCTTTGTAGAGAACTGAGGACACAAAAACCATACCTGGCTTGTGTAAAGAACCAGCTGCACCAGCTGAGGCATCAAGGCATCAGCCATAGTCAGAGTCTGCAAATTTGGGTGCATCAGGGATGTCAGTAGGACAGGAAGCAGATGCCCAAGCATAGTAGCCTTTGTAATTTGCTCCAGGCCTTTTAATCTGTCAGGAGAATCAAAGTTTGCATAGTGACAACTATTTTCATAGAGCATCATTACTATTTTTAATAGTCTGTTTAATCTTGTAATAGGCTGGGTAAGTAGGCAATTCGAAATTCAGCAGAGAAGATTTGCATTCATAAAACAACAAAAATCCCCTTTATACCTTGAAAACATTACAATTTCTCCAAAGTGAAACCTAGGCTTTGCTGTCAACTCTAAGACCAGAAGACAATAAAAACCAAGAGTTTACTAATTACTTAGAAAATGGTGAGCTCCCACGGGCATGTGATGCAAGTCCACATCAAACACAACTGTATTTGTTCAGTATGTGTATCAGGCTCCTAGCATATGCAGCTCAAAGTACTTTAAAATAACCTGTATCTACAAAAATATATTTGAGCATGAAACCCATCTGAAAGCATCCCAAAGGAATTGTGCACTGTCAATAAACAAAACTAGCCTTGCAGGCACTGAAAAGCTTAGAAACTGAAACACGACTGGGAGAAGGGGAGGTGTTTGTTTAATAAGGGGAAAAGGTTCACTGTTTTTGTTTACATCACATTCCCAACATATATTTTAAGTGGAGGGGAGACAGGGAAGGGCAAAGTGACTCTATCTGTTGAAATGTGCAGGATATCACAACATCCAACTGGTAATGGATAAAATGACTTAACTACAGTTTGTTTCCAGTTACTTTACTCATAAATAACATTCTAACTAAAACCTTTGCAATTTGAAGCCTCTATAGATTATTAAGCTATTAGTACTGACATATTTGTCTTACCTCTGCTCTCTGTCCGAAATGTCACTGTTTATTAGTGCTGTAGTGACTTGCTGCAGCATTTCTAAGACTTCATCACATCCTGTCAGAATTTGTGTAGCAAGAGACAAAATGCTGGTCTTTAGCTCCTAGGTACAAAAAGAATCAAAAGATACTTAAATTCTTAGAGAATACAAAAAAAGGGCAACAGAACAAAACGATGGATTTCCAAATGAGAATAATGATAATGTGACCTGGCAGGCCTGCAGCAGGAGATTCATCCAAGACTTAAATTTGATTAATGCTAAGACCCAAAGTGCTGGGAGAAACTGTGAGAACATGTGCATGTTTTACAGGATGCACATCCAGTTTCTAGAGGGAAGGAATCCCCAAGTCCAGCACAGGAGAGCAAGCTGTTAGCCAGCCAAGGTACAGCACTGGTGACACAATGTCCTAGCAGGTATGAGGATCACTGTAGAGAGAGAAACTGAACAATGAAAACATGGGTGAATAGTGAGACAAGAAAAGTACTACAATATTTAGCATTTACTCAATGAGCCTGAACAAATAACTTCCAACTACAGCAAATTACAAGCACACAAAGTCTCAGAGAAGCAGACAAAACCAGCTTAACAAGACCAGAAATTCAGAAGTCAGTGCCATTACAGATAAACTGTTACTGTTACAAATACTACCATGACACAAGCTGCATGCTAAGACAGAATTGGCTTCTATGAGTTTGTTCCAGACTATGCCAGCAGTAACATGAAATGACACCATTTTAATAAACATACCAACAAAACAACCACTGTCTGCAAACCCAGTCCTCAGTTTCCCTGCCACAAACACTACTGCCGCTATTTCAGACAACAGATGCAGTAGGTGGTTCTACATAAGCTTTGCTTGTTAAAACTGAAAAAAAAGCAGAAGCCAGAAAGGCAAACAGGAAAACCTTTCCTATTTATGCCTGAGAAGTGACCACCCAAGTGATCTGGAGCAGAGGAAGCGGGGAGTAATGTCTCCAGAAGGATTCCTGGCACATAGACTTTTTTACCAATACATATTAATTAAAATACACTTTAAACCTCACCATATGTATATTTAGGAAATGCCTGCTCTTACTAACAACATAGAACCCAAGCTGGAATCCTGAATACAGAACAACTGCAGACTTGAGCTGGAGAACAGGAAAAAACTATCTACAATAACTATATCGAAAGGAAAAGAACTAACAAAACAATGCAAGTAGAATGCACTGCAGAAACAAGAGGTGTCACAGGAACACTGACTGGAGGGAGCCATGCTAGAATAAAACTTGGTGTTTACCTGTACCTTCAATGTCTCTCCCTGCAAGGAGCTGTCACTGTCATCATTTTCATCAGGTTTAATCAGAATAGTGTTACTGAGGAGGTGGTTCTGTACAGCCATCAGATACCGCAAACACGAAGATGCAGCCTTTAACATAAATAAGTAGAGCTTTACATTATCTAAACCACTTAACCTTGGTTTAGGCAACCCTTGTACTTCGAAATGTAAAAGAGGAAAAAAGTTAAGGGAGAGGACAAGCAAAAGCAGAGTAATTTCTCTTGAACAGAATTGTTTTTGCTGATTTAATGTAAGCTTAATATATATTTAACAGAAGAAACTGGCTGCAAAACATTGCATTTTGTGAAATAACTTGCAAAACACAAAGAAGCAGTACAATTTTATTCAACTATGTAACATTACAGTAATATTCAAGTACTGTAACATTCACTAA